>OX596352.1:10000000-12400000 GCA_951394395.1 Colostygia pectinataria | reverse complement strand
TTCCTTGTAGAACTTCTCGAGAGAGAGGCAGTCGGAGCGTTTGATCTCGGACGCGCGGTCGGTGCCGTCGTCGGGGCAGCACGAGAACGAGGGGTTGAGTCTCGGCTCGTATCCGTTGTAGTCGTCCGGGCCAGTGATGCCGCAGCATTCCAGCTGTGGATCCAACAGATTATAGGTTTCACCTGGTGGTAGGGCTCTTTAGTAAAAGTCCATCTTGGTGGGTACCACCGCATTGCCACATATCTACCTCCAAGCAGTAGTGTGCAACCATTACTGTGTTTAGGTTTGAAGGGCACTGTAGCAAGTAAAATTACTGGGCGAAAGAGACTTAACAAAGTCTTGGCGTGATAAGCGCAGTGCAGTGCCACGAAAAACTTAAAAACTTGAAGCTTTGGGTGGCACTGCATCTGTTATGGTCAGGCGTGGTGCTTAATCAGGCGGGCGACTTGATCGTGTTGTTACTTGCAGACTTAAAAAAAAGATGTTTCTGATGGCATGGTCAATCCGAAGGCCATGTTGTATTTGATAAATGGATGCCTTTATTGTAATTAGCACCTCAAGAAATTATGAAATATACACCTATTTTTATAAATAAAACCGTGTCAGCCATCTTGGATTTGGAAGTTCGTAGGTCAATTCACCATACTATTATTAGAAATGTGAAAGTTTGAATGTTTGTTTGGATGTGAGTTGCTCTATAACTCGATAACCACTGGACTGATTTGGCTGAAATTTAAAACATAGCAAGATTTAGCAAAAACCTGCTTGCTACTTGTTTTGTTTGCTTAACATTTACAAACATGAACATTTTATTTGTTACAATGGCGCTGAAATTCTGCCAATTAGCTTACATTGGTTTGAATCTTGTCCCAGAACTCCCTGAAGGTGGTATCTTCTTCCTTGACGGACTTGTTCTTGATGAACGAGCCTCGGAGCTGGTTCTTCATGTTCTCCTCGATCTGCGGCCGGAGAGCGGCTGCGGCGATGCCAACTGACAGCTCAAGTAAGATGATGATTATGAGGCAGCCGACAAACTGAAAATAAGTTTACAATTTGATCGATGGGTGTAAAGAACCAATTTCATGTCTTAGTAACACCATAGAGAAATTGGAAAAAAATATAAAACTAATGAAAAATGTTTGTTGTGTTGAGTTTCCTAAAACGGGAACACTGGAGGTCCGCCATGACAGCTATTAGCCAATGATCGTGACGCATCTTGACTTTGACAGTACCTAACAACCCAGTTGTTTGTTAAACCCGCCATGTTGTTTTGCATTGTGTTGCACTCCTTCACAAAGATAAACTTACATAAGATTGTGAAAGAAGCTAAAATAAACTAAATAAACAGCTTAAAATGGTTTCTTTATTGAATATCTATATATCTAGACTCCTACAAAGGACCTAGGCCCGGCTCCATACATCGAGAAACAACTCCTTTTGCAGATAATCTAACCGTGGCGTGACTGACGGACTGCCACTGCATAGACTATACAAGGGTATTATGAAGGCCGGTCAATGGGGGAAGTCTGAAACGTATAAAGTTCTTCCCGCTTTGTCCAATAGGAATTAAATAAAATTATATAAATTTTGAGTATTCCTACTATTTTTCAGGTCTCTAGGACTTACTCTGCGAAAGAAGAAGTGGGAAGATTCACTTTCTTTTCCCAGTTTTCTTTTACGAAAATGTCGTACCTATGTAGGTACCGCGTAAATGATATTCCATTGGGCAGTGCCATTATAATGTTACTCGTCTAATTAAACCATTCCCAAAAAGAAAAATGATGTAGTACCTACTAGTTAAATTTTATTAACTGTCCTCTAGTTCAAAACTATTTGGGTCACATCACAACATTTAGGTGTTTTATTTTCTCATCGCATGTAAATGTCTTTGTAAGCTTTCATGGAATTTTATTTTAGTACAGCTTTATAAATTATATTTAGGAACAGTTGAGGTACAGGAAACGTGAGTGATGGAGTCTTGATTAATCGTCAAAAGTAATATCGGTATCCAGAGTCGTGAGTTGAAGTGGTTGTTTCATCCCCAGAAAAATAAATTTATTAAAAAAAATGAATCAATAAAATATAATTAATAACTGCAAGTTATGGTAAACCTGTCCTAATCTCGCAACTAATAAAAAAGACCTCAATTCACGTCTCATATCATACCAAGCAGTAATGCTCGCATTGCTGTGTTCCGGTGTGAAGGGTATGGTTTCCGGTGAAATTACTGGCACATGAGGCTTTCGATCTTAGCCTCAAGGTGGCAACCCGCGAGTGATACCTCTGGTATTGCAAGCGTCCATAGGCTGCGGTAACCGCTTACCATCTTGTGGGCCGTACGCTTGGTTGCCACTTCAGTTGTATAAAAAAAAAAAAAAAACAGTGTAAGCCCTAAATTCTAAATTACAGATGCAACTATTCCTAAGTTTACAATTTCCGAAGACAAATGTTATCTCTAAACTACACAACTCCACGAAATAGGTAGTAGTAATTGCAAAACCTAAGTTGCCCTTTTACAATAATTGCCTAGGTACCTACGCAACATGGGAGAGTCCCAAGTTCCCAACCAGTGTAGGTAGTTGGTGTTACAGAATAAATAGTAACACAGTTTGTACTAGTGGTGTTCAAAATTAGGAAAATACACATCTCACACGCAATGAGTTGGTATGTTCAAAATTATTGTTTGAACTGCAATGTTTGAACGAAGTAAATTTTACTTAATGTATACAGGTTTGCATAGAGCTATGTTTGCTTTAAAACTTAATTTATACCTCAAATACTTACTTTATGCATTAAGGTTGACTAATATTTAATTTTAAAATAATGTACTTGCTCTCTACTAGGAGCATTAACGCATTCTGTCTATTGCATAGTTTGAAAAATTGTACCGAAGAAGGAACTATGAGAACAAGACAAATGAGAGAATGCGTTTAATAAGAGCAGCACACTCAAATCGTCCCACTGACTAAACATTGCCCCTGTCACTATCAAGTTTTTATGTTTTGTAGCATGTCAATCATTGACAGAACATTATACACACGTGAATGTAACTGAGACATTCCTTAGGTGGTTTGCCCATCTAAGAATTTTCAACTGACATAGGAAAACTTGCTTTAATTTGATAGTTTCGTACTCACTTTACCGAATACATTGCAACGGTATAGCTAGTGACTGTTTGTCAGTGCTAAATTTAAAAAAAATTAAAACAGAACAACAGATTATCTTTTACAATGTAAACAACTTCAGTAACATAATAATATAATACTCACAATGTAGAGCAGCCTAGGACTCTCCTTCCAAGCGCCGAAGCATCCAAACGCAGCAATGATGATTATCAGGACCCCGACCGCAATGAGCACCGCGTCGGTCTCGTGCCCGCTGGTCTCCATGCCGGCAAAGCCCTTCAGCATGCCCATGTCTATGCATGCTGCTGCGATTATGACGATGCCAAAGATCTGTGGAAGGAAAGTTTGAATACGCTTATAATACAATTAAATCTCTTTGGAAGTAGTACACACAGAACCATGCATTATTGTTCTCTGCATTCCCCTATCTTATTTCATCGAAATATAATGGACTCACTAATGTAAAACCTTTGAGAATTGAATTTTTAATTATTTTATTAAAAAAGCTTGTGCAGTAGTAAAATTCAGAATATTTCTAATTGTTATGGCGTGAACATTTCACACGCAGATGTTTTGCGGTTGTGTCGTCCAAAACATTATCTTGAGCGTAAAAAATTGTTGTAAAAATTTGGACATCATTTAAACCATGGTTTAAACAAGTATCAATTTTTTAAATCCTTTGTACGTACTAATATCTGTTCTGTGCCTATGACATGACAAAATTCGGGAAGCAAACAAATTATTTATAATCAAATCAAGTACCTTTCATAATATAGCCATCCAATATTATGTATATATAGTAAATAATGCTAAGAAATCCCATTCATCGTGCTTAGTTATTTGTTGTTATTTCGTAATAAATAATATTTTTATTATAAGTTTTGTACACTTAGTTAGGTTGATCGATAGATAAGCCGATATAAATCTTTTTACCCACGCAAATGCATAATAAGCTAAATTGGTGAACTAACAAGTAGGTGGGTAAACACCCACGCTCTTCAATTACACCCATTGATTAATGTATTTCATAATCAAAATTATGGTTCACGTCTCCGAGTTTTTCATAAACCCTTTTCATTTACTATTGATTTAGGTTTCAAAATGCTTCGGTTAGAAGTAACTTAGTTATCTACTTTAACGTGGCAATGCATGGCTGCATGTTGAAAACGTTTCCGTCTGGTAGTGATTTGGATCAGTTGAGTGAGTGAGTATATACATTTTGTAGGTAATGTAATAACTCGTATGTACATATTTGAATTTGTTAATTAAATGTATTCTATTGATATTAAAAATAGCTAAATTATAAGTACATTTAATAGTAGGTACCATATGTTTTTTATGAATATTTATTGTTTAATAACATGGTAAATTAGTTACGCAGCCGTTTGTGTACGAGCAATCGTAAAGAAGATTGCCCAAGCTTATAATAAAATTATAAGTAAATTAACTGAAAATAGCAACGCAGCCGTTTGTGTACGAGCAATCGTAAAGGTGATTGCCCAAGCTTATATGAAATGGTTTTTGTGTCAGTAAACGTGAAATAGTGGTAGAAATAGGTCAGGTTATATGCCACGCACGGCAACGCGAGGTAACGCCTCGGAAATGGCCGTTTAACTGTCCATAAACACGAAATTTTATCGAGGTGAGGTTAATATTCGGGAATCATGACAGCCTTCTAATGTTCCCACTGCTGGGACACTGGCCTACTCTCAGGCGAGAGTGATTGGGTCTTAATCCACCACGCGGACCCAATGCGGATTGGCGGATGGCACATGTCTTTCGAATTTTTAGTTCTTGGACATGCCGGTTTCCTCACGATGTTTTCCTTCACCGTATGAGAGCACTGGCATTGCGCACATAAATTTTTCGAACAGAAAAATCCATTGGTGCACGACCGGGTTTGAACCCACGACCTTCGGATCGGAAGGCGGGGTCACTACCACTAGACCACCGGTGCTCTATTCGGGAATATTGCTATGATTTTAATTAAAAAATAAAATTGTCACTATGCTGCTATGCGGTCTATGTTGTAAGTTGTCGAAAACCTAGTGTCTAGCTAGACAAACATAGTTTTAAGATTTACTAACCAGCATTTCTAACAAGTGTTTGAAATTATTAAAATCTATCTATTTAAGTAGCCCACTTTTAAACATTTCTTTCCACGGACAAAGCAAAGACGATCAAGTTAGTTTTTCAAGAAGATGTTTTTGAAGAAGTTTTTCGAAGATGGTGAAAGGATCCCTTTCACCATCTTCGAGTTAGTGTCGAGAAAGATTATTGCCGTTTAGCTAACAAAACTAACGTAGGGCGACGCGGTGCATGGGTTAAGAAAGAAAGAAAGAAAATACATTTATTGACTCCCAAAAAGCAATACTTAAAAAAATTAAACACAAAATAATGAACACGAGGTAGTTACACGAGGATGGGTTTACCATGTAAAAAAATGTTTTCACATGATACTAATCACTTATGTGCTTATGTTTGTTATTCAATATAGTGTAGGTCGCACTGTGCAACGGCATTGAAAAGTCGTTCCACAATGGTTTCACCTCGATGGGATCTTGTCAACATGTCGTCATGGTCCATGGTGTTTATAGGAAATTTGCATCATCTAGTATTGGATAATGAAATAAAACGATGGAATTACTCCTGCGCTATTTTTTTATAAAAACAAAACCATTTCAATCGAGGATTATTTGTACCTCAGCAACGGAATGTTAACAGAATCACTTTGTTATCCATCTGTCTGTCTAGAACCTTTTAAAGACACTTTTAATTCAATCAAGATAATTGCCATTTTTGCTTAACGAATGAATGCAATGTCACGTTCAAGGCGATTATGATCCACTTCGTCTCGACGCCAGATTGCTCAAATTATTATTCTGAGTGCCCAAACGACCACACATCAAAGTGATGTAATCAAAGTAAGCAGAACGGCGCCGGCACCGGAGGGCGGCGCGTCGATGTCTGTGTACGATAATGAAAAGTCGTCAACAAAGCTCTGGTTGACGTTGACGACTTGTCAAGCAAGCTTGCGCCGCGGCCCGTCCACGTGTGGATGTTATTATAAGGCAAGTTGATGCCAATACAAAGCTGAATAGTGTGCGTTGCAGTATGGAGACTCATACAAAATAACTAAACCACATGGATATAGGCACAGGTTACGGAACCAATTATGTCTTTGTCGCAGGTCAATATTCATGTAGTAAACTTTATTACTAACTATTTACAGCGCAAAAGGACATTTTCATTTGAGATTCACTAACAAATCTGCCATTTACCGTGAATTTGAATCAATTGTTTAATTGTAGCTATTTGAACTACGGTATCAAGTGGTGATGGTGTTGTATGACATCAGTATGGAAGCTATTTCTGTCCGATATGAACACGTTGAGAATAAGTGTATCTTTAACGTAATTTGTAATTATTTTGATAGCAATATACATGTTTTTTTTTTCATCTTCCAGAAATGTCAAGTATGTGGCAAACGGTGACTGGCAGATTATAGGAAACGAGCTGACCCGCGCGGTTTCACCCGCGGTTTGTCAGTTTCTTCGCTATCCTACAGGAACAGTCAATTTTTCCGGGATATAAAGTAGTCTATAGCACATAGATTACTTTTTATCCCGAAAAATGTGATATTCCAGAACTTAAACCATCTCTATTTAAAATTTCATCACAATCGGTTAAGTCGTCACGGAGATACCGATGGTATAGTTCTCACAACGGATCTCGGCTGTCGTGAAATTAGCCGTTTCGATGCGCAATGGAGCTTTTTCAAACTAAATTATCTTTGCGCATTACAAACGGCTAACTCCACGGAAGCCTAGATTCGCTGTGCGAACTATACCAAACATTCACACACGCACCCACACAGACTTTCGCATTTATAATATTAGTATGATAGATTTATTTATTTTATTTTACTTAACAGTTTTAAGAAAACTTACAGCTAGATACAAAAAACAAATACTAAAACAAGTACATGCCTTAAGCATGTACGCTGAGAGCCAATTAAAAGTAAAACGAATGATGATTGATGAGTCATATATTGACTAACAGGCAATTTACTACTAGACACTTACTTGAAGTTTGTAAAAGAAATTTTTATTCTATTGCCGATTTACTTATGTTGGGAATTGTAATTAAACGCTTTAAACTTTATAAGCACACTGAGTCTCAGTGAGAAGCGCGAAGTTGCGGGTTCAATCCTCGTTGCTGGACAAAATGTTTACATAATCTACAAATGTTTGTTCCTGGTCTGAGTATTTGTTTAATGATGAATAAAAAAATGTTATTTAACTGCTTTTTTTGCTTAGTTTGGAACAAGATGAGCTCTGTTAAAATATCTGGCATATTTAGATCAAAATAGCGTTATTTAAACATCCGTTTCACTATAACTGATTTACACCATAAAACCATGGCATTTCCAGTGATGACATGTCAGCATATCGACCGACTCTAAAGTTCTCTTGCACGACCCAATTCGCTGACCCGCTTTTGAGCATTGAAAAATAAAGCTGGCGGCTCTAATGAGAATTTTATGTGTTGTTTCTTTGACTGAAAGATGAATGCTGTATTTATTTTTCCATCGCACCGTTTAGTAGATGGTGGTGTGTGTTTGGCAACCGCGTGTCATTTCAAAGTATAATATACTTAAAGTAAGTAACCCACCTACATGATTTAAGTATAATTACAAAAATCATCAACAGGTAAGTACCTACTACTATAACTTTAGATTTGTAATAATAAATAGGTTACGTAGGAGAGTACTGGTGGTCTAGTGGTAGTGACTCCGCCTTCTGATCCTAAGGTCGTGGGTTCAAATCCGGCCGTGCACCAATGGATTTTTCACTACGAAAAATTTATGTGCGCAATGCCAGTGCTCTCATACGGTGAAGGAAAACATCGCGAGGAAACCGGCATGTCCAAGAACTAAACATTCGAAAGACATGTGCCATCCACCAATCCGCATTTTGTCCGCGTGGTGGATTAAGACCCAATCACTCTCGCTGGAGAGTAGGCCAGAGTCCCAGCAGTGGGAACATTAGAAGGCTGTCATGATGATGATGATAACTAGGTTACTATTGTCGAAATTTTTATTGTCGTAAAGCTAACGCTGAAACACTACTTGATCTTGATCTAAATTCTTAATTGATCTAAAAATCACTATGGTTCCGTTAGTTACATGGATAAAAACCGATGTCTCAAATTATACTAAGACTCTGTCAAATAGAAAGGGCTATATCGTCGCGCTACGACGAGACACTACGTTGTGTGAGCGCTAGAGCGGTTCATAATGCGAAGTCAGGCGTCTAATCTAGCGCCCCGTAGCCGTGCTCGGCACATGATATTTGTAGAGGCCTCAATGTTAGTGTAGCGCTTTGGAGCTAGACTTCTAGAGCAGGGGTCTCCGAACTTTGAAGCCTTAGGGCCATAATTAATGCGTTTCAAGGACCAAAACAGTTTTATTTTTCTGCCCCTATTATTTCTAGACTAGTCGTAGACTTTGTCGCGCACAAAAGTCTAGTCTACTCTCGTCCTTTGACGTCACGCTAAAATGCATTGGCAAAAAACGCGTGAGTTCAGTGTGTCCGGCTTCAAGTACAACACAACTTTAACGTCGTAGGTCGACACTATGACGCGACGTTATAGCGTTTTATGTTTAACAAGGCCTTAATATGTCGGTAATAATAAAAAACACTTGTCACTACGTGATTGATAGTTCCATACATCGACGGTAGTCATTAATAGATAGTACCTACACTGAAAAATTCCATTGGTAATGGGAATCGATGACCTGATGTGACCCAGGTCGTGAACTACATTGTAATTTATTAAATCTAGTGTGTCATTAAATGTTACTATCTGATGATGAGTGATCGATGACAAAGATAAATGGTGTGAAGAAAATCTGTATTGGAATCCTGTAATGCGAAAATTACTTAAGCGTATCGATACGATAGCATTTTGGCAGTTTTTGTTTCGGTAGGTAGAGCTGTTAAAACTATGGAATCGAAAGTAATGCGTTTATGCGAGCGCTTGCAAAATTACCTCAAGCACTGGCTCAGTATCAGCCAAAAATGAACAAATCAAGCATACAAAATTGAGTACATAAGTACCTTAATATTTATTGCGAGCAAGCGCGTGTGTAAAAATTTAATTTCAGCCTGCCATCCTTATTAATAATTATCATTAGGCGGGCGTAGTTTGAATGTTTTAATTTACACATTTCCGCAAGAGAAATTTGGGAGAAATCAGGTGAAACCTTTGTCCAATCGAGGGTCACTAATGAAATCTAATATAATTTTGAAATTACTAACAAAGCCATACATAATACAAGACTTGCTAGTTTTATATTAAAAACATGGGTCAAATGTGCGTGTTCAATATAAATTCAACATAGGCGTGTCTCACGTGGAATTTTATTAAAGTAGACGTGATTACCATACTGAATACTTTTGAATAATGGATTCCATTTAAATAAAATACACAAAACTTATACTTATTAGTATAAATCTAAAAATTTGGTTATTTGAAGTGTGTTTGCCTTGTACGCAAAGCTTGTCGTAAGACAACCAATATTCTATAGTAAGGTTAATAAATAATTCTGAATCTAAAATCTTTGCAGTTTCATAAGGTTTCACAGACAAATTTGTCTAAGAGCTTTACTCAGTGATTGAATCAAACTGTAACTCTGGACCAATTTGGGTTAGATCTGTACCTGGAATAGTATACAGGCAAACTTTTTATATTTGCCATGTGCAGAAGCTAAACCTTCATGGGACTCATCGGGTCGACCTAAAATCGCGTCCAAACAGACAAACAAACACCAAAGCAAAAACATCGGTGAGTGAGTAGGTGTACCCACAGTAAACGAATGTTATTAAACTATTAAACACAAGTTACTTCAGACCCTGGAAAAAAAACGCGTTTCAATCCAAGACAGAATACTCCTTTATAAATGTTATAAATCATTCGTCTATGTAATAAAATTTATAATATCGATTGAAAAAATAACTTATGATTAATTCAGTTAGCACTGGGTACGCAAGTAGGTACTAATGAGTCATTGGATAATGCGTAAGGCGCTACGGATGAATAAATAAATAAACATTATGACATTACGCTGCGCGTACGCCCGCGCCTCGCACCGTGATCTAGGGTCAGGGCTGTCACAATGTTGTTTATAATAGATTTCGGGAATGTTGAAAATAAATATTGATGTTGGGCTAGTCTCATCAGAGAGTATGTTGAAATCATTACAAAATCTGTTTTGCATGTAATCATGAATTATACTACATACACCTAGAGTTTTTTCTTCCTGCAACGAAGTAGTACTTTTCGAGTTAACGAAAATCTAATTTCGTTTCTAAAAATAATAGGTATTCGAATTTACTATTGAAATATAAATAAAGGTATTATTAATAAACCTCTGACCGAAAAACCAGAGAAAACCATTTACTTATAACCAACATGGTCTGCATTTTATGTTCGCACTGTTGTGTTGAGTGAGACACTGGCTTCATCTCGAGTGACAGTGATTGGGTCATAAATCCACAATGGCGGATTGGTGAATGACACATATATTTCTACGTATGCCATTCATCAATCCGGTAATTTTTAGTTTCTGTATTACCGGTTTCCTCTCAATGCGTTCATTTGCCGTTCGAGAGCATTAGCAGAATTCCAGGACCTAAGTGTTTCCTAGTACGCTGAGTACCTACAAAATGTAGTAACCCTAGTTTACGTAACTGGTAGAGCGTTAAATTCATTAACAAAAACGTTTGTCCTTCACGGTTTGATTTTCTCTGAGGGGACTCACTTCTGTATCACATTCATAAGAATTCAGAGTTAGGTACTTTGTTTGCTATATTTAAAGTATTACAACCATTTAAATTAGAACCATTTTAACTTAAGTTTATTTATAAAGGTTCTCGAGTGGCGACCACGAACTGGAAAACGAAGTGTAGGGCGGCCCCCCACTCGATGGACCGATGACATTAAAGCTGTCGCAGGAAGTCGGTGGATGGTGAAGGCCCAAAATCGGTCGTCATGGCGCTCTTTGGGGGAGGTCTATGTCCAGCAGTGGACGTCTATTGGCTGATATGATGATGATGATGATGATACTTAAGCCATCATGACAATTTGCTGAGTATTTTTGTCCCTTGAGTTTTTATGTTTAACACAGACTTGCTGCGACTACTATAATGTCATCGGTCCATCGAGCAGGATAAAGGCGCATGATCGCTCGTTATAACACTATGTCCAGCAATGGACGTCTATCAGCTGGGATTTATTAGATGGTGAACAGCGCAGGTGCAAATTGGCATTACTTTTTATCCTATTTGCTGTCGTCGAAGTTTTATCTATGATATTAAGAATATGTAGCTCGTCTGTTTGCCTAAAGTTAGTTATATTGTAACACGAGATCTCGCCCGCGACTATGTTCGCATGGAACTCGGGATCAAGTATTTTCCAGGATAAAAAGCCCATGTTCTATTCCCGGTCATTATCTGTCTATGTTTTAATTTTCAGCCAAATCGGTTCAGTGGTTGTTGGTTTATAGAGGAACAAACATACATTCGCATCCGCATCATACAGAGGTCTCTGTTAAGAGTAGTAGAGTTCTCTATGATAGGGCTCGTCCGGGGAGGGACTGCCACCATACCTATTTCTGCCGCAAAGCATCAGTAATGCGAGCATTACTGTGCTCCGGTGTGAAGGGTGTGGTTTCCGGTGAAATTACTGGCACATGAGGCTTTCGATCTTAGCCTCAAGGTGGCAACCCGCGAGTGTTACCTCTGGTATTGCAAGCGTCCATAGGCTACGGTAACCGCTTACCGTCTTGTGGGCCGTACGCTTGGTTGCCACTTCAGTTGTATAAAAAAAAACATTCAAACATCTAAACTTTTGCATTTAAAATATTAGTGTGATGGCACGCAAATTAAACTGTTTATATTATATTCTATTTGTGTTAAATATGTAGTTACTTGTCTTACTACTTTTATTAATTACCACTTTAATTTATTATTTTTTATGAACTACTAGCAGCATCTAAATAATACACTACGTATAGGTACTTACTATTTCTAGAAACACTTATCCACGTATCGTTTGTATGGTCAGTGTATGGTATACCTTGGTTACCTACTGAAAACAATTTTATGGTCATTATGTGCGGTGATGTCGTAGTAACAAATAGAAAATGAGTAATCCAAAGATATTCCGTCATAGTTTCCTTCCATCATCAGATGAGTAACTATTAAATATTTTAGCGCAGGTTGAGGTCGCAAGAATTCGGTGTATGGTAAGTAAGTAAAGGTTTCAAGGAAGGTACTGTTATTGCACTTTAAAGGAGAGGAGAGTAGTAGAGTTATTTGTGATAAAGCTTGTTCGGGAAAGAACTACCACCATACACCTATTTCTGCCGCCAAGCAGAAAAGCTCACATTGCTGTGTTCCGGTTCGAAGTGTATGGTTTCTGGTGAAATTACAGGCACATGAGACGTTAGACGTCTCTACGTGGATACGCGCAAGTGATATCTCTGATGTTGCAAGCGTACATAGGCTACGGTAACCGCTTACCATCAAGTGGGCCGTACGCTTGATTACTACTAATGGAAAAAATATATAATGTTCAGCTGTAGATATACGTCTATTGGCTGATATGATTATGATAGAATATACCTATGGTAGTTGATGTTCACATGATATCATATTACTCTTGTTAGCATCCAATATCATTCATTGACCTTACTGTAATAAAAAATCTTGCGACACTAAAAAATGTACAGAGATCATAAAGCTGAGTCATCGATCTAAGGCTACACTAATATAATTATATTCTAAGGTCAAGTATTCAAAAACAAGCAAAAGACGTGCAAAATCTAACAATCATTAAAAAATCACGTTGTGTACGCATGTGCTGATTTGCAGGGAATAGTTTGTACTAGGAATTGACCTGTATTTTCACTTTCATAATTAGACCTATAAAACCTGTAGTAAACCTTAGCGAGAATTTTATTTTTACTTTATTTTTGTAATCTTAAGAAAACTTACAGCTATAGCGTAAAGAGTTAATATAAGAATCTATTTTTAAACAACAAAATACTTAAGTAATACAAGAAAGCCAATTTAAAGGTTTCCACAAACAGGAATACACGACCTTTAAACTATAAGGTCTACAATACATTTTTTTTACAGCAATATAGATATAATTGCTACATTGTTAATAAAATGTTCTACTCAAACTACTCAAAGTTACCTAATCACCAAGTTTTAAAACTGTTGTTAACTTTTTTTGGAAATAAGTACCTTATCTTATTTATCCTAGATAAATAAATATGTCAGACATTTTTACAGAGCGCCCTCAAGACCCAAGCTAAGCAAAGTTTGTATCAGGAGAACTAGAAGGCTGGATAGCATAGGTAACTCATAGTATATACTTTTTTAAATACATAGAAACACCTTGAACTAATATTTGCAGATCATGCAAACATTTGTCCAGCGGGGATCGAACCCCATCCTTTCGCTTCTCAACCGCGCCACCGAGGTCGTCCTAAGTAAAACTGCTCTTATAAAATATTATTCAGTCACATCGCCAGCCAGCCGATAAAAAAGTTCCACATTAATTCCAGATGCACCTTGACATTCATTGAGACAAAGCAGACTCGAGTCAATCAAGCATCAGCCGATGAATGAAACCAAGATTATGTTATTGCGACATATTTGGGTGGTCCATACCTTTTATGTACTTTGTTCTGGTGCCTTGAGAGTCCATAAGAGATTAAATGGCCTGAATACATTATTGAAGACGCAAAAGAAAATTAAAAGTGGGTCGATTTTAATGTAATGCTTATGTTAATGTCATGTACCTATCTATGTATGTACCTGTATATTTGAATTCGATTGTAGTCTATATCCATCCATCGTGATTTATCAAACATGTGGGTTGATCCGTATGACAGTTTGAACATAGTTAAATGTCAGCATCATGTAACACATACTTAATTTATCTTATCTAGCAGTTTTCAAATATTTATAAGGTAAATAAGCATCATAATCCTTTCCAAGTCAAGTCAGGTTCTTCAAAAGCTTGAAAACTGAGCTTCAAAAGCTTTGTACTTACTGCTGAATGACCAATTTGGCCATGGCCTTATTAAATTAAAAGTAAACAGTCTGAGATGACCTGAACACTATTCCAAACAGATGGCATAACTACGAGACAAACGCAGACGGAAATAGAGATGATTTTGTGACACATTTCTGTATTTTTAGCCAAGCTCTACCTTTCACTTTATAAACGCTAAGAATAACTGTTTTTATATTATGTTTAATTGATTCTTGTAACTCACCATGAACAATCCATTAAAGATTATAAGTAGGAACTTTATGCAGTTCATTCCGCAGCCTTCCATGTTGAAAAACTTTTGATAAGCACAACAAAAGCACAAATTAAATGAAGTCTTCAAACAAAATATCAGATAAAATTCTGCAGTGACTGTGAAACAAAAGAGAATCGAAATCCCAAATTTAAAAATTCAAATGCCGAACTAGTTTGTTTTTAATCGTTCGCGCAGTTTCGCGTCGCGTAAGCTTCTGGCCAGTGTCACTGGATGAATGTGAGTGCGGAGAGTCGACAACGGCGGAGTATTTAGTAGTCCATGAATTTGGTGGTGTGAAATCGCGTGTAAGGGCTGAAGTCACGCACTGAAATCACCCCCATATTATATTGACCCTCAGATTTTATGTGTAGTACAGTCGTTATGGATCAAGATTATTTGGTTGTTAGTTGCGCCGATCGGTTATTGGTCTCTGTCAGTACTCGGTAGTTAATATAATAAACCTGATTAATACCATTTTATTTTTATTTTGAACTAGGCTCTTTATTTTTATCTTATGTTGGAAATCTATTGAATATGAAAATAAGACTAAATTACCATACTTATATAGGTACTTAACATCATAAAAACTTTAATAGTTAAACAAGTATAAAGTTATTTCTAATATAGTTACCTACTCAAGTTATTACAATTAATTTAAAGACTTAACTAATTAATTGTTACTTTCAGATCCTAAGATCGTGGGTTCGAAACCAAATGGGTGGAATGGATTTTTCCCCTACCTACTTTCAAACGGTGGCAATGAAAAACATCATTGGGGGCCTGGCATAGATCTATCATTGGGGCTGCATGGTGGATTATGACTCATAACTCTTGTCCGAACAGTGGCAACACTATATTAAAGAAAGGACAAGCATCCAAGCAAGCAAAAAAAAAAAAACTCATTATATTTTTATTTTTCGGTAATTTTTTACATAAATGGACACTATAAAGTTTTGAATATTTTTCTTTTTGGACATTAGTCGTGCAAAATCATAAAAACTTCAGTATCAAGGGGGAACTAAGGTTCCGAAGTTCATAATGCTTTCCGATAGGTACACGCTTAGCCAGTTATTGACACAATATATATTTTTTTCAAGAATACGTCAAATAACCATGGCAACTGATTTTGACCACGGTAAAGGACTTTAACCTCACTAAGTTACTTAACACTATTTCAAACTACTTGCTTTCGCATATAACTGGGTTCAATGTTTTTATAACCACCAGTCAGGATAGGGTTTCCACTTACTGGCAATTAACTTAATAAATATGTAAATAAGTACAAGTAATTTATTTAACTTAGGAACAAAATGAACAAAAACTATTTCCAAAAAGTTTTTGGTGAATGCATTCTCTTTGGTTCTTGAACACAACACAACACTATCATTGTGTTGAAGTGGGTATTATATAAATGATATTCCAAATTCAATTGATGCTATTGCATATTGTTACAATTACAACCTTATTTTTGCATGCGATCTTTTCGAATTATACTTTTTTGTACGACGGTTAAAAAAAAAAACTCTTCTGAATTCAGAATAATGGTGGATATTTTATTTTTGGAATAACTACCTACCTATTCCGCGGAATAAGAAATGTCAAATACAAAAAACTGTCAGTTTACTCGCGAATATGTACGATTTACTCTGCGAATAGAGCTTATTCGAGTTTGGTCGAATCCAACCTAAGTACGATAATTACCTTCTTACTGTAAATCAAAGATCTAATTTAAAACCTTGAGAATTAGGAACCATTTATTATAAAAGCACTAAATTATAGGACAAACAGTACAGCAAGTAATTGCTGTTTCCTGTCGTGATTGAAAGCGCCTGGAAAGTCAAGTTCATCGGTCCTAGGTCTCGAGCTAGGACCTACCTAGGTATTCATGATTAAGATTTGATAACGTATTATGAAAAGAACGAAGAACTTGTATTATTGAAATAAACTTCCATAAAGTAATAAAACTGTAAATTATACAAGAAATTATTGTATATTAATATATAATTAGTTATGTAGAGTCTGTTAAATAAGAAAACCGTCGGACGTCGTCAGGGGTCTTTTATGTCGTTGACATAAAAATCAAAATGGATTGATTCAGGACGGTTCTCTAATTGAACAGAGTCTACGAATATTATGAATCTTATACCATAAAAAAGTTAAGAATCTACTAGAGAGAAAACTTCATATTTACAATTTGACTGCTACGCCGTAGCATGCCGAATTAATAGGCATTTTTTTTTAAAGTCTAACTATTTTTTGTCATAAAATATAAACAGCGATGTTAGTCATACCACAGAATAGATCATACATGAGGTAAGTAAGTATATTTCTAATATTTAATTATGATGAGTCCTAGTATAAATGTCAATTAAAAGGTTGACGCACACAAATGGTTAAGCATCGCATCGGATCAGCGTATCTTGCTTTTTAGCGACGCTATTCCGCGCCCTGGAGCTTGAATTATTAGCGTGCGAAGTTATCTAACTCGAGACAAGTACCTATTAGAATATGACATTTCGTACTTTTGACAGCAAACCTAGAGCCAATTCAACCTTGTTTTCAAGAGTAATAAAATTTTACAGCAGTAAATTGAAACTGGGATTGGATTGGAATTGTTATTGGATTCAAGAGTAAGGCAGCTGAGTTCATGTTGATTATGTCATCAAGCCTACCTCAGTGTCAACCTGGTGACTCATTCAAACTATCTACATTGCGCCTATTGATTTTACCTAGGCAAATAGAACTTTTAAACTCTATCAAATTACAAGGTTTTTCCATTTGGTATTGGGTATTGGGTATTTTCTATATATAATAAAAAATATCTATCTATGTATTGTATTGTATTAAGTATAAATCAGTCATCTAGTACCCATAACACAGCTCTGTTTAACAGCAGCTTACCTTGGGGCTATATGATGCTGTGTGGATTGACCAGCATTATTTATTTATTTATTTAGTCAGTTTAGTTCCATTATTCCTAATTTTTAGATGACCAAATTATAGTGGTGTAAACATATTTTTTCAATTTATAGGTGTGAATTGACTTCTAATAATGCTTGCATATTACTTGGAGGCAGAATATCTGAAATGAAATGATATTTCATTGAAAATACTTATCATAAACATCCTAATTACAATAATATATTTCATTCATAACATATCAATTACAATTTAAACCAAATTTTTAAATTTTAAATAGGCAACATTGGTATCCAAACCCATTCAAACTAGGAAAACCAGTAATATGGTATTTATGCCTTCCATCGAGCAATGTCTGGCACTGCAGTGGTACCCCAAGACTGGACAATATCCTACCACCACGTAAAAGACGTCATTATATTCGCATATTGCCAGAAACAACTAACAAAACAATTCGTAGTAGGACAATTGAATAGCAAATTCAATTCATCGCAAAACACCAAGTGTCCTTGGCGTGTACTTAAGGGTGGAAGAAACCTTTTGTGCGTCATGTTGTGGTGTGGTCGTGATGGCAACCGTTCCAATGGAAAGCGGCTGTGGTTGATGGCTATGACCTAAACTAGGACATATGAAGAGAAAAGTGTTAGTGAATGCATTTACATTGGTTTTTATATCATTTACTAGTGACCTGCCCCGGCTGTGCATGGGTGCTCAAATACATTGAATACGAGTACATTATGAACCTCTTGAAACACTAATCTATTGATGAAACAGCATTAAAATCCGTAGTTTAAAAGATATAAGCGTACTACTACAACTTTACCTGCTCTTTGGCAAGAGTCCATCTTGGTGAGTACCTCCGCAGTGCCAGATATTTTACCTCCAAGCAGCAGTGTGCAAACATTACTGTGGTATAACTAGAAGTCCGCCCCAGCTTCGCGCGGGTGCTATGAAACCAGGGCGGGTAGTAATAAATATACCCTTTGTTACTCTAGAGATAATGCAGCATTTTAATGGTAAAATATTTTTTGAAATCGGACTAGTAGTTTTTGAGTTTATTCGTAACAAACAATATTACAAATTTTTACCCTTTATAATATAAGTATAGTAGTTTCTATCCTAGCAATTTTGCTGACAAGCTTCCAAGCTCAATCATAACGGAACAAAACTTTTGTGAGGCACCTCACCCCGGCTATCAAAATTATAAATCGCTGTTGCTCAGAAAGTAACTCGAACCTACCACTTTTAGGCATGCACAAGGCGTTGTTATTTTTAGATGGGGTCGAATTTTTAGAATCTTATTCCTAATCGTATTTCAGACCTCTGTTAGCTAATGTGTCTTTCAAATCTACCACATCTCGATGCTCTCGAAGCATAGATGAAGCAGTAATTTTATTTACTTACTAATTCAGACCAAAAGACACTGCTCTGAGTTCAAATTTAAGCTTAGTAAATGCTTGCACTATTGCGTAATACACACCAAGACGACCAATTCGTATCAACGTCTTCTTCTAGATACATTGATTTACAGCCCGTGCTTATAGATTCTCAGTTAGGTAGAAAACAGGCCCCTATTCTTAAAAATATAAGGTACAGGATTTATCTCTGTGGTATTTATTATTCTAAGATAATTGATAGATTCAGGCGTTACTTTGCGGAAATCCATTACAAGATAAAAACAGACGAAAAATCTCTAGTACTATTCCGCTTAACCTTTTAACTAATGAGGTCACACAGTTACCACAGTTAACCTCAAAAGAAAAATATCGACACGTGTTTCATCCCTCTACGGGACATCATCAGGACCATCGACTTGTTCTCCGTTATTCTACATCACTTTCGCTTCTTTTGTATCTAAACCAGCATTTAGAGAAAAGACAGTTTGCAATTTAATGGTCTAACAAAACTTTGAATCGGTGTTTGTTATCCGTTAGTTTTTTCCCAGTAGCTTTGCTTGCATTTAAGCCTAAGAAGTAGTCTTTAAGCTATGCTAGGTCCAGAACTTTATCCAAAACAGCTGAGCTCAGCGTAATAAATCATTAACCTACAACTCTCCAAGCTTTTCGATTTTTATTATTAGTTATTAGTAGATTTAGGGTGAGTTGCACCATCTAACGTTAACGTCAAATTGTTCAATCATCGTCGAAAAATTTGAAGGTGCAACTCACCCAAAGCAATTACAATTTTGTCCTGATTTGACCCTGTGCAGCTGTGGATTAAAACCTAATACTTACTAAAATTTAAACATGCAAAATTCCATAAAACAGCGAAAATTAGCGGTAAAACGCCAATAATTAAGTTTTTATTAATGAAAGCGGAACTACTTACGTGATAGGCTGCGCCAGCGGCGCGCTAAACATAGCAAATCTAAGATCTGAGAACCAGTGTTTTGCTTAAAAACTACCTTCTAAAGTAGATATTGGAATGCTAGCAACGCATTGAAAACAATGGATAAATTCATAGCGTATTATGCGACGGAAGCCATGCGTTGATGCGTCGGACCGTGAAAGAATTGTGTTGCAGAGCTAATCATATAAATTCATGGCCGGGTTATGGATGCTTCATTTCTGAGGATCAAGGGACGGAGATGTTGAAGAAAGAGGGTGAGTTTTTTTTTTATGTATGGTGTAGGTACCTTGGTGTACGTTGATTTCCTAGGTGCTTCCCAAGGTTACACTCAAACTGATCACTTTCATTATCATCATGACAGCCTTATGTTCCCACTGTTGGGACACTGGCCTACTCTTGGGCGAGAATGATTGAGTCTTAATCCACCACGCGGACCCAATGCGGATTGATAGATGGCACATGTCATTCAAATTTTTTTATACATGCCGGTTTCCCTACGATGTTTTCCTTCACCGTATGAGAGCATTGGCATTGCGCACTTAAATTTTTCGAATAGACGAATTCAATGGTGCTCGACCGGGTTTGAACCCACGACCTTAGGATCGGAAGGCGGGGTCACTACCACTAGACCACCGGTGCTCTCTCAACCCTCACTCACTTTAAAATACTTTAATTGGAATCTTTTAGTTCTACTTCAGTTCCTGTTTACAAAAACTGCAACTGGTAAAAAAATATTATTTGTTGTAATCTACGGTTTTCCGGCCAAAATGTCTACCAATAGGTAAAGATTATTATTTAATTTTTACCTAGGCACAAGTCTGCGGAAATCAGCTTACGGACGTTATTTTTTGAATATTTTGAATATTTCAATTCCGTGGGAATCGCGCGTTTTTGCCGTATCAGCTTTGAAAACCACGTTTTCTTGGTAAAGCCAGATAAAAGTTAGCACACAGGCACCTGTGTTTTAGAACTGCAATATTGTGGCATGAAAGCTGCCATTTTGAGATATTTAAAATTCAACCAACTGCTCAGTTTGTTCCTGGCATGGGTTTATGTATTTCAGCTCATAGCTTAATTATCAGAAGCTAGATCGATTACATATGTTAGATCTAAAAAATAGTTGTACACTATTTTACATACTCAGATAAGAAGTCCAAGGATGCTCAGAAGTCCTCAATCAGCCCAGAGCCTAACCAGCAAGACCTGGAGGCAAAATCACCCGGCCACAGCATTCTCCACATCCCTAAAACAGGATCCGATTTAACCAAAACGCAATGTTGCGGTGGGCTGACCTATATCTTGTTGGCTGTAGTCGTCATCGTAAGTATACTACTAGGAGCTGTTCTAATAGTACCTACGAGTAAAGGCTTTTTTTTTAAATGTTATATCGCATTTTTTTTTTACTAGACACTTTTCTACTCATTTGTACGAATAAATAATCCCGTGGCACAGAACAGAATATCAGTACTACCCCGTGGTTCAAATCACCCAATTCTAAAAGATAGCTTGAGGCCTTTCGCACCGCTTAACGACACTGCGGTGCAAATGGTCCCATTCATTAGTAGTTCGGCGATTTGCGCTGCGGTTCGAACCGTTCTCGGTCCGAAAAACCCAAGGACCTATCTAGAGCAGGGTTTGAGGATTCTATAGAGATATGGTATTGCTTGTAACCTTTTAAACATAATGGTTTAACATAGACATCGTGCGGAAACCTTAGCTCAGTAGTATTGACCATGACGTTCCTGAATCAACTTGGCTAAACTGAGAAAAGGGTGTAGTGTAGATGCTAGGCAAGCCTACTTCATGTTAATCTGTTGCAGGTACTATCTACACTAATAGCCAAATCTTTCCCCTTTTCCCCGGTCGTGCCTATTTACTTATATTCAAATTAGTCAAACAGTAGTCAAATAGTCAAATAGTCATTTATTGGTATGGGAAAAGATACAGTAAAAAATAGTCAGTGGTTTAGCCATAAAAAGGTAACAGGCAGACGGAAATATGTGTTGTATGAATTTAAGGATAGGATACTCAAGTCAATTAATACTCTGCTGTGTTAAAATAAAGTATATTTTCCTTAGTTGATAGCCGCTGTCGAGATCATAGTGTCAGGAGTCAGTGCGACGATAGAACAGTACTATACCAAAGCGCAGTCTAGTCGGCTGGCTTCCCTGCTGGTGCTGGCGGTGACGGCCGCAGTCACCATCGGGATAACTGCCTATGGGATAGTCGGAGTCTCGAGGAAGCATACCAAGCCTTTGCACACGGTAACTCATTATTAATTTGGTACATTTCTTAAGAGCTTTTTTTTTATGTCAGCAAGTGATAAGACAATCAAGGCGCCCACCTGGTGCCTTACTCTTGAATCCAATGACAATTCCGATCCAATCCCAATTTCTATTTACTGACTGTCAAATTTTAATAGTCATGAAAATAAAGTTGAATTTGGCGCTAAGTTTGCTGTCAAATGTACGAAATTTCATAGGTATTCCAATACTTATCCAATAGGTACCGATCGCGTTCAAGAGTAAGGTCCCCAGATGTTAAGCACCACGCCTGACTATTACAGACGCAGTGCCATCCAAAGCTTAAAGTTTTCAAGTGTTTGCGTGGCACTGCACTGCTCTTATCACCCCGAGACATTGTTGTTAAGTATAATACCTGCTTAGCACTATAAATAAACAGTACCTAGTTATATAAATAAGTGTTGCCTATGGGGTTGGTATGTGGCTTAGATACTACAATACAGGGAATCCTAGTGTGGGGTCACGGTTATATGCCTGCCGAATGGACACTACTTTTTACCCCTTTGCTAAACTAAACTCTTGTAACGAACTTGTGCTAACAAACCTACTTTATATTAGTGTAAGACATTGCTTTTTGTGAAAATAAATAAACTTATTAAACTTATTATTAAGTCTCTTTCGCCCAGTAATTTCACTTCCTACAGTGCCCTTCAAACCTAAACACAGTAATGCTTGCACGCTACCGCTTGGAGGTAGAATATCTGACACTGCGGTGGTACCCATCAAGACGAACTCTTGCTGAAGAGCCATCAGCTTCTGGCCACGTGGTTCAACCGCATCGTTCGATCAGAAGAAGAAGAAAGAAAGAAAGAAAATACATTTATTCTGGACACAAACACAACAAACAGCGTATATAATATACTTAAATAGTAGATCCTTATTCATTAACATACTTTCAACCTCTAGTTACACCTACCTACTGCGTGATCAATGACTACGTGAACTTTTTTCAGTTTTAAACGGCTTTTTAGAGTATCGAATTGTATTTTCGCTTCTTACGGGAACTCTCGTGACGTAGCTGGCTAAGTTGTTACCACCCTGAGACGTTAGATGGAAAGTCTCATGTTTCTATAATTTCTTATTACTTAATTACTTACTTACCTACCATAGCACGGATTTTTCAGTAATTATACGGTAATTGGCAGTGCATTGGCAGTGCTCGTGACGTAGCTGGCTAAGTTGTTCTTAATAGATCAACGAAGTTAGCACTGTTCCGCGTAGTCATCATTTGAATGGGTGACCGCTAGTGGCAATTTCAACTTAGCGCTCCCGTGCTTCGGAGGGCACGTCAAGCAGTCGGTTCCATATTTTCAAAGTTGTTAGGTCATGACAGAGGCCTTCGGGCGGCCTAGAAACTCTGTCATCAGAGTTAGCTACTGACTCATACGAACTTACTTACTTTTTTTCGATTTTTACGTGCTTTTGCATGCGCATATCATGGTCTAGGTACAGACATGCACATAACACACAAACAAGTCGTAAATACTGATGTATCAAGATACCAAAATTTTAATAGTTCTTTAGAAGTGGCTTACTAATCAGAAGCCAAGGTTATCCGCCCTGGGCACCGCACTGTATTTGTAGTTTAGAATACAGTAGATAAGGCACAGACATTATTAAAATTAGACGCTTTACTAGCAGGTGGGCTTAAAATAATAATAAGCTAATGATTTCAAATCATTTTTTAATCGTGAGATGCTACTACCTACAGTTTTATCGGTAAACACTAAATTCCGAGAGTCCTCATCAAGGTGAAAGATACGGCGGACCTTTTTTCCTGTGCCACGATGCATTTATATTTTATGACGTGTAATAATGATATAGCACCGGTGGTCTAGTGGTAGTGACCCCACCTTCCGATCCTAAGGTCGTGGGTTCAAACCCGGTCGTGCACCAATGGATTTCTCTGTTCGAAAAATTTAAGTGCGCAATGCCAATGCTCTCATACGGTGAAGGAAAACATCGTGAAGAAACCGGAATGTCCAGGAACTAAAATTCGAATGACATGTGCCATCCACCAATCCGCATTGGGTCCGCACTCTCGCCCGAGAGTGTGGACCCAATGCGAGTGTGTGAGTGAGGCCAGTGTCCCAACAGTTCCCACATTAGAAGGCTGTCATGATGATGATGATGATGATCAATAATGATACATTATGATTACGTAATGCAGTCCTACGAACACATCATAAAATAAGTCATTAGCATTACACAATTACAGTAGGTTTTAGTCCGTTTATGTATTAGATCCGCCCCGGTCCTACTGTAATGTTTTTTTACTGTTATGTAACTACGAGCTACTGTGCATAAGGTTAATATATTCAAAGGTAAAAAGCACCCTAACACAGATTAAATAATAGTTTGTATGTAAAACTAACGGCATATCACGCTACTCTTGACAGTTTGATTGTGACTGCACACATAAGATCAGTAATAGGTAGTCAACAGAATGTTTTTACTTGACATGAGTTCGAGGACTACATAAAAAATAAAGCTAAGTAAATGTTTTTTTTTTTTTATATCATCAAGTGACAAGACAATCAAGGCGCCCACCTGATGTTAAGCACCACGCCTGAATATTACAGATGCAGTGCCACCCAAAGCTTAAAGTTTTCAAATGTTTTTTTAGATAGGTAGTAACGCTCAAAATGATACTGAAAATAACATGCACTAAGTAACGCATATCTAGGCGCGTGTTTCTAGGCCGCCTGAAAGCCTCTGTCATCTACTCTTTCATGGCCTAACAACTCTGAAAAAGCCGGGACCGACTGCTTAACGTAAGGGCCTTACGTTAAGCAGTCGGTCCCGGCTTTGTCATAAGGGTGTATCAAAAGTTTTGATTTGCCTGCTTTGCTAGTTCTAGATCTCTTTCTGCTACTCGCTATAAAACCTCATGCATGCTGTCTGTTCCTTTAATTATAATGGCACTTGGTTAGTTTTATTTAAAATGTTTCCTATATAATTTTAGTGGTTGTCTGGAAGAGATCGCTTTCTTAGCGATAAGACCATCCATTGTACATTGTGATTATTCTACGTTATTTTATTTCAATTGTTTTATAGTTTGTAAGGTGTACACTGTACAATAAAGAATTTTCATTCATTCATTCATTCATTCATTTAGTGGTGTACATTGTGTTGGTGCTCAATAAATAAATATAAATATGACGCAGTGTAAAAATGTCTGCCAATACTTATATTAGGTACCTAACTGTGATTCCAGGCATCTCTGGTTCTGGTGATAATGGCGTTGATCCAAGCCATCATCGCCTGCAGCTCCGTCTTCATCACCGAGCTGGATGAGCTGGTCATCTCCCGCGCTCTGGCGGAGTCGTTTGGAAGAGCAAAGAGCGGGGACCTCACGCAGATACATCTGTGGGATGCCACACAGTCTTCGGTAAGCAAGAACTTTTTGCCAGCAAATAACCAGACTGTCTTAGGGTGAGTTGCACCATCTAACGTTAACGTCAAACTGTTCGACGACGATTGAACAATTTGACGTTAACGTTAGATGGTGCAACTCACTCTTAGTCGTTTTTTTTTATCTAGCCTATACTGTCCCACTGCTGAGCAAAGGCCTCCCCTGCATCTTTCCACTTATCCCGGTCCCGTCCCATCTTCTGCCAGTCCTTGTGGAAGACGTCTAGGTCGTCACGCCAGCGCTTTCTTGGTCTGCCTCGGCGTCGTCTTCCACCTTCCGGGTTCCACTTTGTTACGACCTTAGCCCATCTATCCTCTTCCTTACTCGTTAATAATATAATATAAACTTTATTTCAGGCAACATTTAGAAAAGTTACAGAGATATAATAAACTTATTCTACGGCCGTTAAAAGCTGTATCATGAAAGTAGCAAGTCAAAGAACTAATAATTCGAAAGATATGTGTCATCCACCAATCTGCACGTCCGCGTGGTAGATTAAGACCCAATCACTCTTGCTTGAGAGTAAACCAGTTTCTTAACAACATTAAAAGGCTGTCATGATGATTCATTTATACCATCAAGCATGATTTACATTGAGTCAGTAGCAAAGTCAGTGCTTCAATATTCTTGCGTACAGACCATTTGCAAACAGAGAAAGTCAGTTCTTAAAGTCAGCACTTGATTGAGACAAAGACAAAGACTTGAGTTGAGATACTGACTTCATTCAATGTAAATCGCACTTCATGCTAAGTATATACCTATTTCTGCCGCAATGCTTGCATTATTGTATTATATGTATTGTATTCCTGTGTATCATCCGGAACCAGTGAAATTAATGGCACATTAATCTTTTGATCATGATCGAGATCTGGCACTGCAAGCATTCATCAGCAAAGGTAACCACTTACCATCAGGTGGGCCGTTGCTTGTTTGCAAAAGAAAATATTTTGTTCCAGGTAGAATGCTGTGGGCTCTACAGCTCAGAAGACTACAGAGATCCGTACACACCACAATACTTCCCCCCCGACATCCCCTTCTCATGCTGTCCCTCTTACCACTCTCCAAACACCACGACAGAAAAGGAACGAGAGATGTGCAAAGGTAAGGTACCCTTTTAGGCCTACCTTGCATTAGATTGGCACATTTTCATGCCACTAAGGCTCTTGTGCGTTGCCACTCTGTGTCGTAGATGGAAAGTCTCATGTGCCTGTAATGTCACCGGAAATCTCAGATGATTTTGTTAAATACGTTAAAGTTGAAAATGGAATGCTTTTCACCGAGGCACATGGCGTATAACGGCAATAAGACAAAAATAGTATTTTAATGTACTCGCATAACGTCAGCCTAAAATTTAGCTCTGCAATTATATTTATAATATAGAACGATCGATCTGATTCCTCCGAAAATTTTTTTTGGTAAATATTAAAATTTCGGTTTGTTTGTTCACAGCGAATAACCAGTTCTACAAGGTGGGGTGCAAAGAACCAGTGCTACAATATATAAAGGGAGCATCGCGCGCTGTCATCATTTTGACTGCGTTGCTGATTATTGCTGAGGTAAAATAAAAGTCCTTGGGTCAAACACATTTTCTATGAAGGAATGGGCAATACTACAGTTGTATTGTAGAATTTTTAAACTTTCGTCAAAGACAATGTGTAAAAGGTAGGTAGGTACTCACAAAAAAATTCAAAATCCGGGTACCTATGTATAGTTCTCAGAGCGGATCTCGGCCGTAGTGAAGCTAGCCGTTTCGATGCGCAATGGAGCTTATTCGAACTAAATTGTCTTTGCGCATCACAAACGGCTAACTTCACGGAAGCCTAGATCCGCCGTGCGAACTATAACTATCTAACTGTGTAATTTTGCAGTCATTTGTTGTCATTTCTGCCACTGCGTGAGGGGTCATTTGTGGGGACTAATACCTATCTAGGTATAGGGTGTAGCAGAGATACCAAGGATAACCTATCCTATGTACAGGATGTAGCCAGGAAAAAACACAATCAATATATTTTTAAAAATGTAATACTTAACCTTATTCAAATCACAATACAAGCTTACAAGGAAGCATGGTAATGAAATAAATCTTAGTTCTCTTTTTTTAACCCCTTAATTCATGATCATGAAAAAAAGTCATCTAACTGTAACAAAATCATGCGTAAATAAATTACCTATTTAGAAAGCTTATTTATAATTTCAGATAATAATATCACTGCTGGCTGCATTTCTCAGCCAAAAAAGGAAACAAGAGAAACACGAGCACATAGAGTTCACTCCTACTGCTCCGAAGACAACATCAGAATCGCCACAACTTGCTTGAACAATAACTTATATAAATGACCAATTTGCCGCAAAACGGACCAGCATGAACTAGCTTTATTATATATTATTTAATGATCAAATATAATGTAGAAAATCGTTGTAAAAGATAAGAATAAAATACTGATGAGACCAAATTATTTTTTACCGCCATCTGTGTGTGACTAGCAGAAACAAATTGTTAAGTGAATTCAGATTTTGGTAGAACTACTCTACATCTAGTTCATAACATCAGGATTTATTAGTTCATCAGTTTATTGCTAGGTGACGCTGTTAACACAAAATAACAGAAAAATATAGACTAGAGACAATGGAATTTATTATAACTACCTAAGTCCGATTTCACAAAATAGTAGAGCAGCAAAGTTCGAGGTAGAAAGAAAAATTCTTTAATAAAATTACATAAATTTGATGATATTATAACATGATTGCTAATACCCTAACTTGAACATATAGTAATAATAATTAAAAGTGTTGAAAATGTTTTCGTTACATTTCGTAAATAAAATCAACTGTGGATGTTATATTAAAAATTTAAGCTAACGATATAAGCATCGATGGTTCAGTGGTAGAATGCTCGCCTGCCACGCGGGCGGCCCGGGTTCGATTCCCGGTCGATGCAGAACTTTTTTTGCATCTCAAGAAAATGCAAAATTTTATTATCTCTGTAATTAATTATACCTACCACAATTTTTTTTTATCTCTAAAATTTTCTCAATGTTGAGATTAGCTAAGCCACCACGAACCCAATGCAAATAGGTGGAAGGCAGAATGTTTCTCGAATTTGTTGTTTTTGGTCTGTTTCTTGATGATTTTATTTAGTTAGAGTAGTAGAGTTCTTTGTGATAGAGCTCGTCCGGGGGAGAACTACCACTATACCTATTTCTGCCGTCAAGCAGTAATGTTGGATTATTCCCATCTGGTTTGCATTGCTGTGTTGCGGTCCGAAGGGTATGGTTTCCGGTAAAATTACAGGCACATGAGACGTCGATTTACGTCTCAGGGTGGAAACCCGTGAGTGATACCTCTGGTATTGCGAGCGCCTATAGGTTGCGGTAACCGCTTACCATCTTGTAGGCCGTACGCTTGGTTACCACTTTAGTTGTTTGAGAACACACTGTTGGCGTGTCGCTCATATTTTTGAAGATTAGAAAAGTCAATTGATTTACCGGGTTTGAACCTATGACCTTAGGATCAGAAAGCGGGTCTCTACCGCTAGACCACCAGTGCTCATAATGACTAATAACCATTAATTTCTAACTAATGGTTGGTCAGGTAATGAAGCAATTACTGAAGAAACTCCGTAAAAACGAAGGAGATCGGCCTAATGAAATTGCGAAATTGAATCGATAGGAAAATGTTTTTAATATACTTCAAGGCTTTCGCATTGATTTATTTCATCAACTATGTACTTTGCTGTAAGTATTTTATGTTTACCTATTTTTAAGTGCGCAAAATTGCTCTCCATTATCTTTATTTATTGTTCTCAATTTCTGTGAAAGTTGTCACCATTATCAGTTGATAGCCTTTTCCGACTGTCTTCTTTATCTCTCTAAGACTGTTCAACAAAAAACAGTGATTACGTAAGCACTTGCATCAAACGCATTCTTCCTAGTAATGAAATAAAAAACTGATCAGTCATGTTTCGGTACCCAAAATGACGTAGCTGGCTAAGTTGTTCCAAACCTCTGCACTATACCACGAAGTCAACAGTGGATTGGTGACCGCCTGCAGCAATTTCAACTGAGCGCTTCCGTGCTTGGAGGGCGTTAAGCAGTCGGTCCCGGCTTTTACAAAAATTATTAGGCCATGACGGAGGCCTTCGGGTGGTCTTGTAACTCCGACACCGAAGTTGGCCACTAACTTATATCAAATCCTCATACGGACTTCCATACTTTAGTACCAGAAGACTACTGCCTCCATCCGCTGAACAAAAGCGACTGCAAGGTCAAGCCTACTCCTGTCTTCTCATACTACAAATCAGGCTCCCGCTGCGAAATCGAGATCTGGAGGGGATGTCCTACCTTCAACATGTTCCCCAATGAGTTCGTCTGCTCGCACCACTGCATAGGCAAGCTGTGGGACAGAGAGGGCTATAATGAGGTAGACATCGAGCTACCTTTCGAAGGTAACGTTCTTAACATTATTATACGCAAGCCCAGAACATATCAGTACTACGTACGGAATGGCCACTCCTAACTTCTCACCTGTTTACTTACCATAATACTCAGATTGCGAGTTCGCATGTACTTTAGCTGGCGCTGAAACTATGAAGAAAAGAACAGAAGTAGAGTTGTGATAGAGCCCGTCTAGAGAAGTACTATCACCATGCTTATTTCTGCCGCTGTAAAGCTTGCATTCCTGTGTTCCGGTTCAACGGGTATAGTTTCTAGTGACATTACTGGCACATTAAACTTTAGATCTACGTCTCAGGATGGAAATGCAAGCAATGATACCTCTGGTATGACCGCTTACCATCAAGGGTCGTTTGGATGTTTGACAGCTAGGAAAGTGATATTAAAAAAAATAAAGGAACCAAGAAAAAAACACCCAAAAAGCCAGCCTGCATCCTATCTTTCCGAATTATATCTTATTCCAAGAACAGTTGGTAATAATGATTAAACAACACTGTGGTAGATTTATTTACCTATAGATAGGTCTCTCTTACTTAGAGATAGGATTTTGCTTCTCGAGCTTCACCATAGATATCTAATCCTATGTTTTCAGATGAATGCAGTGTTCCTGTAAACAAGAGCGATTGCGGTATCGAAGAACAGTTCAAGTACACCTTTAACGGCACATTATGCACAAAGGTTGAGTGGAGAGGATGCTATTCTCAGAACGTATTCGATGACGAGGAAGCATGTGTGAGCGCTTGTCAACAACTAGATCTAAAGTACGAGCTAGAAAACCTTCCAACGAAAGATGCAGAAGCAATAAACGACCTTCTCGACAGAGTTATAGCAGACGATGGGTCCAACCGTCTAAAGTATCATTCACAACAACAATTAATGCTTAAGTTGACACAGAAACCTGAAGACACTATAACTACAACTACAGTACCAGTAACAGAAGAAAAACCAGTTAAAACCAAGAGTGGAACTGCAAAAACAACAAAGAAAACGGTCGAAACAACAAGCGAAGCTGCTGCAGCAACAACTAAAACTGTTCCAGTGGTTCAAACAACGAGTAAAGTTACAGAAACGAGTGAAGCTGTAAAGACAACAAGTAAAGCTGTAGAGACAACAAGTGAAGCTGTAGAGACAACAAGCGAAGCTGTAGAGACAACAAGTAAAGCTGTAGAAGCAACAAGTGAAGTTCAAACGTCTATACAAACAACAGTTGAATCAACAACAGAAGCAATTACCACTGTAACTTCTACTGAAGCTGCTGAAACCACTACAATGGGTGAAGGGAGTGCAGAAGAAGTTATCCTTACTTAGAATATTAAACAATAGTCTTGGCTGATTTTGCAATAAACAGTTTTTTGATATGAAGACTTTTTTAGACTGTTTTTCAATTGACGCAAATGTTTTATTTCGAAGTGGTAGTGTGCAAGTTTGAAGGGCATGTGGCCAGTGAATTTAGTGGGCGAAGGGCAGTGCAGTGCCACACACAACTTTAAAACTTAAATTTTGGGGTTTCACTGCATCTGTTATAGTCAGGCTACGCTTAAAATAAGGCGAACGACTTGACCATCTCATTATTTGCTTACATAAAAAAAAACTATTTTCTAAAAATGTTAGAAATTATTAAATTTCTGATCCAACTAACCATGTCATTGTGTAAAATTATTTTGCGAACAGCCGACAGCCATTTTCAATGTCAAGTACCTATCTACCACCCCATTTTGGAGGGTGGTTCTTACTTATTGTGTAATCTATGGCGCAAGGTCGAAGTCCCACCCTCGTCGTTGTATTTTATGCTCGCTGTTATCAGATGATGTAAATGAAATTAATTAATGTTTCGTGTTGCCAGTACAGCTGTACAGTGTTGCCGTGAAAATAACATAGTAGAATGAGATTATAGACGACAAATAATTAGTAAGGGCCAAAACACATCTACAACGCAATGTAACGTTGCGTCGCATTACCAAAATGGACGATGCTGACCATCTGCGTTTTTTTTATCTTATTATGAATAATACTAGGGACACTAGAGCACTGGTGGTCTAGTGGTAGGAAGCGAAAAATGTATGTGCGCAATGTCAGTGCTCTCATACGGTGAAGGAAAACATCGTGAGGAAACATGCATATAAAAATTCGAAAAACATGTGCCATCCACCAATCCGCATTAGGTCTGCGTGGTCTCCCGAGAGTAGGCAAGTATCCGAACAGTGGGAACATTAGAAGGCTGTCATGATGATGATGATGAATAAGGGAATTAAACTTTGAAGCACGGCAGTGCCCATTATCAATCACAACATAGTGCAGTTCACAGCTGGACTGGACTTAGGTCTCCCAAAACGCGCCACTTGAGCCCGACCTTTGGCTCTTCTCATGCACTGTTCCAGCTTATTAGTGCGAAGATCATCGCTCCATTTAGTCGGACTGCGTTCTATACAAAGCTTGTCTATAGTCGAGTCATTTAGTAGTAGAAAGTTTTCCGGGAGTTTCCAGAAAATTGGTGATTTATTGACTTCGACGTACTCATTTTACACGTTGCCACTTCGTAACTTTGCCGCTCGCGCCGCCATATTGGATAAATGGCGCCCAAAAACAGTTTGACTGACTGTAATATGACTGAAGTACTGTCAGTGCTGTAGATCGTTTGTCACAGCGGCTATCACACAAGACTTTTATGCAATAAAATCACACGAATTACTTTGATATTGGCTACTTCAGTTTGCTACTAATCCTTTGAGCTCTACGAACCGAAGTTTGAGCTATGTCAGAAGCGCCCTCAGAGCTCACTCATTCATAATTATTATGATAGCCGCTATTAAAGGCTCCTTTTATGTTTTCCTTTTTCGCATCGTGAATAATCGCATGATACCAACCGTACGAAGTCTACTGCACAGAATATATATTAGTGTCTACTGATAGACATGGGTGATATTTTTCTATTTTTCTGACAGTTTTGTAATAAAAAACGTCAACTATTGCTTCCCGATTATTTTGAGTAGAATACGGGCATTGCTCGTAGAGACGTAGTGTTAACATAAGTGTAAAGTATTTTCATATCGATATTTCACTTCTAACATTGAGCAATATCACCCAAAAATAATAGACTGTTTTGTACTCTTGGACAATGGTTGTTGGTACAGGTGCATTTTGGAATTTGGCTTATGTCAACCAAGAGGTCGTTAGCACGCATAACAAAGGTAAGAATAATCCCAAGGAATAATATAGAATTATAGTAAGTACGAGAGTACCTCTTTAGCAAAGGCTCTGTTACATAATTCTACGGTTTCGTACGGTGTTTTTTTGTTTCGTTATAAGATCGTCGCATTAAGAGATGGATTTGGGAGAGAGGGATAGGTTTTTTCTTTGTTTTTTTTTTAATGAGTAGATAAATATATAAATTAAATTAGGTACGTTGTCATTTCCAAAAAAACGATTTCAAACCGACGATAAGTTTGAATTGCCCCATTCATCTAAATATTCCCATCAATTGTCCCAATGCAGTACCCGGGTAGCTATCAGCTGACTGCGGGCAACGACCGGTCGTCCGACCAGTCGATCAACTCGTATCAGCTCCCAGGCTACAGACTCCAGTCACACACCGTCCAGCTCACAAAGACCACGCATTTGTGAAAAATAATGCTGTTGAATAGAATGAATGAAATGATCGGACCGTGAGAACGGTTACGCAATAGATACAAGGTATATTATCGATTGCAAGCGCTTGCCAAATGTGGGACAGTTCTCGCTGTCAGTGTGTCTAGGTCAGACGTTGCGGACGGGAGTTCGCGAGAGTGGTTTGTTTATCTTATTAGTGCAATTATTCACGTGTGATCCGTTGTCGAAAGTTTGAGGACTCTAAAATACCTAGTACAAAAAATTCAGTATTTATCCCAAATGTTTTGGGAATTGGGAAACTTAGTAGTACCTAACTAAAATGTTTATGGGGATTTTAGTGATTCTGTGTCAATAGTTCGATGACTCTACTTTTAACGCCTTGTTCTATTGGTAGTATTTATCCCAAATATATTTGGGAATTGGGAATCTAAATTTTAAGTGCATAGGAATTTTAGTGTAGTAATAAGAAATTCAAGTGATTTTCAAGAAATTACTCTGTCATTGATACAACCATTGTTTTGACAAAAGTGATCAATCGGGAATTTTTCAAGTTTATATAGGTATTGGTGATTATAGTGAAGTGTAGACGGAGTTTAGTGATTTTAATAGTCAATTAGTAAGTGTTAAAGTAGTAGTGTCAAATAGTGTAAAATAGTGTCAATTAAGGTTTCCTTGATGTTTTGAAGATGCTCGGCGTGTTTATCAAGAAGCTGAAGCCTAAAAGGTCAGTTTATAAATGCCTTAATAGGTAACCTAAGAATATTGCTAATTTTTTTTTTGCTTTAAGCGTCCAAATAAAATTTATATAAATGAGAAAGCTGTAAGCTTTTGGCTAAGTGTTTTTGACGAGCCATAGAAAATTAGTAATAATTCGTGAAAGAAATTTAGACCATAGAAAATAATAATTTATGAAAAGAGCTTTCGACGGGCCATAGAAAATGAGTGACTTTGGAATCTGCATCTCCCCACCAGCCTAACCAAACTGGTTTTTCAACCAAACTGGTTGAAACTTGGTGTACAGGTTCTATGACTTTATAGAATTTGATTGTCGTCGGGGATTTTTGATAGGGGGCGTACTTTCTCCAAAAAGGGACAAAAAGGGGGCTGCTGAATATCTTCGCCTAATGTGATTTGATTTCGATGATTTTTATTTTTATTGAAATGTAAGTATTAACTTTAAGTTTGTCTGATATTTGGTGAAGATCTGATGAGGATCTTCAGCGTGATGAGCAAAATAGTTCCTTAAAATGCAGTATGTTGCTCACTTTCAAAGCTCACTTTACAAGTTTGAGCTCGCGAGGTCTACTGTTCGGAGAACTGCTAATGTTATGGGTACTGGATGACATTTTTTTTTAATTAATATAAAATACCCAGAACACCCGGAATAGATTGCAGATGGGTCAAACATTTGTCCTAAAGCGGGAAACGAACACGCGAACCGCGCCACATCGGTCGTCAAATAGATCAAGTCGTCAAGATAGTGGGATATTATGCTCTATTATTTCAATGGTGTTAATGTATACGTCAGTCATATCATGGTGGCCGCTTTTTAGCAAAGCAGTACAACATTATCTTCTCTAGGGTTTAACATAACATCTTCGTAGACTGCGGTTGGGTATTCAAAACCCCGCATTGCGACACCTATAAATTACAGACACAATCTTATAGAGACATCTTAAACTCCATAATGTACATTTGACCCAGTTTTTAAATTGTGAAAAAAGCTTTGACTTTTTCTTATCTGTCAGGCAGATGATGACAGATTTTAACTAATGTAAAGTGAGAGTTAAAAATAAAAGCTTTTAAAAACTTCCCTCACGCACGTCTGTGCATAACACACGAGTAAATTAAATTGAATAAGTGGTACGATTTTGTTAAACTGGTAAGCAGAACCAAAGAGTTTAACTGGTAAAAAGTACGATAAAAGTTAAACTGGTAAGCGGTATGATAACTTAAACTGGTATATAGTATGATAAAGGTTAAACTGGTAAGCAGAACCAATGAGTAAAACTTGTAAAATGTACTATAAAAGTTAAACTGTTAAGCGCTTAAACTGGTATATAGTATGATAAAGGTTTAATTCAAATTAAAAGAAGAAAGGTTTAATTGGTAAGCAGAACCAATGAATTTAACTGGTAAAAAGTACGGATAAAAGTTAAACTGGTAAGCGGTATGATAACTTCAACTGGTATATAGTATGATAAAGGTTAAACTGGTTAGCAGAACCAATGAGTTTAACTGGTAAAAAGTACGAAGTTAAACTGTTAAGCAGAACCAATCAGTTTAACTGTTAAAAAGTACGATAAAAGTTAAACTGGTGAGCGGTACGATTATTTTAAACAGGTAAGAAGTACAAAAAAAAAATAAACTGGTAAGTTTTAAATGGTACAATTTAGCAGCACTTCCCTTATTTAGATAAACATAAATGTAGGTTGACTGTGATTGATATAAAAGGTAAATATTAAGGTCAATGAGCTGACACTGTTCCCGTGTTGACGCGTTATCACTTGTTAGGTATTTGTTATCGCTCTGTGATAAGAGGCGCTTAGATTGTGCACGATGACGACCTGTTTGCTGCAAGTATTGTGCTTATGTCATCATTATCATCCTCATCATTATCATCATCTATAACCTCATCATCGTCATCGTCATCGTCATTATAATCATTATCATCATTATCGTCAATAGACGTGCTGGACATAAGCCTCTCCCATAGATCATGACGATCAATCTTGAGCCTTCGCCATCCACCACTTAATGCGACCGGCTTTTGAAATGGTCTGCTTTCTAATGTTTTCGATGTTTGGAAACTGATCTACTCCCGAGCGAGAGTGATCGGGTTAATGCACCAGGCGGTTTTTTTTTTATAACACTAAAGTGGCAACCTAGCGTACGGCCCACTTGATGGTAAACGGTTACCGTAGCCTATGTACGCTTGCAACATCATAGATGTCACTTGCGTGTTACCACCCTGAGACGTTAGAATGTAAATCGGTGGATTGCACATGTCGCAAGGCAGGGTGATGGCGATACTTTATTGGTTTGTGTGCGCTGCAGTATAAAGTTAATTTATAACACCTCTCAACGACTAGAGTTGAAGAGACTTTTTATGAAAATAGCAAGAACACGATGTATTTTTTATTTAATAGCAATCCACCTATAATTATTAAGGATCCATTGTCATTACAGGAAATTATGTTTTTATAAGTTCATTATTATACTTAAATACTAATTATCCACGTAATTAATTTTTAAATGCGCGTATCGACAATTTCCGTATTAACTGGCGATGTAATGAAATAAACTGTTAGAGGTACACACTTCAATAATATTGTTAAGAGGGAAGGAATAATGTTAAAAGATAAAATGGCTCCGTTGGTGACTTTCATATGAGGACTTTGAATCAAACATAATATATGTTATAAATAGGTAACTATATTATGCAGTTCAGACACCAAAACGCAACGATAGCGCGATTCAGCATCGTACACCTTCGAATGGCGACATCTAGTGACAAAGTTTAAACGAATTTTACAAGAAAGCGTAAACAACGTTGATAAAAAGCTCATAGCTAAACAGAATTTTTGCAAACCCTTCTGAAACAAATTATTTTCAAATTCAAACTGAATCCAATAACAAAATATAACAAAACACACCCGATAGATACATACTAACTCCCCAATATAAATAAATTGTCTATATAGCGGCTTGCTAAGTATTGTGTTACTTTGTTATTCCTATGTCAATGAACAAAAATGAAGCATTTAGCTACTAGACGTTTTGTATGAATATGATAATAAGTCTTGTGCGGCCTAGAAACTCTGTCACCAGAGTTGGCGACTGACTCATACGAACTTACTTACTTTGTCTATATGTTTCTAAGTTCTAAACTTCTACGTACCTATGATGGCATGGTCCAGAAACCCCTTAATAAATCCCCTGCGAAGAGGATTTCCGAACTTTTTGTCTTTATATCCTCTTACAATCGAATTTCATTTGTCCATCAGAGAATCGAACCTGCAGCCTCTTGCCCAGGCATTTGCTCACCAGTGCCACCGAGCTCGTCAACAATAAAACCTCATTACTAGAATATTCTAATTTGACAACACTATTAACTGAGGAACTTACCGCGACAGCCCGGGGTCTTTTAGACCCGAGGTTACGTAGTGACTGTTGTACTATCTATGTCTGGAGTACAGAGATGCACTAAAAGGGATAAGGGAAAAGGTTTCTTATTAAGAAACTTCAATTATTTGTAATATTTCGGTAATTTAAATTGAAAAACATGTCATAGTTATTATCATCAGTGGCCTTTATCATAATATAAAAAAAATAAAAAAAATAATGCTGGACAATCCACACAGTATCATCTAGCCCCAAGGTAAGCTGCTGTTAAACAGAGCTGTATTATGGGTACTAGATGACTGATATAATTATATTTAATACAATACAATACATAGATAGATATTTTTTATTATATATAAGTATGGAAAATACCCAGAACACCCGGAACAAATATTTGTAGATCGTACAAACATTTGTCCCGAGGCGGGAATGGAACCCGCAACCTCTGCGTCGCAGGCGGATCTGCGCCCGCTGCGCCACATCGGTCGTCAAACACTTCAACATCATCTATTTTATAGTAGATATATATTATGTTCAGTCGTATTGTTATAACAGGATTAAAAATATTCTCTATAAATACCGGTCTAATAATATTGTCTGAATTATATATCGTAGAGACGTAGATCTAAAGTTTCATGTGCCTGTATTTTCACCGCAAACCATACCCTTCGAACCGGAACCCAGCAATGCGAGCATTACTGCTTGGCGACAGAAAAAATAGGTATGATTTTGATAGCTTTTTCCTACCTTAAATCAGTCCCTGCTCACTCTATTTTTCTACTGCTGCCCTCTGGCGGACCACCTGCTGAGATTTTAATTGGAAATTGGCCCTCTATTTGTAATGCTCACAGCCTTGTAAGGCTTCACGGTGGGTGGTCACCCTTGCTTTTTAAATAATTCTCGTATGGTAAGCTACACATCGGTCGCTTGAGCGGAGATTTGAACTGCACCTTTATATTACCTACTTTACTGGGGAATTGTTTATTAAGCTTATCTATACCACATAACATAATACTATTGTCTATACTGATATTATGTTATTACTACTCGTATTTTTGAGAAAAGATTTGTATTTTTGTATGTTTATACGATCTATAAATATTTGTTTCGGGTGTTCTGGGTATTTTCTATGTAGGTATAATAAAAAATATCTATCTATATGTGTTGTATTGTAACAAGACGTATTATCAGTCATCTAGTACCCATAACACAAGCTCTGCTTAGCTTGGGGCTAGATGATGATGTGTGGATTGTCCAGCATTATTTATTACTACTTAATAATACTACTCGTTTAGAGAGAAAAGATTTGTATTTTTGTTCGTAATGAATAAACTCAAAAACGACTGGTCCGATTTAGTAAACTCTTTCACCACTAGAATGCTACATTATCTCTGAGTACCATAGTATTAGGCTATTATTATGTCCATGCATCCGTGCGAAGCCGGGACGAGCCGCTAGTAAAGTAATTTGAATTCATGGTAAGCTACACTGCCTCGGTCGCTTGAGCGGTGATGTATGCTGTACCGTCATTATTACCTAGTTTAATAAGTGATTGTTTATGATTATAGTGGAATAAAGTGGGGTCTCTTGCTAAGCAAAGCAGAGCTATAGTCAAAGTTAAAAGAATATTATTTAATCAAATCACCAGGGCCCTCACCCTTGAACACAATCGGTATTAGACAAGTATTTGAATATGACATTTCGTACTTGTGGCAGCAAACCTAGCGCCAAATTCAACCTTGTTTCCAAGAGTATAAAAACTTTACAGCAGTAAATTAGAATTGGATTGCGTTGGAATTGAGATCTTACTCGCGAACTTTGGAACGGAACTTGAACGCGATCGGTATTGGACAAGATTGGAATGGATTATGACATTTCGTACTTTTGACAGCAAACCTAGCGCCAAATTCAACGTTGTTTTGATAATCTATGTAGTGTTGTTGTTATGTTTTGTGTTGTATCGTTTATGTTTAGACAATACATTCTGGTTTTCAAAATTTTGACCGACCCTCCCAATATCACCGGTCATATATGTTTTTTCGTTCCACTCTCCTTTCCGGTTTTCTTCTTCTTCTTCTTCTTTTAATTTGTGGCGTCTGTGGCCGGGCCTTTCCGGTTTTATGAAACTAGCATAACTGAGACACTGGCAGAATTGTGACAACTAAGCCACAGAAGCCACATACAAAGAAGTCAAGTCAAGTCAAGTCAACGTTGTTTTCAAGAGTACAAAAATTTGACAGCAGTAAATAGAAATAGGGATTGGATTGGAATTGTCATTGGATTCAAGAGTACCAGGAAGGATCCCTTTGAAACATCATTTACGTCAGTTTCCCGCGTCCCAGTATTACTGTAATGTCATGCATGTATAAACAAGAACTTTACTCTTCTACTACAGCACAGAGCTCTGTGACTATAGCACAGAAAAGATATTAGTACTACGTAACTATAGAGCACCGGTGGTCTAGTGGTAGTGACCCCGCCTTCCGATCTTAAGGTCGTGGGTTCAAACCCGGTCGTGCTCCAATTGACTTTTCTGTTCGAAAAATGTATGTGCGCAATGCCAGTGCTCTCATACAGTGAAGGAAAACATCGTGAGGAAACGGCATGTCCAAGAACTAAAAATTCGAAAGACATGTGCCATCCACCAATCTGCATTAGGTCCGCGTGGTGGATTAAGACCCAATCACTCTCGCCTGAGAGTAGGCCAGTGTCCCAGCCGTGGGAACATTAGAAGGCTGTCATGATGATGATGATGATGAACTATAGAGTTGCCAACATTAGGTATCGTATTTTCTTTGATATGGTACAGCCAAAAGTTTTACAAAATGAGCCATCAACAAAACACCTCGAGCTGAATCTTATCTATAATCAATTGAATTAGGTATATTAATTTATGATTTTATCGTAAAATAAACTGCCAATAAAAATCAGAGTGCGCTATAAAAATGGTTATCTTTATTACACTATAGCCTAGGGCTCACACATTGCCTTTAGCTCACTTGTGATCATAGCAACAGCTAACCGACAAACCACTTTGGATTGTTTTGGTCCAATTTCTATGGATTTTTTGAAGTTTTGCTTGCCTAGATAATGCACTATATTATTATTGTTTCTGTTACACTAAAGAAGGATATAACGCACGCAGACTAGCTTTCATAAATACATAGGTTCTCTCGGCGGATTTAGGCGTCCGTGAAGTTAGCCGTTTGTGATGCGCAAAGACAATTTAGTTAGAAAAAGCTCCACTGCGCATGGAAACGGCTAACTTCACGGAAGCCTATATCCGCCTAGAGAACTATACTAGATGTTTGTTACGTGATTATTTCCGTTAAGTTTGTCAGGTTGATAATGAATGACCCTGTATATATACATTTTTTTATTTTTTTCAAAAAGCGCTGAATCATTTTACCTTATATACACCTTATATACACAAAATAACGTTTTGGTTTGTGGTTCAGCAAAAGTTATTGCTAGTCCAAGCATTGATCTCTCCAGGTCCATGTGAAAAAATCAACAAAAGCAATAAAATATAGGTACACAAGTGACGTTTTGGTTTCTAGTTCAGCAAAAGATTTTGTTAAGAGTCCAATCATTGATCCCTCCATGTGCCATCATCGGCTATGCCCCTAGGACCGTAACGAGTATTCACACAAATTGCAGTGAACAGTTTCATGGAAGGGTCGTTTTACCCTCCGGTAGTTGAAGCGTTTGATGTCAGCGGCCAACAGAACTGTGACAAATTGAATGTCAATAAATTCAGTTAATATTATGAGAGGCAGATGGCAAGACTTGATCAATGACGACCTCGGTGGAGCAGCGTTTTTTTTTATACAACTAAAGCGGAAACCAAGCGTACGGCCCACAAGATGGTAAGCGGTTACAGCAGCCTATAGACGCAATATCTGAGGTATCACGAATTGCCACCCTGAGACGTAGTTCGAAAGTCTCATGTGCCTGTAATTTCACCGGAAACCATACCCTTCGAACTGGAACACAGCAATGAGTGAATGCGCGGTTGAGAAACGAGAGGTTTTGGGTTTGATTCCACTGCAGGACATGTTTGCACGATCTGCGAGTATTTGTTCCGCTTCGAGGATCGAACCCACATACTTAGTATTATTAATTGGTGTATTATTGTACTATAATAAATTAATCTTATATTCTCATGCGTAGATTCTATAAGGCGCGTAGAAACTAACGCTGTTAACATAGATTTCTATCCAACATTAAACATCAACATGTTATAATCAATTACAAATTCAAGTCTTAGATACACAATAACATGTTTACAAACCAAAATATTTGTTTAAAAACGATCTATGGCGATGTATTTATGTCGCAATATCCATATTTATCAGGCACAGGAGTTTACGTAAGCACTCTACACATTTCAAGGTAATGATACCACCTATGGACAGTCGACGACGAAAGTTTATAAGACTTTTTATAACAAGGATAAAGTCTGTGTCAGTAAAGTAGAGTACTTTACCCCGCCCGAACTATCCCCATCTGTCACCCAGCTTTGTCCACCAAGGGTGATATTGTGCTCAAAGAGCTCAATCTGTCACCCTGTTAATAGTTAGGAGAGGACACACAACTTCTATAGCTCGTATATTAGAAAATTACGTAAATAACAGTTTTATGTGCTTCTGCCAATGTTATTTGCAAATTATCTTAATAACGTAGACATGAACTTAGTATTTTTTTAAACTAGATCTGGACTAGTCACTGATTCATTAATTTTCAACCCTCAGGGTGACAACGACAACTTCCTGAAATGACAACTTCCAAGTTGAAATAAGAGCTGTCAGCAAATCTATTCTTGATTCTCGATTTAGTTAAGGTTTATTCCTGGTTTAAGATCTAAGAGTTGTGTTGTTTGTCATTATTAGATGACAAATCTAAAACGGTACTAAAAAAATCATTATACACTTCTGTAGGCAACTGTACTGCGCAAACTTTGCTTTGTTACGTCAGGTTTAATTTTAATCGTTGAGAATTGATTAAACCTGGTTGTTGTGGACTTGTGACTGAACCGGAACCACCCGGAACTAAAGCTATACGGGTCTTTCATTATCAACCTAACAAACTTAAAGAATATATAGGTTCTACAAATAAAAAAAAAATGCACCTTCCTTTTTTTTAACATAAGTTTTATTTTCTTAAAAATCTCGAGTATATCGATTACGTTTTTCTGGTCAATTATAATTTATCATTGTTGAAAATCGAAGGTGTGTAAGGGGTTACAAACAATATATTTCGGAACCCAAGCCAACCTCACCGGCCTGGGTACACCCTGCCGATTAACAAACGAGGCTCTGGCGCCCTACCCACCAACCCGCACTAGACCAGCGTAGTGGGTTATGGTCTAGTGTGAAAGAAGAAGAAAGAAAAATCATTTATTAACACCTAACTCACACATAAAAAAAAATAACAACTATTTATGTAATAAAAAAAAATTGATTAGTAACTTTCAACGAATTCTGAAAGTTATACTTTATTAAACAAAATAAAATATGTACATAATTGCATTACATTACAAAATATACAAAATACATATGAAACAGTTGAGCCATCTAGCTCAACTGATCCAAATCACTACCAGTAGGAAGCGTTCCCAACATGCTGGCTGCATTTTAAAAATTAAATTATATACTTAATTTGTGATGTGAGTAGGGGTCAAATGGTCCCTGACTCAGTATAAGCTACATCGCACCTGATAGGGGACGATGTAACACTGGTTTTCTGCCAGGGCCTAAGTTGGGTGACATCACGGGCAACCAATAAAATAAAATAATATTAATTTATATTCATTTATATTCATTTATTCTGCACAATGTACATTTAGCTTAGGTCTAAAATACTAACAATATAACTATAGACATATTTTGTAATTTTTCCCGGACTCTATCCGGTACCTATCCAAGGTAGTATCTAAGTCAGTAACATGGAAGACCCGCTGGCCTATTTCTGCCAATCGACTGTGTAAAGGTCCTTTCCAGTACAGTAGACTCTACAATAACGGTTATTACTAAAAAGGTTCTGTGTTAGCTCGGAGCTAAACTAAAGGCCGATTTATACGGTTCAGTAACGGCAACGAATTGTCTTGTAAAATTTATTTTTGTACTACCAGCAAACGCTACAAACATTGACGCTTTTTTTTTGAATTTTAATTTGTTTTGTGGGCTTGGTATGAAAAATCGTTTGACAATCGTATAAATTGAAAGCTGGGCGATGGGTTTAAATTGGTTTAGTTTAGTTTTTTTTTTTTATACAACTGAAGTGGCAACCAAGCGTACTACCCACAAGATGGTGTTACCGCAGCCTATGGACGCTTGCAATACCAGAAGTATCACTCGCGGGTTTCTACCTTGAGGCTAAGATCGAAAGCCTCATGTGCCAGTAATTTCACCGGAAACCATACCCTTCACACCGGAACACAGCAATGCGAGCATTACTGCTTGGCGGCAGAAATAGGTATGATGGCAGTCCTTCCCCGGACGATCTCTATCACAAAGAACTCTACTACTCTTAAATTAGATCTTAGATGGATGAGTTTTGTTATTATTTATAAAAGTAGTTTTTTTTTGCAAGCTTTTTTTAGCAAAACTAATTATTTTCACATGGCTGGCCTTCAAAAACCCACGACCCACTTTTTGTTCGTGCCAAAAATTGAGGTGGGTCGATTTTTTTTCGGGTTTAACTAAAAAAAAATTTGAACGCAGGCGGTATAAATTATCATAAATCCATCTATTAAACGCTCTGGCTAATGATGATGTTTTTTTTTTTTTTTTATAAATAAATAATGCTGGACAATCCACACAGCATCATCTAGCCCCAAAGTAAGCTGCTGTTAAACAGAGCTGTATTATGGGTACTAGATGACTGATATATATTTAATACAATACAATACATAGATAGATATTTTTATTATATATAGAAAATACCCAGAACACCCGGAACAAATATTTGTAGATCGTACAAACATTTGTTCCGAGGCGGGAATCGAACCCGCAACCTCTGCGTCGCAGGCGGACCTGCGCCCGCTGCGCCACATCGGTCGTCATGATTTGACCATTCTTAATTAGCATTTCGGGTCACTGAACTAATTTACAGAATAATTACTATAATTCGCACCTGTTAATATTTGTCCACTCAAGATTGTTTATATTATAAACAATCTTGAGCTGTTTTTTTTTTTTTGCTTTTATGAATGAAATAATTAGATGTGGTCTTATTGTGTTGTACTATGTGTATGGAACTAGAAAAAAATGAAAAGGGCGTAGATATGATAGATATGATACATTTTTTTTCGTTTTTTTTTCCGCTAAATATTTTCAGAATCATGGTCTGATTGCACCCCCCCAGTTTTCGGAAGTAGTCTTTTTACACCCTGTATAAGTAAATAATATCCCAGAACATAGAGACACATTTACACAATGCAATACTGTAGAGAAGAATTGCTATATCAAATTGATATCAGAACATATTTCAAATTAAAATCTAGTCTTCATTTGACAGAGCGCGTTATTCCTAAATGGGTGACAGACCGCACTTTTGGTTCGATCCGTCACCCTAGGCGGACATAGCCGGGTTACAGATGGGAATAATCTGTTCCACCGTGAACTTAGGTGCTGCTAAACTAAACATATAATATATCCTGATATTAAACTATAGTTTATTTGTACAACTGCTCATGCGGCAATGGCCATTTCTGCCGCCAAGCAGTAATGCTCGCATTGCTGTGTTCCGGTTCGAAGGGTATGATTTCCGGTGAAATTACAGGCACATGAGACTTCCATCTAAAGTCTCAAGGTGGTAACACGCAAGTGATTTCTATGATGTTGCAGCGTACATAGACTACGTAACCGCTTACCATCAAGTGGGCCGTACGCTTGGTTGCAACTTTAGTAGTATAAAAAAATAGGCCAGTGCGGTGTTACTGGACCCTAATAATACTAGTAATCACTACTTTAAAGTTGAAGTCACGGACAACGGTAGCTGTTTACTTGACACTTTGTCTTACCCCAAGGTTTTGTCATGGTGATGTCACTTCACTTCACTAAAAATATATTCACTTCAACGTTACAAGAAGTGTATTTACTCAGGTAAAAAAGGTTGACGCAAACGTATCAGCCCGGCAACTGAATAACCTCGCCTCAACCCTGCGGTTCAATATTTAGTTGGTAAAAGCTATTAGCAAATACATTTTCCACTATTAGAGTTATGGCTCGCTTTCCAAAGTTTAATTTATTAGTTTTCGGATTAAACCATATTTAGCTGCATGTTTTAATTAGCATGAGCATTTGCAAGACATTATTTATCGCTGCAAATGTGAAAGGATCATAGGAACCTTTGAATAACGTGTTGAAATTATGTTAATCATTTTGTTAAACATGCTCGCGCTGGACAATGTAGATTACCTTTTCATTGTGAATTTCTCAAGATCTTGGACCTTCCCTACACCATGTCACATGACAATATAACTCGTAATACCATGTGATGCAACGTTTGCAACGTACGCAAAACAATATGACGTCAATTTTAGGAATAACGATCCGCTCTAGCTTCCCACTTTAATAAAAACTTTCTTCTTGAATGATACTAGATGAAAACCGCAATAAAATCCGTTACCATGAGTTGTTTTCGAACACATGAGGACATAGAGAGTGTTGGAGAAACATATAAGTCGAGGGAGGAGACCAGCCCCTCAAAAGCTGGCTTACCTTCTTCTTATCTTATTTACAGCAATGTATAGGTATATTATATAACGCACAGCATTTTTATATAAAAATACATCGCTGTGCGTTAGGCTCGCTAAAACGATTTGGCTAATTTTGGTCTTGAAACATTTTTATGAGTCCAGGGAAGGTTTAAACGGTGAGAAATTTTAAAAACATTTACGAAAATTTAACGCGAGTGAAATCGCGCCGGGACAACTAGTTAAGAATAAGAATAAGAATAAGTATAAGAAAATATTTATTGTTTAGCTGATGAAGGCACAAAAAGATCTTAATACTAGGTATGGCACTGGTAGGTAAGCTCAGCTTATCCATTTTGGACGTACAATATGTACTACTGTTAAAGGTAGGTACTTAATAATATCTACATAATTCAGTAGATATATTAATACCAATTTTTTACCTATTAAGTAATAAAATAGTTTAAAACATCTTTTTACATATTACCTAAAGAGGACGACGCCATCTAAACGTATTATTTTACGTAGTTTTTTTTTTGACGCGCAACACATACAGCAGGCGGGCGCGGGTGGGGTCAGATCCGCCGCGGGTGGTTTTTGTTGTATTTGTACTGACGTCAGTCAGCAGGTCTGGTGCAGTCCTGTTTTATTCCAAATTAAAAACTAATAATAAAAATAATTCCTTCGTTTGAATAACCGGCGCATAAAATAGGCTTAGTTCCGCTATGTTAGATTCCCGCTATACTTGAATTCTAAAATACCTAAATAAAAGTGCCGCTATGATCGGAATCAGATTCTTATAATAAAAGTTCTCGAATGTAGGACGGCTCCCCACTCGATGGATCGATGACATTAAAGCGGTCGCAGGAATTTGGTAGATGGTGAAGGCTGAAAATGGCTTTTGGGGCTTATGGGGGAGGCCTATGCCCAGCAGTGGACGTTTCGACTGATATGATGATGACGATGACAGGAAAATTTACTGTACACATTGCGTTGATGCTTCTTCATGGAATTCGATAGCTTGGTCGAGTCCAGTATTTATAATAGTAATAGTTGCACCGTTTCTCTTGTCATCACTATAATCAAGCATAAATAGGGTATTACTAGCTCACCCCGATATTGGGGTAGATTTCCTGGTCAGAGGGCAGTGGAGGGCATCGGCGCATAACGCTACGCTTACTCAGGCGAGACAGATCCGTGATTGTTTCACTTGTCTGAGCTTTTTGTTTGAGCAATGGGTTTAATTATTTAGATTGTGGGGAAATGTATTAGAACGACCTCGAAACAATTTTTAGATGTACGACGGACTGACTTTCTGTTTCCAATATCAATGTTTTATAGCAAGATTCTTTGGCTTTACCTCGAATTTGCAAAATATACAACAAAAACTTTGATTACTTGTTTTGGCAAAAATAATTATTCCGATACCGGGAATCGAACCCGAGCCTCCTGGGTGAGAGCCAGGTATCCTAGCCACTAGACCATATCGGATATTGTAATAGTTCTGAAATTTATGTACTTAATAAATGTAGATTTACATAAATAAATAAAAAACTTTACCTACATACCATGATCAGAAAAATAAAATATTATTCTTTCTTCTTCTTCTTCTATCTTAAAAATGAATTGCTGTGGGTCGGCTAGGCTCGCTAAAATTCAAAAACGGCTGGACCGATTTGCCTAATTTTAGTCTTAAAATGTTGGCAAAGCGACGTTTCGTCCAAAAATTCGACGTCCAGGGGTCCAGGAGGTTTGAACGGTTGCGAAAAAAATTACGCGAGTGAAACCGCGCCGGGTCAGCTAGTTGGGCGCTCATACTTTTGAATTCATTTTAAAAAGACTTCCAACATGTCGACATTTTCAATGATAGTATTAGTTCTATTTATAAGTCGCTAAGAATATATTTAAGTTTTTAGATTAATTAAGTTAAGATAGAAAGCGTTTTGGTTATATACTGTAAGTTAACTATGACATTAAATAAATAAATTCTAATTCTAATTGGGACAAGATTCATGGCGTGAGTTGACGAACAAATTATAATATTTTGTTCTGGGTAAATATATGTTTTATATACTTAAAACATTATTTACACACATCAACATTGTCTAGGGATATTCAACATTTTGTTGATTTTTACAAAAACTGAAAATAAATTCTTTTAATTATTATTTTTAATATTTTTTAATATTAATAGGCTTTTATAATTATTAATAAACAACACAAAATAAAAATTCTTGCCATACCTAGTTTTCTAAAGATATTATTTTCAGTTTTTGTAAATATCAACAAAATATACCTACATAAACTAAAGAAAGACCAAGGATATAATACAATGGGGTGTGAAGCGCTACCTTGCTGTCACACAGTTTTATACTAGCACAGAAGGTATAGTCCTAAATGCCAATTCTAAGTTTACATAACTTGATACTCTTTATTTTATAATACTCGCAAAAATGGTTGTAAAACCAAAATCGCTTTTTATACTTACTATTGTAGTTTGCCAATTCTAGTGTAGCTTGAGCAAAAGTACCTACCACTACTACTTTTTTTTTTTTTTTTTTAGTCTCGAATCGGAAACGTCTCATTAAGCTGACGTATTTATATTAGGTACCTATCCTAATTAATTAAGTCTTGTAAACTAGGTGTATCTATACTCTCTTTTTTATAATTATCACTGTATGTAAGCTATTAGTTAAGTTTAGTTTAAGTTATTGTAAGGCAAACAATTTTCCTGATTAATAAATTATCTTATCTTATCTAAATGTTGAATATCCCTAGACAATGTTGATGTGTGTAAATATTGCGCTGCCTCTTGATGTAATATTTTTCTCGTAGTTTCTGTTCAGGTACCTTAATTAGTGAAGTCATGCAGGACTTGGATGTTATGTCATAACTAGAGTACCAGTTTATTTGAGGTAATGTAAAAATAACAGTCGCAGTGAATGTGTTACGGTTAAATTTATACTCTACGGTTCCTACTGACCTATATGAGATGTCACTTCATTTTAATTTTAGATTTTATTTGTGTTGACCGTGCGCGCGCAAGTTCTGTGAACACACTAATAAATAACTGTTTAAGAAGCAAATATTACATTACTAAAACTAGAAAATAAAGTCCATAAAAATATTTTCCTTCATCTTTTAATGTTGTCAAATGTACCGGAAAAGAAATAAGAAGCAAAAAGAGGTCTGCATCGACCGGGAATCGAACCCGGGCCGCCCGCGTGGCAGGCGAGCATTCTACCACTGAACCATCGATGCTTATGACTGAACTTTGAAATTATGAAACTTGTTACGCTAACTCAGAATTATCGTAGTGCCTATTTATAGTGACGTGCACGTTTGATTTCAATAATTAAGTACTTATCGATAAAAATCAGTGTCATGCATGAACTTACAAATACTCAGATTTAGTTTTATAAAGGTTTCAAGATTAAAAAAACGTTAACTTTCATTAACGTTACATAAACATTATTCATTATCATTAATTGAATGTAAGAGCTAAAACATGCGTTACCTAGCTAGTGCCTACCTTACCTACACTTTAAACTGTACTAAAACTTGGGTACCTAGGTATTGTAAATTTCCCATAGCATCATCACAATAAATAATGCAATTCTTCTCACCGAGACCATCGTGATCCTCGTCAATTGGCCTTTATAACGAGTGGTTCGTGACCGGGCGTCGAACCTGCTACACGCTGTCACGCCGTCGCTGGTCGGTCAATACTAGCCTTATCTTGTAATTGGGAACGGAATTGTGACCATTTGTCTATAACCAACTGTGAAGCAGTGGGGGCTACAACTTTAGTACCAGATTTGACTTTTGTAAGATCTACTTAAGAACCAAATATGAGGTAACTAATTGTTTCGACTAATAGTAAATAATATGAACTCCATATCTTATGTTTTTAAATAAGATTATTTTATTTTAGTTTTATTTTATTGATTAAACAAAATCAACAGCTCTTTATAAAATACTTAAGAAGTCGTATGGTAAATCTTATAGCCAATGACGGATTTTCATTTTTTGTACTTATACAGGGTCATTCATTATCAACCTGATAAACTTAGGACAGGTTCCACACATAAAAAAATATATATGTACAACCTATAATTTTTTTTTATGTATAATTAAAAAATAAATAAAATAAAGTTTATTGGTACTAAAACAGTGGTCTGATAGGGTACATGTAGGTAGGTGGATGTTATGGCCGGTTGACTTATATCTAATACATGAATACAGTACCCAGATGAGCTCTGTCCCCCGCACTAGGTCTCTATTGAGCCTGTTCAGTGGGGTCACAGTGACTCGCTCTGACACTCCATCAATTTGTCTTAAAAATCTCAAGTAAACAAAAAAAAAATCGATTACGTTTTTCTGCTCAATTATTATTTATCATTGTCGGGAATCGAGTTAAGCGGCGTAATAATGAAATATTCGAGTGTGCGCGCCCCGTAGCGGGTCATTAACACGCGCAGGTCAAGGACGCGCGGGTTATTGACCTGCGGTTCATTGACGCGCGAGTCACTGACACGATCCGAGCGCTGCTTTTTCGATTTCTAACAAGGATAACTAATTATTAAGCAGAATTACGAAATTTTTTTTTTTAAATAATATAAAAAAAAAGTTTAGAAAAAAAAAGTACAAGTTTTTTTTTTATGTGTGGAACCTACCCCATAAGTTTGTCAGGTTGATAATGAATGACCTTATATATATTTAAGCGACTGTCACTGATCAAAACAGCAAAATTTAAACAAAGAAAACAAAAGAATATAAAATGTTAGAATGTGTGAGAGTATTATGTAACTGGTGAGGGTGTACATTTTGAAAATTAAAATTGCATTTGGGTACCTACAACAAAATATATACCTAAATGGCAGTCAAGTCATAATTTATTACTTCTCAAATGTCACGTAATAAAGTAAAAAGAAAAAAAAAATTACTAACTACACGTATTCAAATAAGTTGATAATGCAAATTACTTTCACCCACATTAGTATCTTATCTACGTATACGTAACAGCTAATGCACTTCCAGCAAATGAAAAGGGAATGAAATTCAAGACGCAGGCAAGAAGAGCTACCTCAGCAAAGTAAGTTGCACTAAAGTCGAGAGAAGCCTCTGGAACATTCATATGTAGGGTTTTCAACGTGTGCCGTTTACTTTGTGTTTCTGATATTTTACTAACAAAACTATATCATTCATTTTAAAAACGGATGTTTTCACGTACCGGTATATCGGTGAAGAGGTACCGACACTATTTGACTCAATTTCGAGAGTCTTCATCAGGGTTGATTGACACGGCGCGCTTCCTCCGTTGCTGTCGAGCCACGCAGCTAGAGCAGTGCATATAGCAACGCGGAAGTGTCACTCAACCCTGATGAAAACTCTCTAAATTGATTCAGAACAGTTTCGGTACCTTTTCACTGACATACCGGTACGTAAAAACACCTGTTTTTAAAATGAAGGTTTCTGATATTTTGATATCTTATTTTGAATACAAGACTGGTGATGTGAGTTTAACTTTTTAAGATCCATGTAGATTATGTTTATAAGAGTTCATGAAATTCAATTTTATGGTCGGAATGTTATTTCAGTTGTCTGATCAACTGTTACTATGATAAGCCGTAGGACCGTAGAGATACATTTTTATTTACAATCTTTTAACCAATAACTCTACTAATATAATTGTCTGGAAGTAATCGCTATTTGCAATAAAACCGCCATTTGTAGGACTACATTTTTTTAAATTATGTATGTTAAGTATGAAAAATTACCATGCAAATTGTGTCCTCATAAAAGTTATTATTTATTTATTAATAAGTATAAATTACTAGCCGAACTGCCCTTTGCACGGGTGCAATTAAAACTTAAGCACCTATGCGAAGCCGCGGCAGGTTGCTAGTATTTTATTTTATTTTATACAAAAATTCAAATCTTCTCTGTATAATTTAGGTTTTAGGTTTTAGATTATTTATATCTCATAAGATTTATAAAATCGCTTACTGAGAAATATGATAAAACTTTTACAATATTATTATAATAGCAGGGAAATAATAATTACAAATTCACTTACAAATAAATACAACTAAGCTTACAGTCACGAAATATAAATATTATCTGCACGAAATTGTGGGTAGTTTTTATAAAACTAATAATATATTAAAGATTAGCATAGATTTGCGCAATATTATCTTAAAACACGCTTTTAGAAGTTTAGATTACACTCTTACAAAATAATCCACAGCCAAAGTTATGCAACAGTCATCTCTACGTGATCTTTCGTACCAACAAGCCATAAAATATTCTCCGATTCCAAGCGTTTCGCCAATTCATCACTTGCTTTTGCTGATCCCAAGTGGCAGGCAACCCTACTGTTTAATCCTCTCTAGTTGAGGAAGGCTTCCGCGCGACCTAGTTTTCGGAAACGTCGGAAAATATTACCGGTTTCGTTTTCGGTTTTATATTTTTACCTTCCTGCCGCTGTCGGGTCGAGATAGCTCCCGGTTTGAAGAGTTTGTTTTTGCTGTGTTGCATTGCATCAGTTGTGAGTTTTGGTCAGGTAATCAGGGCTCAAAACTGTTGAGGGTTTATTTTGTCATGCCATCTTCTTCTTTTTTTTTTCTTAAATATAAAAATGAATCGCTGTGCGTTAGTCTCGCTAAAACTCGACAACGACTAGACCGATTTGGCTAATTTTGGTCTTGAAATGTTCAGGGAAGGTTTAAACAGTTAGAAAATATGTAAAAATAACGCGAGTGAAACCGCGCTGGGTCTAATAGTAATAATATAAATAATAATTCCTAAGAAGATTTGAATATAGGTACTTGGCAGTAGCATAGGCCACTACGCTGTAAAATGATCTCCCTACTAAGGGAGTTCTTCAAGAAAGGAGTTTTTAAATTTTGAAAAGGTTTTTCATGTCAGCATTTGACAAGACAATTAAGGCGCCTGCCTGATGTTAAGCACCACGCCTGACTATTACAGATGCAGTGCCACCCAAAGCTTCTAATTTTTAGGTGTTTCGTGGCACTGCACTGCGTTTATCACCCCGAGACATTGTTGTTAAGTCTCTTTCGCCCAGTAATTTCACTTGCTTCAAACCTAAACACAGTAATGCTTGCACACTACTGCTTGGAGGTAGAATATCTGACACTGCGGTGCTACCCACCAAGACGGACTCTTGCTGAAGAGTCCTACCACCAGGTGACAATACAATATAATAATAACATGAAAATATAAGCCAACTTCCTGAATTACTTTGGTAAAACAGCTATAGCTTTATCAAATTCCACCAGCACAGCTTTTTGTCCGTCCCTTTTGAAGTGAAGCCGACTCAAAGAAATATGATCCCGGTCCGGCATTCCTTGCACGTTTTTATCGCAAGTTTTTGCGTGAATTTATTTCAACAAATGCTTCTTGAAAAGAACTAAACAAAAATAAAATTTGTACCTACATAATTACATTACATTACAAAATATACAAAATACATATGAAACAGTTACCACCAACACAAACCTTAGTTTTTAGGTGTTATTATTCTAACTTTAAGCAGTATTAATAATTTGTCAGAATTTGCTAATGAAAGAAATAAAAAAAGAAAAAGTTGAGCCATCTAAAGACCGTTCAACAACAAACGATCTATAGATAGCTCAACTGATCCAAATCACTACCAAACTACTACTATTTTGAAAAGTATATTATTATTATTATTATTAACTGAAGTCTCATTCAATCTAAGTATATTACAAAATGTAATTACACTCGAGAGCAATGAATCCGGGTCACTCAAAGAATCCAAAAAATCTCGGAAAGTAAGAATGCTAGGTTAATGCAATAAATTGTATTTAATAGACAATTTAATACTCTTTAAATGAAAGTTAAAAAAATATGAGTCACCATACATTTTATTTACACAAAATTACATAAAGAAAAAAAACTGCTGATCTCTCCTTAAAACAAAAATAGGAAACATGAAATTTTTGAACTTTATGACGATTTTCTTGAATTTCAATACTTCGTATTACCTCCTCATGCTTCAATTACTGCGTTTACGCGGTTTGGCATGCTGTACACCAAGTTCCTCATACGATTTTGGGGAATATTCTCCCATTCCTCTGTGAGAGCAATTTTGAGCTCAGGAAGCGTGATTGGGGGAGGGTTTCGTTGTTTTACGCATCTCCCTAGCTCGTCCCAAGCATGCTCGATCGGGTTGATATCCGGGCTGCGCGCTGGCCACTCCATACAAGTAATGTTCATCTCTTGAAGGTAGTCATTCACAATCCTACCTGTATGAGGTCGGGCATTGTCATGCATAAATATAGCATCCTCACCCAAATTGACCATAAATGGACCAACGTGTTCGTTGAGGATTTCTTCCACATATCTTACGCTAGTTAAAGAGCCGTTTTCTATGATCACCAGCTCTGAGGAGTACTTTCAGAGGAAATTCCGGCCCACACAAGTACAGACCCACCACCGTAGGCTACTTTTTCTTCGATGCATGCTTGCTTGAATCTTTCCCCTGGTCTTCTATACACTCTGTGTCTTCCATCGTGCTTGTAGAGCATAAATTTTGATTCGTCGGAGAACATAACTTTCGACCAATTCGATTTTCGAATTTGATCGATTTTTTGGATTCTTTGAGTGACCCGGATTCATTGCTCTCGAGTGTATGTAGGTTTCAATCAAGCAGTTTATTATCAAGTACACCTCATGGTAAATGTGTTGGACAGATTGCTAAATAAAATGAATGGCACTATACATATAATTAGTAAGAGCAGTAGAGTTCTTTGTGATAGAGTTCGTCCGGGAAAGGACTGCCACCAAGCAGTAATGCTCGCATTGCGGTGTTCCGGGTATGGTTTCCGGTGAAATTACAGGCACATGAGACTTTCCATCTAACGTCTCAGGGTGGTAAAACGCAAGTGATATCTATGATGTTGCATGCGTACATAGGCTACGGTAACCGCTGACCATCAAGTGGGCCGTAAGCTTGGTTACCACTTTAATAGTATAAAAAAAAAACTAATTATAGAAAAAAAAATTATAAACTTGTTAGTTGCACCAAATCGCTGTTGTTGTTGTGAGTAGTGGCACTCTTGTGAAGATAAAACAAAATAGTCCTGAAAATTTACGACCGATGTGGTGCAGCAGGCGCAGGTCCGCCTGAGACGCGGAGGTTGCGGCTTCGATTCCCGCCTCGGGTGAAATGTTTGTACAATCTACTAATATTTGTTTCGGGTGCTCTGGGTATTTTCTATGTACACTCGAGAGCAATGAATCCGGGTCACTCAAAGAATCCAAAAAATCGATCAAATTCGAAAATCGAATTGGTCGAAAGTTATGTTCTCCGACGAATCAAAATTTATGCTCTACAAGCACGATGGAAGACACAGAGTGTATAGAAGACCAGGGGAAAGATTCAAGCAAGCATGCATCGAAGAAAAAGTAGCCTACGGTGGTGGGTCTGTACTTGTGTGGGCCGGAATTTCCTCTGAAAGTACTCCTCAGAGCTGGTGATCATAGAAAACGGCTCTTTAACTAGCGTAAGATATGTGGAAGAAATCCTCAACGAACACGTTGGTCCATTTATGGTCAATTTGGGTGAGGATGCTATATTTATGCATGACAATGCCCGACCTCATACAGGTAGGATTGTGAATGACTACCTTCAAGAGATGAACATTACTTGTATGGAGTGGCCAGCGCGCAGCCCGGATATCAACCCGATCGAGCATGCTTGGGACGAGCTAGGGAGATGCGTAAAACAACGAAACCCTCCCCCAATCACGCTTCCTGAGCTCAAAATTGCTCTCACAGAGGAATGGGAGAATATTCCCCAAAATCGTATGAGGAACTTGGTGTACAGCATGCCAAACCGCTTAAACGCAGTAATGGAAGCACGAGGAGGTAATACGAAGTATTGAAATTCAAGAAAATCGTCATAAAGTTCAAAAATTTCATGTTTCCTATTTTTGTTTTAAGGAGAGATCAGCAGTTTTTTTTCTTTATGTAATTTTGTGTAAATAAAATGTATGGTGACTCATATTTTTTTAACTTTCATTTAAGGAGTATTAAATTGTCTATTAAATACAATTTATTGCATTAACCTAGCATTCTTACTTTCCGAGATTTTTTGGATTCTTTGAGTGACCCGGATTCATTGCTCTCGAGTGTATAATAAAAAATATCTATGTATTGTATTGTATTAAGTATATATCAGTCATCTAGTACCCATAACACAGCTCTGTTTTCCTTGGCTAGATGATGTTATGTGGATTGTCCAGCATTACATTAGCTTTTGTACAATAAGTGTTGTGTCGTGTCAAATAAATATTTCATTCATTCATTTTCATTCATTCATTATTTAAAAAAAAATAGTTTTCAGTTTTCAGAATATCTGCTGCCTTCACAAACAAGAAACAAGAGAAATTTGTGTTTCCAGCAATACAACAGCAATTAAATAGTATAATCATACCAACTTTCTAGTAACGTAACTAGATCTACGTGCGATGTTTATTATGTATGCGGATCGCGGAGCTAATTAAAATGTTAACTCGCAGCGCAAATTGCTACATGCGAAGTCAGGATGATACGTGAGTAATTTGACTGAACTTTGCAAGAGAATAGGGGATGAGATAGAATGCAGACATCATCATTCGTTCAATGGTGGCGATTTTGGAAAATATAAATATACAGGGTCATTCATTATCAACCTGACAAACTTAAAGGATAGGTTCCACACATAAAAAGAAAAATATTTGTACCTATATATATTTTTTTTTAATGTATGTTTTGTCTTAAAAATCCCAAGTAAACCAAAAAAAATCGATTACGTTTTTCCGCTCAATTATTATTTATCGTTGTTGGGAATCAAGTTAAGCGACGTAATAATGAAATATTCGAGTGTGCGCGCCCCGTTTCGGGTCAAGGACACGCGCAGGTCAAGGACGCGCAGGTTATTGACCCGCGGTTCATTGACGCGCGGGTCACTGACACGTGCCGAGCGCTGTCTTTTCGATTTCTAACAAGGATAACTAATTATTAAGCAGAATAACGTAATTTTTTTTTTTAATATTAAAAAAAACGTTTAGAAAAAAAAAGTACAAGTAGGTATTTTTTTTTACCTACCCCTTAAGAGGCCTTTCCAAGATTTAGCGATATAATTCATGAAGTTCGCGTTAATGTATCCTTATATAGTAGAAGTAATAGCGCGCGCGACGAGGAGCGATACGTCCTCCCTCCATAAGCGCTCAGCGCGGTTTGAGAGTCGCTGCTTCGATCGATATGATTATAAGTGCGCTAACGTGTGATTTTAAAAAAATCGTATTAAAAAAAGTCAATGCTATTAGACTATTTTCTTCGTTGTATTTATTTAATAAAAACTTAAACTTTAATTTAGTAGGTGTATTTTTATTGTAAACTCCTTACTTTAGCAGAAATAACAAGCGTAAAATAGGGAAAAGTACGCGTTTTTTGGACAGCCTTTTTTCAAAAATATTGAACTAACATGCTGTATTTTTCTCTATTCACTTAAATTTTAAAACTGTGATTATTATAATTGCATTTTTAGAAATATGTTAGACTTTGTTATTTCATAGAAAAAATGATCGAAAGTTGACTGGAATTGCTCATTTTACAAAACGTGCGTTACTAATTATTTTTTTAATCAGTTATGTCTTGACTTAATTAATATTTGCTCTGTTGGCTTAAATTTTAAGGGATAAAGCTTTTATTTGTTTTTATTTTCGTTAAAATATCTTCAACACGCGAGCCACAATAGTGTTTGAAACTTCACGGGCTACAAGAAAATTCAAGGATTGTCAAGGATAGGGCTCTTAAGTTTGTCAGGTTGATAATGAATGACCTTATGTATTTTTAATATTAAATGTAAAAATCAATTGCTGTGTGTTAGGCTCGCTAAAACTCGACAACGGCTGGACCGATTTACCTTTTTGGTCTTGAAACGTTTGTAGGAGGTGAAACACCGTTTAAAACTTCCCTGGAAAAGATTTAAACGGTGAGAAGTTATGGAAAAATTGCGAATAAAAAAAAGCGAGTGAAACCGCACCGGGTCAGCTAGTAATTTTATAAAAAAGAACATATAAAAGTAAAATCGCATTATTCCTACGTTGTCGTTGTGTTTTATTATAGGTAGCAACACTTCAATTTCAAAACAAGTAATTCCATAAATTTTCGTTTCGTTTGAACTTGGCCACTTTGCGGCCTGCGGCGTTACGGGGTTACCATTACCGTACTGTTTCGTATTCTATGCTATTACGAAAATGTCAGGTGTTGCCTGCTCAAACACTTCCTGGAGACTATAGAATATTTATTAGTTACGGAGCCTTTTAACTGTGCGGCAAGTTTTATTTTATAGCCAGTGTTTATGTGCGAATTCAATCAGCGTACGAACGAACGTCGAGGTTCTAATGAGTCGCGTGCAAATCATCACATATTCATCGTCGTAGAGCAACACTTAAAAATAACATAGTTTTAGTAGTAATTTGGATGTTAGATTAAATTTGTCATCGTTTTTATTTTTCTTTACACCCTATTATTATTATTATTGGTATTACTTTACATCCTATTATTATATTATTGGTAGTGACCCCGCCTTCCGATCCTAAGGTCATGCACCAATGGATTTTTCTGTTCGGAAAGTGTATGTGCGCAATGCCAGTGCTCTCATACGGTGAAGGAAAACATCGTGAGGAAACCGGCATGTCCAAGAACTAAAAATTCGAAAGACATGTGCCATCCACTAATCCGCATTGGGTCCGCGTGGTGGATTAAGACCCAATCACTCTCGCCTGAGAGTATGCCAGTGTCCCAGCAGTGGGAACATTAGAAGGCTGACATGATGATGACACCCTATTATTAAATAAGGACGTTATAGTTATAGGTTCTAATGTGCCGCGTGCATCACAATATATTCATTGTCAGTGTAGCAACACATAAAAATAACATAGTTTTGGTAGTAATTTGGATGTTAGGTTTGTCAACGTTTTAATTTTTTTACACTCTTTCATCTTCTTCTTCTTATTTGTATATAAAAATGAATTGCTGTGCGTTAGTTTCGCTAAAACTCAAGAACGGCTGGACCGTTTTGGCTAAAATCTTGAAATATTTGTAGGAGTCCAGGAAAACTTTAAAATGTGAGAAACTATGTAAAAATTACGAAAAAATTAACGCGAGGGAAAATGCGCCGGGTCTACTAGTTATATATAAATATGAACGTTATAGTTTAAATAAATGGTTCAATGTTTAGGTACACAATCAGAAAAAAATACTATACCTACATATTTTCTTCTCTTTAATTAAAATATAACGGTCCTCCTTATTTATATGTATCTCTCCGAGAGCTTGTTTACGATGATTTCAACAAGGATATAAAATCTCGAAACTTAACGTCTATCCAACTACCCGAGGCATAAACAGCTTCATGCTTCTTCAAAGGAGCACAATAAAAGGTTATTTAAGTCTCGACGCAGCGTCATGAAAACGGTATTGTTTCTGGAAAACTACAGACAGAATAGGATAAAGTGTTGTATTACCATCGATCAACAAAGTGCCTTTAAACCCTGAGAAGATTGTATTGTGTGTGAATCTACTCTGGGAGCATCAGTACTGTAAAACGGCATGATTGTACCAGCTAACTGCTTAACTTTACATCATCATGACAGCCTTCAATGTTCCCACTGCTGGGACACTAGCCTACTCTCAATCGAGAGTGATTGGGTCTTAATCCACCACGCGGACCCAATGCGGATTGGTGGATGGTGGGGGGGTGGTCTTTGCACACTGATAAATTTTAGGCTTTTAAGATACTTAATGATAATTTAATTCAATTTATTTATTTCAGACTACACATAATTTTATAATAAATACCGAATCCATATTTAAAATAATAACAAAATAAAGCTATGATAAGAATATAGAGAACTATATTTTTTTAAATAGATATTTTCAGCTCTACTATGTCAGGGAATTGACGATTAGATTTGACAGCCTGTCGATAAAATAACCGGGTTTATTATTATTCTCAAGATAAACCACGAAATTAATGCTATCAATATGTTTTACTCTATTGAGCAAGCGTGTCGATTTCATTGTCACAACTTTGTATTAGTTCTCAGAGAGGTATTTTCACATCACGTAATATTGTGAATGTACAAAGTAAGATTAAAATGATAAGAAAGTAACGATAAACGACTAAAACGAATAATATTATAACTAACGGAATCCCTTGCGACAAGGAGTATCAAGTCAGTCATATGCACGAGAATCGCCCAGTATCTTGACTTGGTAGTTGATAGAGTATCTGTCTTCTGAAGGGCGATTCTCGTGCAATATATAAATGGTTACATGTGATATATATCGTCAAAACTGTCATAAATGTATAGAAATTTTGACAGATTTGACGATATTATATCACATGTGAACATTTATCTATGACAAGAGAATCGCCCTCCAGAAGCCAGATACTCTATCAACTACCAAGTCAAGATACTGGTAAATAAGTTTTATTAATTGTTATTCACAAGTAACAGAGTTAGGTAAATACGAAAAAAACTCCTAACTAGATCAATTCTCATCCTCAATACAATTTATGCTGACAGGAACTCGAAGTGAGGAGGTGGGGAGAAGTAGGTCGGTGCCTCAGGGAGCTTCACTCCAAGTTTGCATTGCAAGTAGCACGCCTATGCCTTATAAACTTTGTTATGCTGTCATTTTAATGAGTACCAAACCAATGATAACATTTTTTTCAATTTAATCAAAGATTCAGCAAACTAAAAACCTTAGTTTCGTTATTTTTATTCAGTTCCTCAAGACTATTACAAAATAACCCGTATCACTCTCGCTTGTGAGTAGGCCAGTATCCCAGCAAGAGGAACATTAGAAAGATGTTATAACGAACTGTATCTTCTTTTATCTGTGTATTAGGCTCGTTAAAACTCAAGAACGGCTAGACCGATTGACTGAAAACGGTGAGAAACTATGGAAAAGTGTGAAATTTACGCGAGTAAAACCGCGCCGGGTCTACTAGTAATACAATAAATCTGTATGCATCATTAGTTAAGACCACACCATGCATCAATAAGCTTTGCTTTACTTGACGACTGGTCATGGCGCTCTAATTTTAAATTTTTTCTCGTTGACAAAATAATTTAATTAATATTTTTTATGATAAATAATTTTTATAGCGTTTGACATTAATTAAAATTGTATAGATATGTATTGTACTTATAAATTGGCATGCCGTATAATTCGGCAAAATTGTGATACCAATGTCTTGATTCCAACAACCTTGACTAGTACCTTGTGGCAAATAAATTTCATAAAATCAGTTCAGCCCTCAAGTGATATCGAGCATCGCGAAGGCAATGACACAATCCCATTCAACCCAACAACTAGCAAGTCTAACCAGCTACCACGCGAAGCGGTTGACATCTAAAATTTATTAATACAAAGACGGGGTATACACAACAGCTGCATAATATTGCAACGGGCGGGAAGCTTCTGAGCCAGTCAGTCGCCGTACACCGACCGCGCAGAGCGCACGCGCGTCGTGCTATAAACATTGTCTCTACCCGGCAGTGAAATCGTAAACGTCGATATCGATAAACTGCATTGCCCCCTTCCCTAGTGTATAACTAAATAATTTCGTGTTTTTTTCATCGCGTGTGAATAAAGTGAATTTAAAATTAGTCGTGCTTATTTTAACTGACGAATAAGCAGTACTCTCGTGCAGTGAAAATTTACTGAGATTCTGAATGTGAATTTGAGTGTTGAGTAGTGTTTGTGTGACGTGCTAGTGATGTGAATAAACTTTTGGATTTTCAAAATGTTTGGAGTTTTTATTCGGAGGTGGAAACCTAAAAGGTAGAGTACCAAATACCAATCACCTAGGTAGTTAGACGATAATATGTTATCTTTCCTACCTAGATCTCTACTTTTATAGTTATCTTGAATGATAATTTTATTAGAATATCTACCAATTTTATTTATATCGAAACCCTCACAATAATGGAGCCTATACGATAACGATTTCGGTAGAACGTTGTGCAAGGTTGGACCCGGATGAGAAGCGATAGGTTGCGGGTTCAATCCTGGCTGCGGGACTAGTTTTTGTATGATCTGCTAAAAAAATTAGCTTTCGCTGTCACTTTAACCATTGGTTAAGTTGATCAGCGATCAAATAACTGGAACACGAATATAGCAGAAGCGTTTGTTTATAAAATTACGTTAGATTTATGAATGTGGGCAGATTTGAACTATTGTTTATTACCAAACGACATTGTTCTATCGATGGCTTCTTCTATGTGTGGGACGATCATAAAAATATTAATATAAACAGAACTAACGGGCTTTCTATAGTTTCTATATCTATGCATTTTAAATATCATCAAAAGACAACTAACTACCAAAATTAGGTGTTTCATGTAGTTTCTACTGTAAAATGTAGAGTCATTCGGGGAATAAAAATAGACGCTTTTGTCTTGTTTTGTAATAACTTCTATAATGGCACGATTTTAAGGAACACATTTATTTGTTTAAAGCACAATACTATGGCTCATGTGCAGAGACATCATTAGCGATAGTGGCGATAGTTTTTTTATAATTGAAGAAAACGGTGAAACGGTGAGAATTAGTCGGAGTGCGCTGCGTCCTTTTACCCCGAATATGACTTAAACTAAAGAACACGCTAACATAAGCTCGTTTTATTACTATGCACAGAAAACAGAAACAGAAGAAAACAATAAAAAAGTGGCGAGATCCCCTTAGCAGGGGATTAATTTAGGGGGTTTTTGGACCAAGCCGTCCATCCACCTTCATCAATTAAATCATCTTTCACTGCATTAGTATTATATATTTCCATACTTCATCTTATCATCATCATTACCCTATCATCAGCTATACTTACCTGGTGGTAGGACTCTTCAGCAAGATCGTCCATCTTGGTGGGTGCCACCGCAGTGTCAGATATTCTACCTCCAAGCAGTAGTGTGCAAGCTGCACTGTGTTAAGGTTGGAAAGGCACTGTAGCAAGTGAAATTACTGGGCGAAAGAGACTTCAACGTCTCGGGGTGATGAGCGCAGTGCAGTGCCACGCAGAACTTAAAAAGTTTAAGTTTTGGGTGGCGCAGAACTTAAAAAGTTTAAGTTTTGGGTGGCATTGCATCTGTTATGGTCAGGCGTGGTGCTTGTTGACAACAAAAAATAATAATAATAATATAGTCATACCTCCCAAAAAGAGTGCCATCAATCATGGCGACCGATCTTGGACCTTTCACCATTTAATTGACTTCTACATACCTACCTCATTCTATTCATCGGTATTGTACAGTTTTACGTAATAGCTGTTTATTTTTATAATTGCATAGGTACTTGCATACAGAGTAATTTTAATAACCTACAAAACCTTTTAAAAATATCCCGTGCAAATCTTGTCCGTGATTATCTTGAGAATGCTAAATATTGGCGTGAAACATAAAAATGTAATTTCTTTTCCAGGACGGCAATACTTCAGCTTATTTCAAAGTTATTTCGCTTTTTACTGCAGCCGTGGTAAAGGGTCATTTACACTTGTTTAATAAAGTGCTGTTAAATAAAACCCACTGGGTCTTCAGGGGCATTACAAAGGCGTGGGTATAAATAAAGTAGGACTAAAGTAAAATACATGTCAATGTTAAAGTATTTATTTAAAACTCCATATTTAAATACAACTAGCGAACACTTTTTTTTGACGACCGATGTGACGCAGCGGGCTCAGGTCCGCCTGCGTCGCGGAGGTTGCGGGTTCGATTCCCGCCTCGCGTCAAATGTTTGTACGAACTACAAATATTTGTTTCGGGTGTTCTGGGTATTTTATATATATAATAAAAAATATCCATCTATGTATTGTATTGAATTAATTAAGTATATATCAGTCATCAAGAGTACCCATAATACAGCTCTGTTTAACAGCAGCTTACCTTGGGGCTAGATGATGCTGTGTGGATTGTCCAGCATTATTTATTTATTTACTTTTACACCCATATTCTAAGACGATTCCTCAATAATTCCTCGACTCGACTCAACCTCACTTAAATAAATCCGTTTTCTTATTGCAAAAAATATCTTCAATTTACTACGACTCGAAAGTTTTATTTACCGGAGGTGAGGAAATGATTGTCAAACTCATGGTACGTCTGAACCTACCTTGAGTCGAGTGGAAGAACTTCTTAGAATATGGCAGTTAGATTAGTTTAAAAATGCATTTATTTAGCGCTTATTCTGATTTCCAATAGCAATACTTAGCAATTTTTTAACTATTTAACGTAGGTACATTTTAAATTTTACAAACATAGTAAAAATAATCCTATAATATATATAAATCCTAAATTACCTGCCAATCAAATGTGGTGTTACAAATTACTAAAGTTATAAAATATTGAAAATACAAGAATAAAAAAAGGTTTATTAAACAGTTCTATTGACTAGGTATTATTAGTTCTATAGAACAAATAGGACAGTTTTCGTATACAGTTCTACCATAAAACTGCAAGGTATGACGTCCTGTAGAACTAATGGAAGTTACCCAAAAAATCAACGCTCGCTTCAAAAACGCTTGAAATCCGCATACTAACAATATATTATTTCCCTTGAATTTTAGCACGTAAGTGTGAAACCTCTTTTACTGTCACGAGCCAGGTTCATTCAGACCTATGCGGATACCGCTTCCCCGAGCGAAACTCTTATTGCGTTTGTTCTTTAAGCTGTATCTTTTTGGCGAAAAACCCAAACGATGCCGCTCCGGTGCGCGATATTACGCTTATTTGAAAGAAACTTTTTATATAGACGAAGCACTCCGAAGTAGTTCTTGTTTTTGCTGAGCCGGGCTCTAGCAGTAATTCTAATGTAATGCATTAAGTATATTAATGGATCATATTTCTGCTTAGTCCAAATTGAAGAGGCATTGTTGAACCAGGGTGGCGCGGGTCAGTGCTTAGTTGGGAAATGAAGGGTTGGTTTTGTTTATTTTTGCTGCCAAGTGTAGTTTTAATCAATAAATAAATAGTCTTTTTTAAACTTTCGCGATCAGAACTCATAGTTTTTTATAATATTTGCGGGATTTTATCGCGTAATTTACCTTTTTTTACCTTTTTAAAAAGGTAAATTACGCGATAAAATCCCGCAAATATTATATAAAACAATATATATAAATAAACAAATAATGCAGGACAATCTACACAGCATCATCTAGCCCCAAGGTAAGCTGCTGTTAAACAGAGCTGTATTATGGGTACTAGATGACTGATATATATTTAATACAATACAATACATAGATATTTTTTATTATATTATATAGAAAATACCTAGAACACCCGGAACAAATATTTGTCAAACTTTTGTCCCGAGACGGGAATCGAAGCCGCAACCTCTGCGTCGCAGGCGGACCTGCGCCCGCTGCGCCACATCAGTCGTCCATCGATAGCCAAATAAAAGTGTGTAATAAGTATGCCTATTATTTTACTCACACTTTTTAGTTGACTGTACTAAAATTCACTCAAAGTAAAAGTGGTGTGAGTTCTAGATCGAGGAGTACTTATAGCTTTTTTACGATTCGTCGACTTACACCAGTTAGTACAAGATCTATGGTGTGAGTTGACGAATGACTCGCGGGTTCGATCGCCGCTGCGGGACAAAATATATTACGATCAGCAATATTTGTACCTGGGTCACAGAACAGATTTAGTATCTACCTGGTTCTATTAATATGTATATACAAAAAAAAATATAATAATATTATTGTTCTTATTGGTTGTTATTTTTTGTTTAATTAAGTAATTTCTGATTTTATTCTATATTCTAATAACTAGTTACCATAGCTTATTACAAACTAAGCCAATTTGCCTAGTTTGAAGGTAGATGGTATGGCCGCTTGATATGCGGATGCTCTACCAATTGAGACCCAGAGTCATGGCTCGCCTTTTCGAAACTATTTTTATACAAAACTAATGAAACTAGCGTTCTATCTCATGTTAATGATCTCTTGCTTTGGCTTCCTACCAAGCAGCCCAATTCGGAATTAATACTTAGAACAGTTGGTTTATTTTAAACAGCGATTAACATTTTTGCCAATGTCGTTATTCTCTTTAGTAATAATAACTCATCATACCTATTACTGCCGCCAAGCAGTAATGCTCGTAATAATCTTAATTCACGAGCGTGAACTTTGCGGAATTCCGTTTTTGTTTTGTTTAAACAAAGGTAGAACGGCCATAAGTTAGAATGCTTTGGCCTAAATAATTGAGCCAATGACCTAAATAAAAGTTTTAATGGTTTTCTATTGTTCATTTTTCATTTTAATTATATCATAAGGCGGGTTCAAAACCAATAGATTTTTTCAAAAAAATAATACATCGTAATGTAAACCAAGAACTAAATATTCGAGAGACATGTGCCATCCACCAATCATCACTCTCGCTTGAGAGTAGCCAGTGTCCAAGCAGCGGGAACATTAGAAGGCTGTGACGAAATGGGATTAACCACCAATTAATACGCATTCCTGCGGAGTGTAAGTAAGTAAAGTAGATAAAAATAGTACAATTGTTACGTTATGAGTGAAAGTAACTTATTTATCGCCGAGACGGGCCAATAGTTCGAGGGACTAAATAAGTCTTTAACCCGAGGTAAACACTGTGCTTTTCTAAATGAATGAATGAATGTGTCTTAAAGCTAAATGAATATACGCCAGTTCCACGCGCGCGCATAGTGAGACGACCAATGTGGCGCGGTGGGCGAAGGTTCGCCTGCGACGCAGAGGTTGCGGGTTCGATTCCCGCCTTGGGACAAATGTTTGTAGGATCTGCAAATATTTGTTCCGGGTGTTCTGGGTGTTTTCTATGTATAATAAAAAATATCTATCTATGTATTGTATTGTATTAAATATATATCAGTCATCTAGTACCCATAATACAGCTCTGTTTAACAGCAGCTTACCTTGGGCTAGATGATGCTGTGTGGATTGTCCAGCATTATTTATTTATATTTATTTATTTATATTATTAGTAAAGTTATTGTTATTAGTACTGGCACAAACAAATCGATCGCTGTGTGGTCCCTTGCCACAAGAACGCTAATGATTAATATTCCATACGGTACATCAACACGTAATGAACAGCAAATCTACGTGACCATTGCAATCAGTGAATTGAGATTTAGATTATTTAGAAATCATAAATCATAGGAGCCCTATTCATAAACGACCTCCAGCTTGTCTTGCCAAACAACAAAATCATCGTCTATGACGTTGACGTATGAATGACAGTTGACAAAATACAATACTTAGCAAGCTAACAAAATGACAACATGATGATAAAATGATAAACATTCGTTTTTTTATGTTTTTTTTGTAGCACTTAATTCACCCAGGTGATTTATAAGTGAATTGCGGCTACTTGGCTAAATAACATAAGATCCAAAAAAAGTCAGACATGCACGAAAAATAAATAAAATTTTAATAAATCCCGGTCACTTAATAAATTCGGCCATTAGACAATTAGCCTTCTTTTTGAATGTATTAAGTTCATTTTTAAATTCATAGAAATGGGACAAAGAGGGAACTGTATCAGGATTTGGTTTAAAAAGTATTGAGGCCATACAAAAACACTCATGCGCAACAGTACAGTTGTATTCTGCAGATTGAATAAGTAGAATTCCTTCCAATCGACTTCCAATTTCCAATCCAATTCTAAAAGAGTTTTTTAATGACTGATTTGCACTTGTTCCAAGCTAAACTACAAAATTAATTATGCGTATAATTTAGAAAAGTAAATTCGCATTGTGCAATAGCAATGGCATAGCTATCATAGTATGTTATAGTTCTCTCGGCGGATCTAGGCTTCCGTGAAGATAGCCGTTTGTGATGCGCAAAGACAATTTAGTAAGAAAAAGCTCCATTGCGCATCGAAACGGCTAACTTCACGGAAGCCTAGATCCGCCGAGAGAACTATACCTATAGGTACTAATATCTATTCTGTGCCTATAGGCTACTTTCACGAAATGCCAGTATAAAAAGCATTTTTTATTAATATCAAACCAGCTACCAACAAAGGAGTAAAAAGGGTTTTTTCTTATCTAATTGTGAAAATCAGTTGCGAAAGTGAAAATAAAAATAAAAAATATTTATTACAGTAGTAATAGACAATTTGGTAAAAAAACAATGCATTTATTTGCTAGCACATACCTTTTTATCCCTTGATAAAAAGGTCAAGCAAACGAAGCCGCTGGCAGACACTAGAACCAACCTAATAAATGTGTCTGCTGCTGAGTGGTTGTACGTTTTTTTTTATCTTCCGTCCATTGATCCGTAATAGAATACAGTTGTAAAGTAGGTCAGGTGTCAAGAAGTATGGTATTATATTGCCGTATCGTATCGGCTTACTGTGCATGATATAAAAACTCACCTGTATTGTTAGAGAATTGATTTCAATCAGACATAGACCAAAATGTTTAGAACTTCACCTTCGGCCTAACTTTATACGTTTTTTTTATACAACTGATGTGGCAACCAAGCGCACGGCCCACAAGATGGTAAGCGGCTACCGTAGCCTATGAACGCTTGTAATACCAGGTATCACTAGCGGGTTGCCACCTTGAGGCATAGATCGAAAGCCTCATGTGCCAGTAATTTTAACGGAAACCATACCCTTCACACCGGAACAGAACAATGTGAGCAATTGAGCATTACTGCTTTGCGGCAGAAATAGGTATGGTGGTAGTACTTCCCCGGACGTGTTCTATCACAAATAACTCTACTACTCTTTAGTTATTTGTCTATTAAATAGAAAGTAAGACAACATTCCCACAGTAAACACTCCAAAACGTTGTGTAGGTATACTTCATCAAACAGTTTTGGATATCGCGATATTGATTTTCTAAGATTTCTTTGTTAGGTATTTGATTTTCCGGACTTAATTAACCGGATTACTAGGCCATTTTTTTTTATAACTTTATTGATGGGCAGGCAAGCGTTCAGCCGCTGCCCCCTGTGATGATCGGCCTGATGGAGCACGCTTGGCTATGGCTAGTATTTCCTAAAAGTTATCCAAAAATGATCTCTTAAATAAAACTAAATTGTAATAAAAATACAATACAGTTAGTGTTTGAAAAAATAGCGATAAATAACAAAGATAAAATGCTCAATTGGTAGAGCACCGCATATCGAGCGGAAGGCTCAAGTCCAGCTTGACACGATTTTTTTTTGGGATACGAATTATAAACTACAGTAATAATGTGGTGATAAACAAATAAAAATACCCAACTTAAAGAAAGGCTACAAGAAATTCGTGCATCAAAGTGCTAGAAACGTACTATAAAGTTCTCATTGTATTGGCTATAGTACCGTGCGAAAAATAACGACTGAAATAATACTTTGCGCGAACAGTTACTTGTGCCAGAGAATAAATAATTTCTTTGTACTTATCTTGTACGGTTATTTGTTCAACTAGTGGAGCGTCTCGCGACTTTGTTTGCGCTGACTTTTTCATGCAAACTTCGTCTTACTGCGGCATATTTTAGGAATTTTAGGAATTTTAATTGCACCTCATTATAATAAATATAAGAAGTATTAGTTGATTTTTCTATCCCTAATCTAAGCAGCGCTGTACTAAATAGGATACAGTTGACTGATAAAATACATAATATCTACATATTTTCTGGAATACGTAGTACTTTTGATAAGTAGTACATACAATACGGGGTTGTACCCGTACCAGTAACAAATATTTGCAGATCATGCAAATATTTGTCTCGCAGTGGGGATTAAACTTGCAACCTCTTGCTTCTCAATAGAGAACTCGCCTACCGCGCCAACGAGGTCGTCACATACAAAACACACCCAACTTTTAGGTCTCTGAAACTTACTTATTTTGGTTTAGTCCCAATTCTACATATTCCCATTTCTACAGATTCTCGTTTCAACTGAATCCCTTTACCACAGTTTCTTAATTCTATAGTTTCCCATTTCTACAGCAATCTATTAGCTATGTGCCTTGTTTTTCAGTTAAGAATCCTATCCATGATAGCCCGTGAAGATCGAACACGATTGTGGCTCGTGTGTTGGAGATATTTTAACGAAAATAAAAACATATTAAAGCTTCATCCCTTAAAATTTAAGTAAGTAGGACAAATATTAATAAACTCAAGACACAACTGATTAAAAAAATAATTAGTAACGCACATTTTCGTAAAATGAGCATTTTCAGTCAACTTTCGATCATGATATCTATGAAACAACAAGGTCTAACATATTTCCAAAAATGTAATTCAAATAATCATAGTTTTAAAATTTAAGTAAGTAGGTAAAAAACATCACCTTAGTTCAATATTTTTGAAAAAAAAAAGGTCTAAAAACGCGTACTTTTCCCAATTTTACGCTCGTTGTTTCTTCAAAATTAGAAAGTTTATAATAAAAATATACCTACTACATTAAAGTTTTGATATTTATTTACAAAATAAAATTTAAAAAATGGTCTAAAAGTTTTAATTTATTTTTATACGATTTTTTAAAGAATCCTCCGAATCCACTTTATAGCTTGATGCAAAACGCGGCTGCTCTCACTACGCGCTAAGCGCTCGTGGAGGGAGGACGTATCGCTGTTTGTCGCGCGAGCTGTTACGTATAATCATAGGGAGCTTATACAAATTATAAAGCGATCGTGTGGTTTTGATCCGTGATAGTTAAATCTCTAAGTATATAATAATGTAAGTAGTAAACCACACTGGTTCTAGAGAACTAGTTATACGAGTAAGTAGCTTAGAATGTTAGTAGTAGTACATAGTAGTAATACATAGTATTATTAGTAGTAAACTTTTATGACATTATTAAAATTACCTTCTTCGTGGTAGGTACATAATCTAGCACTAAGTAGTAGGTAAAATTTCTACCTAGATACAGATACCTACCTACGTACCTACTTAGTAGCTAAATCGTGGGTATCAGAAACTCTAGTACCAACCTACCATGGTAATACAAGACCCAGACAGAAGAAGCAATTACGTGTCAAGTAAAAGTATTTATTTCATTTCAAGTTCCTAGTAAGTTCCTAGGTGTTTGCAGGACACGTAAACATTTTTACCACTGCAGAATTCGAACCCGCACTTCTTGCATCTCAGCTCAGTTCAGCTGCTCAGCTGAATACTTGCCAGCCACGCCACCAAGATCGTCAAAGTACCTAGGCTCTGTGACCTAGATCAGGTACTAGGTAAATTGTTTTACGTAAGCTTACAAAGGGCACGGATGTCCCTACGTATATGGGTACCTATACCATAGGTACTTACACAATCTAGCTACCTACTAAGTAGGTAGACACTAGACCTAAACTAAACTTACCAGACTACTTTACTACTTACTTTGACGATCTCGGTGACGTGGCTGGCGAGTGTCCAGTTGAGACGCATGAAGTGCGGGTTCGATTCTTGCAGTGGTTATTATGTTTGCGTGTTCTGCAAATAGATACCTAGGATTTGAAATGAAATAAGTAGGTACCTACTTTTCTATTTGCGATACAATTGCATTTATCGATTTACTAACTAGAATCTAGTTAGGAGAGCTGGTACCAACTTTATATAAGTACAGGTAGGTGTATCTGTAGGTAGGTATGCAAAATAATGAACCTACCGCAACTATACAAGTACCGATAGGTATGATGAATAACACGTTATTCGAATGTTAGTTTTTAGACATAGGTACTGTACCTACTGGTTTCCTCACGATGTTTTTCTTCACCGTGTGAGATAGATCATTGAGAAGCGATTCTAAGTTTTTATCTATATATGGTTTTTATCTTTTTATGGTAAGTAGGTAAAGATAGACAATTAAATTCAATGTCATTCCAGCACCGCTGGACTTAGGTTGTCTTTCAAATTTGGACTCTATTGTCACAGGTTATGGTATGTTATTATTTGCACTTACCGAGCTCGCTAACTCTTGATAAAATCAAAACTTTGAATCGCCTCTTTGACCTGATGGCATTGCGCACATTATTATTACGAATAAAAAAATCCATTGGTGTGCGACCAACCGTCTTCAAACCCACGACCTTATGGTCGTCGGTCGGTTCGAAGCGCAGCGCAACTCTGGCGCAAGCCAGAAAAAAGCGACCGGCGCGCATCGGGCGGGCGCGCCGCACCACTTCATACAAAATATAGGAGAGGGAGAGGGACGTGGTGCAAAACAGATAGAAGAATAATGTGCGCTGGCCGATGGCGGGGCGCGCCCCCGCGCGCCCGCGCATCTTCTATCTGGCCTGCGCCTTGATCACAAGACAAGGTCACTCACTACCACTAGAACACCAGTGCTCCGGCCAAATTCTATGTAAAAAAATGTAAACATAGAAACGACCACGGAATGACAAACTCGGGTCAAACCCGTTTTTTTTTCACTAGCTGGGGTCTCTTTCCCGTAAATCATGTAGGTAGGTATTTATTTATTATTATATACTTACTAGTAGGTACCTACCTACCTATTTAATTATTATTAGACTTACCTACCAAAGTAACAACTTATGTAAGTATCACCCTCCCTATGTACTTACCTAGGTACTAATAAAATTATTGACAGGATAGATGAAGCAGTTGTATAAGTAGATAGCCTCAATTTCTTTTGAATCTAATAGAAAACAGAATCCTTTATGGTAAAATGCGAAAGTTTGTGAGTTAGTGAGAGTGTATGTTTGTCTGCGCTTACTCCGTAACGGCTGAACGGATTTGGCTGATACTTGAAATACACATAGTTTATGTCTTGGAATAATACATAGGTATGGTATGGTATGTTTTGTTTTATGATGGTGTATGGTATGGTAGAATGAATGAGAACACTTACTTAGTTAGTTTAAAAAAAACATAAGCACGACGGTATGGTACGGTATGATCTAGTATCATAGACGTGTAGGTAACAAAATGTCCCCATAAACCCGAAAGGGGGATATCCCGCCGAAGCACGTATAATACACGTCGTCCTCGTGTATACTTTGACGTGTGCAAAAGTTGAATAGGTACATCATAAATTCGTAATTCATTCATTACCTTACAAAAATTAATGTAACATTATTAATTAACTTGGAGTTTACACAGATAATTTATTTATTATTAATTTATGAATGAAAAATCGTCGTCGTCAAAAGTCGTTGAAAAAACATTGTTCACCAAGACCTGTGGAATAGCCTCTTTTCGAGTTTATAGGGACATTATGATACACCGTGTATGAAGTGAATACCTACTCTCGAACGCCCTTTGTGAGTAAAATCTAAACGGTTTAAGAGTAGTAGAGTTCTCTGTGATAGAGCTCGTCCGGGGAAGGACTACCACCATACCTATTTCTGCCGCCAAGCAGTAATGCTCGCATTGCTGTGTTCCGGTGTGAAGGGTATGGTTTCCGGTGAAATTACTGGCACATGAGGCGTTCTTAGCCTCAAGGTGGCAACCCGCAAGTGATACCTCTCTGGTATTGCAAGCGTCCATAGGCTGCGGTAACCGCTTACCATCTTGTGGGCCGTACGCTTGGTTGCCACAACAGTTGTATAAAAAAAAAAAACGGCTATAGATATGGAAAAATGTTGTCGTTTAGATTTTACCCTCAGCGGGCGGTTGAAAGTACTCACTCTGTAGATAGTAAAGCAATAAAAGCAAAAAAAGTATAGCATAGTAGTGCATCAAGTAGTAACATACCTATAGCATAAAATATTAATATACATAAGTACTTCTTTCAATAAAGTACAAAGCAGTTGGTATAATGGATATAAAAGAAAATGTAATAATATAATGGATATAGAAGAATATAATTGTCATTTTCTTTGTGAAATTATGTAATTACGTAAATAATAACATATTTATGATTGTAACTTTCAGATTATTCCGAAAAATTCGGTTGCGTTAAAAGAAAAAAAAGGTTTGAAAAACATATTGAAACTTTTTTTTTTATTTTCAATTTATTTGTTATGTACTTTTCGATAATAGTTCGCTGTAGAAGTAGTAGCACTTTGGTGAAACCTTTGTAGTTCAATAAAGTTTATATCAACTTCACAAAAAAAATATGGATCATCATCCAAAGCCCATAAACCACAGCTGAGCTTCCCCATTCATTCTTGGTCTAGTGAGTGCTCAATGCACTTAAAAGCTGTAGTGACCTCCGATCACTTCCAAATTTTCGGAATTTCAGATATTGAAACCTAACCTAACCTAACATTTCTGTAGAATTATAGGTAAAATTATAAAACGAATGTTCCTTTATAAAATGCTACTTGTATTACAGACTCTTGGCCCCTGATACTGTGAACTCTATAGCCACAGAAAATGTGCGCATATTGACAAATGAAAACGTCGATAGATTGATTATTCATGAGAACAATGATGGAATGGTTTATGAGAACGACAGTGGATTTATTCACCATAACAATATTGGATTAGTTCAGGAGAAAGATGATGAAATGATCGATGACACGGATGATTATGACACAGTTATTTCGGATGAAGTAATAAAAAATTGCATAATACAAGTTGATAGTTATCTGTAATCAGTATATTAAAATCCACTAAGCAAAGGTTTTATTCGTGTCCTCGATAATATTTTCCAACGTTTAGGTTTCTTCAAGAAACCAACATAATATTGCGTTTTAATAAATACGTTTAATAAATACTCTGTTTATATAAATAGTCTGCGACACAGATGAGGGGTTATTTGATTTTTTGTTTTAGTGTAAAATAACCTTATGAAAGTACAGTCAAACTGTTCTTGTTTATTTATTTTTGCAAGAAAAAAATTCATAATTATTATGAGGTTACCTACTTATTAGAAAAAGAAAATACTCAAGATACAAAATACACAGCGTGTAAAAAAACGACTAGAGATAATTATAAAGTTGTGATCTTATTTTGTTGTACTATGTGTATGAAACTAGAAAAAAACGAAAAGGACGTAAACAAGACAACATTATTTTTTGCGTTTTTTTCCGCTAAATATTTTCTGAATCATGGTCTGATCTTTCACACCTGATTAATCACGGTAGAAGTCTTTTTACACCCTGTATAAGTACATGGTGTAACCTAATGTCCCTCTATGCCCGAAAAGGGGGTATTCACAGGTCTTGCCAAAATTTGGCAAGATCTGTGGAATACTCTGACAGCTTTTGATCTGGACAGCTTTTCACTCTATACAAAGCACAAGTCCGGTCAGGTATGGAGTATTGCTGCCACCTATGGGATGGTTCAGCTCAACACCAGCTGCCTTAGACTCGATTGAGCGAAGGACTTTGAGACTTGTGGGTGAGCAACAAGTTGCGGAGACTAAGTTCCAGAGTCTCGAGCACCGCCGCAAAGTTGCGTGCCTATCTATCTTCTACAGATTGCATTTCGGTGAATGTGCCCAGGAACTGCATGATCTTATCCCACCATCTCCTTTTCATCAAAGGAGTAGCAGACGTACGGCGCAGTACCACCCGTACCTTGTCAGCATACCACCCATTCGCACCAAGCGTTACAGCTCAACATTTATTATGCGAACTGCCAAGGTGTGGAATACTCTGCCGTTTTCTGTTTTTCCTGACAATTACAATCCGGGCCTCTTCAAGGCTAGAGTGAATAGGTGTCTCATAGACCTTCGTGCTCCACCGTCGGCCACATCATTGCTTTCCACCAGGCGAGATCGTGGTCAAACGAAGGTCTATTCTCGATAAAAAAAAAAAAAATACCCCCAATGTTATTTCAATTACTTTTTTTTTATACAACTTAAGTGGCAATCATGCGTACGGCCCACAAGATGGTAAGCGGTTACCGCAGCCTATGGACGCTTGTGATACCAGAAGTATCACTCGCGGGTTGCCACCTTGAAGCTAAGATCGAACGCCTCATGTGCCAGTAATTTCACCGGAAACCATACCCTTCACACCGGAACACAGCAATGCGAGCATTACTGCTTGGCTTCAGAAATAGGTATGGTGGTAGTCCTTCCCCGGACGAGCTCAATCACAAAGAACTCTAATACTCTTTTATGCACTATGACTTTTGAAATTTCAAAGTTTTTCATTCATGAAATGCGTACTGTATGCGTAGGTAGTTGAAATGAATACTTACTTACTAATTGGACTTTTTAAATACGATATACTAATTCAACTTTTGCACCGTCAAAGTGTTCACGTGCATGGGTGGAATACCCCCTTTCGGGATTATAGGTACATTATGTTACACGTTTTAAATAATTAGATATCATACATCATCATACCAGATTAATTAAACCGTTAAAGGTACCGTTCGCGTACCTACCTGGTTTATGTGTTCTTCCAAATCATAAATTATGACATGTGTATTGTAAAACATTAGTAGGTACTTAGATAATAATCAGTACGATTTTGTTTTTATCAAGCGCATCATAAAATAGGTAGGTAGGTAATGAAAAACACTAACTCAAATATTTCATGACCATGACTAAAACTGCACTCTCTCAAGAATTGGACTACCAGCGATTCCAAGCTCTATCACAGTTCCCCGAAAGTTTATATTGCTCCGCTCGCATAGTACGGCGGCTATAGCACTCGCGCTTTTCAACCGCACTTATTTACTATGCTGCCGCCCTGGCAGGCAGTTGTATACGCTTCAAACTATTTTATCTCGTCTCGTCTCGTCGAGTTAAATAGTTTTAGGTAACTACCTAGGTACTTACTGTTAGTGTGATTATTATCAAACAATTATTATTATTATTATGAAATCATAGTTTTAGGTATAGGTCTCACGACGGATCTCGGCCGTAGTGAAATTAGCCGTTTCGATGCGCAATGGAGCTTTTTCAAACTAAATTGTCTTTGCGCATCACAAACGGCTAACTTCACGGAAGCCTAGATCCGCTGTGCGACCTATAACTACCTAGGTACTTACTGTTAGTGTGATTTCAAATTAGCCGCAAAGTGCCGCGCGGGCACTTTCATCAAGTCACCCTTATTTGTACCTCTAACCACAGAACAGGTATTAGTACTCTCCAACCCCAGCCCTGCCTGTATGGTAACCGCGCGCTACACGCGCTAATACAATCAAAAGTAGGTAGGTAAATACCTAAACTTGACAGCGCTGGATCTTGGAACGGACTCTTAATGGCGAGTCAGTCAGTAATGCACGGATTTTTTACATACTAATTAGGTTTTGTGATCGTATTTAGACTTTTCGCATTAAGCTGTAACGTCGCCCAGCGGGTTTTATTTGGGTACGATAATTACCTTATTTTATTTTGTTAATCATAAAATAATAAGTACCTATTAGGTATTGTACAAGGACAGGCTTTACGGGCTACAACGGAGCTGTTTAATTGTCGTTTAATTAGCTGTACAGTTTGAATGAGAATTGGGTGTTAACAAACAATTCATCAATTCAGGTTGAAAACAATGTCAGCGAGAATCTTTTTCGTTATAAAACTCTTCTTTTAGTCAGTAATTTCACTTGCTAGAAAGTTGCTATATATAACCTTCAAATTTACACAGATGCTTGCACTGCTTGGCAATATATCTGGCATCTTGCGGTACCCATTGATAGAATCCTTCATTCTACTGTAATTGCTTACAGACTCACCGTTGCCAAGTCCCTTTTTACCTGCGTCTCTCATATACGTCTTCTTCACCATTCGTGCCTTCAAACACCGGCCTTCTTGCCGCCGTGTCTCACTTCACTTCTCTTTTTTGTTTATGGCTTCTGTGGCTTTGCCAATTCTGCCAGTGTCTCAGTCATGCTAGTGTCTCTTCTTCTTCTTTTAATTTGTGGCGTCTGTGGATGCTAGTGTCTCTGATGGTATTGAAAATTGCGTGACGTTGACTGTTATATTGACACTTGTTGCCGTGCGACAGGTAACTAGCTTTAACTACTAACTACTGACGAAACACCTGGTAGTAATGGGAATCTGTAGAATTGGGAATCATTAAAAATAGGATTCTGTTGAAACGAAAATCTGTAGTAATGGGAATCTGTAGAATTGGGTATAAACCACAAACACTATTACACTCACCAAGACAGATTCTTGCTGAAGAGTCCTACCACCAGATTTAAAGAACACAAGATGAAATTGCAGTTTCTGTGTGTCTTTATAAATCTACGTCTACTTTTCTATTGCATTACATGCATCAATCAAGTGCATTCTGCCGACCATAATGTGTTAGTGTGAAAGCCGTGTCGAACGGTAGTTAGCGGTTTAGTGCATTCGCCGTTGTTTCCCTGCGCATGCGCTTGCATTACGACTGCCCTCGTTTCAGTAAATTCATTATATTTAATGTTTTATTTATTAGTCAAACAAACTTACCCCTGTAAGTGATGTTCGACTGGAATTATGCCAAGTTGTTGTCTCGTCGAAGATGATGATGATGATAACAAGGTAGTCCGGTCCAATATACTCTCTAGCGCCTACATTATTTTAACTCACTGATAAAAACGGAACGTTTCCTATCTCAGTGTTGCTATCTGGAACCAACTTCATTCAGTTTACAGTTTTCAAGCTTTTTGATTTTACTCCAAAGGGTTCATCTAAATTAGATGCATGGGTTGGGAGGGACTCATCATCTTCGACGAGACAACAACTTGGCATAATTCCAGTCGAACATCACTTACAGGGGTAAGTTTGTTTGACTAATAAATTATGCTTCATTGTTGTCTCGTCTTCGATGATGATGATGATAACAAGGTAGATGTTTAAAGCTCTGTGTAAAATCAAAAAAACTTTAATTACAAACAATTAAGTATATTTTCAATTAAAGACATAATACAATCTAAAAATTATTAAACATTATTAAAAAGAACTTTTAGTACTTAGTTACTAGTTAATGCTTAAATTAAAGCAGGTAATAATTAAGTATATTAAAATCACATTTTGCATCATTAGGAGTGTGAATAATAATACTATTCAGGAACTATTAAAAACAACACTGGCAAAGTGTTCATTATCAATAATAGGACGATTGTAATACCTAGCAAACGAAGTAGAGTCACCAGTCCAACCAGCCGCTCGCCTGATGTCATCAATGCTGACCCCTTTTGCATAAGCAGCAGAGGTGGCCGCATGGCGCGTACTGTGCGCTGAGAATAATGTTATATCTATTCCACTGTCATGCATGCTTCTCTTAATCCAACGGCTGATTGTACTGGCGGACACTTGTTTGTGAGGTTTCCTTAGAGATATAAACAAATAATTACTAGATCTAATATCTTTTGTTAACTCTATGTAATTAATCACAGCTCTAGCAGGGCATACTTCAATTCTCTCATTAAAAAATGGTAGAGTCAGAAAAGGTTGACATCTATTGGGTGCAGAAGTCTTTATCAATTTATCAACTTTGAAGTTAATGCAAGTATTCTTAATTTCAATATTATTAATTTCCAGCAATGAAATAGTTTGTGCCCTTTGACCTGTGGCCAATGCTAATAGCATTACAGTCTTTTTGGTAATAATTTCTAAGTTATGTTTATCCTTATAATTATTTTCTATAAAATTCAGTACAACTGATACATCCCAGGTGTTATTATATTTAGGAGCAGAAGGCCTTAATTTAAAAAATCCTTTAAAAAGTCTTTTAATTTTTTCATTATTTCCCAAATTGGGTATGATAAGAGACAATGCGGAACGTAGAGAATTTAAGCTACCATAGGAGAGACCTTCATGAAATTTGCTAGTTAGATAGATGATAATCTCTGAAATGCTGGGTTTAGTTATGGATAACCTATTAGATTGACAATGTTTGGCCCATCCTACTATACAGGGTAAATATTGTTTTAATGTACTACTTGAAATAGATGACAACATTATCTCTGTCGCTTGATCATTAATTCCAGAACTCATGAAAGCTTGCCTGATAATACACCTGCCATTAATGACAGGTTCCGGTGCAGTGGATGTATCATTCTGGAATTGTGCAAAATGAGCAATTCTTTACTCGGGTCAAATATAATAGGATTGCAGGCTAAGAGTTTTTTATATATGGGAAACCATGGTTGTGTTGTCCATAAAGGAACAATAACAATTCCTTCTGCTTTTTCACTGATGATTTTTTCTAAAGTTTTCAAAATCATAGAAAATGGGGGAAAAGCATAAAAAAAATATTTTGACCAATTTACAGTAAATGCATCTACTGCCAGTGCAGCTGGGTCTGGGTGCCAAGCCACATAAAGCTGACATTTTGTGTTTGTTCTAGAAGCAAAAAGATCTATGGATGGCTGTCCAAACACATTAACAATATGTGCAAAATAATTGTCTCCTAGTGCCCATTCTGTGTGTCCTAACTCTTTTCTAGATTCAAAATCTGCAATGACATTATCTTTAGTATTGATATATGTTGCAAATAACCATAAATTTCTATCCTCGCACCACTGCCATATCTGTTTTGCAATATTGTGTAAATGAGGGTACTGGACACCTCCTAATCTATTTATGTATGAAATAGCTGTGGTGTTATCAATGTGTAACAGTATGTTACAGTGTTTTAGATCTTTGACAAAACATTTTAAACCAAAAAATGCTGCTAATAATTCTAATGAATTTATATGAAGTCTTGTTTCCTCTTTTGTCCACAGACCAGCAGCAGTTTTTGCACCACAAGAAACTCCCCAGCCTTTAGATGAGGCATCTGTAAAAATTTCTAAGCTAAAATTATTTTTCCTAATCGGGCAGCATGATGTTTTAATACTCTTTGCCCACCATTTGAGATCTTCTTTACATTGATTATTTATTGTAGTGTAACCATCATAATTATCATTATTATATTTGAGTGCTAAGTATTTAGTCCTTTCCAGGTTTTTGGTATAGAGAATACCATATTTTATTGCAGGACAGACTGATATTAATGTTCCTACTGTTTGAGCCAAACATCTAATTGGAACTCTCTGTTTATTCAATAAATCAATAACTAGCTTGTAGCATTTTTGCCTTTTTTCTTCAGAAATGTTTATGGTCATATCGATTGAATTAAAAATGAAGCCTAAATATTTGCAAATTTGTGATGGTACAAGACTACACTTGTCTATGTTTATTAAAAAACCTAAATCAGACAGTAATTGAATGGTTGCATTCATATTTTCTTTACAACCAGAAAATGATCTATCGAGGCAGAGAAAATCATCGAGGTACAATACAGATACAAAACCCTGTTTTCTTAAGCAAGCTATAACAGGTTTCATTATTTTGGTAAATGTTAAGGGAGCTGTAGAAAGCCCAAATGCTAAAACTCTAAATTGATAATAATTTCCTTCAAAATAGAACCTTAGGTATTTTTTACTGTCTTGGTGTATGTTTATCATGTAATAGGCATCTTTCAGGTCTAAAGAAACTAAGTAATCATTCTGTTGTATTAACTTGCAAGCTGTCCTATAGTCTTCTAGTTTAAAATGATAAGTGTCAATAAACTTATTCAATTTTTTCAAATTCAATATAAATCTGTATGTACCATTAGGTTTAGCAACTAGGAAAATTGAGGAGCAGAATTGGTCTTGTTCAGGTTGACATATTTCAATTGCTTGTTTCTGTAGCAATGTTTTGATTTCTAATCTAATTTGGCAAAGTTCAGGAACAGAAAATTTTGTATTTTCTGGAACAGATGACTGATAAGGCACTTTGCGCAAAGGTATTTTATAACCTTTGATCCATTCAAGGATGGTAGAATCGCTAGTGATAAGTTTCCAGTTATCATAAAAAAGCTGTAGTCTTCCTACCTCACTTATCTCCTGGCGTTGCGATATGGTTGCTGCTCCTGCGGCCTCCCGTCCTTCTTCTTGGTCTGCAATCGGCTGCCATAGGTTGACCCTCCTCCTGCCACTGGTTTCTGTGTTCTCACACCTTGACGAGGAGGGCCCCGCCAGTTTAAAGCCCTTGTATTGCCCTTTGTTACAGTACCACGGGGCGCAATGATGTTTTTCTTTTCAGGAACTTTTAAGTCTTGTACCGACTTTTGGACTGTCTTTGCAGTTTTTATCTTTTCAGAAAGGTCATTTCCAAACAGGTACTCCTGTGGTTTTGTCTGCAGCAGGGACTCTTTCATATCTTTATTGATACTAAATAGTATCAGCGATCTTCTACCTTTAGAATCTAGATAAAAAGTGTCACATAATAAGCGAGATGCATTGTTTATTCTCTCTAGAATCTCATGATGCGCAGAGCCACTGATACAACCCTGCATAGCTGATCCCAGGCATGAAAGTATTGTTGATACTTGCTTCTGCCGATTCTCTATGACTTGGTCTCTCTTTCTAGTAGGTTCAGGCAAAGCTGCTTTGACCTCTGGGTTTAACTTTGGAGCACAGATTTCTGGACAATTTTGAAAGGGAAGGTTATTTTTAATAATTTCATCCTTCTCCTCTTTTTTGAGTCCATTTGCAATCACTTCAGTCCAACGACTAACTATTTCTTTATGCAAAGTTGATCCCTTTTGTTCTGTTTGTACTGTTCCTAATATTTTCAAAATATTTTCATCGAGAGGGTCATCATCCTCATCTTCGAGATTTTCTGTCACCGGAAATAGTTCTCTGGTTGGTGAGTTTTGTTCATCCAATACAGGAGAATATGAGGGATTCATAGCAGCTTCTTCAACTGAAGGCAAATCAATTTCTTCAACTTCACTTTCTGTAAAACACATTAGATAACCTGAGCAAAAAAAACCCAAATTCACAATGAAAGATCACGGTGGGTGCTTGTTAGGTAGGTAGGTAGGTATTACTTAAACTTTTGGTGCCGAACCCCACAGGTTTGCCGATAAAAGTTTTGTGTTTGATCACGCTTTTCCCCACAGTAAAGCCATTGATCTTCTGATTGTAATATAAGTATCACAGTACCTATTTTAGAGCAATTAGTACTAACTTTTGTTGCAGAACCCAAAAGGTTTGCCGGTAAAAGTAGTTTAACTGATCACGCGCGTCCCCGCAGGACGGCCCTTGATCATTGTGTGTAATTTACCAAGGTATTTGTGGCACAATAAGTCTCAACTTAGGTGCAGAACCCTATAGGTTTGCCGATAAAAAGTCAAGATTGATCACGTACGCCCCCGCAGGACGGCCCTAGATCTTTATTGTGTAAACCAATTGGTAAAAACACTGAATTGCATATGGCGTCATGCCGTTGTAGTGACAATTTACCTTCGTCGTCAGATACAAGGCGATTAATCTTTTTTTCAAGTCTTCTTATTTTCTTGAGCAGATGCTCTTTGTCTTCGTGTTTCCTTTTCCTATTCATTTTCAATGAACGGTCACTAAATTCACTTTATAACTTAAATTTATTTTTTGTGAGACGCTAAAGTCGAGTACAAAAAACCGAATGAAGTTGGTTCCAGATAGCAACACTGAGATAGGAAACGTTCCGTTTTTATCAGTGAGTTAAAATAATGTAGGCGCTAGAGAGTATATTGGACCGGACTACCTTGTTATCATCATCATCATCGAAGACGAGACAACAATGAAGCATAATTAGCAAATGCACGCAGAACTATGTTAATGTGCGCTATTTTTGTCGCTATCAGCATCAGCAATTTATGGTTTCGCGTTTCGCAATTAAAATATTTATGAGTAGGTACACAACATTATTTATAAGACCGAAATATGTCCAATAAAATAAATGTAGGTACTACTTAGGTGTTTTACTATAGCCATAATGATACTATTTTTGACCTTATTTTTATTACCTAGGGTAGGTACTTTTCACAGCGTAATTTTTTTACAATTTTTTTTCGGTCAAGTACTTTTTTTTTTTTTTTTATACAACTAAAGTGGCAACCAAGCGTACGGCCCACAAGATGGTAAGCGGTTACCGCAGCCTATGGACGCTTGCAATACCAGAGGTATTACTCGCGGGTTGCCACCTTGAGACGTAGATCGAAAGTCTCATGTGCCTGTAATTTCACCGGAAACCATTCCCTTCGAACCGGATCATAGCAATGCAAACATTACTGCTTGGCGGCAGAAATAAGTATGAAAGAAAGAAAGAAAGAAAACTATTTATTCAACCACCACAAAGTAACAGAGAAGAAGTATGGTGGTAGTCCTTCCCCGGACTTGACTTCTTTAAAACAAACTGAAACGTCACGCCATTTACACGGGTTATTCGATTTGACTGAATTTAACAAGATGGCGGAGTAACCTTAATCCTACTAAATGCAGATTCAAAACAAATAATATGGAATCTAGAATAAGAAACTGTATCACCAAGACTTGCAACATTTCATTCATTCGTCTAAAAACCGTGAATTTAGAGCAATTGCGCGACCAAAATCCATTGGACCCTCGCGAATTAATTTGCATGTGCTGGTCTGAAGAATGGAGGTAATTGGAGGGTTTTAGTTAAATTGGCTTTAGGCTCATTGAAGAAGTTTACTTGGCTAGCATCCAGGATTGCTGGTGTTACAGAATTATGTTATAATCTTTATTATCAATGAAACCCCCCGACTTTGTTCGCACTGACTTTTTTCGAAAACGTTTTTGAAGGGCTCCTAACTTAGCTACAAGTTGTTCATAAAAAATCAAAGAATTTAAGCATTAGTCTTTTTAAACTTTCGCGATCAGAACTCATAGTTTTTTATAATATTTGCGGGGGTTTATGCGTCGGGGAAATAAAAAGGTAATTAACTTACGCGATAAAATCCCGCAAATATTATAAAAAACAATTTAAGCATTGTTCCGCGTAGTCACCATTTGGATGGGTGACCGCTTCTTCCCGCTGCGTTCTGTACGACTTGAAAATATGGGATTTTCTTACTTTACCACTTTAATTATATGAATATATCCTGGTCTCTACCTCTTTGGTTGTGCGTTGATTGTCAGTCAGTCAGTATCGCAACTATTCTATATATTTCGATGTTTTGTAATGTTGACTTTATGTCATAAAATATTGCTGGAGTCACATTCGTTTCGCTTATGAAACTATAACTTATTTAGAACACTTTGTTGTCATTCTTATATAGTTAGATAGAGAACGATTCCCGTGTTTTACATTTTTTTTTTTTTTTTTGAAAACTAACAGTACTATTACACAGTTATTTTAACATCTTAGCATTTTACATAAACCAGTGAAGTTTCCTCAATTACATAAACAATAATAAGCAAGTGAACAGAAATGAATGTGGAGTCTTATTACTAATACCACTTCTTAAACTATATTATATTTTTATATTATATTATTCATAACAATTATGACACTCTATAATGATTCATTGTTTATTTATTTTCTTTTTTTTTAATAAAAAAAATTAACAAACCTGTTTTTTAGCAAAACTGAATTATAAATGCTTGTGTAATAAAAGTTAATAAAAACGTTCTACCAATTTCCTACCAGTTCTACCTTGTTTTCAATATTTAAAATTTGGTTTGCTAATATTCGTTCGTTCGTTCATATGAGTCAGTGGCCAACTCTGGTGACAGAGTGTCTAGGCTGCCCGAAGGCGTCTGCCATGGCCTAACAACTTCGAAAAACCCGGACCGACTGCTTAACGTGCCCCCCGAAGCACGGGAGCGCTCAGTTGAAATTGCCACTGGCGCTCACCCATCCAAATGATGACCCCGCGGAACAGTGCTTAACTTCGTTGATCTGTTAAGAACAACTTAGCCAGCTACGTCACGAGCGCTCCTAATATTTTATAACTATTATTTTCCTCTCTACACAAAACAAAAACCTGATTTTTTTGTAGTAATATTTGACGAAGTATAAAAGATCATTAATCGGCAATCTTAAAAAATACGGAAGATGTTAATTAATATTATTATCTTCGTTCAGAGTTCACGTTAAACGAGTAGATATGTGGCAATTTCTGTTTATAGTTGACTAGCGGTTACGGTAGGTTATGTCTTAGTAACTACTATGTATTCTGTGCCTCACGTCTACAACGATGGGGCAACGTTTATAGCTAACATTATCTAGGATTTACGACAGAGCTGTATCCGCGAGCGTAGTAGCTACACTCTAATCTGTGCCGTGTCACATAAAAACTGATAGATTAACTGTGGTTAAAAGTATAGCCCGGAGAGGTATAGAGGAATTATTACTTCCGGTACCTATTTAGAGGTTATTTAAATAGGCTATGAAATAATTTTGGCCAGTATTGAGCGGGTTTTTCACCGAACCGCAAAAAAGTTTGAAGTTAAAATAAATAAATAAAATAATGCTGGACAATCCACACAGCATCATCTAGCCCAAGGCAAGCTGCTGTTAAACAGAGCTGTGTTATGGGTACTAGATGACTGATATATATTTATTACAATACAATACATAGATAGATATTTTTTATTATACATAGAAAACACCCAGAACACCCGGAACAAATATTTGCAGATCCTACAAACATTTGTTTCAAGGCGGGAATCGAACTCGCAACCTCCGCGTCGCTGGCGGACCTTCGCCCACCGCGCCACATTGGTCGTCAAAAGTTAAAAGTTTGGTTTAAAGTTTAAGCCAACAGTCGTGAAAAAGCTGTCATGTCTCCTCCCATCTGTTATATAGAATATTAGTATAGATAATAGAATAGAAAAAACATTGCTACTAGACATTGTACCTATAAATAAATCATCTTCAACAGATTTGTTAGCACATCCCCACTAGCCTACTTACTTACCTACTTCAATAAGCTACGTGGTTGCAACGTGATTGTCGTAACGATTTTCCTAAACTGAAAGGGGTTGTTCATTATTAAGGGCGAATACAGATAGAGCTTGTTCTACTATAGAACTATCAAGATAAAAAAAGTATTAATAGTTCTATTGACAAGGTTCTTTCAAGAAAATACAATAATTATTGTAGAAAGAATGTGTAATAAAGGGGAAGGCACTAATTGCCAAAATACGAGTTTATAACTTAGCTTGGTAATTAGGGCTACTATAAAATTGTAATGAAGTAGGTATAGTTCTCACAACGGATCTCGGCCGTTGTGAAATTAGCCCTTTCGATGCGCAATGGAGCTTTTTTAAACTAAATTGTCTTTGCGCATCACAAACGGCTAACTTCACGAGTCACGACGGCCGAGATCAGTTGTGAGAACTATACATATATAAGGAGAAATAAACATTAAAAAAAAAAGTTATTATTAGTTCTATAGAACAAATGTAGGACAGTTTTTGTTGTAGTTCTATCAGAACTTTACTGGGGTAATAAGAGTATTTTATGAAGAAGAATTCAATGAATGACGTTTTAATTAGAAAATAACACGGATTTCGCATTGGTAGGACTAATTAATTTAAAATGTAATAAGTAAATGTACTCATATAAGTTTACGTAATGCCTACCGTCGTAAACTTATTACAAGTACCATGACAGCAATCATGAGATAATATATTCTGTTTTCTCTGTTTTTCTTGAGATAAAAATGACTGTTTAAAAGCAGAAGAGCTCAGACATATCTGTGGTGACGAGGTGAGTGACGTGATAATAGGGCAAGAGCTCTCACGTGAAGTGGAAGGCAAGTCGTCTGCGGATGCAAGGGTTGATGACCTTTCAGCAGTAAAAAAATATTTTCACGATGATAACTATACATTGACACAGAACATATATTAGTAGGTACATTATTATCCTATCCGTATATACGTATAACACATTCTTTCGTAAAACGCCGCTGCTTTTGACAAACTTGAAATCGAATGATTTCAAATTCATTTATTTCGCGACGTACCTACTGGCTAAGTTATTCCAGATCAACGAAGTTAAGCACTGTTCCACGTAGTCACCATTTAGAGGAGTGACCGCCATCCAGTGGTAATTTTAACTGAGCGTTCCCGTGCTTCGAAGGGCACGTTAAGCAGTTTGGTCCAGGCTTTATGACAGAGGCCTTCCTTCAGGCTTATAAACACTGTGACCAGTGTTATTGGCCATTGACTCATACATACTTATCTACCTTAAAGTCGTTCTTGTGATTTTATTGAAAAAACTCTTTTGACTTTGAAAAAAGAAACTGCTATTTTAGCATCTTGACTTTTCTTATCATTCATAATGTCAATGAACAAAAACAATGATACATTTGATACATAGATTAGATAGGCCTTATATAGATTTAATAAACACATTAGTTAGAAGAGGTTTATAGTTTGATTCTGAATAAGGCCATAAACGATGTATTAGGTAGCTAAAGTCATTATAGTGTTACAGTACACAACAACCATAATTAGTTTTTAGAAAAAAAAAATCGACATCAAAATAAAAAAAAAATCTTTCGACAGATTGTGGCGGTGGTGACACGCGACGATGTAATAAGATTTATTTATGAAATTACTGAACCGATATAAGAGTAGTAGAGTTCTTTGTGATAGAGCTCGTCCGGGGAAGGACTACCACCATACCTATTTCTGCCGCCAAGCAGTTATGCTCGCATGGCTGTGTTCCGGTGTGAAGGGTATGGTTTCCGGTGAAATTACTGGCACGTGAGGCTTTCGATCTTAGCCTCAAGGTGGCAACTTGCGAGTGATACCTCTGGTATTGCAAGCGTCCATAGGCTGCGGTAAGCACTTACCATCTTGTGGGCCGTACGCTTGGTTGCCACTTCAGTTGTATAAAAAAAAAAAAAAAAAGATCAAATTTATATCGGACCTATTTGTGGTTATCAAATAATTCATTCAGATGTATCAAAGCCCCTATAAAGCTGCTAACTTACAATGTATTTTTTAATTTACTGAAATTTTATACTTATTTTTTGTAATTATGTCACTTGACGTAACTAAGAGTTCCTTTATGTGATCCAAAAGTTTGAATAAATATATGAATATGAATATGAATAATGTAGGTAGGTACGAGTACTTTGATGAAAATAAAAAAAAAACACGAAAGACGTATATTTTTAAACCTTAACCTATGAAAACATATTAACGTAAGAAAAGAGGTATGGTCTCAGGACTCTAGTCTGCCCATTGGGCGAAAAAAAAAGAAAAAAAAACAACATAATTGGCGGAGAAATCGCGCAACAAACATACAGTCGAATGATAACCTCCTCCATTTTGGAAATTGGTTACTGTAAACTTCACTACTATTTCAGGACTTTGTAGAAAGAAGAACAGCATGATGTTTCAGGTACAGAAATACTTTTTCTTTATTCGACCAACGTAGGTACTTTTCACAATGTTACTTGTTCGACGATCCAAGCCAGAATGAATCTCCGACCTTTTCGTTCGTTCTTTATTTTTCTATCTCAAAAAAAACGGGCTTTCGATTGATTCCTTCTTGAACGTTAGCCAATCACAAAACGAGTCCTCAATCGCAACGATTTGCGGGCAGATACTACTCTGTGATTGGCCAACCTCATCGATCCACCTTTTTTCATTTGACAGATAAAGAACCAGCGACAACGTCAAAGTTACAAAACAGTTGCTAGCATTAAATAATATCGAGTATATCCATAGATATCGAGATTTGAGTAATTTATCCAAAAACGAAATACATTTATTTTCAACAAATAAACAACCCTAACAATCGTCCATTCTGACAACGTGTGCGTCCCTGCACACGACCCCAGGTGGAACCCTAACAATCGGATATTTTTATACAAGCCAACATTATCGAAAAAATATTATATGAATCTAGCGTTACTCTTAAGATAGTTTCTAAATACATTAGCTCAGTTACTTAAATGCCATGGCCACAATTATACCATCTTATACATAATATTCATGTACTTATAAAACATATCTAAATAAGAACATATATTATCAACTTTAGTATTATTTAGTCCTGATCACTAAATTGCTAGTAGGTACATACTTTATCAATAAAAACAATTCAGGCCAGTGGACTACAAGACGGTCGATTTCCTGTGTGTATGATAGCGCTGATAACAAACTCAGACCGATCGACTCGGTTCCCCGTGGTCGCTAAAAAACTTAGTAAGAAACAATCGAATTCGTCAAGTTGATACAAACAGGATGATCGACTACCTGTGGTAGCACTGTAAAATAAATAACACAGACCGATCAATTCGGTTCCGTATTGAAAACTTAAGTAAAAGACGTCAAGTTAACGCTCACAGAAAGATCGATTCCCTGTGGACGTAACAAACGACGTAGAATAACATAAAAAAACTGTTTGATTCAGTTTGCACGTTTACTATCGAATCATCATATCAAAAAACGCTCAATTCGTCAAGTAGATACACACAGGACGATCGATCACCTGTGGTGATCCCTTCATCAATCGATCGATTCCCTGTGGGGAAGCTGTAGAATAACAAACACAGATCGACTTATTCTGTTCTGTGACAGTTAAGTAACGAATTAAGTCAAAATACTATCGATTCATCAAGTCGTCGCTCGCCGGATTAACAGTGGCGGCTTCTTTCATCTGATGCTCACAAGACGATCGATTACGGAGGGTTCTTCTCAGCATGGGCAAATCAAAACACGAACCGATCGATTCTCGTGTTTGATCTGAAACAACGAAATAACTTATCTGTAGTTAAACATGCTCAGTAACACAGTAACATTAAAGTTTAACAGTCGCTAGTTGAAATCAATCAAACAAAATCAAAAAACCTATTACTCTAAGGTTTTCTTATCTACTTTGTTCAGAGTAAAATCCACTTCTGCATTCGTGACGGAACTGAATAACGATTCGAAGGAGTTTCGTTTTTTTTTTTTTTTAACAACATTAAACACAGAGCGTTGCCGTCAGTAAGCAAAACTATTTAAAATAACGTTTGAGCAGCTAACCATGACCTTTTATCGAATCGGTGTCCAGTTTGGTTTTTGCTACCCTATTGTACTCACATCACTAGAATTGGCCTATCTTCAACAACTCTCGAAACATCTCGAAACTACTGTATCAGACATTCGATTCAAGCAATAGAAGCAGTCTTTAACAAGTTTTACAACTTAACGCATAACAAACTGATTTGCAAATTTCATCTACTTCTCGAAGATGACTGGTGGATCTGCTATAGCTATAGCGTCTAAAAACAGCAAGCCAAAAACTGGGCCTCAACATCAATTGAAGAAAGTCCAAGAACATAATTGTTACTTTGGATCAAACGCCACAACACGACATGTGTATGCTTGTACTATTCTAAGAGCGTAGAGTTAAAAACTTATTTTCGCGATATTGTTGGCCAATAGAGTAACGATCGTTAGCAATGAATGTTAACGGAGAAAAAGACGAATACTTTTCAACGACTTTCTAACATGACGGGACATCGAATACAGTGTTACTCTTTCTTAAACACAAAAAGAGATCATAATATATTACGAAGTAATGCGAATTCTAAATCTTTGACTTCCTCGACTTTATCGACTCCCTCGGCTCCCACGGCTCTCTCGACTATTGATTTCCTCGATTTTCTCTTCTCTTTGACTTCCTACTTCGACTTCCTCGACTCGCTCGACTCGCGACGGCTCCCTTGGCTTTCTCGACTTCCTCTTCTCCTCGACTTCCTCGATTTACTTGGCATTCACGGCTTCTTTAGCTTCCTCGGCTCTCTCGGCTTCCACGGCTTCCACGTTTTTCACGGCTCCCATGTTTTCCACGGCTTTCATGTTTTTCACGGCTTTCACGTTTTCCTCTGCTTCTACGTTTTCATCGGCTTCCACGTTTTCCTTGGCTTCCTTGTTTTTCTCGGCTTTCTTGGCTTCCACGTATTCCTCAGCATTTTTTGACTTCTACGAATTCTGTGACTATTACGACTTCTGCGACTTCTGCAACTTCTGCGACTTCTGTGACTTCTAAGACACCTACGACTTCTATGACTTCCGTAGCTTCTGCGACGACTTCTTCGATTTCTATGACCTCTTCGACCCGTGACTTCTGCGACTTTTGAGACTTCTATGACTGCAAAACTTCTACGACTTCAAAGACTTCTAAAACTTCTGCGACGACTTCTTCGATTTCTATGACCTCTTCGACCCGTGACTTCTGCGACTTTTGAGACTTCTATGACTACTAAGACTTCTACAACTTCAACGACTTCTAAAACTTCTGCGACGACTTCTTCGATTTCTATGACCTCTTCGACCCGTGACTTCTGCGACTTTTGAGTCTTCTACGACTGCTACGACTTTTACGACTGCTACGACTTCTAAGACCTACGACTTTCTAACCTCTTCGACCTCTTTGACCTCTTCTTTCGACTGATTTGCTGATTCGCCTGACTCGGCTTATTCGACTGATTCGGCTTATTCGGCGTATTAAACTGATTCGGCGTATTTAACTGATTTGGCGTATTCGGTTTATTCAACTTATTCGATTTAAGACTATAACTTATCTGTTTGATCCGACTTATCTGACTTATCCAACTGATCCGGCTGTACCGACCGATTTGGTTTATTCGGCGTATGATCAACTGATTCGGCATATTCAACTGAATCGGCGTATTCGGTGTATTCGATTTATTCGATTTATGACTATATAACTTCTGATTAATCCAACTTTTCCAGCTGATCCGGCAGATCCGACTTGTTTTATTCCTTCTCTGACTTATTCGACTCCGACTTGACTTTGACATTGACTTCGACTTTGACTGGACCTCGACTTCGACTTTGACTTTGACTTTGATTTGACTTTGAACTTGACTTTACTTTGGACTTGACTTGACTTCGACTTTGACATGACTTTGTCTTTGATTTGACCTTGATTTCGACTTGACTTTGACTTTTACTTGACTTCGACTTTGACTTTGACTTGACTTATAATTGACTTGACTTTTCGGCTTGACTTGATTTGACTTCGTCTTACTTCGACTTTGACTTCGACTTACTTCGACCTTAACTAACTTCGACTTCGACTTACTCGACCTCGACTTACTTTGACTTTGACTTACTTCGACTTCGACTTACTTAGACTTCGACTTACTTAAGCTTCCGACTTACTTCGACATCGACTTATTAAACTTTCGTCTTAGTAACCTTCGGCTTATTAAACTAAGACTTATTAAACTTCGACTTATAAAACTTGGTCATTATATAAACTTCGACATTATGAACTTCAACTAATTAAACTTCGATTTATTCAAGTTTGATATATTCAACTTCGATTTGTTCAACTCCGATTTATTCAACTTCTATTTATTTATTTTCGATTTATTTAACTTCGATTTATTCAACTTCGTTTTATTCAACTTCGATTTATTCAACTTCGTTTTATTCAACTTCGATTTATTCAACTTCGATTTATTCAACTTCGATTTATTCAACTTCGATTTATTCAACTTCGATTTATTCAACTTTGATTTATTCAACTTACTTCGATTTATTCAACTTTGATTTATTCAACTTACTTCGATTTATTCAACTTCGATTTATTCAACTTTGATTTATTCAACTTCGATTTATTCAACTTCGATTTATTCAACTTTGATTTATTCAACTTACTTCGATTTATTCAACTTTGATTTATTCAACTTTGATTTATTCAACTTCGATTTATTCAACTTCGATTTATTCAACTTCGATTTATTCAACTTTGATTTATTCAACTTCAATTTATTCAATTTCGATTTATTTAACTTCGATTTATTCAACTTTGATTTATTCAACTTAGTCTTATTTAACTTTTTTTTTTTTTTTCAACTTCGATTTATTTAACTTTAATTTATTCAACTCGCGACTTAAGTAATTTCGAATTATTCAATTTCGAATTATTCAACTTCGACTTATTCAACTTCGACTTATTCAACTTCGACTTATTCAACTTCGACTTATTCAACTTCGACTTATTCAACTTCGACTTATTCAACTTCGACTTATTCAACTTCGACTTATTCAACTTCGACTTATTCAACTTCGACTTATTCAACTTCGATATGTTCAACTTTGACTTATTCAACTTCGATCTGTTCAACTGCGACTTACTCAACTGCGAATAATTCAACTGCGACTTATTCAACTGCGACTTATTCAACTGCGAATTATTTAACTGAGACTTAAAACTGCGACTTATTCAACTGCGACTTAGTCAACTGCGACTTATTCAACTGCGACTTATTCAACTGCGACTTATTCAACTGCGACTCAACTGCAAATTATTCAACTGCGACTTATTCAATTGAGACTTATTCAACTGAGACTTATTCAACTGAGACTTATTCAACTGCAAATTATTTAACTGCAAATTATTCAACTGCAACTTATTCAACTGAGACTTATTCAACTGAGACGTATTCAACCTTCGACTTATTCAACTGCGACCTTGACCACGACCTCTACCTATATCGTGACCTCGGCCCTGATCGTGACCTCAACCTTAAGCTCGACATTGACCTCGACCTCAACCAAAGTAAGACCATCTGGTAGGTACATCGATAATACTGCAGTTCTTCGTTTTGTAATATAACATAATGGTATACTTAAGAAATACCTGATAGACAGACACTCACGATTTGACATAACGATATCGATAGAAAATATGAAATCACTCCATGCAACAATATAAACTAACAGAGCACGCGAGCAAGGCACACTTCCAATCTGAGCAACGCCGCGTAAAAGCTTCAAACGTCTATACTATAAACACAATGACTTCGATGGAAGATTACGATCGAGGAAACATTCGATGTTCCGCGCACTAAAGCATTAAGAGTATTGGGATGGGTGATCGCTAGCAGCGGGAAAGCTAAACAGTCGGTCCCAGACATTCCTAAGTTGCTAGGCTATAACGGAGGCCTTCGGGCGGCATCGGCCGTCACCAGAGTTAGCCACTGACTTATAAAATTTATTTACTTTATGCATACAGTAGTGTCTCATCGTCCTATCAAACAACACTCGCTTGCCTTCCCAAATTCAAACATTATCAGCCTTGAAAAATCAAACTCTATTTTCGATTCGAAACCGTACATAAATAAGGAAAGACTACGTGACCTTTGCTTTTCCGCGTCGATACGCGGCTCAGAATTGTGGCGTCGCTGCCTGCCCTGACGAAACTCGCCGTCCATGGCTGGTGGCGCACGGCGATGCCGCTCCGATGCACGAAGTCGCCGGCGCAGTCAGCCCTTCCAGCAGCTCGACCAGCTCCTGACTCCGCACCCACTCTTGGTCCCGCTCAGCGCCGCCGACGCCGGGGCCGCAGACCCGAACACGGCATCGACCTCGAGAAAGCACACGGCGATCCCGACGATTCGGCAGCTGCGTTTCAAATCGACCCTGTGATCTGATTCGTTCATCGTCTGAAAAGGATTGCGTGGCATTGCAATCCCAGAAAAAAACACGTTTTAGAATAAAACATTTTGAGGGTAGTTCTAAAATAAAATATATTTTAGAAAATCATTCTACGAAAAACAATATTAGCTAGGTACAGGATAGAATCTAGATAAATTAGCCTTATCTAGGCATCTTACGAATAATAATTTTATGAAAATCGATCATGATAGTCAACCAAACTTACGGTTACCGGTAAAGGTTACTCGAGAAAAATACGAATCTAAATCTATCAGCACAGACTACTAACAAAATTGGTGACTGTTTCAACATCAAAAATTTAAAATCCGAAAAGCTAAACATTTTTTAGTCTTTGCAACGAAATGGGCGTGTACTTACTATTTATTTAAGTTAGTCTCGATCCCGGCTTCTGAAATGTAAACTTCACTACTATTTCAGGACTTTGTAGAAAGAAGAACAGCATGATGTTTCAGGTACAGAAATACTTTTTCTTTATTCGACCAACGTAGGTACTTTTCACAATGTTACTTGTTCGACGATCCAAGCCAGAATGAATCTCCGACCTTTTCGTTCGTTCTTTATTTTTCTATCTCAAAAAAAACGGGCTTTCGATTGATTCCTTCTTGAACGTTAGCCAATCACAAAACGAGTCCTCAATCGCAACGATTTGCGGGCAGATACTACTCTGTGATTGGCCAACCTCATCGATCCACCTTTTTTCATTTGACAGATAAAGAACCAGCGACAACGTCAAAGTTACAAAACAGTTGCTAGCATTAAATAATATCGAGTATATCCATAGATATCGAGATTTGAGTAATTTATCCAAAAACGAAATACATTTATTTTCAACAAATAAACAACCCTAACATTACATAAAACCTTTCGACACAGTTTGCAAACATTATCTGATAGTTCCCATTAAACATTTTAATATGAAAGATAACGAGCATCTAATAAATTATGCGATACATAAATTAATCTGAATATCGAAATGGCCAATGTAATATTAGCGATGTTGCGTTAAAACTAGTCCTTATTATCGTCTCGTAGAAACACGCCCACATACATTACGACATTTTATATGAGACTTGGTTGAATATCTCGCGACTTCGTTCGCAAATTTCTCCCGTAGCCGTAGCGGGAATCAAACCGGCATACGAGGTATTCTCTAGATCATCAAAAATTTACATTCATCATGGAAAAAAACGGGAGATTGATAAATTTTAGAAGGTATGTTTTTTTTATACAACTGAAGTGGCAACCAAGCGTATGGCCCACAAGATGGTAAGCGGTTACCGCAGCCTATGGACGCTTGCAATACCAGAAGTATCACTCGCGGGTTGCCACCTTGAGGCTAAGATCGAAAGTCTCATGTGCCAGTAATTTCACCATACCCTTCAACATTCAAGCATTACTGCTTTAGAGAACTCTACTACTCTTAGGTATCCTCTTATTCTTAAAAAAAAAACGATATTACATTTTTTTTTTATATCAGCAAATGACAAGACGATCAAGCACCACGCCTGACCAGATGCAGTGCCACCCAAAGCTTAGCACTGCACTGACACTTAGAGTAGGCCAGTGTCCCAGCAGTGGGAACATTAGAAGACTGTCATGATGATAAATTAGCAGCATTGCCTCCTGACACGAATTATTTTTTGTTAATTTAACACCTTTTAAAAATACTTTTTGTGCGATTAGTCACCCTGGACCGACAGAGATGGGACGGATGGGAATGAACCATGTAAAGTGTAAATCATCCGAAAACGTATTTTCACTAAATGCATGTGAGATGGTGATCCAACGTCAATGATTGCATTAGCGATTCACGTGCGGAATTCGTACAGTCAACCACAGCAGCTGCAGTCAAGGAGAGTAGGAAGTGAGAATTTAAATAGTTTTTGGTCAGACAATACCAACCTTTCTTTAAAGTTCTTTTAAGTTCTCAGTTCATTCACACTGGTTGTTTGTTTGCTTGGATAGATGTTTCTCTATAACTCGGCAACCATTGACGAAAATTTATCCAAAATTTTCCAATTATAATATTAGTGTGATATCATTTTTTTAAGAAAGTTAGCAAATTAATAGGTTTTTTTTTGAAAATACACTTAAGTAGAAATTAAAATGTAAAAAATTTATTCAACGCCACACAATAATCATAAAAATAAAAATTACTATACAAATTACTTTTTTTTTTAATATAAAGCACTTTTGAATATACACTCAGCCAGCCGCTCTAGGCAACCAACCATTCTGATGCTACTATACTCGTAGTTGCCGAATTGTCTAGTAAATAATGCTGGTTGGCTTCGTTTTCAAATTCGATATTCTGACTCAAATCTTTCCTATTTGGCCAATATAATACCTCTGATAATTAGCCTGAATACTACCTAAGTTCAACCGCCCCACAATGACAAGCTAGCGATTCAATTCCAATGCAATTCACCGCAGATTCTAGCTGCCTCGCATTTTTTCAGTTCTATTCACAATAAGGTATTACTAGTTCTATAGAACAAATATTTTTTTTTTGTTTTACCAGTTTTTCTATAGAAGATGGGACAAAAGAGCTATAACTGTTCTAAGGCGTTACAACAGTCCTTAGAACTAATGGGAGTTATCCATAAAAAACGCGATCGTATCTTTGAACGAATGCAATTTCATTAGATCCATATTCCTAGTTGACTGTACAGGGTTGTCAGCCTTGGCATTGGCATTGTCTGCAGCTGAAAGGTTGCCAAATAAGCCGATGATTCGACACCACACAATGCGACTGACCGGATCGATAGGTCGAAATTAAAATCACACTATCTTTACAAAAGTCCCAGCTTCGCGCGGGTGCAATGAAACCTCACCCGTGCAAAGCCGGGGTGAGTTGCTAGTAATAAATATAGCCTATGTTACTCAGGGATAATGTAGCATTCTAATGGTGAAAGACATTTTGAAATCGGACCAGTAGGTTTGAGTTTATTCGTAACAAACATAAATACAAATATTTCCTTTTTATAATACCTATTAGTATAGATAAAACAAAAAAAAGGTGCTTTCCCCCTCTGTCTATTTAAAGTATAATATTGCTGTTTCAGGCAGAAAAATAATAATACCTACTTATTTATAAAATAACTTAAACAATATTATACATTCATAAAGGCGTAATTATAGCGTAATGTTGCTGTTTAAATACACCTCATTAATTTTTACTAGACAATAAAAATGTCACACACAACTATAAATACGATACGAATTTTTAAGTAGGCACCTAGTTACTTATTCACGCAAACATTTTAGTAGGTTGGTAGAGGTAAGTACCTACTTATAAATGACTTAAATTAAACAGACTTATACGGCACGTGGAAATAACTTGTTTGTTTCCACAAACGTACAACGTTGGTATAACTAGACTCCTAGATGTAAACGCCAACATTACTTTTATAGGCAATTTTATTAGTAGGTAACGCTATCGGGCAACTGTTGCTTAGGGGCTGGCCACACAGAAAAAGACGCAAGACGAGAACGCGTCTGACAGTCTGACAGTCTGAAAGACGCGGTTCGTTCGTTCGTTCGTATGAGTCAGTGGCCAACTCTGGAGACAGAGTTTCTAGGCCGCCCGAAGGCCTCTGTCATGGCCTAACAACTTTGAAAAAGCCGGGACCGACTGCTTAACGTGCCCTCTGAAGCACGGGAGCGCTCAGTTGAAATTGCCACTGGCGGTCACCCATCCAAATGATGGCCCCGCGGAACAGTGCTTAACTTCGTTGATCTGTTAAGAACAACTTAGCCAGCTACGTCACGAGCGCTCCCAATAAATATATTTTAAAAAAAGACGCGGTATAAAGACGAGACACCGGCACCGGCGCGACGCAAGTGTACCTACTACCTACTGTCGATCTAAGGCATAGTAACTATTTGGTAAGCAATATCGGGGGCGAACGAGTTTGGGGTCAATTGACCGTAACTCGTGTGGACGGGGCGAGGGGAGCTGGGTATCCCGAATGCCGAAAACTACAATACTAATAATTTAATAAGATTTTTTTTTAATATTTCGTTTTCACATCCATGCTTAAGTTAGGTAGAGTCAGCTCGAGAATCTTCTGATAATGTCCCATATAAATAAGGGTCTATGACAAACAGTTGCTAGTCAGCTGCAGCATTTTTTTTTATGCCACTACTGTGACAAATTAGCGTACGGCCCACTTGATGGTCAGCGGTTACCGTAGCCTATGTACGCATGCAACATCATAGATATCACTTGCGTGTTACCACCCTAAGACGTTAGATGGAAAGTCTCATGTGCCTGTTATTTCAACGGAAACCATACCCTTCGAACCGGAGCAATGCGAGCATTACTGCTTGGCGGCAGAAATAGGTATGGTGGTAGTTCTTCCCCGGACGAACTCTATCACAAATAAATCTACTACTCTTAAAACTTATTCGTCAGCTTTGTACTAAAATGTTATAAAAATATCAAAATATGCTCATGGTAGGGCTCCAATTTGCTGACATTTTTTTTCGATGCTATTCATATTTTCATAACGCACCGCATTTAAACAATAACTTTTGCCGGATTCAAACAATGGAAACGCACACCGGTCCCAAAATACCGTACATTTCACGATCTGATTTACCGAGCGTAAACAACTTCACGCAGTTTGGACGGTCCGTCTGCGGTCGGCTGCGCTTGCGCAATAACATCACCTTACTGTAGAGATGAGCACTTCAAGGAGCATTCAGGCATTTTATTTATTTAAATATCAAACATAATTTGCAGAATTCTGTTTGACCGTTTTTGAAAGACAACATTATGATTTAATTTTCTCAGTTAATAATAGTACATTATGGTACTAGTGTGTAACATTGCTGATTACCGCTGAGGCGCGATTGAGTGAGACCCGAGCCGCAGGCGAGAGTCTTAAGATAGCCGAGGACGGTAATCATCAATACACACGTGTATCATACGACGTTTTTCAACACACTTGTGAATAAAATGACAAAAAAAAAGCAATGAAAAAGTCATAGTTTGATTATGGGTGTCATTCTGTGCCTAATTGCGATGACCATAGAGCCACTATAACTCACTAGTGAGTTATAGCAATGAAAAAGTCATAGTTTGATTATGGGTGTTGGTTACGCTGTTTATTATATTTGGCGTTGCAGGGCTACCTTGTAGTAATACACAGGGTAATTTTGCTTTCTTGTTGATTACGCTCAATTTTGTGAAGGTTTTAAATCTTCGCGCGCCTTCGTCGCGAACGGAACATCGCACGCACACAAACAAGTGTGTGTTTGAAGGGCATTAAAAAACGCTCTCAGCGCGCCCGCACCCGCTTTTTCGTTCCTAATTCGCTAGACGGTCACCGCAGCCTGTGTATCGTAAAACAAACCTCTCGCGAGCCCGCGGGCCATGACCCAGCTTTTCGAGAATCGCAACATAAACTTGAAGTGAACGTGCGTGGAGTGCATTGGGCTGGAACTGAATTCCAGACCTTCTCAGTACCGGAGCAAGCTTGGGTGGCGTCCTCAGGTCAGTAAAATTACCTATTCATTATGACTGGTGGCCTTTCAACGTCCGTTGCTTCGTGTACAAAGTAAATTGTTTATCAGTGGTCCACCGCATCCGCTGGAGATATTCATATATATTATCATCCATTAATTTGGTCCTTACGAGTCCGGATTTGATAAATAATTTTCTTTAATTTTATATAGCACCATTGCATATCGTCACACGACCTACGCTCTTATTGTGTTAGAGATAAGGTTCATAGTAGTCTGCACGTATCCCGAACTACCGGTCATTCGCATTGTTTAAATTAATTTTAATTCGCACTATAAGTTATTATTTCTTATAGGAAGTTGTATAAGTTATTTACAATTTCATTAGTTCATGTCGTTGAATAAGTTTTAGCTATAAATACGAGATAATAATTCGTAATTACGCATTTATTCATCGGCGTACTGCGGGTAGTTTCGCGGCTCTTAGCGTGCAAGAACTGGGTCACGAGAACTCGGTTCGGGGTTCTAATTTATGTACTGTTAGACATACACCCAACTGACTAATAACCGATCTTGTTTCACACACACTAATTCATATTGCAAGTTTGCAATTTATTCTAATGTACCAGCTGAGCGATTAAGCTCGAGTAGGTATAGGTCTGTGAGGTCATTCACGTAAATAGGTATTTATTGCCTTTCGCATTTTCTAGTTTATGTTTTTTATTTAATCGCCTCGTTATAATAGTGCATTATACGAGTACCTTACCGCATCGCAATACAGTCCATTTCGCGTATGATTAAATTCTTATAATTTGTCGTACTTTTCTCTGATACATTTATTGGAGAACTTTAGGTAGGTAAAATTGTTTACTTACTATCGCTAACGGTAGGTACAAGGCACTTCTTGGTTATTTTTATTGCCGAGTCGTGTTGTTTAGGATATTGTATCCATACCTATCTACTTTCGCATCGCACCTATACGTACCAGTGACGTTAGGTATTATTTATTGGTGTAACGTATTTTTGGTTCCCAATAAATAATTTATTCTATTTGTCGCCCTTTGACATTTCTTTGTGTCATTAAGGTATCGCGTGGTTAGATAACTGTTTCTGTACCTATTATATTTTTGTTTAAATTTTTGTCCCTTGCGTACCAGCTTACGCTAGGGTTCCGCCGGTTAGGAAACTTGGTTCCATACCTATAAAAATTAAAAACATTAAATATTTAAATTTATTTACACTCTTTAACACCAGCTTGTTTTAGGGTTTCGCGGGTTCGGAAAAGTGGTTCCGTACCTAATATTTTTTGTTAGTGATAATTATTTGCTTTCATTTCGCACCCTTTTACACAAGTCTGTTTTAGGGTTCCGCGGGTTCGGAAAATTGGTTCCGTACTGACTATTTTTCGTAGTAACATTTATTTTGCTATTTTATTTCGCACTCTTATACACCAGTTGTTTTAGAGTTCCGCGGGTCGGAAAAGTGGTTCCGTACTCTTAACTTTTATTTAGTGAAGTTTATTTTGCTATTGAATTTCGCACCTTTTGCTTTAGGGTTCCGCCTGGACGGATAAGTGGTTCCGTACCAATTTTTATAAACAACTTTTTGTTTACGCGTTTTGTTTATTGTTTCCGTTCATCACAATGGAAGATTTACAACATAAAATCAACCTTTATGAAGGGAAACGCGCTGCATTGTTTTCTCGGGTACAAGAGATCTATGATTCTACATCCAATTTAAATGATGAAAAATCTAAAAAAAGATTTATATCTCGAGCCAAAACAATGGATCAGATTCGTAGCGATTTTGTAGTTACAATCGATAATATCAACATGCTTTTATTAAAGCTAAACCCTAAATATGAGGTTTCTTATCATTCATTGTCCGCCTTTGATGATCTTTGTTGCGAAATTAAGGACAAGTTAAGTTCTTTGACCCCATCTCAAGATTCTACTGTACCTACTGTTCAAGTTACAAACACAGGGTCAGGGTCGTGTCATATCAGAGTGCCTAGGATCGAATTGCCTACGTTTGAGGGTGACGGTCATAAGTTTCCGTTCTTTTACGAAACGTTTAAACGGGTTATTCATAATAATCCCGACTTATCGGATTCCGATCGCATTCACTACTTGCTGAGTCACCTCAAAGGCAAGGCAGCAACGATCGCGGCAGGCATTGTACCTTCCGCTTCGAACTATCGTGTAATCTGGGACGCGCTTATCGATAAATACTTAGATACGCGTGCGTTAGCAGTTAACTATCTAAATCAGCTGTTTTCATTGAAGTCCACTGGTTCTTCGCCTGCTAACGTAGAAAAGGTATTCGATAAATACACCGCGATTATTGCATGTCTTAATCAACTGAAAATAGATAAATTGGATGAATTTATTTTCACGTACATGGGTCTTAAATTGTTAGACTCGGACATCGCAAAACAATACGAAATGTCACTTCGTAACTTAAAAGATCCTCAAAGCGTCGACTATGATTATTTTGTCAAGTTTGTTCGTGAACAAATAAAAATCTTACATCGCATCGCGCCGCAGCGGCCAGAGCGGCCGACTGCCGGCAGCGGCGCCGGCGCCGCCAGCGCGTCGTCCGCCGCGCCCTCTAGGGTTTCGCAGGCGTACGTTTCTACGTCGTCTAAATGTTCTCTGTGTCAATCGACTCATACACACTTATTTAAGTGTAACGCTTTTCAAAAACTTAATGCAAATGAGCGATTTAAGTTTATAAAAGACAATAACATGTGCGGTAATTGTCTGAGCAATCAGCATACCGTATCTAAATGTAAGTCTACATCCACATGCAAGAAGTGCAATGGTAAACATCATTCGCTTCTACATTTTGACCAATCTGCGCCGCCACAGAAACCCGCTTCAGCAGTTAGCGCCGCATCAGCTGAGCGTACGGTAGATACATCCGAGCAGGAACGTATTTCCTTATGCACTCATTCGGCTACCGTCCCAGGTACTACTCGTACTACTGAAGTGCTAGCTACTGCGAAAGTGTTAGTGGTAGGTAGGAAAGGGAAGGATGTTATTGTTCGCTGTCTTCTTGACCCAGGGTCACAGAAAAATTATATAACAACTCGATGCTGTCGTAAGCTCGGGTTACCTATCCGCGCGGATTCAGTGACTACTGTCAAAGGTATTGGTGGTACCTCTCAATCCGTACGAGGTTCTGTCGACCTCACCTTTAGTTCGCGCCTTCGTGCGCAGCCCAAGTACACCATGGACGCTCTAGTTCTTGACGAGATAACCGGTCAACTTCCTTTATGCTCGATAGACGTCGCTGATCTCAATCATATTGATTCAAAGCTACTGGCGGACGACACTTGGGGTGTGCCGGGGAATATTGACATCCTGCTTGGAGTTAAGCTGTTTGCTAAGTTATTGCAACCAGGTCACGTGACTTCCACGGCTGGATGCCCTGACGCATTGGAAACTGTGCTTGGTTATGTGCTGATGGGAGACGCGCCCGTTTTAGAACCTCCTAAAGCCACACTGTCTTTCTTTGCTACGTCTTCTTTGGAAAGCTACGACTTGCGCAAGTTCTGGGAAATAGAAGAAGTTCAGGCTTCTTCTATCACTAGTGTGGACGATAAACACTGCGAACAGTTTTATTGTTCCACCACTACTCGCACCCAGTCTGGCAAGTATGTCGTTGCTCTGCCACTGAAAACAGACGCGTCTGCGTTAGGAAATTCTTTCGAAATCGCACGTCGTAGGTTTCTTAGCCTCGAGCGTAAATTAAAATCGCATCCTAACGTCAAGTTACTTTATGATGACGTCATAAAAGACTATTTAAAAAATAATTACATATCTTTCGTGAAAAACATTTTTCCTGGGGAGATCTCGTATTATATTCCGCACCATGCTGTTATTCGTGAGGATAAGGCAACCACCAAGTTACGAGTGGTTCTCGACGCAAGCGCGAAAACAGCCAATGGCACATCGCTTAATGATATTCTCTACGCAGGTCCAGTTCTTCAATCTGACCTACTCAACATTCTTTTGAATTTGAGACTCTTCGCTGTGGCTATCACGGCTGACGTTAAGGCTATGTACCTTCGAATTGGAGTGTGCCCTGAAAATCGTCCTCTTCAGCGCATCATATATCGCTTTCAGGACGATCAAGAATTACAAATCTTGCAGTTTTCAGTGCTCCCGTTTGGTCATAAGTGCTCGCCTTTTGTCGCCATCCGTACAATTCAACAATTGTGTAAGGATGAAGGTCATCAGTTTCCTCTTGCCAGTGATATACTGAGTCGTGATATTTATATCGATGATATAGCCAGTTCTATACCTAGCATTGCGCTAGCCATAAACGCCGCTCACCAACTGATTAAATTATTTTCACTTGGTGATTTTCAACTGACTAAATGGTCAAGTAATAGTCTTGATGTTCTTCAGGCTATACCCGAGTCATTGCGACTCTCGCACAGTGTCGATCTAAGTAAGGATCCGACACTGAAGATTCTTGGGCTTCGGTGGTTCCCCGACGATGATTATTTCGCTTTTCAGGTCAATCCTGATGATCGCCCCTGCACAAAGAGGAATATACTTTCGTCTATCGCGCGCCTCTTTGATGTCTTGGGCTTAGTCGCGCCCATGATCTTATACGCCAAGCTACTTATCAAGGAGCTTTGGCTTGTAAAAATTGGTTGGGATGAAGTCCCACCAAACCGCATTGTTCGCCTTTGGCAACAATTTCAGGCTGAACTGCCTCTTATTTCGCAGATTAACTTCGCACGCCATATTGGCGTAATTGAAAATTGTGAATTTTCAATTGTTGGCTTTGCAGATGCTAGTGAGAAGGCTTACGGTGGCGCTGTCTATGCCCACGTAGTCAAGCCAAACGGCGACGTCGCCGTCTCACTAATATGTGCAAAGTCCAAAGTCGCGCCTCTTAAAGTTATTTCGCTAGCTCGCCTAGAGCTATGCGCTGCACTCCTTTTATCGACTCTGATAAAACGAGTTTTCGCTATCTACTCCGCCCGATATGCTATTGAAGCTGTCGTAGCTTTTTCTGATTCAACTGTAACTTTGAGTTGGATTCACTCATCGCCACATCGCTGGCACACTTATGTGGCCAATCGCATCGCTAAGATTCACGAGAATCTATCGCCAGAACACTTTTTTCATGTCAAAGGAACCGAGAACCCTAGTGACTGTCTCTCGCGTGGCGTAACGCCAGCTCAACTCGTCCATCATCCACTGTGGTTGAATGGACCGCCATGGCTTAAACTGCCCCGCTCTCAATGGCCAATCATCGTGTCACATCAGGTGACACGCAAGATCTTCCTGAAATGAAGCCCGTCGCTCTACCTGCTGTTGCGTCAGACTGCCCTGATGCAACGCCTTCTACAGAAAATATTCTGTATCAACGCTCCACTAGGTTCTCATCCTGGACAAAATATTTGAGAACAATTTGTTTTGTCTACAAATTTATAAAGCGGCTTCCTAAAGGCCCAGTTACCGCATCTGACTTGGAGTTCGCGGAATTAATCGTGTGGCGCTCTGTTCAACGAAGTCATTTCGGGTCAGACTTAGATAATTTATCTCGCAACAAGTTATGTTCTAAGCCATTACAGAAATTGAGCCCGTTTCTGCATAATGGACTTATTCGCGTAGGTGGACGCTTAGCCAACTCTGAGTTAGACTTTGACTCGCGTCACCAAATTTTACTTCCTAGACAGGACCACGTAGTGGAACTTTTAGTTTCCCACTATCACATCAGTAATTTTCATACAGGTCCTAATCTACTTCTGTCTCTACTGAGACATCGGTATTGGATCCTGTCCGCACGGCGTATTGTTCGTCGAATTACATTCAATTGTAATCTCTGCTTTCGTGCCAAGCCGCGACCGGTCTTCCCGATCATGGCTGATTTACCGCGCTCTCGCGTCGAAGCAGCTCCCAAAGCGTTTTCTCACACTGGGTGTGATTATGCGGGACCGCTCATGATCACTTCCGTGCGCGCTAGAGGCCAAAAGAGTCGCAAGGCATATCTATGTCTTTTTACATGTCTGACAACGCGTGCTCTGCATCTTGAGGTCGCCTCAGATCTTAGCACACCTAGCTTTCTGTCAGCATTTAAACGCTTTCTTGCTCGCCGTGGTCCTATCGAATGTCTGTACACCGACAACGCTACCAACTTTGTTGGTGCTAAATCACATCTAAATGAACTTTACCGTTTTTTATCGCATGAATTTCGCCCCTATTGGGATAGGGAACTGGCGGAACATAAAATCACTTTAAAAACGATCCCATGTAGAGCTCCACACTTTGGTGGCTGCTGGGAGAGCGAAGTGAAGAGTGTCAAGACGCATCTTTTAAAGGTAGTCGGTCAACAAATACTCACCTACGATGAGCTTACAACTGTGTTAGCTCAGGTTGAGGCCCTGTTAAACTCGCGCCCGCTCTATGCTCTGAGCTCTGATCCGTCAGAACCTACCGCTTTAACGCCTGCTCATTTTTTAAATACCACACCGCTTGTCTTTCTTCCTGCTCGCGAAGTTACTGAGACGCGCTTACATCTTATTTCGCGACATGAATTAACTGATCAACTTGTCCAGTCTTTTTGGAAGCGGTGGCGCAATGAATATCTGCACACTCTTCAATCAAGGCAAAAATGGAACACTCCTTCTAATCCAATACGTGTTGGTATGGTAGTTGTCTCTATGCAGGACAATGTTATGCCTTTGCATTGGCCGTTAGGTTTAATTACGGAAATCTATCCGGACAAAAAAGGTGTATGTAGAGTCGCATCAATTAAGACGCAAAGTGGTATTTTTCAGAGGCCAACCGTCAAGTTGTGCCCTCTACCCACTCAGTAAATAATTATTATGTACTGTTTCTTTAGCTTAAGACTTTAGTTTAGTTTCGCATCGCATTGTAGCCGTTAGTTTTAATTCGCATCTAGTTTAGATTATACCTTTCTATAAGGTAGAGTCATAGAGTTCGTGACGATATGCAATTTATTAATTCAATTTCGCTTCTTTCGTGTTTTGAAAGTAGGATCTTTCAAGCCGGGGGAAATGGTTACGCTGTTTATTATATTTGGCGTTGCAGGGCTACCTTGTAGTAATACACAGGGTAATTTTGCTTTCTTGTTGATTACGCTCAATTTTGTGAAGGTTTTAAATCTTCGCGCGCCTTCGTCGCGAACGGAACATCGCACGCACACAAACAAGTGTGTGTTTGAAGGGCATTAAAAAACGCTCTCAGCGCGCCCGCACCCGCTTTTTCGTTCATAATTCGCTAGACGGTCACCGCAGCCTGTGTATCGTAAAACAAACCTCTCGCGAGCCCGCGGGCCATGACCCAGCTTTTCGAGAATCGCAACATAAACTTGAAGTGAACGTGCGTGGAGTGCATTGGGCTGGAACTGAATTCCAGACCTTCTCAGTACCGGAGCAAGCTTGGGTGGCGTCCTCAGGTCAGTAAAATTACCTATTCATTATGACTGGTGGCCTTTCAACGTCCGTTGCTTCGTGTACAAAGTAAATTGTTTATCAGTGGTCCACCGCATCCGCTGGAGATATTCATATATATTATCATCCAGGTGTCATTCTGTGCCTAATTGCGATGACCATAGAGCCACTTTATAAGCAATTGTGTTAAAAAGGTGGTTTATTTTAGTTTGATTGACATAACTTAAAAATAACAAACTATCAGTTCTGTATTATTATTGGGAAGATAAAGTTTGTATGAAGGAAAAACCAAAGTAATTGCGTACAATAAGTAAGCAATAATTATAATATGTCTTGATTTTCGGGAATTCCTTTTATAATGCACCATCAAATTTACCGGTCTCTAGGGCTTAGTTTAGAGTCAGTAAGCAATAACGCACCGTATTAATATATTATTGTCAGTTATCCGACGATTTATTAATAGATTATTATTTTGCAATCACGCCACAAAACATATAAACAAGACTGCGAATGCGCAGTTGATTAATCGTGTGTTATGTTAGTTTTAGCAGTGAACAAATAAGTTGGCAACGTGATTGTTGCAATTAAATTCCAAGACGCTATCGACGACGATTTTATTACATTATTTTTTTATTCTAACCTTTTTTACTGAGCTCCTAGGTCTCCAGGGATCCACACGTCTTTAACCTGATAAGTTTTGTACTATCTTCCTTTAATTGAAAAACACGTAATGGAAAGGTTTTTTTCTGAAGTTTGATTGTTTTTAGCCGTTTTGCACAATGGAGTATAGGTCAGTTTTTTTTTTTTTATTCAACTGAAGTGGCAACCAAGCGTACGGCCCACAAGATGGTAAGCGGTTACCGCAGCCTATGGACGCTTGCAATACCAGAGGTATCACTTGCGGGTTGCCACCTTGAGGCTAAGATTGAAAGCCTCATGTGCCAGTAATTTCACCGGAAACCATACCCTTCACACCGGAACACAGCAATGCGAGCATTACTGCTTGGCGGCAGAAATAGGTATGGTGGTAGTCCTTCCCCGGACGAGCTCTATCACAAAGAACTCTACTACTCTTAAAAGAAAGAAATTACAAGTCTTTTGGAATGAGAACTTCGTGGGCGTAAATTGTAGGTGCCTATTGTATTCTTTTTAAATGATGAAAAACCGGAGGACGTTTTCAAATCGACGCGTATACTTTTTATACCAAAGATTATGTAACCAATACGACTGATAAAGTTGTGAATGTTGAGCAATATTATACTTATTATTTAACGTAAACAATATGAAATACCTAATAAACTTGGTTATCATAATAAATCAGCGTCACAGTTTTATAAAATGCACAAATATTTAATTAAACAAAATCACGTGCTATGTGTGACCTTTGTAAAAATACCTAATAAATTACAGATAAAGTAGTTTTTAATTAAAGTATTTTTACATACGGTTTGCTACCAATCTGCAAATAAACGCACTGTACAAAAAAAACCGCAGATATTATATTCTGTAGACTTAATTGTGCAGTGTTTTGTTTTAAATAAACATGTATATTGTGTAGCCATTTTATGAAGGGTAAACCCTCACGGCCTTAAAGCCATGGTACAGGAACTTAGTAAAGCCTCTGGACGGTTTGCATTGGAAATGAATCTCGACAAAACGAAAGTAATGACCAACTGCTCAGATAACAACTCGAGCATTCAAGTCAAACAAACCACCATTGAGCGCGTACGAAAATACGTATACCTTGGCCAAGAAGTCGTGATGGGAAAGGAAAACCAAATGACCGAAATTGACAGGCGCATAAGACTATCGTGGGCAGCCTACTCTAAAATTGAATTTGCCTTTAAGATGAAAATCAAACCTGAACAGAAAGCACGCATATACGACCAGTGTATCCTACCAGTACTTACTTACGGAGCGGAAACTTGGGTCTTCACAAAAGATATTATAACAAAGCTCAGAGTCGCCCAAAGACCAATTGAAAGGAAGATGGTAGGAATTACACTGAGGGACCGAAAAAGGAACGATTGGCTAAGGAAACAGACTAAAGTCACAGACGTTATCAAACGTATTGCGAAGCTTAAGTGGCAATGTGCTGGTCACGTCGCCAGAAAACATGGCTCGTGGTGCAAAGCGCTGGCCGAGTGGAGACCCTGGGATGAAAAACGCCCACAGGGGAGGCCGCAAATGCGTTGGTACGATGATATAAAAAGAACAACTGGAGTGAAGTGGATGGAAATCGCACAACAAAGACCGAAAAAAGTGGCATGATATGAAGGAGGCCTCACCCTTAGGGTTGAATGTGGCTAAGAAGAAGAAGAAGATTGTGTAGCACCTAGTTTATTCTGTCAGTTCAGTTCTTCTTCTTCTTCTTCTTCTTCTTCTTATATGGATTGGACTCTGTGGCTTATTTGCCACAATTTTGCCAGTGTCAAGTATATTATTTTGATTGTCGCTTAGCAACGTAAACAAATGAAATTTGGAAAGTGTCAGTATCGTAGAGTTTTCAGATTTTAACTAAAAACCTGGCAGTTGCAAGTGTCACTGAAGTCATTCGCTTGTCTGTCTAGCCTGTCCAATATCTGGCCACACTGAATAACTCTGGCCGCAATCCAGATTAATTCCATGGCTTCCACAACAGATTGAATTTTTCCAAGCGTATTCTGAAAATGTTCACAGAGATTTTGTTCACAGCGCTGCAGTACTGAAGGTTATTTACTTGGCGAAATGAATTCATATTTTTCTTGTTTAATGTAGAGTTTGTAGTGATTTTTATTAAAATTTCTCTTTTACATGTCGAAATTTCGACTACTTAGAACAGTGGTGAGGACAAAAAGTGCTAATAAGTAACTCGTTATAGGTAGTAAGTTAAGATGAAAAAGTAATGTAACATAGAATCATGCTGGTCGTAGGACTCTTTGGTAAGAAGTCTTAAAGATACCGCAGTGCTAGATATTTTGCCCCCAAGCAATAGTGTGCAACTGCAAGCTGCACTGTGCTCATGATTGAAGGCACTGTAGCAAGTGAAATGACTGGGCGAATAACTTTATCTCGGGGAGACGAGCTCAAGGATTTAAAACTTGAAGGTTAGTACTGCAATTGTTACGGTCAGCCGTGGCGCACAACATCAGGAAAACAACTTAACTGTCTCGTCAGATACATCACTTACACTTTCACGGAGGCAAAAAATCTTGCCTTCGCACCACTTCGCACATAATTCTTAATCAGTGCGAGATATTCCCATTTAAAACTTCCTCGATACAAACTGTCATGAACCTCTTAATTCTCACGTAGGCGTGTCCCAGATACCCTAGATCTGTATAATTGAATCATGTGGAGAACAAAAGCGTACACTCGCCGACAATCTTTGCGCCTGAGGGTCTACTCTTGAAAACGGCAAACGATAATCGTGACAAATATCGTAAATTCAACTTATGTCGGAGACAATTAAGTTCAGGGCTTTCACGGACATAAGCCGATAACTGTCGCGATATATCGCTTTTGTCCGCAAGAGTAGACCCACTGAGCAACAATCACCTCACTAGACACGCTGGCGCGGCTATTGTCTCGACTAATTCATTTTGATCCTTTCTTCGAACGACGTTTTGTTCATTAGACGTATTGATAAATTAGACGAAATTAGATTATAGTACATGCGCGTATTAATAGTAAAGGTTATGTACTTAAGGATTTTGAGTATTTGGTACACTATTAGATTTACCGAGTTGTTGGGCCTTAAATGTACGTTAAAAATATAATAAAGCTTACACAATAATTACAAACTAAAATTAAATACCTAATTATAGAGAATACTATTGTTAAAAGCGATCTGTTCCAAATAACTTAAAAGCTTTTAGTGGACATTGAAAAGAAGCTCTATTAGAAAACTGAAGCGTATGTCTGTAAAGTCTGCAGATACAAGAAAGTTACAAACAGCTATGTAAAACATCATTTTTATAAAACTACGGCAGTTATTTGCCGGCCGTGAACTGGATTTGCTAAAATTTTCAACCTTACCCATAAAAAGTTAAGGTGCGACTAAACACAGTGTGGTAAGTGCGCGGCAATCTTTGCTCCCATAATTGAGGCATCGTTTAGCCAGACAGGTGTTTAAATAACTGCGCGGCACACGCCAGACGCCACCTAACACGCACGTCAAAGCAAATCTGTGGACGTCAACATGCAAACTTTTTTTATTTGAATCTTCAAATGTTCTTAGTTTTCGCCGCTCACTTATTAAGGCGCGTTTAGAATATTTCTTTTTGTAAAAAAGGCGTGGCAATTTTGCTCGCAAACGGAAATAAAGGCATGGCAAAATATAAAACACAGCAGCAGCAATCGCGTGCGGCATTTTCAGTTCGCAGCAGGTTAATCACGACATATTCGCTTTACAAACGAGCTTATTATCATTTTGTATAGATTTTAACGACGCCTCCTTAGTTTGTAAAATGAATTCAAAATCCTATAAAAACTGACAGCTGAACGATACGCTTACGATTGTCAAACGAACTGTTCGTGATTTGATTTCAGAAAATAGTTTCCTCGCCAACTAATATGATGTTTGCCGGTACCAAAACAATTAAACTGCGTATCAACTTTATTGCCGCCGACATCTTATGTCAACTTACGCACAGTAACTGCTGCCCACACGTTGCGTCTGCTATATTACGGTATGCTATCAGACTCAAGTAAGTATCAAGATGTTAGTACGCTTAGCACTTTCGCGATTGCGACAGCCAGGCCCATTGAGTGTGGGTGTACTGTCGGAGATAGTAAATACCGCGGACGTGTTTAAACATGTGCACGGATTCCGTTTATATGTTATGGAGTGTTGCATTACACTAATATTCAGTAAAAAATCCTTAACTGTTTTTCTATGGTGTCTGATTGATGACGACGATTTTTACCGTTGAAGAGAAGTTTGTAAGAGGCAAAATACTTTGATATGAGATAAATTTGCAGTCGCCACGAAATATAAATTGTATAGACGGGCATTTCAATTCAAAATTTCAACGGGTTCAAACTCAGAGAAACAGAGTTTGAACTTCAATTTGGGATAAGTAGGTACCTATGTTTTATCTACGAAACCATACCTTTTCTGCCGCCACATTGCTGTGTTCCGGTTCAAAGGGTACCTATGGTTACTGGTAAAATTATTGGCACATAAAACTTATGATTTTGTCTCAGGATAACAACAGGCGAACCTCTAGTATTCTAAGCGTTCATAGGCTACGGTAACCGTTTATTATCAAGTGGTTTTCATTTTCATTTTCATATAAAATATACAAAAAAGTGGCCCGTATGCTTGTTTGCCATTTCTTCATTATCATGAAAGCCTTCTAATGTTCCCACTGCTGGGACTGGCCTACTTTCGAGCGAGAGTGAAACTCTTTTTTTTTGACAAGTTTGCCAATAAAAGAGAAAAAAAGAGATCCTGATAACTATAAAAATATAAAATAAAAGCCGCAAGCGGATGCTTGTTATGTAAGTACTTATACAGTCCACTTCAATTGGCTTGATAAAATGGGGAAACCATTGAGTGGAACCCACTTTACATAAATAAGAAATTGAGCTCGTGAGAGTTTGCCAAACTTGTATTCGGTCACAGTGATTATAGGCAAACCAATTCTTCTTCTTGAGTCTTCATATTACATCCACCGTCTTTTAGCGACCACTTTAATGTCATCGATCCATCGAGTGAGAAGCCGTCCTATATTTAGTTTTCTGCTTCGCGGTCGCCGTTCCCTCACGGTTATCGGTTATGCGAGCTATATGGCCTGACCACTGCCACTTTAATTAATTTAGATTTGCCAATTGCATACAAGTCACATCAAAGTAAAACGTAAACCAATGGGAGTGTAGGAACATGCGGCAAACGGCAAGCTTTATTTCAAAAATAGAACTAAACCAGGTTTAAACAAGAACTAAATTAAACTCGACCCGATATCAACGTTTTTTATTTACAGGAGCTTAAGGTCTATTATCTAATACAAAACCACGGTTTATCAATTTGTAAAAACAGCTTATCAGACTAAAAACAAAATTAAATTGTATTAAATAAAATAGCAAAGAGGTATGCAAAAAGAGGTTGAATATAATGTGTAAACTATAGGGGGTACTGGGTCAAATTTTTGACAGTATATTGCCAATAAACCTCATTTTGAAACTAAAAATTGTCATTCGCCGGATTTTTGGAGTTTTATTTTTTTTATCAACCCTATTTTAAGTTTCAGTTTAGTTTAACCCCAGATGATTCTCGGACTAAATATATTTTGGGAAAAACCGTTGTTGTTTGCATAATGCCAGTGTTGCATATCGTTGCGCTAAACAACTATTATGCAAGGTTAAAGATAGTCAGCGGCCGTGCGCATGTATACAGGCTCTAACTGTACGTTAGTCTAGTGTTTGGAAACTAAGAAGTGTTTGCGAGTAATGAGAAAAATATTTTACTTGGTAGGGGTACTTTTACGAGTTTAGCAGTGTCTCACTTAACACTCGGCGTAATAAACCAACCAACAGTGGCACACATGATTGTGGGCGATTTCCGCAAGTCGTCGATGATTGCTCGACAACCACAATACTCGGGTTATGTCCAGTGTCAAGCGAGCTATGCTATTGAATCGTATCAATAGGCATGATGACAGTAACCAAGAATCACTAAAATCGAGTCTTTACCTTATGAAAAAGGATTCAAGGAATATAAAAACCATATTTCTTGTAACATTAGATGCGAGATTGATAATATTTTTAATAAAATAAAACAATCCGCCATAAAAGGTTGAACATCAGTCAGAGCATCCTGGTTCTCTGATTGGTGGCATCAAACAAAATTGCACAGTTTTGAACCTTATTGATCAAATTTTACATTAAAAAATGACATAATGACGTCACCGCTGTCACTTAGCGATTATTAGAGTTAGCGCGTTTAGGCATGAATTTTGAAATTCGAATTGAAATCGCATTTTTTTAATACTAAACCATTAATATCTAGAATAATATCTAAGTTATTGTTTGCTTAAAGTCGTTACTTCTGAACACAATAGAACAGTTTTTCAAAATCAGTCATCATGCGTATATTGCACTTTGTGAGCGAATTGGTTGTAGTGTTTTAGTTAAGATCGATTGATTTTGTACGTTTTTTTATTTGATAGTAATTCGTCTCACAGCTAAAAATGAAATCTTTTACTTTTCAACTGACACGCGTAACTGTCATTCGCCCATGAAACCATTTCATGAAACTGTCATTTATTTCATAGCACACCTACTCAAATACATTTCGTCAAGACAAGCAACAATCTACATCTAAAATGTAGATGTCAGTTTAATCTAGGCTCTCTTCTTCAATGGAATGGAATTTCCTTCTAAATGAAACATTATTCATATTTAAATGATATTGGTTGGCGTAGGCGTCGCACTTTAGTAACAGAATAAATTATAGTAGAGAACATAAATTAACATCAACCATTTCCATTTCCGTGTTCGATTGTATCTGTCGATTTTGGTACACTTGTTAGCGATAAAATTTACAAAACTTTGAATTTTGACGACCAATGTGGCGCAGCGGGCGCAGGTCCGCTTGCGACGCAGAGGTTGCGGGTTCGATTCCCGCCTCGGAACAAATGTTTGTACGATCTACAAATATTTGTTCCGGGTGTCCTGGGTATTTTCTATTTATAATAAAAAATATCTTTATATGTATTGTATTGTATTAAATATATATCAGTCATCTAGTACCGATAATACAACTCTGTTTAACAGCAGCTTACCTTGGGGCTAGATGATGCTGTGTGGATGCTTGCGAAGCCGGGGCATCGCTAGTAATAAACATAGCCTATGCAGGGATAATGTAGCATTCTAATGGTGAAAGTATTTTTGGAATCGGTTTAGTAGTTTTTGAGTTTATTCGTAACAAACAAAAATAAGTACAAATCTTTCTTCTTTACTTATATTATAAGTAGATTATTATTGTTTATTATTTCGTAGCTAGTTAATAAAAGCCGTAAAATTATTACACTTAGTCCGCAGCGTAACTGCAAGAGTGTTCAAGCACCGTTTTCTAGAGTATCTATCGGAACAATTGCTTAAATAATGCCTAAACACGACGCAAGTGTCATGCGCGGGCAACACGCACTACCTACCGAGCTACGAGTAATGAAACTCATAACTTCGAGTAGGAGCAGCGGTCACTGCGCTATAGCCTTCACCGAGAATGTTTTGGTTCTAGTTTTTTAATGACTTGATTTACTTATTCTCGATCATAACTTCGTTGAATTAATGTTAAAATTAGAATGCGTATCGCTATAACACTTTGACAGCTCTACGTTCTTCAAAATCCACGAAGTATGGAAACACGTTTCATTTATGGTAAAGTCTTGAAATAAGCCTCTAGGTCAGCTTGAAACTATGTTTATATCTCGCGCAAGGCGCAACACACATGAAACTAAGCGTTAGTGTTCAAAATGTGCATGTTGCACCGTGTCTACGCAGCATAACTAACGTTAGTTGTAAATTGTAATGATTAATAGCTAATAAACATTTCGATCACGGCACGGGGAAGTGTATTTTTATTTATACTTTATCTATCACCTAAAAATTAGTATCGTTTTAACATTGCACTTTACCTCGGATAGCTTGAGCACGGAACCGACAAAAACGGTAGATTGAACAGAAGCTAGCCTTTTTATTACAAAGCTTTAAAACTTTAATATCAGGCTAGCGGCAGCGTTGCTATTTCTGGCATCAATAACGTCCACGTTTACGGCGGAACAAAGGGTGCCAAGGATTACCGATAGAGGTTCAGCTACCAACTCCCATCGTCATTTGGACCTGGTAGCGCCCACGCAGAAGTAACAGTCAAGAATTTGACTGAGCTGGAAGTAAACTAAGTAAGCTAGTATGTGAGTCAGTTACTAACTCAGACGACGATAAATAGCCTGAAACACCCAAACCTGGAACAAATATTCTACCGTAAATATACAGGATATATTTCAACTTATTTTGCTAAAGAGCTTAAGAACCCTGCACTGCCATAAACTTGTTTTGGTCGCAATTATAATATTGTTTTATCGACACGTGAAATTCGATCCTAATGGGTACAGCACTTAAAATGTAAGGATCGGAGTGGGAGTCACTTCGAAAGTTTTGCTAAATGATATCCAATAAAAACGTAAGGGTTTTGTACTAAAACATGTTATAATTTGCGAACACCAGCTGTTTATTACAAGAGCACTTAAAACAACAAATGGAGAAGTATCATAAAAACATCAGGTATCAGAGTTTTTAGGGCTCCGAAAATAATATACATGAAGAGGTAAAAGTTAAAACTACCAACGCGCCATAATTCTGAGCGAGCAAAGCAAAACACTACTATAAACAAAACACATGCATTGCAAATGTCTGCAGATTTATCGCGAGTTATTAGGGACCTTATGAAGAGTAGTAGAGTTCTCAGTGATAGAGCTCGTCCGGGGAAGGACTACCACAGTACCCATATTTATTTCTGCCGCTAAGCAGTAATGCTCGCATTGCTGTGTTCCGGTGTGAAGGGTATGGTTTCCGGTGAAATTACTGGCACATGAGGCTTTCGATCTTAGCCTCAAGGTGGCAACCCGCGAGTGATACCTCTGGTATTGCAAGCGTCCATAGGCTGCGGTAACCGCTTACCATCTTGTGGGCCGTACGCTTGGTTGCCACTTCAGTAGTCTAAAAAAAAAAAACCTTGATATAATAATAATAATAATAAATAATGCTAGACAATCCACACAGCATCATCTAGCCCAAGGTAAGCTGCTGTTAAACAGAGCTGTATTATGGGTACTAGATGACTGATATATATTTAATACAATACAATACATAGATAGATATTTTTTATTATATATACAAAATACCCAGAACACCCGGAACAAATATTTGTAGATCGTACAAACATTTGTCCCGAGGCGGGAATCGAACCCGCAACCTCTGCGTCGCAGGCGGACCTGCGCCCGCTGTCCTGTGATATGTTCGTAATAGCCTTACATAATTATAAATACTAAAAACACTGCTATCTCCTAAGTAACAAAGGTGTTACCGCTATCAATGATTTACAATCAGGTAATTTAAACCTTAAAATGATACAACCCACATGGTTCATTATCATATTAACTGACGCGTCTTATCTATGGGGAAACTAAAAGTATATTGAATATTTATTAGTGTTATCTAGTAGCCCGTATGAGTTGAACCCTAAAATGTAAAGCTAGTGACTCATTTAACCCAGGTTTTAGTAAAAAAGCTCAGAAAACGGCGAGGCTAATATTCTGAACAAAAAAGGCTTCACTGGATATAAAATTAAGTATGTGTTTTCCGAAGTTCAACGATTTTTTTATAATAAAATATAATCTAATACTAATCTAATTTTTTATTTAAGCAGACAACGTTTTGGGATAATTATAACCAATAATATCATTTTTAAAGCAAGCTTCAATATCGATTAAGTTGACAAATTTTTGTCTAATAAAAGCATTGAATTTATAGTAGACTCAGGCCTTAAAACGCTGATAACAGTAATGGGATGGCTATGTCGAAATCATAGGTACTTGTAGCCCACGCGTGCGGAGTGAATAATACATCGTGTTTTTGGTTACTTTGATAAGGTTATTGTGATAGAGTTTTATCGGGGAAGTACTACTATACCTATTCTCCAGCTCAGCTATTACACTCTTATTTTATGTGCCATTTCTAAGGGTATGGTTGCCGGTGAAATTACAGGCAATTTTTTTACATTTATTTTAAATTTTCTCTCAGCGGCCCTTAAAAAAAAACAACTCTCGGTTATCATGAAGTTAGCCGTCTCGATGCGCAATGGAGCTTTTTCGAACTAAATTGTCTTTGCATCACAAACGGCTAACTTCACGACGGCTGAGATCCGCTGGCAGTACTGGCTACAGTAGGTACTGTAACTTAAATAGGTATTAGGTTTACGTGAAATAATACCACTGGAAGCACGACATTTTTTATTTTCTATTGATTTATTTGTTAGTATAAAAACTAGCTGAAACAGCGATCACTTATTTGATTTTTGATGACCATTATCTTATCATTATCTTTATCTTATTAAGATAAGTTAACATCACAATTATTATTATTTAAGTTTTATATTTATTATATTCTAATAATTATTAACCGTAATCTACAATAAATATTCTTTGACTTTGACTTTGACTGGTATCATCTGGTGGGCCGTTTGCCTGCTGCGTCACTTTACTATGATTTATCAGAATATTTTTATTGTGTTTATGGTCAAAATATCAATATTGTTTCTTCAAAGCTATAGCCCCAACTTTATACCCACAGCTGAGCACTGCCTACCCATTACTAAATTGCATACAATACCACGATCAATATTCCTTTTCAAAAAAATCTATAAGGGGTCTATTATATTCTGAGTGGCGAAGGATTAAAGGGGATGCTGCAGGGATGTTCTATTGTCAGAACATCCCTATCGTCATAGAATACTGCGTTGTTGTCTTGTGATGATGTGTGACGTATTGTGGAGCGTGCTTCGAATTTTGGAGTGGAAGTTGGTTGGCAGTCGGCTAGGTTGTTTATTATTTGTGTAATTTGTAGTTAATTTATTAATTTATTACTATGTGTACTTTGTTATTATACCATAGTTATGATAAAGTTTTATTAAAGTGTGATTAATAAATAAAAATACACTTACAAATGTCGTACTTTAATAATTGTGTTTATAAAATACTCAAAATTTACACTAAAAATATATACTTACTTTTTTTTTTTTTTTATACCACTAAAGTGGTAACCAAGCGTACGGCCCACTTGATGGTCAGCGGTTACCGTAGCCTATGTACGCGTGCAACATTATAGATATCACTTGCGTGTTACCACCCTGAGACTTTAGATGGAAAGTCTCATGTGCCTGTAATTTCACCGGAAACCATACCCTTCGAACCGGAACACAGCAATGCGAGCATTGCTGCTTGGCGGCAGAAATAGGTATGGTGGTAGTTCTTCCCCGGACGAGCTCTATCACAAAGAACTCTACTACTCTTAACTTTAAGATAAGAACGTAAAGATTAACCTATAAAATAATATTGTATTGGTCAAGCCCTTAAATTGCGTTTCACGTCATGTCAGCAATTAAAAGCTTAAACAATCAAACACTAAAAACCTAAGTATAAATACTATAATAAATTGTAAAGATGCTGTGTCCGGTGAATTTATATCGGTATCATATTTAAAAGGTAATATTATTTAGATTACAATTTGTCGCGGCTCCAGCCACTATCTAATTAATCTAACGCCTACAAATCTATGCGAGCAAGGCACTTCAAGAAACCACACATATTTGGAAGAACGAAACAGTAGGAACTATCAAAATTATCCGACCTACCTACACTTTTCAATACAAGCTAGACCACCGTGTCGAGAGCACAAGACCTTTGTAAATTTTATTCAAATTATTATTAAATCAATTTATTGGAAAGTTCGGGTTTTATTAAAAACTCATGGTGTCCAGGCTGATGCTGGACATAAGTTTTTTTGGCGACCGTGACAGGACACGGGACTGCATCCACGGCGGTGCATCCACGGGAGGAAACTTCGAGAAAGCTAAGTGCCCTTCCTTTCACCTTCGATTATTTTCCTAGTAACCCAACCCATGTATACCTGAAATCCACTTATTTTAAATGTCTTGGTAGCTTCCACGGTGTAATAAAGTCTTCCTAGATGAATCTAAAATCATAATCCTCAGTTAAATGTGCAGTTATTTTTAATACCTACAGTTCGTTAGGCACTGGTACAAACACTTCCATCCACTAATTATCCACTCAATTTTATTGTGTATTGTACCACCACGGACTAATCACTAATTATCCAGTCCCACTGCTGGGCAAAGTTCATACCTTCTTACTACCGATTCACTAAAATTATTTACATATAAAAATATGTAAATGCCTATCTCATGATTACTGCACATTCATTCACTAGCTAGAATAGTAGCAATTTGTTAAGTTAATATAAAAAATAAGATTTTAATTGCTGACTACAAAATGTATGTAATAAAATTAATTATTCATTATTCATTCATTGTAAAAATTATTTTCAATCGTTGCATTTAAGTATTGCCGGCATTTGACTAGCAGTAACTTTCCACTAAATCATTAAATTATTATAATCCATCTAGTATCCAGTAATTTCTTCATTTTCACACCTTCTGCCAATAATTCCAGATATAACTGGGGCGCCCCGGTCGGTCACTGACCCACTATTTCAATACCTATACTGCACTACACGCAGTCAGCTGATCGGGTCCCAACGCTCGGATGTGGGTTCCTGTGGCAAGGTCTCACCAGGTGGAGGAGAGTAATGCTATCACCCCAAGGCAGCTAAGTCAAAGAGATCGTTATAAACTTGAAACAGGGTTAAACTTATATTATTGAAACTGACTTGAGTAGACTACTCGTATCTTTAAGAATTTATTATTTCATGTGTAACTCTAAAATTTAATTTTTTTTTTTTCATTAGACATATTTGAATCATTGATCATTGAACAATATAATTTATCACACATAATTGCATAAATTTAATAGCTACAGTTTAATTATTCAATTGTATATTTAATTCTATTATTTTCACTTAGCTAAATAATAAGTTATTGGATTCAATTGATATACACCTGCGCACTTACAGTTCAAGGTTTATTAGGTAAATCTTTAATAGGAATCGGCAGGTAATCTCTAAATAAGTAATTTATTTAATACTTTCGTTCAATTAGGAATAATGATAAATAATAATAATATTAGTTTGAAAATAGTTTCATGAAATTCTTAGAGCTGTGGTTACATTTCTGAAGAGACTGCTTGAGCCCAAACGTAGGTAATTTAATTGATTTGCTTTGATGATATTTCTTATAAAAGATTTGGCGTTGTAACTTTGACATTTTGCATTTCATTTTTATTGGTGAACGCTTCATTTTGAATTTAAATTTGTGCCTACACTACGATACGGTCTATATCTTCGTATTTAACTCTTCTTAATTTTACCTACATCTTCCTGCTTCTGACTACAAATAATTTATTAAGTACATACTTAAATATTTTTCTTTGTTCGTTTGTTTAATTTTTTATAAGGTTTAAAGTAAGCAAGTAAGTCATGGCTACAGAGGATAAGCCCAGTGCCGCTTTAAGAGCATTAAACGTAAAACGCAGCTCAATTAAGGGTCAAATAACTAAATTTAAAAATTATCTGGCAACTTTAGAATCTTTAAACGTAGAATTATCTAGCATTGAATTGGCCGAACTATCTTTAAAATTAAGCCGGTTTGAGGGCCTATCTACGAAGTTCGATAGTCTTCAAAGTGAGATTGAGGTTTTAAATTCGCAAAATCTAGATAGTGAAATTGATGAAAGAGATACCATAGAACATGACATCATTTTTTGCATAGCAACAGCTAAAAGGGAAATCGAAGATGCAAATATACAGATCGAAACGCGTCGTAAGTCTGTAGCTATTGAATCTTCATGCACTCATCATCATCATCATCAGCAACAAAGTCAGGGTTTCGGTTTTAAGCTGCCGCAAATTCAGATTTCCAAGTTTGACGGTGCATGTTTCCGCTGGCTTGAATTCCGTGATACATTTCAGTCATTGATTCATGCAAACGAACGAATATCCGATATACATAAATTCCATTACCTAATTTCATACTTGGAGGGAGACGCTGCCCGAATAATATCAAACCTTGAGGTGTCCTCATTAAACTACGAGGCGGCATGGTCACTGCTCTGCAAGCGTTACGATAACAAGAGATTACTCATTAACTATCACATCTCTTCGTTACTCAATGTAAAACCGATCACTCGAGAGTCCGAACAGTCCTTGCGATTTCTGGTTGATCATGTAATCAAAAACCTACGTGCGTTGTCTAGTTTAGGCCAGCCTACTGACAAATGGGATATTTTATTAATTTTCATGTTGTCTGCCAAACTGGACAGTCACAGCCTAAGAAAATGGGAAGAACTACGTAACTCTTTTGATGACGTACCAACCCTTGATCAGTTTCACAGATTTCTAACAGATAGAGCCGATGTATTAGAAGCACTAAATCGTAGTAAGTATGACCATTCATCCGAGGAGCAGCCAGCTACGACTCGCTCAAACTCCAACTCACAGCAATCAAATAGCCATTATAGTAAACAAGGTAGTAGTAACAAACCTCATTCAAGTTTCGATAAGCTAGAGAGAACGCCCTATATAAAGACATTCGCAAGTACCAGTCAACGAAAATTAGCGTGCGTCATTTGCAGCGACGACTCACATAAAATCTATCAGTGTCCTACGTTTAGGAATAAAACTTATAGTGAAAAAATGGCTGATGTTGAAAAGTTTGATTTATGCACTAATTGTTTAAGGCAGGGACATAGATTAGCTGAGTGTCGACTAGGACCATGTATGGTATGTAACAAAACGCATAACACAATTTTGCATCAGGATGGCACTGAAACCACTAAAGCCGTTTCGTCTGCGGCTACCGAATCCGTAGTTACCTTTTCTAAGCAGTGTTCTAATGAGGTGATTTTACCCACGGCAATTATAGAGGTTTCAAACCCATTAACCAATAAAACGGAAAGGGTACGCGCGCTCCTAGACTGCGGCAGTCAATCCTCATTCATAACACAGTCCTTGAAACAAAGGCTACAATTAGATAAACACACTGTAGATGCTATAGATATAATTGGAATAGGCAACAAATCATACAATAAAATCAATCAAAGTTGTAAAATACGATTAAAATCATTAAACAGTCCATTCAGCACCACTTTATCCTGCTTAGTAATGGATGAACTTACAGGGAAGTTGCCAAAGGCCCCGATAGACATGAAACACTTACACTTGCCAAACGATGTTCAAATGGCGGATCCCATCTTCAATAAACCAGCTAAAATTGATATCTTACTCGGGGCAGATATCTTCTGGGACATCTTGGGAACAGAACAATACTCGTTAGGTCATATGAAGTTAAAATTGACCAATTCTAAATTTGGTTGGCTAGTAGCCGGACCTTACCAGGCCAGCTCTGCTAAAACCATTAGCGGTAACCACTCTGCTAATCATACACTTAACCATCCACTTACACATACACTCAACCATCCACTCAAACATCCACTTAATCATTCATTTGAAGATCCACTTAAACGCACTTAAGCATCCACTTAATCACAAACTTATGCATCCACTTAATCATACACTTAAGCATACACTTAATCAAACACTTAGGCATCCACTTAATCATACACTTAAATTTCCACTTAACCATCCACTTATTTATACCCTTACGCATTCACTTAATCATACACTTAATTATACATATACTTAATCATACATTTATGAATCCACTTGATCATACTCTTACGCATTCACTTAACTTTATCATACACCCAATCATACACTTAATCATACACTTAAACATCCACTTAATCACACATTCAATCATACACTTATCAAACCGCTCAATCAATTTACTCTTAATTGCCATTTGCACTTACTCAACAAACCTAGAACAAAAACGCAACTACATTATGTATGCCAATTTAGGCCACTTTTCAAAATTTACTGAATTCAATTCCAACTCATGTTATCATTGCGGTACTTCGCTATCATCCACTAGGTAGGTACATATGAATCCTTTCGTCATTTGTGTTTTATGACTCAGTTGTAATACCTACTTTTCTAGAGAAGGTGGCAGAATCAATGCTTCCAATCGGTGTCTGTTCGTTTGCATGCGTTAATAGGCGTTCATTTGAAAGCAGTAATCGGTTATGTATTATACTCGACTATTTAGTTACCTACCTATTGCACGGCGCGGCAGGCCGGCGGAGATATTCTCCGAATAACGAGTGAAACTTTGTTGCTGCAGTCAAGTCGAATTAGGGTTCAATTAATTTATTCACTTTTAAAACATAACAACCACTTTCTTTTTGACTTCGCTGATCATCACCCGGCATACTCTCCTCACTATGGAGGAATCTGGGAATCCGGAATCATATCCACTAAATATTATATAAAAAGAGTCCTACCTACCTAGGCAATTAGCCATCTTGTCTCTGAAGATATTCAAACTTTATTTGCACAAGTGGAGGCAATCCGTGACAGCCGTCCCTTGTGTCCTATGTCCTCCAGTCCTGACGACCTACTCTCCTTCTCCCCAGGGCACTCTCAGATCAGAAAACCACTCACGACATTCCCGTCGCTTGTCCAACGAAGACGTCGAGCCGCACAAACTGCAGCGTTACCAGCGCGTCTGCGAGCTTCAGCAACGTCAAAATGAAACAACGAAACTGCCAGTATAGATGTTGGAGACTTAATCCTAATAAAGAACGACAATAAAGCCCCATTATGTTGGAGTATAGAAGAGTAATCCATTTGTATCCAAGCCCGGACCAAACAACACTAGTGGTGGATCTAAACACCCCCAAAGGCTGCATACGGCATCACATTCACTGATCCACCTCAGCCCTCTTCCAAAGCCAGAGGATCTTGAAGGTTGAAAGAAGAGACCTTTCAACGGGGCGGAATATGTCGCGGCTCCAGCCACTATCTAATTAATCTAACGCCTACAAATCTATGCGAGCAAGGCACTTCAAGAAACCACACATATTTGGAAGAACGAAACAGTAGGAACTATCAAAATTATCCGACCTACCTACACTTTTCAATACAAGCTAGACCACCGTGTCGAGAGCACAAGACCTTTGTAAATTTTATTCAAATTATTATTAAATCAATTTATTGGAAAGTTCGGGTTTTATTAAAAACTCATGGTGTCCAGGCTGATGCTGGACACAATTTTTTTTTTTAAAAAAAATCATAATTAACATTCATTAACAATAAAAACTTTGTATCATGAAATAATTAAAATGAAAATCTAACTTAAACACCAAAAACTAAAATAACCAACTGAATTATTTATAACATATTAGTTATTTTTTATAAAATGTAATCCTGTTTATACTATAACACTAGTAGAAATACGATCATTTATACGAATGAAGCATCTTGTACGAATCAAGATCAAGCAACTCATAAATTGATTACAAATAGCGCGGGACATCTGCTTGACCTTTTGAAATCAGCTGGGGCAGTGAATTTGCGTAGGCTCGTCCTTGATGCCGTATGTACACTCGGGTTATCGACGCGAAATGTCAACTGCTTGTACGTTTGTTGTTAGAGTTTCTCAATAGAGGAGAATGATACGAATTTAGGTGCGGAGAAATCTCCTTCGCAGAGGAATACCCAAGGGGACTTGTGAACCAAGCCGTCCTAATAACAAATTGCAGAATTAATCGTAGTTATCTAGAACTAATTTTACATTTTGCTTGTATTTGCCATCACTTTATTCCCAGAGTAGCTCTTCTAATGAGAAACTCTAACGCCTGTTAGAGTTTCTCAATAGAAGAGAATGTTACTAGAAACTATTTTAGGCTGGGTTTAACTATAGCTATAGCGTAAATATATATATATATTGTAACTATAGCGTACTAAGAACAAACTGCAGAATCAAACGTAATCTAGAAGTAATTGATAGCTGCTTATTACGTTCACTATCGCATGCTATAAAAGTTGAATGAGATTTTCTTCCAAATAAATTTAAGTCAGCCGAGGATAATCACTAAATCTATTATATTGAATTACTATAGCCATGATAGAGGCCTTCGGGCGGCCTATAAACTCTGTCACCAGAGTTGGCTACTGAATCACACGAACTTACTTAGGTACTATATTCGAGTACCTGGCTATCAATGCAATTCAATTGCAATGTCCCAGCATTAAATAAAAACGCGGAAACATGTAAATAGTGAAGTACCTAGATTATATTTTGAGAATAGTTAAGTATTTTTTATATATTTTATTTTTTTAATATAGGTATATACGTTGTTACAGAGTTGATTAAATACATCTAAAAACCTTAGTAGGTTTGACTTAGATGCAATATAGCAAAAAGTTTAAGTTCTTGAAATAATTAAGTTGTATTTAAGTAGTAATTAGTATTTTTTTTTTTTTTTTATGTCACAATGTGTTTACAAAACAATCAAGGCGCCCACCTTATGTTAAGCACCACGCCTGACTATTACAAATGCAGTGCCATCCAAAGCTTAAAGTTTTTAAGTTTGCGTGGCACTGCACTGCGCTTATCACCCCGAGACATTGTTGTTAAGTCTCTTTCGCCCAGTAATTTCACTTGCTACAGTGCCCTTCTAGTGAGTGCCTTTAAGTACTGTTTGTTTTGTCATTACTCGAGTATTGTGGTTGTCGAGTAATCATCGACGAGCTGTACTATTGAATAGAATAGAATAGAATAGAATAGAAAAATATTTATTTAACGCCACACAATTAACATAAAAATAAAAATAACAATAAAAATTAAAACTCAACTATTGTGACGAAAAAAAGGCAGCCACTCAGCATATGCTGCAGACATAATGTGTCTGTAGCGCTGGTTTTCAGTGTAGCCTACGAGTAGTAGTAGCAGCAATTAGCTGCGACACGAGTCTCTCACTCACTATCTAACAATTTACTTCGTCAGATGTCAGGAGTCATTTCATCATCTGTATAGAGAGATCATATTACGCACCAGATAATTATGTCACAATAAATTCTTCACTATGAAAGTAGTTACCACTCGATCCTTTTGCCTAACGGTAGGTAAGCAACACCGGGGCGTTAGGTTAAGTTACCGTCACGCGACCCTACCATCACACTTCCTGCTTATTCAGCTCAGTATAGCAGGAAGAGCTTGAAACTGTTTTGACTGCCTTTTGTTCTTTACATTAGGTTGTCTGCATTAATTTTGGATTTACTAAAGACTAAACTAAAAAAAAACTTTTACTTTTGTGTAGAGTAGTAGAGTTCTCTGTGATAGAGCTCGTCCGGGAAAGGACTACCACCACCTATTTCTGCCGCCAAGCAGTAATGCTCGCATTGATGTGTTCCGGTGTGAAGGGTATGGTTTCCGGTGAAATTACTGGCACATGAGGCTTTCGATCTTAGCCTCAAGATGGGAACCCGCGAGTGATACCTCTGGTATTGCAAGCGTCCATAGGCTGCGGTAACCGCTTACCATCTTGTGGGCCGTACGCTTGGTTGCCACTTCAGTAGTCTAAAAAAAAAGTCACAGACAACATAATACTTACGTTTAGTCTAATTAAAGACTACCTTAAAAAAAAACTTTATGCTTAAAAAAACCATTACTACAGAGCACCTAATTTGAAAAAAGTGAGTTTAGTGTCTAAACTAAAAAAAACTATGCTCCATAAATTAGACTTGCAAATCTATGCCTACTTTTACATGGTCACTAGTCAGTAACGAAATGCTTACAATATTTTTTAGGGACAGGATTGAACCAACTCATTGTGATAATATATATATTATATTATAATTATATATTGTGATAATAGTTGACGACCGATGTGGCGCAGCGGGCGCAGGTCTGCCTGCGACGCAGAGGTTGCGGGTTCGATTCCCGCCTCGGGACAAATGTTTGTACGATCTACAAATATTTGTTCCGGGTGTTCTGGGTATTTTCTATATATAATAAAAAATATCTATCTATGTATTGTATTGTATTAAATATATATCAGTCATCTAGTACCCATAATACAGCTCTGTTTAACAGCAGCTTACTTTGGGGCTAGATGATGCTGTGTGGATTGTCCAGCATTATTTATTTATTTATTTATATATTTTATAGTATAATAACGGCTTGCATAAGGTCAAATAAAATAGAAAATAAATAAATAAGATAAACAAACGAACGTAAAGCTTTTTATCCTGACTGATTCCATTCTAAATTCAAAACGTGCTTTTTATCTTACACTGCCTGGTTCCATTCTTAATTCAAATTTTTACTAATACATTATTGTGTGCAAAGATATTTTGAGTTTCGAATGCAAAAAACACCACTCGCGAAAGCACAGAAGAAACGGCGAAGGTAGGTAGGTATAGTTCTCTCTACGTGAAGTTAGCCGTTTTCATGCGCAATGGAACTTTTTTGAACTAAATTGACTTTGCGCATTACAAACGGCTAACTTCACGGAAGCCTTGATCCGCTGAGAGAACTATACACTTCATACTATTATAATAAAATTTATTATATGAAGTACACTCGCTGTAAATTAGTCTCAAATAATTCAAATAAGTATGTACCTACTTATACAATGTCATGTTTCGGCCTTCAGACCACCAGTGCGCCTTAAATTAAGCCAGTCAATTACCATTTTGCTAACAAGGTGCAGTTCAAGACCTCTGTCTTGTTTATGTTTTGCAAATCCGTGCATGTAATCCAATCCATATCATACCTTGTTACAAAGGATATACAGTTCTGAATCGTTTGATAGATTAAGCATAGCATAGCTTCTATACAAGTAGTTCAATTAAACAATAAAGTTTACGATCGATCTTACTATGCGTTTTAACTAACACTGGTCAAACGCCCGCGACTTTGTTTGTGTTGAGTTTTTATTTCATACAAACTTTATTTTCCCTCTGCTTTTAACGTACCTACCTATTTCTGCCGCCAAGCAGTAATGCTCGCATTGCTTTGTTCCGGTTCGAAGGGTTTTTTTTTTTTTTTATACAACTGTAATGGCAACCAAGCGTACGGCCCACAAGATGGTAAGCGGTTACCGCAGCCTATGGACGCTTGCAATACCAGAGATATCACTCGCGGGTTGCCACCTTAGGGTATGGTTTTCGGTGAAATTACAGGCATATGAGACTTTAAATTTAACGTCTCAGGGTGGTAACACGCAAGTGTTGCATGCGTACATAGGCTACGGTAACCGCTGACTATCAAGTGGGCCGTACGCTTGGTTACCACTTTAGTAATATAATATATATAAAAAAATAGAAAACCACTTTAGTAGTATAAAAAAAAACGTAAAACTTTGGAAATTTCTTTCTTAGCACCCCAAAGAACCTTCTACAAGTCTCTAGGTCTTACGATAAAGCTGTTCTTGGAGTAAGGTGCGTGAGAGAGCTTTAAATGTCGCCGTGTGAATTAAAAAAAAAAGGTTTATCGATGGTTTTGTTACAAAATAGCTCTGATAACACACAAATATTATAAATGCGAAACGGGAATACTACCATTTGTCAATATAATATTTGATCCTATATTTCGATTTCTAGGCTGCGGCGCGTGGAACTGGCGTAAATTCTAAACGTTTCAAAATGTATCTTGTGATTTTATTGAAATAAATCACTTGACTTGACTTGACTTGACCTACCTACTTTTGTACTTACTTTGGATAGGAAATTCCTGTAAACTGTATGTTTGAAATAAAAATATTTGTATTTGAAAAAAAAGGAAAGTACGGTTAACGAGTTCCACGCGATCGAAGTCGCGGGAAACAGCTAGTAGGTAATAAAACAAAACCAATTGTTTGTAACTAAACCATCTCCATAAACTTTTAATAGTTAATTGATGCTTTGTTTTACTTAAAGCTATTTTCTCTTGTTTTAATACTAGATGACTTAACTCGTTCGTTCGTTCGTATGAGTCAGTGGCCAACTCTGGTACCAGAGTTTCTAGGCCGCCCGAAGGCCTCTGTCATGGCCTAACAAAATTTTGAAAACCCCGGGACCGACTGCTTAACGTGCCCTCCGAAGCACGGGAATTAAATTAATGACTTAATTAAAACGCCAGTAAAACAAGTCTGCAAACTTACCAGGGTAATTTATTTAAGGCTCAATTTGATTGCTCGTGCTAAGCCCTGTTTTGTAACAGAAAGCTAATCAAATTATGTTGCTCTATAAGGCTTAGTCCTCGACGATAGCGGAAAGCGGATACGGGTTATTCCTGCTTACCCCCACGTCTCATCCCCACTCCCCAGTGGGGTTTTTACCCCGTTGGTCCCCAGCAACGGAGAAAAAACCCAGCTCGTCCCCATTTTTATTTACATGGGGCGAATAGGAAGTTTTTACGCTCGTTTCCACTAGTTTCCGTGGTATTTTATGACTCAATCATTCTCGCTTGAGAGTAGGCCAAAGTCTCACCTTTAAGAACATCAGAAGGCTGTCATAATATCAATAAATCAATAATGCTGGACAATCCACACAGCATCATCTAGCCCTAAGGTAAGCCGCTGTTAAACAGAGCTGTATTATGGGTACTAGATGACTGAATATAATACAATACAATACATAGATAGATATTATTTATTATACTTACATATATAGAAAATACCCAGAACACCCGGTACAACTATTTGTAGATCGTACAAATATTTGTCCCGAGGCGGGAATCGAACCCGCAACCTCCGCGTCGCAGGCTGACCCGCGCCCGCTGCGCCACATCGGTCGTCAAATATTTGAAATTATTAATTTCTTATTTTGTTATATTACTAATAAACTTATCTATACTTATTACTTGTAAACTTATAATCTATACTAATATAGGCTATATTATTTATTACTAACGACGATTTCACTGTACCCGCGCGAAGCTGGGACAGACTGCTTGTTAGACACACTAATATTACATTAATATACATAAGTATAGGTATTTCAAATAGGTCTAGCATAATAAATAATTTTGATATGTAAGTATGTGTTTTGCATTATTTTAGAATTGTTTTTTAATAATAATAGAACATCGCTAAAAACCCTTGTTAACTACCATTCAGTCCTATCCATCCAAAGGTCGCCCATTGTAATACCTGTTAGTAATTAAGATTGATCTTGTCAAAGGAGTTGTTTCTCGATGTATGGAGCCGGGCCTAGGTCCTTTGTAGGGGTCTAGATATTTAGATATTCAATAAAGAAACCATTTATTTAATTTATTTTAGCTTCTTTCACAATCTTATGTAAGTTATCTTTGTGAAGGAGTGCAACACAATGCAAAACAACATGGCGGATTTAACGAACAACTGGGTTACTAAGTACTGTCAAAGTCAAGATGCGTCACGATCATTGGCTAATAGCTGTCATGGCGGACCTCCAGTGTTCCTGTTTTAGGAAACTCAACACAACAAACATTTTTCATATAGAACTTTGTTTGTCTACATAAAAATAAAATTGTATTATAATGTTAGTTTTATATTTTTTTCCAATTTCTCTATGGTGTTACTAAGACCTAGGCCACTATGAAATTGGTTTTTTGTTATAATGTGGTGTTCTATAAAGTATTTTCTATCTATCTATCTAATATTATAAATACAAATGTTTGGATGTTTGTTCCTCTATAACACGACAACCACTGAACCGATTTGGCTGAAATTCAAAACATAAATAGTTAATGACCGGCAATAGATTAGGCTTTTTATCCCGAAAAAATGTACGGTTCCCGAGCTCCACGCGAACGAAGTCGTGGGCGACAGCTAGTAACATAATAAACTAAAAGTGTTTCTTTTATTTACAGGTAATGCCTTAAATCCCGTTATGCCCTTTGTATTAAAACAGTAAGTAATGTTACTATGAACTTTTGTATAACCGACTGCGTACACAGTTTTAAATTCACTCATATTTAAAAGAGTCTAGAGTTGATTTTAGATTGTAAGACTAACAGATGAATTATATCAGGCAACGATGCGTGTTTCTTCACGTATTCACAGAGATGTGAGATCAGATTCATCTTGCTACGTGAAAGTATTCTTAGAAGCTGTGTCGCGCAAGATGTTATCAGCTGAGTTGCCTATTCTCTAGTTTAGAAGTCATTATTAAAAAGCATGTTGGGTATTTGTTCCTCTTCGAAATAATACGCCAAGTAAATGTTGCCTGATTTACTTTAGGATTAACTCTGTACCAAACCATACAAGGTGAAATATATGAATATGAATGTAGGAATGTAAAAATCGACGCGTGCGCCACGCTGTTACAGTCAAGAGTAAGAGTAGTAGAGTTCTCTGTGATAGAGCTCGTCCGGGGAAGGACTACCACCATACCTATTTCTGCCGCCAAGCAGTAATGCTCGCATTGCTGTGTTCCGGTGTGAAGGGTATGGTTTCCGGTGAAATTACTGGCACATGAGGCTTTTGATCTTAGCTTCAAGGTGGCAACCCGCTAATGATACCTCTGGTATTGCAAGCGTCCATAGGCTGCGGTTACCGCTTACCACCTTGTGGGCCGTACGCTTGGTTGCCACTTTAGTTGTATAAAAAAAAAAAAAGTCAGCCAGTGTTGCCTGTATTTCCTCCCAGCAGTGTTGCCAGGTATATTTTGTATAAACAAGCAAGTTGACTAATTTTTAATCCACGCTCAAGGAATTAGAGCTCTGTCGTTTATATAAATTGCCTTTATCATCAATAAATACTATATAATACAATTCTATAGAGTTAAATTTCCCTAGGTCTGAGAAATCTATTTTTTTCTTTATACGTCTGTGTTTGGACCAACCTGTATTAGCTGTACGCATAAATACATTAAGAAAACTTAAAATAAGTGCTGTACATAGGCGAGTTTATCCCTAAAAAGAGTTATCTTTCAGCTAACCCAAGTTTACAGACGATTTATAATTTTACCTTGAGATAAAATAATTAGAAAGATCACCTTTGACCAGCAGTACTGAAAGTTGACAAAAAAAATTACATCTGCATTAAATTAGTTTTAAAATGGCAATCGTATAATATAATCGCCATTTCTTTACAACTCAATAGCTGCATCGGAATTTGCGTAAGATAATGCGAGCGTATTGTGCATAATTCATTACACGTCCCTATATCGACTGTCGGGTAATAATCTAGAGATGCCATGCGATATTTATCATGGAATGAAATTTTATGCACTTTCTTACGCACACATCATTAAAATACTAGCCGATCTGCCCCAGCTTCGCACGAGTACAATTAAAACTTAAACACCTGTACGAAGCCGGGGCGGGTTGCTAGTAATCAATATAGCCTATGTTACTCGTAACAAACAAAGATACAAAAATACAAATCTTCTTTCTTTTTAATATTGGGTATAGGTTAGAAATGCAAGGTTTAGGTGCTGAGTTTCTATTGTTTGTAGTTCCACGTAAAAACAGCAGTCACCTACCTGGTGATAACTCTTCAGCAAGAGTCCATCTTGGTGGGTAGCACCACAGTGTCAGATATTCTGCTTCCAAGCAGTATATTATTACTGTGTTTAGGTTTGCAGGGCACTATAGCAATTGAAATTACTGGGATTAATGAGCGGATGAGACCTTGGAACGGCAAGCGCAGTGTAGTGCTATGCAGAACTTTAAAACGACACTGCTCTGTTTTGCTCATGCGTGGCGCTTGACGTCAGGCAAAAGACCTGTCAATGATTGTAACGTCAATTTACTGGCTCATAAAGGTCGAATCAGGGCAAAAAAAAGTGCGCGGAAACGTTTTGTTAAAACAAAACGCGTCATAGGTCGTCATTTTCCACCCAGATTTGTTACTGGCCAAAAGTTTGACGAAAGTTCGACTAACTCATTATTGATAGCTGTAAAAATTGTGAAACAGCCTCTTAAATAAACACGACACGCCTAACAAAGTAGCATTAATTTACAAAAATGGTCATAGGTAGGTTCTTGAACAGAATCCCTACAATTTTCTCAACATCCACCCACATTAATTTATGCGAGACTCCCACAGAGCCATTTACAACTTTTCTGACACAAGAACGTGTGTAAACAGCTGACTAGTTTGAGAGCTACTGACCTAAATATAGTTACGACCAGCGTATCTTGGCATCTCCTCCCGAGGTTAATACTTTTTTTTTTTTCAAATACAAATATCTTTATTCGGAACAATAACATTATGATAATAAAAATAATGGAAGCGATGGTATCCGCAGGAAACACTGAGTCGCACATATCAACGCCCTCCTCCTACCTTAAGTAAAGTAAAATTAAATAACGTAAAACACAAACATGAAATTAAAATAACTAAGGTAAAAAGTCTATATAAAAATTGAAAGTCAAAGATGAAGTCCTAGTAGAAAAACCTAAAATTGGAGCTTATCAGTTGAAAGTTGCTGATAGAAAGGTAGGTCTCTTATAAAGTGAATGAGGAACGTATAATCTTAAAGCGATAACTGGATGGCGTCTTTGTTATAAAACCAGCGTTAGTTTCAATGAAGAAAGCAGGCCGTAATCTTTAAGTAGAAAAAAAAATTCTGAAGCGTACCGATGGAAATATTATGATGGCTATAGTCCTAACCTGTTTCCGAATTAAATGTTTTTTTTTATAGACAAACTAAAAGTGTTCGGGACACTAAATAGGTGTTCTCTCGACGGATCTAGGCTTCCGTGGAGTTAACTTTCTGTGATGCGCAAAGACAATTTAGCTAGAAAAAGCTCCATTGCGCATCGAAACGGATAACTTCACAGAAGGCTAGATCCGCTGAGAGAACTATACCTACCTACTAAAAAAAAATGTTTGACAGCTTCAAAACTTAGGCTTCAAGATAGTTTTAGGTTTTTTCTTCGGTCATTTTGCCGGTACTTGGTCCTCTCATTTTAATTGTTTTTCTCGTGTTTTATTGTGTTAATTTGGTGGCAGTTTGACCAATACGACTCGTAGTCTTAGCACAAGTTGGTCGAAGAATCTCCTATAAAATTGTGAAAGAACGCCATCATTTCTTTTAAAATTTTGTTCGTCAAACTCAAAATTCGAACTTGATTCGTTAATACTGTTGTATATTGTATACGTTGACATTACTTGTCACTGAAAATATTGTCTGACTGAACAGACAGAATGCCATTAAAAAAAAAAAAGTTTGTAGTGTTTCAGTATTGGAGTGTAAATTACTTACTCAGATCTCTCGCGCAGGGTGGAAAACGTGAATTTCGCATCTTCCTTCCCCGGAACGCTCGTGACACTTTGTCTTACCATTTTTACACAAGGAGACGTCGGAGTTCTCTGGTTTATCTATAATTTATGCAATAAAGATAAAGAGCAGAGGCGTTGATAATAAGTGAGACTGCCCACATAGAGTTTTCTCCTAACCTTTCGCTCTTTGAGTTAATTTGAAACAGGTTTTAAAGCTAAAAGTAGTAAATAAACATTATGGTAATTTACTAGCACTAAATCATAATTGATTAACAAAATTATGGACTGTTTTATTTTCAAAGTTTTATTACTCACTGCATTGCTTATTCAATGCATAGGAAATTTAGCTATGCTATTGGATGGAAGGTTTTCGCAAAATCAAAAAATCGAATTATGGAAAAACAGGCTCAATTTTTCATGCAATAACTAATAGAGTTTAAGAAGAAGAGCTTAAGATAACCTTGTCCGAAATTACTACCATATATATTTCTTCCACCAAAATGTATTGCTATATTCCAGTTTGAAAGGCATGATTGCCGATACAAGTTGGTTTCATAATAAAAGTATCTGCTCCGTTTACTGTTCAGTAAGGAGTACAAGACAATCAATCAAACAACGTATTTTATTGGTGCTAAGTTCCATTTAAATAAACACGTGCTCAAAATAACTTTATATAAAAAAGGAGACGTTGGTCTGGCGCCAAGACGTCAAAGAGAAAAAACCGAGGAAAAAAATATAAAATGTGATTATTACTCGTGAGTGGTACTTGAAACCGGAATAGTGGTCAGTTTAATAACATGCGTCGGGACGAGTGAGATGTGACCACACGGCGACATGGCTACAGTACAAAATAAAACGACTACCTTTAAGTACTAGCAGTTCTCCGAACAGTAGACCTCGCAAGCACAAACTTGTAAAGTGAGCTTTGAAAGTTAGCAACATACTGCATTTTGAGGAACTATTTGGCTCATCATGCTGAAGATCCTCATCAGATCTTCACCAAATATCAGACAAACTTAGAGTTAATACTTACCTTTCAAATAAAATAAAAATCATCGAAATCAAATCACATTGGGCGGAGATATTCAGCAGCCCCCTTATTGTCCCTTTTTGGAGAAAGTACGGTCTGACACAAAGTGACCGGACAAACTGACTGTAACCAAAAGCATTTTTGGCCAATCTCGAAACTGAGACGCTTCGCTCGCTCGGTCAATTAGACCTGAGAGCTAACTCTTGAAAGCGACAAACGATAATTGTGGCGAATATAGTTCAAACTATGTTGGTGACAACTAATTTAAGAGCATTCACAAAAATAAGCTGAACCACGAAAACTGTCACGATATATCGCTTTTGTTTGCAAGAGATCAAAAGAATAGTGCGAGATGATTTTATTTCATCTAAAATACATTCTTTTTATGTTAGCAAATAACCAACAATGGTGTCGATTCTGCTGCAGCATTTTCTAAACATAGCTAACTAAAATTATCGCGGTCCTTTGTAATGTAATTCATTAGAAAAGGACAGCAACAATTTTAGTTAGCTTAGCTTATAAAATGTTACAAAACAAAGTGTTAGTCAGTTTTGGATATTTTTGATGGGCAGAATTATAAGTTAGCGACAAATCAGCGGACGTATTTTATTTCAACTTGAGTTTCGTTTAGTCCGACTAGTAAAGATAAGTTTAGATAAGTTCGGAACATTTATAATTTTATTAGAATTGTGTCTGAGAAAAGTGACTAAAATGACGGAAAAAATGGTGATTGAATAAAACAGGGTTAGGTATAGAATAATGACACGTTAATCAGATTTATGCCAACACAAAACAATCACATTATCATGCAAATTATGATGAATCACTAACGATTAAACAATCATTTTAAATTTACAGTTATCGCTGATTTGATTATATCATCTTGAGCCATCGCATCAAACAATAAACAATGGATATTGTAATACTCGCTACATAGGTCAGTATGATTGATAAGTTTTATTAAGTTATTGTTTTATTAACGCCGGTCCTATAGAATAGGTATAGTTCTTTCGGCGGATCTAGGCTTCCGTGAAGTTAGCCGTTTCGATGCGCAATGGAGCTTTTTCTTACTAAATTGTCTTTGTACATCACAAACTGCTAACTTCACGGAAGCCTAGATCCGCCGAGAGAACTATACTTATTTTAATTCTTGTATTTAGTCAGAGTGATGGGAAAGTGGCATTTTGAGAATTTCTTTTTAAAAAACTAGTGTTATGCTAATGTAAATTGGTTAATTTTGTTTTTATTCAGTGTTAACCGTTACACTAAGGAAGCAAAAGACCAGTGGGACGGCCACAAATGAGATGGAAAGATGACATCAAGAAGATAGCGAGCAGCAGCTGGATTCACACTGCCCAAAACAGGAAAAAATTGAAGAGTTTGAAGGAGGCCTACACCAGTTTACTGGTAGAGAATGGCTGAAAAGATGAAGAAGAAAAGAACCATCACACTATAATAAAGATTATAAATTTTATTTTTGGGATATTATAATCTTTAGCTAATATAATCTGTCATTATTAAAAAAAACATAAGAGCACTGGCATTTTTTGGGAGGATAAGAAAGACATGTTGGTCGGCAAACGGATTTGTGTCCACCATAACTTTTCTCGAGAAGAGCCTAGTATCCCAGCAGTGGGAGCATAAACGCTGAACCACTTGTCCAAGTTTTCCTATAACTCATACACACCCTATGCACTATGAGTAATCCATGCCTGCAGGCTAATTTACCGGCGCTTGTTCCTTACACATCCTGATCTTATATTAATAACTTAAATAATTTGCATTAAATAGTATCGTCTGAAGGTCACGTGATTACAGCGAGATTGTCGCAATTACACGGCTGGTTCAACATGCTGCCTCAGAGGATATGGGCGTGATAACGGTTCCGCTTTCTGAGTAGGTTGAGGGCTCGATCGAGTGGCAAAGTTTGAGAGATACCATTAAAACAGCGCTAAAATTGCTTATTATTTGTGTCTAATGTTCCCACTGCTGGGACACTGGCCTAGGCCACGAGGGTGATTGGGTCTTAATCCACCACGCGGACCCAATGCGGATTGGTGGATGGTAATTATTTGTGTATTAGTTTCTATTTTGTATGTTATTCCAATTCATAGATATTTATTCTCAAAAGAGACAATGAGTCACTTACATGAGAACTAAGCTTAACTTAAAAATAAAAATTAACAATAAAGTTTTATGTGCGTCGCGTCGTCGTCCGAGTAATTAATAAGATTATAAGTTTGTAGGTTTAGTTAGGTAAGTAGGTAGGTACTTACTGCATTGAAATTTAACAACACAACCAAGTAGCAAATTTAAAAGTAATTTTCGAACACATAGCGTGATAGTTTTGATTTAAATGCAGCAAGTGAGTCCGTATTTTTCATAGTTGAGGGTAATTTATTGTAAAGCTGCGTATAGCTGTATTCTATTTGTGTTCTCGACATATAAAATTATTTTCTTTTTTCTTTCTTTCTTTCTTTCAAAAAAAAACAGCGTCCCTGATGCGCAGAGTACGGGAGAGTCGCAACAGCATCCTGAGGACTGTGGCAGAGTGTCTGACATCTCCACTCTGGAAGTGTCTCTGTCAGTGCAGAGGGTAATCAATGAAGGAAGTTATTTCCTTGATTGATTATCCTCTCCTCAGCATGTCGCAGTGCCTATTAATATTTTATTTTAAAGTTATTTTATTATTTTTATGTGTGTTGTTTTTTTTTTAAATTTAAACTCTTAATAATATGGACTTATTTGTTGTCTGAAATAAAATATTATTAAATATTTATTAAAAGCTCTTCCTGCTGTTCTGTTTAACTATTCGGGAGCAATTTAGAAACTCTAATGCGGAGATGTCAGCTTGAGCCTAACTTATGTTGTTACAATATTTAACATATTACGCTTCATAAATATTGAATTTAACATTATTCATTTATTATTTAAAACTCTCTTTACAAATCTTATTTTGCTAAATCCTCGTGTTTTTATATGCGTAGTGTTTTTCAATCGTTTTTTTTTATGGCAGTTACAGTTCTTTTTATAAACTTGAATGGATAAAGAGTATGAATAACCTTATTAAAATATTAACCTCAAGTATATTAACTAAAGCTAGAAAAAAAACGTCTTTATTGCGCACATTCTGAAAGCAGCTTGAAATACATGAAAGTATTGGAATATTGGCATCAGTTATTAGGTCTCCCTTTGTGACTGAGACCGATCGATCGTGCTTGGATTGTCGAGTGTTGGAAAATTGAGACCGTGGCAGTTTTCCAATAAGCTCTCGAGTGCCGTGAGTGGCGCAGATAAGCAAAGATGACGGCTAAAAATTGAGTCAAAATATTTAAAAAAATACTTTCTTGTTACTTCGTGTAAACTTCACTACTATTTCAGGACTTTGTAGAAAGAAGAACAGCATGATGTTTCAGGTACAGAAATACTTTTTCTTTATTCGACCAACGTAGGTACTTTTCACAATGTTACTTGTTCGACGATCCAAGCCAGAATGAATCTCCGACCTTTTCGTTCGTTCTTTATTTTTCTATCTCAAAAAAACGGGCTCATCGTACCACCTTTTTTTCATTTGACAGATAAAGAACCAGCGACAACGACAAAGTTACAAAACAGTTGCTAGCAATAAATAATATCGAGTATATCCATAGATATCGAGACTTGAGTAATTTATCCAAAAACGAAATACATTTATTTTCAACAAATAAGCAACCCTAACAATCGTCCATTCTGACAACGTGTGCGTCCCCGCACACGACCCCAGGTGGAACCCTAACAATCGGATATTTTTATACAAGCCAATATTATCGAAAAAATATTATATGAATCTAGCGTTACTCTTAAGATAGTTTCTAAATACATTAGCTCAGTTACTTAAATGTACGATAACAATTATACCATCTTATACATAATATTCAAGTACTTATAAAACATATTTAAATGAGAACATATATTATCAACTTTAGTATTATTCAGTCCTGATCACTAAATTGCTAGTAGGTACATACTTTATCAATAAAAACAGTTCAGGCCAGTGGACTACAAGACGGTCGATTTCCTGTGTGTATGATAGCGCTGATAACAAACTCAGACCGATCGACTCGGTTCCCCGTGGTCGCTAAAAAACTTAGTAAAAAAAACAATCGAATTCGTCAAGTTGATACACACAAGATGATCGACTACCTGTGGTAGCACTGTAAAATAAATAACACAGACCGATCAATTCGGTTCCGTATTAAAAACTTAAGTAAAAGACGTCAAGTTAACGCTCACAGAAAGATCGATTCCCTGTGGACGTAACAAACGACGTAGAATAACATAAAAAAAACTGTTTGATTCAGTTTGCACGTTTACTATCGAATCATCATATCAAAAAACGCTCAATTCGTCAAGTAGACACACACAGGATGATCGATCACCTGTGGTGATCCTTTCATCAATCGATCGATTCCCTGTGGGAAAGCTGTAGAATAACAAACACAGACCGACTTATTCTGTTCTGTGACAGTTAAGTAACGAATTAAGTCAAAATACTATCGATTCATCAAGTCGTCGCTCGCAGGATTAGTGGCGCCTTCTTTCATCTGGTGCTCACAAGACGATCGATTACGGAGGGTTCTTCTCAGCATGGGCAAATCAAAACACGAACCGATCGATTCTCGTGTTTGATCTGAAACAACGAAATAACTTATCTGTAGTTAAACATGCTCAGTAACACAGTAACATTAAAGTTTAACAATCGCTAGTTCAAATCAATCAATCCTTTATATCAAAAACCTATTACTCTAAATTTTTCTTATCTACTTTGTTCAGAGTAAAATCCACTTCTGCATTCGTGACGGAACTGAATAACGATTCGAAGGAGTTTAGTTTCTTTTTTTTTAACAACATTAAACACAGAGCATTGCCTACATTTGTAAGCAAAACTATTTAAAATAACGTTTGAGCAACTTACCATGACCTTTTATCGAATCGGTGTCCAGTTTGGTTTTGCTACCCTATTGTACTCACATCACTAGAATTGGCCTATCTTCGACAACTCTCGAAACATCTCGAAACTACTGTATCAGACATTCGATTCAAGCAATAGAAGCAATCTTTAACAAGGCCAAAAACTGGGCATCAACATCAATTGAAGAAAGTCCAAGAACATAATTGTTACTTTGGATAAAACGCCACAACACGACATGTGTATGCTTGTACTATTCTAATAGCGTAGAGTTAAAAACTTATTTTCGCGATATTGTTGGCCAATAGAGTAACGATCGTTAGCAATGAATGTTAACGGAGAAAAAGACGAATACTTTTCGACGACTTTCTAACATGACGGGACATCGAATACAGTGTTACTCTTTCTTAAACACAAATAGAGAAATTACGAAGTAATGCGATTTCTAAATCTTTGACTTCCTCGACTTTATAGACTCCTTCGGCTCCCACGGCTCTCTCGACTGTTGATTTCCTCGATTTTCTCTTCTCTTTGACTTCCTACCTCGACTTCCTCGACTCGCTCGACTCGCGACGGCTCCCTTGGCTTTCTCGACTTCCTCTTCTCCTAGACTTCCTCGATTTACTAGGCTTTCACGGCTTCTTTAGCTTCCTCGGCTCTCTCGGCTTCCACGGCTTCCACGTTTTCCACGGCTTCCATGTTTTCCACGGCTTTCATGTTTTTCACGGCTTTCACGTTTTCCTCTGCTTTCACGTTTTCATCGGCTTCCACGTTTTCCTCGGCTTCCTTGTTTTTCTCGGCTTTCTTGGCTTCCACGTATTCCTCAGCATTCTTTGACTTCTACGAATTCTGTGATTTTTACGACTTCTGTGACTTCTAAGACACCTACGACTTCTACGACTTCTGTAGCTTCTGCGACGACTTCTTCAATTTATATGACCTCTTCGACTCGTGACTTCTGCGACTTTTGAGACTTCTTTGACTGCTAAGACTTCTACGATTTCAACGACTTCTAAAACATCTGCGACGACTTCTTCGATTTCTATGACCTCTTCGACCCGTGACTTCTGCGACTTTTGAGACTTCTATGACTGCTAAGACTTCTACGACTTCAACGACTTCTTAAACTTCTGCGACGACTTCTTCAATTTCTATGACCTCTTCGACCCGTGACTTCTGCGACTTTTGAGTCTTCTACGACTGCTACGACTTTTACGACTGCTACGACTTCTAAGACCTACGACTTTTTAACCTCTTCGACCTCTTTGACCTCTTCTTTCGACTGATTTGCTGATTCGCCTGACTCGGCTTATTCGACTGATTCGGCTTATTCGGCGTATTAAACTGATTCGGCGTATTAAACTGATTCGGCGTATTTAACTGATTTGGCATATTCGGTTTATTCAACTTATTCGATTTAAGACTATAACTTATCTGATTGATCCGACTTATCTGACTTATCCAACTGATCCGGCTGTACCGACCGATTTGGTTTATTCAGCGTACGATCAACTAATTCGGCATATTCAACTGAATCGGCGTATTCGGTGTATTCGATTTATTCGATTTACGATTATATAACTTTTGATTAATCCGACTTTTCCAGCTGATCCGGCTGATCCGACTTGTTTTATTCCTTCTCTGACTTATTCGACTCCGACTTGACATTGACTTCGACTTTGACTGGACCTCGACTTCGACTTTGACTGGACCACGACTTCGACTTTGACTGGACCACGACTTCGACTTTGACTTTGACTTTGATTTGACTTTGAACTTGACTTTACTTTGGACTTGACTTGACTTCGACTTTGACTTGACTTCGTCTTTGATTTGACCTTGACTTCGACTTGACTTTGACTTTTACTTGAAGTCAAGTAAAAGTCACTTTGACTTTGACTTGACTTATAATTGACTTGACTTTTCGGCTTGACTTGACTTGACTTCGTCTTACTTCGACTTTGACTTCGACTTACTTCGACTAAGACTTACTTCGACCTTAACTTACTTCGACTTCGACTAACTCGACCTCGACTTACTTTGACTTTGACTTACTTCGACTTCGACTTACTTAGACTTCGACTTACTTAAGCTTCCAACTTACGACATCGACTTATTAAACTTTGGTCTTATTAACCTTCGGCTTATTAAACTTAGACTTATTCAACTTACTTCGACTTATAAAACTTCGACATTATATAAACTTCGACTTATTAAACTTCAACTTATTAAACTTCGATTTATTCAAGTTTGATATATTCAACTTTGATTTGTTCAACTCCGATTTATTCAACTTCTATTTATTTAATTTCGATTTGTTCAACTCCGATTTATTCAACTTCTATTTATTTAATTTCGATTTATTCAACTTTGATTTATTCAACTTCGATTTATTCAACTTCGATTTATTCAACTTCGATTTATTCAACTTCGATTTATTCAACTTCGATTTATTCAACTTCGATTTATTCAACTTCGATTTATTCAACTTCGATTTATTCAACTTCGATTTATTCAACTTAGATATGTTCAACTTAGACTCATTCAACTGCGACTTACTCAACTGCGAATAATTCAACTGCGACTTATTCAACTGCGAATTATTCAACTGAGACTTAAAACTGCGACTTATTCAACTGCGACTTATTCAACTGCGACTTATTCAACTGCGACTTATTCAACTGCGACTTATTCAACTGCGAATTATTCAACTAAGACTTAAAACTGCGACTTATTCAACTGCGACTTATTCAACTGCGACTTATTCAACTGCAACTTATTCAACTGCGACTTATTCAAATGCGACTTATTCAACTGCGACTTATTCAACTGCGACTTATTCAACTGCGACTTATTCAACTGCAACTTATTTAACTGCGACTTATTCAACTGCGACTCAACTGCAAATTATTCAACTGCGACTTATTCAAATGAGACTTACTCAACTGAGACTTATTCAACCGAGACTTATTCAACTGCAAATTATTCAACTGCAACTTATTCAACTGAGACTTATTCAACTGAGACGTATTCAACCTTCGACTTATTCAACTGCAACCTTGACCACGACCTCTACCTGTATCGTGACCTCGGCCCTGATCGTGACCTCAACCTTAAGCTCGACATTGACCTCGACCTCGACCAAAGTAAGACCATCTGGTAGGTACATCGATAATACTGCAGTTCTTCGTTTTGTAATATAACATAATGGTATACTTCAGAAATACCTGATAGACAGACACTCACGATTTGACATAACGATCTCGATAGAAAATCTGAAATCACTCCATGCAACAATATAAACTAACAGAGCGCGCAAGCAAGACACACTTCCAATCTGAGCAACGCCGCGTAAAAGCTACAATCGTCTATACTATAAACACAATGACTTCGATGGAAGATTACGATCGAGGAAACATTCGATGTTCCGCGCACTAAAGCATTAGAGTATTGGGATGGGTGATCGCTAGCAGCGGGAAAGCTAAACAGTCGGTCCCAGACATTCCTAAGCTGCTAGGCTATAACGGAGGCCTTCGGGCGGCATCGGCCGTCATCAGAGTTAGCCACTGACTTATAAAATTTATTTACTTTATGGATACAGTAGTGTCTCATCGTCCTATCAAACAACACTCGCTTGCCTTCCCAAATTCAAACATTATCAGCCTTGAAAAATCTCTAATTTCGAACTCTAATTTCTAAACTCTATTTTCGATTCGAAACCGTACATAAATAAGGAAAGACTACGTAACCTTTGCTTTTCCGCGTCGATACGCGGCTCAGAATTGTGGCGTCGCTGCCTGCCCTGACGAAACTCGCCGTCCATGGCTGGTGGCGCACGGCGATGCCGCTCCGATGCACGAAGTCGCCGGCGCAGTCAGCCCTTCCAGCAGCTCGACCAGCTCCTGACTCCGCACCCACTCTTGGTCCCGCTCAGCGCCGCCGACGCCGGGGCCGCAGACCCGAACACGGCATCGACCTCGAGAAAGCACACGGCGATCCCGACGATTCGGCAGCTGCGTTTCAAATCGACCCTGTGATCTGATTCTTTCATCGTCTGAAAAGGATTGCGTGGCATAGCAATCCCAGAAAAAACACGTTTTAGAATAAAACATTTTGAGGGTAGTTCTAAAATAAAATATATTTTAGAAAATCATTCTACGAAAAACAATATTAGCTAGGTACAGGATAGAATCTAGATAAATTAGCCTTATCTAGGCATCTTACGAATAATAATTTTATGAAAATCGATCATGACAGTAAACCAAACTTACGGTTACCGGTAAAGGTTACTCGAGAAAAATACGAATCTAAATCTAACAGCACAGACTACTAACAAAATTGGTGACTGTTTCAACATCAAAAATTCAAAATCCGAAAAGCTAAACAAAATTTAATCTTTGCAACGAAATGGGCGTGTACTTACTATTTATTTAAGTTAGTCTCGATCCCGGCTTCTGAAATGTAAACTTCACTACTATTTCAGGACTTTGTAGAAAGAAGAACAGCATGATGTTTCAGGTACAGAAATACTTTTTCTTTATTCGACCAACGTAGGTACTTTTCACAATGTTACTTGTTCGACGATCCAAGCCAGAATGAATCTCCGACCTTTTCGTTCGTTCTTTATTTTTCTATCTCAAAAAAACGGGCTCATCGTACCACCTTTTTTTCATTTGACAGATAAAGAACCAGCGACAACGACAAAGTTACAAAACAGTTGCTAGCAATAAATAATATCGAGTATATCCATAGATATCGAGACTTGAGTAATTTATCCAAAAACGAAATACATTTATTTTCAACAAATAAGCAACCCTAACATTCGTTCAAGACATCATCATCATCAAAGCATTGTAATCAAGCAGTAGTGTGCAAGCCAAAATTTTTCTTAGCAAGCATTGCTGTATTTTAAATTTGAAGGGCTCGGTAGCAAGTGAAATTACTGTCTTTGGGTCACGAGCGCAGTATAGTTCGCACAGCGGATCTAGGCTGCCGTGAAGTTAGGCGTTTGTGATGCGCAAAGACAATTTATTTTGAAAAAGCTCCATTGCGCATCGAAACGGCTAATTTCACGACGGCCGAGATCCGTTGTGAGAACTATACTACGCAAAACTTTAAAACTTACGCTTCAGGGTAGTACTAATAATATCTGTGCTGTGCATGACGAGGCTTCCGTCGATTGGGACCGGTAGGTATAGGGACCGCGGTCCCTTTCGCCGGATTGCTTTAATTTTATTATTTTTCTTCCGGCGAAAGGGACCGCAAACCATGCAACGTAAATTGTACAGTCGTCGAAGATACAGATCCGAAATAAATACGACAATGTTTATGTAAGTAGTATCTAGTTCATAATATAATTCGTAAGTTAGTGTTATTTTATTATTAGAAAAAGACATTGAACTTATTTAGCTCCCATATTGCACGTGCAAAATTCTGAGATGATGTTTTGGGGAAAAAAGCATTGTATAATTCTACTTAAATCTGAAACAATAGCCAAAGCCAGAAAAGAGTGTAAGGACTAAGCACAAACAATAGAAATGCGGCTGGACCTTTGATATGCCTAACCGCTTCCTTTGTTATTCTATTAGCTAGTTTTGTCGGCGTTTAAAAAAATACTAATAAAGTGAGCTTGAATTACGAGACACTTCATGCGACTAATGAATAATATAATATACAATTTTACTTCACTTTCTTACTTTCGTTTGTAGAGTGCAGTCGTTCGTTTTTCCTACCTTGTGTTTTGTGCTATGAGTTTGATACTGTTGACCCTCGCTTGTTTATCTGGATTTTGAACCTTACTTCACACGACTGACTTGGCATGAAATTACGGACTTTGTTACTGCTTCTGAATTGGACAACTTTTATTTGGATCTAAATAAACTGGACTCAGTCTACTGAGTAAGTATCTATTCAATTTAAAATATTTGTGTTTATTAATAAATAAGCCTACGCTGTCTGTTTGTCTGTCTGTCTATCTGTCTGTCTCCAGGCTGTATCTGTAAAGCTGAAATTTTAACTGAAATTTTCAAATTTTCAATAACTAACCATAATTTTTCGATTTTAGTACTATCAAAATGGAAGACGAAGGCGGCCCTTCAACATCACAAGCACAGCCATCTTTTCACATTAGTGTCACACAAAAGGGATCTGAACTTTTGTGCAGAGCTGGTTATGAATATCATTTCAAAAGAACAAACAATGATGGCTCAAAACTCTGGCGATGTGCGAAAAAGAAAATTTGTAATGCGACGATAAAAATCAAAGACGACGCGATGACGATTTTGAACGAAACTAATCATTGTCATGGACCTATTAATTTGGAAAATGTTCAAGTGAAACACCAAATGCAAATATGTTTAAAAGATGTTCAAAAAGATTTACATGTCCCTGTTGGACAAGTATTTGAAAAACGTATGGAAGTTCTCAAAGACAAGGGACTACATCTAGTTACTAAAATACCAAAGTTTCACAACATAGAAATGCGACTCTACAAAAAAAGAAACGATTCAATTGGAGCCAAAAAAGTAACTTTCCACAAAGCTGGCGATGTCGCAGTACCAAAAAAGTACGAAAAGTTTGTGCTTGCAGACTACAGAGGGGAAAAACGCATAATTGTTTTTGCCAGTGAAGAGATTAAAAAATATTTGAAAGAGTGCAAACGTTTTTTAATTGACGGCACTTTTAAAATCTGCCTCAATACATTCTGTCAACTGTACACCATACATGCAGATGTAGGAAGTACTGAAGACCACGTAAATGTTGTTCCACTTGTTTATGCACTTCTACCTGATAAGAAGACATCTACCTACAAGCTTCTTTTTGAAATGATAAAAAAACAGATACCCGAATGGGACCCGACTGTAATGTCCATGGACTTCGAAGCTTCAGCAATAAAAGCGGTTCGAAATGTTTTCCCAGGTGTGAAAATAGTAGGCTGTTACTTTCATTTCAGTCGAAGTCTGTGGCGTAAAGCAAAGGAAATTGGAGTCAGCAAAACTCGACTAGGAAAAGAACACGTTAAGCTTTGTGCGGCTCTTTCTCATCTCCCGTCGGATTTAATCGATGATGGCTGGTTGTATGTCATGGAAGAGTCACCCAATAGTGCAGAAGTGACAAAATTTAATGACTACTTTGTCAAAACATGGCTAGAAAACACAATACTCGCAAATACATTCACCACTTATGGTGAACCACATAAAACAAATAATGCTGTCGAGCAATGGAACAGTCACATTAGAAAGTATATAAAACCAAAGCCAAATATTGCCCAATTGTTGGAAGGACTTCAAAAAGATGTCAAATATTATTCCGAATTATTAAAAAATCCTGACGGCATCCAAATATCACAGAGGAAACGTTCAACAATTGCCCAGTTGAAAAAAATTGAGACTGCTGTAAGTGATTTACTTAGCCGTAAAATAAGTATTGGCCATTGTTTAGAGAAATTACGATGAACAGTGACTAATTGTGATTGTTGACTGTGATTGTTGTAATAATAGTACCTAAGTATGATTTACATCTACAATTTTATTATATTTTAAAAAACAAAGACGATAACTAAAATTCATCGAAATAACGATGAGCACTTTAACGAATTGTGATTGTTTACTGTGATTATTGTACATAGTTTCTTGATTATTTTTATAGAGCCTAGGAGTGATTTATAATTTTATTTTTTAGTATGTTGATTATATTTATAGTAGGTACGATTATTATGTATATTGTTACTACATTTAAAATGCAAACAAAGACCATAATTAATATAAGTAAAATGTGTTAGGACTGATTTTTTAAATTGTTTGTTTGTAATTTGTTGATTATTTGTAGTATTATTTTATGTAGGAATATATATTTGTAGTTGATGATAATTTGTTCTTTTTTGAAATAAATAATGTCTACAATCAAAGAGTTTTGTTCTATAATATTACTTGCTATCTACTTTTTCCTTTGACTGTACTTTTCTGCCTTGGACAATAGATTTTTTCGATCATTTCGAGAGCGGTCCCTTTCGCCGGAAGAAAAATAATAAAATTAAAGCAATCCGGCGAAAGGGACCGCGGTCCCTATACCTACCGGTCCCAATCGACGGAAGCCTCGCATGACACTGCAACTTTTGGTTACATTTTATTCTTACTAATAACTTGAACTTGAAAAAAAACCTGAACTTGAACTTTTATGAGCAGGCGAACGACACGAGGCGTCTTTTGCTGACAAAGAAAATAAGGTGTTCGCAGCCAAATACAAAAATAGTTTTCTAATTAGGTGTCAAGTAACTCTATCATATTAATTTATGCAAGTTTGTCGTAGCATGTCGTATGCAAATTGTTTTATGACTTGACTGATTTGACAAACGAGGTGTCAAAGCGTAGGCAGTGGATATGGACATGTGAATGCCGGTGAGCTTTGAAAAGAGCTTGTTCAAAGATTTGAGCAAGTTTTCTTTAAATAATATTGTGATGAATGATGTGTCAAAAAGCTTTTCATAATAGCGGACCAGTTACTCATGAGTTGCACTGTTGTGTTTACTCAATTATCGTTGTCTAAAATTGAGGATTCATCATCATCTTCATCCACAGCCCGATTTCACCCCCTGCTGGGTATATCCCTCTAGAGAATCTATTTAGCAAATCGTCATTTTTTAAATGTGTACACTCCATAGAAAGTCGTCTTCAGTTGCTGTCTGCGGTCACTTTCCAACTCGTACCTAAACCTAAGCACTATTATTTTAGTTTTTTAAACGCGATTCTTATCAAAAATGTTGCAAATCCCGATCAGCAAATCAATACAAACCGAAGTCGCAAAAAGGTTCTATAGATACCTACTCTTCAACCTCAGTACCTGACCTGCACAAACACGGACGTCTACCGGATGCCCTAAACGGACAACTCATGGACAGGTCCTGGTTATGGTCTATATACATTGAGCAGACGCCGCTCTACAAGCGGACACAGTTCTAGGTTACGTGCATTGTGACAACTAAGCCACAGATGCCATAAACAAAGAAGTGAAGTGAAGTGAAGCACTTATTTTGCATACTGCTAGCAAATCTCGGCTGTCATTAAGTGATCTGCTAGCAGTGCTACGATACCTACAGTTTTGTTATAAAAAATGATACGATATCCAATAAAGACTGATAAAGTTATATACCATGAAATTTTTACATAGTGTGGTCTTTAGTAGCATCCAATTAAGTAGGTAAGTACCTAGTTAAATTCGTTTATTTTGCTGTCATACGGATATAACCCCTTACTTATAGATTTATAGATTTTTTCGCATTTGTGTGGCCCGTGTCAGTCTGATCTTCAGGCGGTCTTGATTGCCCTCCGTAGGAGGTGCCACCAAGTAGGTACTTACACAAAGTTTATTTTTTACTCATGATATTCGCATGGAAGATGCGCTACGAACGAAGTGCAGCATCCATGGACTTTTCTGACATGGGAGCTAAATTCACGTTTCAAAAAAGTCCGCTTAATGTTCCGATAGTAGTTCTTATGAAAAATGTTAATCAGCTCGCTAAGGTTACGACTGTTACGTTAAGATTGTATCGCCTGTTTACAACCTGCTTCTGGATATGGTGGTGCGTACTTCAACTTGAAGGTAGTGGAGATAGCGTTTGATGGCTAAAAATAGTTAGCGTTTGGACAAAGACAGTTTTTTAACACTTAGATAGAAAACAAGCTAGCGGCCCATCGGCGCATCTGATAGAAAGCAGTTACCGTAGCATATTGACGCAATGCTACACTTATCACCTGATGCGAGTTGCCTTCCTAAGACGTAGATCAAAAGTCGCATGTGCCAGTAATTTTATACCAGTAAAAGTAGTAGAGTTCTTTGTGATAGAACTCGTCCGGGGAAGTACTACCACCATACCTATTTCTGCCGCAAAGCAGTAATGCTCGCATTACTGTGTGCCGGTGTGAATGTGGGTATGGTTTCCGATGAAATTACTGGCATATGAGGCTTTCGATCTATGCCTTAAATTGCAAGCGTCCATAGGCTGCGGTAACCGCTTACCATCTGTATGATCTCAGAAACATACAGAGCAAGAGCCTTCGTCTAGCAATTCCAAACAAGCAAAAGACGTTGATTGGCTAAAATCTGACCAACGCATGCTGGTTCAAGTTCATGAATTTTAGTCCTAGGAATTTACTTTTCTGTATTTTAAGATTTGGTTGTCATACAAACCCTAGGTTTCCCTTTATGTAGATGAATAGACATTAATAGTATTGCAGCATTCTGTTCGTGAAGGGCAAAGAGGAAATTGCTTGGAAATCGGAATGTAATGACTGCCAATCTTCAATGTTCCGGCAGGCTTGGAAGGAAATTATTGAACGTGTCTCTTGAGGATGCGTTCAGATAAAACATTTACGGTTGGAATCCATTTGAAGTTGGAATGCTAAACGGTTTTTGATACCTTCGCACATTTGCAGAATGTGTTAGGCCTAATACACATAAAAACGTAATGAATTAAATAAATAAATAATGCTGGACAATCCACACAGCATCATCTAGCCCCAAGGTTTACAGATTGTGTTAAACAGAGCTGTGTTATGGGTACTAGATGACTGATATACACTTAATACAATACAATACATAGATAGATATTTTTTATTATATATAGAAAATACCCAGAACTAATATTTAATAGATCGTACAAACATTTGACCCGAAGAGGGAATCAAACCCGCAACCTCCGCGTCGCAGGCGGACCCGCTGCGCTACATCGGTCGTCAAATGAATAATAATAAAAACCCCAGAAAGTAGTAAAAAAAGTTTTCTTTGAAAGTTTTTGTAGATAGTACAAGAACCGCCCGGGCTTTGCACGGGGGCTTAAACTATACGTTTAGACTTTTCTCTTAGATAACTCTATCTTTTGATGAAAATTGCATTGCCGTTGCGTAGTTTAAAAGGTCTAAGCATACATACATACATACATACAAGAGTAGTAGAGTTCTCTGTGATAGAGCTCGTCCGGGGAAATAAAATACCTATTGCTGCCGCAAAGCAGAAATGCTCGCATTGTTGTGTTTCGGTGTGAAGGGTATGGTTTCCGGTGAAATTACTGGCACATGAGGCTTTCGATCTTAGCCTCAAGGTGGCAACCCGCGAGTGATACCTCTGGTATTGCAAGCGTCCATAGGCTGCGGTAACCGCTTACCATCTTGTGGGCCGTACGCTTGGTTGCCACTTCAGTTGTATAAAAAAAAAACATAGCCAGACAGCGGAAAGCGACTTAGTTTTATACTATGTAAAAATTTGGTATTGAGAAGAAGTTTCATCAGATAATGAATAATTCATATAAAATAAAGTAGGTAATAAAAATTAACATAAAAGGAACTTCATTTTCAAAAGACCTTAAGAAAAACCTGAAAGAGCTCATTTAGATCTTTTTGCTTACAATAAAGCTTGAGGTTTTCATTATGAGCCACTGTAACGAGGTCTTTTGTGTGCTTTTGAACCTCCATGTATGAAGGGTCCATGACGTAAAAGCTTCAAAAGGTTATTAACAATTGCTTTCTTTATAGCAAGCTATCATAATTATATCATAAATATGTACATATATTTATATCCTGTACCCTATGTATTGTATTGTATTCAGTATATCAGTCATCAAGTGCTTAGATGCTGTGTGTTGTCCAGCAATATTTTTTTTTTATTTTTTTTATTCTTCATGACCGTAATAAAGTCATTTTAAGCTAAATTTTCCGCCTTTTCACTGATGAGTAAAGAGTACAAGAGCACCCTAAACCGAGCGTGTATGAAGAATGTAATGAGAGTGAGTGAAGCAAAAGAAGTATGTCACGATTGGAAATCCATGGTCTCTGCGTACCCCTACGGGATACAGGCGTGATTTTATGTATGTATGTATGTTCACTGGTGGTTTAGTGGTAGTGACTGTGACCCACCGCAAGTTTACAATCATAACCCAGTAATAAAAATAAATACGTTCAGGCTCCACACTAGGGTTTCTTGTGTTGTGCGTGGGTATAAGTAAGTATTGTATTACCACAACATCAAGACCCGGCAAATTTTTGCAGATCTTGAGCATAGATTTATCCTCCAAGAATCGGCTCTGCAACCGGGTTATAGGTACCCACTCACCCCCACATCTCGCTTTTTTATTTTCCCCCCTTAAGCATGTTTTTCAGTAGCGCTCGCCCCTTATAAAATACACCTTGAAAACTCTGCGACTCAACAAAAACTCATACTCAGAAGACGTTATTACAGTTTTGTGCACGGACAGAGATGAGAGATGCCTTCAGAATAAAAAGCTAGCGTACACTGAGTACGCCAGCATCTTTGTAGAGAGTTTTCGTAGGGTTTACGAAGCATTACTTTCAAAACTGAGCGCTGCGCTCTCTCAACCTGGATCATAAAGGTTTTAGCGGCACTGCCCCAGCACGTTGTGCAGTAAACTATCAGGGACTGACAAAGTGCGTAATAAACTGATAAAAGAGTATCAACTACAACACTTAGTACAACTTAGTAGGTATGTGAATTGCAATATAATAAAAACTCAGTTCGTTTTGTCATCAACTTGTATATATATCATATCAACAATATATGTATATCAACCGGACTCGTCTAGCATACCACCGAGGTCGTCACGGACTGTTAACTACGTAGGTAAGTAATAAGTAGTAAGTACCCAGGTTTAGATGTTTCTCACACCAATGATACATCACTAATTGTTTAGCACTGAAACGAGCACAAGGTATTCATTAATATCACACTTGTTGGGCACGAACAAACATCTCGAGCAGCGCTAAATCAGATTTGTAGAGACTGGTGGTAGGGTTGTCACGTCGACGCTTCTTCGAATATGATTTAGTGAATTGAAAAAGTCAAATATTTACAAAATCTAATAAAGATTATAATATGCTGTGTGGATTGTATTTATTTATTTATTTATATATTTAATATCAAGCGAGAAGGCAACGTGGCAGACCAAAACGGAGATGGAGGGACGAACTGGATAAATTTTTGGTAGATTGGAGGTTTTTGGCTCGGGATCGAGACGTCTGAAGGGAATGGGGGGAGGCCTTTGCCCAGCAGTGGGACACTAACGGCTGATATAATAATAATAATAATAATATTTAATATCAAGCAAGCGAAATATGTCTCGGTAGCTCATTTGGTAGAGTATCAAGCGGAGGTTGCGGGTTCAAATCCCGCTTGAGCCGAAATAATTTTTGGGATATTGTAATCTTTAGTATTCCCTTAGTGTGGTGGTTAATACTTTAAAAACAATAATAACCAAAATCGTATAAGGTGAAAATATCCCGTCCACTTGTCAGCCAGTGTTTAACTTCGTTGATCTGTTAAGAACAACTTAGCCAGCTACGTCACGAGCGCTCTTACGCGGCAAAAGGTATGGTTGTAGTATCCTCGGAACATTTATAGTCTTTCTTCTCAGCTACATGTTGCTTCGTCAAGGATTGAGAAGTTAAAAAAAAGAAAGATTTGTCATTATAATAACATCTTGTAATGACATAGCCTAATCTTTAACAAATAATTCAACTAACTTATTAGGTTTCAATGGCAACATTAAGAATAAGAATAAGAATAATTTTATTTTGCCAAAAAATAAACTTGTGAAACAATAGGTACTTAGTTAGAAGCTTATAATAAGTACGATAGTATTATAGCACAAAGGTACCTAAGCAAAAACAATTGACGGTAGGTATATACATTGCAAACGAAACACTAATTTTAAAATGTTTTTGTATACTTATATTTTATTATTATTCTCTTTTTGGTGTGGGTATTTGTAATACTCTTTCAACTTTTTTTTGGCTTTGTGTATGTCTGTGCTAAATAAACAATTATTCTATTATATTCTATTCTAATTTGACGTAAATTAAAAGAATTTCTGGCTCATTCCTGTTTGTTGCAACAACCCTAGATCGAACGTGGGAATGCGCTCGCGCAACTCTGGGAAACCTTTCTCGATCGTAGATACGAGTAACTATCGATTGCGTGGCGCTCGATCACAAAAACTGCTGATTCGTTCTAATCAGAGGGTCTATTCTTGCAAACGACAAACGATAATCGTAGCAGATATCGTAGCTCAACTTATGCCGGTGATAATTCAGTTCAGAGCATTCACGGACATAAGCTGAACAGCTAAAATGGTATATTCATTTTATTTAGAGAAGAGTTCATTCTTTTTAGTTTTTAGTTGTTGCTTTGGTTTTTTTTTTTTAATACAACTAAAGTGGCAACCAAGCGTACGGCCCACAAGATGGTAAGCGGTTACCGCAGCCTATGGACGCTTGCAATACCAGAAGTATCACTCACGAGTTGCCACCCTGAGACGTAGATCGGAAGTCTCATGTGTAATTTCACCGGAAACCATACCCTGCAAACATTACTGCTACATTATTTAGCAAATCATTATAAAATGTACCTAATTAAATAGTTAGGTAGAGAGAGACTCGTGTCGCAGTTAACTGCTGCTACTGCTACTCGTAGGCTACACTGAAAACCAGCGCTACAGACACATTAAGTCTGTAGCACATGCTGAGTGGCTGCCTTTTTTAGTCGCAATAGTTTAGAATTAATTTTTAATGTTATTTTAATGTTTCATGTGTGGCGCTAAATTTTTTTTTTTTCTTAAATACAGTTTAGCAATGTATTTAATAATATTACGATCTAGCCTTATGTTAGTTGACCTAGTTTTAAGTATAGACTAAAATTAATGTGTGGCGCTAAATAATTTTTTTTTTTCTATTCTAAAACTGTCGCGATATATCGCTTTTGTACGTAAGAGTAGACACTCGGTATTGTTTGGTTTCTCTACTTCTTGTTCCTCTATCAACTATCTCGGATCAGTTTTTTTATAATTCCTGCTTTATAATAGGTCGATAATCTAGTTGTTAGTTTTATAATGTTAACCACCACAAGTGTGTTGGTCACATCGCACTATAATTGATAGATTCAGGCGTTACTTTGCGGAAATCCATTACAAAATAAAAAACAGACGAAAAATCTCTAGTACTATTCCGCTTTAACCTTTTAACTGATGAGGTCACACAGTTAACACAGTCAACCTCAAAAGAAAAATATCGACACGTGTTTCATCCCTCCACGGGACATCCTCAGGACCATCGACTTGTTCTCCGGCAGACGTGTTGCTCCGTCGAGCGCTGGAGCCAAAGCCAAAAGGTTAAAGCGGAATAGTACTAGAGATTTTTCGTCTGTTTTTTATTTTAAATCGCACTATAAAAAAAAACTATAATTTTGGTTGATAAAACCGTTTTTAATATACTTATAAAATACTTTTATTAGACAAAACACTGTACAGCATCAAAGAATATTTACAAAATGACTACAACTATATAGGTATCTGATTAATAAACCTTATAAAGTGGTCTCCCCTGACCAGTTTTGTTTATACCTATTACAAGATTTACAAAACACTTCTCGCCCCTGTACAGAGGGATAATACCTATTTTAATTATTTTTAATTTTATTTTTACTTCCCTTTCTACAGAAACTGTAATTTTATATAATATGTTGATGAGTCATAGTTTGTTAACTCTTAACCTCAATATCGTATTTTGTTAGGAGTTACACCTATTGGCAATAAATATTTTTTCTTTCATTTCTTTCTTCTTTCTTTCATCTATTTTTTAATTTTTATGCTTACTCTAGATTTAAAAAGAAAAAATTAGAAGGTTACAATAAAGTATGAACAACTAATTGATATGACATGATAATATTGGCTGGCAGGTGAGAATTTTCTTCTGCGAAATGCGAGCGGAAGTTTTTATTTATTTATTAATATTTATTTAGAAGAGTAGTAGAGTTCTTTGTGATAGAGCTCGTCCGGGAAAGGACTACCACCATACCTATTTCTGCCGCCAAGTAGTAATGCTCGCATTGCTGTGTTCCGGTTCGAAGGGTATGGTTTCCGGTGAAATTACAGGCACTGAGGCTTTCGAACTACGTCTCAGGGTGGAAACCCGTGAGTGATACTTCTGGTATTGCAAGCGTCCGTGGGCTGCGGTAACCGCTTCCCATCTTGTGGGCCGTACGCTTGGTTGCCACTTTAATTGTATAAAAAAAAATTACGCGATTGTTTATATTTGTTACAATAACGCAGAAGTCCCGCTGGGCTTTTTTTTGTCACTAATTTAACCTTCCCTTTCATATTTGATAATGAAATAGAGTTGTAGACTAGTACTTAGTATCATGAAGCTTGTAAAAGAAGTTCCAATCTAGAAAATAAAGTATGAAAGTATGGAAATTAGAATCGTGTTTGCGAGAAGTTTGGTTTCACTGAAAGCATCAACACGAACCAATTAGAGAAGAAATTGAATCGAAAGCTGCGACCTTCCACCTCTGCAGTATTGGCTCAGATCCATTGGACAATGCAGGCTCTGAGCCAGGATGTAGCACCCACAGAACTATATTTAAGTAGAAAGAAAGAGTTCGTCGATTTGTATGAGAACCAGGCGTGTAACATTTTGCGAACGTACTTTGTCGTGACAAGTGTATTTTAGTGATGGGAAACAAGATAAAAAACAGACGAAAAATCTCTATGATTGATGATGAGTGATGGGAAACATAAGCTGCGCGAAAATGAATAATTTAAAAGCATCGATGGCGAGGTTACTTAGCCCTTACTTAGCCCGTCTTTTCAGCACGCGAGGTAAATGAACTACAAAACCCTATTCAAATTGACAGCTGGCGTTAGCGTCAATGCATCATTCTGTTTGGAGAGAACAAATCGTGAAAAACTCGTTTGACAATCGGGGAAAAAAGGTGCTGTGGTTACAATAATTGCAGTTGTATTATTTGTAATTGTTTTAATTGGACCTGGGAACTCTACTATGGTGCCGTGGTCCAACTGCAAAGATAGTTGGACCACGACCCCTAGTAAAGGCCCGTAGTCCAACTAATTGGACAGAGCAGTTGGACCACTGCCCCGTAACTAAAAAATTGCCGTTTCCGGACACAATACATCTTTTACATTATCTTATATGTTTACCCATATTTTCTCCTAGTTACAGCCCTGGCTTAGATAATACCATCAGATAGTCTTCGTTCGAGATTCGTGCGCCGGCGCATTTGAGCAGCCAATTTACTAGATTGTCGGTTGCGAGATTGCAAGAGCTACGATTCAATATCAGATTAAATGATCTTCGACTGAAATCAACGCTGTTTCAACGTTTAAAGCATAATAGTGTAGCTTTTTATCAATAGACTCAAGTCTGAAGACCTTATTCATAATTACTAAATGCCTTTGTTATCTCTAATATTTCAAAAAATGTATGTGTGCGCAATGCCAGTGCCATTTTTCCTTCACCGTATGAGAATACGGTGAAGGAAAACATCGTGGGGAAACCGGCATGTCCAAGAACTTATAAATCGAAAGACATGTGCCATCCACCAATCCGCATTAGGTCCGCGTGGTGGATTAAGACCCAATCACTCTCGCCTGAGAGTAGGTCAGTGTCCCAGCAGTGGGAACATTAGAAGGCTGTCATGATGATCTCTAATATGTCTAACAAATCTGTCATTGTTTATTTATTGAGATAATGATAATGAAAGACAATAGTTTCGATTCTGTTGTAGCATTTCTTAAACTTACCTAATGTATATTAATTCATTAGAAAAGGACGGCAACAATTTTAGTTAGTTTAGTTTAGTTCGACACCAACAGAACAGACACCAACAGCGTTCTGTTGGTGTCTGTTTTAATCTGGGAATAAACCGTTGATTATTCCCATCTGTCACCTAGTTTTGTCCCCTTAAGTTTGTCACCCATTTTGCAAATGGGTGACAGATCGCAAGACACAACAGAATCGTCAATATCTACTGCTGAGCTGCTAAAAACAGTTTATTTTATGAATGGGGCTAGATAAAATTATAGTGAATAATTTACTCGGATTCTGTAAATAGATTGCCGACCAAAAAAAGCGAATCGATAATTATTATGATAGTATTTATCGATTACTTACCTTAGATTAGATTGGATTTCGAGGTTATCATTACTTATCATAAACAATCTTTTAATGTTCCACTGCTGTGATACGGCTGGTCCAAGAATGCTCACGATGGTCTTATTCCATCGCGAGGACTTGATTAATTACTCAGTTACTCTAATCGAAAAATTAGGAATCGACGCAAGTGGAATAGGGTTCTTTTTTTTTTATACAACTGAAGCGGCAACCAAGTGTACAGCCCACAAGATGGTAAGCGGTTACCGCAGCCTATAGACGCTTGCAATACCAGAGGTATCACTCGCGGGTTGCCACCTTGAGGCTAAGATCGAAAGCCTCATGTGCCAGTAATTTCACCGGAAACCATACCCTTCGCACCGGAACTCAGCAATGCGAGCATTACTGCTTGGCGGCAGAAATAGGTATGGTAGTAGTCCTTCCCCGGACGAGCTCTATCACAGAGAACTCTACTACTCTTACTTACTACTAGCTTGTAAGAAATTTCAAGTGTCAAGTGAAATGATTGCTGTTATTTTCTTGACGTAAATTCTTTTGGATTTAAATTTGCACTACCACTTTCATATTTCATTCGTAGCTCCGTGCAAGTTGTGATTTATCGCGATCTGTGACCAATCGGCGGACATGTGGATTACGCGATGGCAGCCGTGCTCCAAACCTCGATGTACATTCTGACTTGGTTCAATTCTGCGTTCTCTGTGACTTCCACCTTTCTGGTTAATCCTCGTATTAAATTCACATACTTATATGGGAATAGATTATTGTCTTTAAAAGTGGTTTTGCTAGAGCTGCTTTGGATGTAGGTACATTGGTGGTTCAATGCGTGTACACAGATGCTTTGGTATGTACACTGGCAGGTGGTTTAATGCGTGTACACAGATTGTACAACACCGTTCTGGCTTTAATCTTGCCGCTTCAATCATTTTGCATTTGTTGTCATGTTACAGCTTGCAAACATGGATATAGGGCTGGCACTTACAAGTTTCTGTCTTCACTGTATAACATTCTATGAAATTAACTAGTGGGATGCATTAAGTAAGTAAGTTCGTATGGGTCAGTGGCTAACTCTGGTGACAGAGTTTCTAGGCCGCCTGAAGGCCTCTGCCATGGCCTAACAATTTTGAAAAAGTAAAAGTCGGGATACAATAAAAACGCGCCATAACATAATAAATCACAAAACACTATTTATAACATAAGTACCCTAGTATTTTATTTCAGGTGCGAGCTAAAGTTATAAAAAAGTAAGTAAGTTCGTATGAGTCAGTGGCCAACTGTCTGTCTGGTAACAGAGTTTCTAGGCCACCCGAAGGCCTCTGTGATAGCCTAACAACTTTGAAAATGCTGAGACCGACTGCTCAACCTCCGAAAAACGGGAGCGCTCAGTTAAAATAGCCACTGTCGGTCACCCATCCAGTTGATGACTACGCGGAACAGTGCTTAAATTCGTTGGAACAACTTAGCCAGCTATGTCACGAGAACTCCTAGAAGTGTAAAAAAAGTTCAACAAAAAAAAACATGTTAAAAGATACTCGTATATTAAAATGAATAGTTATGCGCGCGTTTTCGAAGCTGCGCTGCTAATCTAAGCTAAACTTCGATCTATTATTCTGTAGCATACAACAAGCACAAATTCGATGAATATATCGACTTAAATATATTGTTACTTAAAATATTGTGTCAATGTTTTTTGTTATTCCATCACAATTGCACTATCTAATTCTAACTCGAATTCTAAATGGGGGTACCTATTGTAATGTATGTACCTAGATTAAGGGTAGATGCAACATAACCATCTTTTATACTGTGGGTAGGTAATCTTCTTGTCGTGCCATTCTACGAATAAATGGTGTTCACGTATCTAGCACGCTGTGGTTTCTTTTGGAAAAGCCCTCTAATCCCATCTCCAAACTAAAGATATTTCACCTATAAGATATGCACTGACGTCCCGCATTGGGGTGTATTGTGCATTGACCCCCTGCTAACCTGACCCTAGCCAACCCAACTTCTTGAAATAGCGGAGTAGGACTGCACTATTAGAGCAATGCTAAAAAAAATAGCTGAATTTGATGTTTCCTGAATACAAGTATAGCCAACCCTTGCCTCAAAATGGTCATAGATTATAAAGCCGTGTAGCCAATTTCTGAAATTTATTACCCGCGTTTACCTACGACTCTGATAAATGTAGTAATCTAGACTTGGGCCTATCAGGCCCGGAGTTAATAAATGTTTTAATATCCTCACTCATTTAAACCGTAGAAGATTTTACAGTATTAGTTAATCGTCTGTGCAGATTACTTGATTAAAATTGGCATCATTGGACATAAATTAAATTAAAATAACTATTAAGGTAGGCAAACCTTTTTTTTTTTTTTTTTTGAGAGCACCGGTGGTCTAGTGGTAGTGACCCCGCCTTCCGATCCTAATGTCGTGGGTTCAAACCCGGTCGTGCACCAATGGATTTTTCTGTTCGAAAAATTTATGTGCGCAATGCCAGTGCTCTCATACGGTGAAGGAAAACATCGTGAGGAAACCGGCATGTCCAAGAACTAAAAACTCGAAAGACATGTGCCATCCGCCAATCCGCATTGGGTCCGCGTGGTGAATTAAGACCCAATCACTCTCGCCTGAGAGTAGGCCAGTGTCCCAGCAGTGGGAACATTAGAAGGCTGTCATGATGATGATGAACCTTTATTTTTAGAAGACAAAAGCAAAAAAAGGAATATTCCTTTATTCAAAATAAAAACAGGACTCCAAGGAACTCTTGATCTTGAGTCACGTTGACCCCAGCGGGAGTTCGCATCAGATGACGAAAAAAGGGTTAAATAAAATTGCAAGATCGCGTTTGAGATAACAATCTATTTTGTTCATGTTAGCTGGTATGACGGGAATTATTAATTTTAATCTGATACTTTTTTATTTTTATTAAATTATAAATTACGGTGCAGGATTTGGCTCTTGTTAGGCTTGCAATTTTTTTTTTCTTATATTCTTTACTGGAAAGGCACTATAATTTATTGCACTGTACAGTAGTAACCAGTTGGGGTAGTACCTATCTTGTCTTTCAGAAGAAGGAAATAATCAGCGTCTTCTGGGTAAGCTAGGCTTCATCTGTCGAGGTGTAGCCAAACGCTAACCGATAATCTTCTTAGCTTAGCTTCTTATCTTATCTTATCTTCTTCTTATATATAAAAATGAATTGCTGTGCGTTAGGCTTGCTAAAACTCGACAACGGTTGGACCAATTTGGCTGATTTTGGTCTTGAATCATTGTAAAAGTTCAGGAAAGGTTTAAAAGGTGAGAAAATATATAGAGTATAAAAATTTGCTATAAAAAAAATTACGCGAGTGAAACCGCGCCGGGTCTACTAGTTTATTATAAAAGAGTTGTAGCATATTTTAGTAAAATGTAAAAAAAACTTCTTGCTACATAAAACACGTCACTATTCCTGTGGCCAGACATGATTGATTTATGAAAGACTAGCACTCCGTCCCAGCTTCGCGCGGTTTTTTTTTTTTTTTTTATACCATTGAAGTGGTAACCAAGCATACGGCCCACTTGATGGTCAGCGGTTACCGTAGCCTATGTACGCATGCAACATCATAGATATCACTTGCGTGTTACCACCCTGAGACGTTAGATGGGAAGTCTCATGTGCCTGTAATTTCACCGGAAACCATACCCTTCGAACTGGAACACAGCAATGCGAGCATTGCTGCTTGGCGGCAGAAATAGGTATGGTGGTAGTCCTTCCCCGGACGAGCTCTATCACAAAGAACTCTACTACTCTTAAAATGCGGATGCAATGAAACTGCGCCCGTGCAAAGCCAGGGCGGGTCGCTAGTAATAAATATAGCCTATTTTACTCAGAGATAATGTAGCATTCTAATGGTGAAAGAATTTTTGAAATCGAACCAGTAGTTATGAGTTTATTCGTAACAAACAAAAATACAAATCATTCCTTTTTATAATATTGGTATAGATATCGTGCTGATAAAAACATGGTACGAAACAGGAAACGAATGGATCCATTGATTACAATTTCTGACGTGTACGTTCATCGAGTCAGCGGGGTGCATGTCATGCAAGTTTATCGTGTGACGACCCTAACGACAGGGACGCACCTAGTAATATACGTGATATCTCACTTTTTTATTTTTTAATTTACTAAAGTAGCAACCAAGCGTACGGCCCACTTGATGGTCAGCGGCTACCGTAGCCTATGTACGCTTGCAACATCATAGATATCACTTGCGTGTTACCACCCTTAGACGTTAGATGGTAAGTCTCATGTGCCAGTAATTTCACCGGAAACCATACCCTTCGAACCGGAACACAGCAATGCGAGCATAACTGCTTGGCGGCAGAAATAGGTATGGTACTTTTTTTATGTCAGCAAGTGGCAGGACAATCAAGGCGCTCATCTGATGTTAAGCACCACGTCTGACTATTACAGAGTCACAGAGTTACAGAGTGCAGTGCCACCCAAGCTTAATGTTTTTAAGTGTTTGCCTGCGCTTATCACCCCGAGACATTGTTGTTAAGTCTCTTTTGCCCAGTAATTTCACTTGCTACAGTGCCTTCAAACCTAAACACAGTAATGCTTGCACACTACTGCTTGGAGGTAGAATATCTGACACTGCGGTGGTACCCACCAAGACGGACTCTTGCTGAAAAGTCCTACCACCAGGTAAACTTTAAAATATGAACGGCAATATTTATCACTTGTGTTTTCATTAAATACGCTGTTTTGAAGCTATTTAGAAGTTTTTCTTCATCAGCACCGCCCGCGACCGCGTTTGACGATTGCTCGGCAAATACGTCAGCATCAATTACAAAAACCAGTGGTAAGTTGCCGTTTAAAATCAATAGTGACCTTAACATATAGTGAAAAAATGACAATAAACACATGAACAAAGTGCTTCCCCTTAATAAATAGAGACAGTAAGATAAGTGCCAATGGACACATTCTTAGCAACTAATTTATTTTATAAGAGTAGGTCAACTTAAAATTACTCATTAGCCTAAACGTAAGGCTAGATTGTAATATTATTGAATACATTATTTTAAAATGTATTCTTAAAAAAAAAAAAAGTTGCCGTTCATCACACTAATCACATCACACTATCACACTAAACTCCACACTATTATTATAAGTTTAGATGTTTGGATAGATGTTCGTTCCTCTATAACTCGACAACCACTGAACCGATTTGGCTGAAACTTAAAATATAGATAGATCATGAAAATAGAACATAGGCTTCTTTTATTTCGGAAAAAAATACGGTTCACGAACTTCTCGAGTTCCACGCGAACGAAGTCGCAAGCAACAGCTATTATTATCATTATCATCAGCCTGTATCATCCCACTGCAGGGCAAAGGCCTCCCCATCCCCCTTCCATATATTACGGTCATGTGCTTTTAAGGACCAATCCTTTTTAAATGAGTCCAGGTCATCCCGCCATCTAATCCTGGGTCTGCCACGATGTCGTCTTCCGTCGTTGGGGGCCCACTCCGTTGTTAACTTTGCCCAGAGGTCATTGGACATGCGGCAAACGTGCCCGGCCCAGTTCCATTTCAGTCTGGCAGCTTTTTGAGTGACGTCTGCGATTCGAGTTTTGGAGCGCAATATGGTGTTGCGGATACGGTCGGTTAGTTTGACGCCGAGAATACTGCGCTCCATTGCTCGTTGGCAAACCTCAAGATCGGACCTCTGTTTCGCAGTCAAAGACCAAGTCTGAGAGCCATAAGTGAGGATGGGGAGAATGCACACGTCCATGAGTTTGCGTTTTAAGGACAATGGTAAATCGCCCTTCATTAGGTCCTTCATGGCCCAATAGCTCCTCCAGGCGTTTTCAGTGCGTCTAGCAACTTCTTTTTCTTGTCTCGCCTGGAAGGAGACTATCTGGCCAAGGTATATGTAGTCATTGACGTATGCAATCTCCACATCACCCACGGATATCTTACGTTTTGAGCTATTAGTCATCAGCTTAGTCTTTGACATGTTCATCTTCAATCCGACTTCGAGGCTTGCCTTGCTTAGATCGTTTAGCATTTTTGTCAGCTCAGACGCTGAAGACGAGAATAAAACTATGTCGTCGGCAAAGCGAAGATTTGTTAGCTTTCGCTCTCCGACGACAATTCCCATTTCTGCCCATTCAGCTGCCAGTTTCCTGAATACTTCCTCAAGCGTGGCGGTATTATTACATATTAAAAAAAAAATTATCCCAAGTAGCATCACAGTTTGTACCTTACAGCTTACCTTACCTGTATTTTCATTGTTCCTTATAAAATGTTCTTTCTTCGGTCTGTTCTTTCTACTTGTGTGTGTCAAATAAAAGCATTTCATTTTTTTTTTTTTACAGCTCATTAATTGTAAATAATTGTAAATAATATAACTTTATTTAATATAATATTTACACTGATTCTAATATTGTATGGAATGTGAAACGTATGACTATCGAATGAAGGTGATTATTACCAGTTTAACGTTCAGAGCAACTAATAATGGATGGAAAGCGCATGGTTCGTCCAAAGACGTTGAGAATAATCAAGAATTGTTTAATTTCTAAGGATTCGGCAAACTTTGTTAGATAAATATTATGGGGCAAAAAATGTCACATGTAACAATAGAAGTACTTAAGAAAATTTAAAAATGACTAGAACTTTTCAAAATTTAAAACTAGTGCCTCGTCCCGGCTTCGCATAGATGGATATAAATAATTATAGCCTTCAGACCAGTAGTCTTGAGTTAGTACGTTACAAACAAAATTCAAAAATACAAATCTTTCCTCTTTATAATATTAGTATGGATTAAATATCAAAGAATGGTTTATTACGCGAAGTCGCAGACAACTCCTAGGTAAATAATACTGAGTTCGTCTCTGTCTGCAGATGAGCAGATGAGCGATACGATATAACTATTTATGTGACAAAAGAACAAAAGCATGGCAACTTTTGTTCGTTGCGCCCGCGCAGGAAATGAAGTCGAAAAAAAAGTAGAAATTGAACTTCGAAAGTCGTCTGGCATTTACAGAACCAGAATGTAACGATGCTGATAATTTTATTTCCTCATTTTATAACTTACTTATCATTTATAATGTTAATTGATATGCGATAAAAAAGCCTGCTACAATGTTGCAATGTTAAACGCTAAAGACGCTTAATTCTAGCGGCGGATCACATCACACAATGTCTTTCAAATTTTTAGTTCTTGGACATGCATTCATCAAGATATCTTCCTTCACCGTATGAGAACACTGGCATTGCGCACATATTTTTATAATAGAAATCCATTAGTGCACGACCGGGTTCGAATTTGAACCCACGACCTTAGGATCGGAAGGCGGGGTCACTACCTCTAGACCCGTGCTCAAAGCAACTTTTTTCAAACTTCTTGTAAATAAATTGCGTCTAGATAGCGCCCTATCTGGCAGAAAAGTCGCGCGAGAAATCTGCCAAAATTTTGTGAAATTTCAAAATTCCAATTCTCCAGTAACACGTGCGTTCTGTTTGTTTAATTAAAATTGTTTTCTTTTGTTTTCAGGTAACTTGTCCTGCTATGAACTGTATCCAGAAGGAATGAAAATAAAGCTAGCCATCTATTTGAAGATGATTTAGCAGCGTCTAGTGGCAAGTTTCTTTTGCCCACACGGGATGTGTGAAGTGCATTATGCAGTACCTACTCGGGACAGGTTTTTAGATGAAGTATTCTTGCCCAGCACCTACATCATTCTCTCAGCTTAACCAGCGTAACCCACAGGAAAGAAATGGCCAGCACAACTAATTTCAACACAACATCACAATTTTTTCTAATAGAAAAATACGGCTGAGATTCGAACCCGTGACATCCGGATTGAAAGTCGGGCCCATCCCACTGAAGAAAACATGACTGTGTAAATTAAATGTTACTTTTTAATGTTTAGTTCAAATATGTTTAGTTCTCTCGACGGATCTCGGCCATCGTGAAGTTAGCCGTTTGTGATGCGCAAAGACAATTTAGTTCGAAAAAGGTCCATTGCGCATAGAAACGGCTAACTTCACGGAAGCCTAGATCCGCCGAGAGAACTATAACTATAACTGTTTGAATAAGGAATTGAAAATTATAAAATGTGATTCAGAACAAAAAAACAATGAGTGCATCAAAGAGTCAAGTGCCATAATGAAATCAGCGAAGCGTCAGTGCGTCACGATTGCGGTCCGGATAAAAGGGTTACGGTGCGTTACCGCAAATTATATTTCATATCGTTAGTGCATTGTTGTGTTGTAACACATTACAGAGATTGTAAGGGTATTTATTACAATATCTTTTAAGCACAAAGACACCTTTATGTTATTCATTTCCGCATAAGTTATAACCTTGGTAAGTACTTTTGCTAAATAACAAATAAATAAATACATAAATAATGCTGGACAATCCCCTTGGAAAATGGAATTAGCCCCTTGGGGCTAGATGATGCTGTTACCTTACCTTGGTAAGCTGCTTTTAAACAGAGCTGTATTATGGGTACTAGATGACTGATATATACCTAATACAATACAATAAATAGATAGATATTTTTTATGATATATAGAAAATACCCAGAACACCCAGAACAAATATTTGTAGATCGTACAAACATTTGACCCGAGGCGGGAATCGACCCCGCAACCTCCGCGTCGCAGGCGGACCTGCGCCCGCTGCGCCACATCGGTCGTCATTTAATAATCAACAATTTAATATTTGAGCGACGCGTTCATGTATTTTAGTTCTTACACCATACGGTAAAGCTATCAGAATAAAGGTCTCATTCAATAAACTTAAACTACATTACGGACACACATTACACTGTAAGTACATTTTTAATTACTTTATGACAGACCGCACCTTGTACGTGTTGCTATTATTTAGTTAATTATGTATTCAGCGAACGTACATACGTTTGTAGGACAAAATAAGGGCGTATTTACCTTGCAATTATAATTATTACTTTTAAAAACTAGCCGTACCTACTAAACCTTTATAAATACGTAAACGCGATGCGACGTCGCATCCGCCCCGTCTGCGTTACCATAAGTTGTCATGCTATAACGGATTAACCAACTTCTTATGAAATCTTTGACTGTAAAACTAGACATTTAAACAATATTAAATTTACGATGCTAATCAATGCTTGCATTAAATTATCAATGCTTTAAGAAGCGTTTACACTAAACAGTGGCATCTAACACAATCAATATTCACTCCACTGATCAAGTGTAATAATATATTTGTTGAGTCACCATTATATTTTTCATCGACCACTTAAAATCATTATTACATTTGGAATTGAACTACAAAAACACGGCTCGAGTTGATCAAGCGCGTCAGGAAATGCCACAAAAAGTATACGGGAAGTCACAGGTGCAGTTCGTCTGTACGAAACCTGAGACCTGAGACAGCGCGTCGCAGCTTCGAAAAACTGGACTTACTGGACTTGGGTATTCATACATTGCAACTTACGAAATAACCGCCTTTTTACTTGTACACCGTTGGAGTTGAAACCCAGACATGTCATATAAACGCGATACGTGCACCGTTAAAATCGACAACGTTGGCTGAAACAATATTATTTACATTTCTGTGGTTAAAACGCATAAACGAGTTGCGATGTCGCATATATCAATCATATCATACGGGTGGCATTGCCGATTATGACGGTGCGACATCGCAACGCGTTCGTGTTTTTCGGTTGTGCTCTTAGTAAGGTTTTTTGCTACGCAACAAAAGGTCACTTTGACTTTGAGCGCGATCTAGAGAATCTAAAGAAATCTTATTAAAAAAATGCTATAACAAATATCTACTTATATCTCACTTGAGTTAGCTTTGGCACAGAGAATCTTTGGGTCATTGGGTTTTGACTAGCAACAAAACTGACGTGAATTGTCTACGTCGTCAAATAAAAAACGTGCAATATTCGAGCTTGCGAAACACAATTTCAAACAAAAAGTTTTTTCATTAGTCTAGTAAGCTAGACTCAGTGTCTGACTAGTCTTGAGACTGGTGCGCAAAAGGTGACAATTCTGCTACCGTTGTCCGAGTCTTAAAGTCAAGAAAGTATCATGACTGCCTGATGATTGTATCTCCAGTAATTATTAACCCATGGCAGATTTATGACTGAATTTTGATGGCGTTTTTACGTGAAGTGCCGGTGCAGGTTTTATTCACTGGAATTGTTTCTCGCAATTACAATTTTAAAGGTGTATGTCATTACAACGTCGACTACTGATGCGAATCTTAAAAGGACTATTATGCGCTCAATATCAATTATTATAAAATCGAACCATTCATTCACTTTTTGCAAAGCTGTTTGGGCTTTACGAGTTGAAAAGGTGTAAAATGTAGTAAATGTGTATAAAGGTACACTTTTTCAACACTCTTTAGACCTACTGGTTACTGCGTGTAATTATTTAAACTTCGTTTGCGTTTTTGAACCGAATTTTATCAAAGAGCCGCGGTAGAGTCGATTTTCAAAATATTAAGCAGGTGCATGCGCTTGGCGGGAACTACAAAATTGAAAAGAATGGGAAACACTGACACTAATTTACAACGTTCTACACATTTTTAAATAAAAAAAACAATCGACAAGCTGTTGTGTGTGGCTCGTGCGTTCATTTATTTTTTTGTAAATGTTCGTATTTCAAATTGATCGGCATAGCTTGAGCGTGTGGACGGGTAAAAAAATGTTTTGTACAGACGGGACCATTTAAAGGTTTTTTCATAGTCACAGTTGGCTGTCATCATGATGGATGTGTCGGCAGGTGCAGCTGAACCTTAATTGATATTGTTTTACGTTATAACGGGTTGGTGGACAGTAATGAATTACAACATCTGCGCAGGCAGTTATTAAATAATTTACTGAAAGATAATGAACTTGAAATATTGATGTTCCGCTGAAGCTTCGGCTTTAGTCAAGCGAAGGTTTTTAATAGCTTCGGCCGAAACTAAGGAGTTTAAACTTTATTTGGGTTAGTTTCGTTATCCCCCAGTCCCGTATTCACCCGGTCCGTTCTCCCTCGATTTTAATATTGTTTTATTTTATTGGTTATGGGCAAGCGTTTGACCGCCACCTTACCTGATGGTAAGTGATGGTGTGTTAATAATTAATATCAATATTTTTATCGCTTTTGCGTTAATTTACATTAAGTACCGGCGAAAGCTAAAGTGCTTTAGTATTTTATTCTAATTTTAATTGAGTAGGTACCTATTTAGTTTTTGTAAGTACTTTACTTACCTAGTAATTTAATTTATTACATGTTTTGGCAAATATTTTGGTTGTAAATCATTAAAAAAGGTCAAATTGTTACACACTAAAAAAAATTTACATTTCGCCAAGTATGTAATGTACCTACCTATAACAGAGCGCTTGACCATGCTTCAGAAGACATAAATTATCAAGTTGTCAGTCATCCATCACTCATCACTCATCATGAACATACTACATAAAAATTAGTAGCTTCGCTAGCCACCAAGATATAAAGTAGCCAGCATAGTCAGATGATCAGATAGTAGAATTAGTGTCATGAGATCAACAAGTGATAAATTCATTAGTTTAGTAAACTTTAGACCGAAAACAGAGGGGAAAAATTCGGCTTCAGCCTCACCGCTCTAAAGTAATAATCCTACGGCTAGTATCAATTAAAAGGCGAGTTAGTGCGTAGATAAATTGGCTACAAGCCCGTCGGTTGTAAAGCCCGCTATCTGTGCATACGACAAGTAATTTACTCGCTAACGTACTGTTTCCTACATGGCTTTTACTGCCCTAGTCCCGCCTTTAATCTGTACTTTGGTCTTTCTCAAGTTTGTTTTGATATTTTCTCTTGTTAAGATAACGTGGTAAGTACTTGTTTGATGTAAGTAAATACACCTTAGGTACAGCCATCATGATGGTTGCTGCTATGAATTACGAAAGGGCTTTAGTACAGAATAAATTAAAAGATCAACGAAGAACGCCGGCCTTATTGCGTAAGCAAAATGGTAATGGCATTCATAACTTTGTAATTTTTTTTAACTATCTTATAGATTTCCAAAACATCTAACTTTAAAAGATTTCAACCTTAACTTTACCCTTGTCAAATTTCAGATGTTTTAGATTTTGCTAAGATCGTGAAAATGATTCCCAAGGTTCACCATAACCATTTTTAGGGAATAGGACGGCGGGTTATGTTTGGAAGTTCATCTAGGTCAAGTGCGTACAACTAAAACAACTTATCGCAAAAACTAGCGGTACCTCAAACCTACAGTAATTAGGGGCATAAAGCAAGTGCAGAGTTTGCATATCTATTGTCTGGTTGTACCCGCTGCATATTCATGCGGAAAATGTTTTGTTTACAGCGGAACGACTGACGTGTGCTGTGCGTGTGGTTTCACATTTACAATTTGTTTTTATAATGGCGACCCGATAATTTTTTTTAATTACTGGCGACCCGCCACGGATTTTCACGGGTGCTATTATATACGTCTAATATAAACCTTCGTCTTGAATCAATCTATCTATTGATGAAAACGCATTGAAATCCGGTGCAGACGGTGGAAGCATTGTTTTATCTCTTCTCTCTCTTCTTCATATAAATAAAAATTAAATGCTGTGTGTTAAGCTCGCTGAAACTCGAGAACGGCTAGACCGATTTGGCTAATTTTTAAATGTAAACGTTGAGAAATTATATAAAAACTGTGAAATAAATAACGCGAGTGAAACCGCGTCAGGTCGACTAGTACTTTTTAGATGACTTCTGATGTTGGCTGGTTAAAAAAAAGTTTTGAATTTAGAACAAACAAGACGCGGATAAAACTAATAATTATTAAGAATGAGATGTGGGCTTCGTAAACTTAACTTTTGCCATAATTTAAGTTTACGAAGCAATAACTTTACATAATTTCTTTCACTAACTAGGTACACTAATTCTAATACTTACTTCTTTACTATATTACTTAGATTTTTGTTTCACGAACTTCGTGGTCTGGTCGTGTCAAATATATAATATTTCGAATACTACTTAAGTAAGTACTTATTGCTGGTATAAATCAACATTATTAGGCAAGTTACAACTTTCCCAGGTAGAAAATAATTACCTTCTTTAGATTTACTTACTTATATGTATACTTACGCAGGTATACTGAAGAGGAACGTGATTGAATTGCGATCTGAAAATGATAAAAGCAGTGAGCAGTCGTGACTTTTATTTTTAATTTTACTTTTATTCCAGACAACGCCGCAGCGGCATATTTATCATCCATGCAACGTCGGTATTTTTATTCGTGATTTAAAAAATCGAAGCCAATCTTTTGAATCGACTCGATCGTTCCAATAAAAATACTTCGCACTAAACATACCAAAATGGCATTTCGAAATTCAAATGTCGAATGCCGAACCGATTCTATCGTAGGTTCTTTGGCATTAGGTATGATAAAACATTTATACACGATTTGTGAACTATACTTGCATAACATATTTATAGTTTTATCGACGGATCTTGGCCATCATAAAGTTAGCCATTTGTGATGCAAAGACAATTTAGTTCGAAAAAGCTCCATTGCGCATCGAAACGGCTAACTTCACGATGGCCAAGATCCGTCGATAAAACTATAGATATGTTATGCAAGTATAGTTCACAACTGGGAATGTGGGTACAATTTTTTATAAACTTACTTTTGAAGATCTATTGTAATTATAAATTTACATTTTTTTGTTAAATTTTCAGACAAACTGTAATAAAAGTGATCAAAATCAAATGCTTATTTTTTTTTTTATGCATTTTGACAGGTTGTCTATCTGTCATGACTCATGGTACGCTCAACGGCCATAAGCAGTCTCTGTGATGCGCAAAGACTATTTAATTAAAAAAAGCTCTTTTGCACACCGAAACGCCTGCCTAGATCCGCTAACTTCGAGAAGTATTTTGAAGCCGCTGTAAACAAATGTGTGGCCAAACGATTGCAATGCAAAATACATACCACGACAACGTGACAGGTGTCTATCAAATGCTGTCAAACCGTTCTGTTTTGCTTTCTCGTATTTATATTTAGTTCGTGTAGTCCTGTTTCTTTCGACGTTTTCATCCTACAAACATAATATCATTTTTCAACCGGATTTGCTTTACCAGTCCCACCCGATTTTACAACGCTTTCAAAATAATAATAATGTTGTACATAATACGTTTTAGATAAGTAAGTAGTTTTAAAGAAATAGGTATTTTGCTAAGGTCCTACAGGTACCTACTTAGAGCTTTTTTTTTCATAAACGAACTACTAGGACCAATTAGGACCATATTCTTAGACAAACTATAAAGCACTTTTAGCTAATGTGTCTCTCAAATCTATCATTGTCTTTATTCATTAATATAAAATTAAATCATCATATCGGCCGATAGACGTCCACTGGACATAGGCCAAAGAGCGCCATGACGACCACCATCTTTGAGCTTTCACCATTCACAGACTTCCTGCGACAGCTTTAATATCATCGGTCCATCCAGTGGGGGGGCGTCCTAACTCCGTTTTCCAGTTCGTGCAAATTGACAAGAAAAGACAATATTCAGCAAGCTGCTAAATTAGCAGTCTATTTATGAAAAAGGGCATAAGTTACACGAAAATGTCGAAATCGAGCTAAAAACAAAACATTTAAAAATTGTAAAGAGTTAAAAACACTTGTACTGTTCCACTGCACAAACATGGCATTAGACGACTGCTCGAGAAAGTGTCATAAATAAAGATAATGCTTCTAAAATTATAAATAAAATTTTGGTGTCCGTTTTATTGTTACATCAATGTAACCAAGGTGATAAAACGTTCCATAACGCAATCGGAAGTTTTTTGAATCGTTCGTGGCGTAGCTGGCTTAGTGGTTCTTAGAAGCAACGTTTCGAGAGTTCATTATGGGTGACCGACCACTGGTATTTTAATCTAAGCGCTTCCGTGATTTGGAGGGCACGTTATATAAATAATAAATAAATAAATAAATAATGCTGGACAATCCACACATCATCATCTAGCCCCAAGGTAAGTTGCGGTTAAGAGCAGAGCTTTGTTTATGGGTACTAGATGACTGATATAATATACTTAATACAATACAAAACATAAGATTTTTTTTTTTTATATACTTATAGAAAATACCCAGAACACCCGGGACAAATATATGTAGATCGTACAAACATTTGACCCGAGGGGGAAATCGAACCCGCAACCTCCGCAAGCGGACCTGCGCCCGCTGCGCCACATCGGTCGTCAAAAAAGATTCATTGGTCCACTTGGTCGAACTCGAGCACTTTGGTTATCTTAACCCTTAGTTCTGATAAATTATGTGACAGCCTTAAACGTTCTCTAATGGCCCTTTTATTGGCTCTTTAGGGTTAAAAATAATATATTGCAATACGCTAAGAGACCAAGATAACAGTGTCTGTCTGTACATGCAAGACGTTAAAACATTTAATAGTTTGGCATTTATGTAGATTATTATGTAGATATAAAAAGAGCCCTCTTATGTATATAGGAAACGATAAGTCAAAACAGTACATGTACCTACTTCATCATGACAGGCTTCTAATGTTCCCACTGCTTGGACACTGGCCTGCTCTCAGGCGAGAGTGATTGGGTCTTAATCCACCACGCCGACCCAATGCGGATGAGACGATTTGTTGTGAACATGTTTTAAAAATAGTCTTTCTAAAAATAGGCTAACTCTCGCGATTATAACAATTTTTTTATAATATTTTTGCGAGATTTTACTGTGATTTTTATGTTTTAAAAATGTGCGTGCTCGTTTTACTTGTCTCCCCAAAAAATACAAACTCAATGTAGTGATACTTACCATATAAAATTACCGAATAAATGCTCCCGATTTAGTCGAGCGTTTACACGCTCTACGGTCAAAACCAAGGCCATTAAACTTTCAATTCTCCAAAACAGGCGCGATGCCAAATTGAGATGTAAACAAAATAGGCGGATAAAATATAAAAACACGCTCCTGTCATATTGTCATCTGTGGAACGATTTAATTCGGCGATTCCGTTTATCGCGCAAACAATCGCCTTATTGGCAGTCTCGTGCGCTGCGTGCGCCATTTAAGGCAGGTTGCGTGAGTTTAGCGTAGGGCTGTCAAATCTTCAAAGGCTGTAAAATTTTAAAGCCATTTCTTGTTTGTTTACGTTGCCATGCGAGAATCAAACTCATCTACTTGACACTGGCGAAATTGTGGCAAATATGCCACAGAGTCCATAAACGAAGAAGATCTTCTTCTAGAAGACACTGTATTCTAATAGTCGTAAAAGTCAATGAATGTTTCTGTTCAAAATTCAACTTTTAAATAAAAACATTTGTTATGAAAAACTCACACTGCATCACAACTTTAAAAAAGCCGAGACTGACCACTGAACGTGCCCTCCAGAGCACGGAAGTGATCAGTCGAAATTTCCACTGGCGGACACCCATCTTAAATGGTTACTATGTAAATAGTGCTTAACATCGTGAATCTAATTATGAACCGCTTTACTAGCTACGTCACACGACTCACGAACATTTTTGACTTTTTATTTAACTACTTCTTTCATGCAAACACTGTGCCGACGACACGTCTCTAGTTTAAGTACAGCAGAATTGTATTATTTATGTAATTTTTAAAACAATTAAATCTTCAATTATTAAGTACCTTGCTGGCCTAAATGTACACATAAAATAACGAGTTTACTATAGAATAAACAAGATAAACATAGGCAACCCTACAACCGACTAGGTCACGAACCAGTGCAGTGTCACTTCTGAACGCTCCATCATCTCTGCCTTCCGCGTTATATTCGGCGCGTGAGAATTATTTATAGCCTGTGGCTTTTTTGTTTCATTATTTTTAATAGTAGGTCGAAATAAAGCGCTGAATAGCGATTATGCGTCCTATCTACATAATTTATCTGTGGCACGTTTTGAATGTGAATTGTTATGATAACTGTTTGTTTGTTCAATAAAATGAATAATATTGTTTTAATGATGTGTGCCAAGGTTTCAAGCAAACCAAATAAATCTGACTTTTCCTAGATTTTTTTTTTCTCTTTTGTTTAAGGTATCTGACAATCTTGCTTAAGTGTAACAAAAGTTACACCTAAGTAACTTTTGTTTTACTTGTGTCCTCAATAAAGTGCTATTTATTATATTATTATATCTTGCTAGTGTCAAGTAATTGTCAAGGTGGATAGGTATACCAAATTTTAGGTAGGCTTGCCTAGTGGGCGGTTAGCTTAATCTATCAATTAGAACGCAATGCATTTATCTTGCTACTGCTTGTTCCAATTGCGGATCACTCTGATTCATTAGGTTCATTATAACTTTGTTTTTAAACAGTTTTAGCTATTTTTAGTTTCAATTACATTTTGGTAGTACATTAACTACAAAGGTACTTTTTGTTTTAGCCTGAGTGCACTTAGTGGCATCATCATCATTGTCATCATTCCCAGTGGTTCACGAGCCAACTCTCGAGCGAAAAAGACCAACATACAAAATGTTTTTTTAACACGTGGATTGTGCAAGAGCCTAACTACACGGTGATTATCGAACGCAATGTGACAGCACGCTTCTCTTTGATTTATATAATAATAATCTAGAGTTAATGTGTAAGATGCGTTGGATTAAGGTTAGCGACAAATCTCTAATGTCCGTGCGACATTTTTTGTTTCAACTTGTGTTTTGTTTTGTCCGATCTGATAAAACGCGTTTAAAACAGGGGCCTTACTCTTAAACGCGATCGTTATTGGACAAAGTATTGGAATATGACATTTCGTACTTTTGACAGCAAACCTAGCGCCAAATTCAACCTTGTTTTCAAGAGTACAAAAATTTGACAGCAGTAAATAAAAATTGGGATTGGATCGGAATTGTCATTGGATTCAAGAGTAAGGCACCAGAACATTTAATTTGACAATTGCGTGTGACTTTCCGCAGCAGACTCTTAACTTTAGAAAGATCTTGTCTTTACTTACTTTAGAAAGAAAGGTCTTGCTTGCGTAGCTACATTTTTTTTAGGAGAAGAACACGTTACGACTTAGCGCTGAAGCAAGGCGTCAAGTCGCCGTGTGCTTAGGCTGACCCCAATATTATACAGTATGTGTATAAAAGTATCTATTTTATATATCTATCACGCACGTGCGCCGTAGGAATGTAGTAATAAAGATTTTTAACACATTAAACTTTTGATTGAAATACGTGAAAGCGTATCGACAGGCTTATCATAATTATGGGTTGTAAACTAGCAAATCTTCAATAAATGGTTAGTTATTAACAAACGTAAGATAATTCCAATTATTTCCACCTTTCTCTGGTATTTATCTGGTTGGCATTCTCTGATTTCTGGTATCTCTGGTTATAAATTCGGGGTTTCGTTTTGATATCATGAATCTGTTCTCTGAAAAAATATAAGAAGTAACATACTACTTCCTAAAGAAATAAATAAATTATGTATTTAGGCTAGTAATATAATCTACTGACAGTATAGATTACAATTACATAGGTACATTAACAATCAGTGTAATTCGTTCTTTTCAACAAAAAGTTTCAACACTATCACTTTTAGTTAGAATAACATATAAATATGACTCATTCGTTTAAAATTTGTTATACATTTAAAAAATATATATAATATAAGATATTAATATATAAAAATTATCTAATTACACATTAAACAAAGCCAATGTTTATTTAAAACGATAGTATCATCGTGATGCGGTCGGTCTACTGGTGTAGTTGGCAGCCGGAAATGACAGAAAACAATTAGCTATTCCATCGTAAAATTATTTTGCGGTTAACCATTTCCTATGGAGATGTTATAGAGACTTATTTAGAATTATTTTATTTACTTTTTGACATTTTATAATGATTAATTTGATTATTTTACTTTTACTGCAATTTATGGAATTGTTAACTATTGTGTACCTACATATTAAGTTATTAAATAATAATTTAATAATATTTTAAAGTGAGACCTGTAAATATTTTATCAATAAATACTTATGACTTATTACTCACTAGTCGATTGTAATAGTTATAGAGAGTTAAAGGTTACTCTATCCATACTACCCATTATAATCATCTTGTACATAAAAAAATATTAGGTTGTATTTTGCAAACCTTACTAATTTTCATAAAATCTCTTGATATTAGAACGCAATAGTTTGACTAATACACTCACTTCTCAAACGAATTCAAAGCATCCAGTTATTCAAAGGATTTCAATCTGCATATTAATAACAGTTTAGCTCGTAAACCTCTAGGTCTTGCGTCTAAAATAGCTTAGCCTAGATCGCGTGAATCACGGTTTATTCATATCCTATTTATAATAAAACAAGATGGCTTAAGTGGTTCTTGTTTGAAGGAGTTATAGCTTGTATAAAGTCTTTTTGTATTAGTGATGGATGAAAGGATGGGATGAGCCCAGGTTTTGGTTATATGCTGGTGGGCATTGGCTAATTTGTTAACAATGATATCCTAGAAACTAAATGGACAACAAAATGTTCTTCATTGATACAAATACATAGTTTGACGTAAATTTACCAAGGTTCAAGCTATCATCTTATTAAAACCAGTTCAGCGGTTCAGTCAGACGTGAAAATGTAACTTGCAGTTTTTTTTTTTTTTTTTATACAACTGGAGTGGCAACCAAGCGTACGGCCCACAAGATGGTAAGCGGTTACCGCAGCCTATGGACGCTTGCAATACCAGAGGTATCACTCGCGGGTTGCCACCTTGAGGCTAAGATCGAAAGCCTCATGTGCCAGTAATTTCACCGGAAACCATACCTTTCGCACCGGAACACAGCAATGCGAGCATTACTGCTTGGCGGCAGAAATATGTATGGTGGTAGTCCTTCCCCGGACGAGCTCTATCACAGAGAACTCTACTACTCTTAAACTGTTAAGTTATTTTTACATTTATTAATTTAGGAGGTATTCGCGCGATCTGCTCAGTTTTGTAGTGCACACTTGTTATTCCCATTACTGCAATTCCGTTAGTGTAGGTAACTTTTAATTATTTCATTATCTACGTCGTACCAGCTGCCATAACATCATTGACCGAGACCGAATCATCTCTGCTTCAAGTCTGGCAAAACTTGCTTTCGCCGTCAGCTCGTGATGCTCCTCTAACAGATCGTATTTTACAATCAATCTGCATGAAACGTGTGTAGCTAAAAAGGTGCAATACGCCATATGAAATCAGATTTTGATGGTTCTTTTTTTATTTGAAAGTTATTAGATATAATTAAGTCTCATAGAAATCTAGAAAAGATCTGATGAGGATCTTCGGCGTGATGAGCAGAATAGCTCAACAAAATGCAGGAATTTGTCCTTACTTTTAAAAGTTTGTGCTCGCGATTAGGTCGATGTTTGCAGAACTGCTAATAAATACTTAGTTTATGTAATTGTGTTGTTTCTCACTATTATTTCACTTGTTACTTAGCATTACATAAAATTGAATTAAAATTCACAATCATTACTTTTGTATCAATCGTATTCTAGTACATTAGTCATTGATTCTACTTAATTTAAACCATAATACATTGAAATAAGAGCTGGTCCTGTATGCGATTATAAGGTAATTTTGTGGCCCTAAAAGAGTTTTTACACTATCCGACACGTCGACCTTGTGTCCACGAAACATCGCATACGAAAGTAAAGTGTAAAAAACTGTCGTGCACGACACGGCTGTGCCAAACAATGCGGTAATTTTCACATAAGTAATATAAAATGTATATAAAATGTATGTAAATATGTATGTACGCTTAGATCATTTAAATTAAGCAACGGATTTTAATGCGGTTCAGCAATAGATTGATTGATACTAGCGACAAAAAATAATCGTAGCAAATAATATATTTTGTACTTTTTCCTCAATTCTGTAAATGCTCTAAATTTAGTTAAAATCAAAATCAAAATCAAAAGAATTTATTCCATTCAGATACAAAATAGTACACTTGGAAAAGTCATTAGAGTAGAGTAGGTTACCACCGGTTAGGTGATAACTAAATTTAGAGCATTTACGGAAATAAGCTAAACTTTTTTTTTTTTTTTTGTGGTAACCAAGCGTACGGCCCACTTTATGGTCAGCAGTTACCGTAGCCTATGTACGCATGCAACATCATAGATATCATTTGCGTGTTACCACCCTGAGACGTTAGATGGTTAGTCTCATGTGCCTGTAATTTCACCGGAAACCATACCCTTCGAACCGGAACACAGCAATGCGAGCATTACTGCTTGGCGGCAGAAATAGGTATGGTGGTAGTCCTTCCCCGGACGAGCTCTATCACAAAGAACTCTACTACTCTCTAGAAACCACGAAAAATTAAAAAAAAAAGGTTATGTGATACGATTTATAAGATTTTTGTCGCTTTGATATTTTCACATCGTGCCGCTTAATGTAAAAGCCTTCTAACTGTTCAGCCGTTTGACTTTTCCGTTCGCTTGCGCAACACTTGGGTGGAACTGAATAAGGTGATTAGGGCTAATGATGGTGATTTTTGATTGGCATGCTCATTGCCATGACAATTCTATTGATAAAAGACTAATTTTATATTGGAAGTGCGTGATTTAAATCTACTGATTGTAAAAGATAAAATACTATTGTAAGTTGGGTTCGTGTGAGTTTGTTAGAAAATAGTTGAAACTTAGTTAATTTTACGTTACTTACTAAGATATTCATGTGTTTAGAATATAGCACAATACCTTAGAGTTATACTAAATGAATTACATTATTAAGTTACACTTTGCGTAAAATATTATGATTATGCGATTTTTATTGCAGAGTAAACTTGTTTGGTCGAATCCAACCTTAGATATTAAACAATTCTCTACTTTTTGCACAAATTAAAAAGTGTTGCCACTTTGATGCGACAAGTGCGTCGCATTACATATTCATGGGAACCCGATCCTCAGATTATCAGGTCTAACTAGCTCTATCTTTAGTTTAAACGAAGTCAGACAAGTGGCTAAGACTTATCACACTCGTGAATTATTCTGGAGCATATTTTCAGCAAGCCAATAACGGCTTGCTAAAAAAATTATAGCAGGCTAAATTGGTAAGCAATAATGAACAAGTGACACAGCACAACGCATCCATCGCAGTAGCACTACCTAGCATAACTATTTCAGTTCAAAGGGTATGGTTTCGGTGAAATAACTGGTAGTAGGTACTTGAGAATTGATCTACGTAGCAGGCTGGCGCGATTTTTGATTAGATTTCTTTGTATTGCATTGCAAGCCTGCCTCAGTTAAATTCGATTGTAAGGGTATTAACATTATATAATATTAACTATAATAAATAATAAATAATGCTGGACAATCCACACAGCATCATCTAGCCCCAAGGTAAACTGCTGTTAAACAGAGCTGTATTATGGGTACTAGATGACTGATAATATTTAATACAATACAATACTTATATAGATATTTTTTATTATGTATAGAAAATACCCAGATCACCCGGGTCAAATAGTTGTAGATCGTACAAACATTTGTCCCGAGGCGGGAATCGAACCCGCAACCTCTGTGTCGCAGGCGGACCTGCGCCCGCTGCGCCACATCGGTCGTCAACTATAACAAAAGTTCAGAAATTTAATATCCTTCGCAGGGTATTATCTAAGGGGATTCGTGAACCAAGCCCCTAATAGGGTACGGTTACCTCTAGTAAACGCTTTTTTTTTTTTTGTACAACTGAAGTGGCAACCAAGCGTACGGCCCACAAGATAGTAAGCGGTTACCGCAGCCTATGGACGCTTGCAATACCAGAGGTATCACTCGCGGGTTACCACCTTGAGGCTAAGATCGAAAGCCTCATGTGCCAGTAATTTCACCGGAAACCATACCCTTCACACCGGAACACAGCAATGCGAGCATTTCTGCTTGGCGGCAGAAATAGGTATGGTGGTAGTCCTTCCCCGGACGAGCTCTATCACAGAGAACTCTACTACTCTTTGGTTGCCACTAGTTGAATAAAACCACTTACTCAACACGTTTGCGTGGCGTTAGTGTAATAATGTTTTAAAAATAGCACCTGCAATCATTCTCGCTGCTCACACGTGATAATACGTAGACCGATAATGACATTACTTCACCTAATGATGGTGTATGAATCGCTAAGTGAAGAAGCTCATACGAGTTTAAAGCTTTTAAACCTATCGTAATATCATTATGATAGACGTCCACTGCTGGACATAGACCTTTTTTTTTAGTTTTTAAGTTTAGCGTGGCACTGCACTGCGCTCATCACGCCGAGACGTTGCTGTTAAGTCTCTTTTGCCGAGTAATTTTTATTTTTTATTTCATTTACGATTTTATATAATAGTGAATAGATATTTATAATAGATTTTATATAGTAGTTTCACATATGAACCCTGTAAAAGGGTATGACAACATGGAGATCGGACTCTTGCTGAAGAGACTTCCACCACACCTCCACCAAATAGCGCTATGACGACCGTATTTGAGCCTTCACCGCTACGACTTCCGGCGACCGCTTTAATGTCATCGGTCTATCAAATGGGAGGGCGTTCTACACTTCGTTTTCCAGTTCGTGTTCACCATTCGAGAACCTTTATTCCCAGTGGATATCGGTTCTGCGAGATATATTGATTTTATGCCTATACAGCTGTTTAAAATAAAAATAATGTTTCAGTATAGATTGATTGATTGAGTTGGTTCCTCAAGAAAACCTCTCGTTTGGTGAAATATGTGTCACACTGTCACACATAGGGTCATCTCACTCACACTAGTGTCAAAATTGAGGTAAAGCTTGCCTCTATTCATCCAGATCTCTCACTGCTTTTAAATTACCTACTTATCTGAACCGATCGGACCCATTTCAAGTTGAAGACTTAATTCCCACTAAAACTTCGCAAGATTCCTATTCAAATGAGCCTGAACAACACGACTGAGTAAGAAATTAAACAGAGAAACTCATCAGGGCTCATTTGCTTCCAACAAACTTTATTTAGTCCAATTCTAAAAACATACAAGAGGAAGGAAGTGTATGCTCACTAAAAATGACATAAAGTCAGTTCATGGCCAAGCGAGTGTAAACTTTATTGTAAGCTCGTAAAGATGGTAGTTTAGTGATTGGACACCGTTAAATTGGTTTTAGGTTTTTGGTTCATATTTTTGTCACCATTCTTTGTTTTCTTTCTTTTTGACGTTGGTAATTAGACTACTGACTGTGGCAACTTAGCAAAATAGGAGAAAAATAGGAGCTTAGTCACAGTATAAATACCTAGGTATGTAAATATTAACCTATTTATTAAATAAAAATGCATACAAACATAAGCGCGAAAGCGCTAGCGTGATGATGACCTTGTCGTTTTTGATGTAGACTGGTGGGATATTGCCAAGGACAGAGATAGATGGAAGGAATTGGGGGAGACCTTTGCTCAGCAGTGGGACACAATAGGTTGAAGAAAAAAAAAAAAAAACAAACATCAAACATACCTATTCGTAGATAATTTTATATTACGATGTAATGCGCAATAAGTGGGTTATGTTGCTTACGTTCTAAGTGTAATTTTGTGTGTTTTTACTATGGACCTCGGTGTCTGAAAATAAAGAATATATTATTATTATTATTATCTTCACTTACTGCAAACTTCAATGATAATTTTTTGAAAAAAAAATACCTAACCCAGCACTGGGCAGCGAACTTGGTTTCTCAAGATTGAAAATCCGAGTGTTATACCACTGTTCCATCACTATTAGCAAAGCAGTTGAAATTATAACTAAGCTTCATTTTTTTTTTTTTTTTTATACTACTAAAGTGGTAACCAAGCGTACGGCCCACTTGATGGTCAGCGGTTACCGTAGCCTATATACGCATGCAACATCATAGATATCAATTGCGTGTTACCACCCTGAGACCTTAGATGGTAAGTCTCATGTGCCTGTAATTTCACCGGAAACCATACCCTTCGAACCGGAACACAGCAATGCGAGCATTACTGCTTGGCGGCAGAAATAGGTATGGTGGTAGTCCTTCCCCGGACGAGCTCTATCACAAAGAACTCTGCTACTCTTAAAACTCTGCATGGATAAACCTAAAATAAATATAATTTATATTTGAAAGCGAAAACCTGGGTGTCTTAAACAAGGGTTTCTTTACTTATCTATAAAGCTGAAACTTTGATATTTTATTGTCAGCAAAATATGAAGGTAGGTATAGTTCTCACATCGGATCTCGGCCGTCGTGAAATTAGCCGTTTCGATGCGCAATGGAGCTTTTTCAAACTAAATTGTCTTCGCGCATCACGGCTAACTTCACGGAAGCCTAGATCCGCTGTGCGAACTATACCAGACAGCTTCATTGATCTACTACTAGAATATACTACACTTTTTGTAATAAGGCACAGAGAATAGGGCCCAGGTTATAGGTGTCATAAACAGTCTCAAACTGGAATGCCTCGTCGTACTCACGGCTTCTAGTCATGATGACGTTCATTTGATGGCTGATAAGAACGGTAGCCAAGATCAACACAGATTACATAATCTGTTTGCTTTGAAGGAAACTACGTTTTAATAAATTACTAAAAATGTGGGCTGGTTGTGTTATAAAATGAGGTTAGTAGATTTTAACAACCTTACAAATAAACGTGGTAGTTAGAAATTTAATCCTTGGTATAAACTAAGAGAAAGCCTAAGCATTCTTAGTATTTCAAGGAATCACTTCATAACTATAAAGTTTATCTATTGTAAGACTGTTTATGTTTAGACTTGCTGTTGACTCAGCAATTATAAAATAACGTTGAGTCCACAATTTAATTGATGTTTACTTATTATATAATAACATGCATTAATCAAGCACTACAGCCACTAAGCATTTTTGTATGCTTAGGTAGGTAGGTATACCAGTTTTATTGTTTCAGTTCCTTTTGCATCCAGTCATTTAAACACTAATTAGTGTGTATTACCTACCTCGGCTTAAATACCAAAGTAGCTAATACACATAAAATTTATAGTGGGAAACATACATTATTACTAAAATTATATTCGGTCTTATCGCAGCTAATAAAAGAGCAATATCTTTCACAGAAAAACCTTAGAGAACGGCGAAGCAATTAGTGCCAAAAATATAAAGAGAATAAAAAAACTGGCATTCGAGTTTTCACTCGCCGCCATGTTATAGAAGTGCTAGATTTTTACGGAGCTAAGCTAACGAGTTAACTAAAACCGCGAGGTTTAGGCCGCCCAGGGAGCGTGCGCGTAGAGCCGTCGCAGCCGCGCGGGCGATCGTCCGCGGCGCACACTACAAGGGCAAGCCTGCAACGAGCGCGTGACGTCACGGGCTGCAAGACCTTCTAACTAACGCTAGTGATCTATGAACAGTATCGAACATCACACTAGGAGATACACTTCCAACAGAAATTGAGCGTTAGCAGCTTACATGCAGTATAAGATGAAATACTTTGCTTGCGCGATTTAGGGTTTTTCCTAATACCTGTTTAACACACAGACTTGTTAAACTTTTTGCATTTGAGATAATTTTTAAACATCATTTTAAGTTGTTTTAAATAGGTAAATTAAAAAAATATATGTTTTTGGTACCCAAAACTTAGTTTTAAACATTTTGTCACGGTTAAACGACACACTAGCGCCATCTAGTATAATTTCTTTAAACTAAAAACCATTTCATGTCTTGATACATTTTTTTCTGATTTGTTACAGGACAGCAAACAATGAGAAGGACGACAGTCCAGGGCTAGATGGAAACATATCTCCAGAGCCACCCGACCGACCACCTGGGAAGGTCCGTCAAGTCCATCCTGAAGACAAAACTCAGATGTTAGCTTACGACTCTACATATCGGAAGAAAAAGCCAACATCTCTACCTTTAGAAGATAATCATTATAACCATCTAGCGAATACAAATGTAGCGATGTCTCCGATGTATCCTCTGACGCCAAACATTTGCGTGGAGGGAGGAAAGATAGAGTTTATAAAGTCGCCACCTAGTAGCGCGCGGAATAGTTTAGCGTCCCCTCCACAAACGCCGCTGCTGGCGCGGCGCGGCTCGCGGGAGAAACGTGAACCCCGGGTGTACGAAGAGCCGAGTGAGAAGTTCGACGGTGATAAGGTAGGTGGCGCTGACTTACAATATCTCATACTAAACTTTTGCTACAATGTTTGTAAAAACATAACTTACATTAACTTTCATTTCATACTTAAACTTTTTAAAAAAAATAAACGCGTTGATGTCTTTTGCATTGTATTAAAAATTTTGTGCTACGAGCGTGCTACGAGCGTGCTACGTATGCATTATAATATTGACTGTAGGTTTTATTTATTTGAAAGGTTCTCAAATAGCAACCGCGACTTGAAAACGTAGTATAAGACGGTCCTCCACTCGATGGATCGATGACATTAAGGCGGTTGCTTGGAACTCGGTGGATTGTAAAGGCTCAAAATTTGGTCGTTATAGCGCTTTTGGGGGAGGGCTATATCCAGCAGTGGACGTCTATTGGCTGATAATAGTTATGATGATGATGGTTATAAAACTTATTTTTAATTTGAGATACCGCAATATGCGTTAAACTAGTTGAAATTGACGAAATAACTATTTTTCACATCGCCATTCTCCCAAACTTATAACGCCAAACAAGACAAGTTATTCTGAAGTTGTGATTTCAATTTCACCGTAAACGGAAACTTAGTTCTGTGGGATTGGACGCTGGACAGGGACCCTTGTCAAATCCTTCTTGTTTACCTACAGTTTGTTTCAGTTTCATGCAGATGATGGTCGGTTTAGGAAATTGAACTTTTTGAAATGTTGACATGGCATGTCTTTCAGGGGTTTATTTTCTGATGTTTAGTTTCAGATTCAGATTCAGATTCATAACTACTATATACTAGGTTTTAGAATTAGTCGATATGAATATTTTACTCGCCGAAACCATAGAACGCTTTTCGACCGATGTCACGTCTACGCAACAAGACTCGTTAAATCAGAACATGTTTTTTACATTATTCCCAATTCAACTGATTCCCAGTTTTACATATACTTCTACAGATCATTTGTAACAGTAACAGAGGCCTGCAAGTTGGCCTGACTTAAACTCACTTATTTGCACGATAAAAGCATTATTATGTTTTCATAGCGATTTCTTATTTTTTTTAAATATCAATTTGTTCCGCTACGAAGACTTTCTATACATATAAAATCCTTCTGATCCCTCCAGAGGGCTCACAATAATTGGCCCTGATGCACCGTAATGCGTGTTTAGTCGCGCCTAAATTGTTTTTCAAAGCTTTCTCGAAGTGCTTTCAGGATTGTCTTCGACAGATTTGGGGATAATATTTTTTTGATGATGTGATTTGGAAGCTTTTATGGGAAGTGAAGTTAAATTGAGTCGGTTTGAAGGAACACGTCTCGAAAAGTTTGATTAGTATACTTTTAACTTGGGACTTCCTTTACCATTTTTGTTGTTAGTAGATCTTGTAAGCACATAGATGGACAACACAGTATAAATTGCTTGTTTAAGGACAGCCAGCCGTCGTTAATAAAGCTTTTTATTTTAAACTGGCGACCGTACAAGCGAATTTTTTTGATTTACACTAAGATTTGAGAACTAAGGCTTGCCTTACGTCTTTCCCCAGTAGGTCATCCGTTCCGAATTGCACTGAGTACTTATCTAAAATGGTGATTGCGATCTACATAGCTGTATGACAAGACTTGCTGCCATAGAGACCTCACTCACACAAAGACTATCTGCTAGCAACTTTAGCTATTCCATCTACCCTGCAGATGCAAATGCTCGGAGACCGTAAACTGAATTAATAGCACAGAATCTGGAAATAAATTGAGCGCAAGGAGAATATTCTAATGAATTTAAATTACCTCAAGTTATGCTTCTGCTGTCGCCTCAGACTAGCTCTAGGCTATTACTGAAATCGCTGAGAGCTAGGTTTTTCAAAGACCCTCCAGTTCGTTCGTTCGTTCGTATGAGTCAGTGGCCAACTCTGGTGACACAGTTTCTAGGCCGCCCGAAGGCCTCTGTCGTGGCCTTACAACTTTGAAAAAGCCGGGACCGACTGCTTAACGTGCCAGTCATTTAAACACATTTTCTAGCGTAAAGCCTGTGATAAATCTAGCGGAATGCACGCACGGAATTTTAGCTTACTTTTGTTTGATGTTTTGTTCGCCTAGATAATAGCGCTTTTAAAACATTGCATGTTTGCTAAATAGCAAAGAAAGCGTGCTTTTTCGACTAAATTAGCGTGCTTTTTCGACTAAATTAGTAAGTAAGTAAGTTCCTGATAGAGTAAGTACTGATTCCCTGTCCCTGAATGAGTAAAAATGGAGTTCTGACAAAAATCTGTAGTAATGGGAATCTGTAGAATTGGGTATAATTCCTTATGATTAAAATAAAAGCATAAGCATTAAGCTTTCTTCAGGTACAGCAACAAAACATCCAAAGAAACTGAAAAGCACTCTCGCACTAAGCTATTTTCACTCTTCGAGGCGTCTCCAGTAAAGTGTCGGTTTCAGACGGGCCAGACGAGACGGCTCGGAAGTGGCGGAGTCCGCTATTAATATTAATAAAATAATGTTCTTGTATCTCAGGGCTAGGGCACACGTGCCTATTATCAATACTGTAATAAACAAAAATATTAATTAAGTAAGCATTACATTTACCTGAATCTTTGATATCTCTTGCAGTTTTATTAGAGCAGCATCGCCGATTTTGTGGGTTCATCGCTTTATTTTATGTTTAACTTTAGAATAATGCTCTGTTTTGTTATCTGTGAAATAACTTGCGTAAAGTAAACCAAGATGATCATGTTTTAAATAAGGTACACAGAATAGAAAAGGGTATTAGTAAAAAAAATAATCTAATGCTTATTTTTCTTCACTCTAAAATCCACAAAGTTTCAGCGTATTATTTTGCTCTGTCATTCGAACCATTCGATCATTAGACTTCATAAAAAAGTGGCATGTAGCACGTTTGAATAGCCTTTAGCGATTCTGTGGCCGGGTATCGGAAAGCGATTTGCATAGCTTAAAGTGGCCGTGACTCCTAGCTAATGTGGCTGTAAAGTTTCTGAGGTTTTTGCGTGTCTAGTTCATAATTCTGGCTTAGCCAAGCGGCTATTAGGATGGGGTCGAGTTATTGGTCTAGCCTGGTCCAGCTGTGAGATCTATTACACGTGACTTGATTTTCTGTGTGTAATTTTAAAGTGAACGATATTAAACTTCTTTAGATGAATTAATTCAATTCTATAGACATCGTGGTATTGCATCCTAGCCTCAGACAAATTTGTCTGAGGTGAGTGAAATTCTAGAGATTTTAGTATTTCTTTTTTAAAAGATGATTTGTAGGAATAGGTGATAGTTTCAAAATTGTTAATTTTATTTAGCTAACATCCAAAATTATAAAAACATTGTAACTGTTTGTCCCCAAATAAAAATAAAAACGAATCTTGACATTGACACTATTATTTAAAACACAGACGCGACATTTATCAAAAAAAAGTTAGTTAGTATAGTTACTCGTAACCCAAGAGAATGTAAGCACTACGTTCTCGTAACTTTTAAAAATAATAACACAAAGTCATTGAATAAACCAATAAACCTTTCATTTGCGGTTATCTAAATGGCAACATGGCAACGCTAGAAATATCATTCAACGACGAATGTCTTAGTTCCATTATTTCCGCCATCACGGGTTTGATGTCGCAAACAATATGGAAAATAGAGGACCACCATCGTATCATTTACCTCATTTTACTTGTGATATTCATGGTGTTCATATTAATTGATGCGAGGAAAAGATCAGAAATCACCAAGACCAAAGATTTCTGTATCGTCAAAGATGACTAGAATATCGGGAACTGCAGAGACATCAACAACTGATTCTCTGATTGCTGAATACTAGTTTGTGTAAAATCTGTTGTTGCTGCTAAAAATAAATAAAGTTTCAAACTCAGTGTGAGTGAGTGATCAGTGTTAGATTTTTTTTGATGTAACTTTAGTCAGCAGGGTTCTTTCGTTTTAAAATGCAACCTGCAACTGCAGGGCTTTTACGTGACTAGGTTGCAATCCTGTTGCAATTCTGTTGCAATTCTGTTTCAATCCGCTTCACGATTCAAACCGAAATAAGCTGGTTTATTATTGAAACTTAATGAAATGAATGCAACCGAGTTACATACCATAGACTACGGTGACCGCATACGATCAAGTAGACCTGGTTTTCCGCTTGAGGGTGGATTCGACCAACTTCTGGACTATAATATTAATAATGAAAACTATTCTCCGAATAAATCGTAGTTATTCGCGAGTAAACTGACAAATAATAAATAAAAATAAATATGTTATTATTTTCCCCTTCACAAAAGGTTTCTTAAAAGTATATAAGTAAGTAGCTAAGGTACCTACGCAAGTAGATACCATGTAATATAGGTAAAAATAATACAATATAAAAGTCAAAGCTTTGGCTATATTATAGAAATCTTTGAGTCAAAGATTAATTTTTGTAGTCAAAGATAATTATAATATAATTTCTATGCTGGCACACTGGTCTTTAATTAGAAATTTTCAGTTTTGTCGTTATACGAACGTTATAAACCTCGGCGGTAGGGAAAAGCGTGGCAAAAGCAATAAAGCAAAACTCTTAATATTTTGCTACATTTTTCTCCACAATCATTGTATCGCCAAAGCCCTTCGAAAAAGCTTTCATTGTAGCTTTGGTGACCGTTTCTAGTAAGGTTTCTCCGTAGAGTTTCTATTACGCCATTAATTCCGGTCCCTAGCGACTCTCATCCCGAGATTTCGACTATCACTCTCATATAAATGCGAAAGTTTGCATGGATGGATGGATATTTGTTACTCAATCAAGCCAGGACTGATCGGATCTGTATGAACCATTCATCATAGATTTATAGTCTGGAATTGCTTTTTATCTCATCTCTTTTACGCAGTAGTACTTATTAGTTTCATGGTTTTATGTCAATTAACTGCAGTCACACACGCTCATTCTACTCATTTAGAATCTAAGTGTAATTTTCTCTTATAGGTAAGTAAAGTAAATTTCTAATAAACACTCTCTAAACCGATCTCGGCAAAAATGTATACTGAGTGCTTATCACGAAAAACTTGTTTGACAATCGTAAACGTAAATGTATCGTCCAGCGGTCAATTTGTATGAAATTTTGGTAGTTAATTTAACGCACTAAAGAGGCGCTGTTAAAAATCCTATACAAATTGACAGCTGAACGATACGATTACATATACGAATATAAAACGACTTTTTCGTGATTTGCTCTCTGTACCAGTTTCATACACAAAGTCACGGCCATCAGATAGTGCCTAGTATTGAATTAGTTTTATTTCCAACAAATCGAGCGAGCAACAAAACAGAGCGCTTGTGACGCAGCTGGCTGAGTTGATTTTAACAGATCTACGAAGTTAAGCACTGTCCGGTATAGTCACCATTTGGATGACCGCCAGTCGAAATTTCAACTGAGCACTCCCGTGCTTCGGAGCGCACTTTAAGCAGTCGGTCCCGGCTTGCTTTTAGAAAGTTAAAGGGCCATGACAGAGGCTTGCGGGCGGCCTAAAAACTCTACCACCAGAATTGGCCACTGACTCATACGAACTTACTTACCAACAAATACCTAAACTTCCCCCACTGTCTTCACATTCTGCATATACCCAGGTAATGACACCATCCCATTACAAGTCTTCCACCCATCGTCGAACATTGCCAAAGTGGGCCATACGTTATTTTACCCCTGTATTGCTGCCATTTTGGACCATAATAGCAGAATGATTCTTGGGTTAATATCCCCGCTTTGTCTAGTTAAGTGCCGATTTGGTATGTATGATTTTGGATAACTGGATGTTGGTATAGTGGAATTAGAACTAATGCCACATGACAAGACTTCGGGTGCCCTAAAAACTCTGTCACCAGAATTGGCCACTGACTTATACGAACTTTCTTTAGCCATTAGACGACCACTGCTGGGCATAGGCCCCAAAGAGCGCCATGACGACCGATCTGGCACTCAGCTTAAACGCCTTCAATTTATCAAGAATGGTAGACCACTTTTTATTTGCTGACTGTCCACAGACTCTCACCAGGAACTCACTCTCCGCGTCATAGAAATCATTATCATCATTAGCATTGTATCAGCCAATAGACGTCCACTGCTGAATAGTTCAGCAGTGCCTACAGGCCTATATGATATGCCTACAGGCCCCCAAAAATACCATGACAAGATAGAAATACTTAATCATTATAATACTTTACGATTTACGTCTGAAAAGATTCATAGGCAGACACAATCCAGACGATTTGCAACTTGGCAGTAAAATGCAGTAAAAAGCAGTGTTATTCGCAATCACCAGACTCGATTGCCGATGGAAACAAATCCACTGGCTTTCAACTTTCAGCGAATGAATAGGAGATGGCTATCTTTACGGTGAACGTGGAGACTTGCCAAAACTACACAATCGCTGGTCTTTGGCGAGGGAAGAATTTCGACGCGTTTGAGTGAATGTGCATGTTTAAAAAATGTTTAAAAACTATAGTGTAAATATTCAGCTCAAAGCGCAAATAGTAAGAGCCTTTTTCATAAACGTACTTTAAGCCTCTGTATGTGTTTTTGTGTATGTCTGTGGCCTTCGGGCGGCCTAGAAACTCTGTCACCAGAGTTGGCCACTGACTCATACGAACGAACGAACGAACATACGCCTCTGTTAGCTTTTATGCCTTTCAAATCTTTCATTGTCTTTTACATTGACATAAAAGTGACAGGTGTCAATTCTGTTGTAACATTTTTTAAACATAGCTAACTTAAATTATCGCGGTCCTTTGTATTTTAATTCATTAGAAAAGAACGGCAACAATTTAAGTTAGTTTAGTTAAGAAAATGTTACGACAGAATCAACATTAATGAAACACAATATTTAGCAAGCAGCTAAAATAACGCGTTTAATGAATAAAGGCATCTTTACGTACGTTTGGATGCCACTTTAGTAGCAACAGACCTAATCTATTTCCCGATAATAAAAAAAAAACAGCCTATCCCATAAAAAGAGGCTTTGATAGATTTTGCCGCCAATTTTTTTATGCAAATGCCATCAATCATCCAGACAACTGTCATTTAATAGATTGCTTTCGCCCTTTATGTTTGCGCTGAACACTTTGTCATGCGGTTTTGATTAAAATATCGATTAGGTTTTGATAACTTTGAATGATGGAGTCGCCTAATTGGTATGAGATAAAAATGAGTTATTGCTCTCATGCATACTAATGGCGGTGCATCAAAGGGGTCAGAAAACATTGAAATTACAAGGTTATAAATAGCTTAACTAGTTGAACGAAAAGAAAAGGTTAAAAGAAGCATTTAATAATAAAAAAAATAGTGTCGTTTAATTTTTTTTTTATGTTAGCAAGTGACAAGACAATCAAGGCGCCCACCTGATAATAAGCACCACGCCTGACTTTTACAGATGCAGTGCCACCCAAAGCTTAAAGTTTTAAGTGTTTGCGTGGCACTGCACTGAGCTTATCACCCCGAGACATTGTTGTCTCTTTCACCCAGTAATTTCACTTGCTACAGTGCCCTTCTAACCTAAACACAGTGCAGCTTGCACACTACTGCTTGGAGGTAGAATATCTGACACTGCGGTGGTACCCGGCAAAACGGACTCTTGCTGAAGAGTCCTACCACCAGGTAAGATTATTTTATTTTATTTATTCGGGATAACCTACTGACTGACTTTTATCAAAAACACAATTTTTATCACCCTTTAACAGTTTTATGTCATCGGTTTTAATACCAGGGGATAATACTGCTAAATGATAGTAAGTTTTAATTGTAGTTTTTTACACTCTACCCTAAGAGTAGAATATTCTAAAGTTTTTACTTCTGCCACGCCATACTGAAAATGCCAAAGTTCGATTCATCATAGCAGCTTTCTAATATTCCCACTACTGGGACACTGGCTTACTCTCAAGAGAGCGATTGAGTCATAATCCGCCACGCGGACCTAACGCGGATTGGTGAATAAAAGATAATAAAAAATCGATTATACGGTTGTAATTTTGTTGTACTTATAGAATATTTGTGTAACGTTCCGTATTTAGTTAAGGTTCCATTAATACATATATTAATTATCAATAATAATTATTGATAAATCGCTTAATGCCATTATCATAATTCAAAAAATAATGCTTTCAAACTCAAGATATTGCCTATGTCCAGCAGTGGAATTGCTGATAAAATATAATGATGATGATGATTGTCAAAAATAAAATGTAGATTATCTATCAATTACCTAGGTCTACATAAGAGTATGACTATCAGGAGTTTTGTTTTACTGGTAAGTCTACTGGGAACAAATTTCCCAGTAGTTATACTGGTAAGTTTGTTAAGAAGAAAATTCCTAGTAGTCCGACTAGTGGACCACTGGGAATAGCCCATTTTAAAGAGATCGTTTCGTAGAATAAGCCCCCAGCTCCTCCCATCCACAATCCGTGCATCACGCCACCTGGCGGGTGGCGGCGCAAGCTGCTACTAATTAATTCGCGCGCACGCTGGCAGCACGCCAACGCGACGCATGGCAATCGCTACTTTTACAGCCTGTTGTTGGGCAATATCATGTTTTTTGTAAAAAAAATTGCGTCGTAGTTGCGTTATTAGCGTTTAAAATAACTGTTATTGATATTAATCTTTTAACGGTACAAATTTACAACGATTTTATATTAGTTTTTAATCAAAAACGTAGGTACACAGTGGTGTCGATTCTGTTGCAACATTTTTTAAACTAAACTCACTTAAATGGTTGCCGTCCTTTTCTAATGAATTAAAATACTAAGGATAATTAGTATTTTAATAATTACTTAGTTAAGTTTAGGAAATGCTGCAAGAAAATCGACATTAGTATTTAAGTATACACGCTTTTGCTCTCGAAAAATACGCTGCTACTCTCAATTAATGATTATCTTGATATAAAAAAATCTGTACTTTGACACTTTTAGAAAATAGAATAGAAAAATAGAAATAGAAATACATTTACTTACTGTAAGAATACATGTAGGTACAGTACACAGAAAAGCATTACATTACATTTAGATTATGCATTTTTCTAGACGGAGTCATTTACTAAGATACATAAAGAAAATGTAATAAATTGTCATTAAATTAGCATAGAATTGCATTCAGTTACCCCTTCCTACCCAATCTGTGTAATGGAAAAACAGATTTAGTAATGGATGTGCCCTTTGATGCCTAACGTGCCCCGCTCTACCCCGCAAGGCCTGTTATATCCTGATTTAGGGTGAGTATCCATCGAGGCCGAGAGCGGAGATGAGATTATGTGAAAACGAACCATTCGTAAATAACTTTGTATAAGTCAGTGGCTAACTATACTGCTTAAAAGCTTTCGTCATGAGCTACCTTGAAGAACTTTAAATAAACAGGACCGACTGATTAACGTGCCTTCCGAAGCACGGAAGCTCTCAGTTGAAATTGACGTTAACGGTCACCCATCTAGATTATAAAGCCGCGGAACAGTCAAAACAATAAAACCTAAAAATATGATATTGCGACTATTTGCTTTCCTTATGCTTTATTAGTAAATTTTTGACTACCTTTTGATAACTCATTAAACAAATAAATGTGGCTAATTTAGTCCAATGGCGTTTTCACCTTGTTTTAAGACGTTTAAAAGTGATCCTTGTGATTGTATTGAATGAAACTATTCTGAATTCGAATTTGAATCAAGTGTCAATCAAAAATTTACTACTTTCTGAAATCTACGATACAAGAAATCTTTGTGTAGTCATGACTGTAATAAATAACTGTTGAGTGTGCTATGTAATGTTAGTTACCTATTCAAAATATCTCTTACCTCAGTTTCAGTGTGCACCAGCCCTAACCACCGTTCCCGCCTTGTATTATAATCCGTTTGTCTGTCTGTACGAACTGGATTAGTAAAAAGCTTTTTATTATAGTAATTAGCTGGCGAAAAAGGCTTTGACGTTTTTCTTTCCACCACTTTCACTTTGCAATATTTCCTATAGATTTATGTTGCGACTAGAGTTTTTCGCAAGCATTTTACTGAAATTGTTCAGAATAATCTTGCGAAGTCGAACGTGATTGGAAATAAAAATTTATTTTTTAATTAATAAACAATAAATAATGCTGGACAATCCACACCGCATCATCTAGCCCCAAGCTAAGCAGAGCTTGTGTTATGGGTACTAGATGACTGGTACTTATTACAATATACATATAGATAGATGTTTTTTATGAAACATATAAAATACCCAGAACACCCGGAACAAATATTTGCAGATCGTACAAAACTTTGACCCGAGGTGGGAATCAAACCCGCAACTTTTTTACCAAGAGTAGTAGAGTTCTCTGTGATAGAGCTCGTCCGGGGAAGGACTACCACCATACCTATTTCTGCCGCCAAGCAGTGATGCTCGCATTGCTGTGTTCCGGTGTGAAGGGTATGGTTTCCAGTGAAATTACTGGCATATGAGGCTTTCGTTCTTAGCCTCAAGGTGGCAACCCGCGAGTGATACCTCTGGTATTGCAAGCGTTCATAGGCTGCGGTAACCGCTTACCATCTTGTGGGCCGTACGCTTGGTTGCCACTTCAGTTGTATAAAAAAAAAAAAAAAAACTTCCGTTATAGTTAAAAATCTTGTTTTTATAAATTATATTTGTACGAATAAATGTATTCTATCAATTTATTGGTACTCATTAGTATAAGGCCAATGACCTTTACCATTTGGTAAAGGCTCAGTACTGGTCTTCTAATTGGTTGAGATGACGATGTTGAAGCTTTTGTTTTGGGTGTTCTTTGTCAAAATCTTTTAACATATATATTTTAGCTAATTTAAACATAAGCGAGTCTTTATAATTATAAAAAAACGTATCTATTATTATAACTAAGCTATTAATTGATGAAAAAGGACGCACAAAGCGGCATTATTACAGTGTTGAGTCTTATTGGGGCCGTACCATCAATGAACCACTATGTAAATTGAAGAGAACCTAGAGCAGTTGCTATTTAGAGATTTCTACTTTTTTTTGACGAGAGACTCGCCTCAATTTGCAGAGTCATTCAAAGTTTATAACTCACAGAACTAATAACCGCTGGGAAATAAAGGTTCTTAAATGGCAGCTGCGAACCGGAAAACGAAGTAGGACTGCCTCCCACTCGATGGTTTGATGTTAAAACGTGGTATGCAACAGATCGTAAAAATGTCCCGGAGCAAAAAATGAAGTTCTTTGTGATAGAGCTCGTCCGGGGAAAGACTATAACCATACCTATTTCTGCCGCCAAACAGTAATGCTCGCATTGCTTTGTTCCGGTTTGAAGGGTATGATTTCCGGTGAAATTACAGGCACATGACTTTCCATCTAACATCTCAGGGTGGGGGTAACACGCAAGTGATATAAAACAAAATAAAAATAAAAAAGCATTTATTCACATGATATGATGTTGCATGCGTACATAAGCTACGGTAACCGTTGACCATCAAGTGAGCCGTACACTTGGTTGCCATTTTAGCCATAAAAAAAAGAACCCACATCCTCACGCATCTCAGCCGATAACACGCCTACCTCGTCACCGAGATTATCAATAAATAATAACAAGCATTATGAGAATTGTATGCTCTAGATTTCACTCTACTCTACAATGAGTAATTGACGACATGATAGTCGACTATTCAGTGCAAGTGAGCGCGCCATCTAAACATTACTGGAACGTACTCAATGTAAACATTATATTATTTTGATTCAGTGTTACATCGTTCTAAAATATTATGCTAACAGTGAGTCTGTAGATTGTTTAGTTTTATGTGAGACAGAAATTCTAAAGAGATTTCAACTATACTTCAGTGTTAAAAATGAACAGTAAATACATGTCTTACAATAGCTATAATACAAGCCAAAGTAATGAAGGATATTTAAAGGCAAGTGCTATTAACTTTTTTTTCAGAACTATATGTAGAGTCTGTCTTGAAACATTGCATTTCTATTGTTATGCCATTGACATAAAAGTCATCTGATGACAGTTCTCTTATTGAACAGACCCTAAAAAAATTAAACAAATATATAAAAGTTTTTTGTGATAGAGCTCGTCCGGGGAAGGACTACCACCATACCTATTTCTGCCGCCAAGCAGTAATGCTCGCATTGCTGTGTTCTGGTGTGAAGGGTATGGTTTTCGGTGAAATTACTGGCACATGTGGCTTTCGATCTTAGCCTCAAGGTGGCAACCCACGAGTGATACCTCTGGTATTGCAAGCGTCCATAGGCTGCTGTAACCGCTTACCATCTTGTGGGCCGTACGCTTGGTTGCCACTTCAGTTGCATAAAAAAAAAAACATGGAACTAATATGTACTACCATAAAAAATACCTGCTTAACCAAACAGTGCCATCTAGCTTCAAACTAATGTAACACTGTACTATTTCTGTGCTAACATTTTACTATAGTGAATAACACAGCATTGAATTGTTTAATTTCTTTTTTTACGTCTTCGTCGTGACCGTAATCCCGTAGTTTCCTTTGCTGTTATTTTTTGTTCTTTTTCTATGCAAATGGGTAATTTGCAATGTTTTTAATGTCGCAAACACATTCGCAAGCCATTTGTAAAAGTCTTTACGGAGACTGCAGTGGATAGAAATGATTTTGCTTATAAATTAGTTTCGTTAATTAGCTTTGAAACGACCTTAATAATGTAAAAATGAAGGGGTATATTTTATTTGAAAGCGTATCATATTATTATGTAACATGCCTTTAATGAACGTGATCGAGAAAAATCAAAGTACTTCTACATGTTTAGCTCAAGATCGAGACGTCTAGAAAAAATAAGGGGAAGCCTTTGCCCAGCAGTGGGACACGAATAGCTCCCCGGTCATTTTTCGTAGAACTGTAGTCTACTTGCAGAAGGTCATTGTTATCGTATAAGACAATTTTGTCATGCAAATAGACCGCCAAAAATTATTGTCTTCATTGGTCATTGTCTAAATACCATTTACGTTTATCAACCTTGAGCTTAATAGATTTTAATTATATAAGTAAATAAATCATTGCAACATTTCTGCCCGCAGCTTTGTTCGCGTGGTACCAAAATAAATAAGCTACTAAATAAAGTAGTAAGAGTAGTAGAGTTCTCTGTGATAGAGCTCGTCTGGGGAAGGACTACCACCATACCTATTTCTGCCGCCAAGCAGTAATGCTCGCATTGCTGTGTTCCGGTGTGAAGGGTATGGTTTCCGGGGAAATTACTGGCACATGAGGCTTTCGATCTTAGCCTCAAGGTGGCAACCCGCGAGTGATACCTCTGGTATTGCAAGCGTCCATAGGCTGCGGTAACCGCTTACCATCTTGTGGGCCGTACGCTTGGTTGCCACTTCAGTTGTATAAAAAAAAAAAAAAAAAAAAGTACAATAAAAATATGCAAGAAGAAGGATATAGGAAATGCTTTTATAATATTAATGAAATTCTCTTGTATAGTATTTTTGATTTATTTAAATTTTATTTTTTGAAAATTGACATGATACAACTTTTTTTTTTTTTATTGGTTTGACAAGCGTTTGGCCACCACCTCACCTGATGGTAAGTGATGGCGTAGTCGATGATGGAGCACGCTTGCCTAGAAAGAACCTGAGGGCTTACTCTTGCGGATAAATGCGATAAATCGTTACACTTTTCGTGGTTCAGCTTATGTCCGAGAGTGCTCTGAACTTAGTTATACATATATTTATTATAGTATATGTGTACAGACCCCGGCAACGAGTTCCATTCTTTACACGTGCTAACTTATTTTTCCGTTATGATTAATAATTTATTCTATTAGGTATATTGTATCTATTTTTTTTTATTTGCTCTAATTTTAGAATTCTTTAAATCTGCGATTATTACTTATAATTTTTTTTTTTTTGTTGGTACACAATCTTATTATTTTATTTTTAATTAATATAAGTGTAAATCTGTGTTTGCATGTCGGACAACGAAGAAGTGTTTGAGATATTTTAAAACAAATGGTAAAACCTAATACCATAATACCATACTTCAAGCAAATAAATATCATTTCATTTCATATAAAATGTATAAACACATAATAATGTATAAAACCAAGTGTTCGTATATTATACTCGACTTTTGAGGAAGAAAATAGAAAATATCATACAAATGACTATACACAATTAGAAAATAATATACAGAAGTATACAAATGAAAGTAAAAGTGTAAAAAAGAAGACCCTCAATGAACCGCAAAAAAATTGGATCAACAAAGATGTATTGACAGAAATTAATAAAAGAAATAGCTTATGGACACAACACAAACAAATCCCTAGCGATAAATTCTTGGAAATTGAGTTTAAAACGAAGAGAGACAACACATCTAAACTAATACAAGATACAAAAGAAGCCTACTACCACCGAGAATTCACCAAAAACTCAAACAAACCTAAAAACATGTGGAAACTTATTAATGACTTAGCGAATAACAAAATAAAGCAGAGCTGCTCACCTCCAAAATTGATCATAGATTCTAAACTAATAACAAATCCCAGCGATATCTGCGAAACATTTAATCAATACTTTTCAACTATAGGACCCCAACTGGCGGAACAAATACCTTCAACCTTTCACGACAACTTAAATAACTATTCTTTACCACAAAACACTATTTTAAACAACACTGAACTAGCTACTTTCGAACCATGTACTGCTGATGAAATCTGTAAAATTGTAAACAAACTCGATTCAAATTCTAGCGCGGGTCTTGATGGAATAAATACCAAAGTAATAAAATGCCTAAAAAATCTATTAGTAAATAATCTAACATCATGTTACAACAAACTCTTAGAAAATGGCGACTTTCCAAACACCTTAAAGGTAGCAAAAGTGACCCCAGTCTACAAATCAGGTATAAAAACAGACCCCGGGAATTATAGACCGATTTCTGTGCTGCCTATACTATCTAAAATACTTGAAAAAATTTTACATACACGTTTAGAAACCTACCTAACTTCAATTAACTTTATTTACAACAAGCAATACGGATTCAGACCAAAAAGTAACACCCTATCAGCAACAATTGACCTAATAACAGAGATTAAATCTAACATTGACAATAAAAAAATTGCTCTTGGCGTTTTTATTGATTTAAAAAAGGCCTTTGACACCGTCAGTCACAAACTTCTGATAAAAAAACTAGAAAAGATAGGTATAAGAGGCAGTGCCCTTAAGATGTTTGAGTCATACATTACGAAGCGATCTCAAGTAGTTAAAATAGATAACGTCCAAAGTAGGGCAGCTCCCATCACGTGTGGAGTCCCTCAAGGCTCCATATTAGGGCCACTGCTATTCCTTATATATATAAATAACATAAACGAACTTAATCTGCATGGTCATGTTACCCTGTATGCTGATGATACGTGCCTGTTTTACTTTGGTTCGTCAATACACGATGTCATATCACACGCTCAGTCAGACCTAAATACTCTTTATTCTTGGTTTCAGTACAATTTATTAACAATTAATACATCAAAAACATGTTATACTATCTTTAGAGCTAAAAACAAGGTAATCCAACCCCATGACTCACTAAAAATCAATAACATACCACTGCAGGAGAAACAACACGAAAAATATCTCGGCCTAAAAATAGACAGCTATCTAACATGGAATAAGCACATTGAATACGTTATGGGTAAATTATCATCACTCACTGGATCACTCCGTAACATTGCTCGATGTATTCCACCAAAAATACGGTATACCATTTACAACTCCTTAGTGAAACCTCATCTATTATATCTAATCGAAATTTGGGGTAGCGCCGCTAAAACAAAAATTAACGAACTACAAATTGCTCAAAATAAAATTATTAAAATACTTTTTCGCTATCACTATCTCACATCAACCACAACAGTTTATAAGGAAACAAAATTAATGAATATCAAACAACTTTATATTTATAATACCTGCATACTCGTTCATAAAATTCAAAAACACTCTCTCCATACTAGCCTATCTTTTATAACAGCGCGACAAGTAAGCAAACGCAACACTCGACGAGCGAGTTTTTTGGTACTTCCGAAGGTACGGACAAACTATGGCAAAAAAATGATCACTTTTGGAGGCGCGCAGCTTTACAATAAATTACCCCCAACTATAAAAAATACGGACTCACTTGCTGCATTTAAATCAAAACTATCACGCTATGTGTTCGAAAATTACTTTTGATATTTGCTACTATCTACTATAGTTGTGTTGTTAAATTTCAATGCAGTAAGTACCTACCTACTCACCTAACTAAACCTACAAACTTATAATCTTATTAGTTACTCGGACGACGACGCGACGCACATAAAACTTTATTGTTAATTTTTATTTTTAAGTTAAGCTTAGTTCTCATGTAAGTGACATAATGTCTTTTTTGAGAATAAATATCTATGAACCTTATATAAAGCAAACAATCTCATGAAAATTACTACAAATCTTCAGTTTCACTTTATTCTATTTGTTGTACAACGGTACAAGCCGTGGATCGTGGAGGTAGCTATTTATCTTGTGGCGCAGGTGCAGTCTAACAAATGAAGCTCCATCACGCGGTGCTGAGGTGTGCTCGTAGCACTGGTGTCACCCTTTGGTTTTTTGCGTTTAGTCACTGCTGTGGTTTTGCCAGGTAAAGTTGTGTTTATTTTTATGTTTTTGTTCGATAGCCGGAACGTTTTTAAGCCTATGCACACCACAACTTTCGAACGAAATGTGACAGCGCGTTTCACGCAAATCACATGCTGTTTATTAATAAAAAAATAACGCATCGTCGCTTATAATATAAGGCTTGTATTTATTTTTCAGCTTAAAATAAAACGTGGTAAAGCCTATGCACATTACAAATACAAAAGCATTGAACTTCTGCGCTATTTTTTATATAACTTTAGTAATTTTTTGCATATTTAGTCATGGATTAAGATTAATCCTTAGTTATATAACCTAACATACCCCTTGGATACATCAGGGGGTGATCTCGCTTTAATTATCATCTCGATCTTGTCGTGACGAAGTGCCCTACACGTTAGATTAGCCATTGTCCGCTAATGATGGATGAAAGAGGGTGTGGAAGTCAGTAGAGTGTGGTGCAAGTGACCCGATGAAGCAGGGCTAAAATAACACTTATGATATTTTTTTGTTGTACTACTGTTTTTTTTTTTTTGTCGTGGGTTCGAATCCAGTCGTGCACCAAGGGATTTTTCGCTACGAAAAATTTATGTGCGCAATGCCAATGCTCTCATACGGTGAAGGAAAACATCGTGAAGAAACCGGCATGTCCAAGAACTAAAAATTCTAAAGACATGTGCCATCCACCAATCCGCATTGGGTCCGCGTGGTGGATTAAGACCCAACCACTCTCGCTTGAGAGTAGGCCAGTGTCCCAGCAGTGGGAACATAGAAGGCTGTCATGACGATGTTTTTTTTAATTCACAAGTTAAATTTTATTGTGCATAATGTGGTCACCTCTAATTGAGAGAGCATCTAAATGGAACTGAATAAAATATTAATGATGACACATTAGTAACGATTACGATTACGAGTACGATTAGCCTGTTGTGTCCCACTGCTGGGCAAAGGCCTCCCCTTGATCTCTCCAGTCATCTCGGTTTTGAACTAGTTGGACCCAAATTCTATCAAAGTTGTCGAGATCATCTCGCCATCTCTTTTTGGGTCTGCCACGACGCTGTTTTTTTTTTTTTTTTTTTATACAACTAAAGTGGCAACCAAGCGTACGGCCCACAAGATGGTAAGCGGTTACCGCAGCCTATGGACGCTTGCAATACCAGAGGTATCACTTGCGGGTTGCCACCTTAAGGCTAAGATTGAAAGCCTCATGTACCAGTAATTTCACCGGAAACCATACCCTTCACACCGGAACACAGCAATGCGAGCATTACTGCTTGGCGGCAGAAATAGGTATGGTGGTAGTCCTTCCCCGGACGAGCTCTACCACAGAGAACTCTACTACTCTTGATTTGCTGTCACAGGGCTCCACTGAGATGTGGTTTTGGCCCACAGCTCACTATACACGTTAGTAATATCTTTGATTATTCATACAGCACTGCGCCTGATCTGAATCCCCTTTGTAAGTTATAAATGTGTTTTTCTCGTTGGTGATCATTATTAAGGCATATTTAAATGACACAAGTTTCATGCAACAGGCAAAAAAACTTGTAAAAAAAAAAAATATATCACAAAAAATTCAGATCAACACACGAAGTGTCATACTGGAAGGACTCTTCAGCTAAATTCGTCTTGGGCGGGTACCACCGCAGTAATATTCTGGCCCGGTAGACTTATTTCACCCAGAGTAGGTCACCTGGTGGTCTAGTGGTGGTGACCCCGCCCTTAGATCCGTAGGTCGTGGGTTTGAATCGTGGTGACGAGCGCAGTGTAGTACCACGCAGAACTTTAATACTAAAATTTTTGGGTGACCTACCCGATAAATTAATTCTTGGGTGATATTACAGCTGTCAGTCACTTCATTTTCTGACATAAAAAAGTTGCTAAAACACATGACTTAAGCCAACGTCGCTTCATCCGTTAAGGTTTCAGGGGTCTCAATTTAATTCGTCGAGTTAATCTCGCCTCATTGTCCACGGGTCCCGCGTGATCTTGTTCAAGTACGGTCATGGTGTGCAGTTGACAACAATCACGCCAATTAATAATGCAAAAAAACAATGACGTTCCATCATTGCCACCTTTTAGACCAAATTTCCGTACATTATAGAAATCCAGCATATTTTGCAGCCACATGAACGCTTGTACATTAAAAAACCCGATTATGCATGAATGCCGGGTTTCTATAATTTCATTTCATTTCATTTCATTTCATTATCTTTTGACATGGCACATGCACTTAGATATTATGGCAATTAGTACACAATACTAAAGCTTTATAAATATTAAGTACTTATGTCTTATCACTATGCGATAACGTGCGAGCGTTTATGTGGCTGCAAAATATGATGGGTGTAGGATTCAATGACGACCGATGTGGCGCAGCGGGCGCAGGTCCGCCTGCGACGCAGAGGTTGCGGGTTCGATTCCCGCCTCGGGACAAATGTTTGTACGATCTACAAATATTTGTTCCGGGTGTTCTAGGTATTTTCTATATATAATAAAAAGTATCTATCTATATATTGTATTGTATTAAATATATATCAGTCATCTAGTACCCATAATACAGCTCTGTTTAACAGCAGCTTATCATGGGGCTAGATGATGCTGTGTGGATTGGCCAGCATTATTTATTTATTTATTTTATTTATTTACTGATGAACCATAGTCACGATGAACATCGTACATTCTTACATCGTATATGGAGTTTTTTATTATAAAAAAAATATGTGCGCAATGCCAGTGCTCTCATTCAGTGAAGGCAAACGTGAAGAAACTGGCATGTCCAAGAACTAATGGCCCATTTACACCATACAATAATTGCATGCAAAAATTGCTTTATCAAATCCATTTTTGAACATTTTTATTCCAAAATCAACAATTCTTGCATGCAATTATTGTATGGTGTAAATGGGCTTTTAGAATTCAAAAAACATGTGCCATCTACTAATCTGCATTAGGTCTGCGTCGTGGATTCTCCCAATAATTCTCGTTAAGCTAGTTTCCCAGCAGTGGGAACATTAGAAGGCTTTAATAATGAATGATTGCCCTAATATCGCTAAACAGAATTCCAGTTGCCGATGCCTGTTTTTTTTTTAATTTATTAGGTTTGCCAACAGTTTATACATGATTACATGAGTTAAATTACAAACGAAGTATTCAAGGCTACATGTGAAACCAATAATAGGCAAACACAGCGTGATTGCACAGCGAAATTAATTGATGCATCCCAAATAAATCGCTGAAACCAAATTGAAGACAGTTGGATGTTTTCAATAGATCCTCCTCAATCCAAAATACATTTAAGGCCTATACAACCTCCGTAAATAATTACATCAGGATACAATAAAACCTCCGAGACAAATGGATGTAAAGACAATGCAAGACGGGCGATACAATTCAACAATGGAGTATTTTAGCGCCGCGATGGATGAAAAGGAGCGTACAGCATAGAAATATAATTTAGAATTCGGATAATATGTTTCTTATTGAAATAATAATGTTAGTATCTTATTTTGAGTATTAAGAACAGCTGATACTGGTTACTAAAATACTTGCGACGCAAAACTTTAAAACTTTTACTTACTTCGGCAATATTAAGAGTAAAGTGTGAAAAGTCTTTTCGATATTATTATCAGATTCCTCAGTTTATAAAACCGTTTAAAACCCTTGACTGAGTGGTGGCCAAGGATAGGTCAATGTAACCCGGGTCGTACAACAGCTGGGTCGATGACATTGAAAAAGTAGCTAAAAAGCGAAAAGACTAGGAAAAATGCAAGGCACATCCATAGCGTGGCCTCTTTTTGCTTAAACCTATTCCATTGTAATTTACAAATTCATTATCATCATTATCTCACCCGATAGACGTCCACTGCTGGACATAGGCCTCATAGAGCACCATGACGACATTTACAAATTAATTAGAACGTAAATTGAGGCTTTCGACTGTGTACATACACCGAATGAAGCGATTCTTTTGCGTTGACAACTCGACAAGGGCCAAAGCGAATTTATTGAGCACGTGAAAAATGATGCAGGACTGCGAGACACGACTTGGGGTCGACGTGGGATAGTGGACTCTACCTGATTGGATTGTCTTCGAAAGTACATTAGAGCCTTCTAAAAAGTAAACTTCGTTGACAGAAAAGGTATTAATGCTTTGGCTTTAGTGCGGACCAGGATAAAAAACAGGAAATAATAATAATAAATAATACGTTACCTATGCCAGGGCCAAAACTATATTCCTGTTCTAAGCCGTGACGAATTATAATTAAATAACAAACATACAATTTTTTAAACATGTGTAAGCATTATTTTTACTAAAAACGGGATATTTACCATGATTCGTGAGTGTGAGTTTTATTGATTCCCGATATTATTGAAATTAGTGAAAATTATGTTAATAACCATGATAGTTTTAAAAACTATAATATGTGTAAGCATTTATAATTTTAGTAGGATAGTAAGATAGGAAGAGGAATAATAAGAATAGGAAAGTAATATTAGGATTATTATGAAGGATGTTCGGTGCCACCGTTTGAGCTGTACTGTCGCTCCATGTCACTCTCCTCGCTCACCCAAGCTTTTCAGATCAGACAACAGCAAATTGTCCTCACAAATCACCAGCTATTTGGTACATGCGCCAAGTTCTCCACAGTTTTTCGCCTCACCGATGGTATCGACATGAATGATCGTTTTATTCGGAATCGTTTTGTCTTTCTAATGGCGCAATGCGATTGACAGCTGCTGACGAGACGAAGGTTTCTGTTTTGAGAAGCTTTCAGGAGGATCTGCTAGAGGTTCACAAAACATTGCCGTTTTTGCCACCGCGGAAATGTGAAATAAATATTATTAAGCCTTGTACGGACTAAGGGCTTTAATTGTTTTATTTTAATAGCTTAGCGTATTCAAAATATTTTTTTTTTATACCACTAGAGTGGCAACCAAGCGTACGGCCCACTTAATGGTCAGCGGGTACCGTAGCCTATGTACGCATGCAACATCATAGATATCACTTGCGTGTTACCACCCTGAGACGTAAGATGGCAAGTCTCATGTGCCTGTAATTTTACCGGAAACCATACCCTTCGAACCTTCGAATCTAGTTTACTCATACCACTAGAAATTTTTCTACTTTCTGACACAATACAATAAACCGTGTTGCATATTGGCATCTTCCGTTTCTAAGAGAGTACCGTTCTGCGTGTACAGTACTTAGATGGGTGACCCTGACTGCCAGTTGCGTTTCTATCCAAGGGTACGTAAAACTGTGGCTTTAAAAAATACGTCTTATTTTTCTTAGGAGATAATAAAAGTTAGTTACTGTTTTTATAATTTCATTGAAAAAATTAAGTTTTTTACATTAAATTTTCAATTTTGTTTTCAATTTTGTTGCACGCACTACATACATGCTTTCTATAATCAATGTCGTATATTACGCCTACCTATACTAATTATATCTACATCATTTATCCTGTATAGATACTGTTTCTACCAAGGGTGTTAAATCTTCTGGAAAGATCCAAAATTAATGAGTCCTGTTATTGCAAACTTATCTGTGTGTGTGACAATGACAATATTATATGATGCATCTCTTGTTAAGTCAATGAACTATATATCAAACAAAGATCTATCAAGGTAATTTATCTAATCTATTAATATATATCTTATTTAATTATCTAACGCCCAAATACATACTAAAACGCTACTTAACTCTAGTTTAATTTTTTGACTTTGCCATACGTGTTTGAGATCATATCGTTTGATTCTGTTCGGGCGGGGCGTATACGATCTTTAGAACAATTGTAAATTAAAAATATGTACATACTTACAAAACGAATTAAAACATACAAAACACATAATGAAACAGTTGAGCCATCCAACTCAAAGACCGATAAAATAATATAAAAAATATAGATACATAGATATATTAGGGTACAAAATAATACGAATGATGAAAAGGACCTGTGTTAAAGGTACAGTATAATCAGAGCCAAAACAAAACAATGTGATTTATAGATAAGTATAATATCTAAAAACACTGTATTTATTTAAATAAAGCTGTTATAATTTGACTTCACAGATAAAGATACCCACAGAAATGAAAACTCAGTCCATTTTCTATTGTCTCGTATTCATTCAAAATGTCACACATGTCTGCTACAGCAATACAAACCTTATCTCGCAGTTATAAGCTTTTACTTTCTTTGTCCTTAAACCCGCCAGGATAATTTTTAAGGGTAAATTCTATTGTTCGTGAGATTTCGTTCGGAAACGGCGCCCTTTGCAAATGACTCGTTAGACCGGAAGTAGGTTGAGTATTATTTATGTTATGCTGAAATAATGATAATGGCTCTAAACTCTCCGCTATTGTTCTGGGAAATATTTTTATGGGCAATTAGTATGGAAATAATCCTCCAGATAGATTCCATAGATTGTTTTTGTTTTGCTTGTGTAATACTCCGATTTTGTTTATTAGCATAAAACAATCATATATTAAATATTCATAGTATCTAGAAAAACAAAGAAAGATCTTTATTTAGCAGTGGAGGATCAAGGTTGAACCAACGGTCAAAGTCAAAGTCAAAGTATTTTTAAGCAGTGGGAACATTAGAAGGCTGTCATGATGATGATGATCTATATTTGTCTTCTTGCCACACCCAGGGTGACAGATATAATTTTTTCACAAATTTTAAGTGCGTTCTGTCACCAAATCAGGCAGACAAAACTGGGTGACAGATGGGAATAATCCTATATATTTACTTTTTTTTTATCATACCAAACCAATTGCCATAGTAGCGAAGGACGCTTAGAACGTTTATTTTTCTACAAATTTTTGGCAGATACTTTAGAATCTGTTAAACTATGCTAATGCTTAGCAAACATTATCTGCATAACACAGCCACTGAAGCATACCTGAAATCATGTTTCAGCGTAACTCAAATACCGAGCGGGGGCGTTTCCGGCTAATGACGCCGGATAAACGACGTCACATCCGGTTTGCGCCCCGATCGCGTCATTTCCTCCTAGCTTTAGACGAGTTTAATGAGGGTGTTAGTATTGCTGCAATATTTATTTGTCTCTGGTATATCATTGTTTTAGGATTTTAACGAAAGTGATGCATCATTTTCTTCTGTTATAAAATTGTTACTGACTAATTGACTGACAAATAATGCTCGGCCTCACCAAAAGTTTTCACGAAATTTGATAGATATGTTAAGAAAGAACTAATGTCGTATTTTAAGAAAGCAGGATGAAATTTGACTGAAAAAAATCAGTGCTTTCAAAGGCTTGTAGCGTTTTACCAGTGAGACGTTTTCGTCTCAAATTATTAAAAAAAAAGCTGTCTATTTAGATGGCGGTAGCTCAACTGGCGAGCCCAAGAGAATGTAAGCACTACGTTTGGCGAGCTATGGTAAATGTGTAGGGAATTCAACATTGGTTGCTCCTGCTGTCACTGTCTGTCATACCTCTGGCTGGTGTCAAAGTCATAGTACGTAGTACATTATCTTTGGTCGTACTGTAGTGGAAATCAAATACAAACGAAAAGAAAAAAAATCGCTTGACAAGAGACGAAACAAAAACGAAGTTACCAACTTTTTTCTTGTTTTGATAACCTTTCACAGTATGGCAGTAGGGCAGCTAGCGCCATCTGTCAAAGCAATCGGAACTACTTTTTTTTAATCTCGAATCGAAAACCTCATTACAATTTCTGGACTCTAGACTTTCGTTTTGGATGTGCGTTGATTGTCAGTCAGTCAGTTGTACATCGATTTTACATTTTTATTTTAATCGACTTTTTTTTTAATTATTATACATAAAAAAGATGATTCTTACCATGTAATAAACAAATTTCTGATTGGCTGTCGGGAAAAGTTACTTCTACTGCTATTGGTAAAGTAGGTACTTCCTTTGAGTTCCTATTTCAGAATCTTTTGAGTTGATGATTTTATTTAATGATCAAATCGCTATAGTTAAGTTAATCTCCACCAAACGCATTTACTCACAGAAAAGTCATTAAATCCGCCATTTTGTTTTTTAATTATTTTTCCCGCCTCCGGTCGTAACTTATGGGAATTTTCTTGATTTGCCTTCTAAATTAACGATCTACTATAATTAGGAGTTTGAGCCATTTGCTTCCAGAACTTCGGTTTTATTGCTGAGGCAATTCAAATTAAACGTATTTAGGTCAATCATTACCACAATATCCATTCACCACCCGGTCGTTTCTTGTACTATCAGTCAGGACATTATTAGGCAACCGTTAACCAGCCAAGCTAGTAGAGTCAGTGCGGTACAAAATGGTTTCCTAGTACGGCGATGTCAAGAAAACGCTAATTTTCTCCAAACAAAATATAATTAGTTTACTCTTTTATAAAATAACTATCTACGCTTTTCTGAAAAGCAGTGGCTAGGATGAGCACCGTAGACACTGGTTTTCTCCTGTTTTCTCTACGGAAGTGCAGTTAACTGAGTTAACCCTAGAAAGTGTTATATTCTGGTTACATTAAAGCTAAGTGGTCAGTGGCCAACTCTGGTGACAGACTTTCTAGGCCGCCTGAAGGCCTCTGTCATGGCCTAACAACTTTGAAAAAGCCGGGACTGACTGTTTAACGTGCCCTCCGAAGCAAGGGAGCGCTCAGTTGAAATTGCCGCTGGCGGTCACCCATCCAAATTATGACTACGCAGAACACTGCGTCACGAGCGCTCTTACTTATTAAAGCTAATCCTCAACTCATGTTCTTGTTTCAGGAACTTCTGGAGAAGCGTATCAAGCAGCTGGAAGCCCAGTTGGAAGAAGAAAAGCGACGGACGCAGCGGGAACGCATGGCCGTTACTAAGCTGCAGAACAAACTCATAAAGGTACGAACTTCTACTAACAGATGGACAAATAATATCGCAAAATTGCGGGCCAAACCTGGATGAGGCTAGCACAGAACTGAGAAGAGTGGCACATACAAAAAGAGGCATATTCAGCAGTCAAGTGGGTTTTTTTTTATACCACTAAAGTGGCAACCAAGCGTACGGCCCACTTGGTCAGCGGTTATCGTAGCCTATGTACGCATGCAAGATCATAGATATCACTTGCGTGTTACCACCCTGAGACGTTAGATGGAAAGTCTCATGTGCCTGTAATTTCACCGGAAACCATACCCTTCAAACCGGAACATAGTAATGCGAGCATTACTGCTTGGCGGTAGAAATAGGTATGGTGGTAGTCTTTCCCCGGACGAGCTCTATCACAAAGAACTCTACTACTCTTCAACTCTACTTTTTTTTTAGAAGTCAAGGTGTGGATGATGTAGGCCACAGCTAAAAACAAAGATATAGGATCTACTTATGTTTGTAACTAGTGCCTCTAGGTCCATAAATGTCTTAGAATTTCTGTGACAAACTTCAATTTGCGATATCCATAATTCCATACTTTACATATTATTCGAAATGAACTACAAACTTAAATTTGCCGATATCCTTAATTCCATACATTACTAATATTATAAATTCGAAATGAACTCATGTCTATTTGTCTCTCTGTAGCGTTTTTACAACTGCTGAATCGATTACAGAAATTTGGTGTAAAAATAGCTTGAGCCTAGTTCGTATGTGCCAGCGATCATCTCTAACGAATAGGCTATAATGTATTTTACAACCACGCGAGCCAAGTCTTATGTTAAAAAATTAAATTAGAAAAAAATATAACTAGGTCCAAATGACGTAGTAACAAAGGTTTCACCGATAGTTAAGTACTCTAAACATAGGAGCACTGTGTTGCCTTACATACCAACTACTGTTTCCTTATCATTCCTTATTTCAATTTAGCAAACCTTTTAATTTGCTTTAGAGCACCCTTGCCCCCGTCAAATGCAATCAATAGTGCCAATAGCTCTATCTAAAGACAATCTGTCATCGCGCGAATGAAACCTTTTAAAGGATTTGTTGGAATTGATTGAATTTTTCGTCTACTCGTACGTTTTAGGGGAAGGAAGGGAAACTTTCATTATAGAAAACAAAAGTGGAGTTGCTGTAAAAATTAGAAATAAGTTCATACCCAAGCAGGTCTAAAAAGCTACTATCATGGCCCAATGGTTACATACAAACAAGCCTACCAAACTACCTGCTTGATGGTAAGCGGTTATCGTAGCCGTTAATCAACCAGTATCAGAGGTATCACTCACACTTTGCCACCATGTGACGTGAACGTATCATTTATACAATTTCACCAGCAAGCAAACATGGAACACATTGACTACTGCTTAGCGACAGAAATAGGTATTACAATACAATAATAGTATTTCCCTAAACGAGTTCTAAAACATAAACTCTACTACTCTTAGACACACTTTTCTTTACCGTATCTACAGATATAGGTATTTCTGAGCTCCACGACACGAACCCTAGGGAGATGTTAAATATTACCTTTCAGATTGAAACAATTATATCGCGACGCCGGATTTACAATAGACTGATTGTTTCTGTGTAGACATACCTGGGGGGTTACGGGTTGCATCATTTGAAAATATAATTTTATTGTATAAAGATCTCGTCAACTTTAACAGCCAATTGACGGTCAGTGCTATGATACCTACACGAGTATTTTTTGATCTTCATGACAGCCTAAAGCTGCGTTTCCACCAGAGGTGTGCGAAGATGTGGAACCAATAGAATCACTTCATTGAAGCTGTCAGAGCGAGATTAGGCACATCTCTCGCTACACATCCTCGCTTAGCTCTGGTGGAAACGCAGCCATATGCTGGGACACTGGCATATAATATGAATAACATATTGAGGATATAATAAACTGTAGGCATTATCTTAAATAGTAAGTAGAGCTGTGCCTTAATTGTCCAACACTTGTCAATATTGGGCTTCTATTAATTAAAACTCCCCTCGCTTTGCGCCATCATAAGCTCCACACCAGTCTGGGAATTCCCTCAGCTATCTCCAGATAAAACTATAGATAGGTCGATAGGTATACATAATCTTTACCTATAGATTGATTAAAAACTCACTATAGAAAACTCCAGAGTGCTTAGCACGAAAAACTCTTTGGCAATCGTAAACGTAAACGTATCGTCCAGCTGTCAATTTATATGGAGTTTTAGTAGTACATTTATTGCACTAAAGAGGCGCTGTTCAAAATCCTATATAATTGACAGCTAGACGATACGTTTACATTTACGATTGTCAAACGAGGTTTTCATGCTTAGAAACAACCGAAATGCGTTCATTATTCTGCAATCTAACGATACTTTACCAGTACCTGAATACTTTAGTTTTTTGACAGGCTGAAAAGACGTTTTATCTGGCGTTAAATATTGGTGGAGATTTTTACAGCATCCGCTCTAAGTTAGGCAAAGCTGTGTGGACCAGATAACTGATAGAATGCCTAAAGCGATAGGAACCCACGGTGTTGTAGCTAGTTCTTTTACGGCATGGGCGCGGAACTTGAGTAAATGCCTCATTAAATGCACCTAACTTGTAAGACGTTTCAAAAGTGATTATTGTGATTACGTTGAATAATAACATTCTTTTAACTTTGACTTAGGTAATCATTTTATTAATGGAATATTTAAGCATCTTCCTATAGGTCATAGGAAGATGCAAGCGACGGCTATGGAATATTTATGGTAGAATTTCAGCTGTAAATAATGATGATAAAGGTTAACTTTCACAATCCATCTGTCAAGTAAACCGGTGGTTAAGAGAAAGATGGTTACCAATCATACCAAAGTACATAATGCTATACATTACGATGTAAAAAAGGTAAAATCAAAATCATAACGATTCGCCGAGCTTTTGTTTGACTTGTAACCGCGCAACAACTGCTTATTGGAAAAGTTTTTGCCATTATGAATGTATTTATCTTTTGATTTGAAGCTCCACTCGTTATAAACCAGTCAATCAGTGCAAATTCGCAAATTCCATGGGGAGTTTACGCCCGTGTTCATAAACAAAGAGCCTTTTTTGAATGAATATGAACGCTACCTGCTACTGCTTTTTTTATTATAGACTTGTTCTTCGGTGTCGTTATATTTTTTAACAACGCGGTAGGATTGCTTTTTAGGTTGGTATTGTGTGCAATGAAACAAGAGAGTCCTTTAGCCACGTTTGTGAATTAAGGCGTGGATCGTGTTTCATCGATCAGAAATTTTGCGTATCGAGGAGTTGTACCCATTGTTTTTTATTCATCACTCCGTTACGTAGGGTTGAGGAATCCGGCGGGGAATCCCGGAAATTTTGAAAGGTTGCGCTTAGTACTTCTACGGCTTTAGTGAATTATTTGACTTGGTAATATAGATAGATAACTGTTTAAATGAATACATAAATGATGGCACTCGACGTAGTTAAATTAAGTCTCTTTCGCCTAGCAATTTCACTTGCCACAGTGCCCTTCAAACCTAAACACAGAAACGATTGCTTGGAGACAGAATATCTGTCACAGCGGTGCTACCCAACTAGACGAACTCTTACTGAAAAGTTCTATCACCAAGTGAATCTTTCATGAGATCTACTAAAGTAGTCTAAACACAAAATCAAACACAGACAGACAGTAAACTGGTTCCTTCGCGGTCATTGTTTGCGCAGACGGACCCGGCGGCCACAGACACCTGTCAGTGTGTACTGAGAAATAGTGAAGTTAAGTGGCAAACCTTTAAAATTGCTAAGACCTGAACACGAATGAATATACCACCGCATCGTTGCGACATGTATATTTAAGTAAGTTGTTACGAATGAGCATGTATTTTTTATTTATACATGTGCATGCAATAGTTTCTGTTAACAAATAAATCAACATTTTATTAGGTATTTGATTTCCATGTTTGTTTTTGGTTTAAACCGGCAGTAGACACTCGGCCAAGGGTTGACCAAGGAGCTAGGTAAACATATTGCAATGCAAAAATTACTGCTTGACGGCAGAAATAGGTATGGTGGGTAGTCCTCCCCCTAACGAGCTCTTTCACAAAAAACTCTACTACTCTTGTAACTGTCTTGTACTTCTCTGGAAATTTGTTTGCTGGACCATAATACTCGTATGTGTAAATGCATGATATGCCATGGCTCTAGTAAGTTGGTCCGTAAAAAGAAACTAACTACTGTAACAGCCGAGACCGACGACGCTACGGTTAACAAAACCTGGGGATTATAACTCTTTAACTACACCAAAAGCTCTAAAAGAACAGACTACACTATTTTAACACCTACAAGTGCTCTCCTTGTTTCGTCTCCTTAGTCATTCGTTTCACGAACAAACGCTATTAATCCCCGCAAACTATGCATGATCCAAGCATAGCCTCCAGTCCCCAAAGATATATTGCCCAAAGTTTAAATATCCACCCATTTGCACGACTGCGTCTAACTTCCTATGTTCAGATTAACAGAACTTTAAGCTAGAATCGTGAACTTGGGTGTTGTATCACTTACGTAACCGTGTCTCACGTTTGCTGGATCTTGGTGTATGAAATAAGAGCTTATTTATAAAAGAAACTCCCATTTTAGCGGCTCGCCAGTTCTTTCTTTGTTGTTCTTGTCACTAAGATAAGTTGAACATTTTTTTTTTGATATTTGACATGATTATCAATTACATACACAAATAATTTCAGAAAGTTTACCTCCTCCTTACTATGTTCGGGAGTGGCATAAAGTTGAGACTGGACCAGTTGGACCGCACTCACAAGGACTATGTGACTTTACGCTAGGTCTTTCTTCCTTTTTTGTGTATAAATTTATTTGTTTTTGTTTTTGACCTTTTTTTTCTTGCCCTTTTACTGTACTGCTCTTCTAATTGAGTGTGTCAAATAAACAAATATTTTCTGTATTTCTATAATAACTACTTTTTCGTTTTTCGCTAATGTATTTTAAGTTTATCATCGTCTAAGTTTATGTTTATCATCGTTTATTTTATTTTATGTTTGGTCGTACCTTATCTATATTTAACTCGCACTAAGGAAACTGTTACACACACCTTGTCCCAACTATGTACCTAATATCTGTGAAGTGGAGCACTGGTCACCTGTAATACAGGTGTACAACCTAATTCAGGCACCAGTCTCTCACAAAACAGGTCTATTGCAATCATTTTGTATTAATACTCATGGAAAAAACCTATAAAGAAATAAACGATTAGGATTGTAATGTCCCTTTCGCAAAATGTCCCGCGTGCTTAGAAAAAAGAAAAATTACTGCAATATTACTTTACTGATTTGTTTCATTTATCATGAAGTAAACATTAGACTTAGGTGTTTACAAGGTATTCCAATAAGACAGCGTCTCAGTCATTCCCCCGTTTCCAACGGCTGATCTCTAAATTGAAGTGCCACGTTGTAAATACACTCTAATTAAAGTTCCGAGCGAGATTGACACTACATTCTAGCGTCAGATAAACTGCCATGTAGTGTACAAAATTAGTTTGCAATGATACATTGACTATTGTTAATTAATACGTCACAATAAGTAATAAGTTACACTAGTATAATAGAAAGCAATAGAACGGCGATCACGAACTGGAAACGAACTAAAGGACGACCCCCCAGTCAATTGGATTATTCCTATCTGCCACCTAGTTTTGTCCCCTTAAGGTGACAGATCGCAAAAAAGTGCGATCAGTCACCCCGTTTCACAGTTTTTGCATGAGGTGACTGACCGATGACATTAAAACAGTCGCAGGAACTCAGTGCATGGTGAAAACTCAAAATTGGTAATCATGACTGCCTTGGTGTTTTGTAGGGGTCTAGATAATTAGATAATCATTAAAGAAACCATTTATCACTGTTTATTTATTTTATTTTGGCTTCTTTCACAATCTAAAGTAAGTTTTTCTTTGTGAAGGAGTGCAACACAATGCAAAACAACATGGCGGGTTTAACAAAAAACTGAGTTATTAGGTAGGTACTGTCAAAGTGAAGATGCGTCACGATCATTGGCTAATAGCTGTCATGGCGGACCTCTAGTGTTCCCGTTTTAGGAAACTCAACACAATAAAATGTATCCTTTAGAACTTTGTTTGCCTACTTATAAATAAAATTTTTGTTACTGTCAGTTTTTTTTGTTTTTTTTTTAAATTTTTCTATGGTGTTACAGAGACCTAAGCCACTATGAAATTGGTCTTTTTGATATGGTTTTCATTAATAAATATAATGATTCAAGAGGAAGATTTATACGTATCGTGCGAAGCCGAAGTGGGTCGCTAGTGAAAAATAAAACATTCATAGACCTGAAGTAATAGTTCATTTAGGAAAATCCAGTATCGTACAACCCAGGGTCGGAATGTACATTTAATAACACCATCTAAAGGCGACCGCAAACATTTCTATCCAGAGCAGTCCCTAATTAACTTTAAATAGCTACTTTTCCGTTACCGTAACCAGCAATGCAAATAGTTTATTAAAACAAGGTGATTAACGTACGCAGGTGGTATCATCGCCGTCAAAACAGACCTGCAGGTATTTAGGTGAGGAATGGCATCCTGGACTTCATCTCATCTTAGATCGTATCAAACAACTTTATACCTTATTATCGTTACCTTAGAACTTCGAACACAGCACCAAAAATGGGTACTTATGACTCCAGTATTACCTCAACCACAAAACGCTTATGCTAATTTAAACTCTTCTTATTTGATTATACGGTAGATATTAGGTTGCCGTGTAATGATTGATACTTTGTTTGTTGCTGAATAAGCTTTTCAAGTAGCGCGTGGCATCCGGTTCGAAGGACCAACTAAAGGTGTGTCCTTACTATAATTTTACTAACAGACTTTCTTTAAAAGTATTAAGTAACCAACTTGAAATAAATTCACTTTGACGTTTACTTAAATTCGAAGCACCATGTAAGTTTTGGCCTTGTCATTTTAGCTTTAACCAAAAGAGATGGCTTTTTATTTAATAGAATAGATGTATTTTTTGCCAAACAACTGTTTCATATGATTTAGTATATTTTGTATGTAAATTTAAATTTGTTAACAAAATAGACACTATATTTTTTTTTTTTTTAATATTTTATTTTATGAATGCACAGATAATATACATAACTGACAAACATTTTAACTACAGAAAAGTAACATAGATCTTTTAACAATTAGCAGCGACTAGTCTAACTGGTCGTGGGAGCCTGTATCTTGGGTCTAAGGAGTCGAGAAACGAGTTACCATAGTCAGTGAAACTAACTACATTAGGTGATAATTAAGTGGTAAGATTTAAGGTATTCCAGCAGTGGGCACGCGCGTTAACAGCAACGGTCACGCATTCCCCCTTTGAGCTGCGCGCGCGCATTCCCCCCGGCTAATTAGCACCGGGATAGATTCATTAGTTGGGTTGCCTCGCCGATTTGTTGCGGGTTAAATCGGTTTAAATGAAAGGGTTAACATTCTGCTTTATTTGTAAGGTTTTAAATATTTTCGTTACGACTGTGATTTAACTCAGATTACTAAAACATTTAATTACAATTAATTCATAGATTTTTTTAAATTTATCAATAGGTGCATAGCTTTTTTGTGATTGGTGTTTCACAAAAATGGTTGTGTTGGACTCAAATCCATAACTTACGGTGCAGCAAAATTACGATTAATTAAACAGTTAGGCCAGTCAAAAAACGAGCATTGAGTAGCGTATTAATCGTAATGAAAACTGAAATTAAATCACAACATTTATTTTTACAAGTTTATCAAATTGTGTTGAATTTCTGGCCGCTACTAAGTTTGTGATTGAGCTGTGTTACATGCTATGTATGATTTGGATGACAAATAAATTGTTTCGGTACAGTCAACCACAAAAACTTGTTGATGGAGCGAGCAAAGTAATCTCGATTTGAGCCCGTATAACCCATAACCGCGATAGTTTTGAATTTATCTGAAAATCAGCCCCTTAATTAAACAAAATTATCATTATAATTAATGCAATACCACCTACTACATTTTCCTTTAGCTAAGATATCAAGAATTACAATAGTCGTAACGTGTCTGAACTAATCAAACTTAGGGGGATTCAATTACACGCTGCCATCTGATGACCCGACACCCTTATTACGCAGACAAGATCTTTATGTCCGTCTGTAGTGTCCCTTTTGTTACGCACTGCGCTGATGAACCGCGGCGTTTGTTGAGCGCGTCACTCAAACACTTAGCCTTCGACTTAGTATTCTTAATACTTATTTATAATACTTTGACTTTGACTTTAAATAGATTCTGAAATAGGACTGTATTTTTAGTTAAGTTACTAATATTATCATTGTATAATTCAGTTTTTGCGATTTATTTAGAGTATTATTTATTGACATAGCTCTGACAAGGTTTTTTGTGTCGTATGTCATAAAATAGAGTGAAATAAATTAAAATTTTAACCACTGCCTATCCCTCTGCACGCTTATAGCTTTTAAACTATACGCAACAAATTTTAATGCGTTCAATAAGAGAAAAAGAAGAAAGAAAGAAAACACGCTTATTGACCCTCAAAATCATACGTAAACATACATACCTAATACATAAAAAAAAGAAGGCTTATACATATAGTTTAACATTGAATTTCCACGCGAACGAGGTCACGGGTAACACTCGACGACCTATGTGGCGCAGCGGGCGCAGGTCCGCCTGCGACGCAGAGGTTGCGGGTTCGATTCCCGCCTCGGAACAAATGTTTGTACGATCTACAAATATTTGTTCCGGGTGTTCTGGGTATTTTCTATATATAATAAAAAATATCTATGTATTGTATTGTATTAAATATATATCAGTCATCTAGTACCCATAATACAGCTCTGTTTAACAGCAGCTTACTTTGAGGCTAGATGATGCTGTGTGGATTGTCCAGCATTATTTATAGATTTACATAAAACCGCAGTGACATTTCAACTCAGTGCGTGAGGTTTCTTGCGAGATGCCATCTCAAACACGCCTCCTACCCTTGTCCTGTAATTGTTTCTTATTCGTTACACATTAAACAATATCAAGGAAGATTGTTTAATTAAAACAAACAAATATACAAATATTTTATTAACCACAAATACAAATGTTGACACAGTAGTGATTCACTGGTTTCTGAGTTAGTTTTCACTGTGTTTCAGAAATAATAAATAAATAATAAATAATGCTGGACAATCCACACAGCATCATCTAGCCCAAGGTAAGCTGCTGTTAAACAGAGCTGTATTATGGGTACTAGATGACTGATATATATTTAATACAATACAATACATAGATAGATATTTTTTATTATATATAGAAAATACCCAGAACACCCGGAACAAATATTTGTAGATCGTACAAACATTTGTCCCGAGGCAGGAATCGAACCCGCAACCTCTGCGTCGCAGGCGGACCTGCGCCCGCTGCGCCACATCGGTCGTCAAAAGATTTTGATGATGATGATGATTTTGATCAAAAGTCAAAAGAAAGACAGTTGATTCCTCAATATGTAACTTATGGTTATGGCAAATGAACATTTTGTATCCTAATCAACGATGTAAATAACCAATAACAGTATTTATATTTCTATATATATAATTTATATTTCTATTGTTTTGGTGTTTGGTGAAATAAGTAATAATAATATCGATATGAAAGAAATATCAAATTGATTTAGACGACCGATGTGGGCAGCGGGCGCAGGTCCGCCTGCGACGCAGAGGTTGCGGGTTCGATCCCTCGGGACAAATGTTTGTACGATCTACAAATATTTGTTCCGGGTGTTCTGGGTATTTTCTATAAATAATAAAAAATATCTATCTATGTATTGTATTGTATTAAATATATATCAGTCATGTAGTACCCATAATACAGCTCTTTTTAACAGCAGCTTAACTTGGGGCTGGATGATGCTCTGTGGATTGTCCAGCATTTATATTTATTTATTATTATTTATCTAACATGAAAATGAAAACAGTGGAATAATTTTAAGACTGAGAGAAGATAGAGAATGTTTTGCACGGCTGCGGGAGCAAGGCCACCAAATCCAATACCCCAGTATTGGATTTGGTGGCCTTGCTCCCGCCATGATTAAAGAATCATGGCGGGCGCAAGGCAAAGATGCAGGTTTGAATCCCGCTCTTTATGAGGAAAAAAAAATATTTCCGTTATTACACCAGTTTATTTTTTTTCTTATTAGAGTTGCTTGACGAGCCAAGCAGCGGTTAACACATTGTTATATAAACCCATAATTTTCCTAAAATTACAATCTAATTAAAGTCGAACTCAACCTCAAGAGTAGCATAGTTCTTTGTGATAGAACACGTCCGGGGAAGTACTACCACCATACCTATTTCTGCCGCAAAGCAGTAATGCTCGCATTGCTGTATTCCGGTGTGAAGGTTCCGGTGAAATTACTGGCACATGAGGCTTTCGATCTATGCCTCAAGGTGCCCGCGAGTGATACCTCTGGTATTGCAAGCATCCATAGGCTGCGGTAACCGCTTACCATCTTGTGGGCCGTACGCTGGGTTGCCACTTGAGTTGTATAAAAAATACCTTGCAATTAGTAAACCACGAAAAGACCTGTTCCCAAACAAGACCACCAAACATGAAATAAAATGTTATTTGTGTTTCTCGCAGCCCGACCACATCAAAGTGCTCATGTTTGTGGTAAGCCCTATAAACACAATGTTGTGCTACCCGGCGCTGCCTGCCTCCACCTGTTTTTTACGGCTTCGGAGAAATTTTGTGATGAAAGGACTGTGTCTTTACAAATTGCGTGCATGAAGGGAACACAAAAAAACTAATCTAATGTCAAAGTTTAGATCATGTATTTACTACTTTACATGTTAGGCCATGACAGAGGCCTTCGGGCGGCCTAGAAACTCTGTCACCAGAGTTGGCCACTGACTCATACGAACGAACGAACGAACGAACTACTTTACATCATTATGAGAGACTTCTAATTTTTCCACGATGTTTTCCTTGAGTGCACTGGCATTGCGCATATTTTTTTTTGTATTTTGAATTTTTTGATGGGTTGCGAATCCATAATCTTAAAAACGGAAGACGGGGCCAACACCTAGAACTGCTCTTTTTAAACACAAAACGTCAATACAAACAGTACACTGAAGTTATATCCCGTAAAATATCTTCTCTAGACATGACACCAAATAAAATAGCGTAGCTTCACTAATTTATTCGAGTCTAGGTTTCATATTCAAAGGGGATGCAAAGCGAGACTGTTTACGATTCTACGCGGCTGCTCACTCGGTTTCTTGCTTTCGTTTTACAACGGATCTTGTAGATTGCAGTTTGCAACATAAATCTGAATCAAAACTTTTGTTTAGTTTTCATGAAGCGCTCGTAACGTAGCTGGCTAAGTTGTTCATACCAGATGAAAAAAATTACGTACTGTTCCGCGTTGTCACCGTATGGATCGGTGACCGCCAGTGGCAATTACAACTAATCGTAGAGTAGTAGAGTTCTTTGTGATAGAACTCGTCCGGGGAAGGACTACCTCCATACCTATTTCTGCCGCCAAGCAGTAATGCTCGTTTTGCCGTGTTCCGGTGTGAAGGGTATGGTTTCCGGTGAAATTACTGGCACATGAGGCTTTCGAACTTAGCCTCAAGGTGGCCGAGAGTGATACCTCTGGTATTGCAAGCGTCCATAGGCTGCGGTAACCGCTTACCATCTTGTGGGCCGTACGCTTGGTTGCCACTTCAGTTGTATAAAAAAAATAAAAAAATCGTTTCCGTGCATCGGAGGACACACAGTAGTTGATTTTGACTTTTATTAAGATGGAAGTGTCACCAGAGTTGACCACTGACTCAATACGAACGTACTAATTGTGTGCATAATATGGGCCTAAGTTGGGGATAGTTGAGTAGTATCTTTAATGTGGTATCTAGTGGTAGTGACCCCGCCTTCCAATCCTATGGTCGTGGGTTCAAGCCCGGTCGTGCACCTATGGATTTTTCTGTTCGAAAAATTTATGTGCGCAATGCCAGTGCTCTCATACGGTGAAGGAAAATATCGTGAGGAAACCGGCATGTCCAAGAACTAAAAATTCGAAAGACATGTGCCATCCACCAATCCGCATTGGGTCCGCGTGGTGGATTAAGACCTAATCACTCTCGCCTGAGAGTAGGCCAGGGCCTTCTAATGTTCCCAACAATGGGAACATTAGAAGGCTGTCATGATGATGATCTTTAATGTTGATACTTTTAAATGATATCATAGGACTAACTAAAATAAGTTTTAAAATAATTTATTAATAAAAATTGGTGGATATTTTACACAGCGACATCTAGCACAAAGCTATTATAAGCACTAACCTAACCTAACCTACACAGTCCTAACCTTTCTAGAAATTAAAATGTACTACCTAAGAGACCACAGCTAAGAGGGGGCTCTTCTCACACAGGTCATTAAAACTTAACTGAAGAGCCCCAAACCCTGTAATATTTAAAAAGTGCAATTTTAATAAACAAATTTTTTTATTTTTTATTTTTATTTTGATGATTTTATGCCAGTTAAACAAAGGCAATTCACGTATTTAATCGATAATTAACCATTCACTACGCTAGAGTATATTTACGGATAACCTTCAAACTCAAACACTCAATTTTGCCGTTTAAATTAATAATCAAATCAGTTGCTTTGGCAAGCAGAAATTAACGATTTAGGTACCTTCGTTCAACTTTCGATCTTCAATGCATTATGTCATCAACTTTGACCATTTTCATAGAGATAATTGATATATTCAGGCGTTACTTTGCGGAAATCCATTACAAGATAAAAAACAGACGAAAAATCTCTAGTACTATTCCGCTTAACTTTTTAACTGATGAGGTCACACAGTTACCACAGTTAACCTCAAAAAAAAATCGCTCGACGGAGCAACACGTCTGCCGGAGAACAAGTCGATGGTCCTGAGGATGTCCCGTGGAGGGATGAAACACGTGTCGATATTTTTCTTTTGAGGTTAACTATGGTAACTGTGTGACCTCATCAGTTAAAAGGTTAAGCGGAATAGTACTAGAGATTTTCATAGAGATCAAAACAAAATAAAAAAACTTGAATTTGTCTAATATTTATTTATTACTAGAAGACCCGGCGCGGTTTCACTCGCGTTATTTTACACACTGTATATTTTCTTACCGTGTAAACCTTCCCTGGACTCCTAAAAACATTTCAAGACCAAAATTAGCCAAATCGGTTCAGCCGTTGTCGAGTTTTAGCGGTACTAACGCACAGCAATTCATTTTTATATAAAAGAAGACTAAGCAATTTGCCCTAAAGATATGTGAGAGCATTGACTTCACCTACACAAATCGATCTCTATAATACATTAATTTTCATTTTTATGGTATACAGCGTATGGTTATTCCAATTGTGATGATCGAGGGTCATCATGAGCTTGTGACGGCCGAATCATACGCGCTCCCTGAGGCATTCATCAGGATTTGAAATATGCCGGCCGTTACTTTCAGGAAATGATACCATATATCACGGCCAGGGGGTCAGATATTTGTTTGTGGTTGTTGATATGTAGTCATTTTGAATACTTAGCTACTTTCTATAGAATTACAGTTAGTAAGAACTTTGCACCATTATTTCAGACTACTTTGTTTTTTACGATCAAATTGAAGACGTGCTAAAGAAAGGCCAGGTCAGGAGTACCCTAAACCGACGAGCGTGTATGAAGAATGTGATGAGAGTAAATGAAGCAAAACAGGTGTGTCAGGATCGTAGCAAGTGGAAATCCGTGGTCTCTGCCTACCCCTACGGGATACAGGCGTGATTTTATGTATGTATGTATGTATGTATGTATGTTGTTTTTTTTGTGTTTAGTAAGTTTAAAGCGAGAGTGATTGGGAAATAAGTTTTCATTACTAAGTTTTACTATAGCATTCTGAAGTATTTTTTTTTATACAACTGAAGTAGCAACCAAGCGTACGGCACACAAGATGGTAAGCGGTTACCGCAGCCTATGGACGCTTGCAATACCAGAGGTATCACTCGCGGGTTGCCACCTTGAAGCTAAGATCGAAAGCCTCATGTGCCAGTAATTTCACCGGAAACAATACCCTTCACACCGGAACACAGCAACGCGAGCATTACTGCTTGGCGGCAGAAATAGGTATGGTGGTAGTCCTTCCCCGGACGAGCTCTATCACAAAGAACTCTACTACTCTTAGTTTCCAACTCTACTACTTAGTACTTAGTATTCATGGTAGAAAATTCACACCGCGCCATCTAGTCTCGAATAAAAAAACTCCTCTGACCTCTCACCCTAATAGTTTGTATTCTCCATTCAAATTGAAAGCAAACGACGCGACGCAAATAAGAAAACAGTTTCTTAATTATAACATTTCCGTAAGGCTTTCAACTGCGTCTGAAAGGAAACTTTCCCATTTAAAATTACTCCCAAATACCTTTAAGCCTTTTGCTCCTGCCAAGATATCTGTGCGAGTTCATAAGACCTTATTTCTAAGGAAGTAAAGTTCTAATTTCGAAAGATTAAACAAAATCCTTAATGAAGGGAGAGACCGAAATTATGAGACGTGTTCTGTCGTTAGAAATCAAAATGTTAGGAACTGTTAAGATTCAGGGAACATGATATTGTTTGATGTAAATATAAAACGTGGTATGTGGCATTTTTGTTTTATTTCCTATAACATGGGCATTAAAATCTACGTAAGTATAGTAAGCATTTCACATTATTTATATTGATAATTATAGAAAATGGTTCTTCTATTGAAATCTTGTGTTGAAATCTAGGCAAAAAACAATAATTAAAAAAAAAAAAATATAACAACTAATTATTTATTAGAGAAATGTAAAACACACTAAAACATTGGATAACAAGTAAAAATACATAATTTATAATTATAAACCTTATCAGAGTTCTAGATCAGTGCAATCACTTTATAAAGTTTTCTGTACTTCTGTATTTGCGAAGCGTAATTACGAGGTAAATGGGCATGACCCAAAGTTCTGTAGCCATGAATAAAGCTCCGCTCTCTTATTGTTTTGTATATTATAATAAGTTGATGGGGAGATGGTTAATTTAATTTAAAATTGGTTATGCTCTGTTTCATCCAACGTTTTTATCCAATAGCTTTTAAAAATCTATTTCATTCGGCAACGTGGATAGATAGATAGATAGATAACTCTTTATTGTTACAACAAAGAAATAGATAAAACTAAAAATAATCAACCGTCAACATAATAAAATATTATTTTTCTTCATTCAATTTAACTTTATTGTAAAAGCTTTTCTGTCTATAAGTTTTCAACGCTATTGCTTTTCTTCATTATAAACTGTAATTTCAGCTGGTAATTTGTATTGTCTTTCCATTTTTTACCTAAGTCAATGAACAAATACGATCACAAGGCTTATAGTTCGACTATAAATAAGGCCCTTTATCTTAAAGTTAAACATCATTATTCAATGTACTGAAAACATTACGTCGTTCAAAGGATAGGTCCTGGAATGTCCATTATATATGCATATTGCAAGACTGTGGAGAAGGAAAATTAGCTTATTATTTAGTTGAATCATGAGGGAATTTCCATTCCAACTTAACATATAATTGAACTACATACTTTTATCACGAAATATCGCTAGAGGATGTATGGTTGGTAGTATTATTTTTAAATCTACATTTTTGGCTACGTGAAGGTATAAGTGAACTGCCTATAAAATAAATACCATGGTCTAACTAAACCCTCATCTCAGGCAATTAATTACCAAAATCCCATCGTCCAAGGATCCATAAAGGTCAAATTGCCACCATCAACAACAAGTAATAAACATGGTCCGAGCCAGAATTATATTTCGTCATTTTGTCCACCAAATCTGGAAATTAATTTCGTTGAAATGTGGCGGCGGAATAGACACCATTTTGGGTTACTGGTATAACCAGTTTAGGCACATTGTATACTAAAGCGCTACGGGATAGACTCTTTATAATTTAAACCGCTATTCGATTTATATAAACTACTCAGATTGTTTTTAATCTGTACCTAGTCTGAATACTAATAGAATTGTTAACCTCTAGCATTTAACCAAACATATGCCCTGCACCACCAAAGTTATAGTTTGGTATTTTCTGTGCTTTAGTGGACAATGCGCCTTCGAGTTTACTTAATTCCGGGTTACTTCTAGGGTTCAAGGGACCTAATTTGGGATTTCATGTCAAAGGGCAATACAGTTATGCAAATAAAGGAAACAGCTGTAATTTTTTAAATTATTGGGTTAGTCGTCGTTTCGGGAGCGTCCATGTGTTCTACCTTGTTTCGTATGTTTTTACACATCATGGTGAGTTTTCTAATGTTAGTACAGTAGAGCATAATCTTGAGTAAAAGTGGACACAATGCGGATTAGTGGATGTCGCGTGTTTTTTGACTTTATAGAGCTATGACAATTAGTCATGTTTCTTCACCATTGACTAACTTTCTGCAAACATTTTAACATCATCAGTAGTCCATGTGGGAGGGCGTTCCTACTCTTCGTTTTGAGAGCCATCTACTAACACACTAAACTAGTGTCAAACTCATACAGTTTGACACTATTTTAGCGTTGATTTATGTACTCATAACTGAGGGTCGTGACCTTTCTTACCCTCTCTTTGACGATAGTACTAGTCTCGAGCGAGAGTGATTGGGTCTTAATATACCATGCGGACCCAATGCGGATTGGTGGATGGCACATGTCTTTTGAATTATTGTACCTGGACATTCCGGTTTTCTCACGATGATTTCTTTCACCGTAGAGGTATTGCGTACATAAGACTTTTGGACTTTTGTACGTCCCGGGTTCGAACCCACGACTTTTGGATCGGAAAGCGAGTTCACACCACAGACCACCAGTGCTCAGCCAATAACCTGTTCTATATATTACGCTATCATAATCTTTCATAATAGCTCGAGCGAGGTTACCCCGGGCCGCACGTGTAGTATCTTTTATTCAAGCAAAGAGCTCCCTAGTCGATACCGCGCCTTAATTAAGGGGGTGTCACCGTATCCACCTTTAATCAGCACCATGATTATGCATGCGTTACCTGGTGTACTTTAATTGGAATTACATTCGTGAGTTATGAGAGATTTTGCGAAAAAAATTCCCAATGTCGTGTTTTTATAATACGGTCATCCGTTAGCAGCATTTTTCAGTTAGATTTGACGACCTCGATGGCGCAGTGGGTACAGTACATGTAGATCATAAGTCTTCGAAAATGGTCGCCATTCAGCATTTGGAAACGCAGCCTTATTCAAAGACCGCGGCTAGCGTGGCATCCAACAAGGGCCGTCACTTGTCATTCCACCCGCCACCATCATTTGTAACGGTATTATTCGCACCTGGGCTCGAACTGACCACAAACAGGAGGTGGGTTATATAAATTAATATTGGGATTACTGCTCTGTGGCGGGTCGCATAAAATGCCGCTGTCATGTTTTCTACCTGTAAAACAAGTATATAGTTTGTTTATAAACTAATTAAAATGTTTAGTAAAGAAAATACATTACGTAACTCTTATATAAAAAAATGAATAAGTTGAGCCATCTAAATACCGCTAAATAAATATATCCTATTTAGTATTTATGCCATGTGAATAAATAAATTGGGAAATTCAAATTCAAATTATTTGTATTCAATAAAATCACAAAAATCACTTGAATCGTCAAAAAGTTAGGTGAATTTACGCGAGCTCCGCGTACGTAAATCGTTAAAATAACCCTAAAACGACCTTAGCTATGATTTTACTAATAAAACTTTCGTGAACTTTATCATTCATTTTAAAAACGGGTGTTTTCACGTACCGATACATTGGTGAAGAGGTACCGACACTGTTTCGACTCAATTTCGAGAGCCTTCATCAGGGTTAAGTGACACGGCGAGAAATTACAGACGATGAGACTTTCAGATAACTCTGGTATTGCTGGGGTAAATGGCCTACAATAGCCACTCACCATCAGTATGCTTGTATCCACCGAAGTAGTCAAAGTTTTACTTTATGAATATACTCGGAAAGATCGTAGCGAGCTTGTCACACTGCGTCATTTTACCGCCGCCACTTGTCACCCTAAACGCTCGAGCGGTCACTGACCGGTGCTCAGATGCTGCCCCTGTACCGTTTTACGATTTTGCATAATAAAAGCAATAAAAACGTCTAATACCATAATTCCACTTCGACTCTACCGGCCACATAATACGATGTGCGTTTTTGCGACGCTAATTTGCATAAGAGACAGAGCACATCATTCCCGTCAGGATAATCTTGGAGTGAACGTGAAATTCTACGAACAAATATAATAATAATTATGTTAATGCTATTGCTAAAACTACAAAAAAATCTAATCCCGAATAATTAAATTAATCAATATTTTATTTTTAAATAAGGTTTGAAGGTTGGCTCTGTTTTTTGATCTCTAGTCAGGGCAACCAATTGTCAAAGTTGAGAGCGAACGATACATTTTCAGCATGGACGTAAGTTTAGTACGTCCATGATTTTCAGTTTCATTCGCCTGAAGAACTGTTAGTAGAGTCACTAGTAATTAATCACGAAATAATAATGTTATTATACGTTTTGCTGATCAAAGCAATTAATTTATAACTAACCTGCTCATAATTTTGTGTTACTATTTCTAATTATTTTATATAGTATAGAAGTGTTCGTGTATATTATTTGAAGGGGATTTTGAATCCACATCGAAATTAGTCCATACGTTATTGAACATAATATAAGCAAAAAAATGTTCCGTCTTAGAATGTAAAAAGGGTATATAATTTAAACTCGCTTAACACAACTGTTTCATATTTCAAAGCCTAATTACAACATTATTAGAGTCAGAACATTCGCGTTACCCGAAAATGTGTTTTGTGTTGTGGTACAAGACTTTGGGGGCTCAAAATGCAGGTTAGAATTTTCGGGTTAGTTTCGTTATCCCCCAGTCCCGTATTGACCCGGTCCGTTCTCACCCGATTTTAATAAAATTTATATCAATATTTTTTATCGCTTTTGCGTTGATTTACATGAAGTACCGGCGAAAACTAATGTGCTTTAGTATTATATTCTCATTTTAATTGAGTGAGTACCTATTTAGTTTTTGTGAAATTGCCACTGTTGGCGATTCGTTATATGATTTGCGTAAACACATATATATATATATATATATATGTATAGTTTATGACATAGTCAACAAACACAGTTTTGGATCAGTTGAGCTATCTATAGGTCGTTTGTAACGGTCTTTAGATGGCTCAACTGTTTCATATGTATTTTGTATATTTTGTAATGTAATATAATTATGTACATTTTTTATTTTGTTTAATAAATACTTTTACAAACACAGTTCTTCTTATTATAAATCATCATTATAAATTACCACTGTTTATTATTCTGTGCCACTGTTAGCGATTAATAATAATTAAATATAATAATGATTTTCATAAAAATCACATCCAACAGATACGTACCTAATTTTGGATAACCTAAACGCATTGTTTTAAAAATAGAGTTATGTGTGAACTACTTTGGGGAAATTTAACCACCGTAATTATTTGTGTTTTCAAGCTCATGATTTATATCTCAGGGTGATAATGCGCAAGTGATATACATGTACAGAAGACTGGAAACGTTTGCTTTATTCTGTGTATTAATTTTATTTTAAATGTCAAAATAGTTTCGGTTTCAAACAATAAGCTTATCGCAAAGACCCCTGCAATTTTACGCAAAATTAAATCTACGGCGTTGCTTGTACGAACATTAAAATTACATACAGACTTCCGAATCGTGAATACATTTCCTTGCGGCTTGCAACCGTCGGAAACCATGGAGCTTTTACGCTACATTTATCGCAGGCACTTAAGCTTATTATAAAACAATAATGATATTTATTTATTCTGTTTTTACTTGTGCTTATGCAGTTTTTGGGGTACCTAACAGGAATCGACAATTTCTCCGGGATAAATAGTAGCCTATGTTATTCCAGGATACAAACTAATTTTTTATTTTGTTCGGAAAACAAACAGTATAAAAAACTAAATATTAAATAACTAAACACCAACAATAATATGTTTTCGTATATAAAAGTCTAGTGTGACACACTTGTATGACAGAAAAACAACAAAAATACCTACTGTAGATAACATTATTAATTAAATAGTTATTGTAATATGTGTAGAACATTGCGCATCGTTCTAACTGGACGATTTATTGGCAAAGTAGATTGTTGTGTATAATCGTACTATTATATAGGGTAGTCCTGAGGAGAGGGAGGAGCGTTCAGTAAAACAAAACACTCTTTGAAATAAGTGAGCTAATTTACTAATTCTTTCCAAATTACATACGGCGAAAGTCAAAACGCAACGATAGCGCGATCTAGAAATGGTACCAATTTAGTCGCGCCACCTAGTTATAAATTTATTGACTAAGCACAGTTTTAACCTAAACAATTGTTTAAGCAGTTGGTCGCTTTAACCGGAGTTGTACTTAAGGAATAATAATGTTTCATATCGTAGATAGATAGATATTATCTTTATTGTTACACCAAAGAAAGAGTTAAAACTAAAAATAAAATCAATCAATTTTTGGTGGTATTATTGGCGGCTTTATTGCTAATAGCAATATCTACCAGACAACCTTAGGATGGACGGGATTAAAAGCAAATGAGGGAAGGTACGTCTGTTTATAACTTAACTTGTGTTTGAAAGTCCTTCGCTAAAAACGGTTTGCCGTTATAAACGAAGTTGTATAATATGAGAATTCTACTGTATTTCAAGTTTCGTCGTTAGCAGTCATAAAGTCATGTCTCTGACATTTATTTCATGAGAATTTTTATATTTTTTGTAAATAATTTTAATGCATTCATAAATATTTTATTCCAGTTTCGTACATTAACTAGATAAAAATGCAAGCTTGCACTGCCATTAAAGCATACTCTAGCATTCTTTATAGCTTTTACTGCAAATCAACCACTGCTTTATGAAACCTGATATAAGGTTCATATTTCTTTGAGTAAAACTAAATTGATTCGACAGGTGAGCGACAAAGAGCCATAAAATGACACTTACCTCGAAGTAATTGCCCTTACTTCGTTTTATTCGCTGGGATAAATTAGAGATGTGCTTGTCCTGGTATCGCCCTTTTATGGGTTAACAATCTGCAACCCTTAAATAAACCTAAAACCTTTATTTAATCACACACCCTGTATTATCATACCAAATTCAAATTTTACTAGGCATAGATCTTTGGTTCCACTTGCCCCAGCCTAGAAGACTGATTAAAACTGCTGAGTTTTCTTACTTTTTTCAATAATTTTTTCATCTTATAGCACCAGTGCCAATCGAATTACTTGAGACTTGTGTTAAGAAATTAAATAAAGTAGGTACCTATGTAAAAAAATATTGTGGTCCTTCGGCAAGAGTGCGTCTTGGTGCCACCACCGCAGTGAATTAGTAGTGTGAGCATTACTGTGTTTGGTTATAAAGGGCATTTTAGCTGGATAACATTAAAGCTGTAAGCTTTGGGTGACACTGCATCTGTTATGGTCAGGCATGGCGCTTAATATTAAATTAGCGATTTGAGCAACATAAAAAAACCCATATAAGTATTTAACAATATTTTTGCTTTAAATCCAAAATACCTTAACCAAAAGCATAATATATATTTTTTTTAATTTCACGAGCATTATTTTCTATGAATAATTTTACTAATAGACCATGAATAGGCCTTTAGCCACCAGAGTTGGTTGGTAACTGACTCATACAAACTTACAACTACTCAATATTAGGTGAGTTAATAGTAAAGTAACTAGGCAAAGTAAAATGGAAACGAAAATCACTCAATTAATTTTAACCACTATTTCCGGGGCAATTCGCTCACCTCGTATTGGGTTCCTACATCAAAGCTCAATTTGGCTGTCAACGGCACATTACGTATTTACGTTCTACGTCCACCCCTTTATGTCACAGCAGTATACATCATGATTATTACGACTTTGTACTTATGTCTGTAAACTGAGCTAACCTATGTCCATAATATAATTTGTACAAATGTTGTTGTCAATTTCATTATGTTTTTTTAATAAAACTAGAAGTTACCTGCTACAGTTTACTCAAAATAGTCATTAATAAAATATCTGTCCCGCACTGGGTCTCGTACCGGTAAGCAACGTTCTGCAACTGGCCAGTGCCAAGTACCCCGCTAGCCCGCTACTACGTTTAGGTCATCATCTCTTATAAAAATGAATCGCTGTGCGTTAGGCTCGCTAAAACTTGAGATCGACGAGACCGGTTTGGCTAACTTAGATCTTGAAATATTCGTAGGAGTCCAGGGAAGGCTTAAACGGTGAGAAAATATGGGAAAATTGCGAAAAAATTAAGCAAGTAAAACCGCGTCGGGTCAGCTAGTCTTATAAATAAAAAATGAATTGCTGTGCGTTAGGCTCGCTAAAACTCGAAAACAGCTGGACCGATTTGGCTAATTTAGGTCTTGAAATGTTCGTAGGAGTCCACGGTAAGAAAATATGAAAAAATTTGCTAAAGAAATAACGCGCGTGAAACCCCGCCGGGTCTACTAGTCGTCAATATAAATCAGAGCACCCTGGAATTATTACACCTTTCCATGTAATCGTGTTTTGTTAGTTAATAAACAATGAGACGGCAAATCTCGTTAGCGGGTACGACCGCATAATTATTAATTCATAGTTCAGTTAATTGCGTGGATACCATTATTTAAATAAAATTTCTTACGAGTGGGTTTTTTGCTGATGTAAATTAACTAAACCTAAATATTAAATACGAGCTGACGCGCGTGGCATCACGCGCGTTATGCTAGCCAACAGGATCTTGAATTACTCTATCTATTGATGAAAACCGTATTAAAATGATTTGCGTAGTTCAAAAGATCTAAGCGTACATACAAACGAAAAAATATTTCAGCATTGGGAAACTATCTCCGGGTGACATAGGCTAATCATTCGACTCGATCCTTATAATTTAAATAGTAAACTCCAGTACTGCGTGTGGCATTCAATTAAAAAACAAATTAATGAACTTTTAATAAGTTAAAATTTTAGCCACCGCGTATAATTAACAACCCCGCTACCTGGTAACGGTTACCAGTTTACCTGAAGTTTAACCAGTTCCCAAGTTTAGCGGTACAACTTTGTCGGCTGAATTGCGGTTAGTGTGGACAGGTTTTGTTAATATTGAGGTACTTACCTGAGGGTATGGTTTTTAAAACCACGTAAGTGGAAAACAAACATACGACCCAACTTTTTTTTTTTACACAACTAAAGTGACAACCAAGCGTACGGCCCACAAGATGGTAAGCGGTTATCGCAGCCTATGGACGCTTGCAATATCAGAGGTATCACTCGCGGGTTGCCACCTGGAGGCTAAGATCGAAAGCCTCATGTGCCAGTAATTTCACTGGAAACCATACCCTTCACACCGGAACACAGCAATGCGAGCATTACTGCTTGGCGGCAGAAATAGGTATGGTGGTAGAACTTCCCCGGACGAGCTCTATCACAGAGAACTCTACTACTCTTAAAATGATGGTAAGTGGTTACCATAGCATAAAGGCGCTTGCAATGCAAAAGTAGATATAATTCGCGCAATGCCACGTTGAGCTAAAATAACTATGTGCCTGTTAGTTCACAGCCAAGTACACGCAATACTCTACTGTACTTAAAATCTTATTTTAAATGAACTCACGATTCTTAAAATTATTTTCAACTAGCTGTTGCCAGCGACTGCGTTCGCGTGGAACTCGGGAACCGTAGGTACTTTTTGCCGGGATAAAATGGAGCCTATGTCTATGTTTTAAATTTCACTCGTATTATCTATCTATGTTTTAAATTTCACTAGTACGATCTAACTATGTTTTAAATTTCACTAGTACTATCTATCTATGTTTTAAATTTCACTAGTACTATCTATCTATGTTTTAAATTTCACTATTACTATCTATCTATGTTTTAAATTTCACTAGTACTATTTATCTATGTTTTAAATTTCAGCCAAATCGGTTCAGTTGTTGTCGAGTTATATAGGAACAAACATCCAAACTTTCGCGTTTAAAATATTAGTGTGATACGTTTTTCTAAATGAATCATCATTGGTAAGTTTTTGGGGGATCAGAGGACACAATTTACGTTGAAGAGTTGACTTCTGCACAATTGACCCTTCATACAATAAATAATATGAGTCATAAAATGAATCATAGGTTTGGACTGAAGCCTCCTTTTTCTTAGCTATATATATTTTACTTAAAGCATACGAGGTTACTCTAAAATAAACTTGTCTATACTAATAATATAAAGTGAAAATTTGTATTTGTTTGTTATATACAAATAAACTCAAAAACTACTGGTCCGATTTAAATAAATCTTTGACCAAAAGAATGCTACATTATTCCTGAGTAACATAGGCTATATTTATTAATAGCGATATGCCCCAGCTTCGCACGGATGCTTAAGTTTTCATTGCACCCGTGCGAAGCTGAGGCAGATCGGCTAGTTTGTAATAAAACTATTGGCTGGCCTGCAGCATATTCCACGCCGATTTATTTTTATGCGAACCTCTTACTACTGCATACTTTAGTGCTTATTCATAAAAACACACTTTAACGTTAGCTAAGTTCTGCCTTTCTTCGATCGTTTCTTGTTATTCTTATGTCAATAAACTACGTTGATGATAGATTTTAAAGACAAGATTGTAAATAATAGCTTACAGAGGTCTAAAGTATGAATATGAAGAAGGCCCCCAGCAGTTTAATTTCGTAAATTTCTTTCTTAGTACAGCCTTAGAACATACACTGTAAATTTAGACCTTATCAATCAGTGATGCTATGTTTTTGTACCTATATATTTAGATAGTTTTGGTCCTAACTTGCTATTTACCTTGGCGATGCGAAACGATCCGTCATCCACATTATCTCTTACGCGCCATTAGTCAAAGAGATGGGTCAGGCTATCAATTATATTATATGACCTGATTTTCCTGTATAAGTGTAATGGTGTGAATTGACATTGCGTGCGTAATAATGAAATATACTCTTTTAGACTTATTTTATTTGATCCTTAAATCCTCCAATAATAAAAACTAAATCGATTATGAGTTCAATACTCGTCGGGTCTAAAATGGCCACATTGAGCCACACTATACAGTTCAAATATCTAAAAGCAATAGTTTCTCATAGTCGTATCGTCAAAGCATTTTTTTTTGTCAGCAACTGACAAGACAATCAAGGCGCCCATCTGATGTTAAGCATCACGCCTGACTTTTACAGATGCAGTGCCACCCAAAGCCTAAAGTTTTAAAGTGTTTGCGCGGCACTGCACTGCGCTTATCACCCCGAGACATTGTTGTTAAGTCTCTTTCGCCCAGTAATTGCACTTGCTACAGTGCCCTTCAAACGTAAACACAGTAATGCTTGCACACTACTGCTTGGAGGTAGAATATCTGACACTGCGGTGGTTCCCACCAAGACGGACTCTTGCTGAAGAGTCCTACCACCAGGTCAGTTAATTACTGTTCTGAAGACCATATTATTGCTATCTTTATTCAAACAGTTGCATTAAAACTATGAGTTGATTACGCAAATCGTTTATGAATCGTCAACAATCGCCTTTTCTAATAGTATTGGTAATAGGAAAATATTATGATGCACCTAAATTGGGTCTTTTAGCTTCCATAATGTAATTAAATAAGCCAGTAGCCAAGAGACTTGACTTTTATACTGCTTGAAGCTCCCTGAAAATGTATATCATTTTGTAATCATAACTTTTCTTTTGTTACAGGTAAACCTACAACAACTCTATGCTAGCAGTTTAAATATAGTAATGTATTAGATCGCGTAGGTATCACACAAAAAACAGCAAATTTTTCTGTACAAAATATAGTCAATTTTGTCATAGACGTTAGATGTTGGCGCTTGCAGCACTTAGGGTAAGTAAATATTAGCTTTAGTAAATACCTCAAATATCACAAAAGACGCAAACAAAGTTATCACAATCTTTCTACACAGCGTCGTCTAGTTAGTGGTTGCCTCATTCATCATAATCATATCAGCAAATACACTACCACTACTAGACATACATTATTACACACATTAGAACACATACACTTCCACTACTGGACATTAGAATGGCAGCTACAACGACCGATCTTCATCCTTACCATCCTCCGACTGCCTGCAACCGCAACAATATCATCGGTCCATTAAACGGCAGGCCATCCTACTCCATTTTCAGTTTCTGCCCTCCAGTTGCCGTTCAAAAGCTGCATGATATTCAACTTTGAAAATTTTAAATTTTAAATAGACCTGTATTTGCATAGTGTACAAGGTAGCTCGTCCAAAAGGGTAATGGAATATAAGAAGACAAATCGCCAAAGCCCATGCTTGAATTTTCGTCGCTTATGCAAATTCGTCCGGAAACATGCAAGGCCCGTCCGCCCTCTCCGTACATGTATCCAGTAGAATGGCAAAAATATATGCTGTTGTGTTATAAACCGTATGTATTTGTAGTAATTGGCTTTTATAAGTAATTTAACTTACTTATATAAGTTTTATAAGCTGTCGGTCTTCTTATAAATAAGAAATAAATAAAATAAAATAAAAGTTTGTTTAGTCTGCTTGATCAAAATCAATTCAGTAATAATAAAATTAACATTTAAATTTTTTAAGGATTTTAGTATTTCATGCAAAATTTTATTGAAATCTAGCTCATTTTATTAAAATCACTGACAAAATGATGTTAGTCATCTATATTTCTTACGCTTGTTTCTATGTTATTTGTATCAACATGTAATAGGACACAATTGGCGCCAACAAGCCGCATCTCTGGAGTGGCTGAGTTATAGCCATTTTCGTCAAAACACTTAGCGAACGACAGATAAATCAGTATCTAATGCAAATATGTTATTTTTGCGGACATGAGATAATCTGTAGAATCTGAAACTATTAACAACTTCTTTGGAAATATCAGAGATATTCTTTGTTAGAAGTCTTTGTCTCTTATATAATTGAAACACTTTTATGCATTTGATCGTCTGATCCTTGCTTTACTAAAATATACTTATGACTCTTGCTGTTGCTTTTTCAAAGTTGTTAGGCCATGACAGAGGCCAGGCGGCCTAGAAACTCTGTCACCAGAGTTGGCCACTGACTCATACGAACTTACTTTTTTTACTCGTTACTGTTTTAGGGTTATGTGAAAACAGTGGTCCCTAATTTTTTGTTGGAATACTATAAAAGTTTAACAAAAATAGGTAAGTCTTTCGTATCATCTACCGTTACGAAATATCAAACTTTCATGACATGCATGTACCAGTCGGTAAACTGACAGTTGAAATGCAATACACTATGTTATACTCCTCGCGAAAACTTCCAATTTTCTGTTCCATATCACTTGTCTGGTTGTTTCATAAAACGTCAATTTAACCCCCTTAATAATTCGGGATCAAGCTGCGAGCGTGCATCGCGGGGGTGCATAAAAAATAGGGGTTGGAACTGCCTTGTAGTCGACTGAGAGGCGCCGATAGATAACTAATGGTTAGATGTTTGAGTTATTGAAGAGGGATAGGCTCTGATGTATAAGAACTGCAGCTTGCGATAGAAGTAAAGTTTACACACGTCATATGACCAGTGTTACTTGTAACTTGAGCGCTCGTGACGTAGCTGGCTAAGTTGTTCTTAACAGATCAACAAATTTAAGCACTGTTCCGCGGGGTCATCATTTGGATGGGTAACCGCCAGTGGCAATTTCAACTGAGCACTCCCGTGCTTCGGAGGGCACGTTAAGCAGTCGGTCCCGGCTTTTTCAAAGTTGTTAGGCCATGACAGAGGCCTTCGGGCGGCCTAGAAACTCTGTCACCATAGTTGGCCACTGACTCATACGAACGAACGAACGAACTTGTAACAAAAGTAAGCTCTCAGTTCGTATGAAATTTTTAACAAAAATTCAGTATAATTAATTTTTTTTAAGTCAGCAAGTGACAAGACAAGGCGCCCGCCTGAGGTTAAGCAAGCCTGACTATTACGTCGCTAGTATCTTAATAAAACTAGGTTTTAAAGTCTAAATTCAGACACGAATAGCGTTAACGATAAACTATGACAATGGCGTCCATAAAACGCAAGGTCGTCCATTATCTGCGCTCCGTGCGCCGGATATACTGCGGCTCGTAACTCATCGAGATGTGACGTCACGCGGCTGATAACCATACTGGTTATCAACGGCATCGTGTGGAAAAACTGAATTCATTTCAATGATGACCTTGGTGGCATGGAAGGCCCAGTTAGAAACGGGATTTTGCGGGTTCGAACCCCGCTGACAAAATGTTTGCATGTTCTGCTAATATTTGTTCCGGGTCTGGGTGTTTCTTTTTTATAAGTATTCAATAACAAAAAGTATGTAAATGTATTCTCAAATGAGTCAAAAAATGAGATGGGAAGACGACGTATATGTATTCTATCACTTAACTGTTTCCCTTATTACAAGCTCTAAATGTAGATAGTAAAGTATTACTAAAGATTTGCAGAGTGAAAGCAAACCGAATTAGGCGTCTGCATGTCTAGGCCGGAAACGATGGGAAGTGATCAATACTGGCAAGGTCGGGAGAGCGAACAGAAATAGATGCTGAAATCGGAAGAAAACACACATAATCAGTATTTGTCTTTTTTTGGTGAATGATTACATAATATTATAATGCTGGACAATCCACATAGCATTATTTAATGCAGAATTCGAATGACCTGTAAGATGTTATTCTTATAAATAAATAACTGAAACTGAAACTGAAACATCATTTAGCCCCAAGCCCCAAGCTAAGCAGAGGTTGGATACTAGATGTCTGATATACTTTATACAATACATAGATAGATATTATTATTATGCATAGAAAATATCCAGAACATCAGGAACAAATATTTGCAGATCGTACAAACATGTCCCAAGGCTTGACTTTTTTTTATGACTTCTGTGACTTTTGTTCCAAGGCGGGGATCAAACCCGCAACCTTCTGCGTCACAGGCGGACCTTCGCCCGCCGCGCCACATCGGTCGTATTATAAAAAGCTTGCTGATTTCGAAATCCAGATTTTTTTTTTTTTTTATACAACTGAAGAGGCAACCAAGCGTACGGCTCACAAGATAGTAAGCGGTTACCGTAGCCTATGGACGCTTGCTATACCAGAGGTATCACTCGCGGGTTGCCACCTTGAGGCTAAGATCGAAAGCCTCATCTGCCAGTAATTTCACCGGAAACCATACCCTTCACACCGGAACACAGCAATGCGAGCATTACTGCTTGGCGGCAGAAATAGGTATGGTGGTAGTCCTTCCTCGGACGAGCTCTATCACAGAGAACTCTACTACTCTTGAAGATGAAGATGTCGAGGGTAGGGTGAAGTGGAAGAAAAACTGTAAGAAAGAAGGCTGGCCCCACCACCATATAGGATCAACAGTCAGGAAGAGATAGGTATAGGGCTTGCTGAAATATAACGCACAGCCTAAACCGCTGGAACCAGAAACTTGGACTTAGTTTGTTCTTCGTATTGTACTCGTATGTAGGTTTACTAAGAAACCAATTTGCAAAATTCAACTCAGCGCTGAACGCGGTTATAGTCGCAAGGCGTTCTACCAGTTTTCATACACAATGTGATGATGAAGAAGGTAAATATCAACCATATACTCTAAGAGTTAGAAAGTCTATTTGATAGATGATATCATAAAGGTTACGCAAAGTCAAAGAGACCGTTTCTGCACTCTTTGATGAGGTTAATTTATATTCAGCGGTGAATTTTTATAACGGTTTTTGTAGATAACAAATTGAAAAGTCAATTTTATAATAATACTGTAAATTGGCCCGATACTTATGTAAATCTATGCTAAGGCATATCTGACAGCTGACATTTACTACTTAGTACAGCTGTCAAAAATGCCAAGATGACACACGGTGTTGGAGCGAAACGGGTACCTATTGCGTCATGGCGAGAGAATGGTTGTGAGTTTTTGTAAAAGTGATTGTTCTAAGAAAGTCTGAATAAATAGAATTATCTAATCTGAAAACCGTATTTATATGTGAAAGTTCATCCCCTGAGGCTCCGTCATAATTTGGGCTCTTTAGTCGACTGGCCCCGGAAAAAACTGGCCCTACGGGGCCAGTTGACCTAATGCATTTAATTTATTACTTTTCTTTAGTCGACTGGGCCCATTACTAATTTAAATAAAAAATCTATAGTCTAATTCCAAACCCGTGTACAGATGTGTACAAAACTTACTTGAGATAAACAAAAATGAAACACCATGGTTATATGATACTTATGTTTATTGGGTCAACTGGACTCGAAGGGCCAGTTCGAGCGGGGCCAGTCGACTAAAGAGCCATAATTTGTTGAGATCTTTGACCTTTGAGGTTTGATCTTTGAGGTTTGACATTTTCTAAATCAACTTTTGATATGGTTTTTGATGTCTTGATCGCAACACTTTTTCATAAACAAACACAGCAAAACTCAAAATAATCCGAGAAAACCAATTAGATGGAAGGATCCATGTCGATAGCAGTAAGGCCGAGGAAACTCAACTGCAAAAGAGGAGAAAAGAGAAGAGTTGTTATTCATTCTTGAACACAGCGTTCCAATAAGGATTAAGTATGTAGGTACAATTAGAAATTATGAATAAGTAGGTGTGGGATGAAAAGGGAACTATAAATCAAAAGTTGTGGTCGAATGGAGAAAAATACCTATTGGGACTTAATATTTTCGGTTGACAGCACTCCAAATGAAACCTACAGAATTCTTATTATTCTCTACCTTTTCTAAATGAGAACACTGCATTGTCGACTCATCTTACTACATCTACGAAAGAGTACTAATCTCCTCAACACAGGATTTTCCTAGGGTGGAGAATAGTGCACTACCAAATCCATGTATCCAAGGTTTTTATGAAATTTACACTGTATCAATTAATATTGTTTTACCTACCAACTAAGTCTACTTATAATAATTTCTAAAAATGTTCTGGTTACAAAAATAAATTCATTTCATTTCAAATTCATTTCATTTCATTTCAATTACGAAACCAAAAACACCATAACAACAGAGAAAATTGAAAATGTCAAGGTAACATAGAGTAGAGTTTCACCACAGAATGTAATAGAACAGTGGGTTCCGCTTTTAGTTTCCCGCGTCGGTGTGGGCGCCGGCTTGTCGAGAAAATTGTTAACCTGGATGTGTGAAAATTGTATGGAAACAATTAATTTTCATAGATTACATGTCAAAATATTTAAAACTTTTGGAAACAATTTGGAAACAATTTTTTTTTGATTTATTGTGACACGATATTTTTGTAGCCCTGCTACGTAGCTTACGTATTAAACGAACAAAATATTAGCAAATATTACATTATACTTGATGCATTATTTTTTCCAATTAAAAAAATATTAAGATTATTTATTTTATTATTATTTTTTATTTACCTGACTACAGCAAAAGAAAGAGAAATTTAAATGTAGTTTTTCAAATGTGTTTCTACTCTGCTCGGCATCAGTACCAATAGCAAGGGAGGGAAATACCAAAAGTGCTACGAGCAACCGAGCAGAATTTTCTTGGAAGATTATTTTATGCTGGAACTGTCATAAATTTAACCTTGTTTGTAGTAAGACGTCAAAAAAATATTTTTATTAGATGTTTTGTTCTAATGTTTCCTCTGCTGGAACACTGACCTACTCTTGACCGATAATGATTGGGTCTTAATCCACTATGCAGACTTAATGCGGATTAGTAGATGGCATATGCCTTTTGAAATTATAGTTCTTGGAAATGCTGGTTTTCTCACTATGTTTTCCTTCACCATGAGGTAATTACTGACTATAAAATTAACTGTTAAACAACTAAGGAGCACGTCCAATAAAAAAATTCACTTTCCTAAATATAAATTAAGTCACACCCAACGTCAAGCTTATTAAATGAATAATACCTGCTGAATTAAAAGATTTGAAGGGAAACCTATTTCATATTACATTGAAGAAATGGCTGATAGATAAATTTTTCTGTTCAAAAAATGAATATTTAAACTATAGGGACACTGTACAATAATAATAATAATTTTTATTTATTTTAGTTAATATTCTTCTTGACATTTTAAATTTTGTGTAATAATTTGATATAAAATAATATTTGTATGCCAAAGATTTTGGTAGTACATAAATGAACTAATTTTATTTTAAGACCATTTATATGACTTGAGTTCGTGCAAATAAATATCATTTATCATTTATCATAAAACTAGCACCTCCATTCTTCGTGCCTCGTTGTACTGCGGAAACATTGATTGACGCGTCGCCGATACAAGCGCGGCACGCGGCGCCGCTCTACCGGCGCTCTACCTTTTGACGCCTATTGTGTCAAGTGACATTTCGCTTGACGTGTGTGTGCCTTGTCCGGTCGATAGGACCGTGTTCAGGCTTCAGTTTATTTATCAATCACAGTTGGGGGAATATTGATTTGAAGAATGATCAAAGGTTTTGTGGTTCAATGCGTTTTTTTGGCATTTGTTAAAGTGAGTTGTTTATAGTTGTGTTCTGGGATATCTTCAGTTGATCATTTTCATCATCATATAATAGATGTCAACTTGTACATAGGCCTCCCCCAAAGAGCGTCATGACGACCTATTTTGAGCCTTCATCATCTACCAACTTCCTAGAACTCATAGCTTTGCCGAGTTCTGGGCTAGATGGGGCATCTTAAAAATTAAAAACGCTAGTGCTTTTTTTTTTTTTTATACAAATGAAGTGTTAACTAAGCGTACGGCCCACAAGATGGTAAGCGGTTACCGCAGCCTATGGACGCTTGCAATACCAGAGGTATCACTTGCGGGTTGCCACCTTGAGGCTAAGATCGAAAGCCTCATGTGCCAGTAATTTCACCGGAAACCATACCCTTCACACCGGAACACAGCAATGCGAGCATTACTGCTTTGCGGCAGAAATAGGTATGGTGGTAGTCCTTCCCCAGACGAGTTCTATCACAGAGAACTCTACTACTCTTCCAGTCCTACTTTCTACTATCCTATTATCACACTACTCACACTAATATTATAAATGCAAGAGTTTGGATGTTTGGATGGCTGTTTGTTCTTCTCTCGACAACCATTGAACCGATTTGCCTGAAATTTAAAATATAAATAGATAATAACCGGAAATAGAACATAGGCTACTTTTTATCCCAAAAGTACGGTTACCGAGCTCCACGCGAACGAAGTCGCTGGTGACAGCTAGTAATATTATAAGAAAGTCTGTATTTATGTTTGTTACCACATAACTCCGACGAAGTGACGTCTTTACCGATTGTAATAAAATTTAGAATGTAAATGGCTTATGACATGGAATAACAAATGGGCTACTTTTCATTTCGGGAAAATGTACTCTTCATGTGGGATAGCATAAAAACTGCAACAACGTGGGTGAAGCCGCGCGGGACAACTCGGATTAAAACAGATGTCAAGCAACACAACTAACATTTCAGCAATTTCAACCCATCAATCTCGTCTGCTCGACTTTTTACGAAACACCTTAAACTCCTTACCAGCAAACTTTCCCGAGATAAACAAAGGCGGTTATTTTTATCTGACACCGGCAAAACAGAGGGAAGTTATGATTTACAACACCATCACAACACACCGGTAGGAGGGTGCCATGAGTGGTAGAGTAATGGCTACCTAGTAGTTTGATGTCGGGAGCACTAACTTGTTGTTGGCGTTGGCAAGTAGCCTTATTTATACACATTTTGTAAACTTATCTACTTATAAAGTAAGCACTTCTTTTATGATTTTAGCGCCATCTTAAACATATCGCCTGCGACGCAGAGGTTGCGGGTTCGATTCCCGCCTCGGGTCAAATGTTTGTACGATCTACAAATATTTGTCCCGGGTGTTCTGGGTATTCATTTTTTAATAATATGCACACTCCGCCGCCCGAGTAGTTTTGTCTGGAGAACGATGACGCGAGGTTGTATCCACCGATATTAATTAGTTCTGTTTTCTCTATTGACAACCACGTTTCTGTTATGCCAAGAGCAGCAAAGTTCGGTGCTCCTTGTAGAAAAGATTCTAGCGTGTGCAGCTTACCAAACATACTTTGCATATTCTGGAATAAAAAATCAATTGTGTTGTGAGTAGTGTCGGTAGTGCCGTTAGTAGTGCCTTTAGTATCTTGACCGTCGAAATGTACGAAAATTTCGAAAATTTTGAGTGCTCGTTTGTGTGTTGATTGTGTTATCGTGAATCGAGCTGTTCCGTATTTTCTGTATATAATAAAAAAAATCTATCTATGTATTGTATTGTATTAAGTATATGTATATCAATCATTTAGTACCCATAAGCACAGCTCTGTTTAACAGCAGCTTACCTTGGGGCTATATGATGCTGTGTGGATTGTCCTACATTATTTATTTATTTATCTAAGGTAGCGCTAAAATCTTAATTTTCTTAGAAATTCTTACTTTAGTTTAGTATCTCTTATTTGTTGAGCGTCTATGAAGCACCAAGTCACGTGGCGAGTCAACCGACAAAAGAATATCTACCCACTTTAAATCAATTGCGTAATTCGGTTGCAATCAATTGCACTTGGTTTCAATCAAAAACTGAAGTATTTTGTATGAATGTGACAGGTTATTGACAGTTCGCTGATTGAAATCGGGTTGAAACCGAGTTACACAATCGGGGGGCAGGTACCTGTTTAATAATAATTACTTTGGACTGACAAGTCATCGCGCTAGTCGCTCATAAAGGGCTCTTATAAAATTAGAACTTAGAGTTTTTGAAAGTAAGTTTTCCAATGTCGGTCGTCGACTTATGTACATTTACATACCTACTCGTGGCTTGGTGCCTTTTACATGGGCGAATCACATTAGACCGCAATAAATCTTTTTATACGTTCAAGCGCTTCCAAGCTCAAACTAAATATTCCTGTAATTTAAATAATTTATACCAGGACGCTCTTCCCATGTCTAGACTCTGATTTTGGCAAAGTCAAGGCTAAATGGGAACAATAATAATAACTTGGTGTAGTAAAAAGTGTAGTTTTGGCAGAACATGCGTTCTGGTTGTAATTGATAGTTGGCAAATGGTTTTCGTGGACGTACGCATCAGATTGTAGTATGCCGAAAAATGCAAGGCCACACAGCAAAGAACTGTGCGTCGCGTCATTTTCATATCTTTTCATGTCTTTTTGCTGACTTCAAAAAAGAGATTAATTTTCGACTGTTTTTTTGTACGCGATTCCTCCGCCAATTATTAATACTCAATACTCAATTTATTTATTGCTCTCATAATGGTTGGTACATTTACAGTTGTTATATAATTAGGTGGTAGTATTACATATGAACCCTGCCAAAGGGTATGACAACATGGAGATAGGCCGAAGTTTAAATAAGTAGGAAGTGAGTAAAAAGATTAAGAAGGTTGTTGGCATTAATTGTCAGTAATGCTTCTTTTCTAAATCAGTATATGCTTTTTAAAAGTAGGTTAGCAATAAATTGTGTAAATATAGATTATTAGATAATTGATTTTCATTTTTGTTTGATAGGAAATACTTCAGAGGTGGTCCCCATATTCAATTGATATCGGTAAACCGAGAAGGTACTAAAGTAGTTTTTGAATAAATCATAAATAAACGTATCAATAACTATCATTGCCTATTAACCATGACGTCATACATTTATCACCTACCATATGATTGACTTCTTCGTAATTCATTCTAACCGGTTAACACTTATCAATATGTATATTAAAAAAACAAAAATAAATAGTTTTTTAATAATTTTTATCTTATGAGTTAGTTCGGTTCTACACTAATTAAAACTCGATTAGGTAAGTGGCAATAACACGGGTCAATTGTAATCTAACAGCTGATCAAATTACCTTCTAGTATAAGAGACTGGGAGGAACATGGAAGTCCACATACATACATACTTAAAAATACATCGCACACCCTCACACATACCCTACACACACACACACACACACACACATACACACTGTTGGATTTCCCGCTGTGATAACTAGACTCTTACGAGACTAGGAGGAACAAGGAAATCCACATACACACTCCCACACACTCACACACTCACCCTCCCACACACCCACACACCCTCACATACTCATTAACACCAGCACACATACTTATTTTGTAGCTTAACGTCTTTAAATTTGTATTGTACTTATCTCTTGTTTATTTATTTGGATCCTGAAATATTTGGAGGTGGGCGTTAGTGTTCGCGACACAGTGTTAAGCTTCCGCGGATATTATCGTTCTTCTTGTGTTGTTATTATACTATAAGTTTTTGTTCCAAAATAAATACATTTTTGATTTTTTTAGATATTTTTTTGACCTTCTAGTATAAAACTATTGGATAACGTAACAATGACCGTGTTTTATTATTACTAACTCAATCTCTCCGATGCATATGCTCCTACTAGCCCACTCTCGATTGAGAGTGATTGGATCTTAATACGCGCGACCCAATTCGGGTATGTAAATGACACCTTTTGATTTTTTACTATGGTACGTTTTCTTTCACCGCTTGAGCTCATACATAAATATTTCAAATGAAAAACTATCCCTTTGTGTATGACCTGATACAAACAGAAAGAGTCACCACAAGAACACCATTGCTTCAAGAGACTTTTCCAACAATCTAATAAGGCGTCCATTATTTTTATTCTGAAAGTTGAAAAGTGAAACTTTAATTAGGTATAGATTTGTTGAACAATTTAGAAATTTTGCCGTTACCAAACAAAATAGTCCACAAAATTAAATTACTTGAGAAGAATTTAAAATTTAGAAATGTACATTTATACAGCTTAGATCTAAATATTAGCTTAAGTTAGTACATGCACCCTGTAGGGGCACTGCAGTAAAGTATTATACCCTGAGAAATCTGACAAGCCATAAGATTGATATTCATTGCGTTTATCCACAAAAGATTGCTTGGAACGAAACCAAGAGGGGGTTTGACCTATGGAAAATCACAATCACTTTATGCGCTTTTTGCATTTTACGTATTCGGTTTACGTGAGGTCTTAATAAAGACGCAAATACTTGAAAAGATAATTTATTTTTCTTATCTCAAAATAAGGCAACATTTATTTAAAATTTTTGCCACTTTCTTAATGATAACACTGCAGCTGCTGTCAACATGTGGTTTAAGTTTCATCTAATTCTAATATCTTATTATCTTATCTTGTTCACTTCAGAGTTCCAGTTCACGTGTAGGTTTATCAGTTTATTGACTAATGACAGAGAAAATACGTACTTATTTCACAAAGTTATATCACAGCCTGAATGCTTCCTTATTAGTTAAAATATTACATCACCTTTCAAGCATCTTTTGTCAATTGGTTAGATAAATCTACAGCGTTTGAAGCATTTACAAATTTTGATTCCGATTTCGGATCAATATCGCTGCAAAGGTTTTTTATCTTAAGATTAAAGTTCATGAACAGAATTTGCCGCGATTTTTTCTGCAAATCTTTCACCACTGACATTAGGTTTGATGCCACAGTGAAGTCCATGCTTCTCAGAGCTGTTCCATCAATGATGATCAAAGTATCAGATAGAGTATGTGAAGATGCTTTCAGAACCATTCGTCTTACATGTTCAGCGGCACAGTACGATACATTATCTGACAGTGGTACAACCATTACATCGGCTTTCTCACATTTTGTTATGCTGACATCAACAACAGGTCTTGCAATCTTATACAAAAGCATGGCTGCTTCTAAGACGATTCCAGCTACTATACCATATTCAAGTCCTGCAAATAAGCATACTAATTTTGTTACCAATAGAACGAACAGCTCTCGTTTACTATTGTTCCAAAGTCTTCTGAATATATTGAAGTCGAACATTGAAAACATAGCAACAATAATCAACCCAGCTAAAGACGCCTTTGGAATGTAATAAAAGGTTGAAGTCAAAAAGGTCAATGCAACCATAATAAGTAAAACTTTAGTAATTCCTCCAGCAGGTGTTTTGACTCCAGAAACATGGTTCAAAGCAGTCCGAGTAAACGAACCAGTAATCGGCATACTCTGTCCGAAGGATCCAATGATGTTGCATAAGCCTAGAGCGATCATTTCCTGTGTAGCGTCTACTGTAGCTCCATCAGCAAAAGCTTTCGCAATAGCTACTGATTCAAGTATAGCTACTAATGGTATAGCGACTGACTGGGCTCCCAAAACATTCATCATATCAGCAAAGGAGTAAGTTTGATTTCCAACAACAGTGGTAAATGGAGGCACGCTGAATTTTGGTAGTCCTCTTCCGATATCGCCAATTACACTCAATGGTTCGGCATCCATCGTCACTTTCAGCGTGTAAGCTATTACCATACCTGTGATGACGACTACGGCGTTTCTTGACAAGGAGACAAACCAGCGCAATTGCTTGATAAACCCATCAGTGCGGCTGCAACCTTGCCCCATTTTTTGTAGAAGGATAAGCATCACCATAGTACTAAATCCAAGAACCGTTTCCCATATGTTTACCGTAGTTATGTTGATGATGAAGTTGTACACTGACTCGGCAAAGTTACCACCAGACGGTCCACTCAGACCGAACAGAGATTTAAGTTGACCCGCGGCAATTTGTAAAGAAGCGGCAGCTGTAAATCCACTGATAACAGGCATCGATATAAACTCCACCAGAAATCCGAGGTTCAAAACACCCATCATCAAAATCACGACTCCAGACAGAAACCCTGCCAAAATCGCGAAATCTGCTGAGTAGTTTGACACATATTTTGCCGTCATCGCTGCGAGGATAGCTGTCGGTCCTACTGTCACATTGTAGCAGCTGCCGAAAAACACGTAGATTATCCCAGATGTCAGTGAAGCGTACAGTCCGTACTCAGGAGGCAAGCCGGCTACAACAGCATAGGCTATTCCTTGCGGGATGGCAGTGAGTCCAACAGTTATACCAGCAATGATGTCTTGAATAAAATAATTTGTTTTGTAATTTGGCAGCCATTCCAGAACCGGCAATCTCTTCTTCAGTGTTTTAGTACTGCAGGCATCAGACATGCATTTTTTAACCTTTTGATTCCGTGTTCTTTTGTTTGTGTTCAAGAACGTCATATTGTGTTCCTGCTGTTGTAGTTTCTGAGAGACTGAGTGAGGCGTCTGAGCCGCTAATGTTATATCGATAAGAGGTTCGATTGGCAGTTATTATCGGTCGCGTGACCATTCTTGTTGAGTGCGTCTGGGGCCTGATTCTGTTAACTATTTATGACGTGTGCGTGTAGCTAACATGCAGCCTAAAGATTGGTAGCCGACTGCAGGCAGCCTGCAGGTACCTTTCGAGCGGTAGAGGACACTGTCGCTGTGACGTAACGCGGCAAGACATTCCCTCAGATGCTGTCTGCAGTTTGCTACCAGCCCTTAAAGCAAGTAGCTGTATTGGCTTGATATTTCTAATAAGAGGCCTTCTATAGAAACCCTTCGTTTACACTAACTTACAAGTAGTGCCATAACAATAACACAACTTGTACGTTCACGCGACGCTTGCGTTACTTGAAGCTTGCTAAAGTTGCTACAATGTAGCAATGCACCTGTAGCATTTCAATGGTACGTGCAGTTGACATTAAGTTAGCGGAATCAGACCCCTGTTGATGCTACTTTTGTTTTTTCAAAGATTAGTTGCATGCATGTAGCTTTCCATTATCCTCTCCACTTCATTATTATTATTTGGTGTTATTGGAAGTGAATCATGGTTGTCATGTCGTGCTTTAGTGTAGATACAACTGTACCTAACTAGTGACTTTCTCATGCCATCTTCTTCATCCCGTTGCGGCTCTAGGTCCTGAATTTCGGATATCCCATTTTTAGTGCACCCTTACACTATAAGATAATAATTACGCCCCAAATTTGAATGTTATAGGTCTTATGGTTTAGCCTTTGCGTTGGTAGTCATTCAGTCAACAATTTAATTTAAGAATTAAGAAGAAAGTCTCCATTTGTTTGTAAACATAGGTTGGCTATTATTTTTTAACTGCATACAACTATTTTATGGCGTCCATTTTTTCACTGACCGTTTTATCGTTATTAAACATTTTTGCAACTTTATCGCAAACTATAAAAAAATCTATAACTTGCCCCTGTGAAGATTTATTTTTATGGCTCCGGCAGCTGATCGAATGACATTCTTGATGTGTTATGATTATCTGAAGTAAGTACTAACATCCAACACAGTTGAATTCACGGTCCTGAAATCACTCTAAGATTCCCTGTGACGCTGATCTCAGAAACGACGACTACCATGGCACTAGAAACTATGACACCAGAGACTTCAGAACTAGAACAAACACTTGCAGAACATTCAAACATTCTCTACATCAATATTTCTGTCTATACAGTATCTGCAAATTAACTAGTGTAAACACAACATCGGTAACCCTTCGCCAGCTGAGGGGGTATTTCCGACCCAGAGCATTCGATTTAGGAACAACGCGGTATTAATTCTTGAGATACGGGTATTATTGGCAGCGGTGTCACGGAATAAATAATAGTGCTGGTATTAACGGCCTGCGCTGGACGGCTTAATGAATCGAGAGAGAGGTATGTGCTTAGTCGGTGTTAGCCAGACTGTGCAATGTTTTCATACATTTACCGGTTATTTACTATCGTTAATATTATGAGGAAGGGAAAAGGAGTGGTTACAGCTTTTGTTGTTAAAAGCGTCAGATTTAAACCTTTACATTTAATTACTAAGGGTGAGTTGCACCATCTAACGTTAACGTCAAATTGTTCAAACGTCGTCGAACAATTTGACGTTACCGTTAGATGGTGCAACTCACCCGTAAAGTATTCTTGTACTTGTATGATTAGCAAGAAGGTTCTAGTTCTAGTTAACCACTTTGTCTCTGGGTAAAAATAAGTTCACTTTAAGTTTTTCAGTAGCATTTTCCTTGCACTTTTTCTGCCACAGGCTGTTCCAATAGCATTTTCATAATATTAATGCGTATTAATGTAAAATGCCAAATGGTTTGACTAAAGTACCATTTGTTGTTTAGGATATTTCGGTACTAAAATTAAGGACAAGCGTTACTCACTCATCGTCGTATCTATTAATGTAGGCGTGTTTTACATTTTCACTCCATTGTTACCCTTACTTTAAGCGTTTACGTCACAATGGATTCCCAAGTAGACTTAATCTAAGTGGGTATTAATTCCGCCATATATCAAGCATAGTTTCTTCGGTCTTACAGACCCCTCCTGCAGGAAGGGTTAAGCAAGATTCGTATTCATAGATGGTTTTGTATCGGAATATGGTTTATTCAAGAGATCTATTATGGTGGACTCTGAATTCTGAGTATACACGTAATCGACATAAATCAATATTAGTCTGGATTGTTTTGTCTGTACAAATTTAACTGGACGGTCTCATATTATTTTTTATACAACTGAAGTGGCAACCAAGCGTACGGCCGACAAGATGGTAAGCGGTTACCGCAGCCTATGGATGCTTGCAATACCAGAGGTATCACTCGCGGGCACCTTGAGGCATAGATCGAAAGCCTCATGTGCCAGTAATTTCACCGGAAACCATACCCTTCACACCGGAACCCGCAATGCTCGCATTACTGTTTTGCGGCAGAAATAGGTACGGTGGTAGTACTTCCATCATCATATCAGCTAATACTTTCACTGCTAGACATCTTTCACCATCTACCGTTTTCTGGGACCGCTTTAATATTATCGAACCGTCAAGTTGGCCTAAATACAGCTAGCTAATTCATTTATATAGTTTTGAATATTTTTTAGTTAATACAGTAACATGGTTTTTAAAATGTTTGGCTCACGGTCTATTTTTTTAACAAGAAGTTTATCAACAGCATTTTTCCTATTTTATTTACCCATGTTTATCCCTTGAATAGTTCGATTTCACCAGCACTTCCCGGTTTCCAAACGCGTAATAAAAACTATATAAAAATAATATTTTCCAAACAAAACGCAACTGATAGCAATCGCAGCACGAAACCGTAATCAAATAGCAATTTTATTGGTAAAGGTGTGGTACCATAACCTAACACTTATCAAACCCAACAAAATACTTTCAAATGAAATAAAATAGCTCCTAATATCAAACAGTTACAATTCATAAGAGTAGTAGAGTTTTTTGTGATAGAGCTCGTCCGGGGAAGGACTACCGCCATACCTATTTCTGCCGCCAAGCAGTAATGCTCGCATTGCTGTGTTCCGGTGTGAAGGGTATGGTTTCCGGTGAAATTGCTGGCACATGAGGCTTTCGATCTTAGCCTCAAGGTGGCAACCCGCGAGTGATACCTCTGGTATTGCAAGCGTCCATAGGCTGCGGTAACCGCTTACCATCTTGTGGGCCGTACGCTTGGTTGCCACTTCAGTTGTATAAAAAAAAAAAAAAAAAAAAATAGCTTTATAAAATCACAAGGATTGAAATTTTTAACAAGCTGTCCTTACCTTTACTAAATTTAGCTACGTTAGATACCGGTTAAATGTGAATCTAAAAATCTAGATAGTGAAGTCACCGATTGAAAAAGGAATCATTTTATTATTATTATTTTGGATGAAACAGAACTACTTTAAATAGTTGCACGCACCTTAAAATACTGGTAACAAACACTGCTGGGTCCCTAGCTTTACATTAAATACTGTTAAATTACCTATCACCACACAATGTTTTTAAATAAAAATCAGTGAATTCTGTATTCGTAACGATGATCGATCATCGACTTCCCCTAAATTATCCTTTTATTAACTACACCCTAGTTTGAAATCACTCATTAAAAATTGTTGCAAAAACAAGGTCGGTCATGTAGAAATGATTTATGGAACTTTTGAAAGTTATTTAATAGTCACTCGAAAGTTTTTTTTTTTTATTATTTAGAGGTACTTGGACCTGTATTTTATATTTTTTCGATATTTTCGTGATTCAAAGTTTCACACTGTCTTGTACGCAATTGCTCAAAACCATAAGATTATTTTTAATTTACTGAAGGGGAGGTTCTCAAGTCAGGTTCTCAGGTCTTTCATAGTAAGTAAGTTTGTATGAGTCAGTGGCCAACTCTGGTGACAGAATTTCTAGGCCGCCCGAAGGCCTCTGTCGTGGCCTAACATCTTTGAAAAAGCCGGAACCGATTGCTTAACGTGCTCTCCGAAGCACGGGAGCACTCATATAAAACTGCCACTGGCGGTCACCCATCCAAATGATGACTACGCGGCACAGTGCTTAACTCGTTGATCTGTTAAACTTAGCCAGCTACGTCACGAGCGCTCCTATAAAACTGAGTTGCTTGCCGCCGTCTGTCCTTCTGTATGTTGTATGTATGTATGTATGTATGTACACATACACCTCAAAAGCTACGCAATGCGGTTTTCATCAATAGATAGACTAATTCAAGGGGATAGTTTGTACGTATAATTTTATGCACTCGTGCTGTAGGTACGGTTCGCTATGTGTTTAATCAACTCTATTCATTCACAAAAATATACAGAAATTTATCTAAGTTCTTAGTTGATTGTACGTCGATTGTGTCAATCAAGTCTTAGTACACTTGTATTTGTTTTGTTATCAGTTACCTAGATCTCTAAATAGAATTGATCTCTAGTCGAAAACAATTTAAGACAGTACCTATAAAATATGACATGTGGAAGAGCGACTGACGCACACAGATTCGCATTGACGTAGATAAAAACATTGAAAACATCTCAAAAAAACATATCGATAAGTACAAAGCAGGAAATGAATTTTCATTCAAACGTTAAATTGTTTGACAATCATTATCTAAAATCTAAATTGACCTAGGGGCAATTCTGTTAAGCCGTAAACGAAGGCGCGGTATAAAACGCTGAACGCTGTAGCTTAAAAGTTGTTTTAGTATTCTGTTCTGCCGTCAGCCGTCATTCATCAAGACCCACCTAACCACGACCACTCTGCAAAGAGTGGCCGACTGAGAAGAAGTATTCTGTTATTTATTACACAACGATATAGTTGCTGGTATCTCTCAGCTCAAGCTAATAATCGATCATCATCGTCATCATCATCATCATCATATATTTATTTTGTATTTATTTATTTAGCAACTAACACGATTTTTAAAAACTAATTACACTAGTCATCATAATTATCAGCCAATAGTCTACTGCTAGACATAAGTCTCTCCCACAAAGCGCAATACAAAAAAAATCAAAAATTAATTACGATCATTAACTAGATATTATAGTCTTGGTGGGTATACCAGAGAGCCTGATATTCCGCATGGAGGATTATGACAATATCAATCTCTCGGAGTAGAGTAGGCCCTCACCACGACAGCCTTCTAATGTTCCCACTCCTGGGACACTGGCCTACTCTCCAGCGAGAGTGATTGGGTCTTCATCCACCACGCGGACCCAATGCGGATTGGTGGATGGCACATGTCTTTCGAATTTTTAATTCTTGGACATGCCGGTTTCCTCACGATGTTTTCCTTCACCGTATAAGAGCACTGGCATTGCGCACATAAATTTTTCGTAGCGAAAAATCCATTGGTGCACGACCGAATTTGAACCCACGACCTTAGGGTCACTACCACTAGACCACCAGTGCTCTAGGCCAGTGTCTGCATTAAAAATATTTTAAAGAAACTTTAAGTAGAGAGTGCTTATTGAACTTCAGTGAATATTTTGATCAATACAATGACACCATCTTGAGTTGTGAAAAAGGGAAGGTTCTACTTATCTCAAATCCTTGTATTCTATCCAAAAGCTCCGATCGTGTCAAGAGGGTGTAATTCAGTTTCTTGGAAATTATTAACGTTCGTCTGCATTTTCTGAATTGATAGATTTATGATACTATATATTTTTACACTCGCCTATAATATAGAAAACTGGCTATGATGATCATGACGATTTTTGTTATCATATTTTTTTTATTTTACTGTTAGAAAAGAAATCGCTTATCTAGCTATAAGACCGCCCTTGTACATTATGCACTTTCTTGTAGTCTCAAGTTTTTGTTTTTTGTTTATAAGGTGCATGTTCAGTAAAATAATTTTCACCTATTCATGCAAATGACGTCAAATTCTTTTATGCAAAATATAAATATACACTCGGATATTGGCTAAAGTTTTTTTGTAACAAAGGTAGGACTGAAAACTAATTGACATAATAAAGCCTTCTTTTTATACCACTAAGGTAACCGCTGAACACCAAGCGTACGGCCCACTTGATGTTCAGCGGTTACCGTAGCCTATGTACGCATGCAACATCATAGATATCACTTGCGTGTTACCACCCTGAGACGTTAGATGCAAAGTCTCATGTGCCTGTAATTTCACCGGACACCATACCCTTCGAACCGGAACACAGCAATGCGAGCATTACTGCTTGGCGGCAGAAATTGATATGGTGGTAGTCCTTCCCCGGACGAGCTCTATCACAAAGAACTCTACTACTCTAAGCTTTTATTAGTAACGTTTCTTTAGCAATTTTCTAACATTGTGTAACTTCGGTTCCTATTTACTCAGAATGTACAAACGAACGTTGGTGAATTATACATTTTTCGCATGAACAAACATAATAAAACTGTCGAAATAAAACACAGAGAAATTACACCACCAATCAAATCACAGAACAAATAAGCCATTGAACTTATTATTTTGTTTCGTCACGAACATTCCAGTGTTTCTCGTATTTGCATTGCGTGTGGCACATAATCGAAAACCTATATTAAAGAATAAATGAATTAATAATAAATATTGGCAGACTTTTTACTTCGCGCCATCTTACCCCAAAACTAAGCGAAACTGTTCAGATAATTATTAATCAAATACTTTTTTTTTGTAAATAATTATACAACACCCAGATCCGAAACAAATATTTGAAGATCATGTAAAAATAATAAACCCGCAGCGGGGATTGAACCCGCGACCTCTCGCTTCTCAACCGGGCACTCGCCTACGCCACCGAGGTTGTCAAGAAAATATTTTCTATATTATCTAAATTTTGCAAAGACTTGGCTATGACACGTCTAATCACGTGGAAATAATGGTTGAATGAGCAACATCGCTGTTGTTTCTGAAACCACAACACCATGGCCTCCCACACCTGCTTTTAACACCAACATTTAAGTTGCCCGCCATAGAAATTGATAGGTCATTATAAACTGGGTAGGTTGCCCGAGATCTCCATAGGACGTTTTTTGCGTAAAACTCGAGCTCCTGAATAGAGAATAGTTTCCACATGATTACCTTCCTCGCTATGTCCTGATTTGTGAAAGAATACGTCATGTGTGAAAAGATCTTGATGTTGCGATTTTGGGGAATATTGACAGCGTGTGTTACTGACACGGTTTACGAGTAGTATAGTTTTTTGTGATAGAACTTGTCCGGGTAAGGACTATCACCATGCAATTTCTGCCGCCAAGCAGTAATGCTCGCATTGCTGTGTTCCGGTTCAGTTCGGTTCGGTTCCCGGTAAAATTACAGGCACAAGAGACTTTCCATCAGCCGTCTCAGAGTGGTAACACGCAAGTGATATCTATGATGTTGCAAACTACATAGACTACGGTAACCGCTTACCATCAAATGGGCCGTATCTGCTTGGCGGCAGAAATAGTGTATGAAATGATGGTAGTCTTTCCCCAGACGAGCTCTATCACAAATAACTCTACTACTCTTCACAGTCTTCTACACTTTCACAATTCTGCAATTAAGTATAACATTGGTGTGAACTTGTGTTCCAGTTGATTGCAACATTCCATAGCTCAGTTAATCTGTCAAAACTGAACAGAATTAGCCGCAAGCACTTGCTATCCAACATAAGAGTAGACATAAAGTCCTCCCTGATAGAATAATCGATAGGTGTCACTATAATATACTGTTTCTAGTCTGTCCGAACTGTCAGTTACAAATACTCTAACCTTCTATTAATCTCAGTTTCACGTTAAACGCCTGTATAATTGAGGTCACATCAAAAACAAACCTACCTATTAATACTACCTGATGCCTTTCAACCCTGGTCTTTTCATTCGCTGCTGTAACATCAGCTTTTATTTCTTGGTTGTTAGATTTCAAATTTGCGTGCGCTGGTTATGATTTAGCATCTAAACTTTCAAACTCACGCGTTTAAGTTGCTACTTCGTTATCTGTGAGGCTTATGTGTTCAGTTATAGGGTAGGTTTTCGCGTGACTAGTGCGTGGAGCTTCGTGGACTGGGATTGGGTCGCCTGGCCCTTGTCAAGGGCCCTGCTTCAGACAGAGGTAATGAAATAGCTAGCAAATGAGCCGTGCATAGTTGCCAATAGCAACCTTTCACGTCACTCATTTGTGCCGTTCTGAAGTGGTATGTAACAAATTGGGTTCCATACAAGTATATCCTTTGTCTGGTGTGAACTAGATCTTGTATTTCAGGTTGTTGCGAAGTTCATATTTTATATCTATGTGACTTTGCCCGCGCTGTTTCTTTTATGGTTACAAACTTCATCTTCTCGCTTCAAGGAGTTATGTTTCAGAAATGATCTTCTTAGTGCGACCCTACACATAAGAAGAAACACACCCTGTAATTTTTGTTGCCAGAGGAAGTTGGATCGCAATATAGTTACATAATTACCGAACAGATGTAAATAGTGTAGTGTTAGTGGTTAGTGGTAGTGGCCCCGACTTCCAATTGTATGATTAATTAAGGGTTTAAAAACGACGAAGCACCTGATTTTTCTATTAAAAAAAACATATGTTCTTACATAATGCCAGTGCCAGCCTTATTGTGAAGAAATTGACATGTCCAGTAACTATAAATATAAAAGGCATATGCCATTATGCCGCATTGATGACCATTCTTGCTTGAGAAAAGACCAGTTGGTCAACAGTAAAAACATAAGATCATCCACCAATCCGCATTGGGTCCGCGTGGTGGATTAAGACCCAATCACTCTTGCTGGAGAGTAGGCCGGTGTCCCAGCGGTGGGAACATTAGAAGGCTGTCATGATGATGATGATGAGAAACATAAGACGCTGTCAATGAAATCCGCATAATGCTTCATAAAATATACTTGAATGAAGCGATCAAAATCACAGTTATAAAAAAATATTCACAGTGTTCTACAATCACTATTTGATAGCCATTTTATGCGCCTTGAGAGTTTGCATTGGTTTTATACCAGAAGCACTTTGGAAGTTTAGTATATTCGATCGGAACACAAAATTGCTTTTTCATGGGCCACACCCAATTTCCCTACTAATGCTGTGAATATAAATTGGTTATTTTTTTGTTTACGAGTAGTTGAAATCGTTATAAGTTTTTTTTAAATATGAGTAATGTTAGAAGCATTTTATAGCTCTTTATTAATAATTAATAATTAAATATTAAATAAATAATGCTGGACAATCCACACAGCATCATCAAGGTAAGCTGCTGTTAAACAGAGCTGTATTATGGGTACTAGATGACTGATATACAATACACAGATAGATATTTTTTATTATATATAGAAAATACCCAGAACACCCGGAACAAATATTTGTAGATCGTACAAACATTTGTACCCGAGGCGGGAATCGAACCCGCAACCTCCGCGTCGCAGGCGGACCTGCGCCCGCTGCTTCACATCGGTCGTATTATATTGGTATGGCTGTTGGTATCATTGTATTCAACTGGACGTTTAGCTTTTTGAATTTAGTTTAGAATTATTTTCCAAATTCATGTTTTTAAGTAGGTACTGTAGCTGTATGTTTTTTATTGTTTTTTTTTTTTTTTTTTTTATATTTGTATCATTTCAGTTTTGTTGTCTTTGTCTTTGTCTTTGTCTTTGTGCTGTCAAATAAATTCTTTCTTTCTTTCTTTCTTTCTTTCTTTCTTTTTGTGTTGTTCTTGGTTTTGTCTGAAACTTTTATATGACTTAATTCGAAAATTATCATTATCCTACTATAATATTATAAATGCGAAAGTCTGTGTGTGTGTGGATTTTTGTTACCACGTATCACCCGACTTTACCGATTGTGATGAAATTTGGCACTTTTTATCCCGGAAAAAAATACTGTCACTGTGGGAAAGTAAAGCTTGTATCGCAGTACCAAATAAGTGATAGGATACTATTACTACTACATCTATTATTATGACTATTATGACATCATATTCTTGACAGCCTTCTATTGATCGCACTGCTGGTGTGGATTTTTGTTACCACGTATCACCCGACTTTACCGATTGTGATGAAATTTGGCACTTTTTATCCCGGAAAAAAATACTGTCACTGTTGGGAAAGTAAAGCTTGTATCACAGTACCAAATAAGTGATAGTGACTATTACTACTACATCTATTATTATGACTATTATGACATCATATTCTTGACAGCCTTCTATTGATCGCACTGCTGGGACACTGGTCTACTCTCGAGTAAGAGTAATTGGGTCTCGGTCACGCGAACCCAATGCAGGTTATGTTGTGTTTACATGTTTTACTACTTAGCACTTCTTAGTTTTTATTTCATTAGTTGAGTAGCGTTCCAAGATAAGAGTAGTAGAGTTCTTTGTGATAGAGCTCGTCCGGGGAAGGACTACCACCATACCTATTTCTGCCGCCAAGCAGTAATGCTCGCATTGCTGTGTTCCGGTGTGAAGGGTATGGTTTCCGGTGAAATTACTGGCACATGAGGCTTTCGATCTTAGCCTCAAGGTGGCAACCCGCGAGTGATACTTCTGGTATTGCAAGCGTCCATAGGCTGCGGTAACCGCTTACCATCTTGTGGGCCGTACGCTTGGTTGCCACTTCAGTAAAAAAAAAAAGATCAAGAATGAAAAACTCAAATATTCCGCTCTTTCAAACATTCTCGCGATAAACTGAAAATATTTGCCATCCTTTGTTTACTATTATTTTTCTTCTCTTCAGTTTTTGTATAATTTATTTCGACATTTTTAACCTTTGACAAGGCAACTGCGCGCTTCGCCCGGACGGATAGTAAGTAATGGAAATTTTATGATGTTTTTTATGGCTTTTTTTCATGGGGTATCGTCTTCGGGAAAACGTGTTTTGTTGAAAATACTTTGAATGGAAATAAGGGGGTTAGGTGACGAAAACGGTTATGGTATGCCGTGGTTTATTTTGACCATCAAAATGTATGAGTTTGTGGATGCTAAACGATGTGTATCTCCACACGCGTTTTTTATAAATATAACACTCCATCTTAACCAACAGAATAACACAAACTATTTACATTTATACCTAAATTTATAAGCCATTTGCTAAATAACTATGGGTTTAACATATAAAAAGTGAAAATAAAATATAAAAAAAAAATCTTAAAATAGAAAAAGCTCATAGAGCTATTTATTTTATGTCAAAATGATTTGCTCGCTCTTAAATTAAAAGCACTTTGCACAGAATTGCAATCGTCTGGCTCTTCGGGCAAGAAATTGAAATATTTTGAAAAATAGCTGCGTTTATAAATATCGTTTGGTATTTCGCAACATAAATTGTCTGGCGAGGCGGGGTATTGACGATATAATAAAAATATCAGACGTTAGTACGCGAAAGAATCGCTTGTACTACTACTATTGGTTCTCGAATATTGTTAGTCCCGATTGGGCTAAGCCTGTGGTTACGCTGCGCTCGAATGAGATCTCTACCTATAAGCTCTGTGCTATAAGCTTGAAATACCAATCTCGTTCAGATGTTAATATCGCATTTTCTAAAAATAATAGTATACATGTAAAGAATAGAGTAACTTCAGTGGATGTGTTTAGTAAAAAATTATGTTACCATTTTTGATACCTACTTGATTTGGCAATAGCAACTTTGTGTGGTATAGAAAAAAGCTTATAATCAATTTGCTCGAAACGCGCTTCCTTGCGAAAATTTTGCCTTATGGGTCGAATTGTTTTCGAGTTTTTATTTTCGTGTGGTGAGATCCATGGTAGTGTCACTTGAGGTATCATTAAGACGGTTCTCGATAACAAATCATGACCAGGGTGATTCCCACCTGTGAGGGGTAAATAGGAATCTTGCTGTCTGTTCCACAGAGGTGGGAGAAAGTTTATTCTGTCGTGTGGTATCTTCCATTTTACTATAATAATGGAAGTGGTAGAAGCAGGCGCCTGATAAAAAGGCGATATTTTTCATCAAATTATTTACAAAGGTCGAATCTTAAGGCGCTTTATTTAAATAAACTAATAACTTTAGTCAACTAATAGTAATAATACAGGGTCATTCATTATCAACCTGACAAACTTAAGGGATAGGTTCCACACATTAAATAAAATGTATGTACCTATAATTTTTATTTTTTTTAATGTATATTTTGTCTTTAAAATCCCAAGTAAACAAAAAAAATCGTTTACGCTTTTCCGCTCAATTATTATTTATTATTGTTGGGAATCGAGTTAAGCGACGTAATAATGAAATATTCGAGTGTACGCGCCCCGTAGTGGGTCAAGGACACGCGCAGGTCAAGGACGCGCGGGTTATTGACCCGTGGTTCATTGACGCGCGGGTCACTGACACGTGCCGAGTGCTGCCTTTTCGATTTCTAACAAGGATAACTAATTATTAAGCAGAATTTCTTTTTTTTTTTTTAATATAAAAAAAATACAAGTTTTTTATGTGTGGAAGTAAGTTTAAGTTTGTTAGGTTGATAATGAATGACCTTATACAGGGTGTAATCGTTAAGTGTGCACAGGCGATTATTCCGTAACTATTGCAGATATCAAAAAACTTTAAACTGGTATCGAAAGTACTTTACCTAATGAGTAAAATGACATTAATAACTTTTTAAAAATAAAACGAGAAATATCCAAAAAAAATACATTAATCACTCCCATACATTTTATTTCTTAGTAAGTACAAAATTTTGTGTTCAAAGCATATGTTCGAAGTGACGTCCTCCTTGTGCAATACAATGACGAGCTCTATTTACAGTTTCTAAATGAACTTTCCTTAACATTTGCGGAGCAATTAAAGCAATTGCACGACGTACACGATTCTGTAACTCTTCTAGGCTGTGTACTCTCTCAGCGTACACGTGGTCTTTGACAAATCCCCATAGGAAGAAATCACAAGGCGTGAGATCCGGGGATCTGGCAGGCCAAGGGGTTGCACTATTATTGGCTATTAAGCCATTATAATTGTTTCGTAAGAAATTCATTACAACATTTGTATTATGTGCAGGTGCTCCATCTTGTTGAAAAATTATCGACCTTCTTTCATCGTCTGGAATTGGTTCTAAGAGACTTGGCATATCGTTTTGTACAAAGGAGAAATATCTCTGTCCATTTAAGGTTCCACTGTAAAAATATGGCCCAATGATCCGATCTCCAAGAATACCACACCACACATTAATTGAGAATCGCACCTGAGCTCTAACTTCAGTAGTTAAGCGAGGATTGTCAATTGACCAATAATGCGAGTTTTTTCTATTGTAAATGCCGCAGTTTGAAACATTACTTTCATCGGTCCATAAAATTGACCTTACATTGACATAATTATTGACTAGCCAATTGCAATAGACCAGCCGACGAGCAGGATCATCATTGTGCAGCGTTTGAGTAGGTTTTATCTTAAATGCTTTGAAGTTGTGTTTTTTTAATAACTTGTGTACATAATTGTGGGACACTGGAAATGATCGGGCCACTGAACGCGTTGATTCTTGTGGATTATCTACTACGTAGTTAATAATATTGTTATCTAAGTCATTATCAAATTCCGGAGCTCTTGTTCTCGAACCTTTTTTTCTGTTAAAATATCCATAATTTATTAAATTGTTATCCAACTTACGTAAATACGTACCAGAAGGAACTTCTCTATCTGGGTACTCTCTTCTGTAGGCGATAATGGCCGCCCTATTGTTACAATCATGTTTGTAGTACATTTTTAACATGTCCCTCTTTTCTGTATTGGAATATGCCATTTTTCAATCAATAAATGCAACAATCACGATTATTAACGCAAATTGAAAAATACAATAAATTGGCGGGAACGAGAACCCGCGATAAAGAATTTGAATTTAGAACGAACACCAAAGAGTATCTTTCTTTTTGTTTTTATTTAGTATGTTGCTTTTCAGCTAGTTCAAATCAATATAATATTGAAACAAGGTTTATTATAAATTTGAAGTGGTAAGATAATTAATCTACACGTGTATCTACTTGAAATTCATTAATACCTTCATATCGTACATAATTATAAAATGACAAGGGTAAAATGAGTAGGTACTATTCCACTTAAAATAAGGAAACTAAAACCTTTCTACTATCTCATACTAAATGTATGGGAGTGATTAATGTATTTTTTTTGGATATTTCTCGTTTTATTTTTAAAAAGTTATTAATGTCATTTTACTCATTAGGTAAAGTACTTTCGATATCAGTTTAAAGTTTTTTGATATCTGCAATAGTTACGGAATAATCGCCTGTGCACACTTAACGATTACACCCTGTATAGGACATACTCAAGGCACTATGCATCTTTAAGAGCGCTGTAAAGTGTTTAATATATCGGAATAGGACGGCTGTCGAATAAAAAAAATATTCATTGTAGAACGTTGTCGAGAGAGTCACGTGCTTCTTCAACCTACTACAGATGAAAAATAAAAGTCATTTAATTTTTAAATAAATTTATTTCCGTGTATAGATATAAAAAAACTATGGTGAATAATATCCGATACTGATTAAGATATCTCTAATAGAATTTCCCCAATGGCATATTCATAAGCAAAATCCTTGCTAAAACCGCGTCCATTCCAGAATATTTCTGCATCCTCACGCCCGGCCATTGCCCGTCTGCTCGACATAATGCTCCTAGGAATCCTATAGAACCGTCAGTTGAACGCCGCTTCTTAATTGCAGTTTTGTACGGTACCCTGATTAGTGGGATTGGAACTTGATTGGTGGAGCTTCATTTAGTTGAAGTTAATGAACTTTGGTTGCGGAATGTATAGTTCTTGTCACATAGAGTCTACGGAACGCAACTGTCAGAATGACAGTTAGAGTTTTCCCGCCGGGATCGGAGATCTAACCTCAACACACTCCACGCATAAAAGCAGTCGTTATCTATTTACAGAGTTACAACAAACTATTGTGTCTAAAACATTTACGTACTTAATAAACTATTAACCGTTACGCATTCTTTATTTACATACATAACAGAATGGCGCAGCCGAAAGTGAACGAATAGTTATTGAAAACAGTTATTAAAAGTGTGAAACTGTGATCCTTCCCCATACTACCCGGTGATCCAGGGGCTTCCCTTAATCCTGTGATGATTGCCCGCTTCACAAAATCCTTATTCCTATACAAACATGGAAGCACAACTAGGGCATTTGATGTTACAGCTGGTGGAAACGCTAAAGGGTATGCAAACTACACAAGTAAGCCTACAGGAGGCAATGGTGAGTCAAGCAAATACAACGAAAAATAATATCGGAGGCATACAATTACAAGCCTATGATGAAACAAATGAATCATTTGATAGTTATATACAAAGATTACAAAATTACATTAACCTAAAAGATGTTACAAATCCAACTACAAAGACACAAATATTTCTCAACTGCATTGGCCCAAAGTACTACCAAGTATTGAAAAACATAACAGCACCTGAGACACCTGAATCAAAGAAGTATGATGAGTTGGTGAGGGTCCTAAAGAATCATATTGCACCTGAACCCGGTGAAATTGCTCAACAACATAGATTCTGCCTGAGAGCGCAAAATGAACATGAATCAATAGCCAATTATGTGGCAGGACTTAAAGAAATTGGAGGAAAATGTAATTTTGTGTGTACAAGCTGTTCAAAATCTACATTTGAAACCCACTTGCGTGTACAATTTGTCCGAGGTCTCCGGTGCACAGAAACAAAAGAAAGATTACTACAAGAATCTCCTACAACAAGGTTTGATGATATCATAAAAATTGCCTTGGCAATAGAGACATCTAAACTAGATAGTAAAACAATGGTACACGAAAGCATGAGTAGCATAAATAAAATATCTGCCAAGAAAAATACATACAATAGAAACTCATACCAGGCAAAGAAAAATGAAAATACAAATGAAAAGGAATTTCAATGTTACAGATGTGGTAAAATCAACCATAAAGCTATAGATTGCAAACTAAGTTGGGAAAAATTACATTGCAAGAAGTGCAACAGGAAGGGACATGTACAGTCAGTTTGCTTCAAGGGAGTGAAACAGTTGGAGATTCAAGAAGAGTATGATGGTGGATCTGAAGAGGAAATATTTGAAATACATGAGATACAGGTGACAAATAACAATGAGAAATTTACAATCAAACTAAAATTACAAGACAAAATACATACATGGGAATTAGATACCGGAGCTGCGGTAACTACATGTTCAGAGGAATATTACAAAATGTATTTCAAAAACTTACCACTACAAAATACAAAAATAAAACTGAAAACATATACAGGGGAAATTATACAACCTATGGGAACATGCACAATACAAATAAAGCACAAAAGCAAAGAAACCGAGGGAAGATTATTTGTAATAAATAGAAATGTAGACCCAGTAGTGGGTAGAGAATGGATACGAAAACTAAACCTAAACTTCGAAGTAAACAAGATAGATACAGTAGAAAATTTATCAGAAGAAAAATTCAAATCAAATTTAACAAAGCTACTAGAAGAATATGAAGAATTATTTGTCGATAAGATTGGAGAAATAAAAGACTATCAAGTGTCATTTGCATTAAATGATAATGTTACACCAGTATTCCTAAAACCTAGACCAGTACCCTTTGCACTTAGAGAGAAAGTAGAGAAAGAAATTGACAGATTGGAAGAACAAGGAATAATAGAGAAAGTCACTTATTCAAAGTGGGGAACACCAGTGGTTCCAGTTGTCAAACCGAATGGAAATGTTCGATTATGTGCTGATTATAGATCAACTTTAAATAAAAACTTACAGAATGATAACTATCCCATTCCAAGAATAGAAGAAATATTCTCCAAATTGAGTGGAGGGAAATACTTCTGCACATTGGATATAAACCATGCATACCTTCACATGAAAACAGATGCAAAGACAGCGGAAATGCAAGCAATTAGCACATGCAAAGGTACATACAAGGTACATAGATTAATGTTTGGAGTAAAAATTGCCCCAAATCAATGGCAAAGATACATGGATCAAACCTTGTCCGGAATGACAGGCACAGCATGTTTCTTTGATGACATAGCATTACAGGGAACTACATATACAGAGTTATTAGATAGAATAAGGAAGGTATTTGAAAAGCTACGAGAATGTGGGTTGCATTTAAATAAGAAGAAGTGCCAATTTTTTCAAAAAGAAGTGACTTACCTGGGACATATGATAAATGAAGAAGGGCTACACCCGACTCAAGAGAAGGTAAATGACATCATAAACAGTCCCTGTCCAACTGACATTTCTTCACTACGGACATTTCTAGGTATGGTGAACTACTATCAGCAATTCATACCTAACATGGCATCTAAACTGAACCCACTATATCAGCTTTTACAGAAAAATGTTAAATTTATATGGTCTAAGGAATGTCAAAACTCATTTGAATCATTAAAGAAAGAAATTTGCAGTGAAAAAGTATTAACACCATTCCAGGTAGACTTACCAGTGACACTGGCTACCGATGCATCCCCTACAGGGTATGGAGCCGTGTTATCCCACATCATGCCAGACAGAACAGAACGACCCATAGCTTTTGCCTCAAAGTCCTTATCAAAAGCAGAAAAAGGATACAGCCAACTGGATAAGGAAGCAGCTGCATTGATATGGGGATTAAAAAAATTTTTTCAATACTGCTATGGAAGAAAAATTACATTGATTATTGATAATCAACCGCTGTCAAGAATATTAAATCCAGATAAGGTTTTACCTACTACAACCGCTATAAGACTAGTGCATTATGCTAATTATTTGGCAGGGTTCAATTATGAAATTAAAGTAAGGAAGACTACAGAACATGCAAATGCAGACTACTTTTCAAGACTAGAACATACAATGAATAATAAAGAGAAACTTACAGATGATGATATATTTTACTTAAATCAACTCTCAATACTGCCAGTTACAATGAAGGAAATCAGACAAGCTACAGCTAAAGATGCAGAACTAAGACAATTATTACAAGAAATTCAATCAGGAACAGGAAATACATCTAGACTACATGAATTTTCATTGCAAGACAAATGTATATTTTATGGAACGAGGATTGTAGTACCAAAAGAGCTTCAACAGCAATTACTTCAAGAACTACACACAGCTCACACTGGAATAGTTAAGATGAAAGCACTAGCAAGAAGTTATGTATGGTGGAAGAATATTGACGTGGATATAGAGAGATTGGTTAGAGAGTGCAAAACATGCTGTCTACTACAGAGGAACCCGACAAAAGTACAAATACATAGCTGGGAATACCCCAAAGAACCATGGAGTAGAATTCATATTGATTATGCGGGTCCATTCTTGAACAACTATTTTCTTGTGGTGGTTGACGCTTACACGAAATGGCTAGAAGTAATACCTACTACAACTATAACAGCTACAGCCACAATCAATATTTTAAAAAACTTATTCTCTACATTTGGTTTACCTATTACAGTTGTTTCAGATAATGGAAGGCAGTTCCGCTCTGAGGAAATGATGAAATTTTTAGCAGAAAATGGAATACAATCAAAATTTACAGCACCATTCCATCCATCTACAAATGGACAAGCAGAAAGATATGTGCAAACATTTAAAAATAAACTCAAAGGCATGCAAAATGAAAGAGGAACTCTACAGGAAAAACTGTTAAAATTTCTTATGATGTACAGGAAGACACCCAACAGTACTACAGGGATCAGTCCAGCAGAAACGATGTTTAAGAGATTATATAGAACCAAGATAGATCTAGTTAAAAGAGATACTACTGCAGAAATAGAAATGAAAATAAATAATGAACATATAATACAAAACAAAGAATTTGAGGAAGGAGAGAATGTACAGATAAGATTTTACGATTGTAACAAATGGAAATTCGGAATGATAATAAATAGAAAAGGAAAATTACATTACGAAGTGAATGTTGATGGTAGGGTGCACGTACGCCATATTGACCAGATAAGAAAAACATCTTGTAAAGAAAAGAATGAAAATTATTTACCTACACTACCGGACGACATACCAAGTAGTGTTAGAGATACAAAAGTTCCAGCAAAGGAGCAACAACCACCTGAACGGTTACAACAAAGCTCCTTGCCTGCACCTATACAGTCTGAAACAGAACCATCTAACCAGGAGATATCGAAATCTACTGATGAAACTCGTAGGAGCTCTATCATGCTTGAAAACCCTATTGAGGTGCCACCACCGACGCCGCTACCTTCGGTAGAGCCAGTCCGGCGTAGCAGTCGAGTAAGAAGGCCCCCTGAACGGTTATGCCTATGAACACCGACAATGAAATCACAACAAAGGAGAGTGTCACATAGAGTCTACGGAACGCAACTGTCAGAATGACAGTTAGAGTTTTCCCGCCGGGATCGGAGATCTAACCTCAACACACTCCACGCATAAAAGCAGTCGTTATCTATTTACAGAGTTACAACAAACTATTGTGTCTAAAACATTTACGTACTTAATAAACTATTAACCGTTACGCATTCTTTATTTACATACATAACAGTTCTCACAGCGGATCTCGGCCGTCGTGAAATTAGCCGTTTCGATGCGCAATGGAGCTTTTTCAAACTAAATTGTCTTCGCGCATCACAAACGGCTAACTTCACGGAAGCCTAGATCCGCTGTGCGAACTATAATTAGTAGCACTGCACGAAGTTACTAACTTTCGTTTAAAAGTGTTATAGCGAAGTTGGATTATTTTATTATAATTTCACCGGTTGTGAACACAGCCAAAGCAGGTTGGTTGCAATTTGAAAAGCCTCTTTTCAATTTCTAGATATTGAAATGTTTTAGTGACACGGGTCCTTGGGAAAATCACATCGCGTCCGTTCCTTTGTCGGACAAACTAGTTTAACTTACATTCCCACAAGAGCATCGCGCTACCGTGAAAACTTAAAACACGTTACTTAAGTAAACTAAGACAAATTTTCATTGAAATATTATGACAGTAGCACCTCATTTTGATATTAAACCAAGAAGTAATCGATTTAAAACATAATAATGTTAATATGATGCCCGTTATAATAGAATCAACTTTTTCAAGTTACAATCTTTTACTAAGTTATTTCATTTATTATCTTAAAAAGTGTTTGACGGACGGGCCTTGAACCTGCGACTTGCTGCTTGATACGCAAAAGATGTTTCAGGTATTTTTTGATGTCCGCAAGCAACAAGACGATCAAGTCGCTCGCCTGATGTTAAACGCCTGTCCTTATCAGTTGCAGTGCCACCAACTTAAAGCTTAAGATATAAGAGTTCGTTCGTTCGTTCGTATGAGTTAGTGGCCAACTCTGGTGACAGTGTTTCTAGGCCGCCCGAAGGCCTCTGTCATGGCCTAACAACTTTGAAAAAGCTGGGACCGACTGCTTAACGTGCCCTCCGAAGCTCGGGAGCGCTCAGTTGAAATTGCCACTGGCGGTCACCCATCCAAATGATGACCCCGCGGAACAGTGCTTAACTTCTATTGTTCTAATATTTAATTAAAAATGTATTTGTTTGTTTCTTGTTGGATGTTTTACTATTACTATTACTTCGTTGATATGTTAAGGACAACTTAGCCAGCTAAGTCACGAATGTTTTTTTTTTATACAACTAGAGTGGCAACCAAGCGTACGGCCCACAAGATAGTAAGCGGTTACCGCAGCCTATGGACGCTTGCAATACCAGAGGTATCACTCACGGGTTGCCACCCTGAGACGTAGTTCGAAAGTCTCATGTGCCTGTAATTTCAGCGGAAACCATACCCTTCGAACCGGAACACAGCAATGCAAGCATTGCTGCTTGGCGGCAGAAATAGGTTAGATAAATAATAATTGTAATATCAGTTTTATTTTTTCACGGTAGCGCGTTCGTGATACTTGATTCCAATTCCAGGCAAACAATGGCACTCGCCGACAGATTACGTCAAACTTGCTGGACCATAAGAAACTGGATTCAGGAAACCTAAGTTGCACGTTGGTTTGGAAATGGATAAAATGGCGGCCTTCATGTGCCCGGATCTTTATGACACAGTTTTTTTTGTAAAATTGAAAAAGTAAGTTCGCATGAGTCAGTGGCCAACTCTGGTGACAGAGTTTCTTGGCCGAACATGGCCTAACAATTTTGAAAAGCCGGGACCGCGCCTGCTTACAGTGCTCTCCGAAGCACGGGAGCGATCAGTTGAAACTGGCACTGGTGGTCACACCCATCCAAATGATGACTACGGTAACTTTATTAGCTACAGGACTGTGACGTCATGCTAAATTAACTGCTAAAACTTTTTTGTCCTAGTAGTTCTATGGTAGAACTGTTAACACAAAAACTGTCCTATATGTTCTATAGAACTAATAATATCTTGTCAATAGAACTGTTAATTTTTTGTTTATCTTAGTAGTTCTATGATTGAACTAAATTAATGGCCGGCTCTTTTTTGACACAGCTTTTTATATAAAATAAGAAACAGTTTTGTTTATTTCAAGACTCAGAAAATTGGGTAACTCCCATTAGTTATATGACAATGACGTCATAGAACTGCTAAAACTTTTTTGTCCTAGTAGTTCTATGGTAGAACTGTTAACACAAGAACTATATTTGTTCTATAGAACTAATAATATCTTGTCAATATAATTGTTCATATTTTCTATTCTAGTAGTTCTACTGTCCTATTTGTTATATAGATACATTTTGGTAACATTTTATTCATAGCAGACGAGTAGTTAGATGTTTGTCGGGACTCGGGTGGCATTATACAGGCTAAAAAACTTGAGTAGAGAGAACATTTATTGGCACGTTTTGGTTTGAATCCGTTCGCTGATCAGATAACAAGGTTTTTTTTAATTTAATGTGCGCAATGCTAATTGCTTTCAAGTAGTAAAGAGATTGGAGAAAACGGTATGAACTAAAAAAATCTGTTGAAAGTAGACCAACTGTTACAGAGTAAAACAATGGTAAAACAAACAAATGGATGTACATTTTCTAAAAATTCGCACTGGTACCGATTTAAAATCATTATCACTTTCAAGCAATGGCAGAGAAACGACAGAAAAACCTTACAATGCTCTTCATTGGAAGGTTTTTCGTGATCTGCCATTTCAGATTGAAAAAAGTTTACCTTTATCAGTGAGTTGGTGTCTTTAAATTTTGAATTGTCAGTGTTAATTTGTGTACCTACTTTTAATTTCTAAGTATAATTGTTATAAAATCACCTATAAACCTGTGACCATATTTTTCGATATGGAAGAGTAAGACCTTCTATTACAGGTCTACTTATAAGAAGGTCTTCACAATGTTTAAATAATTGTACAACAGTATAGTTCTCACAGCGGATCTCGGCCGTCGTGAAATTAGCCGTTTCGATGCGCAATGCAGCTTTTTCAAACTAAATTGCCTTTGCGCATTACAAACAGCTAACTTCACGGAAGCCTAGATCCGCTGTGCGAACTATACAGTACAGTAAGTTCGTATGAGACAGTAGCAACTCTGGTGACGGAGTCAAGGCCGCCTAAAGACCTTCGCCGTGACTTTACTCCTAAAACCTGAGACAGTTGATCCTAATCAAATCCGAGCGCTTGTGACCTAGGAACTAGAGTTCAGGACGAACGAGTCTCGACCGCCAACAGCTCTGCTCAGCGCGCTCCCGTAATGTTTTGAGGACACAATAGCATTTAGTTTTAGGACAGAGTTGGCTGAGTGAAACAGAGTATTCTGAAGGAGGTAAAAGATACACTGCAATGCAGCTGAAACTCTAGAAACGCTAACGTAAGAAAGAAAAAACGGTTATATTGTTACGTTTTTATATCGTTAGATGGCTACCACTGAACCGATTTTGGTGAAATTTGTTACAAGGACAGCTTGATCATTATGTGAGGACGTAAGCTACTTTTAATGAAAGAAAGAAAGAAAGAAAAAAAATATATATATTTGTCCCGCACACAACACAACAAAGTATTTTATCATGAAACAACATTATCCTTAATAACTAGGTATAATAAGTATGTTGCGCGGGGGCACAATGGTCTCACTCTCAGCAAAAAGCCGCACCAAACCTGGGTTACGGTGCGACACTGGTTTTCAGGTGAGACCAAAGTGATCCACGAACATCGACGAACACTACAAATAGGTAATAAAATAATGCATAGATGGACTGATAGATATATTAAAATTAATGGCCGTACCACGATAGCAAAGTCGCGTTGGCTAGGTCAATAAAGATGTTTCTTCAACCTTATTTTTAGCTTTGTCTATTACGTTTTTCCTTAATACATTTTTTCAGGTCGAAAGTATCAGGTTCTGATAAATACAACGTCTACTGAGTTTTCTCATCCTTCATTCCCCGACATCAAAAAAGTCGGCATCCATCAAGCATCACGATAAAGCTCGCGATTACAGGCCTCGTTACAGCCGGCTATACAAACTACAGTATATTCTGTGGCTGCAGTACAAACTGCTGCTTGCTCTGTGCCAGCAGTAAAACTGGCCAATCCATCAACTGGTCTGAGATTGCACGAGAAAATGCTTGATTTGATGCCCTATTTTATCAAGGATCTCTAATTTTTGACATTGTGTTGTGTAACGGTTTGTTTGGGCGGCACTGCGTTGTTGATCGAAGATCGTTGAACTATTGTTGAATTGGATCTGTTTTGTAGGTTGTACGGTTGCGTACCATTTTCTCAAAATTTACATTTAAAATATTTCTGTCCATAATAGTGAGAGTTGACGAAACGCTTAAATAAATATTATTTCCGTCTTTCAACTTATATAATTTTAAAAAGTGAACAGTAACAAAATGTTAGCAAAATATACATACAAAATGTAGATCATGTACTGGTAAAATAAACATAGTGCTACAATCACGTGATAACAAAAAACATAACAAGCTTTCGTATTAAATAACGACATGCGAAAGTTTGGATAATATAGATGTTTGTTCCTCTAAGTATATCTCGACAACCACTAAATCGATTCGACTGAAACTTAAAACATAAATAGATAATCATATTATTATTATTTTAATTATTTTATTTAACCATAAATGTTCTTGATTCTGATATTATTTTGTACTTAGTAACTAGATTTTTGTTTTAATCAAGAAAATACAATAATTGTACAAAGAATAGGTAATATAAAGGGAAGGCACTACTTGCCAAAATACGAGTTTAAAACTTAGCTTGGTAATTAGGGCTACTGTAAAATTGACATATAAGAGAAATAAACATTTTTTAATTTAATTTTTAATGACCGGAAATAGAACATACGCTACTTTTCATCCCAAAAAAAGTACGGTTCCCGAGTTCCATGTGAACGAAGTCGCGGGCTGCTTGTTGTTCATAAATATTGCGTCTCGATATTATTAAATGCTCGTCTACGATTAATACCTACGGAGAGAGTCTAGACATTCTCCCGTCACAGGTTACTCCCCCGAGATAAATAATGCGTGGCTAAGTAGCTACTTCAAAACGTCCGTTATGTTATGCCGGGGATTATAAACTTACGGTTAAATAAAGGACAAGTAATAATGGTGAAAACCTGTGTGTGTTAAACTGTTTAGTAGTGAAGTCGATATAGAAGTATATGAAAACATGTGTGCTTAACGGATTAGCAGTAAAGTCATTATATCTGGCTCTCATTCTATTGCTGAGAATTTTAATGGATATGCTGCTAGGACACTCTTGAGCGAGAGTTGAGAAAGTGGAAAGAGAGCTGGTGTTATTGAGTTTTCTGATTCAGTCTGTTTTTTTCACAAATTTACAATCAAAATTAACAATACAAGTTAAAAGTAGCAGGGTTCTCTGTAATAGAGCTCGTCCAGGGAAGGACTACCACCATACCTATTTCTGCCGCCAAGCAGTAATGCTCGCATTGCTGTGTTCCGGTGTGAAGGGTATGGTTTCTGGTGAAATTACTGGCACATGAGGCTTTCGATCTTAGCCTCAAGGTGGCAACCCGCGATTGATACTTCTGGTATTGCAAGCGTCCATAGGCTGCGGTAACCGCTTACCATCTCGTGGGCCCGTACGCTTGGTTGCCACTTCAGTTGTATAAAAAAAAAACACAACACAACAAAATTTAATGTCTTAAGAATATAGTACTCTACCATATCGGTCATAATTATGACCTATTTTTGAAAACACGCTATCCTTGACTCCAATTTAAAACAAAATAATAACCTATACATTAACAATGTGACAATATACATTTTTACAAACGGGTGTTTTCACGTACCGGTATATCGGTGAAGAGGTACCGACACTGTTTCGACTCAATTTCGAGAGTCTTCATCAGGGTTGAGTGACACGGCGAGCGTCTTCCTCCGCGTCGCGATATGCACTGCGGGCTGCGGCTCTAGCAGCGCGCAATGTGACAATAGTAACAGTACATGTGTCTGGGGGTCTCACGGACCGTTTCTATTTCTGTCAGTGCATTTCGGTCGCCAGCTGTGAACTAATTACGTTCACTCCATTCATGAACTACATGTTACTTTGAATTAGAATGTCGAGTTTACAGTAAAATTTGCGGTTTGTTTTAAATTCATAAATACCCCAAGTGTAGAATTCGTTTTGAAACTCAACATCATAAAGTTCAATAAAATGCCTTTTTTGTAAACGAACTATAAACTTCTTTTTACTAATGTGTTTATTTGTGTCATCAATTTTGTCCATATGAATTACAAGGAATGACAATGCATAAGCAAGCTGCTAAAATGTCAGTTTATTTTATGATTTATCATGCACAGCCTTCTAATGTTCCCTCGGCTGGGACACTGGCCTAGTCTCAAGCGAGAGTGATTTTATGATTATAACTAGAAATACCTAAGTATCATAAGAAATAGTAAAAAACCGCACTTTAATGCAGTGCCCCTTTTAAATGTCTCTCTGAAATTAAGTAACAAGCTTTTCTTTTGTTTTCAGGTAAGGCTCAAATTTACAGTCGAAACAAAATGTAAAAATGAACAAAAGGACTCAACTGGAACATTTCGTACAACTCTTACTGAAAAGAAAGATAAGTAAGGAAACTGTTTCTATTTTCGAAACATAGTAGGTAACTAGTTAAAAATACGTGAAACAGGTAACCAGCATTGCTGTAAGTAGGCAAGTACTTGTTATTCAGGTCAAAACAAAGTTAGGTTGTTATTTCCGTCCTCTTATCGACGTTTCTAACGCTATCAAGAAAACAGTTCAGCATGAACCAGTGTTTCAGTGTTCATGAGTTCACCAAGGTTTTATTTTTAAAACCGGTGAAAGAACTACCACCATACCTATTTCTGCCGTCAAGCAGTAATGTTTGTATTGCCGTGTTCTAGTTTGAAGAGTATGGTTTCTGGTGAAATTACAGGAACATGAGACTTTCGAACTACGTCTCAGGGTGGCAACTGTAACGGAACGTGAGTGATACCTCTGGTATTGTAAGCGTTCATAGGCTGCAGTAACCGCTTACCATCTTGTGAGCCGTACGCTTGGTTGCCACTTCAGTTGTACAGAAAAAAAGGATGATATAAACGAAAAAAATATAACACTTTTTATTGATCGTAATTTCATTGAACCAGAAAAGGGTCAATTTATACGTCCACAAAATTCAATATTTAAACGGTAAAAACTTATCCTTCGATTATTTAGTGCACCATTCTATTATGTTATCGCAAAACCGTAATAATTTACCCCTCTTTGGGACAAAGAGGACGAAAAGCGAAAAGCGCCCTTGCGTCGAAATGCAAGGGAGCGAGGACGGCAGTAAGAGGTCGGCCCTCATACCGAATAGACGCGTTTGACTGTCGCCTGAACGGTGCTGGTTTAAATACACCGAACGTATTGGAACATTTCATAATTCGACGTTTTTAAATTTCAATACAGTGTTAGTGCTTTTACTGCACTGTTTGTGAGCGAAACTTGTATGAACTTTGCAGTGAGTGAGTGTTTTCACGTGCTTAAGAATCGCGTGTTTTTTCGTGAAAGGACTGATAAGGAATAAACATTATTTTATATCAATTTTTCAAGGTGATAACTGTTTTCTTAACCTATTTAGTTTTATTTTCTTTTTGTTTGTTATGTTTATTTTTTATTTTTTGTATAAATAATGTTTATAAGTTTTTTTTTAAACAGATTTGTAACAGTTAAAAGAACCTACTAAAATCTTTACGTAAAAAATCGTACTCATTACGCACCTAAACTCACGTTTTTCATTTTTTTTTAGTCCACACAAACACAGAGCGTATCAAAGCTGAGCACCATAAGGTCCTTTTTACTTTGACTAGCAAAATTAACGACAAACAACATGAAATATTATGATTCCGTAAAAGCATTCTGCAGCTAAACAGTTCAGCTCACTGCCGCATTCCATTGGAATTCATCACGAGACGAGAGCTCGTTCAAACTGAAGCAGTAAACTCTACTTATTATTTCTCTACTTTCTATGTTGACTAGGGGAAATCGGGGTAAATGGAAACATAGCTAAAAACTCACTTTCGGTTTTAATATTTTTGATTTTTCTTTAAATTATAATTTACTCAGGGGCAAGGGCTCCCTTTTCCAGTATTTTTTATCCCTTGCTAGAAGTTATTATTTGAAAATTTAGGATGGTTAAAGTTTGTGCTAAAAATTTTATACGTTGTACAGGTACAGTATGATAGGAACCTTACCCTAAACAAGTAAATAAATAAAAAAGTACTGAGTATAAAGAGGTGCAAGTAGTAAATGTTTTTTTAATAAAAAAAAACGGAATGCTGTTAATAAATAAAAAAAATATTTACTGCCAGTTTTCTGTGAAGTTCGAACAAAAATTAGATAAATAGTTGTCATGTACTTATTTTATGCTGAATATTAAAAACCATCAACGTTCCTCTCGCCATGACTCATAAATACCTACTCAATGCCCCTGTTTTTAAACTTTACTATCACTTGTAGGGCGCAACCCTTCGCCTCCAGTATTTAAAACTATCTGATATCGATCGACACTGGTATTCTATAGTGGTAATGTATGACAGAACACGTAGTTATTATGCTAATAATCATATTGCTCGAGGTTTTCAGTATTTTGCATATTTTATTACTAAATAATGCAGATGAAATGGTTTATAGATAATTATCAGTCTTATTACGAGGGGAAACTGGGTCTGTCTAATTGAGTTACTAGTCAAATTTTTTAATTAGTCAAAATATATATTATAAAAACAAAAACTTTACAGTGCTGATTTTTTTATTACAACATAATCTGTATAAACCTGTATATAAGCGTTATTCAGTTTATATAGTAAAAAAATAGGATAACTAAAATCATTAAAATCATTCAAAATCAACATCAATCATCATCATAAAAATTGTGATGCGCAAAGACAATTTAATTAGAAAAAGCTCCATTGCGCAACGAAACGGCTAACTTCACGGAAGCCAAAATCCGCTGAGAGAACTATACTCACTATAAAAATATTACTCTTCTAAATTTTGACTTATATCCAATACCAAACCTAAAATTCTATTGCAAATACTAGGGACTTTTACTATTTGCTAAACCTTGAATGCAGTTGCATGACTCACTGGTTTTACTAAACTCGCCTGCCTGTGCCTACCCCATAGCAAACACTGACAGAGGGGAAACAGACTTATTTGCACTCAGATCGATTATACGATTATCGTTATTGCAACTTTTTACACACCAAAAACGTACTTTCTACGCACTTAATACAAAAATAAAAGTTTTTACGCACTTAATACAAAAATAAAACAAAGACCGAGATGACTGGAGAAATCAAGGGGATGCCTTTGCCCAGCAGTGGGACACAACAGGCTTATCGTAATCGTAAAAATAATATAATTATTAAACGATTTAAATTTACTCTGCTAACAAACTTAATAAAACTCAAACGTAGGATAAAATAAAAATATACTAGAATCTCTTAGTTTTGTATTATTTTAACATGTCAAAAAGTTTATTTGTAAAGTAAGAATGAATTTATTTAAATTGCATTATAAATAAATAAATAATGTATTTAAAAAAAAAAGTTTACAAAATATGTTTTAACGACAAAGTTTACAAGTTATTGTTCCTTCTTAATATGTAAATAATTCATAATTCTTACGTAGGTAAAAAAAAAACAAACAAACAAACAACATTATGCAATTCTATGACGCATTCATGCCCATGTCTTGTAAATAAGCCATTTATTCACAAGCTCAAGCTTACGAAATGCTCTAAAAAGGGCAAAAACGTTGCTCATTCAGGTCCGAGGCTCGCCCACGGCGCGTGGGCGCCACGGCCTATCAATGAACCGCTCGATCGCTTTATTGCAATAAACGATCTATTTAGAAACAATAAACTGAACGTATTATCGTTAAATTATTTATTTGAATATATTCTGAACCTTTTACGAAAGTGCAGAATTTGTATTTATTATTTTAACGATATAAAGACCGTAGTAAAACAATGCGCATTAAACGAAATAAGTCACGCCATAAAATATATGTTTTAATTTTTTCTTTGTTTTATTATTAATTTTTACTCTACTTTTATATTATTTTATTGAGTGGAATACAAAATTAACCAGATCAATGTTTTCATTTCAGCTCTTCCAAGAACATTGACTATCTCATAAGTGGCTCAACATAAACTGTGTTCATTAACTTATGACGTGATTGTGATATAAACTATTGTGTCCTTATTCGTGCCAAATTTTTGAACTTTTTGTGCTTTGACGATTTAAACTTTAAGTGTATGAAATTAAAGTTAGGAGAGGATTGGCATTAATGGCTACGGATGGGCACCAACCTATCTAAATTGAACAAGACAAGAGTCTCCGGTGTAAATCATGTCAGTATACTTGAAATTATTAATTTTCTATTTGCGGCTTTGAAAAACTTTTTTTCTTTGCTAATAAAGCTTTTTTGTAGTTAGAAAAATATATTTATTCATAACTTTTATATAATGCATTAATACAGTTGAAATCTAGTATTAAAATGGCTGTGACTGGGAAAAATACCAAGTTATTTTATTGCTTCACATTTTGATCTAATGAACCAAAATGTTCTCAGACTGTTCGATGATTGGCGATGTTTCTTTTACAGCGATACCTATTGCATAAGGTACCCATTTTATAGGTCTACGGATATAGGTTTTGTAGAAGTAACATCTGCTATTAATGATTTCACCCATTAAAATAATTCCTTATCGCGTAACGCTTCAATAATCCCATGCAATAAATCCGTGGTTTATTACGTGTGTGCTAACCAGTTCTATTCTGAATAGGGCCGCGATTGTTCCGGTTTTAATCCTGCTAAAAAACTACAAGGATCGATTATGTTTACCAATTTTTTTGAATGCCAAGTACCTTGTGAATTGTGATCTTATATTGATGTCAGATACGAGAGCGAATCACGAAAAAGCCGTTTGACAATCGTAAATGTAACGTCCAGCTGTCAATTTGTATAGAATTTTTAACAGCGTCTCTTTAGTGCGTTAAAGGAACTATCAAAATTCCATACAAATTGACAGCTGGACGATACGTTTACGTTTACGATTGTCAAACGAGTTTTTAGTAGTAGGTATTATTTTCTCAACTTATTCCATTCCACATAAGGCAAATATTTTTCCCAAATGTCTTTCCAATCATTTGTATCGTTTTCTATTTTATCGACGACATCGTTCATCTACTGTCTTTTAGCGTAATTAAAAAAATAACTAATTTATATAACTATATATATATTTTCTTATATACATCGTCCGGCTTTTTCAGTACAACCTTACACCAATGTACGCGTACCATTAAAAACATCGTTATATGGGATAAGAAAAGCTTGTAAATCAATGTTATTTGTCGAGAAATACACTTTTTCCCACAACGTTGTCTAAATTGTGATATACGAGGGAGTTATTGTCACAATATGCGCAATGCTTTTACTTTTGTGCTCTGTAATAACTTGTTTTAGATCTTGTTTCCTGGGAATAGAGTTGAAAGTTTTAAAAAAATAATTTTAACACTAGTTAAACGGAACGTTTTTTGAGCTTTTTTTCAGTAACGCTCATAAATAAAATAAAATATTGGTAATTTTTTACACAGCGCTATCCAATCCCAAATTAAACAAAGCTTGAATTTTGATCCTTAAGATGTGAATCCACTTCTGTTGGTGACTGCATTTTTTATCTGCAATTTAGGTTTGCTAAGCTATTTATACCCACTTCTTATTTGGCTTTATTGATTAAAGTAAATTCTCTATAGTATCCCCTAACAAATACCGTCCAAATAAATTGAAACGGCGTTGTTCAAAGCATAAATCTAACGAAATAAATCAATATTTGCCAGGAACCCTTTCTGTTTGCACAAATGCAATTCATTTGACTTATACATGATGCATTGACTGCGGCCAGTGCTGGGCAAATAGTGGAACGAATGGGAGATCTCTTCTAAAACATTGTAATGATAATGACTTAAGTTTATTACAGCTTTTGGTATACTACTTATTATGTTAATAATTAAAAAAATCATTGCGTTATTTATTGACTGATTAACTGACTGACTCACAATTAACTCATATGGCGTAAGTGAGACCTAAAATTAAAAAAAAAATGTGCTTTTAATGTGTGTAAAGATGAATATAAAAAGTTGTAGGGCGTAGGTACTAGTCAGTCTAGAACTATAATCACTACATAGTATAAAACAAAGTTGCTTTCCGCTGTCTGTCCCTATGTATGCTTAGATCTTTAAAACTACGTTACGGATTTTGATTGTGTTATTTTTATTAGATAGAGTGATTCAAGAGGAAGGTTTACAGCACGTGCAAAGCCAGGGCGGCTCCGTTAGTGACTAATAAAAATAACTTCCAAAACAAAACAATGCGAGAATTTTCTTAATAAAATTATCTTATAAAGCTTTGTATGTGATATCCCTAATCTGTAAGTGACGTCACAGATATTCAGTGACGTTTTATTGGACGTTCGACGCTTTGATCTCGCCGCTTCGTTTTCTATTGCCAATTAGAAATGACATCTGATACGCATCCTCGTAGGGTTGTCAAATAGAGAAACAATTTGTTTTTCGGAGGGTTGCCACCATTCTGAGGTTTCAATGAAGCGTTTACATCGATCAGCCGTTTTTAAATTAAAAAAAACTACAACAAACTTACCAAAAAAAAAAACAATACTTGATCATTGATCATTGTATTCTTTTCTTAAAAAAAATATAGCAAGGGCTCTTAAGTGGAAGACCCTGATATTAAGATCAGTAAATTGACTCTTTTTCTGAAAAATAGGTTTTGCACAAGGATTTCTCATATGTGTTCAGGACCTTGCAATGACCTTTGCGTGTTTTTGATTAGCTTTAATAGCGCTGTTTCCACCAAAAACAGTAATAACTGTTTTAATAATAAAACTATCAAGAACTATATCATTACTATATCGATATGATATCTTGACGCGGAGGAAGGGCGCCGTGTCACTCAACCCTGATGAAGACTCTCGAAATTGAGTCGAAACGGTGTCGGTACTTCTTCAGCGATACACCGTGAATACACCGGTTTTTTAAAAGGAAAAATAATAATTGTATTTTTCTATATTTCTAGAATCTCGTCTTTTGCAATATAGAGTTGCAAATAATATCAAAAATTCTTAAATTTAAAAGCATTCTCTACACTTCTGAAAGCAGAAGCGATCGAGGAGGTTGGGGTAACCGAGACTCGTGTAATCTAGTAACGTTATACCCGCGCGCCGGATATTGAATTTACCCGCGCTCTAACCGGAAGTCGTGGTCTCCTCATTGCGATTGGTCCGGCGCCATGCGTTTTATCCTGTTTGCTGTAACTTTTTCGTTAGAATATTCTGTATTGTCTATATCTAGTCTAGTCTAGTTGGTCAAACTAAAATCAAAGTTATCTCATAATATTTATACGAAAAAAAAATCTGGCTATCATTTTAACATGCCAGAATGCTTTTTATTCTGGTCAGATTGCCAATCCATGGCACTGAGTACCTAAGCAAAGCTATGGGAACCACATACTTTTATAATACAGGGTCATTCATTATCAACCTGACAATAACTAATTATTAAGCAAAATTACGTTTTTTTTTTAAATATAAAAAAAAAAATAAAAAAAAAGAGTACAAGTATTTTTTTTAATGTGTGGAACCTACCCCTTAAGTTTGTCAGGTTGATAATGAATGACCTTATATACGCACACTATATTTTTTACGTAAATACTATATAAAATACTTAGAACAAATATTTGTACCATTATCTAATTTATCTGGGGATTTCCTTCCATTAGGGTTTACATCATGTGCATCAGTAAGTATATCTGGTATTAGTATTACCTAATCCTAAAAATGTACGTGTCAATCTGTCACGGGCCACGTGCGCATAATGATGAATGGCAGATCAAGACATCACAATGACGTATGATCCAACATCTGATGACGCGCCAATCTCGCAAATTGCTTGATCAGTGAATGATAAATGATGCAAGGGCGGTAATTTTGTGACGTATAGTAGGGGATCTTCGGGGAACAGATATCGTATCTTGTGAGAATTTAATCTTTCAGGATAAAAATGTAAGCCGAATTACGATATAAAAAACACCTTTTGCAACTCTGCCGTGCTAAGGGGGTCAGCCGTAAGCAACATTTTTGCCAAAATTGAGTTAGTATCATATTCGAAATCGCCGTGTCAAGATCTACAACTCCTGTGTTCTTTTAGATACAAAGATAAGGAAATAAAAAAGTAAAAAAAGAAGTATTAATATAGTAAGAAGTATTATTATAGTTTATTGGTCCCACAAAACAACATAGGTTATTTAGTGTGAAACAACAATTCGGGAAAATGGCACGCAAATATTGAATCTAATTATCCTTATTTTGGAAACCTCAGTATCTAATTAATCTTCTCTTACATAATCTCCAGGAAAAGCATAAAAATAAAATAAGTTTCGCATTAACATAAATCTTCGTCCACCATTAAGCCTGGCGACACTATTAGTAGCGCATAACGATCTAGCAAACGACGTCTAACTGAATCATGGCAGCAGTGAATAGGCTAACTGCCTCTCGATCTATTGTTATGTGACCAAATGCCTTTATTAAGACGCTTTACGGTTGTTTATCTATCGGGTTGAGGCATAAACTAGTAGGGAGATATTAATTTTACAGGACATTCACACGTCTTGTTCCTAGACGTACGCACTGATGGTCTAGTGGTAGTGACCCCGCCTTTCGATCTTGTAGGGTTCGAACCTGTTCGAACCCTCATACTTTTGAATTCATTTTTAAACGACTTCAAACATGTCGACATTTTGAATGATATATTAAGAATATATTTTAGTTTTTAGATTAATTAAGTTAAGATAGTAAGCGTTTTGGTTATATACTGTAAGTTAATTATCACATTAAATAAATAAACTCTTATTCTAATTCTAATTTTAATTCTGATTGTGAAATGGTTAGAAAAAAGTACATGCGCTCATAAGAAAAAAAACTTCGTGAGTAAATCGGCATTTTTTTTTATTTTTTTTTATACCACCAAGGTGGCAAACAAGCATACGGCCCACCTGATGTTAAGCGGTTACCGTAGCCAATGAACGCTTGCAATACCAGAGGCATCACTCGCGCATTGCCGACCCTTTAAAAATTTTAAAACGCCCTTTTTGAAGAACCATGAATTTCAAGGATTTCAATTTCCATGAGGCATGTTCAAGAACTAAAAATTCGAAAAAACATGTGCCACTATTAACTGTGACATTTGGTTAAAATGGCAGACATCTACAACAACTGATATTATAGTTGAAGCTCGGCTCGTAAAAATAAATATTATGGCAGAAAACCCATCGTTTTTTCCACATGCTAGCAAAAAGCACTTGTAATGTAACTGTCAATGAGCCACATTGTCACACCAATAGAATTAAATGTCACAAAAAGCCTCTCTTTCCCCATTTCCTCTTATGCTTTCTATTCTTTAATAATACTATTAGGAGAAATCGCTGCGTTCCCGAAAAAATCCAATAGACTCGACGCCATTATAGTGTCCGGTAAGGTGCATTTTTTTATTTAATTCTGCAAATCCACCCTTGTTTTTGTAGGGTGGTTTAGTTGGGGTGTACAAGTGACGGTCAAAGTGAGGAACACAATGCGTGGTCACGATCCGTTGAAGTTTGGAGATTCGTAATGATGGTTTTCATGTTTTGTATGATGGGGACTTGGGGACTAGGTTTGATATGTCGTAAGCAATAACTGTGTATGCGGTATTCTGATATCGATTTGTCATTCAGTTGTGATTGTGTTTTGATGGTATAGCAAGACCACTTTACGGTCAAAATTGCTTGCAATAAAAATTAAAGATACACTCAACAAAAACTAAAGATTCACATGTAGTTATGTGAGATATTTTTGTAAATCAAGATTCATTAGCACATCTTAGATGGCTATGATTGATGGATTTGAGAGATAGAGAGCCCTGGTGGTCTAGTGGTAGTGACTCCGCCTTCCGGTCTAAGTTCGTGGGTTCAAATCCGGTCGTGCACCAATGGATTTTTCGCTACGAAAAGTTTGTGTGCGCAATGCCAGTGCTCTCATACGGTGAAGGAAACCGGCATGTCCAAGAACTAAAAACTCGAAAGACATGTGCCATCCACCAATCCGCATTGGGCCCGCGTGGTGGATTAAGACCCAATCAATAAGAGTAGTAGAGTTCTTTAACAACCAATAAGAGTAGTAGAGTTCTTTGTGATAGAGCTCGTCCGGGGAAGAACTACCACCATACCTATTTCTGCCGCCAAGCAGCAATGCTCGCGTTGCTGTGTTCCGGTTCGAAGGGTATGGTTTCCGGTGAAATTACAGGCACATGAGACTTTCCATCTAACGTCTCAGGGTGGTAACACGCAAGTGATATCTATAATGTTGCACGCGTACATAGGCTACGGTAACCGCTGACCATCAAGTGGGCCGTACGCTTGGTTGCCACTTTAGTGGTATAAAAAAAAAAAAAAACAATCTCGCTGGAGAGTAGGCCAGTGTCCCAGCAGTGGGAACATTAGAAGGCTGTCATGATGATGATGATAGCACATCTGTAGTAGCAGCGGATTAAATCACACTGTAATCCTATGTTAGCGAGTACGCTAACATAGGTTTACAGTATGAGTAATTAGTAAATTTCTGTTCTGTGGTTGTGTCATTTGTATCTGCGTCATCGCGCGTCATTGTTCATTGACATAAAAATGACAAAAGGCAATAGTTAGGAGCCGCTAATATGAGAGTGTAGAGATGGAAAGAATTTATGACGATGGGTAATTAAAAAAAAAAAGCCCTATTTTCTACTACCCAAAAAAAATGTTTCATGATTTCAATAAATTTCATTTTATTTTAATTAAATTGTATTTCTTAAATAAATGAACTTTGTGCACAAATAAAATATTAAAAATAAATCTAAGCAGTAGTCGCCTCTGTAGGCCTCCCACATATTTCTCCACATATCTCTATCTCTAGATACCCATCTAGAGATAGAGATATGTAATTAATAATGCCAAAATATATAATATTTTCTTTCTCCAATTTCCTTATTTTAATATTTAAATCAAGTTATCAATAAGAATGTAAAATGTAGTATAACAACAATAAAGTCATCACGCAGACGCCAGCAGAATCGATTTTAAAACTGTAAGTATTCTCGACTAATGATCGCTCTGAAATAAAAACAAATAAATGCACAGTAAAGTGTTGAGCGAGCGTGCGCAAGTTACAGAATCGCCGATTCCTTCGAGTCTCTCATTTTAAGGAACTCTCTCAATATCCACTTCCGTTATTATGTTGTTTTGTTTGCGAACTTTTTGATTGTTCTTTTAGCGTTTCGTCAGTTTGTTTTTAATTTTGGGGTACTCTAGAGTCGTTCGATTTTAATAGCAAAATTTTTTAAAATTAATTTCAACTAAACTATCGGTCCTTTGTATATTAGTTCATTCGAAAAGGACGGCCAACATTTTTGTTAATTAGATAATACGGCATATTTCCATCTGTTACCCAGCTTTGTCCACCTAGGGTGACAGATCGCACAAAAAAGGATTGATCTGTCACTCATCTTGCATTTGGGTGATCGTAATGGTGCGATTCCATACGTGTTCGGAGCTGTTGTGAACAAATTTTCTGAACAAAATGTTTGTTCTGAGAAGAGAGAGAGTTTGTCGTAAGAATTTTTTTTCTCGAACAATCAAATTATTGCTCTTAACATTTGTTCTGAACATTTTACAGATTAACAGAATCGGAAAAGTTTTTTTTAACCAAAACAAAATTATAGAATTTTATCGTGACAGGCAATTAGAGCTTATCGCTGCTTTAACAAATATTTGTAGATCGTACAAACATTTGTCCCGAGGCGGGAATCGAACCCGCAACCTCTACGTCGCAGGCGGACCTGGGATGTTCTAGGACTGTAAATTACCGCAGTGTGTTACAATCAATGTTGCAGTAGCAAGCCAGATGGAGTCTCCGCATAATGTTATGTGGCCATCTGCCAACTACTCACCGTGACAAGAACAAGCTATAATCAAAATTAATGAATATCTTTTTTGATTGATGAATGATAAGGCTTGTCGTAATAAAGAAAGTGTATTTTATATTCGATTGATGAGTGAACTGTTAATTTTTAATATAATATAATATGTAAGTATTAGAATTTAACAAAAATTAGGTAAGTATTAATTTTAAATTTTAAATTTTTTCCTATTATGTGCACATATTATCCGCCACTACTTAATTTTCTACTCTCACTTTCTCCATTCATGGTTGCCTCGAAGAAATCGCTCTTAGTGATAAGGCCGTTCTTTGTACTTTGTTAATGTTTTTTATATTAGTTATTGAGTAATTTTTTGTGTACAATAAAGTGTTCATTCATTCATTCATTCATACTGTATCGCTAAATGATAATGAGAACGCGCGCCCTTGGCTGAATGCGGACTGATTTGATTGTTAATAATTTGTATAAAATAAAACCATGGAAATGATTGAATCTAGGGCGCACGCGCAGTGCAGTATGGCTGACCCAGGAAAATGCACGGTTGCTTTTACCGTACATCAATAAAAGTCAATTTTACAATTCTAAATAAACGGCGGCGGTTTGAACTGAGGTTGAAATTCTCAGTTATTATTTCATACAATTTGACAGCACTTGAACTCAACTCTTAAACAGAACTCTTTGGACCTTTTTATTAATAAACGTACTTCCTCTCTCCTCTCAACCTCTGTTAGCTAATGTGTCTTTCAAATCCATTATCGTCTTTGTTAATTGAGTATTGACATAGAAAAGACAGTAATTATAAAGCTGTTAAAATGACAGTTTGTTTTATGAATAAAACGGTTAAAAACTAACATTTTATAAAAGTAAGTAGGTACGATGGGCGGCCCAACCGCTTAGAAGTGATTAATTTCAGACATAAAAAGATTCCATTCTCTTACATTATAAATGTAGCGATTCCAAAATTTAGGTTATTGCATTAACTACTTACAGTGCAGTGCGGTCACCCTTTGAAAATTCTTTATAAAGGCAGCTTCAGCCTGATTTAATACATTTTAGTCCACAATAAAGCCTACAAACACAACACAGAAATCCTTTCAAATAAAAAAACTTGTTATTTAATAACAAAACATCGCAGTAGTAAATCCTCAGCAAGTTGAATGCCAATGGTTTACGAGACGGGCGCGCACTATTTGCTAAGAATCCGTAGCTAGTCCAGAGGGTTATAATCCCTTGAGAAAGTAGCGATAGCAACGCAAATCGTCAAGACAAAATCAATTCTTGCTAAAATATGTCGATTTTTTTTTATTTTTTTTTATTCACAATACGATACACGTATATATTACACGTACCGACCGTATACGTAATACAACTTTGCGCTCCAGAACGCTTAAATAGAGCTGGGCTGGTCACGTCTGTCGCATGCCGGGTGAGCTGTGGGCCAAAACCACCACTCAGTGGAGCCTTAAGACAGCAAATCGGCGTCGTGGCAGACCCAAAAAGAGATGGCGAGACGATCTCGACATCTTTAATAGAGCTTGGGTCCAACACAAAACCGAGATGACTGGAGAGATCAAGGGGAGGCCTTTGCCCAGCAGTGGGACACAACAGGCTAATCGTAATCGTTTATTCACAATAGGCTTGCGCTTGACCACTATCTCGCCTGATGTTAAGCGATGATGTGGTCTACAGTGGAGCACGCTTGCCTAAGAGCAACCTCACTCGTGACTTGAAGACACCCAGGTTAAAAGTTTTGGGAAACACAGACTCTCGCAAAGAATTTTGTTTTTTTAATTTTATAAATAAAATTGTATTATAAATAAATAAAGTGTGTATGTTTGGCTAATGTATTCATTGAATGGCCGGGGTTTGAAATACAATTAAGGATTTTAAAAATATATAAATAAACATAAACTATATTAAAATAATTTTAAAACAATGTACTGACCGGATGTTTCTCATCCGGTCAATACCTTGTTGATATCAATTAATTATTAAAACAAAAAAGTTGTGTACATAGTCTATAAATTCAATGAATAAATCTGAAATAGTTATGATTGTATGCGCCGTACTATCATAAAAATGTTTTATACAAACACTTTTTTTACATCATGCGTTGTTTATTTGCTACCACTACATAATCCAAACTTTGAGAGTGGCTTAAACAAGGCGAGTTGGGCTCTCAGTTTGGCAGGCTCTCGGTTCGATGGCTGTTTTTAACGACTGCCGGAGACAATGTCGCTGTTTGGATAAACTAATTGATGCTCATTGTGCGCCGAAGCAAAAAACGGGATCTGAGGAAGTGGGCTCTCTATACCAACTCTACTAATGTTTGAAAATATCTTATGGACACAGATAATTGTATTCGCCGAACAACAATTTTGCCGGCACTGAAGCTAAGGGCTAATTTTTATTTTGTGTAGGTCAAAGCGCGCATTCCAGAGCGAGCGAAAGTGTGCTTCTCGCTCTTGCTATAGTTGGATAGGGACAACCATGACACTCACACATACAACAGCACCGTTTACGTACACAAACTATGCGTGTGGTGATTGCGACGTGTTTGCTTCATACATTTTATTGAGAGTGTCCGGGGTGTGCTTAGGTGGTACAACGTTGCATCGCGTTTACATGTTTTAGCTCTAAACCAATGGACACAAATAAAAAATATTAATTTTAGCTTTGAAAAAGCTTTATCCCTTTTTCACACGATATCAAAATGCAAATAAATCTTCACTACGTCATTTAGGGCGGACGGTGGACAGTGGACAGTCACAGTGGACATCGATTTACATGCTGGTCATACATAAAACTGTCACCAATATATCTAATGCTGCGGATGGTCGCTTTTGTTACCTAAGCGATACTGATATGGGGTTATATTATTGGTAGTGACAAACCATGCATTACAATAGTGATAGTTTGTTTATGTGAGCAAACGACTAGAAAACTATTCTATTATTGATGATGATTTTGGTGGTGGTTAGCTTTTTAAAGGCATAAATAGAAAGGATAGATAATATTTATTTTCATTATAAAAAGTAAACTTCTTTGTTACTTATAAAATAAAATAAAATGAGCCTTTATTTCTACTAGGTACATGCTTTGCTTATGACTTATGTTAAAATTTCTCAAATCTAATATTCATGTCTATGTATATAGGTATTTGTTTGATTAAAACCTACTTATTGTAGTAGTCGCCTCTTTGGCGTAGGCCTCTCCCTATATTCTTCCACACTTTGTAACTTGGCAAAATTTAAATATACAATTGCTTGTGAAGTTGCGGTTATAGCTTTTAGCAGTAGGTTAGTAATAATATTTGTTAGTAAGTTCGTAGTCAGTGTAGCCAACTCTGTTAACGGAATGATTGGGCGCCTGAATGCTTCCGTTATGACCTAACTTTGAAAAATCATTTTATTTTGAATTTGTATCTACAGTTTAGTAACCTATTACCATGCTAGATTTAAGATAATTGATAGATTCAGGCGTTACTTTGCGGAAATCCATTACAAGACAAAAAACAGACGAAAAATCTCTAGTACTATTCCGCTTAACCTTTTAACTGATGAGGTCACACAGTTACCACAGTTAACCTCAAGAGAAAAATATCGACACGTGTTTCATCCCTCCACGGGACATCCTCAGGACCATCGACTTGTTCTCCGGCTCCAGCGCTCGACGGAGCAACACGTCTGCCGGAGAACAAGTCGATGGTCCTGAGGATGTCCCGTGGAGGGATGAAACACGTGTCGATATTTTTCTCTTGAGGTTAACTGTGGTAACTGTGTGACCTCATCAGTTAAAAGGTTAAGCGGAATAGTACTAGAGATTTTTCGTCTGTTTTTTGTCATGCTAGATTTAATAATACTTAGTATCGGTGGTCCAGTGGTAGTGACCCTGCCTTCCGATCCTAAGGTTGTGGGTTCAAACCCGGTGAAGGAAAACATCGTGAAGGAACCGGCATGTCTTTTTTTTTTTTTTTTTTTAAAAGAATACATTTTAAAATAATGTATTCAGTAATATTACAATCTAGCCTTACGTTTAGGCTAATGAGTAATTTTAAGTTGACCTACTCTTATAAAATAAATTAGTTGCTAAGAATGTGTCCATTGGCACTTTTCTTACTGTCTCTATTTATTAAGGGGAAGCACTTTGTTCATGTGTTTATTGTCATTTTTTCACTCTATGTTAAGGTCACTATTGATTTTACACTACTAACTCAAAAGGTTTAGTCCTTTTGAGCCTTCTCACTACTACTTCTAAGAACTAAAAATTTTAAAGACATGTGCCATCTACCAATCCGCGTGGTGGATAAAGACCCACTATCGCCCTAGAGTAGGCCAGTGTCCCAACAGTGGGAGCATTAGAAGGCTGTCATGATGAATATGATAATAAACAGTTCACTACGAGCACAAATTACACTAGCATGCACGTTCAGTATTCATTACTAGCCTGGCTCCTCCGGCGTAAACAATTACTGGTTGAATGGCCCGGGTCTAGACGCGCGTTACAATCGAATGGAGCTCATGCATGGAGGTTCGGTCAAGTCACGGGTGGTTACGGTCTATGTTATAGGAAACTACTGTTAAAACCTTTTTGGACGTGCATTATCAAAAAAAATTGCGTTACCATAAGATGTTTAATTATTTTTTTCTTCGCCCATAGGGCATGCTAAAGTCTTCCGATTAGACTATACCGCCTCTAGATGTTTATAAACGCTCGTAGCGTGGATGCCATAATAGTTTTTTTCAACACACTTGCTTATAAAGTGGCTCTATGGTCGTCGCAATTAGGCACAGAATGACACCCATAATCAAACTTTGACTTTTTATTGCTGTAACTCACTAGTGATTTTTTTTGTTATTTTATTAAGAGTTTTTTTTTGTGTTATTTTATTATTTTTTTGTGTTGAAAAACGTCGTATGATACACGTGTGTATTGATGATTACCGTCCTCGGCTATCTTAAAACCCTCGCCTACGGCTCGGGTCTCAATGGCGCCTCAGCGGTAATCACCAATGTTACACACTAGTACCATAATGTTATTATAGATCTAGTAAATTTGGACTCTTTGAGCATATCTAATGAGGTAAGTTATTTAATTTTGCACTGCTACATCCATACTCCGTGGTCGAAAAAAACTTTTTACTTGTTTTTACAAAAAAAAACAAGATGTGTCTAATGTTATTTAGATCAATTTTCTATATTAGTTCGCGGTTCCTTTTATTTTAATGTTTCCCTAATTTTTGTACTAAAAATTATAAAATAACGATATAAAAAAAAAAAAAAAAATGGCAAATGCGCAAAATGCCCGAAGCCAAGAAGAAAGAAAGAAAAAAAAAAAATTCTATATCTCCCGTGCTCCTTGGCTCAACCAGTAGTGCTATAGGTTTTTTCCTCTCCCATGCTTTTAATTAGTATGATTATTGAAACCTTACAGCTATGTTAGTTATTTTGTTGTTAGCAATATTCCACTTGGACCACGCGCACAGGATTTAGGGGCTATTTCACCGAAGCGCTACGGCAGCAACGTCGCGTTACCAATCCAAATCTACTGTTCCATGAATTTTGCATCACTTACTAGTTGGTATTCGCTCGGTTGAACTATTTGGTTGAGCTGCTATGAGTATAATCAATGCGCATTCAAATTACTACAATGCTTGTCAGCAACCAACCTAAGGTAGTAAGTACTTTTTAGTAGAATAAGCAGCAAGAGTCCGTCTTGGTGCCGAGGCAGTGCCAGATATTTTGCCTCCAAGCAGTATTGTTAGCCAAAAAAATAGGGAGGTTCTCAAATCAAGGTGCAGGTATTTTTTTTTTTTAATATGATACTGATTTGAGAACCTCCCTGTTTTTTTGTCAGTTTGAAAATAGAAACTATTTGCAAAAAACGGTGAAATAAGGCCCGCAGTCATGTGTTTCAGCATGTAAATGAGCTGTCTAAGCGTATTCCTGTTAGCTCAGTCTTCTAGGAAAACGATGATGACAGGAGACACTCGCATCAGCTTAGATACAGCTCTTGAACTAATTGGAGTTGTGTCACATACGATACGGGAACTTTGTATCGTTTTATGCAAAATAGAAAGACGTAGATTACCTTTCGATACATTTAATTCAAATAAAATAATAATAAATAAATAATGCTGGACAACAGAACTGTTAAACAGAGCTGTATTATGGGTACTAGATGACTGATATACCTATACCTAATACATAAATAAAATAAAATAAGTTTTACATGCATTATGAGAGCAATGGTGGTCTATTGGTAGTACCTAAATAAATCCGTCTTCCGATTCTCGATCTTCTCTTCGATTCTCATTCAAAAAAACTCATTCTTAGCGAGTTTTTTGTTCTAAGTTCGAATTTTTTTCTTGTCAAATATTTAAATTTCGAAGAGTGTAAATGACATAAAAATATTCGTTGCAAGTTGCTAAGTACCTGAATAAAAATGTCATCATTATGGTCGTGGATTATGATTTTGATTAAAATTCACTATTTAATTACTGTTGTGTGTTCACTCATTAAGGGTTGCATGGCATACTCCGATTCATGCTCGATCAGTGCATAATTTTCTTTTATATCTGCAATTTAGTATACTTTCCTACGTTCCGACGTCGTACGATACGGTCATAATGAAAATAAAAACCTTTTTGCTTCTCTGTGCCGTATTTTTTACGGTATGTCTACAAAACAATGCTATTGTTTTGTAGACATTTTTAGTTAAGTACGAGTTAAGGATTCAGGATTTCAGGATTTAATATTTTTACAAAAGTATTAATTAAGATTTGATTGTTATAATAAAATAAAAAAAATATGATGAATTGAGTTTTTTACAAGTCTTAGTCGATGCGTGTTTCACAATTTTTTTGATTTTTGTCAATTGACTTTGATATTTTAACCACTTGTGTAGCGCGTTGTGTGTTACGTGCATCAAAAGTGCGTTAAACCGTTAATTAACAGTATTTCAATGGTGCTTCTGCATCTACACAAAATGTTATTTAATAGGTAATATAATTTAATTTAATCCCCTAACATTTTCTCTGAGGCCTTAGCATACTTTTTTTTTTCTAGGTATGTATGTATGAGAAAAAAAAGTAAACTGCTGTGTTGTGTTGGAGCGTCATTATTATTAAATATCTTTCCGTGTAGGTACTTGTATGCTAAATAGCAGAATCTAGAGATAAATACTTTTTACAACACCTTAATGTAACTATTACCATACCTGGATTCACAAACAATAAATGATTTATTGATTTATACATATTATCTTCTGTTTTCAAGAATCGGTTCTAGATTTTTGATTGCCACATCGTTTACTACGATACCGAATTCCATCATCCTTCTCACATGACTGCTTACTCAATTGGAATTCCTCAACAATTAGCCCTGCGTTGATTTAATTAAGGATCAGGTCTGTCCGTCTGTCGGTACAAATTGAAGCTTGGTTATACCAATGAATTGGTATCTAAGCCGCTTCCGGTTATTGTGTATTCGGGTATTTATTGCTTTTGGCTAAAGGGTGGAAATAACCCCGATTCTGTTCGGCAAGGTTCGGCTGGCTTACCATTAAACTAAATGATTAAGAGTCGAAAGGCCGAATCAAATAGCTGATAAGGTATATCTAAATATGATTTTTAATACAACGATTTTTGCAGCCAGCCATCTAAGAATTACCAAATAGTTCAAGAACCGACAAAAGAAAGGGATAGAACTACCACCATACCTATTTCTGCCGCCAAGCAGACTAGACAGACATTGCTGTGTTCCGGTTCAAAGGGTATGGTTTCCGGTGAAATTACAGGCACACGATACTTTAGATTTATGGCTCAGGTGGCAACGCGCAAGTATTATCTCTGATGTTGCAAGCGTGCATAGACTAAAGTAACCGCTTACCATCAAGTGAGCCGTACGCTTGGTTGCCACTAATTAGGTGGTATAAAAAAAAAGAATATACTTTAACGATAGCGATTAGGTCTATTTTTATATTTAACTATTAATTTCTACTAAATGATCTAAAACCTTCAGAACCAGTATTTGCAGATCATGTCAACATTTGTACCTCAGAGTAATCGAATCCTTGCGATTCCCAATATAAATATTTATTACTTAGTTGTTACGTCATGTTTTATTGTTTCATAGATGGGCAAACCGCTTTTTAACTAGTTAGTAATTATAGTTAAATTGAGCAGGGAGTAGTAAAAAAATCACTTACCTTTCACAAATAAGATTCAATTTAAGCTACCTTAAAACCGACGCCAAAAGTACACAAGAACATCATAACCTTTCATAACCAAGACAAAGTTGAAGCTACGTTAAAACAGACGCCAAAGCAAGGTTTCATCAGGAAGCAATGCATCGGAACTCACGCCACTCCCCGCTCGGGTGCCCAATTTGCCTTGGAAATTCCTAGCTCTTTACCTATTCAGGCGTTCAGGCGCCTCCGGTGGTTAGGTACACTCGGCCAAATATCTGGTACACCAGTTTGTCAAAGATTCATTTCGTTTGAGCGTCTGTGATAATTGATTTAGGCGTGATTTTGCAGAAATCTATAACGAGATTTTATTGACTAACATTTTTTTTTTTAATCCAATAAACTTGTTTTTTTTTTATTTATAAATTGTAAGCGTCGTTAATTGTGATCAATAAATGTCTTATCTTACAATGTTACCTATTTTCTATCAAAAAAAAAAACAGTGAAATCTACATCTACCTTCAAATTTTAGACTTCCTTTATATGTTACAAAGACGCTTTCCAAACTTCAAAATTTTTTGGTTGCTGGAAAAACCTCTAATGTTTTATTTTTATTTTAGCTATTTCCATAAAAAAATTAGACAACAAATTAAGTTCTATTAGGGGTTTTTTCTGTTAAAGTTCAGAACCATATAAACAAAAATGATAGACTTATTATATCAGTGACTGTACCCGGTGGAGATGTATAGGTTATTGAGCTGTAAGCAGCGTGAAACAGCTCTTTTAACTCTAAAAGAGCTGTTTCACGCTGCTTACCACCGGTTGCACTCGCAACCGGTGGCTTCTTTCGATATTATACAAGTGATAAAAATATAAAAAATATTAAAAGTTTTACAGTACTGTACTTGGGTGATGGATCGCAGTCAATAATTAAATAGGGTCTTTGATTATAAGTGCGCGATATTCAAGGAATATGTAAAAAATACATGTTTTTTTTTACATTTTGTCTGAAAAATCTCGAGTAAATCGATTACGTTTTACAATCTGGTCAATTATATATTATTCTTGTTGAAAGTAAGTACAATGTACAGACATCTTTATTCTTATGTTAGCTTTCTAATGTTCCTGTGACTGAGACACTTGCCTCCTCTTGAGCGAGATAGTTTGGGTCTTGCACAATTTGAATCTATGTTACACAAATAAATATAAAAGTCTAAAATCAAGTTTTGAGTTCGTCTTTTATACTGAAGTGCAAAAAGAAATTTATAGGAAAAAGATGCTGAATCTCTAAAAAGGCTCTAAACTTCTAAATAGTTTACGAATCAGACGTTTTACGGTCAAACAAAATAGATATGAATTTAGTTGAGTCTATAAGGAACCTTTATGGCGCGAGTCCCTAGCACTTATCCGTTTTTTTATCGAGGGAAGCCGTGTACAAAACGTAGTTACAAAAACATTTCTTAGTATTAGAAAATCAATATCGATACTATCGAACATAAGGCGTCCAATATTGGATTAAAGTAAGCAGATTACGAGTCGGGGTCGCGGGTTCAAACCCCAGTACATTGTGACATACATAATTGTTTATTGAATTATTTATAACAATAATCCTCTTAGTTTAAGGAACAGTAAAAGCATGTAGGGTGTAGAGATGTTCATGTATTAGACCAGTGGTTATTTTGACAATCGGTTATGTTAGCTTTTATGATAACGGCATACAGAATTGGTTTGTCAAGTCTCATTAGCCTAGCATTTCACTTGCTAAACCTAAATACAGTAATGCTGCGAAAATGAGCCTACAAAGCATTTGACTATGGAGATGTTTTTTTGTTGAGTGAATTAAATATATCCATAGATAGGAGGAGATTTAATATTTGATTTGTTATAGTAATATATTGCTTTGTTTGGTTTACTTGGTCTATTAAAGAAATAAGTTTTGAGTTCATATGCCTGTTACAGGTAACTGTAACAGGAGAAACCGTGTACTCACTGTGTATATTATACATATTATATTATGTAAATGCAGAAATAGGAAATTACTCTGCCGTAGATAAATTCCAGTTAAATGGCCCATTAACAATGCTACGTTGCTGCACAAAACGCAATTACCGTAAAACGTTTTGATTGCGTTTCGTTACTTCCACTGCAAGGTAATCAATAGAGAAAATTACATAATATTTGTAACTAAACGTTACAATGTTTCGACGTTTAAATCCTATATATAGTAGGTATGATCCGTGGAATATTTCGATAACTGCCGTGGTAGTTATCAAAATATTATACCTACATTCTTTCGAGTTTGGTCAAATCCACCCCGTAATTAATTATGTTATAAAAAGAAAATCAAATCAAAGCAAAGAAAATCGCGGACAGTTTTGCCCTTATTCATAAAAACAAACACTGTTATTCTATCAGCTCGCTAAAGTGAGTCGTTCGTCAACTCACACCATAAATCTTGTCCCAACTGGTGTGAGTTGACAAATCGAAAAAAAGCTGTACTCCTCGTTCTGCAACTCACACCACTTTTACTTTGGATGAATTTTAGTACAGTAAGTAGGTAGGTACAGTATTTCCTTGTCTTTTTTATGTTAACGAACAAGGAAGAAGACAAAGTGTAAATATGATGTAGAATTAAGTTGAAAAATCAATCTAAAATAAAATTTAAGCAAGAAACATTCTCCGTCTAAATAAATATGCAAATTTTCCATTCAAACAACCTCTAATGTACGAAATGGATTTAATAAAAGACTAGTGACTCCCTGTGCCTAATTTGGCAAAACTTGACGCGTGCCAGTCACGTGTCGTCGTTTCGACCAATCGCGGGTCATTGTTTACGCGATGACGTCATTACTCGTGGAAAATTCATGGGAAATTATTTATGTTGCTGTACAAAAATGCGTAAAAAAGCTTTAATAATTTTATCACACGGGTATATTTTTATAAAAAACTCCCTAGTGCTCTGTAAAACTATTTATCTAACAAATAACTAGGTAGGTAGCTCAGCCAATTGATTTCAAAATAAAATTAAAAAAATGGTTTAGAAAACTAATTTTTAACAAAAAGTTTGACTTTTTTTTGTCAAAATAAGAATAAAAATAATAATAATTTTATTTGTCATTATGGTGTGCATCGGTACATAACATTACATAACAGGAAGGTAACAAACATGAGTCAGGTGTAAAAAATTGTACCACAGGTTAGGCTCTGTTCTCCTCACTAGGTCTAAAAAAACCTGTTGTTAGGGGTCACAGGAAATGATTTAAGAATTGGCTTCAGAAAAGATAAAATAATAGCATTGGCTTTTGCTTTTGATTACATTTGATTTGATTGAAAACAAATACCTAGTTCTACCATGTCTGCGGGAAATACAAATGCATGTTTAGAAACACAAACAAACTGGTACCTACGCACAAACTCACACTACAAACGGCAGCCTACACAAAAGCCTGCAAACATTTGCATATACTGATTTGCAATATTAAGCAAATGTTTGGCAACACTATTTATTTGTGTACCTAACTACTGCGGATTCACCCTGCGAACGCCCCTCAGGTTACATTTACATAGAAAGCGAGATTTCATGGCTTGTTTCATAATAACAACATGTCAGATCCCACTAATATTTAAGTTAAAATGACTCTTGTGAGTAAAGTTATTAAAGTTCATTTTAGAATTGAAAACAAATCGTCTGCATTAGATAACATATAAAGTAAATGTGATTTTATTATGAATGGTAAAAAATGTCATTGCGAAGAAATAACAAATCGAAATTTGAAAAATTTGAAAAAAATTGAATAATGAACAAGAATTTGGTACTCTTTACACCGACAAATACCAAGTATTAACTATCTTTATTGAAGTAGAAGATGCCGGTGCTGGAAGCTAGCAGCTACTACAACCAGCTTGCCGGTAAACAGGCGCTGGTTATCTGTTGTCTAACTAAATTTAGGAATAACTCCTAACTTCTGATCAAACGAACGCCTGATCAAACTAGATGGTTGTCAATAGACTTGGAGGGGTAGAGATCAAGATGGTGACTTTTTTGTTAGCAAATAAGGGGAAAAAAGCTTTGCCTATTTGTCTTGTTGAACGATAAAAGAGATGCATGGCAAAATGCACTTTTTACCATATAATGTAAGACTATGTATTTATAGATAAGAAAAGAATGGCATCAATTTTAGTTAGTTTAGTTTAGAAAATGTTACAACAGAATCGACACTATGACTAAACGACGATTGAGAACTTTTTAATCGCATACTTTAAAGTCTTTAATGCACTACTAATACTTATCAATTAATAAGATGGTTCATTATATTAACTACAAGAACTATTTTTATACAACTGAAGTGGCAAACCAAGCGTACGGCCCACAAGATGGTAAGCGGTTACCGCAGCCTATGGACGCTTGCAATGCCAGAGGTATCACTCGCGGGTTGCCACCTTGAGGCTAAGATCGAAAGCCTCATGTGCCAGTAATTTCACCGGAAACCATACTCTTCACACCGGAACACAGTACGAGCATTACTGCTCTGCGGCAGAAATAGATATGGCGGTAGTACTTTCCCGGACGAGTTCTATCACAAAGAACTCTACTACTCTTACTACTACGAGTAAAATGTCTAAATAATAGCTCTAATTTTATATTTAATAGCCTAATATTCACCTATATCGACGACCGATGTGGCACAGCGGGCGCAGGTCCGCCTGCGACGCAGAGTTGCGGGTTCGATTCCCGCCTCGGAACAAATGTTTGTTCCGGGTGTTTTGGGTATTTTCTATATATAATAAAAAATAATTATGTATTGTATTAAATATATATCAGTCATCTAGTACCCATAATACAGCTCTGTTTAACAGCAGCTTACTTTGGGGCTAGATGATGCTGTGTGGATTGTCCAGCATTATTTATTTATTTATTTATTTATTATATTATCTGCCTCCGTGCCAAATTACAATCATTAAAATGCTTCGGTTTGGCGGCTTAGTTTTTTTTTTTTGCCCTCAAGTGACAAGACAATCAAGACGCCCACCTGATGTTAAGCACCACGCCTGACTATTACAGATGCAGAGCCACCCAAAACTTAAAGTTTTTAGTGCCAACAGACAGAGTATAATTAAAAATCATCTACAATACCATTTAATATTGCTTTGAAATCAGTAGTAATAATGTGCACAGATACATTTATTTCCTTACAAAAATAGACATATTACTTACAAACGTTTAAAAATAAGATCTGACTGAATGGATATGACGTTGATTGATGGTGCCTGATGGCGGCGAGATGAAGTGACTTAATAAAGAAAATAATAAACAGAACACTGGGCTTATGTAAATACGTGGTAACTTTTTAAAATAAATCGTTTTTATGCAGCATAAGCTTATTCATGAAAAAACGGTAATTTAAACAGTTTGCTCAAAATTGACTTTTCTTGTCACTCTTTGGTCAATGAATCATCATCATCATGACAGCCTTCTAAAGTTTACACTGCTGGGACACTGGCCTACTCTCAAGCGAGATTCGCTTTTAGCAGCTTGCTAAGTATTGTTTTTCCTTGTCATTCTTATGTTAATAAATAAAGACAATGATAAAGAAAGAGACATAGCTAAAATGTCTTATAGTTTGTTTATTAATTTAGATGTTTTACGCGTCAACCACCAGTGCTCTCATACGGTGAAGCAAAAATATCGTGAGGAAATCGGCATGTCCAAGAACTAGTAATTCGAAAGACATAATGTGCCATCCACCATTCCGCATTAGGGTCCGCGTGGTGGAAGACCCAATCACTCTCGCCCTACGCGAGTGAAGCCTCGGGCTTCAGCTAATAAAGATTAAAATTGCAACCTTTTTAAATGTAAATAATTCAAAAATATTCAATAGATATTTCAATCACTACTTTTAAATTTAAATGTTGAAAATGTGAATCATAGTTCGGGTGTTAATCATGAAAGTTACAGATTGAAAACCCTTTTTACAGCTCACAGCAAATTCCTAAAGGCGCGGGATAGTTTCCTATTTTTAAATACTCAGATACAGCGGTCAGCAATCTGAACAAACGGTTATGACCCTTCAAGCCTTCAAGGTAAAGCTCAAAGTTTAAAAAAGCTTTCCCAATACAGTGATGAGCGAAAGTTTCAGACTTTTCTAATATCGACTTTACGTTTTGGTGATAGGGTTTTGAATGCAAGAGTTTAGTTTTTGGTATTAATGGTGGATTCGTCGGTCGGTCTGTCACAACGGCCATCGCTGATTGATCGCCGGCCCAGAAATGAGCTTTAAATTACTCGTTTCCGCACGAAATAGAGATGTTTCGTTTCGCTCACGTTTGACTGCGAATTCACATGTACCATTTGAACTTTCAATTCATGATGTTTTTATCAATGTTCAAATTTAACACAGAATGATAAACACTTATTTTTAAATTTAGTAGACCCGGCGCGGTTTCATTAGTGTTATTTTTTTCGCAAATTTTTACAGCCTGTATATGTTATCTATGTTTAAACCTTCCATGAACTCCTACAAACATTTTAAGGCCAAAATTAGCCAAATCGGTCCAGCTGTTGTCGAGTTTTAGCAAGCCTAACGCACAGAATTTTTTTTAGATATAAGAAAGAAGAAGAAGATAAACTGTAATTTTGGTGTCTTACTTCTTCTTCTTTTAATTTGTGGCGTCTGTGTTTGGTGTCTTATGTACATATTGTCATTCCTAGTCATTCTTATGTCAATGAACAAGGACAGAACGATGACATAACCACAGATACAAAACAGAGGCATTAAAGGGCTAACTCAGCCACAGACGCCATAAGTAAAAGAAGAAGAGGCATTAAAGCTCAGGTTGATTTTATTTATTCATTTTTATCATTAATAGATGGTTCACAAATATTTATTTATTTTAAATTATTATCGCCTATTTACCATTTGATTTCGTCATTTATGATGACGTTGAGTATTCGCCGAGCAACTGTCGAACGCAGTCGCTGGCGGTGCTCATGAAGAAGAGCTTATAAATGGACGACCGCAGCGGGCGCAGGTCCGCCTGCGACGCGGACGTTGCTAGTTCGATTCCCGCCTCGGGTCAAATGTTTGTACGATCTACAAATATTTGTTCCGGGTGTTCTAGGTATTCTAAATAAAATAAAAATATCTATCTATGTATTGTATTGTATTAAGTATATATCACTCATCTAGTATCCATAATACAGCTCTGTTTAACAGCAGCTTACCTTGGGGCTAGATGATGCTGTGTGGATTGTCCAGCATTATTTATTTATTTATTTAAGTATAAATCTTCAAAACGTCGGTCGTCAGCATTAATGACAAAAGCTAATGCTAAGCCGTTAATAATTAAAAATGTTTTAAAACCACTACAGTTTCAACTCTTAATTATTAATTAATTAATAATTAAAGCAAACAGTGTGGCATATAGGTGATACTTTTGACAGCTGTTTAGACACCTTGTCAGTTGAAAATGTTGAAATGATACAAAAATACTTATGGTTCGTATAACAATCTCATTACTGTTTACCCCCACGATTACCGAAAGTGCTACGAAACACAAACATTTAACAAACTTTGCTCAAGGGCATGTCAAAAGCCCCCAACTTGCTGTCATCTTGACAGCTGACATAATGACAGGTGTGAAGCTTGTTGGATGTGTTTAGACGTTTATGGATTATTGGATGATGGGGTTTACAATGTATATTATCTCAATAATATTGTAAATGCGAAAGTGATTTTGGGATGTACGTTTTTAAATTACAATTTCTACACTTTTGTAGGATAGATAAGGCTGAGTCAGGGTTAGTTTTTTTTTAATCCTCTTCGCAAGGGATTTTTAAGGGGATTTCCGAATCAAGTCATATTTCATTATGTAACCACTAAACGGATTAAAGTGAAATCTGGCCTAAATCTGCAGTGCTGCAGGTAGCTAGTCAAAGCTTTTTTGACAGTCCAAAGCATCATAAAGTGATGGAAAGCACAAAAATTGCCAGCCAATTAATTAATTTGGCGATTGAAAAGCAAAAAGTAATATCAATAGTGCTGTGTGTGACACGAAAATATAGACTTAGAATTCATTTTCGTTCAAACGAATATTTACAACCGATTAAAAGACCCAGCCACATTTCTAGTTGATTATTAAAGACCCTGTATAAGAAGATAATTATGTTACATCTCGACAACTCTTATAACAAAATGAAGAAACTATTAAAAACACTAATTTACTTCTCACGGACGGAAACACACGAAAATAACCGAAGCTGACCGTTTCCCTTCCATCCTGTTACTTTTTCTGTCCTAATGGGAAAGAGCTTCGCGGATGATTTAGGGAGATAATTTGAGTATTTATACCATGTTTCCTATGTTTTTTGTGACGAAATTGTGGTTGGAACATCTAATGGACTGTTAGTCTCATTTTAAAAGTTACGGTTACATAAAATATAAAAATACTTATCATAATTTTTGAGGACTGGGAACTGGTAAATGAACGGCCTCCACTCGATGGACCGATGACGGAAGTCTGTAGTGAAGGCTTGAGATCGGTAATTATGGCACTCTTGGGTTGAGGACACAGGTTTGACGTCTATTGGCTGATTGATGGTGATGATGACTAGAAAATATGGTAAATGGTTTTGATTGATAACTAACACCTATATAATTCGGGAATTAAAGCATGCTTTTTGTCGTATAATCTCTAAAACAATTACTGTTCATAAAATTTCACCCTTTATCTACACACTAGTCAAACCTCCCATCTGTAACACAAAACCCAAACAAACGAGCAGCATCCGACGACAAACATCCACTCAGCGACAATCTAAGTGTGTGCACAATTACTATTAAAAACTATTCCTGGATAACAGAAATAACTTCCCGGGAAGTGGGGAAGATGGGTGGAAATAAATTACACACACATCGTACTTACAAATCATCAACATCATCAACCAGAAGATTATTTATTTTATTTATTTTCGTTTATTTGGGAAACAAACAGTACTTAAAAACTAATAACTAAACTAATAACTAATGACTATTAACATGTTACCGCATATCGAATCTAAAAAACTTGCTTGTTGAGAAAATATAAAAGAAAATAATAATAATAGAATTAAGTAGGTATACAAAACATAAATATTTGTTATAACTATACAGGGTGGCCCATTCAAATCGGTCAGTATGGGAAAGTCTGAAACTGTAAGACATACGAAGATTTGTTCTTAGGAACCATGTCACCGATTTCGATAAAAAGAAAAACTGCATTCATACAATTAAATAAAAGTGTACCCAACTGGGGAATCGAACCCGGTTGTTTTGAAAAAATAAACTTACACTATTTCTATTCAGATATCGTTTGTGTAGGTCTTAAGCAGTAAATATCTCTAAGAAACATAATGTCTAAAATGAATAAAATGCATTTTTTTCACATACTTTAATTTATCATAGTAGGTGTTCAAAGTGACCACCGTCTTTTTCAATACAATATTCAACACGTCTAGGTAACGATCTTACTATTGCATTTTGTATCTTCATGTGGTGAATCTGCGTTTAAGTTGACTCTATGGCTACTTTTAGTTCTTCAACGGTGTTATAGCTATTTTTGTACACTTCATCTTTAATGTAACCCCACAAAAAATAATCTAGAGGCGTTAAATCGGGCGACCTCGCCGGCCATTTGATCGGGCCGTTCGTACCAATCCACTTTCGCGGAAAGTTTTCATTTAAAAAGTCTTTTGCTATACGACTATTACGAAATCCCTTACGAGTGCACGAAGGACGCCGTCAAGTTAGATTCTCATTTAACTGCTGGGTCGGCCTACTTCACAATAAGGTACTCATGTTTAAAATTTATGATGGACATTTGGACAGATTCAAGTACCTTGCAATCTTAGAAGATCTTTTAGAGGCCGTAGGAGAAATGGCAGTAGAAATAAGAGAACAACTTTATTTTCAACAGGATGGAGCACCGGCTCACAATAGTCGTATAGCAAAAGACTTTTTAAATGAAAACTTTCCGCGAAAGTGGATTGGTACGAACGGCCCGATCAAATGGCCGGCGAGGTCGCCCGATTTAACGCCTCTAGATTATTTTTTGTGGGGTTACATTAAAGATGAAGTGTACAAAAATAGCTATAACACCGTTGAAGAACTAAAAGTAGCCATAGAGTCAACTTTAACGCAGATTCACCACATGAAGATACAAAATGCAATAGTAAGATCGTTACCTAGACGTGTTGAATATTGTATTGAAAAAGACGGTGGTCACTTTGAACACCTACTATGATAAATTAAAGTATGTGAAAAAAATGCATTTTATTCATTTTAGACATTATGTTTCTTAGAGATATTTACTGCTTAAGACCTACACAAACGATATCTGAATAGAAATAGTGTAAGTTTATTTTTTCAAAACAACTGGGTTCGATTCCCCAGTTGGGTACACTTTTTTTTTAATTGTATGAATGCAGTTTTTCTTTTTATCGAAATCGGTGACATGGTTCCTAAGAACAAATCTTCGTATGTCTTACAGTTTCAGACTTTCCCATACTGACCGATTTGAATGGGCCACCCTGTATAGTGTTAGTTTACAGTACAAGTGATTAAGATCTTTGTTCTTTTCACTTTGTTCGCGTGAAACTCTGAAATCTTGTTTTTCGGGATAAAAATTAGCCTATGTTCTATTCTTGGTCATTATCTATGTTTTAAATTTTAGCCTAAGCTAGGCTGTTGCGTTATTGAGTAAAAAACATCCAAACTTTATAATATTAGTGTAATAATGTGATGGAAAGTGTGATTGTGATATGGTGTGATTAGTCATTTCATAGACTAGAAAAAGATAGTGATATTAAAATGGCGGACCAGATATGCAGATATTCTGCCTCCAAGCAGTTATGTGGAGTGCTTACCCGTTCGGCCCGAGAATTTTCTATCCAATGAGTATTTTACTCCGTTCGATCCAAAACATTTGAATTAAGTTACCCTTTCTACCCACTGTGCAAGCTCACTGTGTTTAGAAAAAATAAGATATTCCGATTAAACGCGCGGCAATATACTCAATTATAACACCCAGCGCCCTCTTTCGAAACACGTCACCAAAACTTTCAGTCCAACTCAACTATTTCAAAACCCAAAAACAATTATCCAGCGATCAAAGCTGTCGGATGTCTCACGCACGTGCCTCTCGATCTAATCCGTCGTCGTGTCGTGTGACGTCACGAGTGGACTCTTCCCGAAATTGGATTTTTATCCGATTCGACGATAAAACACGTTGAACGTTTCCACATCGATGGAGGACGTCTGTTTGCGATTGTTGGGGCATTATGCGGTTTAGCGGGCGGCGGCATTTAGATCGATATGCTGCATGCGTTGGATCTTTTCGAGACAATTGTCTAGAGTGACTGAAAATACTAAAGAATAATGCTATAGTAATCTGATGGGGCGAGTAGAAATACTGTAAATTTAGCTCTAAATGTTTCAAAATTATTCTTGAGATATGATTGAATAGAGATTTGTACTTTGACTTTGAGTAATAGCATTATTCCTACCTAGCAGAAAATAAAAGTTCCTCGCAATGCCTTGCAGCAAAACCACAGCAAACATACAAATAGGGAAATCGGCGTTCTTCTAAGTTCTAAATCTATTTTTGATTTGATGCTGATTTTGGGGCAGCCACAAATGAGATGAAAATGTGATTAAGGTAGCAGGCAGAAACTGGAATTACTCTGCCCGAAACAGAAAAGAATAGAAGAATTGGACACTGTTTCTTAGACAGACGAACTACCAAATCATCATGACAGCATTCTAATGTTCCCACTGCTGGGACACTGGCCTACTCTCCAGCGAGAGTGATTGGGTCTTAATCCACCACGCGGACCCAATGCGGATTGGTGAATGGCAAATGTCTTTCGAATTTTAGCAGTTTCCTCACGATGTTTTCCTTCACCGTATGAGAAAACTGACATTGCGCACATAAATTTTTCGTAGCGAAAATCTATTGGTGCACGACCAGATTTGAACCCACGACCTTAGGATCGGAAGGCGGAGTCACTACCACTAGACCACCAGTGCTCACAACCACCAAATAGACCTATGAAATAATTATTTGGTTCCCATAGTTCAAAGCTTTGCTAATTTTTGGTCTGAATGATACTGTGCTAAATGTCCGCTATTATTTATTAGCCAATCTAAAGTAAATTTTGTGATAATTTATACTCTATGGATGAACGTAAACAAGCTTAATATGCAGCGGCAGGATTTATTATCAACTAGCAGTCGGTAAATGTTACCGCTATCCGCCGTAATCTTCTGTTTAGTTAGTTTAGCCGCGACCTTATCTAGTTGTGATGCGAGTTGTAAGCTTAGAGCGATTACTTTTACTTAAATAACTGCTATTTGAGCCTAGAGTCAAGACCCTAGGACCGTGCGGTAGCGGGTCTTTACCACTGTCTCCCAGTGATGGTGGTAAATCAGCAACTCATGAAAAACAATCAGTATTTATTATTAACTGCTAATAATAATAGGGTTAGTCCCTTTAGGGGTCGTTAATAATCCTACATTTCTTTTTTATTCTTAATTGAAGAATCTGTTATTTGAATATTGTTAACTAATAGTAAACAACTTTTTATAACGTTTGTAATGGTCCCAATAAAAAAAGTTCAGTTCAGTATGTTCAGTCTTTTATTTTTACATTAAAGCGTTTTTTTTACAACACAGTTAAAAGCATCTTCACAACCCAAACTCCGCTTTCTTCACAAGTCTTGGGCTCGCCCGAAGACTACCCGAGCTTCTTCGTAGCCTTAAGTTTGATGAAGTTTTAATTGAAATTAGTCTTGGCCGTATCTCGTTGACTCCAGTTCATCCGGTCCCGGTAGACCGGTAAATGAGCTAAGTTTCTTATATCCACTCAAAAATTCCCACCTGGCTATTAGCTATCGAGATTTCGCATAATTGGCTGGGGAAAATTAATTAAAAATAAATTAATATTATAACTCAAAATGTATTGGTATCTGTAAGCATACTGGAACGTGTAGCAACTTCGTCAGTTTTGAGTTTTTTACGCAAACTTCATATTCCCACTGCAACCTTTAGGAGTTGAATTTCGGTAATTCCTTTCTTGGTGCACCTTTACACCATAGGAGCATGTACCTTCCGAATTTCATGATTCTAGGACTTAAAGTTTAGGCTATATGTTAATTTGTAAGTCAGTCACGAAAGTCTTCTATACATAATAATACATATTCTAAATGCTTATAATATTTAGTATTCCCTCAGTATGTTTTACGGTCGTGCACCAATGGATTTTTCTGTTCGAAAAATTTATGTGCGCAATGCCAGTGCTCTCATACGGTGAAGGAAAACATCGTGACGAAACCGGCATGTCCAAGAACTAAAAATTCGAAAGACATGTGCCATCCACCAATCCGCATTGGGTCGGCGTGGTGGATTATGACCCAATCACTCTCGCCTGAGAGTAGGCCAGTGTCCCAGCAGTGGGAACATTAGAAGGCTGTCATGATGATGTTTTACAAATTCACTTAGCAATAATGTTTTACCTTTATATACTTAATTAACTTTTTTTTATTGTCAATTATTTTTCTTGTGTACTTAACTTGTTTAATATATGCACACCATTTAAACTGGTAAAAATATGTGAAACTCTTCCATAATTATGACATTTACATTATCTACCTACCATATTTTTATGTGAATAAATAAATAAAATGAAATGTGATCAATGAAGCAATACTAAGAGTAGTAGAGTTCTTTGTGATAGAGCTCGTCCGGGAAAGGACTATCACCATACCTATTTTTGCCGCCAAGCAGTAATGCTCGCATTGGTGTGTTCCGGTTCGAAGGGTATGGTTTCTGGTGAAATTACAGGCACATGAGGCTTTGGATCTCAGCCTCAAAGTGGCAACCCGCAAGTGATACTTCTGGTATTGCAAGCGTCCATAGGCTGCGGTAACCGCTTACCATCTTGTGGGCCGTACGCTTGATTGCCACTTAAGTTGTATAAAAAAAATAGGCTACGGTAACCGCTGACCATCAAGTTGGCCGTACGCTTGGTTACCACTTTAGTTGTATAAAAAAAAGAAGAAAAAATACTAAAAAATCCATCACTCATACTTACCTAAAAATTGTTCATCGCTTCAATATCTCAACAATATAATATTGATGAGCTTTCAAAAGCCTTTGCCGGCTAAAGTATCGAAGTTGCATTAAAGTTGGTGCACGCTCATTTATCTCGAACTAAAGTGGATGCTGCAAAGAGAGTTGTGTGCGCTGTCAATGAGAATTTTAAAACTAACTAACTCAATTTCCGAGGAGTTTGCATCTGCATGAGAATAAAGTAAACCTTGTCTTGTAGCTGTTGTAAATAGGTTGCATCACAAAACCTTTTTAGGATATAATATTTTTTTAGTGCAAATAATTGGGTAGCCTAATACCTACCTAATAATACCTATTGAGAAGAGTGGTGTGATGAATGGTACTTAAGACTCTTGGGTACCAGTCATCACATCACTCTCCTCAACAATCCAGAAGCATTGATCAGACCAAAACAGTAAAATCGTGAGGCGTATCTTGATTAAATTTACCTGTAAAGATATTTTATTTGAACAGTTATCTGTTTCTCATAATATGAATATATCAAACATCGAAAAATCACAAAAACAAATATTTCTAGATTTTTCGTCTGTTATCATAAAATGGATTTCCGCAGAGTAACGCCTTAATCAATTATCTTAGTTTGAACATTTTTACCAATATTTATTTATGTTTATGTATTGTTTGTGTGTTACAGCGCGAGGGAGCGGCGCGCAGCGATGCTGAGCGCGAGCGGCGCGCGCGCGCCGACTGGGAGGCGCGCACGCGCGCAGCCGAGGCCGACGCGGCGCGGCTCGCGGGCAAGCTGCATGCGGCGCAGCGCGAGATCGCCAGGTCAGTAATCCTAAGTAACCTTGCTACCTTCCTACCAAAAAATACTTACCTGCTACTACATTTTTTGTTTTTAGTTATCGTTATTATTACCAGCAAATCCTTGTTGTAGGAAAGCATTAAAAACTTAATCCGCCATCTTTAGAAGTCCGCCATATTGAATTATGAGTGACGTTACTTTATTTTTCGAGATAATCTCAGCAAGCCAATATTCTACGAACAAGTTTGTGTGTTCGTAGCCAGTATTGTAGTCAATGAGTGTCGCCATTTGTCGTCGTCACTATTGGTCTTATTCAGCTCAAAGTCGTTCAACGAGCTATAGAAAGAGCTATGCTAGAAGTTTTATTAAGCGATAGAATACGAAACTAGAAAATCCTTAAAAAAAACCAAGGTCACCGACTTATAGCTATAATAATAAGCAAGTTATTGTCATGGCGTTCTTTGAGGAAGGTTTTGTTTGTTTTGAATTTTTTTTTAATAGATTTGTTTGAGCTTAGCCATAGATTTGTTTCGAGCCTAGCCAATCGTACTTACATAACACGAAATTGAATAGTTCGAATAAATATGTACGGTTATGCGCGAAACTTCCTGTACCTCGAAAAACTCAAAGCTCAAAACAAAGTTTTCTCAATCAATACAGGCGCCGTTTCAGATATCCACTGAATGAAAAACCAAAACCACAATAGCGTAGTTATTGCGTCCGTTTCATTCATAGACGGTTCCAATTAAAATATTGCCTTTTACAAACAATCAAAAATCTGCGTTTGGATTCGGTTCGGATATTAGGTTCGTTACGCGCGAGAATAACGAACAGTAATCAGTAGCGGTGTTGTGGTGTCTGTACCCAGGGCTGTATTCAGGGAAACTGGAGTGAGTATGAAGAGGGATCAACAAAAAAAAGCTAGGATCCCAGTCGAGTTTGTTGCCAGATTCTTCTAGGCTGGGGCGCGTGAAACTGGCGTAAATTCACCTAGCTATGAAACGTTTCAAAATGATCCTTGTGATACTATTGAATCAATATATTTTTTATCTTACTCTACTTTACAAAAAAAATTACAAAAAAAATACAAAAATATTTATTAACTGACGCACTATGGTTATATTAAAAGTATCTATCAAATTAAAAATAATTAATCAAAAACAAAAAACCAAATAAACCAAACAAAACTTTATGAGTTTTGTTTGGTTTATTTGGTTTTCTCAAAATATTTTTACAATGTTGTTAAACAGTGTGTGTGTGGGTGTGTGTGGTTAATGTGGGTATGTGTGTAGTATTATGAGGTTGTGTGAAGGTGGGGTGTGTATATGTAGGTTTACTTTACTTTACTTAACAACCAGTAGATCTTTGCTGTCGTAAAGTGCCGATTGTGAGGCGCAAAGACAATTTAGGTCAAAAAAGCTCAATAACGCGTGCAACAGCTAACTTCACGACAACCAATATCTGCTGGCAATACTATAACTCCAGTTTCCCCACACTGGCAGTCTTGGTGGATACGCTGGACACCACCACAGTGCCAGATATTCTGCCTCCAAGCAGTAGTAGCAAGCATTACTGTGTTTAGGTTTGAAGGGCACTATAGCTAGTAAAATTACTAGGCAAAAGAGACTTAATAGCCACGCCATGGGGTGATGAAGCGCAGTGCAGTGCCACGCAGAACTTCAGAACTTAAATGTTTGTGTGACACTGCAACTGTTATGGTCAGGCGTGACGCTTAACATCAGGCAAACAACTTGATTGTCTCGTCATTTGCTGACTTAATAAATCTTTCTGTTAATTGTTTACCGTTAGCTATAAAAGCTTGCAATATTATCATAGAAGCAGCGCAGCGTTAAGATAATAATTTCGATCGTTTTTTAACTGTTTTTTAAATCACCATACCATTTCGGATCTAGTAATTTTATAACTGTAATTTTATATAATGTTGACGAGTCATAGTTTGTTAACTCTTAACCTCAATCTCGTATTTTGTTAGAAGTTACACCTATTGGCAATAAATATTTTTTCTTTCTTTCTTTTCTAGGCTTCCGTGAAGTTAGCCGTTTGTGATGCGCAAAGACAATTTATGAAACGGTTAACTTCATGGAAGCCTAGATCCGCCGAGATAACTATACGAGCAAAACTCAAGCTCAAACAATACCTACTCGAGCATGGACAAAGAAGGGAAGTCTTGACAGTTCTTCGTAGAATACTTTTGTCAAATCGACGCTTGAGTCACGATTCACACTAAAGTATGATTCTTGAATACAAGCATGACTGAGACACTGGCAGAACAGTGACAACTAAGCCACAGACGACAAACAAAGAAGTGAAGTCTTGACAGTACTTTGTAGAATACTTTTGTCAAATCGATGCTTGAGTCACGATTCACACTTAAGTTTTATTCTTGAATACTAGCATGACTTAGACACTGGCAGAACAGTGACAACTAAGTCACAGACGATAAACAGAGAAGTGAAGTTTTGACAGTTCTTCATCTAATACTTTTGTCAAATCAATGCTTAAATCACGATTCACACTCAAGTATGATTCTTGAATACTAACATGACTGAGACACTGGCAGGACAGTGACAACTAAGTCACAGACGATAAATAAAGAAGTGAAGTGAAGTGAAGTGAAGTGATTCTTGAATACGGGCCTCTGACAAAGAAGCCCTTAATTACAGCCCTGTGTTGTACCGTGTAATTAATGAAACCATGCCAATTCCGTATTTATTACGATGCTGTATCGATAACAGAGTGTTATGATTCGCTTCTCGAACTAAATGAGACAATAATTGTTTGGATTGGAACTGGGGTAATTGCAAGGTAATTGTCACTTAACATCGACAATCTTTGGGAAATTCATGAGCAAAATAAAGTAATTCTGATAAATTCTTTCTGGTAACTTGTTGTTTTTAATAATTTTTAATTAACAAGATAATACTCTATTATTTTCTCTAAAAACGGGATCACTTATACCCTTTAGTGAATTTTATTGATTCCCGATAAGATAAAAAACAGATGAAAATTTTCTAGTACTATTCCGATAAACTTTTTTAACTAATATGGTTGCACAGTTAACATAGTTAATCTCAAAAGAAAATTCCCGGTATTGTGGCGCAGTAACACGTAAATCATGTAAAATATCCAGTTTTTAGGGAAAGTTATTGAGTACCTATCCATGAAAGCAAAATAAAAAACATTGGTTTTCTCACATTAGATTTTATTATATTCGCTTGGTTTGCTAACTCAGTTTTTAATTAATTGCTTTGCATTTCTAATACAAACAAAATATCTTGTATCGCACAGACAAAGTCGCGGACTACGGCTAGCTAAATAATAAATAAAAAATAATAGCCTCAAATTCAATTTTAGAACACAATCAAAACTCGGCCGATTGTAGCCGATAGAGTTCGATAATTAACGAACTTGAGTTCCATTTTCAAATTTACGGGCCCCTGGTAATCGGGACGGTGTCATTGGATGGCGATAAGCGTCCGACAAGCCGATTGGCCGATGGGCCGTAACTTGGAAATACAAACTTTAGGATTTACGAGCCGAACTCTGTTATAGATTTGACCCAATTTGTAGGGACCCGAAAGAAATTAAATTGATTTTTTTCAGCCATAGTTGGTTCTCATTTTCGTAATTTACCATAATGGAGGGTTTCTATTATCTATTTATTGGTTCCAGTATTATTCAACCGTAGATTTTATTCAGTCGGATACCAAATTTTTTTTTACGTTTCACCGAAAAAAAATTAGATCTAAATTACAATAGATACTTGGGACGGCTTAATGATGATGATGACTTGCTCTATACTTGCTCGATACGTCAATAGAGGTACCCATAAAAACTAAATCCGCAATAAAAGTTTTTCCAGCAGTTTTTCCGACTACCCTCGTAAGCGTTCATCAAAATAATGGGATCATTTCGACCGCTGAACCGATAGACGGTTCAGTGTCAATCACAAAGTGCTGAGAACTTGCACATCTGGTTGTCTACTTCGCTATTGCACGTGGATACGTCTTCCGAATCGATTAAAATAAGGGAAGATATAGAAGTGTTTTACTTTTTGAAAAGTACCGGTATCATGCTAAATAAACAAAGATGAGGTTTTGTCTAAAGGGACTAGATAAGTAGTTGAAATAAGTTGGTGTATGTAAATTTATTAGAACAAATCAACAATGTTCAATACCTCAGTCATTTAAATACTTATCGCACTTTAATATTGAGCAAATTAAATGGTACTTCCCATTTTATTAGGTAATAAAATTTACTTACAGTTACAACCCATTTTGAAAAAGCTTATAGAACAAAAAGCGAATTAGTGAGACGTGTTCACGTTTATTTGCTCCAGTTATAAAATTTACTTACAACCCATTTTGAAAAAGCTTATAAAACAAAATGCGAATTAGTGCGACGTATTCACGTTTATTTGCTCCAAAAATTTCGTAAGCGCTCCGGCCCTTGAAATATTTTATGAACCCCGGACAGGAGAAAAACAAATTGAATTCGTCAAAATATTTCCGCGGGGCGCCATAAGCCGATTATTCGCGGTCTAAAAAGCACTGATACTGTTCGAGCTTTGTTTATTGTGTACCTTTTTTCTTGTGTGAGTATACTGTTCCATAAAGGTTTTTTTTTTTATACAACTAAAGTGACAACCAAGCGTACGGCCCTCATAAACAGCAATGCTTCGCCGTTGGTGACACCTGACGCGACGGTCACCCTATTGGAGTGTGAATTAGTGGAGAATATTGAAAACAGCTACTTTGTCTACCTACGCAGCAGTTTAAAAAAAACCTCAAAAACTTCAAGACACGGGCATGTCTAGGAAATCATTAGTAGTGCAACAGAAATCCTGTAGTATTTTTTTGTTTATCCGGTGTGTTTATTTCTACATCATTTTTTTTATTTTTTTTATACAACTGAAGTGGCAACCAAGCGTAAGCGGCCCACGAGATGGTAAGCGGTTATCACAGTCTATGGACGCTTGCAATACCAGAGGTATCACTGGCGGGTTGCCACCTTTAGGCATAGATCGAAAGCCTCACGTGCCAGTAATTTCACCGGAAACCATCCCTACACACTTGAACACAGCAATGCGAGCATTACTGCTTTGCGGCAGAAATAGGTATGGTGGTAGTACATCCTCGGACGTGTTCTATCACAAAGAACTCTACTACTCTTATAAGGTAATACTGTGGTAATACTAGACGCAGTAATAATAATAGTAATAGTAATTATTGCTAATTTTGGAGCGCTGTGACGTAGCTGGCTAAGTTGTTCTTAGCAGATCAAAGAAGTTAAGCACTGTTCCGCGTAGTCACTATTTGATGACAGTCAGTGGCTATTTCAACTGAGCGCTCCTGTGCTTCGGAGGGACGTCAAGCAGTCGATCCGGCTTTTTCAAAGTTGTTAGGCCATGACAAAGGCCTTTGGGCGGCCTAAAAACTCTGTCACCAGAGTTGGCCTCTGACTCATACTGGCGTAAATTTACTTATAGCTATAAAACGTTTCAAAATTGTCCTTGTAATTTTATTGAATATAATATTTTGAATTCTAATTTGAGTCCTTGATTTTTTTGCCTACACTTCTATATTCAATCATTCATGTAATCCTGGGCTGAAACCAAAACCTAAGTAAACTCGCAGGTACTAAGCAGCCGTTGGAAAGTTAGGCCGCACATTAATCTCTCGCTATCTTCTCATGCGGCTCACGTGCTCGTGTGCGCGTGTGCTTATTTGTATGCGGGTACACCGCATCGATTTATAAAGTGTGAGCTTTGCCTATTGTTGCTGCGGTTTCATTGGATTTCACTCTTATCAGAGTTTTCATAATTTATTACAACCCTTAAATGTATTGAGCTGGGTATTTTTTTTTATAAAAAAAAACTATTTATTGTCTGCCAGTATTTATTTCTTAATCTTGCTGTCTTCCTGTAGTGTATCTTGTGTAACCAATAACACGAAGCCATTTTATGAAAGTTTTTTAATGTGCAAGGAAAATGGTAGATGATGATGATAATAATAAACATTACCATAATAGATGCACTGCATCTGGTACGGTTAGGCGTGGTGCTTAACACCAGGCAGGCGTCTTGAACGTCTTGTCACCTGCTGAAATAAAAAAAATAAAAAAATGGATTGGTGATGGCTCAAGATCGGTCGTCATCGCACTCTTTGGGGAGGTCTATTTCCAGCAGTAGACGTCTTTTGGCTGATATGACGATGATGACAATGTTTTTACCGTTCCTAAAGTGTGTTATTTCAAGTCAATTTAAAAGTCCATTCCTAGAAAATGCAACAGCAATAAAACTCAGTTGCAAACCTGTTAGCTCTGGTTCATTCGTCGAAGCCATAAAAATAGCTTCATTCACTAGTCTCAACTTGCTACGTAAAAGTTTGTTTGACCAATGGTGAATTAAAAATGAGTCTCTGGAACTGGGTCGCACTTTACAGAAAAATAACAGAAAATTTTGTGTTTGTGCTGAAAATTCGGCTAGTAACTACTATATTTTGTTTTTTTTATTAATAATACGTCTCGTACGACCAAAACTACTGCTTGACGGCAAAAAAGGATATGAATTCAATAGGTAACCGCCAGTAGCTTTGTATTTAACGCTTGCGTGTTCTAGGCACGTTTGGCTGTTGGGATTATGATTTAAAACAGAAGTCTAATGTCGAGTGGCGCAGACTCTAGACTCTTTTCACCAGACATGGGCACTCACTGGAGCTTTTTTACTTTGAATGTTCTTCTCTATCTATAGACTCTATTTGGCAACCATAAAAATAGCAACACTTTCTCGTGTTATGTCTAAAAAAGTGATAGGAACCTAGCCAGTATTGATACCAACCATGAACTCTTAGAGCGATTCAAATTAGGACCTAAACTGAATTGTCAAAAAATTTTGTACCATGACTTCAATAATTATTAATTTTAAGGTACAATTTTTTTTGACAATTCAGTTTAGGTCCTAATTTGAATCGCTATAAAAGTTCATGGTTGGGCCCCAGTTCTTTTATACACCAGGGGCGCGTTTGAACTAGCGTAAATTTACCTAGCTTGCAATACGCAATTTTTTATGTTATGTCAATAACATTACTAGAGATCATAAAGCATGCTGCTCACTAAACCACGTCTTCCACTCGACAGCCATTACGGCATATTATCGGTATTGCCAGCAAGTATCGATTACAGAGTGTCGGTTACGAATCGAGTTACAATATCGGCACGCGCGTAGACGTGCCTTCAATATTCATAATGGATAACCGATTGTATCGAGATATTGATTTGCATTGTTGAAACAGGGCTCATTTGAAAAAAGGGTATTTTTTGGGTACATTCGCGGCTCCGTTTTATTTAACCAGTTTCCATAAAACAAGATTGATGCCAAATCTTAAATTAAATTAGCACCCCAAGCTACCACCTTTTTATTGGTTCCTCTCTACCCTGGCCCTGAAAACCAGTCACAAATTCTTATATTAAGTCCAGATTTTTAGGTAACGTTGAAACGATTAGTTTAAAATTTAAATTGTGTAAACACTCATGTTATTTTAGAGAAAATTATATTGTAATTTTTTTCATAGCAAGATATTTTGGTGTTCTCAAGCACCGTAAGTAGAAAATACTTATAGTTCTATTAAAATCTTAAAACAGTACGGCAAGCGACTTGTAACTAAACTATTTCAAGCTCTATAAAGCTCGGAGCCCAACTACAAAAACATCCGAGCGATCTCAGTGCTTTCAAAGCTACCTCACCGTGAACTTCGATGCAACCCCGACCTAATCCACCATCTATTTACAGCGTCTCCCCAAGCTCGTAAAATTTATAAATAATAAACGTATCTACATCAGTAAAACCGTAGGTATTCTTTTAAGTAGAGGTAGGTAGAGGCCAGTTAGGTACACTGCTTTCTTTTTTTCTATTCCGATAAACGGAATTACGATTCATGGTTTAGCTAATTTTTTGCCAAAAAAATAATCTCGTTTTCTGATTAGGTTTAAAAACTCAAAAGCTTTTTATTAATCAACAAACATTATTCAATAAAATTCTTCGACTTACAATATTTTTTTGGTAAAAAACAATGCGTTTGTGTCACTTAATACCTGTAGGTACTATTTAATTGAATGTTTGAAGAATAGAGAAAAAATGTTTTGATCCCTTCAAAGCTTCTCATTAATATCTTTAAAAACTAGAAATACCTTCGTCAATATTAGTAATTTTGTCTGTTCAGTTGATTGACACGTTGGAATTTCCATAAAGTTTGGTGTGCGGGTTCATTTTCATTATAAAGACACTCACTTTGTTTGAGCATCTGTCACACTCGAAGAATGCTTGACGCGTTTACCGACGGGGCGACGCACTCAAGTAAAAATAATAAGACATCCGATATCCAGACCCACCCCCTACACCCTGGGTGTCGGGGTGACGGAATTTAATACGGTGAAGCGGTAGATAATGCTTTGATTTTAGATTATTTCGCTGTAAAACATATTTTATGGATGCCCCGATCGCATTACCGTGAAGATGATCAGAAAGGAAAGAGACGTTTGTTTTGATAAAATTTTTGTTAGTAATGTATGATACGAGTAGCTCTGACGCATGACGCTAAAACATCAAAATGTTTATGTTTTTAAAACTATCTTGGTTATTAACATAATTTTCACTAAAAAGGGGATATTTACCATGATTTGTGATTTCGGCGCAGTTACATGCACCATGATCACGGGAGAACAGGTCTCCGGGTAAATACACCGTTTTTAGTGAAATTTATGTTCATGTTTGAATCATTACTCTGACTTATGACAGTGCAATTACCAGTTTGGTAAGAGGATTATGTATCTTGCAAAGCAAAACAGGATTCAAGGAGTTGCCATCAAAAGTATCAATAAACCTGTCAACTTATCCCTTCCTACTTTGCAGAAACCGATCAAATTAAGATGTAGCAACCTAACACCGCGAAGTAATGAGGACAGCCCTCTTCTTTAATTGTCTGCTTTATTTGTAAATCGACACCGAGGACTTTGATGCACCCTTGTTATTTTTCACAGTTGCGTATAATTTTGAATGTAATTTTAAACTTTAATGGCTCGGTTGAGAGACGTAATGTTGGTCTATTTACGGTTGCACTGAACGCCGCGCCATGGTGTTCTAAAACTGTAAGCTTAAACTATAAGAATTTTATTCTTTCACACCTTTGGTACGTTTAACATGATTTGCTACCTTTTTTCGGGCACTATAACCATCATTATCACCACACTGGTGGTAGGGCTCCTCAGCAAGAGTCTTTAGCTCACGCAGAACTTCTTTTTGAGGCAAGCGTCTTGACCGTCTCGTGATTTACTGACATAAACATTTTATTTAGAAAACAAGCTAAATAAACTATTAGCTACGTGCAAAGACTACTGTGGAGGTATGTTTTGGTCAGTTCAACTTCTGGTTTTCAATATACCATTACAAAGTTATAATCACTATCATTAACATACAACGCCCCCACAAGCTTTCTAGAATGATTAACATAAAATAGTTGCTTATCAAAGGAAACATTACCATTAAGATAATATTGCAGGATTTATAATATTTTAGGTACACACTAGCACTTAAGTGCGTGTTTCTCCTACACGTTTATGGACGAAATTAATGACAAACACGTGTTCTACGGTGGATACTTAGTTTGAGATAATGGTCCTTTTAGTGTTACATCTTGTACCTATTCAGACTCGCTATGTTTTGTTGGGTTTTCCTATGCATATTAGCTCAAGAGTCTATAATGTATTGATTTATTGATACTATTGATACCTCCTGTTAGCTAATATTTTTAGTATTACGCCATCGTCACAAAAGCGATGCTTGGGTTATGTATGATTCACGGTTGTAGATTTTTTATTTTTTTATTTTCTTGATTGCTTACAAACGGACATTTGCCAAATTATGGCAACCGGACGCAGAGGCTTGTAAGAGAAAATTTTATGCTTGGCGAAAAATGCTCTTCATACACCAAATTTTGGCTTTTTCAAAGTTGTTAAGCCATGACTGACAGAGGGCTTCGGGCGACCTAAAAACTCTGTCACCAGAGTTGGCCACTGACTCATACGAACTTACTCGAGTGCTCCTCTGGATATAATGTAAATACATCCCAAAGATATTCCTCAAACCATTTTGTGTTTTTTTTTATTGATGCAAAAACTTTGATGGCCTAAAAACATCTAATTAGACCTCCCATAAACCGCTTGTATGTATTAAAATTAACATTCCGTTTTCCGTAAATAAACGTTTAAATGAAAACGTGCATTATTCAACGTCTTTAAGAAACTCAAGGAATGTTTCCACATACAACATCTGCAACATTGTCAATGAAAATTAAACGGAACAGCCCCTCATCTTTGTCACACTCACCTGCCAACATTCACATATCTTGGATCTATATATCATTGGAAATTAAACCGTATTTCTGTGAAATAAGGTGGTATTGGATACAATCTGGGTGCAAAGGCAGTGCGACGTTCTCGCCTCCCTCCTTTCTCTGTTTGAGAGAGCACAGTTCGCAATTAACTATGAAACTGAAAATGAAATGTTTTTAATAGATGTAAATGTGTCTCGTGTCTTGGTGCTTTCTTTTGTTTGTCAGACTTTCATTTTGCGAAAGAGAAAATGGGTAGCTGATTTATGCAAAGAAAAATATTTATTAAATCTGTATTTTTTATTTTCGCGTCTTATTTTGATTTATTTTGAAAACGCGAGGATTAGAAAGGCAGGAGTACATACTAACGTTAGCCTTTAAGCTTACATCAGCCATTTAATAGCTGATCAAAAATATATTGTGATGTTTATTTAAATAATCGTATCACTAATTCACTTATCACTTAATTTTATACTTTGGCTCGTATCTGGCTCAACGTGCATTTGCATTTTTGCATTTATCTGCATTGCCATTCAACGTGGCAATGCAGCCAGTATGTTGGGAACGCTTCCTACTGGTAGTGATTTGGATCAGTTGAGCTATCTAGAGGTCGTTTGTAACGGTCTTTAGATGGCTCAACTGTTTCATTGTATATTTTGTAATGTAATGTAATTATGTACATATTTTATTTTGTTTAATAAAACTTACTCCATTTTATACCAAATTATTTAATATCCATCTCTGTCTTCGTACTTATAATTTTTATTATACAGAGTGGTGTTCGTACTATCTATTATTTATTATCCATTTTTATCTTCTTATTATTTTTATAACTAAAGTGGTATTCGTAGTACTATCTATCTTAGGGTCAGCATTTATATTCATAGGATTCCATAAATTAATAAAATAAATATTTTACGATTTCTCGTGGGGATTATGATTGATCTTGTGACATAGCAAGTTCATAAATATTTGGATTAGGGAAACGTTTGCACGTTTGCATGAAAAAAACCGCTCTTGATCAACTCTAGTTTGGTTTGACAATTGTTTTATTGGTAAGTAAGTTTGTATGAGTCAGTGCGACTAACTGTGTTATTTACTTCAATTTATTACAAGGTTATTTATTCATATTCGTACTCAAGTAATGCACATTATACATAAAAACTTATAGAAAAGACATAATACCACCAACCCAACGACCCAACGACTTTATACAACCTTGGGCCTAATTCTACTAAAACAGTCACAACTACAGTTGCAATGTCGATTTTTGGCACTTGCGGGAAAATGTCAAAACACATAATGCAAACTGTAATTTTTAGTAGCTTTCCCGCTAAGAAAAGTCATGACACTTGATAAAAGATGATTGTAACCGAGTTTAATATTGAAAAACCGGCAAGTATTCGATCAAAGTTTTAAAAAAAATGAAGAGGGATCATCAAAAAAAAGCTAGGAACCCAGCCGAGTTTGTTGCCAGATTCTTCTAGGCTGGGGCGCGTGGAACTGGCGTAAATTCACGTAGCTTTAAGACGTTTTAAAATGGTCCTTGTGATTTTATTGAAATAAATCATTTTTTACTTTGACTTTGAAAGTGCCAACTAAGCAAGCTTGGAAACAATGCGGAACAATCCACGCAGCACCATCTAGCCCCAAGGTAAGCTGCTTTTAAACAGAGCTGTATTATGGGTACTAGATGACTGATATTATACTTAATACAATACAATACATAGATAGATATTTTTTATACTCAGAACACCCGGAACAAACTTGTAGATCGTACAAAATTTGTGCCGAGGCGGGAATCGAACCCGCAACCTCTGCGTCGCAGGTGGACCTGCGCCCGCTGCGCCACATCGGTCGTCTAATTTAATAAATCAACAAAACCAATCTGTAGGTAAACGCACAGAAAATTGCACAGACTTCCCTTATTTTACAACTTGCAGGGGAGCATTGCATTTGCATACAATACCTACTCACTTAAAATGTAAATTTTAAGACAGTTATTTTAGCTGGGGAAGTAACTACCTATTGGTGTTTTGGAATAACAAGTAAACAAAAAAATATTAGGCTACCAAATCATGAAGTTTAGCAAAACTTTTCTTCAGAAATAAATGTAGTTTTGCAATTTTTTTATAACATTAAGTTTTTCCGTAGTTAAACTGACCCTGGATAAAAAATCAAAGTTTGTGGTTTACCAGATATTTTTCAGATAGTTATAATAACAATAAAATACGGCTCATAAAATATTCTAAGTCAATTTTATTTGTCGGAAAGTCTAAGTTTGTACTCACAACACAAAGCATGAAAGTTTCATAATTATCTTGAATAGTAGAGTTTGTATGTTTAGAATTTTCGGCGTGTCTTGATTTAGTCTTTTTTAAACTTTCGCGATCAGAACTCATAGTTTTTTTATAATATTTGCGGGATTTTATCGCGTAATTTACCTTTTTATTTCCCCGACGTTTCGGTTTGCGGACTTTTCGAATTCTGAAGACCAAGTGAGGGTAGTTTCAAAAACTGCTTTCGCTTCTCTGCGGTAGCTCCATAAGCATACTCCAGTCTGCCCGCGACCACGGTTGTTGCAACAACCGAAACGTCGGGGAAATAAAAAGGTAAATTACGCGATAAAATCCCGCAAATATTATAAAAAACTATGTGTCTTGATTTATTTTTAAAAGAAACGATATTGCGGCGTACCCGCTATCGATTCGACTAAAAACTAGTGCTAGCCTCCAGACTGATATATCGCTCACGTCCACGCCCTATTCCTATTCCGTCCACGGCCGGAGACGCGACCTACCCTGTTTTATATACCTTATCGATTTTCGCGAGTTTCACTCTTTTTGGCCGGGAAACCAGTGACCTTCGAAGTGGAGGCTTGTTTTTAATGTTTTTTATACCAGCAAAATGACAAGATGGTCAGGTACGGCGCTTAATATCAGGCATTCAGGGTCACTATCATTTGAACCCACAAATTTGATCCTCCTTAATATTTTTTTTCATTTGTTTTAATTAACATGAACTTCTATTTGATCCCACATTGATTACTACCGCGTAAACGATTAAATTGAAAAGCACTGGTGGTCTAGTGGTGTCCCCGCACTCCGATCTTATTAGGAAATAAAAATAATAGTAAGTGGGATCAAATTCGTTGGATCAAATGATAGTTACCTGGCATTCGTCAAATATTATCATCATCTAGAGCCTGGATTTCAGCCACTGCTGGATGTAGGTCTACCTTATTTTGTGCTATCTACCGCGATCCTGCGCTATTCTGATCCACTTTTTTGGGTGGCACTGCATCTGTAATAGTCAGGCGTGGTGCTTAACATCAGGTGGGCGCCTTGATTGTCTTGTCACTTGCTGACATAAAAAAAAAATTACGGCCCGTGATTTTCATTGAGATTTAATTTTACGTTTCGAGATAAATTTGTTTACATGGACTTGACTTTATAGATATAAATAACTTTAGATCAAAAACTTTGTCTGTAACTCCGCAACAGACCGCATTGCTAAATTACCCGCAATGACTAACCTATTACTGCATTGAAATAATGTCATATAGTGAAAGAAAATTATTCCGTCCTTTCTTTTTGAATGAATCATAGCTTGCAATGTAACGCTATACGTAATTAATTACACTATAATCATACATTAGATAAACAAAGCTACCCGCCGTTTGTCCCATAAGTAAATGTATATATGTATCTAAGTACGCTTAGATCTTTAAAACTATACGCAACGGATTTATATACGGCTTTCATCAATATATAGTAAAAGGTAGGAAGGTTATTATTATACGAAGTCGCGGGCAACAGCTAGTTTGAATATAATATTACTATCTTTTCTATAACCAATAAAATCGCTTCTCCAAATAAAAATCCACGAAAGTTTTCATGCAGGTCCACGTTTCCTCTCCATCAACTACGTAAGATTTCCCCCTCAGCAGAATGAGCTGGCGACAGCTGCTGCCTTTATGAACAGTCTTATTGAGTGCCTTTTTGACACGTGTCATAGTGCCTAGATCCGCTAAACAGGCTTTGGTTAAACAAGGTAGGATAATAGGTTTTTCAGAATATTTAGGGTTAGTTGCACCATCTAACGTTAACGTCAAATTGTTCAATCGTCGTCGAACAATTCAAGAAATAGATTCCAAACACAAAAAAATAAATACGAGTAGCTTTTTTATCATTTTGTCTTAAATCTTGAGTAAATCGATAAAGTTTATCTGGTCAATTATATGCACTAATATATCTATTTTTTATATAATATATCTGTGTTTCTATTGATCTATATATTATCTGTCCTTCGCAGAACATGACAATATTAGAATCTAATTAGTCAAGAATCTGTCGTACTCAGACGTACTACGTCTAATTCTGTTAATTAAGTTACATAACTGATCTATGTAAAATCCGACATTATAAGAATCTTTGATCTGCCGCAAAAAAAAGGGCCGCAAACAATATCATGATACTGTAACAGTGCACTAGACTTTTCTTATACTTAACTACATATTTCTGAGTAAAACGTATACAAAAAAAGAGCTCATTTATGTTTTCCTGGGATTAATCAGTCCGTTGTTTTGCTGCAGTCGACAGACACGTTTCAAGAGGCACTGCAATCTTCTCTGAGATGACGCCTTACACTTATGTGCGCCTGGTAACATGAGCGGTGGAAAACACGCTTTCTTTGTTTTTAGGTAGGCTTGAGATTGAAACCTTGTTTGTAACAACTAGCTGATTGCCATTCTTTTGGTATGTGGATAATATGTGGTGTAAAACGAAATCAATTAAATAAATATCATTCATCAACCTTGATAGAAATAACGATTCTTGATTAGTAAAATAAGTATATGTTGAGTGGACTGTTGCGGATGCATAAGACTGTTTTGTTAAAAGAATAAAACTGTCAATGGCTTTTGTTGACCAAAAAATCTCTAGTGTTCTATTTCCCCTGAAATCCTTGTTTTCTCTTTTATTGGTCCTGCTCGAAGCTTTAAGATTTTTTTTATTTTAATGTTAAGAAACTACATAAGATAACTTACGTACCTGCTTAATAAGAAGAAATGTTTCAAGTTTGTGTAGTTTCTTAAAAAACTGTATAAGCGTAAATAAAAAAGCGAATGTTTTGAGAACAACTTCAATGTTTATAAAAAACACCTCAGCTTTTCCTTTTACAGCTTTGTGAGAATACTGAAGGATTCTTAATCCCTACAACCAATCTCTTTTTGCAGTTCCTTTTTAAGTGCCGCGGAGAGGCGCCAGCAAATACTATAAAGCTTGTCTCGTTTAATCTCTCTCGGGGGAAGATTTACTCACTTTACCAGTTAAAGGTATCAGAACCAGTTACCTACTTTTTACGTAAAATGTAGACTGATTTGGGTCCCAGTTTCAGCGATATTTACGATTTAATTCAGTTACTAGGTTATGTTTTGGGTCATTGATTCTTTTTTTGGTATGTAATTCTTTGCGGGATGTTATTATATATATATATTTATTTATTTTTTAGTGTTGAAGTACGAGTTCTAGTACCTAGGGCACAAGGAATCAGATCAGGGGCCTTCCTCATCCAACAGTCACAATAAATTCTTATATATATAAATTATACATATAAATTGAGAAGAATAGTGACTGTTGGATGTTATTTAATTTATACAGACATCACATTTCTGTATAAATTAAATAGAGTACCTCATTGAACCTCATTGTAATAAAATATTTATTACTTACATTATAAATATTAATAAAGTATCACCTTGCACTCTGTAAATACAATAAATTACAGTGTCGTTCCTGAACCAGTTCAAAATAAATAAATGAATCAGCAGATCTAAAATTGCTGTCGAATTACCAAAATAAGGCGAGCAAAAATTTCATCAAGAGCACAATTCAGGCTCTAAGTAGTGGCAATATTTTTCCCTTATCTTCGTGAAACGAATAAGTGAATGAATGAGTGAATGATGGTAATGAAGGAGATGGCAAGAATCGGAGGTGGAATATATAATATTGTGACGGGCCGCGAGCTTTATCTTCTTGACTTTGATGAATATTAGCAGAATTGATGATTAGGCCCTTCACGCCTGCTGTGAGGATGATATAGAGTAGAACTTAGCTCACTTTGCTTAAGCTAACAACGACATTAAAATTTGAACGTACTGTACTTACTCGTAGAGGCTCTTATGTCAAAATAGAGTAAATAATTGAGTGTGAGTTTATTTGTTACAAACAAAAATTCAAATCTTTCTTCTTTATATTATTAGTGTATACATTATCAACCTGACAAACTTAAGAGATAGGTTCCACACATAAAAAGAAAAATATATACCTATATATATTTTTTTTAATGTATATTTTGTCTTAAAAATCCCAAGTATCAAAAAAAAACGATTACGTTTTTCCGCTCAATTATTATTTATCATTGTTGGGAATCAAGTTAAGCGACGTAATAATGAAATATTCGAGTGTGCGCGCCCCGTAGCGGGTCAAGGACACGCGCAGGTCAAGGACGCGCGGGTTATTGACCCGCGGTTCATTGACGCGCGGGTCATTGACACGTGCCAAGCGCTGCCTTTTCGATTTCTAACAAGGATAACTAATAATTATTAAGCAGAATTACGAATTTTCTTTTATATATAAAAAAAAACGTTTAGAAAAAGTACAAGTATTTTTTTTTATGTGTGGAACCTACCCCTTAAGTTTGTAAGGTTGATAATGAATGACCTTATATAAAACCCCAAAATAAGCTTTTAACTAAAGTTCGTACTAAAAAAAAGGAACATATACTTAATACAATCTGATATAATAATATGATACAGTAATAAGGCAATTTTATTTTGTAAATACCGCGTAAATACATATGCACTCTACCCGGACAAAAGCACTTTGTAGGTAAATAAGACGCGCTGAAAACACTAAGAAAGCTCACATAAATAAAATAAAATAATGTTATGAATCCATCCACAGTAAGTAATAACTATATCAAGCTTACCAATGCACCTTGTATCCCTCATAAAAATAAAGAAGAAATGTTGTATTATCCTTCGCCGTAAATAAAAACCGCTAACTTTTATTACCTTCTTATAAATACCCATACACCTTATAGGTATGTAAGCATCTTCATAAATAAACATAGAACAAAGTCCATGCATAAAATATCTAAATATATAAATAAAAAGGTTACTTTACTGACTGACAATCAGAGCACAATTTTCCAAATCCTTACAAAGCGAACATTTTGATCTGAGTAAATGTTCGGCTGTACTGGTGATAGTCGCACTTAGAAAGAACATAAAACATTTCTCTCTACTATCTCTTTCTACTCTTTTTCTACTTCCTACAACAGAAAACGAACACTAGTTCAAAATAGTTCATTCACGAATTCGCGACTAGTGAAAGAAAAATAGACGTAAAGTTTTTCTTGATTCCATTTTGTTGTGTACGATTTTTTTTTGTATCCCCATCGTACACCATCCGAACACACGAACGTCAAGCGATCGCTCAGAGCAACTGCTTGCTTAGTGGTTACGCCATTTTTCTGAATGATAGAGCGAACGAGCGACGAGCATTCGTTTGTCAAGTCACCAACATACATGTTTACTCAGAATTGTTCAGAATGCAATGAAAATAAAAACGTGACTCTAAGTGGTAAGTCAAAGACACCATAATTTTGGTATTTAAAGTTACACAAAAAATAATAATGCGTAGAGTGCATTACGAAAACAAAGCTGAAAAAAATACTACGCGAGCGAAGTCGCTGGAAGTTTCACTAGTCTGCATAAAACAATACTCGTAGATGCGCTGATGCTTGCACCCTGAAACGCCCCAATACAGGGTGCAGAACCCTATTTCTTTCTAAAGATATATGATTTTAATAATCGCCAAGATTACGGTAAGAAGGGGACGGATTCCTCAAGTGTCCCTCAGAGGCTGTCTTGAGAAATTGTCCCTGTAGCTATTTCATTTGTGAGGACCACTTGATATATGCTTGGAGGACCTTTTTTGTTCGGGACCTCCCTTTTATTTGAATACGGATTGTTCTTTATTGTCCTTCGATTGTACGGATTGGTTTAAATTTGTTATAAACCAATGTGATGTTGGAGTTGAGATTTAAAATAAAAATACTTACTACTTTTCTAATAAGGTTCAAAAGTGACTCGCTAATATAAAGGCTCTTACATTTTGAGCTCTTTTCATATATCTTAAATAGAATAAATGCTTCTCGCTTTTTATTATAGATACCTGCTATCTTTTTTATAAATTTACCTACATAGGCAAACTACTAGTCTATTTTTGAATAAAAATATAAATTTACAGCTTTATAAAAGAAGGTAAGCTTCTAAAACATTAATTATTATACCAAAAGTAAAAAGGTAAACGTGAAATACACCTCCATCTCCCAAGGAACCGTTCTACCTAAATCCTAACTTTTAATTACACCCGTAACTTCACCACCCGTTACCGAACAGATATCAAATCTACGAAATTGCAATTAATATAGTTCATCCTCGCGTCACAAAATGGCGGCGACAAAATGGCTGACAGGGACAAGATGGCGTTTGTTATGGCGCGAAAACCGCGTGACAAGTTCTTATTGAAAGTGCAGCGTGTGCAGCGGTTTAATAAACGACGCTGGTGGAAGTTATTAGTCGTGACGTGTCAGTTTTCCAAATTGTAAGACGAGACGTCTTAATTGTCGTTTCCACCTGCGCTGGCGTAATAGTAAATTCAGACTTGTTGGTTATTAAATTTGCTAAAACTTCTTGTTTTCTTTGTCCTTGCGCTTCAGTTCTGTGATTGTAAGCTAACTAAGTTAGTTTAGTTTTCCTTTCATGATTGATGAATATTTATTTAAGTCATAATACGAGTAGCGACTGATTTATTATTTTTGACACGTTGCGTTGTCGTGACCACTTCGGTAAAGTGATGCCTGGTTGAAAAGCGAGTGTTCAGTTCCCCGCTAAATGACAAATGTCAAATATTAATGTAAATCAACCTTGGTGACTGTATATAAGCCAGATCTCTGCAATTACAGCCGCACTTATCCGCACCAGCAACATTTTTATAGTTGTTGTGAATTACGCGAGTGTTCTGGTGTTTGGTGGGTACACTTAGCACTAGTTATAAATGACATCAAGTCGGTAGCAAATTCACACTAAAAAGTAAGTTCGCGTGAGTCAGTGGCCAACTCTGGTGACAGAGTTTTTAGGCCGCTTGAAGGCCTCTGTAATGGCTTAACTACTTTGAAAAAGCCGGAACCGACTGCTTAACGTGCCCTCCAAGCACGGGAGCGCTCAGTTGAAATTGCCACTGGCGGTCAGTGCTTAACTTCGTTAATCTGTTAAGAGCAACTTAGCCAGCTACGTCACGACTACGAGTGCTAAAAGCAAATTCACACTGACCAAACTTAAGGTGATTTATCGAAACGGAACGGACGCAAGCCTTTCAATAGGATCAATAATTATTAGATCAAATTAAAATTTTGGCATGGTTCTATAATTAATTAATAATACAAGTTGACAAATTTCCACGCTTCGAAGGATGATCGCCTTCATCAACGCCCACAAAAGTTTTATAATATGTAGTTTAATTAATTTTACTTGTTTCTACCTAAAACACACCCATCGAGTCGTCGGCGTGAGTATCTATCATACCACAAACCCCGGACCTGGTAGATATTCAGCTGCGACAACTCAAGCGAACTGTAAGGTATTCTTAATGCACCATAAATGAGACCTGGGTGAATTCAGTCTACTAAGTAGGTAGTGTACTCAATGCATCTGATGAATCACCCCAGGTGAATTAACTATCCCCCCCCCCCCTCAATAACAGTTGGATAAATACCATAGTCCTGACCCCACACACACTAAGGTATCGTGGCGTGGGTATTAGAGACTATGTTACACAAACCTGAGAGTGTAAGTAAAATGTATTCCAAGTATTCTTAAAATCAGCTGCGTGAATTATAGTGAACTGTAAGGTGAATACTGTCTACTAAGTCGTAGTTTACTCAGTGTACTGGGTGAATTACCCTAGGTGAATTAAGTGTACCCCCGATTTGATACCGTCAGTAACTAATGCTAGAATAAGGCTACCATCACACAAAGGTTATCGTGCAGGGAGTTATGAAATTAGCGGCGGGACAACAGACAGACAGATAAATTCGTTTAGCTCGCGACGTCTGCTGCTGATGTGGAACTGGTGTTGGAATGAAAATCTGCTAATTAATGTTATTTTGTTTTGCTTTGCTGCTGTGATTAGCCTGGGAGTTAGTTGGGTTCAGTCGTTTACGTAATTACGTTTTTAGACCTGCTATGTTTATAATGCCGCCAATGCGTATAAATCAAATCAAATCAAAATCAAAAATTATTTATTTCAATAAAATCACAAGGATCACTTTGAAACGTCTTACAAGCTAGGAAAATTTACACCAGTTCCAACGCGCCCATGCCGTAAAAGATCTGGAAACAACACCGGCTGGGTTTCTATCGCTTTTTTGGCATGACCCTTGCTATTGTTATGGATGTCGAGTAGAGTTTAATTATAAAATTAATATTTTTGGAACAAATAAGAAATAAAATCAAGAATGAAATAAACAAGAAATAATCCACTTACCAAAACCACAAAACATTATGAACCCTTATGTTCCCACAAAAACGGTTATCGAAGCAAACTAAATTTGTTAACTCAGAGCGCCCAAATAGCTCGCGGCTATGGATGTAAAAACTGCATGCATAGGGGATGTTTCGGCCTGGGGGTTGGTTCGAGGTATGGATTACAACTGTATCTATTACTTGGGGTAATGATGTTTTGAGAAATTACTGATAACGGTTTTCTAACAGACTAATATTATTTAATCTATTGTAATTTGTTTCAATTGATGTTGCAAACACTTTTGCCCATAATCATAATAAATACTGTAATTTCAGCAACTTGCTAAAATGAACAAAACCGATGACGAATTCGAAAAACACATATAACAGAGGTTTAAAGTAATGACTTTTTTAAAATAGCAAGTCATACTTAGTTGTTTTGGGAAATTAAATAGCAAAATAGTTAACAAAAAAATAGTGCCTGATTTTACAACTGGGTTTTAAAATTAAGAGTAAATATTTTTACGTCAAACACACAAGCATGTAAACCAACAATAAAAGTTTCAAACAATCCATAGGCGGACGTATTAAGCACCGGATGTACGCGGAACTACGCCCTCTAGCGGCGCGGTTTGTTTTAACGCAATTGTCATGCAAATGTTAGAATTAATCGCCTACCCGCTTTTAGGCGAATTCTCCCAGTTTTATGATCTTTATTACCTTCATGACGACTGTTAAATTAAAATAATAAGACTAACTTCCTGTTACGGTAGAGCGTAGGGTATGGGGGAATTTTATCGAATCAAATTTTCATTATTAATGCTAAGACTCAGAAACGTTCGTGACGTAGCTGGCTAAGCTGTTAAATGCTGCACAACAGATCAACAAAGCACTACGTAGTCACCTTATGTATGGGTGACGCGCTTCTGTGCTTCGGAGGGAACGTTTAGCAGTCTGTTCCGGCTTTCGGGTGGCCTAATAACTCCTTCACCAGAGTTGGCCACTGACGTACCTTGAACTTACTTAGTTAGAACTAAAACAATACTGCATGAGTTAACTTAGTTAAATTTTCTCTGGTCCGAAGTCATTAAATTCGTGCAATCACTCATTTCTGTAAAAGAGTTCAAAAAGTTTGATCCAATTAGCATTCCATTTTCGAAGTTTGATTCCGTTTTCAAATTGGCAGAACGCCTTGGGGGTGTGATTGTATACCGAATTTTTCATCACAGATGCTGCAGGTTCTAGGTATTTATGTAAAATTTTGTGATGGTGAAAATAACAAGTTCCTACAGTGAGTTCCAACGATTTTTCACACAATGATTTTTTACTTGTTAGATTCTCAGAAGATTTTATTATCAGGAAGAGCAATTATTAGACTCAGCAGACATAGAAAAGAAAAAGAAGTCGAGACTTTTCTATATCTCATGACTTCAAGTAGGTGCGTAAACTTTTTGGTGCATTTAAGAAAATACACATTGGTACACCTACAATGGTACCCGCCAGGACTGCTGAATTAGTTTTATTTATAGTTAAATTCCAACGCGCATTTTGTGAGGCGTTACAGCAATGTGTCACTCAATGGTCACTTTTGTTTACGCTGAAAACATCGCAATTCGTTAACTGCAATAATACATATTATTCAATGCAAGAGCATTTTTCGTCAAAAACATTTACCCTTTTTCGTTTCTAGCTACCGTTAATAAATCTAAGGGTATTTATTCGCTGAAAATATGTATATTAATTTTAGCACGTACCGAACTTTGAACAAAAAGTGCATTTCGATTTGAAATTCTGCGTATTTGATTAAACCACGGCACTGTAGCGGGAATTTTAGTGTTAGTTGTTAGTTTTTAGTTTCTATGCCGTGTCCAGTAATTATTTTATTTCAGCTCTAAGCCTGGTTGAATTGTAAAACAGGTAACTTAGTATCTTCATAATAATTTTGTGAGTCGCACTTTGCCTTTATGCATAAATGACTAAAAAGTATTAAAAGAGATTTTTTTTCTTATTATCTAATTAATGTTATTCTTACTAAGTACGTAATATTCTCGCAAATAAATATAATTTCAATTAGTAAATGTTTCTGACTGATTATCACATTCTGTCCTAAATAAAAATACTAAGAAACACAATTATATTATAATAGGTTGGGGAAAAAGTTTCTTCGCATTTTTTAAGAAAATTCAAAACATTTTTTAATATAGTTTATTTACATTTAACTAAAGTATGTAGGTACCATTTTGTTCGATAAATTTTTGCCATCTTGTAGGTAGGGACATGATCCTATTGCTATATAAATTTTGGGGCTTCTGATCAAAATATCGCGACAAGTGGTTTTGGCAGTCCTCTCGTGATGTTAACCTGACACTGCCTAAAGAATTCTGAAGAGACCGAATCATATAATTAGTTTGCTGAATCTCGAAGCTAAATAAAGCTTTGTGAAGTAACAAGGTGAACTTAACTGAATCGAGATTCAACAGACCTATTGATACAATTAGATAAACTTAATCCAATCGAGATAATGGTACAGTTAAAGACTTGTTAGCTCTAGAATGCAGGTCAGTCTAGATCCGATCTCACCTAGATTGATATACGTTTCTTGGTTAGCTCGCATTGAATGTAGTCGTAAAGAAGCATACAAACGGCACACTAAGGTAATTCCCCCGTAATTGTCCTGAGAAGTGACCGCTGGCGGTAGGGGCATGGCGACTAAGTGGTCGATTGATCTCCTCGGGTGGTCTTCATTGGTAGAAAATTGTCGACAATTCTGCTACTAATAACTGGCAGGATGTGGTCTGTGGTGGCAGTATATGGGGACGACTTGTGCCACTCGAAGATAGAGAGTGTGATGAGTAAATTGACGAAACTGAAAAAGAATTATTATCAAGGTGGTATTGCGTTTTGATTTTTTACGACTAGAAAATTTTTTATTGTGATTTTGAATATGGAATAATCGACTCTTCTATATTATTTATTTCAAGTCGAAGTTTTCAATATAATCATAAAAATCACTTTTAAACGTCTTACAAGCTAGGTGAATTTAAATTATTATAATTATTTTATTCTAAAATAAGCGTTAGTAATTTTATTATTTTTTTATTTTTTTTACATTTTTTGTACCTTTAAATAAAAAGTGAAACTTTATGCTATTAAAAAACAAAGAATAAACCACCACAAAAATTATAAAAATCAATTTGTCACAAAGTTTTCATCACAAAAAAAGTAATATCATTATCCTCACTTCCTATAATTTTCGCTTTCTAAAACTGGGGTTCCGTCGCCATTACTGAAGTCGTTGTCAAATGCAAATCAAGCGGCGCGGCGCCTGTCTTTTCAGGGGTGCTGAAATATGGCCTCATAAACGGCAATGCTTCGCCGTTGGTGACACCTGACGCGACGGTCACCCTATTGAAGTGTGAATTAGTAGAAAATATTGAAAACAGCTTGCACTACTTTGCTTATGCAGCAGTTTAATAATGTTCCTCAAAAACTCCACGACACAGGCATGTCTAGGAAATCATTATTAGTGCAACAGAAATCCTATAGTAATTTTTTGTTTATGTTGTGTGTTTATTTCTACATCTTTTTTTTAATTTTTTTTTATACAACTGAAGTGGCAACCAAGCGTACGGCACACAGGATGGTAAGCGGTTACCGCAGCCTATGGACGCTTGCAATGCCAGAGATATCACTCACGAGTTGCCACCTTAAGGCATATCGAAACCATTCCCTTCACACCGGAGCACAGCAATGCGAGCATTACTGCTTTGCGGCAGAAATAGGTATGGTGGTAGTACATCCTCGGACGTGTTCTATCACAAAGAACTCTGCTACTCTTAGACATCTGCTTCTCGCTGACTGTACCTCTGTATATGCACATAGATGTAAGTATGTATGTACACTTAGATATTTTAAACTACGCAACAAGTTTTAATGCTGTCAGTTCTGTGATTCAATGGTTTAGCATTCTCGCAAAATAGCAAGCTCGATTTTTATATTTTTTTTAATTTTTACATTAATTCATTTCTCTTTTGACCTATTGATTATTTTTATTTGATGTTTCATTTGTTATATGTTTCATTTTAATATTGCATGCTTTGATAGGGGCAGAATACACTGTTTCCATTTATTATATATCCCACCATCTGATATGTACATGTATTTCTAGTAATAAATATACTTTGACTTTGACTTTTGAGCATTTGTGCGAAGCCTGGGTGGGACGCTAGTATTTTAGCTATTTTAATTTTGCATTTAACTTGCGAAGAAACTTTGTTTAACCATAAAATATGAAATAGTTAATATTATCGTCTGGCTATTAACCCCAGCCAGACACAGGCGTATTTTTCTTGGTCATCGAACTTTTATATTCTTAATTGTGACCTTCCTAATAGGGTCAGTTATATGGAGTGCATTCAGACAAAAACTACAAGTCTACTTGTCATGGTACCACAACTGTATATATACATGCATAGCTCTTTACCTCGAATTCACTTGGATTAACTTTGCTTGCGTGACAACTAGATAAAAATACCTTAAAGTCAATAGTCAAAGTCAAAGTCAAAAATCTCTTTATTTAATACCTCAGGGATCATTTTGAAAGTTATATGAATTTACGATAGTTCCACGCGCTCCAGCCTATGATAATAAACTATTTCAGATCTAGAACTACATAATATGCAAAGAGTCATCCAAAACGGTTCAGTCATTATGGTGTGATTAAACCGTATGCATACAAAATAATATGCAAACTTTCCTATTAAAAAAAAAACTTAAAAAATCTGTCCGGATATAAAAACAGTTGTTACCGGTCTATTGAGACTTATTGTTTTATTGTACTGATCTCAAAGAGTTGCCTAATAACTTCGTCATTAAATTTGGTTACTGATTAAGAAATATTAGATTGCTTCGATGTTTTTTCTAACCAAAACATTTTTTGTTTCAGGTAAATTTCTTACTCTACAATACCTATAGAGCGGTATTTTACCAAGCAGTTAAGTATATACGTCGACATTGACACTAGACACAACTGAGTATCGATGGCGGCTATACGTTATGCAATTACGTATTGTCTGTGCGGCATCTACAGAGACTGAGCGAAAATGAAACTTATCGTGCAACTAGTGTATCTTCGGTGTCGCTACGGTGAATACACTGCGACACTCGATCTAGTATACGAGTAGACTGAGTTTCTAGTGTCGTTACTCTTAAACAACTACCACGAACTTTTTTCCACTTAAAAACCTCCTAATAAGTTTCTAGTGATATCCTAAAAAGGACCACTTAAAAACTTTAAAGTGACAAGCTGTTCCGTCTAGACTTTTCAAGACCTTTCATCTATTTTAAAGATTCCACCCAAAACTCTCTTCACCCTGTATAAAGTTGATCGTTATTACTTCGAACATCCTGTTTATTGCACTTTCAATATTTGTTTGATGTAAATAAGCTGAAGTTTAGAAAGTGGGAAAATCCGTTCGTTTTGTTTTCATCTAATCCTTTCTGAATTGTTATTGTTCTTTGCGAGTTGAAGCTGTGAGGTAAATACTAATATTATTTGGATCACTTCAAGCATTTATATAGAGAAAAGGTGGTTTTTCCTTTAAGTATTTACAAACTTATATTTTACTAGATAGACGCACCGCGACTTTGACCACGTTTTAGTTTTAGAAGTAGGTAGAGTAAAGATAGTTAGAGTTTTTTTTTCACACTTTGCCTTCATAAAATCTATTAAACACACCTTGAAATTTTCAGGTCTCTTAGTACTTCCTGTTTTGGCTTCGCATTGATTGTGCGTCAATCAGTAAAACGATTATGTATATTTAGATTACAAAAGTATTTACAAAAAAAAACCAGCACCAACATCTAAATTGACTATTTGATTTATTTCCTTTCTTACAATTTAAGATTAAAAACACCACCACAAAAAAACGTCGTTTTGAAATTCAAACACAAATTAATCCTGAAGCAAATCACGTAGGCGTCATAAATTCAAAATGATTTATCTAAACGGAACAATTTAGCCAAAACAATTCGTTCAAAAACAGTCCAAGGTATGCAGCATGCAACTGGCTAGAGTGAGACTTCGCACCCTTCCCTTTGTTTGCATAAGTCACTAAAACGCACCCCTGCTAATGAAAACCTGAGGGAAAATTCGGGAAAACTCATAATAATATAGGGTGAATAGGCAGATGCGTAAATATAGGCGGCTGATTTTTTTCTATTTATTATAAACCTTTACACCTTTTAAACAAAATAAAATATGTACATAATTACATTACATTACAAAATGTACAAAATACATAATATAACCTGTACATGTATAAAAACCAACGCTTTTCATCTTCTTTTCTCATTAGCACGAGTAATGAATGAAAATTGTTGCCGGGGTCTGTTTTCCGGACCAATACAATTAAGGAGTCTTGAAGGCCAGAGTGAACAGGTGCTTTCTAGACGAGCGTGCTCCATCATCGACCACACCATCACTTACCATCAGGTGAGGTGGTGGTCAAACGCTTGTCTATAACCAATAAATAATATAAATAAAAATAACGTCGCTTCCTGTCTGTCCTCTGTACGCTTAGTTCTTGAAACTGCACAACAAACTTTAATGCGGTTTTTATCAATAAATAAGAGTGATTCAAGATAAAGGTTTAAATACGTATAGTACGCGAATAAAGTCGCGGGCAGCAGAGCTATTTCATTTATTTAAAATAATTTTTTGTTGTGTAGTAATCTACATATTCGAATTTTTGAACTTTTCTGAAATTATGATGTGCACCCTCATACGTAAACAATGCCAGTTCCGTTCACCGGAAGTGATTGTGCTTGTGTTTCAACAATCCGGAAGCGGGATTTAAGCACACAAATTTGCATAATGCTCTGTACAACCTTACAGTCTCCAGGGACTTTCATTGCCCATACACACCTACTAGTGAATTATTTATATTCATAACTAAAGTTGGTAACAGAACACATTGTATTACAGATCATTTATCTTGTCCAAGTTTTTTCTTTGTATTATCCAAGGAGTTCCAACCGTCTCGATCCTTAGCTTATTCTTACCATCTCCTTTCGAAAGCGTTAAAATAATTTAAAATATCAACCTGTATCACCCTGTATAGATCTCTCAAACAAATTCAAAAGGCCGGCGCCGAAATCGGGCGAAACGCAAAGTTATGCAGATGCTCGACAGATGTCGCTGCACCCTCAGGTTATCGCATGCAGATTAACTGGAAATCCCTCCCTGTGTTTAGCTGTAACTGAGTTACGTTCACCTGTGTTCAACAGACTTTGCCTGCTATAGAATAAACTAGAGACTCGCCCTGGCTTTGCGCGGGTCCTTCTTAGCAAAATTAAACAAATTCAAACAAAGCGACGTCATCATTTGGATGCACAATTTTAACTGAGCACTTCCGTGCTTGAAAAGATACGTTACATTGTCGGTCCTAATTAAACAGTAATTAGGTAAGATGGAAGGTATTGTAGCCTGTAAACATAAATGAACTAAGGAATGTTTCCCTCTGCATCGCTTTGCCGCTACGTCGCTCTTTGGCTCGCTCGCCTCTAGGTCATCGGTACAGTCGACTCGATCGAAAGTCGAAAATATGAATTACGGTTTCCATGGGTTGTACGTTCGTTATACTGATTACATTGGAAGCCTAATTGGAGCAATAGTAAAACAATTGAAAATGGTTCGCAATTCCAAGTTACTGATAAAAGTTTAAAGAAGAAAATGGTTCTGTGTCCTACTACTACACTACAGTATATTCTATAGTTTACTATCTTTAAGTATGTCAGCTCCATTTATTATGTCACGTACCTAAGTATGAGGTGCCTCATATCAAACACAACTTTACAGCCCCTACCCATGAATAACTGAGATACCTTACCCATCTAATAACGATGTTTACGCACAAACCAGGTTTTTGCCTGCTTTGCTGCTCACGGTGGATATATGCCGCGTCTCTACAATACTTTTTTTTTATTTATTAAAATATGAAGCTGTTTTAAACATTTAAAAAGCCCTTGGAGTCTTGTCACATCAATCATCCGTTTTGTCAATCGCTCTATCTGTCACTAAATTTTTCTATGATTAAACTTGGCAACACTTGACAACCTCCGTGGCTCTCTCTCTCACAAACTGCGTCGGCGCGTAGATGGTTAGACCAGTTTTATATGTTAACGCACCCTAAAGTTTATAATACAGGTAAGTTTGCCTCATCATTTATTTACGTGTGCGTAAAACTCCCCTTAATTTGGGTAATTATTTGAGCGGGGAATCCGCTACTCAAATATTGAAAGTGTGTTGGCTTTGATGTCGAATCTCCCTAAGTTTTCGGTAAAATAATGAGTCGGAAGACGAACGCTTGGGGTATCTTGTTGCGGTTGTGGTATTCTGAAGTGGTTTTGTTTATGTTTTGTTTTGAGAAATTGGCTAGAGTTTTTAACATAAATAATAATTATGTGACTATAATACTTTGAACGGCTGCAAGACGTATTTATAATGATACAGCTTTTATACACTATAGGTTTGGCTACTTTTTTTTTTATACAACTGAAGTAGCAACCAAGCGTACGGCCCACAAGATAGTAAGCGGTTACCGCAGCCTATGGACGCTTGCAATACCAGAGGTATCACTCGCGGGTTGCCACCTTGAGGCTAAGATCGAAAGCCTCATGTGCCAGTAATTTCACCGGAAACCATACCCTTCACACCGGAACACAGCAATGCGAGCATTACTGCTTGGTGGCAGAAATAGGTATGGTGGTAGTCCTTCCCCGGACGAGCTCTATCACAGAGAACTCTACTACTCTTAAAACTACTACTACTACGCACTAGCAATAAAAACGCGCTTTAAAATGCGTCTCGATAATTTTATTAACACAGTTATTATTATGTAGCCATGACGTTTCTTTGATAATCTCCAAAACCAAGGTTGTCGAACAACCTAATAGCTTCTTCAACAATTTTCTTCAATTATTGACATTCACATTCACCCACACAATAAATTGAGTTATTAAGTTTATACTTTAAATTAGTGCCACAGTTATCGGATAATATTGAATTAAAAATCAATTATTATCTACGAGTAGGTACTTTTCCTCACACACTTGTGCCTATTTTTATTTTATTCATTTCTTTTTCGCTTTTCTTTTAATACGCATAACTTACTATTCAAACAAGGGTCCATGTGTCCACCTACAACATTAAAAGGCTCAAACGAAAACCAAAATTTCCATTTCAATAGCGTAAACGTTTTCATACAAAACGTTTGAACGTTCAGTCCAAAGTAAACACAACCCTTCAGTAATCAAGGGGTACGAACGACCGCTTCACGCCTCTGTAATTGTCGACTCTGAAAGAACTTTTGGGTGCTAATAAGCTGAGCTTTTAACACACAAGAACCCTATTAGGTGCCTATAATGAACATAATGATAATTTCGTTTCGTCAACGATTTTATTGGCAAAGTTAGCGAAGTCGATTGTTCTTAAAACTTGCGTTATGGGTTAACATAGAGATTAATTCTTAATTAAGATTAAAACATCTAAAAAGTAAAATGCCCATAATGCCAAGTCTAGAAATGGTAGTTGTTTCTTTTGAAAGTGTGACATTTCTTAAAAAGCAAAGTAGTCTAAAATACAATACACCTACGACCTACATTGATTGATATAAATATGCATATTTTTGTAATCCTTTTACCAAGTTATTTTTGATAAAGTACTAATAATGATGGGTTAAACAATAATAATAAAGGATTTGTTAATATTGAGGTTTGTATTTTTTACATTTTCAACCAAAGTTTTTAACTCACACTTTACTATAAAAAATTTAATTAGTTTTAAGTTATTAGGATCTTTTCAAATGTTAACTTTAGCAGATAAATTTTGAAACCTATTCATGCCTGTGCATAAATTTATGCTAAAAATCAGTGGTCGGTATCTACCTACCTTCGGAAATCGTTGGGTGCTCGTACTTCTTTGTAAGAAAGGGTCTATAATACCCTATTAGCATTTAAGGGTTATCGCCTTTTGTAGGCCTTTGCTTAATCGGTTTGTGGTCGTCTGAGTAGATTTGTGCCCACGTGCCATCAATGCATTTTATGTTGTGAAGAAGTTCCCGTGTGAGGCATGAGTTGAAAGCGATTTTAAAATACTTTAATAATTCTTTTTCGATTTATGATCTAGTTTTGAAAACAGGCAAAATCTTGAGTTTTTCTTAGTGCCACGGTGTTCATAGCTAAAGAAAGTTATGTTTAAATATTCCTTGGTTTAAACTTAAAAAAGGCAAGCGTGTCGCGTCGAAGTGTTAATCTAAACGCAGGTACGCAGCCCGCTCTTCCTCGTAAATGTTATTTCCGAACAAAAAATAAAGTTAAAGGTTTATTGTAAGATTTCAACAGATTTAGTACAAAAAGTTTAATATTGGTAGCTATTCGATAGTTTATGTAATTGTGATACTCTTTTCATTTAAACCACATCAATCCGTGCGTTTCTAGAACAATAGCTCGAACACCGTATTAAACTTCACTGAAGAAGGCTATAAAGGCGGCTATTTCTATAGCCTATTGTGTTGTCACACTATTGTTCTTTCTTCGAGGCGCTACTGAAATGAGTTTTGACCGCAAAAACGTTTTGGCATGACACTTCAATAAAATTGAGGACAAGTTCCGAGCAGATAGTTTTGTGGTGTGCTAAGTAGATTGACTTATGGGTGTTTTTATGACCTTATTTAAAAAACCTGCCATTGCAGCGGCTTGATAAATAATATTGTCTTTCCTTGTCATTCTTATGAAGTCTGTTAACTGGCTACAAAATTTGCATCTGGCTGGCAATTTCATTGACCAATTGAATTACTTAAATTAACTCAGTATGTTTCCAACTTATATTCTTGCTTCAATTTAATTGTGCAATACATTGCAATTTAGGCGGCTAGTCATTGAACACTTGCAATAACTATGAAATATCTTTGTAAAATCGCCGGGCTACACACAGATTGTAGCAATTGTTGCTCTGTGTTGAGTTATATATACAGTTGCCCAAGAAACCCAAAAACTAGCCCGTTTATGAGCACCTTAATCACATAATAGATAGACTGAGAGACAAGACATCGTTCGTTGCCCGCGACTTCGTGCGCGTGGAACTCAGAAACGGTACTTTTTTTCGAGATAAAAACTAACCTATGTCCTATGTGGTCATTATCTACGTATATGTTTTAAATATCAGCCAAATTGGTTTAGTGGTTATTGAGTTATAGAGGCACAAACATCCATCCATCCAAATATCTTTAAGCTTTGGGTGGCACTGCATCTGTAATAATCAGGCGTGGTGCTTAACATCAGGTGGGCGCCTTGATTGTCTTGTCACTTGCTGACATTAAAAAAAAAACATCCAAATAAACATTCAGACTTTTGCATTTTTAATATTAGTGTGATAGTGTGACTAGAGTGTGATGTGAGTATAACTACAATAATGAGAAAGCTCCGTATTAATCCTGCATACATCGAGCAACTGAGGTTGTATCTCTCATATCCCCTTTCTCCATTTCTGGGGTCTCCATACCTTACGGTGACACTCGGTGCGTGAGTCGCTCCCTCTAACCAAAAGTTGTCCCCAAGTTCTTTCACAAAACCTTTGTTTATGGCAAATTAAAACATAGAAGCAGGTGTCAACCGGCGGCTCTCCATCATTAGACCCTGGCTATAAATCCAGCCTCAGGTGCAGTAGGGACGCAACGACAACGTATGCCCCGAATATGTCCCGTTATATGTCCCGTTTTCTTTTTACACAGTGATTTCAGTAAACTGTTGCTTTGGGAGTTGAGAAGATGAGCTTTAGTGATGTACGCATCTTGTTTACGGGTTGGTTTTTTATGTTATGGATGTTTGTTGACTTGAAAATTGTATGGGGTTCTGATTATTTTGGTTTATTTTTGTGATGAAAGATAATGTTTCCTTCTGTTTTTTTTTTTTTTTTTTATACAACTGAAGTGGCAACCAAGCGTACGGCCCACAAGATGGTAAGCGGTTACCGCAGCCTATGGACGCTTGCAATACCAGAGGTATCACTCGCGGGTTGCCACCTTGAGGCTAAGATCGAAAGCCTCATGTGCCAGTAATTTCACCGGAAACCATACCCTTCACACCGGAACACAGCAATGCGAGCATTACTGCTTGGCGGCAGAAACAGGTATGGTGGTAGTCCTTCCCCGGACGAGCTCTATCACAGAGAACTCTACTACTCTTAAACTTTTGATTTCGGTTTTATTAAAAAAAAAACGGTTTTACTTCATTTAAAAAATAAAGCCTATGACCTCCATTAGGTTCGAAATTAAAGGATCCTACTTAAACTCTATCTGTTATTGAAAAACTAGTCGCGTAAAATCTTGAATTTAGAATAACTTGGCAATAACATTAAGTTTACAATTTTTTAAAAGTTTACCATATTCTTTGTTGGTTGGAGCTTTGGCATGCTTTAGTTAAAAGTTCTTATAAAAAGTTATTGCAAACCAAAAGCACAATTCTACGTACGCAAAGTACAATGTTGGTCAAATCTAAAGTTGCACCAGGGTACCAGCCCCCCTACCATGAACTCATATAGCGATTCAAATGAAGACCTAAACTAAATTGTCAAAAAATTTTGTATCATGATATCAATTAGACAATCATGTCATGGTATAAAATTTTTTGATAATTTAGTTTAGGTCTTCATTTGAATCGCTATAAGAGTACATGGATTTTTCTGTTCGAAAATTTTATGTGCGCAATGCCAGTGCTCTCATACGGTGAAGGAAAACATCGTGAGAAAACCGGCATGTCTAAGAACTAAAAATTCGAAAGACATGCACCATCCACCAATCCGCATTGGGTCCGCGTGGTGGATTAGGACCCAATCACTCTCGCCTGAGAGTAGGCCAGTGTCCCAGCAGTGGGAACATTAGAAGGCTGTCATAATGAAGAGTTCATGGTAGGCATGCAGAACTTCCAAAGATTCCCAAGTTTCAGCTATCGGTTGGAATGCAATGTTTGTTTGCTCTATTCTTGGCGGTATAAAACGGGTCCGTGTTAATGGCAGCGGTGAAGTCTGGAGGGTTCCAAGATTTATAGTCGCCTGTGATATTAGCTCTGAGTCAGGAGCTTTAGCGTACCGAGTTGGTCGTGCGCTTTTTTTTTTATACCTTTGAAGTGGCAACCATCAAGCGTACGGCTTTGATGGTCAGCGGCTACCGTAGCCTATGTACGCATGCAACATCATAGATATAACTTGCGTGTAACCTTGCGACGTTAGATGGAAAGTCTCATGTGCCTGTAATTTCACCGGAAACCATAACCCTTCGAACCGGAACACAGCAATGCGAGCATTACTGCTTGGCGGCAGAAATAGGTATGGTGGTAGTCCTTCCCCGGACGAGCTCTATCACAAAGAACTCTACTCTCTTAAATCTTAATCCGTGTTCTTCATTGTCCTCATTGGTGGATATAACTATAAGTGGAGGCAAACCCTGGAAGACACAGCGTTTTTCGTCACTTACACCACTCCATTACTACAGAACTAGGGTTCCTTTGGCGGCAATATAAAACGCACCTGTTATACTCGGTCGGCGAGTGTGATTGCTCCGTATAATTGAATTACGCACAGAAAGATATACGGTTTCATTAAGTCAGGCGTGAGCCATTCCAAGATTGGAACCTTTGAGAGGCAGAATCAAAGTTTTTAATGTTTAGTTTTTTTTAAGTAGAATAATAAATGCCTTGCCGTAACACCGTTTTTACTTGTACGGAAGTTATCGATCTACATAATGGGTGCCTCTACATATACGCTATTTTGAACTTTGTTTTATTTTGAGTTTACTGGAACCCTTATATAGTGTATCTTTTGGTTTTTTTTTTTATACAACTGAAGTTGCAACCAAACGTACGGCCCACAAGATGGTAAGCGGTTACCGCAGCCTATGGACGCTTGCAATACCAGAGGTATCACTTGCGGGTTGCCACCTTGAGGCTAAGATCGGAAGCCTCATGTGCCAGTAATTTCACCGGAAACCATACCCTTCACACCGGAACACAGCAATGCGAGCATTACTGCTTGGCGGCAGAAATAGGTATGGTGGTAGTCTTTCCCCGGACGAGCTCTATCACAGAGAACTCTGCTACTCTTCTTATCATAAATACGATTTACAATGTTTTTTTGTCGTTCATATTGTCCGACTGCAATGCAATTTTCTCGTTTTTTGTTTCTTGCTGCCCTAATCGTATTTAAATAAAATAGTTTTGGCTATCTTCTCAAAATTAACGATTTAAAATATTGTGGATGCAGAATTCATTATTTATTTTAGTCTGAATTCAGAATTTTATATGTAGGTTAAAATTAAATTCTAGAATTTGAAGAGTATTGTTTACGCAGAGTTTTTGCTCTGCATAATTATAATTTACATACTTTTACTTCATCACACCAGTTTTGATTGAAATTACTGCTTAATTTGAGCCATCAATATTCAAAAGCAAACATTTGTTTACCATCATACCTGATATCGTGTTTACTCAAGGACAATGAGCTTCCATTCAAGTTGCACACACCTGAAGAAACAATACTGACCAGTATAAGAAGGTTTCTACTAGCAACGATATTACTGGCTGTTGGGTATCTAATAAAACTGGCTTAAGTGTGTGCTGCCATCTAACCTAGGAAGAGCTCTACCAAAAACAACATTCAGCACAATTAGATGTCTGATTGCACTGGTTGGATGCTTTAAGCTATCTATGACAGTAATGACTTCGTCCAAATAAGCAAGAACCTTACTTGCGAAGATACTCTTGACTCTGAGGTATCTAATTAGATTAGACAGATTTATATTGTTTACTGACAATATTACGCAGAGCTCTATTTGCAGAGGTATTCGTAACCCTTCAGGTGTCAAATAAGACTGGTACACCTGAAGAGATTTGAGTCAATATTAGCTCAGTATTAGAAGAGGGAGGCAGCTCATTAAAATTAAACCTTCTGATGTTGGAATTGTATAATTGGTTAGAATCCGCCATAACAAGTGTAATCTCCAATTTATTGTAGGGCTCTCAGCAAAAGCATTGAACATACCAACAGTACCTACTTATTATAAAAATACTTATAATAACGCCTAAAGTAGCAGTGGGCAGGCCAATAGCTCGCAGAACCGATAACTGATGAGGAATAAAGGTTCTCGAATGGCGACCACGAACTGGAAAACGAAGTGTAGGACGGCCCTCCGCTGAATGGACCGATGATATTAAAGCGGTCGCAGGAAGTCGGTGGATGGTAAAGGCTCAAAATCAGTCTTCATGGCGCTCTTTAGGGGAGGCCTATGTCTAGCGATGATGATGCTCTCAAACGGTGAAGGAAAACATTGTGAGGTAACCGGCATGTCCCTCATCGAACTGCTGAGCACTGACATTGCGCACCATTTTTTTTCTAATAGAAAAATCTATTAGCACGACCGAGTTTGAACCACTGGACCATCAGAGCCTCAGTGAATGAATATTACAAGTTTTAAAATGTACAAGAGTAACTTACTAGTGTGTAAACCCATCTAGTAAGTTCCATCCAGGAAATCGAATTCCTCACTTCACTACACGAACGAGCGTATAGCCAGCAGTCGCACTAACAAGCGTACTCTGCAAATTGGCCTGCAGCGACGTTGTTAAGCGAATTTAGCACTAATTGTGTTTGACAGACCATGCCGGACGAGAGCATTGTCGTGTGCGACGTTTTGTTGCTTTCGTGCAACTTTTGTGACTCGTAATTTGATTCGTGAGCAAAAATTGCGCTGCTCGCTAGAGCTACGGGCTAAGTGATTATTGCGCAGATAGAATAGCTGTATGTGACACTTATGCGCTAAAAATATTCATCGCGCACGAATCAACAAGCGTCCAATCAAAAAATATCCAGAAGAACCTCAACATTTTTCAAATATGTTCTTCAAAATGTTTGAAACAGCTGAAATCACATTGTACAAGAAAGCCCAAATATTGGCTTAAAGGCTTCCTTGAAAATATTAACCTCAGCCCGTACCATATCCGATAACTCGTGCAAACAATCGAACTCCACTAACTGGTTGTTTACGGAAGTGTTATTTACCCGAAAGCACCAACTCGGTACTCGGCGGCCGCGCGGAGAATACAAAGTGGGCCGAAGCGAGCGTGTGTCACTTGAACACGAACTACGATGGAAAATGAGCATTATTAACTTGTGATTTGGTTCATTTTGAGTTGGATCTTAGACATAAAGCGTGTGTCACTTGAACGTGAACTACGGTGAAAAATGAGCGTTATTAACGTGTGCTTTGGTTTGTTTGTTTATTTCTCTGATAATATTATTAAGTATATGTATAAAATATGTATAAGTTTAGATATTTTTAGTGTATTATTTATGTACTTTTAGTATTTTTTTATTTTTTTCGCCTGAAATACAGGTTTTCCTAGTGCAGGCATATCAAATTTTTTATTAGCTCTTTATACATATAAATATTAAATTAGCTCTAAGTTGTATTAGCACTAAGAAAAAAATAATAAATATAGTTTAAAAGTTTTTTAAAGTTAATGTTTTGATTTGGATGTTGGACATAGGTTTCGTTGAAAATGTAGGGAAACAAAGTTACTATTTTGAAGTGACCAAAGCGGGATGGCCATTTCAACACTTTTGAATTCACTTTTCAAATACTTACAAACTATGAAAGATCAGCATTAGTACCTACTATCGGTTTTAAGCAAGTTTTAGCTACTAGCAGCTTTCGTCAAAAATAAAATCGATAAGAATGACAGTACTAGGTACAAAGAGTCATGTCGCCGCGTGTCGCCAGAGTGAAACGTATGCTTAATATACTACTATGATTTCTTCAAAGGACCAAAGCGCCTATTACGGCCCATTTGAAAGTGAAAATAAGTGATTATTTCCACGCTTTTCGGCATTGAGTATTTAAAATGTTTACCTTAGCCGTGGTTTGAATCGTAATATTTTTTTATTTTTTTTATTTTTTTTACAATACAATACAAAATGTTTATTCATTATCTTAATCTATACATATATAAAATTGCGTTTGGATTGCGGATCCCGCTCTTTCATAACAAAATTTTAACAGTTTCAGATTAAGCTAGAATAAAAATAAAAGTTAGACAAAAGCAAAAAATAATTAATATATAAATAGTGGTGTCAGGAGTACCTAGTTTAATAATTAAATATTAATTTAAAATATTTAATATTTAACTTTAAAAAACTTACACTCTCAATCTCATACAAAACTCAAACCATACGTTTCATAACATTAAAATTTATTTCTATGCTTGTGTTTATTCCGATTCGGGAATTCAACTGTACATAAAATCCCGAGTTATTATGGTAAACTGGCCTAGTAGCGGGAATCAAACCCGCAACCCCTCGTTTCTTAACCAAGCACGATCCATCTAAGGTAGTCCTCGTATCTAAGTCGAATAACAAAAGATATCTTGACCAAGTTTTGTCTTATATCTTGGTACACTACCACTCAGTCACACCCCGGGCACTCTCAATAAAATGTATGAAACAAACACGTCACAATCACCACATGTATGGTATGTGTACGTAAACGATGCCGTTGTAGTGTTTGTTAGTGTCATGGTTGGCCCCACCCAATTACAACAAGAGCGAAATAGCAAACTTTCGCTCGCAATGGCATGCGCGTGCTTGGATTGGACCTGCACAAAATCCAAATAAATCGCTTAGCCCTTCGCTTCAGTGCCGGTGAAAAGTGCCGGCAAACTCACGACTGGGGTGGGGAAAGTAAAACCGGTGGGAGGTAGTTAGTGGCCATTCTGTACGCAGTACTAATATTTGTTCTGTGACTCAGTTACAAAACCAATACCATCCACACAATCATCCCGAGCCCCAAGTCCACTTCAAGTCCCGTTAAGCTAGAACTTGTCCGGTCTAATACCAGTGTCCCAGCCCTTGCGGCTAAGTCCAAGATTACAGAGTGTACGTCACTCAGAGCGGGCAGTTTCAGCAAACACAAACATTATTTAGAAGGCAAGTGGAACACTCAGTCTGAGCTGCTTTTTTACACTATCATTTTGAGTGTTTTTAGTTGAATTTGAAGTAATTGACGCTTTATCAAGCTCAGTTTTCGTATATTAAAGTTACCGCAGCGAATAATCCAGATCTCACAAAATAACTGTCACACGCATTATGTACGTAGTATCTATTATGTGATGCTGACTGAAATTTTTAAGACGAGGATTCCCATAAAACCGTTTACCGTGTTTGGTGTTGTTTTATTCGTAAATAGCACAGGCTTTAATTTAATAAAAAAGTTTAGTTATTTTTACATTTCGGCTATATTTTGACGACCGATGTGGCGCAGCGGGCGCAGGTCCGCCTGCGACGCAGAGGTTGCGGGTTCGATTCCCGCCTCGGGACAAATGTTTGTACGATCTACAAATATTTGTTCCGGGTGTTCTGGGTATTTCTATATATAATAAAAAAAAATATCTATCTATGTATTGTAATTGTATTAAATATATATCAGTCATCTAGTTACCCATAACACAGCTCTGTTTAACAGCAGCTTACCTGGGGCTAGATGATGCTGTGTGGATTGTCCAGCATTATTTATTTATTTATTTATTTATTTATTCGATACACAATTATGCAAAGATAGATCTAAATTTAAAACCTTTTTATAATTTAAATGCATTTACGACTTTTTTTAATACGTGCCTCAAAATTCTCAATGTCTTCGTTACGCGCAAAGTCCATCTGACGGGCGTCCTGTGTGTCGTAATGCCGAAAAAACATCGCGCGCTAAAGCGTCGAGGCTGAGGTAGCTCTAAATACCTAAAATCTTGGAAAAGGTAGCCTCAAAAAAAAGAACATAGCTAAAGTAAGTTTTCTTTCCAACTTGTTAACCCTTTAGAGCTCAAGCGTTCTCTGTCGGCAAGTTTTCGACAGTTGCAAATTAAAAGTGAGGCCGGCCGTGCGTGCCCCGCTGTAATCTCTAGCGAGCCGCACGAGCTCGTGACTCGAATGCTGGTGACATGCCTGCTGATATGCGGAAAATAATGGATTTGTTGCGGAAATACTGCTGAAATTTTGAGCCGGTTTAGGTTAAAACAGCAGTGCGTGAGGAATTACGAGTTACATTTTATTCAACGGCAATTTATTTGTCAATTGGTAAATTGTAGTAATTAAGTTATTTGTCTATCATCGCACGAAGTATTCGGTACCATCCTATGTCAAAACGTGGACAATGATCAAATCAGTGTGCACAAAGCGACTTGTTTCTGCAATCTTGCGCATCGCAAAGGTATGCCAAGGAATAGAACTTTTGCCTCTTGGGATGCATTGTGTGCAAGTGTTCCATCGAGGTCCCTATTTGACTCACTACGTCGGTAATGCCGGTCTTCGAACTCAACGTAATTTAGAGCTATCAATTTAAATATATCAAACAGTCTCAAGACATTTTTTTTGACGATAATTAAGGAGACGGTCAAGTCGTTTGCCTGATCAAGCGCCATGCCTGACCATCAGCTGCAGTCACCCAAAAAGTTTTGCGTAAGTCTCTTTCACCCAGTAATTTCACTTGATACAGTGCTTTGTAAACCTAAATTCCAGCGCCCTTCAGGGTTCATGTACCTACCATTATACAGGGTGTAATCGTTAAGTGTGCACAGGCGATTATTCCGTAACTATTGCAGATATCAAAAAACTTTAAACTGATATCGAAAGTACTTTACCTAATGAGTAAAATGACATTAATAACTTTTTAAAAATAAAACGAGAAATATCCAAAAAAATTACATTAATCACTCCCATACATTTTATTTCTTAGTAAGTACAAAATTTTGTGTTCAAAGCATATGTTCGAAGTGACGTCCTCCTTGTGCAATACAATGACGAGCTCTATTTACAGTTTCTAAATGAACTTTCCTTAACATTTGCGGAGTAATTAAAGCAATTGCACGACGTACACGATTCTGTAACTCTTCTAGGCTGTGTACTCTCTCAGCGTACACGTGGTCTTTGACAAATCCCCATAGGAAGAAATCACAAGGCGTGAGATCCGGGGATCTGGCAGGCCAAGGGGTTGCACTATTATTGGCTATTAAGCCATTATAATTGTTTCGTAAGAAATTCATTACAACATTTGTATTATGTGCAGGTGCTCCATCTTGTTGAAAAATTATCGACCTTCTTTCATCGTCTGGAATTGGTTCTAAGAGACTTGGCATATCGTTTTGTACAAAGGAGAAATATCTCTGTCCATTTAAGGTTCCACTGTAAAAATATGGCCCAATGATCCGATCTCCAAGAATACCACACCACACATTAATTGAGAATCGCACCTGAGCTCTAACTTCAGTAGTTAAGCGAGGATTGTCAATTGACCAATAATGCGAGTTTTTTCTATTGTAAATGCCGCAGTTTGAAACATTACTTTCATCGGTCCATAAAATTGACCTTACATTGACATAATTATTGACTAGCCAATTGCAATAGACCAGCCGACGAGCAGGATCATCATTGTGCAGCGTTTGAGTAGGTTTTATCTTAAATGCTTTGAAGTTGTGTTTTTTTAATAACTTGTGTACATAATTGTGGGACACTGGAAATGATCGGGCCACTGAACGCGTTGATTCTTGTGGATTATCTACTACGTAGTTAATAATATTGTTATCTAAGTCATTATCAAATTCCGGAGCTCTTGTTCTCGAACCTTTTTTTCTGTTAAAAGATCCATAATTTATCAAATTGTTATCCAACTTACGTAAATACGTACCAGAAGGAACTTCTCTATCTGGGTACTCTCTTCTGTAGGCGATAATGGCCGCCCTATTGTTACAATCATGTTTGTAGTACATTTTTAACATGTCCCTCTTTTCTGTATTGGAATATGCCATTTTTCAATCAATAAATGCAACAATCACGATTATTAACGCAAATTGAAAAATACAATAAATTGGCGGGAACGAGAACCCGCGATAAAGAATTTGAATTTAGAACGAACACCAAAGAGTATCTTTCTTTTTGTTTTTATTTAGTATGTTGCTTTTCAGCTAGTTCAAATCAATACAATATTGAAACAAGGTTTATTATAAATTTGAAGTGGTAAGATAATTAATCTACACGTGTATCTACTTGAAATTCATTAATACCTTCATATCGTACATAATTATAAAATGACAAGGGTAAAATGAGTAGGTACTATTCCACTTAAAATAAGGAAACTAAAACCTTTCTACTATCTCATACTAAATGTATGGGAGTGATTAATGTATTTTTTTTGGATATTTCTCGTTTTATTTTTAAAAAGTTATTAATGTCATTTTACTCATTAGGTAAAGTACTTTCGATATCAGTTTAAAGTTTTTTGATATCTGCAATAGTTACGGAATAATCGCCTGTGCACACTTAACGATTACACCCTGTATAAAAATGTATTAATTAACACCTTATAATATATAATATATATTAATGAATAAATTAAATATGAAATAAATATAGACAGTTCAGAGAAAAGTTAAAATCATGGCTATGTTACAAAAAAAATTATAATGTAAATTACATGTAAGTAAAAATAGCAATAAATCTTATCTTGGTATGTAAGTAGTAGGATAGATATTTTATGAAATATTTAGGTACCGTTAGTTTATAATTTGAAATTCGCATGCCTGGTTAGGCTGAATAGATTGAACTTTTTATAATGAAGATCGACACCTACTTTATCTCGTAACTCTATTTTATGTGAATAAATTTCATTTCATTAAACACTCTAGATAACTTCAAGGCAGAATATCTGGCACTGCGGTGGTACCCACCAAGACGAACTTACTAAAGAGTTCTATCATCAGATTTCATTTCAAAGTTCATACGGGTAATTAGTTGCTTTCAGTGCTTCATTAATTCAGTATTTTTATCTGATTTCCAAACCGTACCTAATTAAGATCGCGGTGTTATTTTTAATTCAAAAGTTAATGTATTTTGGAAACCCTCCCTCGTAACTGTCCCACGTGATTTACGTTCCCGTTTTAACTATTACGTTAAACTGAGAACCGTTAAAATGAAGCCTGTAATGGCTGTTTTAATGGCAGATAGGTTTTATACTGATTGAATGTGCTGTAATGTAATGTTACAAACCTGAAAATATCTTTAAATACCTATCAAACTTTGTCATTTTTCGGCAATTGTTCGAAGCATCATGAGGCATTAGGGAATGTTTTTATCATAAATTATATCTGTTAATCATTTGTAAATTAGGTATATTCTCTTCCTCTTGTTTAAAAGTTTACTCTAATGTTTAGGTAAGTAGTTACTTATAAATGTTACTCGCATTCCGATATTATGTAATCAACAAATTTTTATACAGTTTTAGGCAAATAATTCCTGAAATTCGGGCGGTGTGTGTTAAACAGTGGCGGGAGGTTAAACATATAGCTAGTATTTACTATGAATTAAATAAACCTTTAAGTAATTGAGCAAAACCTTCATAATTCTTAATCCAAATTTCATTATATGACCCCTAGATATAGGGCGTTGCGTGACTACGGTAATGGCTATCCAAATAACGGGTGTGTTAAAATCTATTGGACAATAGATCACTGTTATTATACGTGTTACAACGTGATAACATGTTGAAGATAATAATAGAGGTGTCAAATATGTGTTTATTTCAGAATATGATGTCATTTTACTTTCTAGAGAGAAGCAGGCAGCCTTAACCATAAGTCTTAGAAATCTATGCTTTATTATTTACTTATGTTAAACCTTTTTCAAACTGTCGCTTTAGCGGCTTGCTAAGTATTGTATTTCCTTAGACACATAAGCTAAACGATTATGGGCCCCTAAAATTAATAGGTGTGTTTGAAAATCATTGTTGTTATTCTAAATAATAATGAGAAGAGAATGGCAATAGATTCTGTCGTTATTTTAACTATATTGAAGTTTATAAAATCGTTCTATGAAGAAAATTTAACCATTTTTCGTACGAAAATATGGGATTTATAAACAAGGTGATAGAGCTCGTCCGGGGAAGGACTACCACCATACCTATTTCTGCCGCCAAGCAGTAATGCTCGCATTGCTGTGTTCCGGTGTGAAGGGTATGGTTTCCGGTGAAATTACTGGCACATGAGGCTTTCGATCTAAGCCTCAAGGTGGCAACCCGCGAGTGATACCTCTGGTATTGCAAGCGTCCATAGGCTGCGGTAACCGCTTACTATCTTGTGGGCCGTACGCTTGGTTGCCACTTCAGTTGTATAAAAACAAGGTTCAAAATTCTATAGCAAACCCGAAATTTAAGTCTCTCTTGTTTCAGTAACGACAGCAATTATTTTGAGCAAGCTCCGCATCAATTTGCTCAGTACAAAACTCCTAGTTTTCTAAATCATAAGTACCTATTTGTTAGAAGAAAAATACAGAACTTATCTCCTTTTTCCGTTTCTCCGTTTCTCTGTTAAAAAATATCCATTTTTATTTTTTTGTTAGTTTTATTCAAGTATTTTTTTGTAATCAGATAAAACTCGTATGTTGGTATTTCATTTTTTTTATTATTTTTAATGACCTTTGCTACATAGGCAATTAGCCAAATTCAAGTTAATGACAAGTCACAGCATTTTAAATATCGTAAACTTTCGATTTTTAATGCCAAAGATTTCACATGGTATTTCATTAAAATATTATAGCATTAAGTAGGTAAGTATTTGTTTAAAATTAATAAAAACAAAATTAAGCTACTCAGGTGACAAACAAACATACAACCCACCTGATAGGAGGCTACCGTAGCCTACGGACGCTTGCATTAACATATATTACTCGCGCGCTGCCATCCTGAGGTGTACCTACTCATCAAAAGTCTCATGGGCCAGTTATTTACCGGTAACCATGCCTTCGAACCGGAACACAGCAATGCAAGCATTACTGCTTGGCTGCAATAATAGGTATGGTGGTAGATATTTTTGTAAAATAGGTAGGTATTCTCTGAAAGGTTAACGTTTATTCAACGGTGTTCTTTTCTTCTTTATGGCGTCGCGTCGGTCAAGTTATTTACAGAGTTTCGACAGTGTAAAGTAATTGACAACTGAACAAAGGTGTTTACTTAGGGTGTTTACCTAGTTTACCTGCAGGATTATAAAAAGGAGCGATTAAAACTGACTGTTAGTGACGTTGACAGTTTGTCAATCAAGTTCTGAATTCGAATTTCGAAATTAAATGTCGTGAAGCGTAAACTGGATTTGGCCAGTGTTAATAAATTGCGTTAGTTCCTCCAATCAAGGTGGTTTTTGTTGGAACAGAAGTGTTTGGAATGGAATCGAACTAACAGAATTGATAAATTAGTAAGTGTTAGCAATGCCTTTAGTTCAATTCAATCTAAAATACTTTGGCACATTTAAAAAGTACAAATTAAAATGAGTTTTATGGGCTACATAACTAAGTAAATGAATATTGGTAGAATATTTTGTAACAAATCTAGTACCTTCCTACCAACGTATTTGCAAAAACACGACTTTAGTTTCGGCATGTTTTTTTTTTCTGAAAGTAATTTTAAACCGCTTCATAAATATTTGGTGAAATTTTTTTTTGTATTTATACTTACAGCAAGTAACTGACATTTCATAATTTTTAACTGCACTAAGCTTTAATAGTCACTTCAAAATTAATAGAAAATTGCCCATGATAGGTAGGTACTCGATATCGTGCTGGCTCGCAAAAAAACCCGCAATTAGTCCTCAGAAGTTCAGATTTCCAACTCTACATTTTCTATGTCATAGCAAAAACAATTTGACAGATGATAGGTACTAACGAAAGTTTTTACATTACAGAAGCTCGACATTAACCAAATGGCTGTGCTTTCAAACCCAGTTTAGTAATAATCAGTATAATAACATTAGTTTAAACAAGACAAGGCCCAAGATCTAATAAAAAGAAGCTTTTTCTTTCCAACATATCAAACTAAAACCTACACAAATGATCTTATTCGAAATTCAAATATAAATTAGAACAAAAATAAATTTCGAATAGAAAAACTAACGAGAGTGTATTCCAGGTTGCCAGTGCTCATTCAATAAATCCCGTATTTTATCGACATCCTGTTTATCGAAGTCAAATCAGTCGCATTGTTTACTGACTGTGGTTCCGTACAATGAAATCAATAGCCTACAATATTCGTTCAATATAGCGTCACACACCATTCATAAATTCAGATAGCGGTGGGATACCAATGATTTACTGGTGTTGACATCTGGTAAGGTAGGTTTTGGGTCCGCGCGACTTATATGCGCGACCTCAATGCGCGACATATTTTTTAAAGGTTGGTGTACTCTTAAAGTTTTTGTGCTCAGAAGTGCATATTTCCATCACAAATTGGGTTTATTTATAATCTTACAGATTTTCTTACACTGGTGGCAGAAAACTTTCTGATAAAATACACAAGGTATTTATGCAACAAGGGTCGTATATTATCTACTTCAGCTACGCTAGATCTTACTACTTCTATTTACCGATTTAATGTGGTATTAAAGTGTCTTTTCCCATTATAAGAAGCACCGAGTTACTTGACTCTTCAACTAACAGAGGAATACTTACCTACTTCAAATATATAGCCGTTAAGTATATTTTTTAAATAGCTAACACTTTGCACTGACAAGTTAATATTTATATACATGCCGTTATACACATGCCGCTTGCAATGTCAGTCGAGTCACGTCACTTAGTTATAAATGGACCATATTAGACTCAGGTCGCGTCTCGTTGCAGTAACATTGGTGTGTGAGCGGTATGTGTCGCGACCTGGTCGCTCGCACCCAAACACATTGAGCTTTGGGTTTATAGACTGGGCTGTGTGGTGGGTCGATCTTTTATTGTGGCACGTATCTCTGTATATCATGACCAATGTCACATCATGACACTGCATTTTAAGTTGAGATGAAACAATGCATACGAAACAAAGGTTTAATACATACACACTATAGTTCTTTTTTGAATGTGTGATATTTATTGTGTGGAAATATCAAGCGTAAACTCGATAGGGAATATTTATGATGTTTTTTTGTTTCAGGTAATGCCATTGACTCCAGCTATTCAGCAGTTACTGGTATTTATTAAACTCTATGACGTAGCATGTTTCCATTATCAACCTAATATTTCATCTTCTGCAAAAATATATGTTTATTGATTACCCCACACGGTTTTTAAAAACCTATTAAGTACTTATGTTTAAACAATACTTATGTACTTAATCATAAAAAGAAATATAAAATGCATTCTCATTATCATTCGCATTTTTATTATTTACAAAAGACTTATTGTAGGAAATGTAATTACGAAATGTTATAAACAAAATTTATAAATATTAAATAAAAGCTTGCACAATAATAACAAATAGGTAATTTTTTTGTTTTTATAGTGTTAACCTTAGAATAACAACACGTGTTAACCATCAAACTAAGGGAATACTTACTAAAAATTATAATATCCCGCTTGGGGCGAAATAAATTTTTGGATATTATAATCACAAGTAAGTAGGTACCTCATTATTATTTTGACTCTAGAGTCTGCAAATACCTCTGCAAATTCTTTCACACTATAAAAATATCTTTATAACATTAAAAACACTAAAGCAAACCTTTTCTATAAAAATCAAGAAAAACAAACGAAAAGCCTCGCCAGCGGATAAACCCATATAAAAACGTCGAAGCCAAACCTCACCATAATAAGGCACCAATTTATCTCGAATTTCGCACTACCCGCAAATCCTGCGACGCGAGCGCCAACGGCAAAGAGGCGAAATGTCAAATACCACTCGAAAAGCTGTATTGAAGATTAATGCCCCATTACTGGCGAGCCGACTAAAATGACGGCACTGGCGAAGATAAATAAATACATGACATAAATCTTATTCCTTGTGGAATATCTAATTTTTAGTAGTAACTGGCTTCAAAAAAAGAGGTTATTACAAAGTATAAACAAGTTATAAACTTCCCGCTGTAATGCCCCTATGTATTTTTTTTTATTTATTACCAATTTGACTAATTATTAATACTATTTAAAGTTTGGAATAATAACACCTAAAAACAACTAAGGTTCGAGTTGGTGCTACTGTAAGTCTATCTACGAGTAGGTAAGATACCACTCGTTCAGTAGTAAATAAGGTAAGTACCTAATCTAATAAAATATGTAATTATCACACCCACCTATGTAATATTATGTATGTATGTAAACTACGCAATATATTTTATCAGCATATTATAGTGTGATTTATACGTAATAGTTAAGGCACACGTGCAAAGCCGGGGTGGGTCGCTAGTTGAAAAAATACAAAGCTACAGAAAAGATATTGAAATATCACATCAAGTAAACTGCATTACCGAACAAACAAGAGCGAAAAAGCTATTTTACAGAAACGTAGACGCGCGAGAGATATCTAAAGATGCATTTCTCAGAATAAAGTGAGTGTATTTACATTTTCTTTAACGCGCCCATTACGGGTGCGATAGTTTGTAGGAAGCTCGTCAAGAGTAGAGTGCAACACAACTCGGAGTCTCTACCAGCTTACTATTCTGTTCATTTACTTTACAAATTGCAAGGTAAAAGTGCTTATTGTGATAGAAATTGTCCTTGAAAGTACTACCAACGCACAACTTAAAATAGTTTTATTTCATTAATAGCACAAAAATCACTATTGTTTACGTCAGTTCCACGCGCTATGTTTTGGTTCAAAGGGTTAAAAGTAAAAAGGGTAGTATGTAAAAGTTAGTAAGTTTGTAGATCAACTCTGGTGACGAGTCAATACGCGAAACTCGTTTCGTCGCGTATGGTCAAATTCGCAATCGGTTAAATTCATGAAAATCGCAAACCGTCAAAGCAAAGTGTCAAATGTGACACATCCGTTTTTTTTAGCTACGAATGAAGATGGCAACGCGTGACTGATATATAGGTACATCCGGTAATACAAGCGTCTATAAGATAACCGATTACCAGTAGTAGAATAAAAGTGGTAAACATGACTTGTAACTTTAAGATGTGGCTATTTGTAGGATAGTTTTATGCACCTACCATGCTAGGTGTAAATTAAAAAAACCGTGTAATTTGTTGCGTCTCACTTGCTGATCTGTCGTAACAGTCTCGCAAAATCGAAGATAAGTAAATATGTTTTTAGAAAAATACAAGTTTTTTGAAACCTCTGAACTGCGCGGCACTGCACCATTCGTGCAAAATATTTAATAGTTAGAGAGAAATGTCTTTGACCGTGGTACTTTCCACAAGTTTTCCTATTTAATAAGGTTTCTTTCGCGTCTCGGCGGAACGATTATTTTCAATGGCAACGAGAATTGTTTCTTTCAAGTAGAGAACTTACTTGATTCTTTCTTTGTTTATAAAACGTTGCTGAGTTCCGTAATTGCTTGTTGCTCTGTTAATTTTTTAACATAGCAACGAGCAATTAAAGTTGTCTGACAATAATAATAATAATAAATAAATAATAATGGACTGGACAATCCACACAGCATCATCTAACCCCTAGCTAAGCAGATCTTGTGTTATGGGTGCTAGATGACTGTTATACTTATTTAATATAATACAATACATAGAAAATCCAGAACACCCGGAACAAATATTTGCAGATCGTTCAAACATTTGTCCCAAGGCGAGAATTGAACCCGCAACCTCCTGTGTCGCAGGCGGACTTTCGCCCGCTATCGCTCAGTTAGTGACGAGGCGATAGAAGTTTTATTTTCTCCTTGTTACTGATAGGGTAAAAGATCGCACTTTTTGAAAGAATAAAAGTGCGATCTGTCGTCATAGGGGACAAAACTAGGTGACAGATGGGAATAAACTGCCACTTCAGTCGTCGAATAGGACATAGGCTTACTTTTTACCCCGGAAAAAAGTACGGCTTACGAGTTTCACGCGAACGAAGTTGCAGGCAACAATAAATACATTATCTTAATCTCACATTCGTTACTGCAAGGTGTGCAACTGGGTTAAGCACGTCACACAGCAGGATCGTTCTCGATGGTGAAAATTTAAATCAGTTTAGCCGAGTTTCGGATTATGACGGTGCCAAGCCCTCGGGTCGCGCCATCTCCATGCAAATTGAGAATGTTTCGGTTATGTGTGCCCGGCTTTATTTGGTGCGCGTTTGCTCGAATGTGCGGATGAATTTGAAATTTATTTCGCAGTTTTAGTCTGTTGTTTCTTTGGGTTTACTCGCCAAAGAACAATGAAGCAAAACTTGCAAGCAAGGGTCGGCAACGCGCGAGTGGTACCTCTAGTATTGCAAGCGTCCATAGGCTACGGTAACTACTTAACATCAGGTGGGCCGTATGCTTGTTTGCCACATTGGTGGTATAAAAAAAAAAAAAAACTTGGTTATTTATATGAGAGTCAAGTCTGATTAACTGCTAATTGTGATTAAATCTGACTCAGCTATTTGTATGCTTTGACAACTCCGTAATTAGCGAGCTTTAAACAATTATGTGGTGCACTGGTGGTCTAGTGGTAGTGACCACGCCTTCCAATCCTAAGGTCGTGGGGTTCAAACCCGGTCGTGCACCTATGGATTTTTCTGTTTCGAAAAATGTATGTGCGCAATGCCAGTGCTCTCATACGGTGAAGGAAACCATCGTGAGGAAACCGGCATGTCCAAGAACTAAAAATTCGAAAGACATGTGCCATCCACCAATCCGCATTGGGTCCGCGTGGTGGATTAAGACCTAATCACTCTCGCCTGAGAGTAGGCCAGTGTCCCAACAGTGGGAACATTAGAAGGCTGTCATGATGAAACAATTATGTTGAGCGCAAAGTGGAAGCGGAAAATATAATCATATCGAAATAGCGATAACTTGACGCAATTATGACATCGTTTAGATTCTATTGGTTTACACCACTTGGCTCTGCTTCAGTGGATGAACGCCTTAAGACTTTTTTTATTCATAAAGAAATGGCTATGCCTCTAAGTAGATCTCAATTTGAACTGTCACCGACACTCATAGTAAACAGTACTAAAAGCTGAATAAACATCCGCTCACTGCCTCTCTATCCCCTTATTTATTTTTAATGTTCTCCCGCCTTTTGAACGCAGATTTATACCAAATCTTTGCTGTCACAAACAGGTCGGCCGCATTTTTCTCTTGCGAATTTTCAATTTTCTTGGTTTTAGTGGTAAATATAATTTTTAGCATTGAGTCCTGGTGAAGTTAAGAGTGTTTTCATTTACTACATCATAAAGTTAAACATCCTTTGTGGGATCCTTTTTTTAGGTAATCTTTAGGTTAAAAACCGACGCATCAATAGGTTTTTTCCAATTTATAAACGCGTGTAACGCCTGTGCTTTCAAACGGTGAAAAAAATAAGGCAAGTCTAATAACTGAAAATTCAAAACCAGCAATTTTGCTTGGTGAAAACCTAAACACTCGATGGACTGATGACATATAAGCGGTCGCAGGAAATAAAGACTCAAGAATGATGGTTTTTGGAGAATGTCTATGTTTTTTTTTTTATTATGTCAGCAAGTGACAAGACAATCAAGATGCCCGCCTGATGTTAAGCACCACGCCTGACTATAACAGATGCAGTGCCACTCAAAGCTTACAGTTTTTAAGTGTTTCAATCAATCAATCAATCAATCATTTATTTGCTAGAATACATATTTCAATATTTTTGCATACTAGGATCTTAAAGCTATGCTAGTCAATGTATTCAGCCTGCATGCAAGCGTGCAAATATTAATCTGTCATTTTACCTAATCATTACTTAATTACAATTCCAAAATTCTTTACTTATATATATATAAATCATGTCAAAAAGAATTATTAATAATTAAAATTACATCGATACTAAAAAAAAAAAAACAATTAATTCATATATCATATTAACTTAGTCAAATTTTGTACTCAAGAAATCAGCAACAGTATAAAAACATTTGTCTTGGAGCCATAGCTTCAGTTTAACTGCAAACTTGCTTAGTGGCAAGCTTTTTAATTCGCTCGGTAAGGCATTATATATTTTACCACACATTATATAACAGTTTTGCAAATACATTGTTTGCATGGCACTGCACTGCTCTTATCACCCCGAGACATTGTTGTTAAATCTCTTTCGCCCAATAATTTCACTTGCTACAGTGCCCTTCAAACCTAAACACAGTAATGCTTGCACACTACTGCTTGGAGGTAGAATATCAGACACGGCGGTGGTACCCACTAAGATGGACTCAGGACACCAGGTGACTATGTCCAGCAGTGAACGTCTATTAGCTGATATGATGATGACAATGGCTCTATAGCAAGCTCTCTAGTGTCCCAAAAGTGGGTCCAATGCCCCAGCAGTGAAAACAGCAGGCCAATCATAATGTAGCCAAAGCATAGTATTGTTAAAAAATCACAGAAAGCAGTTCTTATATAGACACAACATGAAGCTGTTACTGCGAGAACTCGCTCCAACTGTAATTGGGAAACTTTGTAATGTCTGTGTGAGTAGAGTAGGTACCTACTGCTTTAGTTTTTGCTATTGCGATGATTAATTCTATGGTTGTCTGAAACTTTCTTAGTTTCAGTGTATGTTGCGGCTTTGTATGGGGAAAAGACTATCTAAATAAATCAAATCGCTGCGTTACTAACTGACTGACAATATTGAACAGCCAAGTTCTAGAGACAGTCAAGCACTCTTCCTCGTGCTCACAATTTGGATGGGTGACTGCCAGTGGCAATTTCAACTGACCGACATCATGCTTCAGATACCAGGGTTGTTTAGAACATGACGAAGGCTATCAGGCAGCTTATTAACTCTATCAAGAGTTGACCATTGATTCACGCAAACTTACTTTCGAGTACCTGCCATGAAGTAGGCCTTGAGCTTTGAGCCTTCACCCTTCACAGACTTCTATCGACCGCTTTAATGTCATCGGTTCATCGAGGGGGGGAACTGATAGGTCATCCTACACTTCTAATAGTTCAACTTACCTTACTACTTACTAACTTACTAATAGTTTTAAATATTTGAATCTCAAAAACGACGGTCTCCTTCCTGTACTGCTAGAACTCGTCCACTCAAATGTATGCATTAGTTATTGTGTACATTCGGTTTATCGTTAATGAATACATGCAGGGGCGTTCAACTCATTATGTTCGGACAGGCTTGTTTACATTGCCGACCCCGACACATCGTCTGGCATAATCGTGAGTACCTTCACACCGATACAGTTCACATCTTTGCACAAGCGTAGCTGTAACATTACCATCATCTTCAAAACATGTCATAATAATAGTCATAGTCAATAGTCATTCAGGTTAACAAATAATACCAGCTGTTGCCCGCGACTTCGTTCGCGTAGAAGTCGGAAACCGTAAAGTAAAGTAAATAATATATGTATTAAATAATATCACAAGGATCATTTTGAAACGTCTTAAAGCTAGGGGAATTTACGCGAGTTCCACGCGCCCCAGCCTAGAAGAATCTGGCAACGATGATCTACTTCATAATAATAGTAGATAATTTTTATTTATCATCAATAGTTTTTTCAGCGGACGCCAAATAATGAATTTTACAGGCAAATTAACTAATTTAATTAATTAATTGATCAGAATGCATTTAGTGACGCACACATTATACATTACTTTAGATAACTGCCTATCTATAGTCTCACAATGGCCTTCGATAACAAACTGAGAGCTGTCATCAGCAGACAAGTACAACAATGGTCTTGCAACAGTAGCAGTTAAGCCCTAGTTTAGTAAATGACGGTCGTAGAATAGCGATGAACCTTATTACTGCTGTATTCACTTCAAAGCCTTGCTTATGTACACTGATATTAAAAATAAGGTAACTAAACCGCGATAACAGCATGATTCTTCTTTATGTATTATGGTGAGAAAGAAAGAAAATTCACCAACCACGCATTTAGGCTAATATAAAATTCAATTTATCAATAAAATCATTTTTACAACCAAATGGAACAATTTTATGAATATAAAATATTGTATAAAGTATTAGGTAAGTAATATTGTTATTATTTTATTAAAAATTATCACGGAGAAAGGATTATTGTCATCTGTCACCTAGTCCCCTCAAAAAAGTGCGACTCGTCACCCTTTTTTCAATAAGGTGACGGATTGCTCTTTTAATTTTTGAAAAGTGCGATCTGTCACCCTGTCAGTAACGAGACGAGACAAAACCTTTTTAACTAATATTCTATCTGTCCCCCCGTCACTAAAAGAGGGACAGATACAAAATACGTTCTACAGCTCAGTATTCGAAAAATCCATCTCTCAACAATCAATAATGCATAATTTACGCAGAGGTTGCGGGTTCGATTCCCGCCTCGGAACAAATGTTTGTACGATCTACAAATATTTGTTCCGGGTGTTCTGGGTATTTTCTATATATAATAAAAAATATCTATCTATGTATTGTATTGTATTAAATATATATCAGTCATCTAGTACCCATAATACAGCTCTGTTTAACAGCAGCTTACTTTGGGGCTAGATGATGCTGTGTGGATTGTCCAGCATTATTATTATTATTATTATTATTATTTATAATTTTTTCAGAACATAATGCAATGATCCGAGCAATAAGGCATTGCATTATGGCCATCTTTAGACATTTGCCGCTTTTAAGAGACCATAGCGTAACAGGCGTGTTGCGTGTTGCTTTGTGCAAATCGGGGCTTTGATTTGGTTGCTTTGCATCCAGTCAATGGGGTCTTTGCTAGTTTCTGATGGACAAAAGATTCAGTATGGAGATTTCGGTTTGTGTAGCGATTGAATGAGATTTTGAAGCATTCGAGCGTCTCTTGTGGTACCTATCTCTGTTTTCATCACTTTCCGTAAGGGTTACATCAAGGATTTATGTATATATCGTAAGCATTCGTAAAAAAATAAAATTAAAAACAAAAATTAAAATTAAAAACAGTACGTTAAAATTACATTATTGACACAACAGCTGAACTGATTTTGATGAAATCTGTTATAAAGATAAAGATATTTATTTTTAAAATTGTAGGTACAATTATAATAATGATACTTAGATGGACTATGGCAGACTAGAAACAGGTTACTTTTATCCTGGTATTAAGCATGTGAAGCCACGGGTGGTAGCTTGTATAGGCTGGCTGGTGCATGGTGATTATTGCATTTATTGTTAAGATTAGCCTATACCTACTAAATGCGAAGCGCTTCAGCTAGGTGCGCTACGATGAATGCTTCTAGCAAAGCTAGTACAATTTTATGATTTCAAGTATTTTCCAGATGTCAAAGATTCAAAAGAGTTCAATAACTCAAACTTCCACAGGTTAATTTGTTCTTCAATCATGCAAAAAATATACCAAAATATTTAACCGTTCTATCCCCGACGGCTTAAGATTTTATTCGCGACAATTTCGAAAATCCGCCACAGTACCTACTGCCTATTTCCCTTACAATTGGCAGCGGCTTGCATAAAGAGATCCTATTTGCTGATCGGGCGGGCTATCCCTGCCAGATACCAGGCTTCAAAGGTTGCGCGGATCCCTGGCCAGATCCTATTACTAAGTGATGAAAATATTTTTCTATTTGGTAAAGTAATTCACGCCCGCAATCGCATATATTTGACTTTCGGCGCTAAACCAATCATTCATTGCGACCTAGATTTTTTTTTGTTGTCCTCGCGTACCAAAATTTTGCATGACACTGCACTGCGCTTGCCACTTCGAAGCGTAGTTATTCGCTCAGTAAGCATAGGTAAACAGTAATTTGAACTTCGCTCGATAAGTCATAAGTCATAAGTTTACTATTTCACTTATTTACTTCAGTGATTAACATATAAATGATATTTAAAACAGTGCTTTGGGATGGGAAATGGAGGTTTTTGTCTAAAATAACATAGAAATCAAATTTAAGTGTTACCTAACACTATCGTTGCTTTCTTAATTATCATTAAAACAAAGTTATTCACATTTAACGAAAACAATTCACCTCGGACCTAAAAAAGACTGAAACCAAACCCATATTTCAGAGGAATGTGTACGCAAAGGCATGTAGAGATTCCGGTAAACTCCCTCCAGGCTTACAAACTTACATTACAAGCATTCTTCAAACCACATTCACAATCTTGTGCCTTCCTAGAGTCAATATTTTTGTCCCAGTCATGACCCTTTCGTTAATTTAATAAGGGTCTGAGTGCTAATTATCGGGAGGAAGTTTCTCCCCGGGTGATACCCCTGAAACCTGTGTGATACCCCTGAATAAACAAGGTATAGCTGACTCAACTTTTGGAGGTATTATCTCGAATTTTGCAGGTATTTGCAAAAATCCGTCGGCCCCGCGGGACGTGACTCTGCATGAAATCAGAATAGCCGACCGTGCACATTTTCGATAATTATCCTGTTAGCCTTCTGACCTTTTATTTAGAGGATAATGGATACATTTGATGTAGTTATTAGCGTTGCTTGTTTTTTAGCTTAATTTGTTTTCTTCTGATTGTTTGGATTTTTCGTTAAATTACCTAATTGTTTTTTCTTATATTTGTACTAGGCTGCTACGCTTGCGTGGTATACACATAAAAAGTAGCCTTTGTTCTTTCTCAGAGATCTATCTTTATATCAAATTGAAATCGATTCAGCGGTCTATTTAAGACTGTCTGTTACGAAAAGTTTGGAAACATGTACGGATTTCCTAGATCAGTTCTGACTATTGACTTTATTCTAAGTCAGTCGTATGCAAAGACTCGCTCCGTCTTCTGTGTACATAATAGTTATCAAAATAAAATCAAACAACAATCACAAAATCCAAAAGCAACAAAGCAAAAACACTGTTTTCCAAGTAACAAGAGAAGCGAATATGAGTATCTCCAAAAGTGCGGAAAAATCAACAAGAAAACATCAAACCGCCTATCATGTTCCCACTTCACTGGCTCAGCGTAAAAAATATCGTCCCATAAGATATTTTTCTTCAACCTATAACCGTAAACACAATTTCTGGTATGTCCTCTATTACTGCCTTAGAACATTCTCTACGCGTGGGCGGGATGGAAGATAAAAACGTGTTTTGGGTAAGCGAGAAAGAAATACTCATATTTTTTCGAGTTTCCCAAAGCTCGTTTAAGAAATTTGTGGTTCTTGAGGTCTTTCCTCAAGTTTTTACATGAAAGAGGTAGGTTTTTTGAGTATTCGCGTGACTCTGACGATCATAAACAATTTGTAAACATTGCAAATAATTCTTTTCATAGATGTTATATTAATTACCAATGTAAATCAACAATGCAGTAATTGCGCCGCAAAATTCATTGTTACTTATAACGTAACATAAAACCCATTTTAATATGCTACCACGGTTCCACAATTTCACCAGCCATGGTTATTATCATGACAGATCATGTCAGTTCACACAATAGGCTCGCCATAACATGAGGTTTCCGATAATTGTTTGTTCGTACATGGTTTTGATAGAGGTGGGACCATTATGGTCGCTGAGGGCGAAATTTCAGAGCTTTGTGAGTTAAGCTCATTATTTTACATTTTAGATTCAATAAATTCGTTGAATCGCTCATTGCTTTGATGGTATGTTCATTGAATTTTCAACAATTGCAGGATGCTTTCCTGATTATTGAAAGTTTTACCCACAGCCTGTGCAGGAATACAGTTAGAATAATTTAAACCTACATTGATGTAAACTTTTTGTGTTTTTTACATTTGACTAGAAAAGGTGGAAAAGAACGAAGTTTGCTCAAAATACATCTACTATCTGCCTAAAATCGTCCACCGTAGACTTTCCACAGCCTTTTGTTTTAAGATAGTCCAACTTCTTCGCAAACTTCCTTTCCACAAAAACTTGGAATAGAACTGCAATAGTATTGTCGGCGCTGGCATTGTAACGCCCAGGCCTTCTTTACGGCGCTCCCCATCGTTTCGGCACTTCGGCCCGGCGTAATTCGATGATTTCCAATTTTACTGCCGAAGCCTTCGGTGCTTATGAATAAAAACACCGGTTTTATACCGGCTGAAATACCCGCTGTGTGTTATTTAGGAACTTCCTTGTTTGGTAGTTTGTACTAGTTTTCTCAATATAGAGCTACTAGCTTAAATTACAAGAAGGTTAAGCAGTTTGAATTACAAATTTCTTAAACAAATTTTAGAGTGTCAGAGAGTTTGATAAAATAACTGAATATAGCAGATGATTATACATAGACTGATATCAGGCAAAAATCTGGATGCAAATACCCCAAATAAAATGCGAATCGCGTTTGAAGGATGAGGCTTATGCTAAACAGTGAGTTATTAGGAGTTGGAGGTTATGCTGATGAAAACACCTATTTGTTTAAGGAGTCATAGACTTAACAAGTATGTCTGGAACGTGAACTTAGATAAGGTGAATCGGCATTGACAGCTAAAAGCTTTATCCAAGAACTCAACCTCAGGCAAATACAAAAATCTAGACAGTAGACACATGGCTTGATGCAGTCTGCAGACAGCAGACACACAGCACAAACTAAGCCTACAAAAGCTAATACAAATTGGAAAACCGTTGCAAAGCCGTCCAGACGGGCGGGAAGAGCGAAAGTGGAAGCATCGATTGCTCCAATCCAGGCTTAGACTAGATCTACTTTGTGGGAAATCGCTTTTCAGTGAGGAAGCAGCGAGCAACAGTTCCGATTGAATGCCTCTCAATAGTCTTGCTTTGCGGCTTGCGATTTGGCGGGCAGCGGGCAAAAGTTTTATGCTTTAGCAAAAAAGGATATGCGCTCGCCATGTCTTATTTGCTCGATAATTTGAGAGTAGTGGTTAATTTAGAAATATGTTCATTTTAAATAAAAATATTGGATATAAACCGATTTGTTCAAAAACTGAATAATCAAAAGCCATAATAATATATTATACCATCCACAAATCTGCATTACGTTTTATTTAAACTTGGATGCTATGGAAATAAATACATTAATAATCTTAAGCCAATCAATATGTCTTCGTGGATCTTGGGTGCTATGAATACATTTATCGGAAAATCCTGAACAGTATGTGATCAGCTAAATGTAATCTATAGAAGAGCACTGGAATTCAAATAAATAAATAATGTTCAACTTACGCAGCGGCTTCTAGACATAATTATTTATTATTTTATTTTATATTTGCAGACCCGGAAAAATACTGGAAGATCATGCAAGCATTTCTCCCAAATCGGGGATCAAAGCCACCAAAGTCGGTATTAATTAAATTAAAGTTAACTTTTTAATTTAACAAAATCCGCCTATTTCATGACTCCACTGCAAGCAAGATATACCATCGGACGCTTTCAAAGAACGACTTTCAATGTTCCAGTCCGAGTGAAAGAACGTTCTGGAAGCGGTCATAGCCAAGTCAAACGTTCATTTTGGACGAATAAATCCAGGAATGGCGTCTAGGTTTTTCTAGTTTTGTGGTTATGCCTTTACTTTGTGTGAATGGAAAAGTCGTTAATCTAAATAGCTTGTTACTTCCTCAAAAATATACCAAACTCTGGCTAAAATACCAAATGCCAGCCGATCAAATTCAAAGAATTTCAAACTACGCTGGTTTGTGGTACTTACATTATGGATTATTAACTCCGAAAGCAGATTTTGCCATTGACTCATACCAAACTTATTTACTAATATTATAAGCCCGAGAGTTTGGATGCTTGTATTTTTATCACGTATATTTGTATCAAACTTGAATTAGCATAATATAGATTACTTTAAACCCAGCTGCCACGCGAGTAAAGCCGCAGGCAGAAGCTAGTTGCACCATGTAATAATCGTCTGACGTTTCCTCAATATCAACATCACCAGTCTTGGTACGATAGGATACAATAATGTTCTCACTCAGTGTAACAATACTCGAGGTGACAAGTACAGCTCGAACGCTCGTATTGTAGCAGTAATTACTGTGTGCTTACTTGCGGCTCGGCCTACCAATAACCTCGCCGATAAATATTGACTATGCTACACATGGCACTGCAGTTTAGCAAAATGTACTCCCTAAGACTTGAAAAAATAGGTAAGTAAAAGTTAAAAATAAAATTACTGAATCAGAAATACGAAGGCTTCCGATATATTCATAGCATCCAAGAATTATAGGCCTGCCTCTAAGAGTGCCTTATAAGGACTGATCTTGTCTTCACCATCTATCGACTTCTAGCAATCGTTCTAATGTCATCGGTTCATCGTATGAGGGCCGTTTTATGCGTAGTTTTCCAGTTCGCGGTCGCCGTTTGAAAATCTTTATTCCTAAGGTAAAAGGTATAGGCAAATTGTTGTACAAAACTTTCAAATTTCATAAAAGCCGTAGTTTGTTTTTTTGTTTTTTTTTTATGTCACCAGGCAATTCATAAGGTTAGTATATTTCACTACACCACGTAACTTTAATGTTGCTACAAATATAATTTTCACCTAGTCCAGTCCAATTCCCTTCCACCAACGTCTCAAGCTCATAAATACTGTGCACTCTGCGCGCCCGTGTGTGACGTCACACGTCGTGAACCGCAACACCAACGCGGCAGACGTGCAAATTCTGAAGCCCTCGCTTCCGCAAACATTACTCACCTACCGCGCTCACAAACACTGGAAAAACAAACCCTAGCATCCTTGAAATACACCCTGAAATAGCAAAGCTAGACTGAAGTCTCTATAGCTCGCCTGTCGGAGTCTGTTTGTTTGCAACACAATCTGTGAACACAGGTTATGTTGTATTTCTACATGTTTTAGATTGTCTGAAAAGTGTATAACGCTTTGATAGACAACAAACATTCAAGCAGTCAGCTAGTTTTTTAGTTCGGACTTATTTCGGCGTTCATTGAATCGGCATGAAAAAAAGACTGGGCGCTGCAAAAAGTGCCATTTCAAATAAACAAAGCAGAGTTTGTGTGGAATCTACAAGTTCTTTTTTATACACAATAAAAAAAACATTTGGTATTGAATAAAATAGATTGTTAGATCCCTATATCAGTAGCAAAGTATTTTAAACTATAACATTTCGCTTCTAGTTTGTTGTCCAGTCTTCAAGATGCATAGAGTGAGTGGTAAAACTGCATATTTTTATTTCAATTTCGTATCATTGTAATTTTCACTAAAAACGGGATATTTACCATGATTTGTGAGTTTAATTGATTCCCGATATTTCGGCGCAGTTACATGCACCATGATCACGGGAGAACTGAAGTCTTTCGTATCATCGTGTTTACGTGCAGGTCATTGTGTCTTCATTATAGCCTGCGAAGGTTTTCCCAAGCCTTTTCCCGATTTCCTTGTAAAATGATAGCCGATAAACGTTGCGATCACGGAACTCTCCAGGGAGGATCGCTAATCTGCCCCCGGGTTCCAGATCCGTCGTTAACCAACCGACGCGGGTTTTGTTCGCCGAATTACAGAAATAACGAGGTAAAATCGGCGTTTTCTTCAGTGTGGTATTTTGATATGGATTTTGTATAACATTTTGTGTTTACATTATACGCACTCATTTTTACATCTTGCGCATATTTACGTGAAAATTGTCTTTCAAATTACGACTCTCTCATTCATATATAATTTTTTTGCTCTGCTACGTGTTTTACATGAATATCATGATACAAATTTTTAGTCTTTCCCGTTTACATAAAAGTCAGTGGCCCATCAGTTGGGAATCTGTGCGGTTGTTGGTTGCCATACACTTTTTCAAAAACCTGTCTTCTATGCAGCATTATTACAAAGATACATACCTTTAACACACCATAAAATCGCGCCACATAATCCTTCCTGACCCTAGGCCACACCTAGACCTAGACCACAGCACCCATACCTGGTGCAATGATTTGCAGATCACTCAAACATTTGTCCCGCATTGGGATCACGCTTCTCACACAAATACTCGCTTACCACAAACCCAAGGTCGTCAAGACAGCACTAAACATCTTGATAACATGCGTATGCAATTCTCTAAATAAGGGTGCGTTCACATAACACCCTTATCGCCTTAGATACCTACGAGTGACCCCGGTGGAGACAGATTTACGGAGGGAAGGCTAACTGGCCTCGTATATTGCACCAATCGCTTAGATTCTCCTATCGCTTGCTTTATTACATTCTTTTGGTAAACTTAGTGATAGAGGACAGTGATTTTAGCCCAGATTCAAATATATTACTATTTTATTGTGTTTTGTATAATAATCGGAAATAGGACATAGGCTGTTTTTAAACCAATCTGCATTGAGTCAGCGTGGTGGATTGTTATGACCCAATCACTCTCATTAAAAGTCAGTTTTTTTTTTTAATTCACAATAGGCTTGCGCTTGACCACTATCTCGCCTGATGTTAAGCGATGATGTTTGTTTGAACGTTACAAGGCTGTAATCATAATAATAATAAAACAACGTAAGGTACAGAAACAGTAATTGCAATCTCAATAAAAATAGGGACAAAATATAAAGTAAATTCCTACAATTTTTACAAGACGTGGAAAGCAGACAAGCATTCGATGACATTGCTGTTGTTTTTGTACCGATGGCAAAAATATATTTGCCTACGTTGTACAAAATAAGGTAGTGAAAGATTTGTGTAATCTATACTGTACGGTTTAAGCGGACTGTAATGATTATTATTTTACTATTAAACTAAAATACGAAACACGATATACAATTATGAATTTAAAAACTATAAAACTATAAGTAACCAAGTTATGAGTGCAGATGCAAATGGCGTCAAAACAGAACATATACATTCTAGGAATTTACATCCAAAACAGCTGTCAATGTACACTTCATGCTTTGAAGTGTCATCAGCATAATGTGGCGAAGGCAGGTGGCGAGTGGCCGTTTAAGCTCACTATTATAAAATTATGTATTAGATAGATACGATTATGTATATAGTGATGTTGTATAGAGTGCAATGGAAAAAATAAACAATCATCATGGACATGGACATCTCCAACGAGTGCCGTGGACGACCAATCTTGAGCATTCACCATCCGGCTTTCTGCAATGACTTTAATATTAATGTTATCAGCTCCCAGGAGATTTTTTTTATTATAAAATAGAAAACGCAGAGCAATTTTGGATGTTTTTCTTAGTATGGTATACTTTTTTTTTATTACAACTCAGATTGTTTTTTTAATAGAAGTGTGGTGTCTAGATGTAGGTAGATTATAAAATATGGTGGTGGGTAGTTTAAGACAATGTGTCAGTCGAAATATACGGAGCACTTGTACCACATCTCGGAGTATTATTTTGGCATCCTACTTAATATATTACATTGACGAACGAGTTAAATACGAATCTGTGCGTGCAATACTACATAAAATCGCAAAAACAATGTCGATCGGCAAAATCCGGGAGTTTGATGTGAAAACGGGATCGTGGTTGTCGTATGTGGACCGACTCGACATGTACTTTGAAGCAAATGGAATCAAGGAGGAGTTAAAGATGCCTACGTTGATCTCACTGATGGGTGACGAGGCCTACGAGTTGCTGATGAACCTTGCAAGCCCAAAAAAACCGGCGGCGTTGACCTACAGCCAGGCAAAGGTCATATTGCGAGACCATCTTCAACCTACCCCATCATTGCTTGCGGAACGGTATAGATTCCGCCAGCGAAGGCAGCGAGGAGACGAGAACGCTGGAGATTACGTCGCGGAGTTAAAGAAATTGGCTCGTCACTGTAGATTCAAGGAAAGTTTAGAAGATAATTTACGCGATCAATTTGTATGCGGTTTGAAAAGTGACGTCATCAGGCAACGGCTATTTGCGGAGGATGACAGTTTGACGTATGCAAAGGCGGTAAAATTAGCGATATCACTGGAGGCAGCGGAGCGCGATGCGGCTGCAGTGGAAGTAAAGAGTCAACCGGGAGCCGCGGGAAACGTGGATTTGCACGCGCTAAATGCGCGGGGACAGCGCGCGGGCCGCGCTCGGTTGACGCGTGGAGGCAGCGGCGGCGGCGGAACGCGCGGTGACTCTCAACAGTCAACACAGCGCAAAGAGCCGCGGGGAAACTGCAAGGGCTGCGGAGCGACGGGCCACGACTACAGGGATTGTCGGTTTCGTGATTACGTCTGCAGCCGGTGCAAGCGTCCTGGACATTTACGGCGAGTGTGCCCGGGACCGGGCGACGCCGGAGCTGGCGGAGCGGGGCGACCGGGCGCTGGCGCGAGTGACCGGGTCCTCCACTACGGTCAGGCGACCGGAGACTATACCGAACCAGACAGGGAGGCTGAAGAGGAACTGTATCTGCATCAACTGTGTTTGAGAGACTATAAGGCGGTGAGTGTGCCCTTAACCATCGATGGTAAAATCATACGGATGGAAGTAGATACCGGAACACCCTTATCATGTATCAGTAAAAGTACTTACGATAGGTATTTTAAGCATAGGGTGATTCAGTCATACGATTTAGTTTTAACTTTTTATGATGGTTCAAAGATTCGGCCACTAGGGTACATTAAACCTTCCGTAGAACATCAGGGTAGAACAAGGGAGTTAGAACTTTTTGTGATTGATGGAGGTACTACATCTCTTTTGGGTAGACAGTGGCTCACCGAACTGGATATAACAATTCCCACTCTCAACTGTTATAATATTGTAAACGGTAGCTCGCAAAATATACACATGGATAATGAGATATGTATTTTGGTGGACAGGTATAAGCAATTGTTCGACGGCAGTCTGGGGAGGTTCACGGGGGGCAAGGCGACGTTGCGGGTGCGCGAGGGCGCGGCGCCGGTGTTCCACCGGGCGCGGCCGCTGCCATTCGCGCTGCGCGAGCGCGTCGATGCGGAGCTGGACACGATGCTGTCCGCCGGCGTCATCGAGCCCGTCGACTGCTCGGACTGGGCGTCGCCGCTCGTTCCGGTCAACAAATCAGACGGTACGCTCAGGATCTGTGTAGACTACAAGGGCACTTTAAATCCAGCTTTATTGGTCGATCGTTTCCCACTTCCGAGAATAGACGATGTGCTAGTTGCGTTAAATGGAGCTCAGTATTTTAGTAAAATCGATCTATCTCAGTCATATAATCAAATAGAGTTAGACGAGTCGAAAAAGTATACTGTCATAAATAGTCACCGAGGTCTGTTTAGGTATAATCGTCTCGTATACGGATTATCTTCTAGCCCGGGCATATTTCAAAGAATAATGACCACCTTACTTAAGGATATACCTAATGTGGCGGTGTTTATCGATGACGTCATAATTGGAGGACAATCGAAGACGGAACACTTACAAGCGTTAGAAATGGTTTTCAAACGGCTACTAGATAGCGGCCTTAGGTTAAAGAAAGCTAAATGCGTCTTCTTAGTGCAGGAGGTATCGTACTTAGGGTATGTTTTATCTAAAGACGGCATAAAAGCGGATCCTTTAAAAATAGAAGCGGTAATAAACATTCCTAGGCCGCAAAATGTACCTGAGTTAAGGTCGTTTCTAGGTCTAGCAAATTTTTTTGCAAAATTTGTAAATAACTTTAGTTTGAGGTTAGTACCACTGTATAATCTTTTAAAAAAAGGTGTCGAATGGAACTGGACGAGTGAATGTGAACAGGTATTTATAGAGATAAAGGAAGACTTGGTAAGTTCTAAAGTTCTTGCGCATTACGACCCCAACAAGCCGCTGGTGGTGACGTGCGACGCGAGCGCGGCGGGCGTAGGCGGGGTGCTGTCGCAGCCGAGCGGACGCGCGGGCGCCGGCCCGGAGCGCCCGGTGGCCTTCGTGTCCCGCACACTGACGAGCGCAGAAAAGAATTATTCCCAGATTCACCGGGAAGCGTTAGCAATAATTTTTTGTATGAAAAAGTTTCATCAATATATTTTTGCCAGACGGTTTACCTTACGGACTGACCACAAACCGTTAGTGTCGATTTTCGGGCCGAATACCGGTATCCCTACCATGACGGCAAGTAGGATGCAGAGATGGGCGATAATATTATCCGCCTATACCTACGATATTGAATATGTGAAAACGGACAACAATAGTGCGGATGGACTGTCTCGCTTGCCGTTGCGGGATAAGAAACCGCTACCGGACGCGCTTCCCGAACAGACTTATTTACACCACGCTCAAGAGGCGTTGTTACTAGATTATAATGAAATTAAAAATTGCACCGCTAGGGACCCGATTACGAGTAGGGTACTAGGTTTTATACGGAACGGTTGGCCGGCGGAATGCGAGATTGGAGGTCTGCAGCCTTATTATAATAGGCGGAACGAGCTTTACGAGGAACTAGGTTGCGTTATGTGGGGTCACCGGTTAGTTATTCCTGATAAGTGTAGGCAAAGAGTGTTAAAAATGTTACACGAACCCCACATGGGAATCGTAAAATCTAAAACTTTAGCGCGGAGCTACGTATGGTGGGCTGGCATCGACGAGGCCGTGGAGGGCATGTGCCGCGCGTGCGCGACGTGCGCGGCGCAGGCGGACGCGCCGCCGCGCCAGGCGCCGCGCCCGTGGCCGTGGCCGCGCCAACCCTGGTCGAGGCTTCACCTCGATTTTTTAGGTCCGATTTTCGGTAAGACTTACTTGGTGGTGGTTGACGCTATGTCTAAGTGGTTAGAAATATTCGGCGTTCCGAGTACGGCGGCCACTAGTACAATCGAGAAGTTGCGGGAGTTATGGAGCAGGTGGGGAATACCGAAACAGGTAGTCACGGATAACGGGCCTCCGTTTACGAGCAATGAGTTCGAAAGTTTTCTCAAAGCTGATGGGGTAGAACACACGTTTTCGGCACCGTATCACCCTGCATCTAACGGAGCCGCCGAGAATGCAGTAAAAACATTAAAAAGAGTTATCAAAAAGGCAGACTTTGAAAAAGAAAACATAATAAAAGCGTTGCATACATTTTTATTGTTTTATCGTAATACGGAACATGCGTCTACAGGTGAGAGTCCGGCCATGTTAATGTTAGGCCGGCCTATGCGAACTAGGCTCGATGCGTTAAGGCCGAACCTGGAGTCACGCATGAGCCGAGTCCAACGACGACAGGTTGAGAACGCCGGGGGGGCGGAGCGCGCGGTTGACCCCGGGGACGATGTGTGGTATCGTCAGTTTCTAAAGGGGGAAAAGTGGCTGCCGGGTAAAATAGGTAGTCAAGTAGGCCCTTCTAACTTTAAGGTTGTAGGCGAAGGGGGAAACCAATTTCATCGACATATTGACCAAATAAAGCGTAGGATCCGAAGTTCTTTGGTCTGCCCGGATCCTGGGGATACCTTGGCAGGTGGCGATGAGCGAGCGGCGGCGGCGGAACCGGCCTTAGATGGTAGCGTGGTTCCTCAGCAAACAGCTGATCAAAGCACGTCAGTTGTTTTACCTATCGCAACTAGTCCAACGGAACCGCCCGCGCCACTCCATGAACCTCTTCCCGATCAGCCACTTAGTAGCAAAAGGCCACCACAGAGTAGACCTATACGTCAGTGTCGACTAAATAAACCAATTTATAAGTCATGAATTTATACATTAAATTTAAGTATTTTGGAGTAGGTATACTACCCTAAGGTAGGTGTAGGTACTACCAAGTATATGTTTGTAAGTATAAAGAATCTTAATGTTAATTTTCATATATTAATAAGTAGAATAGTTATAGATAGTTAAGTCCTTCTTCTAAATAATGTCATACCATTGATCCTTTAAATTAAAAGAAATGTCTAAATTTAGTGTAGAGGAGTGTGGTGTCTAGATGTAGGTAGATTATAAAATATGGTGGTGGGTAGTTTAAGACAATGTGTCAGTCGAAATATACGGAGCACTTGTACCACATCTCGGAGTATTATTTTGGCATCCTACTTAATATATTACAAGAAGCAAGCAAACTAATTTCTTCACTTTTTCTGTCTGTACCATATCAGACATCGCAATTTCCTACATTCCCCGTCTGACGATTGCTTCCATATCTGGAATCAATTTCTGAATCATATGTCGCATCCATTAATCTAGATGTCAAATTGAACTATGATTTAATATGGCTAGTTTCTACATCTCGATTTTTATTCTGTGTAGCTCAATCAGGCTTGCTCGAGAGTAGGTCAGTATCGAAACATTGGGATTATTAGAACTGACCATGACGATGATATCTTTTGTATAGTTTATGATGTATGTCTTGAACTTATAAGCTGCTGACTTTTCGCCTCATGCGGGGTATTTGAACCCGCAACCACCGCTTGATACGGGGGTGCTCTACCAATTGAGCTATCGAGACATATCTCGCTTGGACGAAATAATCTGTACCTGTAGGTGGAGCTAACGGCGCTACGAGCCGAAGACGTCCCAATGATTATTTCGTCCAAGCGAGATAAGTCAAGCGGTGGTTGCGGGTTCAAATCCCGCTTGAAGCAAAATATTTTTTGGGATATTATAATCTTTAGTATTCCCTTAGTGTGATGGTTAACACTATAAAAACAAAATTAACCTGCTGACTTTTGATTTACATACTTACTATATCTAAATTTCATCATTATCAACTGATTTCACCTCTGATAATGAATGAAAGGTTATAGGCCTTTCCGTGCTTAATCCATTCCCTACGGTCCTGCGCCAGTCTCTTCAAAGTTCGGCCCATGCTTGCCTTACCTAACAACAATCGCGCAATCAGATCTGAATCTTAGCGTCTACAAAATAAATTCTATTATCACAATTCTCACTTTCCCTATGTACAACAATAACATACTAAAATGTATTCGCTATAAGCCTGGCGTTTATGGCGCAAGTTTTTATTGGCGTCGTTTAAGACTGACTATAAAGTCGGTCGTCTCGTAAATCAGGCTTTCGAAGACTGATGGACGTATTGTGAAGGAGCGGGGCCCAAGGACGACGCCTTGAGGCACGCCATATTTAATTGAACGATTGGTTGCAAGCTTGGCCGTGAATTTGACGTAAGACGTGTATTATTATAGTAAGGAATACTCATAAGAACTAATTGTTCAAAAATGGTTTTAGTGCGGATGTAAACAAGGTATCAAGGACTTTTTAAACATCAAATAGATCGCATGTTTTCTTACTCAGCTGACATCTTGTTATGACTATTATAACTATTTCGTAGCTTCCTATACTACAAATCAAAATAAAATACAACGAGCTATATTAATAGTGATAATTAGAGAAATAGTCATAAACAACTTGAAACTACTCAAGGTGAATATTGTCCAAAGCTCTATTCAAACGTCCACCCTTTCAAAACTTCACTCATATAACATTGTAGCGCTGTTACTTCCGGTAAAATTTTCCCATTAAATTCATGTTATCCACAACCCCCATTGTCCACTAGCAGCTGTTGACGTCACGTAGAGAAATGAATTAATTCTCACCCGAATTGACTTTTATAGAGCAGCGATGCTAAAGCAATTTTCTTGGGGTCGCAAGACTCGCAAGCAAACTTTATTTTCGGGCCCGCATACAAACTTTTCCTTCTGTTTTCTACGACAGGAGTTTTAAGTGCTCAAGTTGTGTGACTACTTGTTCTGTTGAAATAAAAAATAGTTAGATTTAATGTAATGATGAGATTCGTAGAGTACATAATAATTATTCTTTGTAAATAGATTCATGGGCAGATAATATCTGGTTGATACGTAAAATTACAAATTGATAAAAAACCTGTCTCATATCATGCATGCTTTTAGATTAGGTTAGGCATTATTACATCTAAGGCTTTATTGCATTTAAGTTACCTACCCAGCTTGTCGGATCAAATATGATATCACTGCTTTTAAATAAATAGAGTGATGAACACAGTGTTTTGATGCATTTTGGGCTCAAAAAAATAATAATGTATGATTATATTTTGCCTTTTACCAGCGCGATTTATCGTTGTATACGCATCTACATTACAGGTTGGCTCAAGCGATCAGCAATAAATCATCGTTGATCGGTCAGTGTCAGCAAAGCTAGTAGAAATTGTTCAGCAGTCCGCAGCTTGGGTACTCCTGGGAAAGCGTGCGATATGGTATACGCTCGCAATATTGCGATTTTGTTGCACGTTTCAGTGCGAGGCACTTTGTGTATGCTGTTGTACTGTTGGGTTACGTTTATTGAATTCTCGCTCACTGTGCTTTTATTTCAAAATACTAATTAAAATACGCTTAGGAAAGTTTGTTTTGGAAACTTTTCGCAAATATCTCTTAGCGTCATTTTTCATTGCACCAGTGCGAAGCTGGGGCAGATCGGCTGCTACATCATATTTGACAGGCGTACGAGGGCACAAGCACATGTTGAGCACTAATTAACTGTTTGCGGGTGAGCTTCGCTAATTACAGGCTTTCGTGCATTTTGTGCAGCGCTAGGGTTACGCCCATAGTACACGCGTATTATTTCTGAGCGCTTCTGTGCTTAAGAGGGCACTTAATGCTGTCGGTTCTGGCTTTTTCAAAGGCTACGACGGAGGCCTTTGGGCGGCCTAATAACTCCGTCACCAGAGTTGGCCGCGGACTAATGCGAACTTTTTTTTTTATTATTAAATCCTTTATTATCCATTGAATGGCATATTTTACGTGAATCCGTGAAGTTAGCCGTTTCGATGCGCAATAGAGCTTTTTCTAACTAAATTGTCTTTGCGCATCACAAATGGCTAACTTCACGGAAGCCTAGATCCGCCGAAAGAACTATACCTAGGTATATTTATTCCAAAACCGCATTAGGTCCGCGTGGTCAATTAAGACCTAAACACTCTCGCTCGATAGTAGGCCAGTGTCCCAGCCGTGGGAACAATAGAAGGCTGTCGTGATAATAATATTTTTTTAGGTTGTTTTTTTTTATAAAATACAACCAGTTATTTTAATGTGTATCAAAGCTGCAACGCTATTTTTAAAGCTTTCTAAATAACCCTTCCTAAAAATGACGTGTTTTTTATAAACTGTGACAGACAGACAGCCCTAAACCTGTTTAAGCCTCTCTGGGCTAGACTGCCGGTTTCAGTTTCAACTCATGGGGTAGTCATGCAATTATCATGGAGTGGCTGCGTAGGGTTTAATTTTACACCATTCCAATGAAATCATATTCAGTTGTGAAATAAAATACGTTCTGGTTTGAACTCAGACTATGAAGGTAAATTAAAAATATTTACTTGCATAAAGTTGGAAAAAATATTTATGTTCACTAAGGCATTTCTCTACTCTAAGTCAAAACATCTAAATAATTACTTAACACAATCATTGTGTAAAAAAAGATCTCCGAAGGAAGGTATCAAAGGCCATAACACCGGTATTTTAGCCTAACTTGGTTTTTGATGCAACCTCAACAATGTTAAATGTTATGTAACCACAACAACTAACATTATTTGTACGAATAGATGGTAGCATCTAGCTACTCTAAATTAATCAATAGGATTATTATTTTTGCTGGTATTTATACCTAAGTACTACCTTGTTAACAGACGTTTGGTACAAATAAAATATTCTATTCTATTCTATTCTATTCTATTCTACTCTCATGCTAGAGTAAATGGCTCTTGTAGTACTCTCGACGGATCTCGGCCATCGTGAAGTTAGCTGCTTGTGATGCGCAAAGTCAATTTTGTTCGAAAAAGCTCAATTGCGCATCGAAACGGCTACGGCTGTTTCTTATTCACCACGCTTAATAGCTGTTTTTCAAATTTCGAATTCTTGAATATAGTTTTTTTGTGTTAGGAAAATACCAAGTCATTCTCCTGATGATAAGCACCGCGCACTAGTGTCACACAAAGATCCGGCACTGCACTGCGCTACTTATTAAAAAACTTTCGAATGGCAAAATTTATTGGTACAAAACTATAGTTTGAAACCAAAATGAAAAGGCCAATGATGATGATGAATATCGGAAGAGTGCTATACCATAATCAGTGCTTTCGAATGTATTAGTAATTGGAAGAGTTATTTTAAAGATCAGGATTTTATATACCTATCTATCGTACATCACAAGTGACCGTCCTTAAGCAGAAAACCCGTGGCTAAAATACACCCTTTCTTGAAAGCTCTTCATACCACCAGCACTTACGCCAGACCCGTCTCAGATAGTCCACAACCCGAGTTATCACCGAAATTAACTTATCCATACCATCAGGGGAGGTCAGTTTGAACTGGTCGGCTTGCAAGACATGACCACTTCAACTACCATTGAAGCTCAACAGCGGCCGGTGAATAAAGACCCATCTACTCATCTAAAACAAAGGTCTGGAGGTATCTACAACAGAAGTTTATACATCCAATGTAAAATGATCTCAGTCTTTAAAAATTATGTGTGATGGAAAGGTTCCAGTTGGAATGGTTGCTACATTCTGCCGTCCAGTTTTAGAAGATATTTGTCTTGAACTAAGTTGTATGAGATAAAGGATCTTTATGGCTGGTTGCAGTGTTACTAACTGCCGCTTTGAAATGATCTCCTGGCACGGTTAAGATGTTTGAAGTGAGGGGTCTCTGTCGAGTGGTATGTCTGTAATAGATTACCTTCAATAAATAAGCAACATTAGCATTATGTTTGGAGCTTCATTCGAGTAGATTTTGGTGGAATTTTGGTTCGATTTCATTAATTAGTCATGCTTTGTGTCGGGTGGTATGTTTGGTGCAAACATTAGCCCTTCATGTTTATTATGGTGATTATATTGGACTATCGGATTTAAATTAACAATGTTAGTTTTATTTGCAATTTTATTAGTATTTGCATATTATGAACCATTATTATTATTATTATTATTATTATTATTATGAGCCTGTAGTGTCCCACTGCAGGGCAAAGGCCTCCCTTCCTTCTCTACAAACATCACGGTTTTGGGCTACTGTGGACCAGGCATTAGGATAATTATGGATTAGGAACCATAATATATATATATATATATTATATTTATTTAGGTAAACCAACAGCGTTACAATGTGTATATAATGCTGTATGATATACCTACCTAAAAAATAAGGCCAAAATAAGGGTTACACAAATTAACAGTAAAAATATAGTAAGTATAAATATTGTAGTAAAAAGCGCACTATTGATTCCAATACTGCTTGATCGAGATTGATGCTAGCGATTGACAACCATTCTTATGTACGCTAAGTTGCCACTTAGGTGGTAAAAAATTGTATGTTATAGATGTCAATTTTTTTATTTTATGTATGTATTAGAGAGGAGTGTAAAATCAACCAATAGAATCGCGTCAATTTGTTCACGTCATCTTTGAGCGGCAGTATTTTTTTATTTTATACTTTTATTTCAGTTCAGGTTGTTAACCGATTTTAAGCTGTCATATTCATACAAAATAGGTCAGTTTTTGATTGAAACTAAATTTAATCAGTTGCAACCAAATTACATAATCGCCCTGTTGGTCTAAAATTTGCATATTGTTATCTGTCAATGTCATTATATCTGTAACATCAAATGGGAGAAGGACTCCTGACTGTAACACAGGTATTTGGACCTAGCTCAGGAGCCAGAAACTTCACATGGTAGGTTTTCAAACATCATGTATTTAAACTATGACAAAAACAAACACCAACCAACATTTGTAATGAACCTCTGGTTCTCTATTGCAATAATGATTTGTTTATTTAAATTTCAGTAAATGCATCAGCACAATATAAAACAAGACAGAAACATTAATCCATCCCCAACCCCGAAGCACTTTCATACAAAAATAACTACCCGCATTCTCTAGCGGCATTAGTAGAAGCAGTAGGTAGCCAAAATACTTATCTCCAGCCATTCCTTGAACATCGGCATCGTACCTAATGCCGGATGATCTGCACATAATGACAGGGTAACATCAGTGTTACGTACGCCACGAATGCAATAGAGCCACTGTGTACTACGAGTATGTCCCGACGCCAACGATGCCGACAATCCGATTTTGTGACAACAATCATGGGTCTTGCCTACGCAGCGGATGTAATACAATACAACCATACAACGCCTTCTTTCAGTTGGTTCTCATTTTTCCCGACGACCGACGCTGAAACGGTTCGATTGTGTGTTGTGATTGTACTGCAACAACCGAGCGACGCCTTTACCTTTACTTCGCCGTTACGCCCGTGGGACCAGTGTGACCCTGCCATTAGATAGCGGGCATAGAATAAATAGTACTTACACGGCTTAAGGACGGACGGGGTACTTAAGAAACCTTAAGGGTCATTGCCTAAAGTGGTCTTAGCTCGGATGGCAAATATGGGCAAATAGCTGGAAGGTTCTCGTTAAATGTCACTGAAATGAATTGAAAAAATAAGTCTCCAAATAAGGCTTCTTTCACGAGCTTCAAGTAAGTGTCAAATATAGAAAAAATGCCTAAAAATATATGTGTACTACGTACAACTATCACAACTGAGACAGTTGTACGTAGTACACTGCAAAACGATGGTAGTTAGCTCGCCTATTAATTGACACTACTTGGAAACTATGAAGAAGGTAGGGATTTAATATCAACCAATAGAGTCATCCACGTCATCTTCGCGTGGTATCACTGTTTGATTTAAGGATCGTTGAAACCAACACGGCGACGCGAAAGCAGAGCGGAAGCGTCAGCCGCGCGGCGGACGCTGCAACGGCCGCTCGCACAACAAACACAGCGTTGTTCGTATGTTTTTTGTTCGTATGCTTCGGTACCTAACTTACAGCATGCTCGCTTCCTGTTACTAAAAGTATTATTCCAAGGCTAGACCAGTTTTTTGAATAGAGAAAAATATTTATTAGCCCGTTTCATCCCAAACACTTTATCACTTTTCCATGCGGGCGCACATTTTTCTCACCAGCGCAAAATTAACCCTATTCAACGAGGGAATAAAATTAAAAAGTATGTAGGTTCTTTATCGTCGGACGAGAACCAAATTAGGTTTTTTACCTTGGCTGGATAATAATGCACAGCTTGCATGACGAGTTCTTTTCCATCGAGCGCGCTTGTTGGCTGTCTCTTTCTTTCTTGTGCGAGCTTCTATGTTTTCTCGCTCTCTACCTTTGCATTAGGGGAGTTTTCCTATGTAAAATACTTTCTGTTCATAGAATGTTTCAGGTATGTTATTTTCTCTCATAGGTTTTTACCCGTAGCGAGTGCATACGTCGTTCAAACAATAGCCTCATCTGATTGGACAAATTAAATCTTGCTCGGTTTTGCAGAATAAATTGATATAATTATTCTGAACTGGACTTTATTTTCTAGGATTTATTCGCAGTAATAGGATTATCCTCGATTAGGACACTGCGCGTTCATTTAGAACTCGTAATGTAATGAACCGTAATAGACTTAGTTTTCTTTTTCGATCTATGTGACGAAAGTCGTCAACTCGACAACATAGAGCAAGTTTTTTTTATAGCAGGCAGTAGTAATACTTCTTCGGACAAACTCTCGATAAAAGACTAATCTTGCTCTTTGATAAAACCATCATCTTATAATGTGACATTTTTTTTTTTTATGTCTTTTTGTTGACAAACACAACTTACGGCGTCGCCTATTGACATCAACAACACTAGAGGTAGGTACTGAATGGCTCTTTTTATACAAACCTAATTAGGAAATGGTGACGAGTAGGTATTAAGTAATATTTTTTGACAAAGTGTTACTTAACTCTACAGGAATGTGTCCATAATATTCAGAGCACTGCTATCTCAGAAACAGCCGCGGGCCGAAAACTCAAACTGTCGATTCGAAAAAACGCCAGCATGGGAGATTTTCTCCATAAAGCGCCCTATCACAAAACTTTGACATGTAACGCATATTATGGGAATTAGATAGCTGTTACAGCATAGTACCCTTGGGCGGTTTTCCGACATTTTTTGCTTTGAGTTATTTTTCCTTGTTTTTATTTTGTCTTTAAATTTCTCGCGGTACACATAACTGAGGACAATGCCTTGTAATATAAAAAAAGAAAAGTGTAATATAAAGTTAATATTATGAATAATTTATGAGTATTATGAATAAAACAAAGTCGTGTTATTAACACCATTTATAACTCAAGAACGGCTGGACCGATTTTTATGTTTTTGATTTGTTGGATTCTTCTCCGCCCCGAACAGCAGAATAACTATTAAAAAAACTGGAAAACTGCGAGGCATAGCTAATTTGAAAATAATAAAAATAATTTAATACAAAGAGTTTTTTTACTAACAAGTACAATCACGTACCCACATGAGTAGTTATGCGGATCAGGTTTTTAAAATAACTTTATTCCTAACTTAGATACTATGTAAGTGTAGGTACTACATTTCTAACAAACTGTTTTTTTTTTTGTTTCAGGTAAATTAATCACTGTTTAGTGCTACAATGTTGTGGCAAATAATGGTGGTGACCATAAAGGGAAAGACCTCAATGTAAGATGCAAGGCAAGATGTGGTAATGGTAAGGTTCAAGTATACTACCGATGGCGGTGTTTGGTATTGTGAAATAAAATGTTATTTTTTATAAAACACTTGGTACCGTAAATTATTAATTAAAAAGTTGTAGGTAACAATTTAGATTCATAATTTAACTAAATCGTACATCTGTCGCCAACTAAGCTTACGGAGTTTAGATTATAAGCCACCATGGCTGTTATATCCGGGATCGATCATTTAACGTATCCTCCAAAGCTCGGAAGCTTATAGTTATTAATTAAATAAATAATAAATAAATAAAGAAAAAAAAGCTAATTACAATCTTCAAATAATCACTCACTGACTTACTAAAAACTGAAACATAAAAGTAGTAGGTTTAGGTTTTTTTTTAAATATATTATCTAGGTACCTACGCCGATGCTACCTACAGATAATTAATATAGAATGAACGACATGAAGGAAGATTCTTTTACAGCATAGTCACTCATTTGTCTCCCAGTTCCTAAAAGGTTCTAATCATGTTTCCGGCATCCAGTTATCGTCTTTCCGCTCGGTTGGCGCCACTGCTCCCTCCGAGTGTAGACTTTTCGTCTTTATGGAAGCGCTGTGTTTACCACATCGACTTTTATTGTCATGCCTGAGTTATTGAGATAACAGATAAATTGAGTGCTTCGTGTCGATACACGAAGCACTCCATACGATTATGGAATTGATCAATGAGTTAAAAAAATTATATTTTAAGTAAATGCAAAAGTAACTCTGTGTGACGTTTAACGGGTAAAAAGCTGAACCAATTTGGATAATGACACGGATATACATAGTATAAATAGGTGATAGTTTAATATCTGAGAAAGAACAGATTACATTTAGTATTTAGCATAATATAATTATATTTTATTAAGAGATTAATTAAGATAAAGAATTTCCAATTGTAACTTCGAGCAGCCAATTTATGACTCGAAAATCTTCTGTTAAACTATTTTACTACATGATTATTATCTTAATTTTGTATAAGTAAGTAAATATTTTTAAAAGTGCATAATATTAGTGGTAGGTTAGGTACCTACTACTTATGTTAACAACACAATAAATTATGTAAGTACCTGAATCATTAAACTATTTATGAAACATCCTCGAAGTCACAGAATTATGGATTTTAAAATAAAAATGCATCAATCAAACGCTTAAAAAATAATTTGATAATTCCTAAATAATTTATTTAGAAAGAAAATAAAAGACCAAAACACAGACATGGATTGTACAGAAACAGACATGGGTTGTATGTTCCTCAAGACAGATTACATTAAAACGTTAAATTAACGTTCAAATTACTTCAAAACATCAAAACAGCACGTCACATCCTCATCACGAAAAGGCGGCATTAAAACAATGCTGCCAACACAACAGTGACTTGCCAGAAAAAAGGTTGAGTAACCTTCTTTGCTAAGATCATCCTTATCACTCCTATTGCGTTCCCTTAAAGTTCAAAATGGTATATCCTCGTAAATTCATAATCATTACAAGTTTTTTCAGCGCCTTTAGGCATAGGGGCTCAAGGTTGAAATTGCCTTGTTTGTTTTGTCGTATATTATAGAGGGCGCGAATCAACACACCCCATTAGACTGATGAAGAAAGTATTTTATTGCCCAACTAACGCAGTGTGATGTCTAATTACGTCTGAAATGAAGTTTGGTAGTAAAAAAAATGGCGGTTGAGCATATTATTGTGTTGGTCTGGAAGTAACGTCGGTGAACGCTCAAGTGGTGAACTTTCCAAATGTAATTAGTAGTAACAGTAGTTAGTATAGTTCGCACGGCGGATCTAGGCTTCCGTGAAGTTAGCTGTTTGTGATGCGCAAAGACAATTTAGTTTAAAAAGCTCCATTGCGCATCGAAACGGTTAACTTCACGACGGTCGAGATCCGCCGTGAGAACTATACCTACCTACTCGCAGATAGTTTAATAAGTACCTACTAGGATTTGTATAACAGCACAAAATTAATCATTCTCTGTAGGTAAATACCTACCTACTTAAATAAAACCTCGTGTAGATACTTATATCTAATATTATTCCCTTGTGGTGTCAAAAAAAATAAATTAAAGAATAGGTTATGGCAAGGACTTTTCCAGGACATAAAATGAGTAGATAGGTAGGTACTAGGTAGGTATGTAGAACATTTAAGTAAGTACTACATACCTAAACGAAATGAACTTTCAAAGAGAATTCCTTCCACTCATGTGACTCATGACTAGGTTGTACTAGTAGGTAATTCTAATTTAGAATACTTATAAAAAAAAACTCGTTTACCTACACACAAAAGCAAGTTCTCGACTATGGTATCACCTTTTTTTTTTAAAACGGCAGTTTCTTTGAGAAAATCTATTGTCGTGTTGAGGTAAGTTCGCCTCAATCCTTCCATATATCATTGGCAATCGCGGATAAGCAAATCTCAATGATTGCATTGGTCACACGCGCCATTTCCGGCAATTTTACCCCCGGCGGCCATTCGTTTCCGGAAGACAATGGCACCGGCCCGTCCGTATTCGATTTTGAATTTCAAATATTATTTGAATTCAAAATTTAATGTGTTCGATTGATTAATTGATAAAAATGTTGTAATAAAATAATAAAATTCAAAATAAGATTCAGGGTGAGTTGCACCATCTAACGTCAACGTCAAATTGTTCGATTAGTGGTGTTGGTTATTGTTAAAGTTTACTATGACAGTTACGATAACAGAATATTTGGTGCAATCCAGCCTTACTCTTTTATCCATTCATTGGTTATATTTACCTAATTAAGTATAAATATTAGCTCGCTGGTTTTTTTCATTCCTTAAATATTTTAACTTCTTATATGGAGGATAACCCTTTGCTTGATTGCTGTTTATTGCTATTGATAGCATTTTTTAGTTTTCAACCCTTGTAAAAAACAGTTAACGTAACTAGATTACAATAAATACTTCAACCCTATAATTTTGACTACCTAATTGATTAAAAAAATCTGACCTTACATACTACTTAATACATAGCTAGGTACTTATTAGGTACAATAATGGGCTCGATTCCAATCAGCAGAAAACTATTATACTGTCAAGTTCAAGATTGTCAAGATCTTCCTATTTTTAAGTTCCATTTTACCTCAAACCTGCATTTTAAATCACCATAATTTTTTATTACACACCAAGAAACTTGCCGCAGACCTATTCCGAAGTATTTCCAATAAAATGACACTCGGAGGCAAAGTTCGCGTCATAAAAAGCCATTTTCTTCACTATTTGCGGAACTTTTTATTGGAAAATACTGTTCGGTTCGGAAACGCATTTTGAAAATGGAAGTACAACAGAACTTGTGTGTTACGGAAGTAAGTAAGTAAGGCGGGAAAAGTCATACATTTTTATGCCGTAGAACAAAATAATACTTATACTTTAATAAGCTTCTTACAATACATCATCATAAAAGCCTTCTAATGTTCCCACTGCTTGGACACTGGCCTACTCTCCAGCGAGAGTGATTGGGTTTTAATCCACCACGCGGACCCAATGCGGATTGGTGGATGGCACATGTCTTTTGAATTTTTAGTTCTTGGACATGCCGGTTTCCTCACGATGTTTTCCTTCACCGTATGAGAGCACTGGCATTGCGCACATACATTTTTCATAGTGAAGAATCCATTGGTGCCAGACTGGATTTGAACCCACGACCTTAGGATCGGAAGGCGGGGTCACTACCACTAGACCACCAGTGCTCTTGTGATCACTTGTCTTGTGCCACCAGTGACTTACAATACATTGACTACTAGTTTATAATACCTAAATTATGTTAGTAATTTTCAATGTTTTGTTTTTGTCTCGAAACAAAATTTAGAATCAGGCACCTGCTAGTTTTTTTATTATTAAAGTACTGATGGTCTAGTGGTGATCTTAAGGTCGTTGGTTCAAAAGCACGTGCACGTGTTTATTCGCTTGAAAAATTTATAAGCGCAATGTCAGTACTCTCAAATTGTGAAAGAAAACATTCTAAAAATACCAGCTGGTCCCTAAAACTTAAATTCGAAAGAAATTAGCTATTGGTGGATCCGCATTAGGTCCGCGAGGTGAATCAAGAACCATATAATACGATACAAAAACTTTAAGAACAAATATTGGCCACAGCTTCATTCGTTGCGTATTTTATTATTTAAGAGTTATTTTAAGAGTAGTAGAGTTCTCTGTGATAGAGCTCGTCCGGGGAAGGACTACCACCATACCTATTTCTGCCGCCAAGCAGTAATGCTCGCATTGCTGTGTTCCGGTGTGAAGGGTATGGTTTCCGGTGAAATTACTAGCACATGAGGCTTTCGATCTTAGCCTCAAGGTGGCAACCCGCGAGTGATACCTCTGGCATTGCAAGCGTCCATAGGCTGCGGTAACCGCTTACCATCTTGTGGGCCGTACGCTTGGTTGCCACTTCAGTTGTATAAAAAAAAAAGTATGGACAAATTTGCAATCGATCAAGTGACTGAAAAACCGTATTGGTTGTAATAGCGATTGTGTATACTCTCGCCCGAAATAAGGCCAGTGTTCATCATAGTCTTCTGACTATTATGACACTGAACTAGTAGGTAAGTATAGTTCGCACAGCGGATCTAGGCTTCCGTGAAGCTAGCCGTTTGTGATGCGCAAAGTCAAAGAGTAGTAGAGTTCTTTGTGATAGAGCTCGTCCGGGGAAGGACTACCACCATACCTATTTCTGCCGCCAAGCAGTAATGCTTGCATTGCTGTGTTCCGGGGTGAAGGGTATGGTTTCCGGTGAAATTTCTGGCACATGAGGCTTTCGATCTTAGCCTCAAGGTGGCAACCCGCGAGTGATACCACTGGTATTGCAAGCGTCCATAGGCTGCGGTAACCGCTTACCATCTTGTGGGCCGTACGCTTGGTTGCCACTTCAGTTGTATAAAAAAAAAAAAAAAAAAATAGTCAATTTAGTTAGAAAAAGCTCCATTGCGCATCGAAACGGAACTTCACGGAAACCTAGTTCCGCCGAGAGAACTATACATAAAGAAAAGCTCAAAAAGTTTAATAATTAGATCATCATCATCCACAGCCCGACTTCACCTACTGCTGGGTATAGGCACAGTATAGGCGTTTGTGCCATCATCCGCGACCCTGTGCTAATCTGATCCACTTACAGCCCGCGACTTTCACTATGTCGTAAAAAATAGAAAATAAATAAATAATAAATAAAAGTTTAAGTTTAAAACAAAATAAAAGTGCTGGCATTCGTTTTGTAGTTTACAGTATGATACAAAATATGTAAATGAGATAGAAACATCTTCTCTACTTCTTTATTCCTTTGCCCAACTTCGAAACAGACAATTTATGTGCATTCCCAATTGTTAGAGCTTCCGACTTGATTTCAATTGATTTTTATCTTTGCTTCAGTCAGAATTAGAATCAGGGCGCCCCGATTCTAATCCTATCCATGACCTTTTTTTTTATTTACTTAAAATTACCTTTTTTACTACATTTTAGACATTTTTGCTTGTTTTTCATAGATCTGGCCAGTAAAAGTTTGGCAGTCAGTGATAGATAGTACTTATCAAAGTTATGGGCAACACCTATTACCTAGTTGGTTGTATCTTATCGTACGTATGACGTAGGTCCCCATTAATTGGCCGCCCTTATATTATTTCTGTCAAGTTTTTACAGTTTTTTTTTCCACATTCGATATTTTCTCTATTAAACGCTTTTTAATTAGGTTACACGCACCGTGCACGTGTAACTAGCACAAATTCACCTAGCTTGTAAGACGTTTCAAAGTGATCCTTTTGATTTTATTGAAGAAAACTATTTTGAATTTAAAATCAATCTATATAATTTCCATCCCCCGATCCGTGTTGGATTCGCGTAGTTGATTAAGACCTAAGACCCGATCACTCTCGCTTAAGAGTAGACCAGTGTCCCAGCAGTGTGAGTGAACATTAGAACATGATCAGTCATCATGATGATAAAAAAACTCTGGACCTTATTCATAAACGTACTTCAAACCCCTGTTGTATGTGTGTGTATGTCTTGACACTATTATTTTGTTCATTATAGAAACACAAGGAAAGACAATATTAGCAAGCTGCTAAAATGACAGTTTTTTATAAATAAGCGTTTATTCATAGATGACAGCCTTTCAAGCTACACAGCTGGTCACATAATTTTCTCTCCTGCTGAATAACGCTCGTCACATTTTCCATTACCGCATTATACGTCGCTTTGAAATTTTCATTACCACGTAACACTTCCTTTGAATTTATCAAGACGCTGCACTCTGCCTCACAAATTAAATTTACTTGCATCTGCAGCTTGTAAGTGAATCCCAGCACGTAGCCATAAGTAATGTAAGATTGCACGCCACACGCCACACTGGGGAAAGAGTGTTGGTACCAAACAACCAATTTTCAGTCAGCACAACCGTCGGAACACATTGTTTAGCTACACTTTTAACTAAACTAATATTATAACGCGCAACACACACCGTTGGATCCTTGTCGTTCATACAAATTAAACAAAATCACCCGCGGAAAATCTGCTGCGGGTCCGCGCCGGGGGTTTAAAAAACAACTACAGGCTCGATTTTTTAAATTCTTTCACTAATAGAATGCTACATTATTCTTGAGTAACATAGGCTATTAATGATGTCCACCCGTGTGTAACCGGGACGTGACGCTAGTGTATTATAACTTTATAACTAATGAAACGCTCCACGTGGCTTTGTTTGCGTTGATTTATTTTACACTAGCAGGCCGTTCCAGCTACGCGCGGGCGCAACGAAACCGCACCCGTGCGAAGCCGGGAAGGGTGCTAGTAATAAATATAGCCTATGTCACTCAGGGATAATGTAGCATTCTAATGGTGAAATATTTTTTTAAATCGGACCAGTAGTTTTTGAGTTTATTCGTAACAAACAAACATACAAAAGTACAAATCTTCTCTCTTTATAATGTTAGTATAGATACAACCTCCTCGCTATGTCTTGGAGGAGTTTTTCTCGAATTCTATCCTTGGTGCACTTGCACATGCACTACTAGCTGTTAGTTTGCTATTCCGTTAATCAGTATCGCAAAGTATTTTTATTATAATTTAGATGATCGGTAGAGTTAGGTGTTAGAATATTTGTTCTGTGACATGATAGATCTTTGCATAGTATATAATAAACTTCCTAGTAGTGTCACTGAAGCAACCAGCTTAAATAGATTTAAAAACAAATTAAAACATTGGCTCATTTGTAACACCTACAGTTATGAAGAGTTCCTAGACCAAAAGGTGATTAAATTAGATTTAGTTCTACTAAATGACTGACTAAACTAAATATATTTTATGAACTTATTTACTGACTTATCTTAGAAAAAACAACTCATCTTATTATAATGAAATTTTCACAATTAATACTATTGTTAACTACTTATTTAACATTGTTTGTTCAATCCTGTATTGTTATTATTTTTTTTACTTGCCTACTTGTACCTATTTGTGGATATATTTTTTACCTATTGTAAAAAAAACAAACAAGGGTACCTATCTAATTTGTAATTGGTAACCTAGGCATAAACTTAGTTACTCAATTGTTGACGTGTACCTACTACTTGTTTACCAAATAAATGATTATTGATTATTTGCAAACGTGAACACAGCCGCTTCACAAATGCAAAACATTTTAGTTTCTGAAGAATCCATTGCTTATTCAAATGCTTCGCATTTGCCAAGACCCGCTATTCGAAATATGCATTACTTAACAGTTTAGTCGACTAAAAAGACTGTCCCGCCTTGTGGCAACTGCGGTCCCGATTCCCAACATTGCCGAGTAAGTGCAATTGCAACAGTTTAAGTTAAATCCGATCCGGTTTAGCGGAATTCAACTGATAGGATAACTTGTGTGCAGGAATTTGTATTGTCTTAGAAACGACAAATAGGTACATAATTACGTCCTATTTGTCGTAACTACGAACTATTCCACATTTCAACCAAAATAGTGTAGTGTTCGATCGTTAGAATCTATCTAAACCGCAAAATTTATTTTGATAGAATTTGACACGGAGATTATTGGAGATAGCTAGAATTATGGTGTAAGATAAGCAATTTTTCGTTCTAACCCGACGCAATCACTACTTTCTAAGTGATTGCGTACTTTTATTTGTTCTGTAAATAAAGTTAAATAATTTGAAAACAGTAAGGTCGTAGTATTAACCTCTGTCAGCTTATATGTCTGTCGTCATCATCATCTTCAATGGCAAGTAATCCGCTAAAATTACATTTTCTTTTATGAATAAGGGGGTTAAAGTTTAGACTATAGAAGCACTTACAATGAACGAAACATTCTAATTCACTGAAAGTGCAAAGTTCGTCTGACTGGTCTGGGCCACAGATAGCGGAATAGTTTTAGTCTAAGACTACTTCGAGGCACTACTGGGGCCAGACGTCCAAAGACTTGTTACTTATTAGTTTCTACTTGTTCTGTTGTCGGCTTTGCAATACTGTTGTACAATTTAACTAACGTTTAAATATAGAGTCGTAGAGCAAAAAACTTCCGTGATTGAGTATTTTCTATTCGAAATTTGAGTGATAATTTTATTTGAATTTTGAAAAGAAAACTCGCTTATATTCACGACTATGGATACCAAGGAGTTAGTATGACTAACTAACATGTAGGTAAGAAGGCTGATAACAAAACAAACGAATTTTTCGGGTAAGTACGTAATTATCTACAGTTTTTTTTTTTTTTGTAATTTTATAAGTAACTAAGTCGTTACTTAGATATTTTTTAAGTTAGTAATTTTATGTTCTATGATAATTTGCATAAAAATATAATCTCACAACACAAAAACCTAGTATTTTTGGTCAAATAAGTTAATCAGCATTAAACCAACAAACTTCCCCATAAAGGAGATAAATCTTGGGACAAAAACAGCGAGAAAGTCTTATAAGAAAGCAAAGGTCCTAACAAGACTTTCGTAATGAAACAGAGACTCCAACATTACTCATTTGTAAGAAAAACATTTCCCAAATCCAGTTTTGACCCAGAAAAATGTCGCACTATCTGACCCAATTCGGTCGAAGGCAATGACCCCCTCATTCCTCGTACTTTCAAGCTCACATTATTTTAAGGCGCGCCGAATTTCACCGATCACGACCACGGGAAAATATCCCATACCCTCGACATGTGTAAGGTGGGAATCGCTTGGCGTTTAGGAAATTTATTTTAAGAATTTATCTAGCGAATGATCATGCGAGTGTAAACTTTATAGACTGAGCAAGTAAATTACTTTTTGGCGACGAGAGCCGTTTTGTTTACGTGTGAGTTTGAGCTGCTTTTTTATGGCGTCGCTTTTACTATAGACCGATGGTCATGAGTTTTTATCCCAATTTAAAACATCCTTATAGTTTAAAAAAATATATAAGAAATCAAACCCATATAGTTTTCTCAATAAAATGACTGAGTTTTCTCAATAAAATGACGAGGATCACTTTGAACTTTGAAGGTGAATTTGCGCTAATTCAAACGCGCCCCAGCCTAAAAAAATCTGTCGGCTAGTACGTGCATAAATTGCTATTATTTTTCTAGGTACTTTCAATATTTATATGAAAGTTTTAAATTTTACAATGAGGTATTTATTAGCCAACTTTTTTTAAGAAACTAACTAAGCAGGTACCACACGTAAGTAATTGGGTTTATTGCTATGTAATTCTTAGGTTTTATGACATTCACATATCTACTCGTAGTTTAAATAAATAATTATGTAACTCAGAATTGTTTTATTTAAAGATTTATATTTTGTAAAATCAAAGTGCCCATAATCCGGAAATCAATCCGGTGCTGATACGGCTACGGGGCACGCGAATTTATCCGTAAATCCGGACGATCGTAATCAAACGCTGCGGATAGCGTCGACAGAGCTCGTTGCCGGCTACACGACTTTTTACCGGACCCTTTGTCTCTTCTCTTTTTCTTTGTAGCTAGGGTTACCACATTTCAAAAGTTATAAATATTCAATACAAAATTATCTGATAAACTTTTACCTAGATCATCTTTACTAAAAGGTATCATAAAGAAAGATTTTTGGTTTGTTTGTTTGTTCGTACCGCTCATAAATTACTGAACTGGATTTGGCTGAAATTAAAAAGATATTATATAGGAGATGCTTTAAAATAATCTGCAAATGGCTCTCCAATTAAAAAGAAAACTAAATATTAAAATTTAATTTAGTTAGGTATTTTTCAAAAAAAAAACGAAATATCGGGGAACATACATGGGGTATTTTCAGATACCCCTGAATCTGGGAAATCTTAATTTTTCTTATTGACGTCTATATTGTATATACTCTTGACATTACTTATAAACACATTGTAAAACATTTTTTTTTTTTTTGCTTTGGCGGGTTTTGAACCCTCAACCTTCTTGATAAGCAGATCCTCTTCCCCTTCGTCTAGCCTTTGGGTATGTTACCATATCCCTAAACTGGCAGTCGAGATAGCGATTAAACTCTACTGTAAATTTAAAAAAATCACGGCCAGGTGTCAACCCTACACCATACCCTCGGGACGAAACTTCGCAATGGCGACAATTTATGACGGACGCTGACGGCGCCTAATTCGGGCAGCTCTCATTAAACGGACTCAACGCGGACCTATATTCACTTAGAACGACTATTCTGCCGGCGAGACCGTCCCGTTTTTTCGTCCCGCTTATTTATGATGCTCTTACGTCTTGTCCCATTTTCAGGCGATCTTTTGAACGGTCTAAAGGCTTGTAGTAGATGAGTGTGCTTGTTTTAACTTAAAAACTTGCTAATACTTCTTTATCATCATGACAGCCTTCTTATATTTCCACAGCTGGGAAACTGGTACGCAAACCTAATGCGAATTGGTGGATGGCGCATGTGTTTTGAATTTTTAGCTTTTAGATATACCGGTTTCCCAATGACATTTTTCTACAGCATCTGGAGAGCATTGGCAATCGTTAATAAATTTCTCTAATAGAAAAATTAATGGGTGCACGACTGATTTAGAACCAACTACGTTAAGATCGGAAGGTGGTGTTATTACCACTAGACCACCAATGCTCTAGCTCTCATTTGCTTTTATAAAACAGTTCAAGTTAAAAGCTCGAACAACGATACAATACCTTTGATCTTTGATACTATGCAGCCTTACTCGTAAGTGCTACTGTAAGTGTGAAACAACCTACAACCTTTCCTATCACATTCTCATGAGTCCTCTTTATCTGACGGAACTTTCGGTTCATTTCAATCAGTTTAATCTAGAGCGGCTTACGCTCTTACTCAATGAAACAATGAGCGAGTCAGTTGGCATCCTTTGGGTTATATTTAAATCAGCGAAGAGCTGGAGCCAAATCCTGGCGTGACCCATTTCCGCTCAATCCGCGTAATGCTGCCCGACAAACTTCCGACCGGCGTGGTCGCAGTTACAGCGGTTTGATAATATTTAAAGCTACAGGTTTATTTTTGTATTATGCTGTCTAGACTAACGTGTAGAGACTACGTTGGTGACTACTTAGCATTTATGTTGGTAGCTGGTGATCAATGTTGGCCGGCAAACTAAATAGTGTCGGTTTTTCGTGCACACATCAAAGGATCTTGGCATGCTCCACTAACAGTGTTTACACGTTGGCGTCATAATGAATAGTTTTTTTATTATTCGTCAACTAATAAAATTGTGTTGCTCTTGCTCTGGTCCTTACCCGTGGTCCATCTTGTTAGCTCACCTGTGTGAACCACGGTCAGGTTTATTTTGGTCCTTACTCGTTTACAATTTACAATATAGTTTAAAGCCAATTTGTAAACATCAAAAATTGATATTCGATATTTTGGTTCAACATGCTGGCCCAACACCTTGACCTAATGTGTAGGTACAGCTGGCTTTAAATGGCAGAGAAGATCCTCCAGATGTTAAGCTGGTTATGATGCGCAAAGGAAATTTAGTTCGAAAAAGCTCCAATGCAACAAAACGGCTAACTTCACGACAGACGAGATCCGCTTGCAATAATATAACCGCGTTCAGTCGCACCACACTTTTGCCTTGCGTAACACTCCAGCCTCCCTAAAAAAATAATAACACTTTGCATAAGCATTTTTTCGTCGTTTCCACAGCGCGATGAAACGACGACTTTACATACAAATGCGCCTAAAGTGGGTTAGCTTGAATTTCTCAAAATATAGTCGAAGTGGTTACTTTGGTTGGTAAAACTGGAGATACGAGTACTTGTAACGTTTTATCATAAATAGTACTTGTGGGTCTACCGTGAGATCAGACTATTCTCTCTAGGAAGTCCGATAAAAATGCCATATCAGCCAATCAAAATAACCATCAGCCAACCACCAATTTGGCCTAAGATAAAGGTACGTATCGAAAACCTCCTACTCTACTTTGCTAAGGTTCATAAATAATAATACTTTAATGTAAACAAACATAAAAAAACATACCCACATCTGATCTCAAAAACAATTTTCGCACAAAAGCTGCAAATCTTTCACTGTGCTAGTGTTATCCAAGGCAGGAGTGTCTCAAAACCTCAGAATATAGGCTAAGTGGTCGCATCCTATTCAAGGAAGTCTGTGCTGTAAGACACACGGTCTCATTGTGAAGAACGCCTCTTGCGAGACAAGATGACGAGAATGAGGCTGAAGCGGCTGGAATTGCTTTCACAGCTGCAGGCTGGAATCTGAAGATTAAAAAGTTTTATTACAGTTGCGCCACATCGTTCGTTCGTATGAGTCAGTGGCCAACTCTGGTGACAGAGTTTCTAGGCCGCCCGAAGGCCTCTGTCATGGCCTAACAACTTTGAAAAAGCCGGGACCGACTGCTTAACGTGCCCTCCGAAGCACGGGAGCGGCCACTGGCGGTCACCCATCCAAATGATGACACCGCGGAACAGTGCTTAACTTCGTTGATCTGTTACGAACAACTTAGCCAGCTACGTCACGAGCGCTACATTAAACAGTAGTATAGACACAACATAATTAGTATTATATGGATTTTATTTTAATGCGAGGTACTTAAATTAGTTAGTTAGATATAGTTCGCACAGCGGATCTAGGCTTCCGTTAAGTTAGCCGTTTGTGATGCGCAGAGACAATTTAGTTTGAAAAAGCTCCATTGCACATCGAAACGGCTAATTTCACGACGGCCGAGATCCGTTGTGAGAACTATACAACGAGTATCATCCCTTGCTAATAGGTTATACAAAGAAATGATATCTTGTATAATTTTGGAGGCTTTCAAGCGACATATCAACTACGTCACCAGAGTTGGCCACTGACTCTTCTTCTTCTTTTGTTTAATGGCCTCTGTGGCTAGTTTGCCACAATTATGCCAGTGTCAAGTGTATTTGGTTGTTTGATTGTCGCTTAGTAACGTAAACAAACGAAATTTGGAAAGAAACGTGACTTTTCTTTCAAAATTCTCCTGGAAAGTCTTTGACTAAATTACCAACCAACATTACCCCTCCATTTCACATTCCATTTTTCATTACTTACACTTGTGCTAAATAAACAAGTTAAATTGAATAAACTGCCACCAAATTTACGCAATAAAACTTAAAATAACACGAGAAAAATAATTAAAATGGGAAGACGCATGTCGTTTTGACAAGATAGCCAAAGACAATCCGGCCACTGACTCTTACGAACTTACTTACTTTTTTTTTATGTCAGCAAGTGACAGGACAGCCACGGCGCTCACCTGATGTTACCACGCCTGACTATTACAGATGCAGTGCCACCTAAAGCTTAAAGTTTTTATGTGTTTTTTTTTTTAATATAGAGGTGAAGTTTACAAACTCATTTCTAGGATTTATGATAGGTACACCATTAGACATAGTAACCAACAGTTACAAAACTTAGTTACGTAGACGCACTAAAGGACATTTCCAAGTAAATATCAATCGCCTCAGCCAACAATGAGCACGCCGAGCCGCGGCCCAGGGATTCCTTCGCAAGTAAACAAGGATTCACTTTCGTTGGATGAGCAATTTCATGAATAAACATAATAAAATGGCGGAAGGTCGAGCCTTGCACTGATTTACTGCGAGGAGTTCCGCCGCCGCGGCGCAAAGGAAAAGTAAAAGGCGGGTGATTGTACAGCTAACTGATACTAAACATGCATGCCTGCGACGCAGAGGTTGCGGGTTCGATTCCCGCCTCGGGACAAATGTTTGAACGATCTACAAATATTTGTTCCGAGTGTTCTGGGTATTTTCTATGTATAATAAAAGTATCTATCTATGTATTGTATAGTATTAAATATATATCAGTCATCTAGTACCCATAATACAGCTCTGTTTACCAGCAGCTTACCTTGGGGCTATATGATGCTGTGTGGATTGTCCAGCATTATTATTATTATATATTAACAGTCTATATAAATATTAATATACATATTAACTGTATGCAAACCTCCTTGTTGGATTTTGATATTACTTAGATGCTAATCAGTAGTTTGACGCTCTTGTCTTTGTGATGAGCTGATCAGGGAGTATAGTGATATCAAGCATTGTCTTTCATTGACATTTTAAGTTGATTTTCAAAGAATCTATCATGATAGATTTGAAAGACATTTTAGCTAGCAGAGGTTTTAAGTACGTTTATGAGTTACGTTGCATCACGACGCCTGCTTCTGCTGCCTGGAGGTGGCTACGAACTCTTACAGTTAGTATACTGCAGTCAGTATCGTGACGATTTTATATGATTATGGGTGGATTTGACCAACTTCTGAAATAACTATTCTCCGGAATAAGAAATGTCAAATACAAATAAACTGTTCGTTTACTCGCGAATAATTACGATTTATTCAGAGAATAGTGCCCATTTCAGTTTGGTCGAATCCAACCATGTCACCTATCGAAGCTGATAAACTATTGGATACGTCATGATTAGGCTAGGCAGTCTTTACTTCATATGATTACGGAGCGCTCGTGACGTAGCTGGCTAAGTTGTTCCCAACAGATCAATTAAGTTAAGCACTGTTCCGCGTAGTCACTATTTGGATGGGTGACCGCCAGTGACAATTTCAACTGAGCGCTCCCGTGCTTCAGAGGGCACATTAAGCAGTTGGTCCCGGCTTTTTAAAAGTTGTTAGGCCATGACAGGGGCCTTCAGGCGGCCTAAAAACTCTGTCACCAGAGTTGGCCACTGACTCATACTAACTTACTTTTTTATGACTGCAATTGTGCTCTATATCCGCTACACCTCGCCTCTCAAACTAGAGCCAAGTATTCAGGATAGAGGAGTGTGCGCAATTCGTACGGAGCTCATTCTCATTGTTCCAACGTTAATGTAAAGCTCTGCGTCATATACCCTTGTAGTTTGCTCTAAGGTAGGCTACCACGAAAGTAAGTTGTTTATCGTGTAATTGCAAGAGGGCAAAACGCAACGCGAAAGAGGGCATTCGCTTTTTCACTGTTCCTGAAGAGGACTCTAAATTGAGTCAAAACATTGTCTATACGTGAAACGAGTACGTGAAAATTCCCGTTTTTTTCATAGGTAATTTATTTTGGGGGAACATGTTGATTGTTGATTTTTTGATAACGTAGTGACGGCAAAAGCACTGGCAGTTTTACTGTCACTGACTAAACAAGTTACCTGGGTGTTAGGCTGCTTATACAGGGTGTAATCGTTAAGTGTGCACAGGCGATTATTCCGTAACTATTGCAGATATCAAAAAACTTTAAACTGATATCGAAAGTACTTTACCTAATGAGTAAAATGACATTAATAACTTTTTAAAAATAAAACGAGAAATATCCAAAAAAAATACATTAATCACTCCCATACATTTTATTTCTTAGTAAGTATAAAATTTTGTGTTCAAAGCATATGTTCGAAGTGACGTCCTCCTTGTGCAATACAATAACGAGCTCTATTTACAGTTTCTAAATGAACTTTCCTTAACATTTGCGGAGTAATTAAAGCAATTGCACGACGTACACGATTCTGTAACTCTTCTAGGCTGTGTACTCTCTCAGCGTACACGTGGTCTTTGACAAATCCCCATAGGAAGAAATCACAAGGCGTGAGATCCGGGGATCTGGCAGGCCAAGGGGTTGCACTATTATTGGCTATTAAGCCATTATAATTGTTTCGTAAGAAATTCATTACAACATTTGTATTATGTGCAGGTGCTCCATCTTGTTGAAAAATTATCGACCTTCTTTCATCGTCTGGAATTGGTTCTAAGAGACTTGGCATATCGTTTTGTACAAAGGAGAAATATCTCTGTCCATTTAAGGTTCCACTGTAAAAATATGGCCCAATGATCCGATCTCCAAGAATACCACACCACACATTAATTGAGAATCGCACCTGAGCTCTAACTTCAGTAGTTAAGCGAGGATTGTCAATTGACCAATAATGCGAGTTTTTTCTATTGTAAATGCCGCAGTTTGAAACATTACTTTCATCGGTCCATAAAATTGACCTTACATTGACATAATTATTGACTAGCCAATTGCAATAGACCAGCCGACGAGCAGGATCATCATTGTGCAGCGTTTGAGTAGGTTTTATCTTAAATGCTTTGAAGTTGTGTTTTTTTAATAACTTGTGTACATAATTGTGGGACACTGGAAATGATCGGGCCACTGAACGCGTTGATTCTTGTGGATTATCTACTACGTAGTTAATAATATTGTTATCTAAGTCATTATCAAATTCCGGAGCTCTTGTTCTCGAACCTTTTTTTCTGTTAAAAGATCCATAATTTATCAAATTGTTATCCAACTTACGTAAATACGTACCAGAAGGAACTTCTCTATCTGGGTACTCTCTTCTGTAGGCGATAATGGCCGCCCTATTGTTACAATCATGTTTGTAGTACATTTTTAACATGTCCCTCTTTTCTGTATTGGAATATGCCATTTTTCAATCAATAAATGCAACAATCACGATTATTAACGCAAATTGAAAAATACAATAAATTGGCGGGAACGAGAACCCGCGATAAAGAATTTGAATTTAGAACGAACACCAAAGAGTATCTTTCTTTTTGTTTTTATTTAGTATGTTGCTTTTCAGCTATAGTTCAAATCAATACAATATTGAAACAAGGTTTATTATAAATTTGAAGTGGTAAGATAATTAATCTACACGTGTATCTACTTGAAATTCATTAATACCTTCATATCGTACATAATTATAAAATGACAAGGGTAAAATGAGTAGGTACTATTCCACTTAAAATAAGGAAACTAAAACCTTTCTACTATCTCATACTAAATGTATGGGAGTGATTAATGTATTTTTTTTTGATATTTCTCGTTTTATTTTTAAAAAGTTATTAATGTCATTTTACTCATTAGGTAAAGTACTTTCGATATCAGTTTAAAGTTTTTTGATATCTGCAATAGTTACGAAATAATCGCCTGTGCACACTTAACGATTACACCCTGTATAGCGGCAAAAATTATTTCCAGGACAAGTTCTATAACAAAGAACTCTACTACTGGGTTTTTACTGACATGAAAAAAAAGTCAGAAAATAAATAATGTGAAGGTTTCTGAGTAGACCACCAGGAAGCATCCCCGCTCATCCCCATTACACATTAACTTTGCACGCAAAGTGCCTCCCATTTAAATTTAACCTACTGCGATCGCGTCTCTTAATCCAATGCGTCTTTTTGTTCAGATTTTAATGTTCAGCTTTCCAGCCTCTGATACGTCAATAAACTATAATAAATAATAATTTTTTCAACACACTTGCTTATGACGTGGCTCTATGGTCATCGCAATTCGGCACAGAATGACACCCATAATCAAACTATGACTTTTTCATTGCTTTAACTCACTAGTGAGTTATAGATTTTTTTTTGTTATTTTATTAAGAGTTTTTATTGTTATTTTATTCACAAGTGTGTTGAAAAACGTCGTATGATACACGTGTGTATTGATGATTACCGTCCTCGCCTATCTTAAGACCCTCGCCTACGGCTCGGGTCTCAATGGCGCCTCAGCGGTAATCACCAATGTTACACACTAGTACCATAATGTACTAAAGTCAATGAACAAGTCTGGATAGTTATTCAGGCTCTTGAGTAAGAGTCAATCTTGCAACTGCAGCCCTTACTTAGTTAACAAGACTTATAGGAAGAAAATAAGTGGCTAAAAAAAACGTTTCCCAGCAAAAAAAATATGTTTATACCAGCCTCTATAGGAGCATTTAAGAGTAGTAGAGTTATCTGTGATAGAGCTCGCCCGGGAAAGGACTACCACCATACTTATTTCTGCCGCCAAGCAGTAATGCTCGCATTGCTGTGTTCCGGTGTGGAGGGTATGGTTTCCGGTGAAATTACTGGCACATGAGGCTTGCGATCTTAGCCTCAAGGTGGCAACCCGCGAGTGATACCTCTGGTATTGCAAGCGTCCATAGGCTGCGCTAACCGCTTACCATCTTGTGGGCCGTACGCTTGGTTGCCACTTCAGTTGTATAAAAAAAAAATAGATCCTACTGCACAGAAACTCACGGTAATATCTCATAACTCATAGTGACGATATGTTGTTTCTTGGTTAATATTCCGTATGTAGCTTACTATTATATCCAAAAATAATTTCATGAAGGTCAAGTACTATCGACCGAGCCGTAATTTAATTTAAGTCACAAGCTGTACAAAATACAGCCTTCCTAATAAATATTTGCATAATTCGGTTAACTCATTCCTGACATCACATTGGGCCCGATGTCTAATTGAATCAAGCCGCATAAAATATTCATACGATATGATAATCCGGGTTGAGCCCCGCTCGGCTAACTCCCCCTTGGACAGAAACCACAGCCGGATGGAAGCAGTTTAGTCTTTAGCAGTGGTCGCCAGCCGCCAACTCTCTGGGAGTGGTCGTGCATACATTTGTCTTTCTAACTGCGAAATGCTTGATTTATTTATGCTTTTGTTCTTTTTCTTCGTTTTATTTTATAGACTCTGTGGCTTGCGCTAAGTAAACAAGTTAAATTGGATAAACTGCCACCAAATTTACGCAATAAAACTTAAAATAACACGAGAAAAATAATTAAAATGAGAGGACCCAAGTCGTTTTGACAAAATAGCCAAAGACAATCGCTTTTGTTTTTGTACAGAGGCGGCAATAATGCTTTTGACAATCGTAAACGTTCACGTATCGTTCAGCTGTCAATTTGTATGGAGTTTAAAGTAAAAATTTAGTGCGTCAAACAAACTACAAAAATCACGTGCAATTCCTTTTTTTTATACTACTAAAGTGGTAACCAAGCGTACGGCTCACTTGATGGTCAGCGGTTACCGTAGCCTATGTACGCATGCAATATCATAGATATCACTTGCGTGTTACCACCCTGAGACGTTAGATGGTAAGTCTCATGTGCCTGTAATTTCGGCTCACTTGATGGTCCGCAGTTACCGTAGCCTATGTACGCATGCAAAATCATAAATATCACTTGCGTGTTACCACCCTGAGACGTTAGATGGTAAGTCTCATGTGCCTGTAATTTCACAGGAAACCATACCCTTCGTACCGGAACACAGCAATGCGAGCATTACTGTTTGGCGGCAGAAATAAGTATGGTGGTATTCCTTCCCCGGACGAGATCTATCACAAAGAACTCTACTACTCTTAATATTAAAAATATTAGCCAGTTTAAGGTTGGATCACGCGTCACTTTTCTATTCATATTTGTAACTATAAATATTTCCTGGACTCCTACAAATATTTCAAGACCAAAGTTACTCAAATCGGTCTGCAGTTCTTGAATTTTAGCGAGACTAACGAACAGCAATTCATTTTTATTTAAAAGAAAATAAGACATTTATTTATTTATTTAGAAAACAATATATGCATGTATATTAGAAATAAAAGAATATTTCTAATGCATGCATATTCTTGTTCTGGAATTAAGTAAATGTATGTTACTTCGATAATCATTGTTAAATTGATCTAGCTAGATAATGCTTATATAAGCTGTGGCACGACCAACCAACCCTTGATAGATTCATAGTTTAGGCAAATTGAGAAGTTTAGTGTAGTGTGTATGAGCAATAATGTTAGAGCTAGATGTATATTGATTGAGAGAGATTCTACTGGAATTTAATAATTTTAAATTGGTTGTGTTGTCTCAACGATAGTTAGGTTTATATAGATAGTTACCGTGCTCTGTGGATTAATGGATTGTACTAAAAAAATCATTTTTGCTCAAAATATAAAATATATAAAACACTTCTTGCCTAAACGTGTAACAAAGTACTGGAATAAACTACCAGAATCGGTGATAAGTGCTCCTTCAGTGAACTCTTTCAAAAACAGACTTGATAAACATTATAAATTAGTGCACTGATAAGATATACACGCATCAGCCTAATAGCTGCCAGTGTATAAATATCCTCAAAATAAAATTCAAAATATGGTTTTACCAAAATATGGTACCTAGTTTAGTTCTAAGCGTACATTATATACAAATGAAAGACGACGAATGTGACTTTGTTCTATATTCTATAGATTTTGTTGTTCAACAATTACTTGATAGCAAAAAGGCACCCACGGTATTTCGTCCAATTGTTTGCATAACATACAAACAAGACGTAAGTAGCTACCCTCTTCAGAAGTTAAGAATCCTGATCACAGAATAAATAAAGTATTACGACCAGATGTTTCACTTCAAAGATATTCGCGAGCTGTTTAATTTATCTTTGGTAAAACATCATCACAATGCTTAATGCATAGATTTACCTATATATCGCAAATTTATATAAATATTTTTATTAACCACACTCAGAACAAAAACTGCTGAACCTAGAAACTTGAAAATTGGAGAGTGTGTGCTTTGTAGTGTGTATAGGTGTACTAATAAAAAGGAGTTCCCAAAATTCAACTTCTACATGACACATAACGTAGCGGAGAGATGAAGTATGTATAAAAAGTTATCATAATTATAATAATTCAAAGTAATTCAAACAGTTTTTTTATTGGCCAACTCAGCTAATGGTATAAATATGTATTATTGTCGTGACACCAAATAACAATAATTGCTAACTAGAAAATAAGATATATTATGATTCAAATCTGAGTAACATAAAGATCTGTAGAAAAATGATATTAGTTTAAACTCAGCGCTACAATAGAGCTGTTCTAATGGTAGAGCCAATAATAAAATGTCTACGACTAAACTGAGCAGGTAGTCTAAAGTGATTCTTGCCGGTTCTCGTCACAGAAACAATAAAAATATCTGTGTTTCTTCAAAGCTTTCGTCGCTCCCACTGCCAGTTCTAAATTCGTTATCCTTCAATTTCTTCTTCATAAAAACGTAATCTTGTTAGGAGAAAACTTATTTCATAAAGACGGGGGGAGCTGGTACGAATTAAAAGAAATTCTATACTTTTGTGCGGAAGGAACAAAAAATATTAATGGCCTTTGTAGTAATGGAGCCGACGATTGTAACTGTTGTAGGCTTACTGTTACCGTTGAGTTTCTGTCGTTAAAAGTTTACTTTTCTACTCCTGTTGATATGAATGGACTTTTTTATTATATCGCAAACTGACGCCAGTAGGTTAAGTGAATCTATATAGGGTACTTATGAATATATACTTATGGGTTCAAAAAAGTACGGGTCGAAAGCACTAAAAACTTACTTACTTTGAATCGTTATTTTAAAAACATTAAACATGAACTTAATACAATGAGTTTATGTTTTATTTTTTCAGGTAAAAAATAGAAAAAGAAGAGTAGAAATTTTTCAACGCTTGGCTTTTTTTGTTGGAGTGTCAAGTCGGTGTCGATACTGCGTATAAAAAAGCTTTTCTTAATTTTTGTAAAATTCTTATAAATAAACATAAAGTAGTACCACAAAACATATTTTTTTTAATACCATAAACAATATCATTACTGGATCCACCCAGTCCCCCAACCTACTTTCCAAAACCAAATTGAATAACACAACGGAGACTTTAGCTACCTGTAATCGAATCTACAGATGCCGTTTGAGAAAATTAAAAAAAATACTGCTCCCGAAGGCAGAGGCCGAACGTCAACGCAATTTTATCTTAATCTGTATTATGACGAAACCAACTTGGCAACGCTTTAATAAAAATTTTGCAAAGGAGGCGGCACTTCAAAATTACTTTTAACATGTTTTCTTTTGAGTCTACAGAGTTGCGAGAAAGATGTTAAATTAAAAATGTACTTGTGTATTATGTATATCTATAAGTTTGTGTGAATCAACTAACTCTGGTGATGGAGTTAATAGGCCCCCGGAAGGCCCCCGAAAGGCCTCCGTTAAGGTATATAAAAAAGCCTGGATCAACTGTTTATAAATGAAATAAGTACTATTAAAAAAAATACTTCGAAAAATTTATGAGCGCAATGCCAGAGCCCAACGATGACGCAAACATTGTAAGATTTGTAAGGAAACGGCATGTCCAGGAACTAAATGTTTGAAAGTGCCATCCACCAGTCTGTGACCCAATCACACTCGCTTGATAATGGCATCAGTGTCCCAACAGTGGGAACGTTAGTCGGCTGAGGCCGTATCCGGAATAATGCTTTTGACAATCGTAAAGTCGTCCAGCTGTCAATTTTTATAGGATTCATAATAGTTTATTTTACGCACGTTTAAAAACCCATGCAAGTTGACAGTTGGACGTTACGACGTTTACGATTGTCAAACGAATTTTTCGTGATTCGCTCACTGATCATAAAAGGTAGGTAGTTATAATTACAAAACTTTGTAACGTGAATATCCATTCCGTTTTCGCAGAAATCAATTTAACTAATTGTGTTTCTAGTCCTTTGCAAATATTTGAAAAATTCACAGCTCTCTCAAAGGGTTACGTTTTCAATTATCTTACATTCGACCATCATTGGTATTCCCGTTATTGTATTTGTGTTGGCTTGTTATGTTTACTGAAGGGCTTACACAGCTTTCCATGAAGGATTATGGTTTCGCTACTATTAATTCTGTGCTAATAATGAGATTTGAGATGCAAAATGGACAATAAAACAAAAGCTTAAAATAGTTCTTCAGAATATTATAAAGACCTTCACAGACACCTTTTTTTTAATATGGCTAACTTTATCTATATCAATTTTTTTTCGTTCTATCATAATACCCGTAAAATATTGGTAATGATTAGTTTAAATAATAGTAAAAAATAATAGTAATTCGGTTGCAATCGATTTCACTTGGTTCCAATCAAAAACTGACATATTTTGTGTGAATATGACAGCTTATTGACAGGTAATTGACAGGATTGCAACTAATTTGCGCAATCACCTTACAGAACTTATAAGGTATCGAATATGCGGTCCGTACCCAGCTTTTCAAAACTGACTCTCTACTGTTTTTCATCGCTCGGACGCTCAGTGTTTGCATTACTCTGTAGGCTTCGCAGGATATTGCTTGCCTGAAGGCACGTTGTTACAACTGGACTATCCATAATATTTGACTTTGAACTCCACTTCTATGGATGTAGAATCGAGAATCGGATTGAGTGTACTTCACTTAGACGTGACCAGTAACTAGGCTTACCCTCAATAGCTTAGCACTTTGTGTCTTATCTTTAAGACGCTGAGTCGAAAGTTGCATGTCGACGAGCTGAATTGAACGTGACTATACCGAGATGAAAATGTACACTGTATTTTCAGTCATGTTTGTAAATAAACAAGGTTTGTTATAAAAATTGTAGTTCTATTTTGCGGATGAGAAAGGGTTAGCGATGATTGAGGTACGGTGATGTAGAAGCATTTAGATTTATGACGATGTATGTTTCCATCGTAAGAAATTTATATATTTCGTGATAGAACGTGGATATTGCTGGAAAACGTGGATATACAAGAAATAAGCAGCTGGATAGTACTTTATTCTGAATAAGGAAAACTGTAAACAAAGGATCCACCTACAAAGAAATGAAAAAGTATTTCTTTGTATTTTTAGAGGCTTCAAAATAGAAGATATTCTAAAACACAGTGATGTAGGTAATACATACACAAAACATTTTAATATTATTTTCGTCTGATATATGTTTTTACGTCTTTTTTTAAGTCAGATTCTCTAAAAACAGGCGCAAACCCAAACCAGAATGGGAATTCCACCCCCTTTCTCTTCAAATTCTTTACAAAGAATCCCTTTGCCCAGCAGCAAAATGGTTTCCGACTGTCCAAGTTATACTCCGTAAAATCACATCTTAGTAGAGCTACACGGTCGACTTTCTTTAAGTAAAACTGTTGGGTGTGTGCAAACATTTTTATTGTTCATGTTTAGATATTTTCTTCTTAAGAAATTGAATAATCTTGCTATTGATAGTAGTTATAATCTAGTGATGTTAAATTCTGGTAGTAAATAGTAATCGGTCGTCATCAAAAGAGTTATTTTTTTTTGCTTATGCCTAATATCATGGTTTAAGTATTAATAAAATTGCTTGCAAGACTCTACTCCAAGAACTCTACTTACGTGTGCATTACGTAAAAAAATGGCTTATTTAAAGTTACGCCATGGCCCTCGGGCAGTGCAGTTTACTAACTCAGTCACCAGAGTTTGCCACATTATGAACTTACTACGTCAATTAAAAGATCAGCAGCACTGCTTAAAATGATTTGATCTGTAGATGCGACTAAACAGTTTCACCACCCTTGCTCGTGAACTTACAAGGTACACAAATAAAAGACGGTCCGTCTGTATCAAACGGTCCTATGCACACAACTCCTGCAAACCATTTAATTGGGTTCGAACGTCTATTTGTTCCTTTGTACATACCCTGGGCTCCGGAATATTATCGGGTATGTTTGCAAACCCTTGTAACTGAATGGACTATCTAATTCTGATATTAAATGCTTGGTAGGTTTAATTGGTTGATGTAATGATTAGATCACCAGACCAGTGACTTTTTTGGGGTATAAAATCTTTATTGACTAAAGTTTTTTTCCATAATTCGAGGACACTCTTTTTTTTTATATCAGTAAGTGACAAGACAATCAAGACGCCCGCCTGATGTTAAGCACCACGCCTGACTATAACAGATGCAGTGCCACCCAAAGCCTAAAGTTTTTAAGTGGTTGCGTGGCACAGCGCTTATCACCCCGAGACATTGTTGTTAGGTCTCTTTCGCCCAGTAATTTCACTCACTTCGTTTGAGTTTCGTTCTTGAGGTCAGCAACAAAATAATGATGATGAAGACGATGATGAAAATTATGGAAAAACTTTAGTCAATAATGATGAGTTGCTGTCGATTCGGACTAAAATTGGGACACAGTGTCCTAACTGACACTTGATGACACGCAAAGGAGATCTTTGACATTTTACATTTTAAATGCAATTTATATTTTTTATTTGTGCTTTAGTGTTATTTAGTTTGGGTTTCGTTCAAGAGTTAAGTTTTTTTATATGCCTAATAACTCAGCTCTATCCCTGACATAATATTAATAATAAAAATGAGAAGGACTAAAGTCATACTTCCGCAAAACATTTGGTAACAGCATCTCCAGAATACTTGGCATGAATGCCTCTATAAAAATGCGAGACTATTCATTCCAATTCAGTCTGCATAAACTTATTGCGGCTATAATTTATACGCTTAAGCGAATGTATGGGTAAAAGTAGTGTATGAAAGCAGCAAAATCTTTTCGTAACTAAACGAACGGAAATGGTATGGTTTCCGGGAAATTACTGGCACATGAGACTTTCGATCTACGTCTCAGGGTGGCAATCCGTGAGTGATACCTCTGGTATTGCAAGCGCCCATAGGCTGCGGTGACCGCTTACCATCTTGTGGGCCGTACGCTTGATTGCAACTTTAGTTGAATAAAAATAACTTAACATTTATTAGTATTTAGGTAAGTAGGAAGTAAGTAATTTTTTCATCATACCTAGTAATGGTCAGTGGAAATATTATTCTTGGACATTATTCTAATACCGATACTAGCTATGATGGATCTATTTTCGTTGTTCGTCATGAAGGTTAACGACCGTTTTCAGTTTTACAGTGTTTTGGAGCAAGGCATTGTTTGTTTTGTGTTTTCTCCCAAAGAGAGGATCGTATCTAACTAACAGGTACGATACTACGACCAAAATCAAACGTGTGGTCCTAAAAAGGCACAAGTGCTCCACGAGTTAATTAAATAGCTCAAAAAAGAGCACTAACACCTAAGTATACTTAGTTATAAACTTAATATAATTTATTAACAAAATAAAATATGTACATAATTACATTTCATTACAAAATATACAAAATACATATGAAACAGTTGAGCCATCTAAAGACCGTTACAAACTACCTATAGATAGCTCAACCGATCCAAATCACTACCAGACGGAAGAATAATTACTTATTTACTTTACTACTTCAAGCTTTGATTAGAAATAAATTAAGAATGATATCATTGAAGAATCTTTTTTAAATAACTTTTTAATATTGAATGTAAAATCTTTCTTTTGAAGAACCCTCGTTTGGACGTAGGGGACAAATATGAAAGTAATTAGACCCGTATTGTAGGTACCGATGAATATGGGGAGTTTTAAAAAGGTTTTTTTTTTTTAAGGTGATTGAAGCTAATTAAAATATACGTTTAATTAGTAAACAATTTAATCAATGTAAAGAAGTAGAGCACCGGGGGTCTAGTGGTAGTGACCCCGCCTTCCGATCCTAAGGTCGTGGGTTCAAACCCGGTCGTGCACCAATGGATTTTTCTATTCGAAAAATGGATGTGCGCAATGCCAGTGCTCTCATACGGTGAAGGAAAACATCGTGAGGAAACCGGCATGTACAAGAACTAAAAATTCGAAAGACATGTGCCATCCACCAATCCGCATTGGGTCCGCGTGGTGGATTAAGACCCAATCACTCTCGCCTGAGAGTAGGCCAGTGTCCCAGCAGTGGGAACATTAGAAGGCTGTCATGATGATGATGAAAGAAGTAAAAAACAGAGATTATTTAAACATTACAAACATTAGGTATAATATGAAAAAAAGTGCTCCTTTCTTTGTTTGTCTACAATTATAAGGAAAAATGAATGAATTGCCATCACTCATAATTATTACATGACATTCTGATGCGATTAGCAACCCTTTCTGTCTGTCTGTCATAATTACTCAGCCCTTTATAGCGTGGATGTGGTATTACGTGAGTTTCATGACAAATAATTATAATACCTAAGCAGATTTTTACCAACCGTTTAGCTGGTAGCCGAGCAAAATTTCTAAATAAACAGTTACTTATAGAGCTAGCTTAAATAAAACATCTTCTTTTCCATAATTATTTTACAAACTACTTAAGCTAGATCTAGATATATTAAGCATAAAGATATTATTACAGTATTATTAATTTTTGTGCCTTCATCAGCTAAACAATAAATATTTTTTTATTCTTATTCTTATATATTAGAATAAGGGCGGTAGCACCTGTGGGGGGCTGGGGGGCTGGGGCTGACTTTTGTTAGCCACGGGAAGTGCTTAGAATACGATGGGAGAGGGGCACTGCTTACTTACCGCTGTTGCTTCAGCGGAAACTGAGGAGCCCCTTGGCATACCATCGACGCTAAAGTAGGTTCGGTTCGTATGAGTCAGTGGCCAACTCTGGTGACGTTTCTAGGCCGCCCGAAGGCCTCTGTCATAACCTAACAACTTAAAAAACCGGGGCTGCTTAACGTGCCTTCGAAGCGCGGGACGCTGGCCACTGGGGATAGGTTTAATGAGTCGTCGAGTCCGATAACCTCACACGCCCCCGTCGTACGACGGGATGTCTGGATGCAGATTCCTCCCTGTTAACAAAAAAAAAGGTTCTATTACCAATTTTATAGAATAGAATAGAATAGAATAGAAAAATATTTATTTAACGCCACACAATAAACATAAAAATAAAAATGAAAATAACAAAACAAATTAAAACTAAACTATTGTGACGAAAAAAAGGCAGCCACTCAGCATGTGCTGTAGACGTTAGCTGAAGGAGAGTTCCTTCAGCTAACGTAGTTTAGTCACAAACTCGAAGTAGAGTTTTATGACAGAATAAACGTGATTCCTAAAAGAGGAAATCAATATTCTAATATTTTACAGAAAACGGAAGTTCTCAAGATACTTTGTCTACGAATTATGAAAGTGAAACATATTTACAAAGTTGTAAGTCTAAAAGCCATTAAGCATCTTAGGGAGCCACTAACTTTCCTAAACAGACCATGAATATTGAAACAAGATTAAATAAGCTACTAATCTCTCGGGGGAGAGCAAACAAACAGATTGGTCCAAGTAACAATCGACCAAGGACTTTCGACATTTCCAATTGCTTGGAACACTTGAGTTTTTTCTTATCCGAGTATATTAAGAGCCCTATCCTCGATAATCCTTGAATTTTGTTGTAGCCCGTGAAGTTTCGAACACTATTGTGGCTCGTGTGTTGAAGATATTTTAACGAAAATAAAAACATATAAAAGCTTTATCCCTTAAAATTTAAGCCAACAGAACAAATATATATATAATATAAGACACAACTGATTAAAAAAATAATTAGTAACGCACGTTTCGTAAAATGAGCAATTCCAGTCAACTTTCGATCCTGTTTTTCATGAATTATATCGGTAAATCTTGGAAAGGCCTCTTAAGAACACTCGGAACCACGTTTGGTTTTTTTACTACCTACTGTATCCTCTAAGACTTTCAAGTTTTCTTAGTGCATCTCTTTTTAAAAAAAGGATACACCCTCTAAATTTTAACTATATAGAGCCTTTAAATTTTAACTACTTATAGCCTGTGCATTGATTAGTGACTGATTTATTGACTGACTGATCTGTTCCTGGCTAATAACGGACGTTTTTATATTGATTCAGACTAAAAACCAAAGATTGTCATATCCCAAAAATTATAATCTTATGTTACAAATAATAATAAATCGTTAAACGATTATCTCTTACACCAACCAGTCAAAAATCAAAACCTTCTCAAGTATACATACCAATCTAAATATTTCCTCTTAATGCATTATTTATATCTCATCAAACAGCTTAATAGCAAAATAAACTGAGTTTAAGAAAACTCTACTTTATATAGGATGTTTAAAAAAAACTCAAAAAATCATTAAACTAGTAAGTAGGTACCTATCACAAGTGAACCTTAAAATATTTATTTTTTTATTTATATTTATTGTGATATTATGAATGGCTTTCAATTTGGGCGATAATTAACTACATATACCGTGGTAAACCTTGCGCCTCGTAGCAGAAAAAAGCAGGCAAAAACTTGAACCGCACCAATTGGAATGTTTTCGTAAGGATTTTAGGAATTAGCTCTAGTTTTTTGACAATAGAGATAGTTCCCTTATTATAAGCTTTGCTCAGCCTGAATATGAAAAATGTACAGCATTTATTTTTAAAGTTACCATGCATCCCCCTGTATAATTATTCTCCCATGAGATGTTCCAAGAGGGGTCTGCGTCCTTTTTTATAATTTAATAAGACTTCTTTCCGATACTTTATTAAGTTTAAATGGATGAAATGGTTCGTTAAACGAGCCTTTAGGGAAACTGGAGTTTTTCACGACGTTTAATATATTATTAAAGACATTTTGCTTGTAAATAAGGAAAATAAGACTTCATTCTAAGTCACTATAGCACCAATTTAGAATGCATAAACACAAAAGACTGTGTGATATTTTACAGAAATTCCAACTCGATAAAGTTTCAGAATAAATGGATGACATCTTTGTGGCATTACTACGAGTAATAAAAATTGTAACTTTTTCAAAGCGTAATTTAGCCATGAACATTTTCGTCGTCATTTTTGCATTTTTCAATTACCGGGCCCTTACAAAATCCATATTAAAATGTCAAAAACGTTTCCAATACTGTAATAGCGTGTAACACCAAAATTCAACCAGATAACGAGACCTGTGTCTCTCTTTTTCTGCTTTACGACCGGTGTGTTTCAAAGTGTCTAGATAGCTTGGTCGTTGCTGAAACAGTTATTATAATAATTTTGATTGCCTGCTGGTCGAAAATGTTCTATTCGAAGTTCAAATCAACCAATGAAAGGGACCGGAAATTAAGTTGGGAGAGAAAACCGTGATTTTAAAGTATTATGTAAACAAACCAACATGCCCCTTCTCCTTTTAATTAGTCCACTCCATTCACAGGTTACCTGGCAGAGATTGCTATTAGCGATGAGGCCACCTATTGTGTTACCTATTGTTTTGTTTTATACATAAATATAATATTATAATATCAAATTTATAAAAATGCATTTTTTAAAGATAAAAATTAAATAATTAATGCAATTATTTTTATGAGCTTTTTTGTGAATAGCACCCAGTGGGGTGCTGAGATGATTTTGTAAATACTAATTACCTACTTATAGTGGTTAGGTACTAAAAATATAAGTAAGTAAGTAAATTCGTATGAGTCAGTGGCCAACTCTGGTGACAGAGTTTCTAGGCCGCCCGAAGGCCTCTAATAATATAAGTACTTAGCTGTAATTTCTTTGTTTCAGGTATGTTGTTAGCAGATTTAAAAAGTGCGCTTTTACACATCAAACTAAGCAACCACGTACATCAATCAGAAGGTAGGATGGTAATGTATTTATTATGAAATATAAACTCTTAATTTTAACTTTTTTTTATACTATCTGAATACTTCTATTAAAATACACTTTTCTTTGTTACGACGTGTAGTACTCGTAACTGTCTGGTCTTGGCTTTATATCCAGCACTACCAGACAGACTGTAAACCATAATGTACCTATTTGAAATGAAAATGAAATGAAATTCGGTTTATTTGACAAACACACAGAAAGAAAATATATATAAAACAAGAGACTTAAGTAATAAAAAGAAAATAAAAAAGGTAGGTAAGTAGGTACATAGGTTAGACAACATGACATTTAAACAAGATTACCTACGAACTGGTGGACTGTGCCCTACTGTGCCAATTAGTTTCTGCTGTGTGTGGGTCAAAGAGGCTGTTTAAGCTGCGACACATACATAGAGTGTGATGTGAAGCTGCACTGGTTTTCAGACAAAACCTGGACAAGGGTGACCTCACGAATGAGTCAGCGTTGATAAACATAATAAATATTAAAAAACACTTACGTTTAATATAAAATAAAATTAAGTAATAGGTATATTTAGCGATAAGGCCGCATTGTAATACCTGTTAGTAATTAAGATTGTTCTTGTCAAATTTGTTATAATGTGGTGTTCAATAAAGTATTATCTATCTATCTATCTATAATAGGTATACAAAATACATAATTATTTAGAAAATAAACTAAATAAGAAAAGCAGCAATAGTGTTCTGTTCTGCGGACTAGTACCACTTGTTTGTATTTTAATAACTACTATTTTCAGTTAATCACTATCACTCTCGCCTGAGAGTAGACCAGTGTCCCAGCAGTGGGAACATTAGAAGGCTGTCATGATTTGATGATTTTCAGTTAAGAGCACCGGTGGTCTAGTGGTAGTGACCCCACCTTCCGATCCGAAGGTCGTGGGTTCAAACCCGGTCGTGCACCAATGGATTTTTCTGTTCGAAAAATTTATGTGCGCAATGCCAGTGCTCTCATACGGTGAAGGAAAACATCGTGAGGAAACCGGCATGTCCAAGAACTAAAAATTCGAAAGACATGTGCCATCCGCCAATCCGCATTGGGTCCGCGTGGTGGATTAAGACCCAATCACTCTCGCCTGAGAGTAGGCCAGTGTCCCAGCAGTGGGAACATTAGAAGGCTGTCATGATGATGATGATGATGATTCACAGTTTCATGAGGAAACCAACCTATTCATAATTTGTTGTTTGTTAAACTATTTAATAAGTAATATACTATTATCTACTAATATTTATTTGATTATTTGATTTGATTTGATTTTGATAATTAACAATACAGAAGCGATCGTGACATAACCAGCTAAGTTGTTCATTAGTTAAGCACTGTTCCGCATAGTCACTATTTGGATGGGTGACCGCCAGTGGTAATTTCAACTGAATGCTTCTGTGCTTGCGCGAGAGAACGTTACGGGATTTTTCATAGTTAGGCCATGACGGAGGCCTTTGGGCGGCCTATTCACTCCATCACCAGAGTTGGCTGCTCACTCATACGAACTATCTTTTACAAGCAATTCGTATTCCTACTCCTTTTTCATCAGGCCCCAACAGATCCCGTTACTATTCACAGCCTCATATCCAGTTTGAGACCAACCTATTCATACCTTGTTATGAGTTGTAAAATTATTTAATACGGGCCCCGTTGGATTTATTGCGGGCCCCGTGCCGCGGAGTCGTGATTAAACGTTCCCCGCGCTACCCGGGGAAAATTCAGTGCTACCCGTGACCTGTGGGGGTCACAGCATAATATAACATAGAGTAGCAAGTAGGTTAAAAGTAGTAGTCTTTTTTATCTACTAATCAAATCATACTTAATATTACAAATGAGAAAGCCTGTGTGGGTGTGTGTGTGTGGGTGAAGTATCTCCGTGGTAGAATGTAAATGGCTTAAATCCTAGAATAACACATAGGCCCGAATTTTTTATCCCGGAAAAATTACTGTTCCTGTAGGATAGTATAAAAATTTAAAGAAACTGAAACCGCACGGGTCACCTCGTTACTAATATTATAAAGATTTGCATTTTGTATTTTTGTATGTTTGTAACGAACAAACTCAAAATTATATCAAATAAAAAAATCACCATTGGAATGCTATATTATTTCTGAGTAACATAGGCTATATTTTACGGTCACTCGTGCGCTAGCGGGACAAGCCGCTTTTTATAATATAAGTAGATTGAGGTAGGTAAGATACTGAACAAGCGTTGGAACTAAATATAACGTTGTTCAATCTGATTCCAGTACGTAGCAACATTCACAGCACTGTCAGCATTAAGGTATAAGTTGGTAGAAGGCTGCAGGCAGCAGACATGTCGCCTCGTTAAGTCATAGCGACAGTGTTTACCGCTCGGTATGGAGCTATGACGTAACACGGCAGTATGTCTCGCTTGCAGCTGCTGCCTGCAGTCGGCTACCAACTCGTACCTTTAGGCTCTTCAGTCTGCAAGTATCAGGGCAAGATGAGCTCAGACGTGTAGCATGGACCTAATAAATGGTAGACTTTCTACGGCCTGTCGACTGCGATATCTATCGTGGAGATAGATATCGTATCGGAACGGAAAGCATTTAGGTACTTTGTTAAGAAGTCGCTTGATATTTCTGTTTTGCATTGTTCAAGCTTTCGACGGAAGTAAAGAAAAGAAAAACACAATTTACTTGCAAAGCGTTTAACTCAAATTAAATTGCGCTTTAAAACTATATTTCCACACCGTTTCAGTGCTTTGTCTTTTTGCGTTTCATTAAAACTTTCGGCATTTCCCCTACTGTTACACTACGCTATGGCGGGACCCTTCTTGAAAGCGAATCGGCTGTAAGAAATTATCTCGGCCTTCCTTGTATTACTAGTTATGTACGTAGGTACTTCTAGAAGTGCTGTAATTAAAGCTACCCGTGGAATTACGCTTGTAGGACCTACTTGCAACGTGTTTGGTTTAAAGGTGCGTGTTGACTGTGAAAATCATATTGGTAGAATTAGATTTACTATTTGAAAAATGTATGTGTGTAATGTGCTCTTGCAGTGAAGGAAATAAACGTGAGAAAACCGTCATTTCTAAAAAGTAAAAGCTCAAAAAAAAAGCTAAAATGTTTACGAGCTGACACGTGCGGTTTCACTTGCGTTGATGCAGTTTTTATGCTTTATCTCAGGAACAGTAAATTTGCTCGAGATAATAAGTAACTGTATTATTCCAGGATTTATAAGCCAGCTACATTCCAAATTTCATTACAATCGGTTAAGTCGTCACGGAGATACGTGGTAACAAACATACACACACACCCACACAAACTTTCGCATCTATAATATTAGTAGGAAGATTTCATTGGGTCGCGCTGTATTTATCAATATCAAGAGAGTAGACCAGTGTTCCATGATATCTCCATCAAATTTAACATTACCTTACGATACCCGACGACCTAAAAAAATATAAAATGGCTAAAAATGTATAAAACTTAAAATAAAGGTTCCTACCTAAATATATAAGTAGGTTAAACAAATTTGTTAATTTATATTATTACTCATATTGGTATATGTGTACCTAGTACACAATTATCACTAAACACATAGATACTAGTACAAGTATGTAAGCAGCTTAGCGCCCAGCATAGATAGCCTACAAAAAATTCGCAATGCCTGAAAAGGGCAAATAAGTTAAAAGTGTCATATTACTTTTAAGACCTTCTGTAACACTTATTTATGCAAATAAATATCTTGAATCTTGAACCGTACGTACACACCTTTGCGGCTCGTTTTCATAAATTGCCGTAATACACTGTACCGAACGAAAGTTACTTCATTCACTGTTTCAATTCGCGAACAGTAAAGTGACTTGTGTTTTATGTCTCTTTTTACAAACGGACTCTCCTATTTCTTTAGATAGGTTCTTTTTATCAACGGGTCCTTAAATTTATCTTCTTGTCGTAAATGTTTTGCTTTGAGATTATTCTATGTTTGTTATTTAAATATCTTGGAATTACTAATTAAATTGCGCTTAATATTTTGTTTGTGCGAGTCACGGTTTTTTTGTTACTTTTTCAGTCGTTCTTTCGTGTTTAGTATTAGGACCATGTATTCTACTGCAGGTCGAAGACCTCCGTTCCTTTTATTTGATTGTTTTTGTTTTGAGCTACTGTTGAACAATCCTCCAGAAAGGCATCGTTCATCTTATCATAAGCTAATTTATTTACAATTAATAATATAGCCACCTTCTTCTGGTAACATGCAGTAACATACGAGTAGCTAACCTTGACATTACCACACAAAATGATTGTAATAACTGTATTAGATAATTTTAGGATTTTAGAACATTGTTTTAATTATGTTTTTTAGTCGTTAGTTGCTCATATTTAACATTTTTTTTTTAAATTAAGGTTTATCTTTTCTTTCTTTCTATTGCTATAATTAATGCCTCAAAGACAAACAACTTTCGGAACTCATTATTTCCGTGTTAAAAAACCTATTAATTCTTTTACAATAAAATTCATTACACTAATATCCATCATACACCATATCCAAAACCCTGCTCCTAGCACGTCTAGCGATGCCAGAGCCCGTTTGACTCGACACTACACCGAAGACATCCCGGACGTCAGCCTGTACGAGATTCGGACTGCATTAAAACAGCTTAAGAACAACAAGGCACCAGGGGAGGACGGAATAACGACTGAGCTTTTGAAAGCGGGTGGAACACCGGTACTTAGGGTCCTTCAAAAGCTCTTCAATTCCGTTATCCTTGAAGGTACAACGCCAGAGGCGTGGAACAGAAGCGTAGTGGTACTGTTCTTTAAGAAAGGTGACAACACCCTATTGAAGAATTATAGACCCATTTCGCTTCTGAGCCACGTTTATAAGCTGTTTTCTAGAGTAGTAACCAATCGTCTCGCTCGTAGGTTTGACGACTTCCAGCCTCCCGAACAAGCCGGGTTCCGAAAAGGCTTTAGTACTATAGACCACATCCATACGCTACGGCAGATTATACAGAAGACCGAAGAGTATAATCGGCCGCTGTGTCTAGCGTATGTGGATTACGAAAAAGCCTTTGATTCTGTCGAAACCTGGGCAGTGTTGCGGTCTTTGCAGCGATGCCAAATTGATTATAGGTATATCGAAGTGTTGAAGAATCTGTATAGTAAGGCCACCATGTCTATCCGTCTTCAGGATCAGAACACGAACTCTATCCAATTGCAAAAGGGGGTGAGACAGGGAGACGTTATTTCTCCGAAACTGTTCACCTCTGCATTGGAAGATGTTTTTAAGCTTCTGCACTGGAACGGGTATGGCATCAACATCAATGGCGAACACATCACTCACCTTCGATTTGCCGATGATATAGTCATCATGGCGGAGTCGCTGGAAGACCTTGGCACTATGCTCAGAGACCTCAATACCGTCTCTCAACAGGTGGGTCTCAAAATGAACATGGGCAAGACAAATATCATGTCAAACGCTCATGTTGCACCCGTGCCGGTACATGTTGGGAACGATATCATGGACGTTGTTGACCACTACGTCTATTTAGGACAGGTGATTCAGCTAGGTAGGTCCAACTTCGATAAGGAGGTCAGCCGACGAATCCAACTCGGATGGGCAGCGTTCGGGAAGTTACGGCATATTTTCTCGTCACAGATACCGCAGAGCCTCAAGACGAAAGTCTATAATCAGTGCGTGTTGCCAGTGATGACTTATGGCACTGAAACGTGGTCGCTAACTATAGGTCTCGTTCAAAAGCTCAAAGTCGCCCAACGAGCTATGGAAAGAGCTATGCTGGGAGTTTCACTACGCGATCGAATCCGCAATGAGGGAATCCGTAGAAGAACCAAGGTCACCGACATAGCTCTTAGAATTAGTAAGTTGAAGTGGCAATGGGCAGGCCATATAGCTCGCAGAACCGATAACCGTTGGGGAATAAAGGTTCTCGAGTGGCGACCACGAACTGGAAAACGAAGTGTAGGACGGCCCCCCACTCGATGGACCGATGACATTAAAGCGGTCGCAGGAAGTCGGTGGATGGTGAAGGCCCAAAATCGGTCGTCATGGCGCTCTTTGGGGGAGGCCTATGTCCAGCAGTGGACGTCTATCGGCTGATATGATGATGATGATGATGAATATCCATAATCTACCTTCATAGTAGGTACTCGTAAGTACTACCGTAACCTCTTAGTACGAGTTACGTCTTTAAGCCCCTTCACGTAATTATAAACCACGGAAATCGTCAAAACCGATTAATATTTACCATTTATTTTATAAAGAACATCAATTTCAACCCCTCCAGGCCATTAAATCCTTTAACCCTTCAAGCACAAATCTTGGTGCCACCCCAAAGATGGAAATTAAAAATAATATCACTCGTGACCACCCTTAGAGTTCCTTAAGACTTTGTGTAGTTAATCAGTTGGAATATTTAATTACTGGGGACTAAATGTAGTAGGTATTTAACCCCTTTGGGAACGTGGAGAATAGAGAGGATGAGAAAAATTGGTGCCATTAAAAAGCTGAGAACATGAATTTAAGGTTCTTTTAATAAATTTTACTAGTTACTAGCTGAACCGCCTCGCCTTTTTCCATGTTTTCTCACCATTTAAACTTTCCCTGGAAAAATATGTCAAAACCATATCTAGTCAAATCGGTCCAGCCGTTCTCGAGTTTTAGCGAGCCGCACAGCAATTCAATTTGATTTATAAGACTAGTTGACTCGCGCGGTTTCACTCGCGGTATTATTCGAGTTATTCTCACCGTTCAAACCTTTCATGTCAGAAGATAAAAAGAAGATAAGTGGCATAGCCGGCCTGGGTTAGTCTAGATCAACGAAGGTAAGCAACGTTCGAGATGTCATCATTTGATGGGTGACCGCCGTGGCTTCCGTGCCTCGGCTTTCTGAAGTTAGTCACTGACAGAAATAACTAATGCCACGTTTAAGACCATAATATTTTTTAGCTTCGATAACTAAAACCTCTTTCAATCGACCAAGAGGGTTGTTTTATTTTTTAATTTCCTTGCAACCTATTTATTAAACTCACTTTGTATTCAAATCAAACCTCCTTCGTAATCTTAATTGGTGAAAATTGGCTGCGATTTTTTTCTTTTAAATTCAATTTCGGTATTGATGGGGGAGAGAAATAGAAAATACAAGAGTCGTCATATTTTGACGTCTGACGACCGATGTGGCGCAGCGGGCGCAGGTCCGCCTGCGACGCGGAGATGCGGGTTCGATTCCCGCCTCGGGTCAAATGTTTGTACGATCTACAAATATTTGTTTCGGGTGTTCTTGGTATTTTCTATATATAATAAAAAATATCTATCTTATATTGTATTGTATTAAGTATATATCAGTCATCTAGTACCCATAATACAGCTCTGTTTAACAGCAGCTTTCCTTGAGGCTAGATGGTGCTGTGTGGATTTATTTATTTATTTATTATTTTAAGATATCTATAATTGTTCTTGATAAAGCGATGTGTTAAGACGAATCATAATAATATGTAATGCAATGGAGGTACCATTGCAGTACATAAAATAAACTATTGCAGTGCAAGTACCTAAATTTTTAATTGATTGCTAATAAATCAATCATTGAAGCACATTTCGTAATCCTACCACCATAACTATTTCTGCCGCCAAGCAGTAATGCTCGCATTGCTGTGTTCCGGTGTGAAGGGTATGGTTTCCGGTGAAATTACTGGCACATGAGGCTTTCGATCTTAGCCTCAAGGTGGCAACCCGCGAGTGATACCTCTGGTATTGCAAGCGTCCATAGGCTGCGGTAACCGCTTACCATCTTGTGGGCCGTACGCTTGGTTGCCACTTCAGTTGTATAAAAAAAAAAAAAAAAAAAACCTAATCGTGAATGACGTTATTTTGTGAGATTTTTAATTATGTCAATGTTTTAAATCAGGGAGCTTCGGAAATTCTCGCGAAAACATAATTTAATTAAAAAATAACAAATAAAGTAATTGCTTGCTTAAAGATAAAACAGACCAGACACTCCTCATCTCTAGAAAAAATGCTTCACTGAGTACCTACTAATTAACGTAATACATCAAGACAGTCTCACCCTGTTAGAGAACTTTATAATGTCTTCCGGGTAATCCGTTTAGTTGCATGAGACGAACAGACGGGAGTACTCTATAACTGGATTGTCTTTGGTATTTGAACGATGATTGCAGATCTTGCTTGATTATTATGAAAAATACGAGCTGACCCGCGCGGCTTCACCCGCGTTTTTACAGTTTTCCCACAGGAACAGTAAATTTTTTCGTGATAAAAATGGTAGTAGCCTATGTGTTATTCCAGAATTTAGGTTGTTTACAAATTTTATCACAATCGGTTAAGTCGTCACGGAGATACGTGCGTGGTAACAAATATTCACACACATAGACACACCCAGACTTTCGCATTCATACTATTAGTAGGAATATTTCTTATATCTCGGTAGATAAGTAGCTGCCTGGTGGTAGGACTCTTCAGTAAGAATCCGTCTTGGTGGGTACCACCGCAGTGTCAGATATTCTACCTCCAAGCAGTAGTGTGCAAGCATTACTGTGTTTAGGTTTGAAGGGCACTGTAGCAAGTGAAATTACTGGACGAAAGAGAGTTTATCTGCTAATATATAATATATATATAATGTTACTGAGCGCAGTGCAGTACCACGCAAACATTAAAAACTTTAAGCTTTGGGTGGCACTGCATCTGTAATAGTTAGGCGTGGGCTAGATTTGCTCTTCGATCTCTAGAAACTCAAGTTAAATATATATATAATAAATAAATAATGCTGGACAATCCACACACATCATCTAGCCCTAGAATAAGCAGAGCTTTTGTTATGGGCAGGTACTAAATGACTGATATTATTAGATTTCAGATGCTCACAATCCATGTATATACTTAATACAATACGATACATAGATAGATATTATACATAAAAAATACGCAGAACACCCAGAACAGATATTAGCAGATTGTATAAACATTTGTCCCAAGGCGGGAATCCGCAACCTCCTGCGTCGCAGGCGGACCTACGCCCGCCGCGTCACATCGGTCGTCAAAGTTTCTTGCTACTAAACCTAAACTTTCCTCAAGCACCCAAGCCTAAAAAATAACACAATATAGTCGCGTTAAGTTGCGTGCATCTGATATCCTGGATCCAAGCAGACAGCGTACACTGACACGTACTCGCAAATTGCAGGCAGCTTAGCAAGTTTTAAGTGAAAACATTGTCCTTTGTAACTGCAGCTATCGGTCGTACTTAGGAATGGGGGATGGGCGGAAATATAAGTTGATTATTTTGGTTTATAAAGTCTTAACCATCACACCAAAGATACCAAAAAATTTCCCCTCAAGCGGGATTTGAACTCGCAACCTCCGCGCTATCGGTGCTTCGAGCCGTGACATCCCAAAGATTATTCCGAGCAAACGAGATTGTCTCGATAGTTCAATTGGTAGAGCACCCGCGTATGAAGCGGAGGTAGCGGGTTCAAATCCCGCTTGAGGCGAAATAATTCTTGGGATATTATAATCTTTTGTATAAAAATTTATGTTTAAAGTTTGAATTTAGTGCTGCAAAAAATTGGTATTACTAACACAGAAAAATATTAAAATCATATAAAAAAACCTTTTCTTATCTTAAGTAATTTATAATTTACGGTTTGTCGCGTGCTTATCGATGCTTTTAAATCATTCATTTTCGCGCGGCTTATGGATCCCATCACTAAAATACATTTGTGTGTAAAATACAAATACGCAAAATGTTACACGTTCGGTTTCCACACAAATCGACGAACTCTTTCATTCTATATAAATATAGTTCTGTGATTAACCCCCATTCCCTCAGTACGTGCCTGTCTCCGTCCAGCCGGGGGGGACGTCCACTTATAAATTCACTTTTATCTCGCTGTGTTCGCACACCGTAGTAATTCATACCGGGTTGAAAGGAATTAATTTTATCTTGTGGAGTTTTCAGAATTCTCTATGAAACTTTCACGTTGAATTCGGGTTGGTTAAGTTTTTATCGTTGGTTCAAAGTTTTAGGTGATTAGCAAGGATTATTTAATATGTAATGCTGTAGTTTTGAAGATATTCGTTTGTATGAATAATGCTGACATATGTGTACAACTGAAGAGTACGATGCCTTTTCACTGGAGGTGTACTAAGGTAAGTATTGGAATGTGTGATGATATCAATTTTTTCACTACTTTTCATCTTTTTTTAAGAGTGGAATCAGTTGACTAAATAATTAATTTAAATTTAATTAATCTAAACTAATTATTTGGTCAACTCATCCCGTAGGATTAGTTTAGAGCGGGATGAGTTGACTAAAAAGCCAAAGAAAGCCTGAAATTATTAAATATAGTTTTATCTCCTGTAATTTCGTATTAGTAGCGTGAAGCTATGGTTGTATTTAACGTCGCACGAAAATCAAAACACAATAACATCACTCCATACAAAAATTACACCATTTATTATGACACAACACTATCAAGGAGAGTCGTAAAAGAACAAAGCGTTTTGCGCGTGAAAATCATAAATGCTGGCGTGCCGATCGGTCCTTACGCTGCCGAATCGACGGGAGTTGCTCCTATTTATGGAAGTTGGGCCTATTTATGGAAGTTAGGCCTATTTATGATTTAATCACGGTAGCTTTGAAGTTTGACGAATGGCTGGTATTTATTGGAGCGCTCACGGCACGGCAGCGTTTCGTAATGTAACTCTGTATAGTATTCGTGTTTGTGCAAAAGTTTGGAATTACGGTAAATATGAAACTTTGCTTTATCATCATCATCATAATGGGAAATTTACATCTATTGTAGAATTTGCAGATGATTTGGGTGATCTTTAGGTATACGTTTTTGTTTTCCAAACGATTTTTATAATAAAAAGTGCTAAGACCTTTTTTGTACAGCATTAAGGGAAAACCAAATTTTCTAGGAGAGTATTCGACTAAATTACATTTCAACGTTACCCTTCCATTTCAGTTACCTACTCTTGTGCTAATAAAAATGAGATATGTTGAATAAACTGCCACTTTTACACCATAATTAACAATAACACGAGAAATACAATTAAAATGGAAGAGCTATGATATATTGGCAAGATGGCCGATCAAACTCTGTACATAATTCAATCTTCCAAAATGTATATAGACAAAGAATGTCAGACGTGTTATACAGACGTGCCTTCACGTGCAATACGGACGCCGTGAATGATCACTGCATATTCCTTTTATGCTTTATTCAGGCATAAATCCGCGCCGTTTTCACGCGGTCTTGGCAGGGTGGGTTTAGACTGCTAGTGGTGCTGATTCTGTTGTAACATTTTCTAAACTAAACTGGTTAAAATTGTTGCCATCCTTCTCTAATGAATTAAAATTTTGTATTTTCATTCATTATAATTTTAGTTAGCTAAGTTTAGAAAATGCTGCAGCAGACGACATTATTGTCACTACATTCGAAGATATGATTAAATATAATCCTACTAAATAATAAGTGCGAATGTTGATGTATTTGTGTACGTTAGTGCCCGCTTAACTCCGCGATAAGTAAACGGATTAAGTATAATGTTATCTAGGTAAGTATTTAATATAGGTTACACGGTTTGTGGTTTGGATTACATAGGCTACTTTCATCCTAGATAAAATACGTTTCGGGATAGCATGAAATCTACTTATCTGCGGGTGATACCGTGGAGCGCAAAAATACAAAAATCGGAATAAATTATCTTATTTTACACTAGTTTTTTTTTTTACTTTTTACCATGATTTGGGAGGTTCATATTTTACTTATAAAAATAATATAATTAATCATCATTCATTCAATAAGTCAGTAAAATAAGTTGGTAATTACACAATTATACCTTTATTAAATATTATTTTATCACACATGAACGTATGCTGGTTAGCCCAGAAGACTGTAAAAAAAAAACATTACACATAGGCAGATTTTTTACCAAACCCGTTTAAAAATCGCTCAAACCCACGCTCTACCTTAACGTTCACGTAAAAGCTTTATGAGTCAATCCCGTGAGCTACGCCTCATGTTATTATGCGTTCCGTTTTTATGTAGTTTCATTCCGCCCCGTCACGAATAAACTATTTTTGGACGATATGGACGATCAGAGTAAGCTCGTAAAACGAAACGCAACGGTTTGGTGTCATTCAATTTTACGGTAACACCTATATTTGCTTACTTATTAGTGTATTTTGGACTCAATAAAACCAGGGAAAGAGATATTATTTGGGATTGGTTTAGATTATATTCAATGGAGAGATTTTAGGATTCTGACAATAGATATCGTAGTAACTATGGTAGGTTAATACTCATCGTTTTTCACGGCATGGCAAAACCAAAACTTACAAGGTCATGTTCACAGAACTATATTTATGTAGAATTCGGCTTACGTTTCCCATCATTAAAATATATTTGTGTGTAAAATACAAATACGAAAAATGTTACACGCTCGGTTTCCATACAAATTGACGAACTCTTTCATTCTACTTATATATAGTTCTGTGGTCATGTCTTATAATTTATATTTGATAGGTCAAAAAAAAACTATAAAGTAAGTAAGTAAGCCCCAAAAATATGAAAGAATGTGAACTTTTATAGTAAATAGTTACCTAGCAAATTTACCTAGCGAATTGACTAGTTGTTTTAGATCATAAAAAAACTTTGTATCTTTCTGAACCTCTATCATCCTGTTAGCAAATGTTTCACTTGTTTACAAGTTTTGCGTTGACCTGGCATGCATTACTTTTTTATGAAATAACTGCAATAAATGGATGCAAAGGAGTTATTTGCTGTACTTTTATACTAAGAGTATTTACAAGTTTCTATGATTCTTCTTCTTTTCATGTTAATAACTCAACTCTAGGTATACCTCTTTGACCAGTAGGTTTGACTTCTACGCCTCTATCAGATGCTCTGGCTTTCATGTTAAAATACTCAATACTCAATACACAATTTATTTATTCCTCTCATATGGTTGGTACATTTACAGTTGTTATATAATTAGGTGGTAGTATCACATAATGAACCCTGTCAAAGGGTATGACAACATGGAGATAGGCCGAAGTTTAAATAAGTAGAAAGTAAGTAGATAAATTAAGTAGATAGATTAAGAAGGTTGTTGGCATTAATTCTCAGCTATAATAATGCTTACGAGTACAACAACCTTTCCTCAATTCCTTACATAAATTTCTCACTCGCCTTCCTGTACCAAGAGATCAATCCTCTCGTTGCTGTCAATAACCTTGCGTTCATCATTAAGGTGTTCCTGCACCCCCTGCATCCCCGCTCGTCAGCGCGATAATACATCACTGCCTTTCAGTATCGTGTGGTGGTTTTCTTAAGCTCAGAACCGCACCTGTGTGGATGCGGCATCATTTTTATCATTATCATCATAACCTTATAATGTTTCCACTGGCCTACTCTCGAGCGAGAGTGATTGAGTCTTTATCCACCACGCGGACCCAATAAGGATTGGTGGATGGCACATGTCTTTTGAATTTTTAGTTCTTGGACATGCCGGTATCCTCACGATGTTGTTATTCAACTTGTGACGTTACGCACATACATTTTTCGAATAGAAAAATCCATAGGTGCACGACCGGGTTTGAACGACCTTAAGATCGGAAGGCGTGGTCACTACCACTAGACCACCAGGTCACTGCTCCTTATTTTTTTTTATACCGGCAAGCAATTATCCGGCCCACTTTTACCGAAAGGTTACAATTTTAAATTTCTAATCACACATTACATTTCTCAGATCAGAAACTACGAGCATATCTACGCGCGGTGGATCTAGGTAATCGTGAAGTTAGCCCTTTTTGATGCGCAAAGACAATTTAACTCCGTTGTGCATCGCAACGGCCAACTTCACGGCTGCTCACATCCGCCGAGCGTATTATAACAAATTTTTAGAGAGGTTATGAGGAAGAAATTATATTCGCATCTTTTGTATGTTTCAAAACGTAAACGATTTTAGGAATTTTCAATTTGTATGCACGCTTCACGTCAGGTAAAACGCTTGGTCATAAATATTCGAAGAACTTTTTGGATGACGTGAAACTTATGTACTTTCTTTGCTACACTGGATATTGCTTTATTTTAGGGCGATAAATCTTAAAGTTTTGGCAACATCAAATCAGCGGAGGCAAAAAAGTCGAAATTAAAAAATCAGCTCACGCGCCATTGCTCTCATGTTACTTAGACTAGTAAACTGTTTGCTTCATCAGATCTAGAACTATTACTATTCCAAGTTTCATCTAAATCAGTTAAGCCGTTACGACATGATCCAACCACAAACATACAAATATCCAAGCTTTAAATGTATATAACTAGCTGACCCGCGCGGTCTCCCTTGCATTATTTTTCTCACCGTTTAAATATTCCCTGGATAAATATTTCAAGACCAAAATTAGCCAAATCGGTCCAGCTATTCTCGAGGTTTAGTGAGACTAACGAACAACAGTCTGAGTAGTAGAGTTCTCTGTGATAGAGCTCGTCTGGGGAAGGACTACCACCATACCTATTTCTTCTGCCAAGCAGTAATGCTCGCATTGCTGTGTTCCGGTGTGAAGGGTATGGTTTCCGGTGAAATTACTGGCACATGAGGCTTTCGATCTTAGCCTCAAGGTGGCAACCCGCGAGTGATACCTCTGGTATTGCAAGCGTCCATAGGCTGCGGTAACCGCTTACCATCTTGTGGGCCGTACGCTTGGTTGCTACTTCAGTTGTATAAAAAAAAAAAAGTCAATTTTTATAGATATGAAGATGTTAGCAGGTCACGTATCTATTTTAAACATGTGCTTATTTTACTAAACTGTTACAGGTTGCTAAACGCTAACGAATAAAAAAACTGTTTGGTTTGCGCAGTTTTTATTGGCTTATAAAAAAGGCTTAAATACTAATAAGTAGAATATAATTTTCGGAAAAGATTTGTCTGATATAACTCGGACTTGTCTTCTGACTACTAGTTCTCAGAGATCAGATTAATTAAAGATGCGATGTTTATCGAACCTATAGACTGGTCGTATGCCTAATTTTTCTCAACCAAATTCAGTATAAAAATGGCCACTTAAAATTTTTCGTATCAAATCGTGATGATTCTTGGCAACTTATGCATAACTCGGCAAATATTAATAGCCTGTGCTCATTTTTTTTTTTTTTTTTTTTATACTACTAAACCAAGCGTACGGCCCACTTGATGGTCAGCAGTTACCGTAGCCTATGTACGCATGCAACATCATAGATATCACTTGCGTGTTACCACCCTGAGACGTTAGATGGTTAGTCTCATGTGCCTGTAATTTCACCGGAAACCATACCCTTCGAACCGGAACACAGCAATGCGAGCATTACTGCTTGGCGGCAGAAATAGGTATGGTGGTAGTCCTTCCCCGGACGAGCTCTATCACAAAGAACTCTACTACTCTTAATCTCTCTCATCGCAAGTACTTGGTTAATCTAAATCATCTCGTGCTCGGCACATCATCAACGTATCTGCTCTGTCAATCTTTCGTCATCCTAAAAACATAACCAGTCACTATCAGCTGTGAATTCTGTGTCGTCACTCGTTTAAGCGTTTTGATGACGTCATAAAAACCTCATCAACCACGCGGCCTACATAAATCAGTTCACTCGACTCGGCAAGGTAACTTGACCTTTACAACCTTGAAACAGGGACATTTTTTGGCTGAGCGCGCAACATAAAAAATAAGCTAACCCGAAACTGAGCTATAAAATGCTTAGCATGTGAATCTCGACGTACGTGACGCATTAATTTTAGGTACGTTTGCAGAATTAAAAGCAATTGCGCTTTTCATACGAGTGTTTATCTCACGAACACAGGCAGGCATAAAGTAATGGTGTTATTTAATAGTCAACACCATTTTTCAACAAGTACTAATTTTTTATAATTTTTTTTCATTCACGAAACAAAGAAATGAAATTTATTTACATTTAATAGAGTTATAATTTAGTTTCAATGTTTGTTTTTATTTTATTTATGTGTAGTAGCTACGGCGTAGCGTCCGCGCGTGCTACGATTCTCGTAGACGTCTACAACGCTACGAAACATATCTTTACATTTTGTAAAACAAAGTCGCTTCCCGCAGTCTGTTTCTCTTTAGGTATGTATGTATGTATGTACGCTCCAAACACGCACAAGGAATTTTAATGCAGTTTTCATCAATAGATCGAGTGATTCAAGAGGAAAGTCGTAAAAAATTATACGTATAGTTAAGCACCTGTGCGAAGCCGGGGCGGGTCACTAGTTTAAAATATAAAATTCAATATTTTTGTAAAATACTTATATTATGTACGTATAATGTTTTTGCTTAAATTACTTAAAATACCACTATGTCAAACCGTCTGTTTTTATTTTCTGAGAAATATAACACGACGTTTTTTTCAGTTATGAAATAAGTTTTTTTGGTGCTTAGGTAAAATACAATATACACTTGAAACAATTGAGCCGTAACAGAATCTTCATCAAATAAAAACTCCCATAAAACCTTCCATCATTATTTTGGCGCATAAAAAAGAGACAAAGAATTTTACTACAAGATATTGTTTAGGCCTGAAGGAGGCACAACACAATGACCCTCATGCTGTCTCTTTCGCGCCCTCGAAGCCTTTAGAGCACCTTTCAACCTCCATCTATTGTGTAAAAGTATATTGTTGACTTTCTTTGACTGGGTCCTAAAAATGTCTTAAAGCTATTGTAAAGATCTTAGAATTCTTCTGAGATTTAATTTGCTTTTCGACAGGTTTTACCAAATAAAAATATAATAAGACACACTATCATTTCTCTTTTTACGATGATGACCCTCAGAACGTTCATCGAATGGATGGGTAGCCGTTAAAAGTATATACGACTGGTGACTATCTAATACGTTAAGTAACTAGACGTACCTAGTAGACTACTAGTCAAAAAGTAGATATACTTTTCGTGACCCGAAAAACTGAATGATCATAGAAAACACACAGCGCACAGCCAGAAGATTCAAAAAATAAATAATATAAAATAAATAATAAATAATGCTGGACAATGCACACAGCATCATCTAGCCCCAAGGTAAGCTGCTGTTAAACAGAGCTGTGTTTACTAGATGACTGATATAAACTTATTACAATACAACATAGATAGATATTTTTTATTATATATAGAAAATACCCAGAACACCCGGAACAATTATTTGTAGATCGTACAAACATTTGACGCGAGGCGGGAATCGAACCCGCAACCTCTGCGTCGCAGGCGGACCTTAGCGGCGAACAACAAAGGTTACTAGGTTTTTGCTCTAGCAAGGTTTTGTGAGGTTGTTTTTTTATATCTTAGTCGACGAATATTATTGTGATGATAAGCTATTGAGCTTACCATCACAATAATATTCGTCGCTCCCGGGGCACGTTATGCAGTCAGTCCCGGCCTTTTCAGATTACGCCATGACAGAGGCTTTTGGTCAGCCTAAAAACTGTCACCAGAGTTGTCCACTGGCTCATAATGAACTTACTCACTTTTGTTAATCTTGGACAACAGAAATTTGCAGGTAATTAAACTTAGAGCACATCTATCAATATATAAGTCTAGTAGCCGAGTCCCGGGACGCATCAAGCAAAGTATCCAGATAGCTATGACAGACAGATGATAAATGAAGGCTTTCGAGGTGCCCGGGGGAGGGATTTACATAAATGATGTGTAATGGGCGCGATGGAGCGCATTTAGCTAAGACGTTGATGGTAATCTAATACCGGGTGATCGTATCAGATGTCTTCTTGGACTTTATAAGTGCAAATTACGAAGAGTATCTACCAGAGATGTGCGTTTTAGTACTAGCTGACCCGCGCGGTTTCGCTCGCGTTATTTAACCTGCTAAGTCTTCCTTGGACTCGCATAAATATTTTAAGAGCAAAATTACCCAAATCGGTCTAGCCGTTCTCGATTTTTAGCGAAAATAACGATAGTTTATTACACAAACTAGTAGAACGAAAAGTGAGTTTGTCCGCGCTTACTTTTTATTGCAAACTTCTTAAGCTGCATCTTTTATGAGTATATTTTTAAACGAACACATTGGTTTCTAGGACTTATTATTTGGACAAAATGATTTTATTTATTAAGATTACGGGTTTAAGCTTACCTATAAGATCTCACTATTATCAAAGTTTATTTTATCTTGTCAATTGCAAAATTATTGTCTAATTACATAATACATAACATCTTGTAAATTACGAGATATTGAAAACATTCTCGTATGAACACACTCACCGACCATTTGTTTTCATTAGTTTCTCTCACCCTTTTAACATTTAAATAATATATTTCCAACCATTTCTCTAAAGTACATCCGTATATCCATCACATAACCATGAAGACGTGCCATCTAGCAATAAGTCAGCCCCTTTAAACATACCCATTGAAACTGGGAAAACTCAGATGATTTCCATATGAAAACGCGGAGAAGTCGTCTAATCTCTGGGCGCCATTGTGACGCCGACGTCACTTCCGCTTGCCGAGATGACTGCTTCCGCTGTCGCCGCAACTTCCGGTCGAATTTTCCTTTAGTAACAAAAGTGAAGTGTATGTTTAATGAAAACTCGAGTACTGTGTGATCTTAAAAGACAATAAAAGTATATATAACATTAAAAAAAACTTTATTCACCTAAATTACTGCAACCTTGCTCAATATGTTATGCTATAAAATTGTATTTTGCAATAACTGAATAGCTGACAATCTTCGCTTCAAAGACTCAAAGAGTTCCTATTAGTTAGTAACGGTCGGTCGGTCCCGGCTTTTTCAAAGTTGTTAGGCCATGACAAAGGCCTTCGGGCGGCCTAGAAACTCTGTCATCAGAGTTGGCCACTGACTCATACGAACGAACGAACGAGTTTTAGTAACAAAATTACTAAACGTATGACTCTCATTAGCGTTGTAAAAGACTCGAGATTAAAGTAAGCTGTTTCACTTAGAGACAATTTATGCACATTACACCAAGTGCAATAAGACATTACAACAAAGAAACCCATCCTCATAACATGCTAATGTCACCCATATTAATACATTTAAAACCTTCGCTCGTGACGAACGCTAAACACTTCACGTTAACTTTACACGAGATAATACTTCGAGAAGTTTCGTATGCAAGATGGCGGCGTTTCAATTCCCGCCTAAAAGTGACAGTTCGTTCCCCTATGTTAATACAACTAGTTTTTCCGGTGGTAGGATTCTTCAGCAGAAGTCCGTCTTTTTGCAGTACTATCGCCAAATATACTGCTTGTAAGCAGTAGTGCTCAAGCATAACTTAACATAACTGTGTTTAGGTTGGAAAGGCATTGTAGCAAATTAGATTACTAAAATTACTGTAAAATTTAAAGATTTTGTTATGGTCAGAGGGTCTACTCTTGCGGATAATGCAAGATAATAACATCCTGAGAGTTTCCGTGGTTCAGCTTAGGTATGTCCATGGATGAATACTCTGAACTTAGCTATCACCGATTTAAGTTGAACTACGATGCCACAAATATCGTTTGTCACTCTCAAGAGCAGACCCTCATAGTCTATTTCGCAAAGGAAGGGTGCTGACAGATTTGGTATTTTATGGTTTTAGACAATAGCTTATAGTTTAAACTGCAAATTGAAACAAGCTTTTAGTAAATCTATAAATTGTGGTTAATTGTTTGTATTTTATAACATTGCCGAATTAATTATGCAAAAAGGAAAATCAAAAATGTGTCAGCACCCTTTCTATGTGAAATAAACCGAGCGATTTGACCATCTCGTCATTTAAATGACTGACATGATCGAATTTTAACATAACTACCTACTTGTAAAATTTACTTTACAATACAATACAATACAATAAATTTATTCATAAAACCAATTTTACAAGTCACGTCACGAGGTAGGTACACAATAGGGTACCAACATATTACATAGAAATTGTACAAGTTACAGGTCTTATAATTTAATTTAATTATTGATATATACTTAATTATAGTTAAATATAAATTCTAATATTGCCATTGACATTTAATGATTAATGAGGGACCACTCTACAGCTTGGGTAATTTGTAAAAATCACCCAAGCTGTAGAATGCTGCTTTAACAACCACAGTTTAAGTCGTCTTTTAAATATTCAACGATCTTTTTTGATCTTTACAGACACCAAAAACTCCTGCAGTATAATATCAGGCTTTTAAAGGTGGCTTTGTAATTTCTGCTCAAAATAAGAAAATACTTCTCAACCCTACATCTCTTAAACATACCAAGCCAGAATACGTGCTCCAAAATTTAATAAGTAAGACTCGGGACGCATTATCGTCATTACAAGAGATTCAACACGAAAGCAACGTCTATTGCAAGTACAGGATAGGTACAAAAGCACATCTTACAATATTATAAAAGGGGAAAGTTTGGATGTTTGTATCACGTCAGAACGAATGATTTGTATGAAATTTGGTATAGGCATAGATTATATTCTGGAATAGCACATAGGCTACTTTTTATCATTTTTTTTTATACCACTGAAGTGGCAACAAAGCGTAAGGCCCACAAGATGGTAAGCGGTTACCGCAGCCTATGGACACTTGCAATATCAGAGGTATCACTCGCGGGTTGCCACCTTGAGGCATAGATCGAAAGCTTCATGTGCCAGTAATTTTACCGGAAACCATACCTTTCACACCGGAACACAGCAATGCGAGCATTACTGCTTTGCGGCAGAAATAGGTATGGTCTTTAGGTAGAAATATTAGGAGAAAAATTCTTTTTTTATACTAAATATGTGGTTTTAAATAACGGAAGCGCTCATGTTAACTCAACTCGACTTAAATTGGAAAACCTGACTACAAGTTGTGTAGTGTTTAAAATTAATCTGCCCTACTGAGCCCAATATATCACGGGTCTTAAATTGAATAAAGCTCGATAAATCACGGGGACCTCTTAACCAGTCACATAATTCAATCGGGTAGGCTGTAGAGCGGACCTGAGTGGAATGCCTTGTACCTGGACCATGGGTTAAGTAATAGTTGGCATGACTGACAGGTATATTAAGGCCTATAGAGAACAATAGGCATATACCTACGAGTTTTAGTAGTAGAGTTCTTTGTGATAGAACTCGTCCGGGGAAGGACTACCACCATACCTATTTCTGCCGCCAAGCAGTAATGCTCGCATTGCTGTGTTCCGGTGTGAAGGGTATGGTTTCCGGTGAAATTACTGGCACATGAGGATTTCGATCTATGCCTCAAGGTGGCAATCCGCGAGTGATAACTCTGGTATTGCAAGCGTGCATAGGCTGCGGTAACTGCTTACCATCTTGTGGGCCGTACGCTTGGTTGCCACTTCTATTGTATAAAAAAAAAGTTATTTTTGTGCACATTGCAAAGCTTTTTTTCTCAATTATGTATTAAAAATAGTTTAAACTCGGTGGTGTAATATTAAAAAGCGTGTGATAAGGACCTTGTGCTTGAGTTTGAATCAGGACTGCATTTTGATAAAGAACTGCAATAAAATGTATGCCTGAGTGTTTGAGTATAATGTTGTTGTTAGTATTCAGTTGTTTTCTAATAATGGAAAGTTTTATGTAGGTTAAATAAACTCACTTTCATGTTGCGATCTTCAAGCACCTTCAAAGGAGTTTAGTACAAAAAATAAGTGTCTTTTTTTTTTTTTTTTTTATTCATCTGAAGTGGTAACCAAGCGTACGGCCCACAAGATGGTAAGCGGTTACCGCAGCCTATGGACGCTTGCAATACCAGAGGTATCACTCGCGGGTTGCCTACTTGAGGAGGATCGAAAGCCTCATCTGCCAGTAATTTCACCGGAAACCATACCCTTCACACCGGAACACAGCAATGCGAGCATTACTGCTTGGCGGCAGAAATAGGTATGGTGGTAGTCCTTCCCCGCACGAGCTTTATCACAGAGAACTCTACTACTCTTACTCTGTCTCCATATAAAGAAGAAAATATGATGTTAACACTACATAGAATTAAAAAATCTGAGACATTTTATCGGTAAGAAGCAATCCGCAATTGGTCACGTATAAGGTTTTATAATGTTACTATTACCGGCACAGGCCTGCTCTCGAGTGAGAGTGAATGTCTTTATTTATTTATTTATTTATTTTCGTTTATTTGGGAAACGAACGGTACTTAAAAACTAATAACTAAACTAAAATTAAAACTAATGACTATTAACATGTTACCGCATATCGAATCTAAAAAACTTGCTTGTTGAGAAAATATAAAAGAAAAGAATAATAATAATAATAGAAGTAAGTAGGTATACAAAACATAAATATTTATAATAACTATATAAATATAAATATATCCATCACGCTTACCTAAAACTTTATCCTAAACCGCACACCAACTTATTTCGAGTATTTTCAACAATTTTTTTGGCAGACAAAACAATAAATTCCGTGCTATCCCCCAATAAACCATGTACATAGGAAAACTGCCACCTGCCATTCGGCACATCTGGCGCCGAACCTGACCAATATCCGGTCGCTAGCCCCCGATTAGCCCCTAATAGCCCGGGTTATGGCCTAATGGGCATAAATAGCCATCTATGAATTTGCCGCTGATATACCGCCGGTGGTTTATGGCGGCAGTAATTTTCTATCTGCGGTGTAAGCTGGAGATGAAAGGGTTATAGGTTTTTGAAATACCTACTGCATATATACGTGCATAGCGATGGTCTATACCTAGACTAAAGTACCTGCACAGATCGAACTACCAACTTTAAATTTTAAGCTTAATATACATAGCTCATAATAAGTGAACTGTTCTTTTGTCAAAGTTTTTTCATGAGTATAATAAAGTTCTTTAAACCGAAATACCCAAAACTATGTGTAGACTAACAATATAGAACATTCGTTGGACCACAGAACAGAAAAAAAACAAGCTGGACCGATGACAAAATGGTCGCAGTATTTGTTTCCTGTTCTGTGCGTTGGACCGATGACATTAAAACGGTCGCAGGAAATCGGTGGATGGTGTAGGCTTGGTCGTCTAGCAATGAACTAGACGTCCAATTGTCCAGTCGCAATGAACGTCTATTGGCTGATATGATGTGATGATGATGAAACAAATTAAAATATGTATTAATGAAACAGTTGAGCCATCTAAAGACCGTTACAAACGATGGTTAGCTTGACTGATCCAAATCACTACCAGACGGAAGCGTTCTTAACATGCTGGCTGCATTGCCATATTGAATGGCAACTATATGTATATATGGTAATAAAAGGAGCGCTCGTGACGTAGTTGGCTAAGTTGTTCTTAACAGATCAACGCAGTTAAGCACTGTTCCGCGGGGATTTGGATGGGTGACCGCAAGTGGCAATTTCAACTGAGCGCTCCCGTGCTTCGGAGGGCACGTTAAGCAGTCGGTCCCGGCTTTTTCAAAGTTAAAAAACAGACGAAAAATCTCTAGTACTATTCCGCTTAACCTTTTAACTAATGAGGTCACTGTGTGTGGTAACTGTGTGACGTCATTAGTTAAAAGGTTAAGCGGAATAGTACTAGAGATTTTTCGTCTGTTTTTTATCTTGTAATGGATTTCCGCAAAAAAATCAATTTTTCAAAGTTGTTAGGCCATGACAGAGGCCTTCGGGCGGCCTAGAAACTCTTTTCACCAAAGATGGCCACTGACTCATACGAACGAACGAACGATGGCAACTAAATAAAACCACATAGTCTACTAAAACTATGTATCTATAAGTATTGCTAAGTACAGTGCAGCATCAGACGAGCATAAAAGCAAGTTCATATTTGTGACTAAAATCAACCAAAAAATAAATCAGAACGATAAAAACTAATTTGTCTCTCGTTTTAATTAGTAGTTTTACCGAGTAGTCTTACTAGGTAGTTGATATTTGCAGACAATCATCATCATTATCATCATATTATATCAGCCAGTTTACTGCTGGACATAGGCAATACTTTGAGTTTGACAGTAATTTTTTTATATTATTCATGCTGGTACAAATGGTTAAACGTAGGTTTACCAAGGCAGAAGCAAGTGGAGGTTATAAAATAACTAACTTATGCTCACGTTTGACCTATTTAACGAACCAATCAACTAAAAGGTATTTGGGCCTCAAATTTATTCCCTTCTAACTGCCAACTTAATTTACTACACCTTTTGTGGCTGCTAAACTTCCGGAATACAATTCTTTGAATTACTTGAACACTCTTTATAATTGGAATTCTGAAGATATAATTACAAAGGCTTTTTGAATGCGAAAGATCTATTCAGTAGGCTCTATCTAGCTGTCATTGTGTGAAGCGTCTTGGTTGGACTGCTCATGCCCAGTTTCAAAAGAACCCTAGTCACAGATTAATGAATAGTTACTATGTCGAAAACCTGAGCAGCCTCTTTGGTATTCAAAAGTGAGTGTGATGGCGCAGATCTTTAGAAAATGGTCGATATGGTTGATCGAGCGCCTGTGTTGGCTCTGATAAGTTACTTCTTAGTTTCTTTACAAACTTTGAACGTCCTTGTGTCCTTGTCACTTTGCATTGGTGGTCTAGTGGTAGTATCCATTCAATCCTAAAGTCGTAGGTTTAAAATTGATCCTGCACCGTGATTTCTTAACTAGTAAAGTGAAGGTAATTTATATCAACCTTATAAATAAACTATCTTATTAGAAACAACATAAAACAAGCTTTTGAAATTTGTCGATCTCATTTCAGATTTTTAAAAGCCTTTTTAAGACCCAATCACTCTTCTAATGTTCCCAATAGTGGGAACATTAGAAGGCTGTCATGATGATAATGATAAGCATATAAGGTTTTCTTAACTGCTTGCCCAAAGCCGTCATAATATTTATAAAATATCACCTAGTCGAGTCTGCAATGTGAGGTAACCCGAACACTGGCAAATACCGCGGTATGACCTTTCACTGAGCGATAAGCTGCAGCGGTTATAGCTAGACCTTAGAAAATATAAACAAATTATTTGGCTCTTAAATTTTTTACTTTTTTTACTTACCTACTTATATTCTTGGCATGAGCCACACCTAGTTCGATTGGCACCACACTGAAGCTTTATGATGAAGAGGGATCATCAAAAAAAAAGCTAGGAACCCAGCCGAGTTTGTTGCCAGATTCTTCTAGGCTGGGGCGCGTGGAACTGGCGTAAATTCACCTAGCTTTAAGACGTTTCAAAATGATCCTTGTGATTTTATTGAAATAAATCATTTTTGACTTTTTACTTTTGAATTCTGTCTTTTTCTTTGAGTTAGACCAACTTTTTTTTATTGTTTTTTTTTGAGTTATTGATGGAGTCTGTCTTAGTGGGTACCGACGCAGTGCCTATTCTGCCTCCATATAGTAAGTGTACGAGGACTGTAGCTAGTAGAATTACCTGGCGGAAGAGACTGGTGTCAACCGCAGTGCAACTTAATGCTTTGGACGATGCTGCAACTGGAACCAGATAACTAATAAAAAAAAACACAGTCATATATACTTTTTTTTATTACGCGCTAACCTAGTAATATAAAAAAAAAACATAAAAACACCGATTCCCGGAACAAATATTGCAGATCAATCAAAAAATCTAATCATTATTTAGTAAAAGGGTCTTAGACAACATTATTTTATATGATATTAACAAATATTGTGTTTCTTGTAAGTAAAAAATGCTGTGTGAAAAGTCCTTTGTGCCAGTGTTGCATTGAGTTCCTCGCTCTAACTAAGTAGAGACCTGTACGTAGATGTACGTAGACGTGTACGCAGATGCGAGGGATCTCTGCTTCAAATGAAAGCTCATGCGATACTAGTCAGCGGGGAACCTTTCTTCTCACTTTTCAACGGGACTCGCTTACCGCGCTACCGATGTCGTCAATTTAAATTAACAGCTATCAGTGTGACCACACCCTAAACTCCCAGATTGAGGGTGGCTGGGAAAGCCTCTAAAAGCGTGGGTACTACACTCACTAAACGGCCTAACGCCACTCATTGTGCCATTGTACACTATTGTTCTCGAAAAATCGCTCTGTTAATAGCGCTAACACTGAGCCGCTTTTGAAGTTCAGCTTAACCTACAGTGTCGTATTATTTGAAACAAAGGTTACTTGCGGTAAAAATATACATTGTGAATGGCGCAAAGGGCGCAAAGGTGTGAAGGTAAAATTGTGTTGATTTTGATTTTCCATGTAATGCTTTGCAAAAGCAAAAAGAAAATAAAAATTTACCCTATAAAATACTTTCACTTCAAGAAAACAAATTTAAACTTGGTTTTCAAAGTTTGTGGACCATGACGGAGGCCTTCAGGCGGCCTAATTCAATTATAAATTACCTAGGTTTGCAAACAATAAATGATTATATGGTTATGATTATCATTATGACTAATAACATCATCAGAGCTAGCCACTTAGGTATACGAACTTATTCTATATTATTTGCAGAATTTATATCGTTCTACATCTTTTACTTGTTACTTCGATCTTTTTCTACATAATAAAATAACATACTATCAAGTTTATAGGTATAAGCTTACGTAAGTAGGTACATACCTAAATACTTGCAAACATTAAGAGCTAACGATGTTTGTTCCCGAACTACCGACATTGAACAAAATAAGGCCATATATAAAGCTTAGCGGGGAAGCCTTGGCAGCTGGCATTTGCTTTCAGGCCTGAAGAGTTCAAGGGCGTATTGTTCAGCTCTAGAACATTCTGAATAAGATTGTGACCCTTGACATGACCTTTGAATTTAAAAAATAAGGGGTGACTTTAACTCTCAGAGCTAGAGAGTAGACAGAAATGAAAACTATATTTCTGATAGCTAACCTTCCCCCATATCATGAACTCTTAGAGCGATTCACATTAGGACCTAAACTGAATTGTCAAAAAATTTTGTACCATTAAATAAAAAATTATTTAAGTCATGGTACAACATTTTTTGACAATTCAGTTTAGGTCCTAATTTGAATCGCTCTAAGACTTCATGGTAGGGGGGCAGGGTCTGGTTTTTGTACCATTATGATGTCAAACTAGCATAATATACACTCACGTGATATTGATTGCGGTAACTTATGGACTCTTACAATACGTAGACATAAATATACATTTATTTACCTGTATAACACAACTAAAGAACAAATCCACAGGCGTTCACCCATCCAAATGGTTACTACGCGGAACAGTGCTTAACTTTGTTGATCTGCTATGAACAACTTAGCTAGAACCGTTGCAAGCGCTTCACGTCACGAGTGTAACAAGAGTGTTAAAAGTACAAGTTGGTAGCCGACTGACGTCAAGGGACGTGTCGCCGCGGTACGTCACAGCGATAGTGAAGTCTACTGCTCAGTTTAAAGCTATGACGTACGAGTATATGACATAATTGTCGCGAAACACGCTCCTGCAATCGGCGACCAACTCGGACTTTTAGGAATACTAACCAATAATTCACGTCTTCGAACTTCCCAACCGTCAGTCATATATTTTATATCCGTTACCTAAATTAATTCATAACAGCGTACCTGCCAAATTGGGAAGGCCCTAAAACGAGCTATCATAAACACCTCGCTGTATCGCATCGGGTAATTTACCGGCCGTTTACAACGCCACACTTTTACAGCGCCATTCCAGAAATAGGACGAAAACTGAGCTTCGTACATTTTTAATATAACGCGCGAAGTGGGGTACACCTGCGTCTTTAGGATAAGCCTGAAAAGGGCCCGACGCGTTTTAAAAAAATGTGTCTTGGATCGTTTTTTACCGATCTAGGTATGTTTAAGTCTTGACTGGTTTGTATTAAATGCAAAGAAACCAATTTTCCAATGGAGTAGTAGTACATACTTTTTAATAAAATTTTAACTGTGCATTATTATTTTCTTACGTTAGCTGAGTATGAGTCAAAAGTTACTCGAAAAAATCAGGTTTTTTTCTAAGTAGTAGTATACAGAAACTGTCAGTTTACTCGCGAATAAATACGATTTATTTGAAGAATAGAGCTAATTCAAGTTTGGTCTAATCCAACCTAAGTCAAAGTGCTGGTTTTGGTAGCATTAAATATCTACTTTGCAAAACTGTGAGCCAAATATAATTTAAACGGGATTCCGACTAACCTCTTTAGACAGCCATATAAGTACACTAGGTATCAGCATTTAAATTTACACAAAAATTAATAACTAAAAACCTGAAAAGCTCGGTTCCACCACGGTCATAAAATTCTCGTTTCATTTCTCACACGCCTATTAAATTCTAGACTTGATTAAAATATAACTAGTTTTGTTACAAAGTTACATAAATAATCAAGTTTCATGCAGCACTCTGATTAAATTCGTGTGGTATAATTTTCTAATAAAGTCAAACAAGCAAGTTGCTTTTTAATAAAGTGAAATTAGGTCGCGTGACACCTGCGCATGGCTCACACCGAGAACTGAGAACTGACGTGACTTGTGTCAGTTCTCACTCAGCTTTTAGTGCCAAATACTCAGTTATGCAGAAGCAGAGTGGGTCGGAAATACATCATAAGTATTTTTATCAACTGATTTCAAAGAAGGAGGTTATCAATTCGGTTGTATCGTTTATTTGTATGTTTTTTGCGCGGTTTCTGCGCCTATTAACAATTGATTTTAATGGTTCTTAATTTTTTTGTTTCATAGGCAATACTTTAGAATAGGACCCATTTAAATTTTATATAAATCATAAAAACGTGTCAATAACTACATTATCGCGTACAACCACAATCTGCCGAAACATTTTTTAGGTTGAAGTTGATTTTTGTTTTTTTCCTAATAATTTAACCAACCAACACAGTTGTATAAGTATAGAATAGAATTAAATATAAATAATTTATTTTACGCCACACCACAAACATAAAAATAACAATCTTACTTACAAAAAGAGATAAATTAACATGACGAAAAAACTATCATGGTTATTAACATAATTTTCACTAAAACGGGATATTTACGTGTGAGTTTTATTGAACTCACAAATCATGGTCAAAATCCCGTTTTTAGTGAAAATTATGACGAAAAAAGGCTCAGCATTCAACCGCTCAGCATTTGCTACAGATTTACATAGTATTTGTAGCGCTGGTTTTCTGTAGCGCTGATTTTCATTACAAGCGAAACGAATGTTACTTAGATTATAGGGTTATACAAAAGCCTACTCATCCGGATTATGCTTTAACATGCCGGCTTTTCATTTTATTTAAAAAGCTCGTATTTTCAACGAGGATACTGCCATATTTGCAATTATTTAAAAATCATTCCACCGCCATTCATTGCTAACCTGTTTACAATGAGCCATCATTTTTAAATTATGCTGAAGCTTCGGCAGTCTGGATAAATATTTTATGGTGGTAATAATTACTTTTTTGCAATTTACTTACTTGCCTATTTTTTATTGTAATTCCCGAGACGTAGCTGACTAAGTTGTTTATAACAAATCAACGAAGTTAAGCACTGTTCCGCATGGTCACCATTTGGATGGGTGACAATTCAACGGAGCGTTCGCGTGCTATTTTTTTGCAACTAACTGGTCCCGGCTTTTTCAAAGTTGTTGAGGCCTTTGGGCGGCCTAAAAACTCAAAAAAATCACCAGAGTTCATACGAACTTACTTAGGTAAGTACTTATTGTAATATATAGGTATTTAAATATTTTTTTTCAAATTAAATATTAAAATTGTATGTAAGTACTTTATATAACCCAACCAGGGTTTGACTGGGTACTTACTTATTACAGTCGTCATAGTTTATATAGGCACAGACATAGAGCCCTATTCATAATCGTATTTTGAACCTCTGATATAATATGTTTTTCAAATCTATGAGTATCATCGTCTTTGTTTACCTATTGACTTAGGAAAGTCAATAATTAGTAAGCCGCTGAAATTACATTTTTATCAATAAGAAGAATTAGGTGTTCATCGTAGATACGCTAACACGTTATAACTACCCACAACACAGGTTATTCTAAGGTGGGAGTTAGCGATCTTGCAAATATCATTGCCTGTTTTATAGTGACGTAAAATAGTTAAGGTTTATTATTTAAGTTTGAATGCTAGTACTTACCTAATAATGCTAGCCCATAAGTTTCTGTTTTCAAATAAATAACATTTTACTTTTTACTTTTTTACTAATCTAATAAAAGTAAGTATAGTATATACTCTCAGCGGATCTAGGCTTCCGTGAAGTTAGCCATTTCGATGTGCAATGGAGCTTTTTCTAACTAAATTGTCTTTGCGCATCACAAACGACTAACTTTTCGGAAGCCTAGATCCGCCAAGAGAACTATACATACCTATATCCCAACAAGAAGTTAGATAAGTTCCCTGAGTTGCGAGTAGGTAAGACCCACAACCAACTGTACTTACTATCCGACGAAAAAATTTGAAAACAATTTGCTAAGTATTACATTCTCATGAATTTTCTAGGTGTGTCTATAAATCAAAAATAGACCCACCTACATCGCATCGCCCCGAAACTTGCACGGTCGATACACTACCGTGACTCGAGGCAGTAAAAACACTGCCTGTATAAAAACCTTCGTCGAAAAAAAAAACAAAACATTAAATTACTGAGTAATAAGGCCCGGACGGCCAAAGTTCGGGTGATCGACCCCCAGCTACGGAAAATTCGTCTAGATATATTCCACGTGGGAAATTTCGCGAAAAAAGGTTCTATTGTTTCTGGGTACATTAATTTCTGGCAAATTTAATTTTTTTCTTCATTTATCTAACCCCATTTATGGTAAGCGCTTTACTTTTTAGGTACCTAAGTTCACTGATACATTTTGTTATGACAAATGTAGTACCTATTACTTATAGGTATATTTATTAGTAAAGTTTAGGTAAGTAATAGGTACTTATGTAAATAGATCTGAATGATCTGATTCAAGTCAACGCTACTTCTTTTTTTAATTGAATTTGTAATTAATAAATGGGAGTTTGTAGCTCTACAATATTAATTAATCTCCAATGCAAATACAAAAGCAGCCTGGTCAATTTCAATATTTCCAAATTTTGTCAGAAATCTTTTCGAATTTAAAAATTCTAATCGAGAGTGCCATCTATGCAATTTTAAAAATAGAACGTTCGCGCATCTTCCGTCGGCTCGTTCTATTCAGTTATTGAAAACGCTCCATTCATTTCCAGTGTTAAAGGAATGGATTCATTTTATCCTCTCTGTCGATTTACAATAAAAGGATCGCAAGAAAACGATTTAATAAAGGATTCCAATTGAATTAATTATCTTAAGCTGTCTCTGAGACTTTTAATGAGAAGGCAACTTCTTTGAGTGTTTTTAGATAGTTTTTAGTGTTTTGTTTTTGTTTATTGCCGGTTCCAGTGACTGGCCGGTTGGAACGAGAGTTTGGTGCTAGCTCATAGCAGTTTCTTGTAATTTGTCTATGGTTACAAAATATTAAAAAATTGTCTCGTTCCGCGGTAGCTTAAGCTTCATAAAATGTTTAATCCGTATTCTCAGCGGTGTATTAATATTAAAGAGGGCTATTAATTTTCACGGTGTTTTGTTTCTAGTATTATCTTCTAATCCGTCTTTCGCAGTCTTTTGTGGAGCGTATTATGACTCTGGGATATTGTCTATTAAAATTGTAAATCTTGATTAATATTGTGAGAGGAGATTTGAACAACCTGAAAATTAAGTTTGATGTGTCAATGGACTGTATAGTGACGGTTGCAAGAAGTCCCTGGAATATGCGTTTGTAGGTACCTAGGCAGGTAGGTATCTACTAAAGTACATACATAAATAGAATTAAAGTAAAGTACTCATAGGAAATATTATTTTTAAAGTTTCTGTGTTTTGTTCTGATTACATATTAGTAACGGTTGAACGGATATGGATGAAATCTGGAATAAGTAACCTGGATTTACAGAGATTACGTTTTATCTTGGTACATACCACGCGAACTTTCATTTTTAACTAAAGCTGACAGACAAACTTCATGCGTTCATTTAATTTAGAAAGAAAAAAAACAAAACACGTCACAAAACCTACAAAACCGCTAACGGATGTCGTCCGCTAATGAAGTGGCGACGATACGTTAAGTGCGCTTCCTGAATAGGACCTCTCACTCTACTCCTAAACAAAACTATCCATCTATCCTGCTCTTACGCAGTAAAAGCTTCTGTCTTGTTTGATCCATTTGCTTAATGAAGTACGTTTTGGATGTTTTTTTTGTGTATGATGCAAATATTATTTTTGCTTTACATAATGTGGTACTTTTAATTAAAATTGGTGTTTTATTTTGTGCCGTGTGCTGTGTGAAAACAAGAACTTTGTCTTGCTTTTGAAAAATTAAAAATTGTTTGTACCTGCATAACACTTTTTTTTGCCATATCCGTCCATATTTGAAATTAGAACAAACAATGGTGAACGAGTTTAAAAAACAAAGAGTTAAAAATTCTTGCTCTATTAAGGTATATAAATATGAATTTAGAAGATTACCTATTACTATTTTTATTGATAAAATAAGACATAAATATAGAGATGCACATTGCACCTATGAAGGATCTACTTATGTTTATTGAATTAGCGGAGCATATCGCGATCTCGTGTAGACATGTAAAATAACGTCCATAAAATCAAAGTTAAATCAAAATCGTCTAGCGTAGAGTAAAGTTGGTTAATGGCTTCAAATTACGAAGTAAGTGATATTGACAGTGAACCGCTACATTATATTCAGGACACGCAGCGTCTTCCGAACTTTGCAGACTTTTCCTAGAGTGCAGATTAGTAATGGGCGTAAACTGAAACTTTGTGAATGTTCACTAGTAAAATATAGTCACTCTTATGTCATAGTGAGTCGAGTGATATTTAGTAGGTAAGTAAATATAGATAGATAACTCTTTATTGTATTGCACCAAAAATAAAAATTAAACTAAAATAAAACTAAAATTAACAAAAGTTTGAGGTGGTATAATGGGCGGTCTTATCGCTAAGAACGAATTTAGTACGGTCAGCGGATCTAGGCAATCGTGAAGTTTTCATGCGCAATGAAGCTTTTTCGAACTAAATTGTCTATGCGCATCACATGACGATTAATATTAGTAAGTGGACAACTCTGGTGACAGAGTCAATAGGTCGACTGAAGGCCTTCGACATGCATGCATTGATTGCCACTGGTGGTCACCCATCTTCATCACGATGACCTCGCTTACCGGGCGCCAACAGCACAGAACAGATATTAGTACTACGTACCAACAGTCTTATTTCGACATCTTTTTAAACACTATTTTTTTCTATTATAATTTAGACGAATAAACAATTTCACTTCATTTCAACCAGTCTAATACGTCACCTGAACCTTTGTAATAATGACTATTTTGTCACAGAATGACAATGATAATGATGACTATTTTGTTACAGAATGACTATGATAATGATGACTACTTTGTTACAGAATGACGATAATAATGATGACTATTTTGTTACAGGATGGAGGAGACTGTCCGAACGCTGCTGCAGTACAAAACCCGCGTGGAAACTCTGAAACAGGAGAAAGCGTCTCTCTCCTCAGCTCTTGAGGTGAGTAAAGTTCTTCATAGTACTTTAAGTTTTTTTATAATCTTTACTTTAAGCTTACTAAGAGCTTATTAGATAAGTTAAAAAGCTCTAACTGCTTTAGGTTAGAACTGCTACTAGACAAAACAGGAAGCTTGTGCAAGTATTGGCTCGCACTAATGACTGCGCGGACTGCGCAGTACGTAGAACATTCATAATGTGCTACAGCAAATGCAACAACGCAAGGCTACATAATACATTACAAAGTGGTTTAAGTTTGTACGAGTAGATCGCAATGTGAGTAATAAATAAATAGCCAAGTACTAGTCTGGACTATGTCCTCTCTAAAACAATTAAAACTTCACCACACAACTTTGCGCAGCGGCCTTTAAACTTCTACCATTTATATCCGCGTTGAAACTCAATTTTATCTCCTAGTTGTAGTTTTGTGTTTCAAGTTACGTCACGGGAGCGCTCGTGACGTAGCTGGCTAAGTTGTTCTTAAAAGGTCAACGAAGTTAAGCACTGTTCCGCGGGGTCATCATTTGGATGGGTGACCGCCAGTAGCAATTTCAACTGAGCGCTCCCGTGCTTCGGAGGGCACGTTAAGCAGTCGGTCCCGGCTTTTTCAAAGTTGTGAGGCCATGACAGAGGCCTTCGGGCGGCCTAGAAACTCTGTCACCAGAGTTGGCCACTGACTCATACGAACAAACGAACGAACGAAAAGTTTTGTGTTCTTAAAGAAAGTCATCATCTTCATGACAACCTTCCAATGATCCTACTGCTGAGACACTAGCCTACTCTCAAGCGATAGTGATCGGGTTATAATCCACCTTGCGGACTAATGCGGATAACGTGATGGCACATGTTTTTCGAGTTTTTAGTTTTCAGATTTAGCTATTTGGGACCACTGACATTGCGCATATAATTTTTTCTATACTTTATATCCATAAATAGATAAATAAATAAATCGAAAGAGGGGGACAAGCCACTAGACCACTGATGCTTTTTGTATATAATACAAAAAGCCATACAAAAGTATCAAAAATGAAATATAAAAAAAAAGGTTAGAAAATAGCCCAAATATGGAGGAAATTAAAAATTCGGCATAGACTCCGTTGGCTGCTCGTGGAATATTTCCGGCCAGCGTTAAAAGAGACTTGATTTTTAACATTGTTTTCAAATGTCTCGCAATCCATAGGTCTGAGTAAACTGGTGATGTGAAGGAGTTAGGTAGAGAAATCAAATACAAATATTCAGAATATTTCATTATAGGTTGGACTGCATTGTTCGTTCCCCCATTTTTCAATATACTTGAAGAAAATCTCGGAAAGTAAGATGTTGGTTTGAAATTGTTTGATATTAATATTTTATCTCTGTACTAGCTGTGCCCCGCGGTTTTGCTGGTTTTACGCTATCCCTTTTTATCTTTCATCATATTTTCATCTTTCATTTTCATCGATCCATGAGACAGAGGTCACTCACAAACCGAAGTGATTGGATTCTACCACGCAAACCCAATGCGGATTATTGGATAGCACAGTCTTTCGAAGTTTTAGTTTTAGGACATTCCGGTTTTTTCACGATGTTTTCCTTCACCGTTTAAGAGCACTGGCACTGCGCACATTTTGTTTTTGACCACCAGTTATCCTGTTTTTATGTAGTGACAAAATCACATTGAATACTTACTAAGTAAAACTGAGCGAAGACCCTGTGTAAACAGCAGTGGCTCGAGCTTACCATCACTAGATTAATTCCCACCACAACAACATAAAATTTCCCATTTCACGACAAGTACATTATCACAAGGCGAGCACTTGCGTCACTAATTACGCAAAAACATCTCATCCCCCTTCGAAACGTCCATAATCCCTCAAAGAACGTCCAGTTATCACCAATCCAAACTACCAGGACCCCTCGATACCAGTATGGTTTTAGAACATGGTGTTAGATGTCAAGGGGCTCTGGCGGTGACAGAGACCAGGGTATAATGGTAGTTTCGTTAATGAATTCCTCTATCTGCTGGGGCAGTCATAATCCAAAAATGATCGCCTGTCCCCTTACTTGATAAGTGCTCTTTAATGTTCGCTAAACGGGAGTACCTACGGATTGGGAAAAGGCTGGTTTGTCTGTATCTGTATGCCACTTGGACACATTTCTGTCCTGGGCTTAATGACAGTTTTTATTTCTGTCTCCTGTCACTAATGTATGGAAATGACTCCATCAAAACTTAGTTGAGGAAAAGCTTGAGTTTTCCTTATTGCACCATCTCGTAGCTTTGTTACAGAGGAAATTTTAAAGTGTTTCCAATCACTGTTCTTTTTCATCATATCACCATCGTCATTATTAACCAACAGACGTCTAATGCTGGATATAGGCTTCCTCCGAAGAGTGCTATGACGACCAATCTGGCGCCTTCACCATCTACCGACTTCCTTTTTTATTTATACAACTGAAGTGGCAACCAAGCGTACGGTCCTCAAGATGGTAAGCGGTTGCCGCAGCCTATGGACGCTTGCAATACCCGAGGTATCACTCGCGGGTTGCCACCTTGAGGCATAGATCGAAAGCCTCATGTGCCAGCAATTTCACCGGAAACCATACCCTTCACACCGGAACTCAGCAATGCGAGCATTACTGCTTTGCGGTAGAAATAGGTATGGTGGTAGTACTTCCCCGGACGAGTTCTATCACAAAGAACTTTGCTACTCTTCCTGCGATCTTATTACTTTTTTCAATTTTTTTCCAAAAACAAAATAGCGCATAGTATTAATAATGTTGATGAAATAATCACGAATACTTTTACAGCATTTATTTATTCTAGTTGGAAAAGCTCAAAGTGGAACTCAACTTGGGAGAATCAAAGTCAAGATTAAAAACATCCCTCAAATTACCTGCCTTATAGTTAGACTTTTCAGCGGAGGGATACCCTTTGTACTTTTAGGGCCGACAACATGACAACAATAGGAAATACTCGGAACAGTAATAAAGCCTTACAAACCGTGTAACGATTGCACACACGCACCTTGCATTGTGTAGGTACATAAAAGTAGCTACTGTACCTACGAAAAATATTAAACACAGTCAAAAAGTGGTTGTGGTACGTGCTTTAGGTGCAGCGTTTATAAATAATAAGAAATTTTAAGAGAAATCAAATTTAAAATATTTTTTCTTTCAATAAAATCACAAGGATCACTCTGAAACGTCTTAAAGCTTTTGTAAATTCACTAATTTACAGTTTCACGCGCCCCAGCCTAGAATCTGGCAACAAACTCGGCTAGGTTCCTAGCTTATAACATAGAAGAGTCTAAAATAGTTATACTAATGAGTTTTTTATTAAAAAAAAAAAACAATATGTGTCAAAGGCTACCCAGAGCTACATGAACAAAGTCCCAGGGAGTCTGGTTTCAAATATAAAACTTGTCATTAAAAACTTATCATCAATCATCAAGTACACCCGAGAAAATTGGTAAACCTAACGACCGAATCGCTAGCTCTCGTAACTTCGAACCTCACACACACATCGACATCAATGGAAGGACATTAAAATGGCGGATAGCGGGAAATCGGCTATGCACAATGGCTGGGGTTTCCCGGTTTAAAAGGCCACCCCGCGCCCCTCTAAACAATAATTCAGCTTCACCCTTCCGAAGTGCAAGGGCGCAGTTACAGAGGGCAAGCCGGCCGTAGTGACGGGTTGCAAACAATCGATATTTTTCATAAACTGTAGTAACAGAGAATGAAAAGAATGAAAAAATGTTCATTTTACCAGTAGGTATTAGGTACTGGTATATATCGTTTTTCATATTTTGAATTTGTGCTATCCGTGATGTCCAGCAAGTGACAAGACAATCAAGGTGCCCGCCTGATGGTAAGCACCACGCCTGACTATTACAAATGCAGTGTTACAAAGCTTAAAGTTTTTAAGTGTTTGCGTGGCACCGCACTGCGCTTATCACCCCGAGACATTGTTGTTAAGTCTCTTTCGCCAAGTAATTTCACTTGCTACAGTGCCCTTCAAACCTAAACACAGTAATGCTTGCACACTACTGCTTGGAGGTAGAATATCTGACACTGTGGTGGTACCCACCAAGACGGACTCTTGCTGAAGAGTCCTTCCCACCGTTGACATTTTTTGAAATCATAGGTATCGATAATAATGTTGTCACGTCTCTATCACACCGGGCCTAGGGTGCATCGTATCTGTTGCCCCCCGTTGGGCCGCGCCGGGCCGCCGCGGCACCGCGCGCATGTCAAATTTACACTCGCGTACTAATTGTGTTTGCGTGTTATACGGTTACCTTGTTTGTAAACTTAGGTTTTCGGCGTTACGGTATTACACTACAGATGTTGATAATATCATAGATACAACACCATTTATCTCGGTGGAATCGGTGGATTTTTAGCAAATATTTAAGCGAAAGAATGGTTAAAACATATTTGCAATTTCCATTTTTAATTTACACAAATGATTTTAGATTAGCAATTATTAATTAACCGCAAATAAATATTTCTGCATCAAATATCAAAATATCTGATGTTTGTTTTTAAATAAATAATTAAAATTGACTTTTTTTAAATATTAATATCGTAAAAGTGCATATTTTAATACCTCTATAAAAGTAACTATTGTATCACATTTTGCTTTTCTACCTCATTTTAAATTGCAAACACCCGTTCTAAAACTAAAAGCAAAAATACTATCCAGCCTAAAACTCGCGAAGTTACTGAAAACAATTTCAGAAACATATTCATGGTCTGTACGAATACAATTTTATTGTTCTGATATTGCAAGCACTCGAAATGCAACACTATACCTGGATCTGCTAGAATGGGGTAGCCAAAGTTCGTAACATTTTTAGCAGTGAACAGTGCAAATATTAATCATTGGAGAGGTGTATTTTCATAATTACATTACCGCGTACGGTTGCGGGTCGGCGCATGGCGTTTAGTTGTGTTAACGAAACCAATTAGAGAGTGTCCGTTGAAGTACGGCACGAGCTTCTAATGTTCTTGCTAGATTTTGAGTCGGAATTTCTTTTACCCGCGATCATTTGGTAAAATAAGAATGAATGAATGAATGATTTATTCGCAGAAACAAATTCAACTATTTTATTATGCGAAGTTAAATTTACACAACAAATATTGAAAACATGACTACTTTAAAAAAAATATAATAAGAAAATATATATAATAAATATATAATTATATAATAAAATATATATTAGGAAATAATTTTAAAAAATATATGTAAAGAGCTACAAGACAAGTGTAAAAACGAATTTCTATAGTCCAATTCGCGTAAACTTGCGATGGTCACGTAAGTCATCCTCAACATCAACGTGGTACTTGTTTAGTAATTTACTGTTTAACTGTAAGGGCATAAACGCTATATTTCATTAATTATTTTCTAATAAATACAACCTACTCAACCATAAGTTTATCTCTGTGAAAGAGTGCAACACAATGCAAAACAATATGGCGGGTCTAACGAACAACTGGGTATCTAATAGGTACTGTCAAAGTCAAGATGCGTCATTCATTGCTAATAACTGTCATGGCGGACCTCTAGTGTTCCCTTTTTAGAAATTTCAACACAAAAAACATTTTTCTTTTAGAACTTTGTTTGTCTACTTATAAATAAAATTGTTTGTTACATTAGCAAGCGTTTGACTTTCGTGTCTCGTGCGAGAATGGAAACAGGCAACCCTTTGGCTGTTATTGCTATTCTCAATCTGAACTGAGCCCAAACTCCTCGATAAGATAATCCGGCCAAATTGGAGGACCGTCTATTACCGGCGCGCTTCAAATTTCCCTTCTGCATTATTGATGCTCTAATATTAGGCAGGTATTTATACATATTAAATTAAATAAAAAATGGTCTAGTTACTCACTAGACCATTTTTTATTTCTATTTTACAGGACTTTTTTTTGAGAAACCATAGCAACGCGCCTTTGTAGGTACCTACCTACTCGTAGGTAAGTAGCTAAAAGTTTTTGCTAAGTGAACTAGCAGTGAATTGAACTTTTTGAAAAGAGAAAGAGATCGCTGAATAAGTCACATTACCTATTTCAAATATATAAACAAAACCATTAAAACATGGTGTTCAGGGGTAGATTACCTACATACAATAAAACGCAAACAAGGCTCACAATCGCGCTACAGGTATCTAATATACCTACTCTTAATTTAATATGTATAAATACCTGCACTTCAAAACGACCGCTATAAAAAAACGTTTTATTTCTGTTTTTTTTTTTTTTTTATTCACAATAGGCTTGCGCTTGACCACTATCTCGCCTGATGTTAAGCGATGATGTGGTCTACGGTGGAGCACGCTTGCCTAAGAGCAACCTATTCACTCGTGACTTAAAGACACCCAGGTTATAAGATTACTGAATCTGGTTTATTCTAATCATTTTGATAAAAGATTATTTCATCGCGGATCTTCGAATGTATCTTATCCTGTGTGATGCTTCATTAAACATGAATAAAAATCAACGGAGTGGCAAGTGTTGCAGCAACGCGCTTTTAGATGAGGCAGCACAGGACCAGAGAGACACATACAAAGGGAGGCCTATACCCAGCATGAAGTCAGGCTGTGAATGATGATGATGAACGCGCTTTAGTAGATGTTTTGTAAAAACAAGCCCCCTACAGCCTGCACCCCAGTTCGCCACGCGTGACCGTACAAACGTACAAAGCTAATGATGTCTGCTGCAGCCCATGATTAATGGCACACGCAGTTCAATCCTACTTATTGCGGCTAATGTAATCACTGATGAAAGCACACTGTTTTCCTTTATACACGAAATTTTAAAACCACTAGTGGAACTCCCCGACTTTACACGCGTAACAGTATTTTTTCTAATTCCACTCTTCGCTGCACAAGTTAGAGCTAAAAACTAATGAAAAAAGTTTAATTTGTAGCAAAATTATTATGTACTTGTTAGTGGATTCATTTTGAGATTTCTTTTCTTACCCTATGGTATCCATATTAAATACCTACAAGAGATATGGGTAGGTATTTCTTACCCTGGTAGAAATAAATAATAAATAATGCTGGACAATCCACACAGCATCATCTAGCCCCAAGGTAAGACTGTTAAAAAGAGCTATATTATGGGTAGTTACTAGATGTCTGATATATACTCAACACAATACAATACATAGATAGATATTTTTTATTATATATAGAAAATACCCAGAACACCCTGAACAAATATTTGTAGATCGTACAAAAATTTGACCCGAGGCGGGAATCGAACCCGCAACCTCCGCGTCGCAGGTGGACCTGCGCCCGCTGCGCCACATCGGTCGTCAAATAAAACTCGAGACTATGGAGTCGTGAGTCAGATTTCAGATGATATCACCTAAGCTAGATTAGAAACTCAAGATTTTTTTTGCGAGTTGAAAAAAGGACCTCGTCTCACGACTCTAAAATTTTAGATAACAGTGTTATTGTAATATCTTTATTGTAATATCTTTCTTTAATGTAATAAGAAAGATATTCCCAAAATTTCAAGCTTATAGATTTTTTTTAAATACTTAGTAATTTTTTTAAATCTTAGCGGTGATTTTCAGTCAGTCAGTAACAACGGTTTTAAATATTCGTTTAATGTCTCTACTCCTTTTGATCCGACAAAATAGTCCTTATTCCCGTTAGCTTATCGTATAAATTATTACAGAATGCTGACTTCCAGAACGTCAATTAATCTTATGTGTGACTCTACAAATTTTGTTAGAATACATTTACTCAATAGGCGTGAACAAACGAACTTTTAGCCTGTATAACACCATCTCTTATCTGATATATGTTTTCAAAATAATGATTATATTTTGACGAAGATGACAAAAGACAATCAAAATAGTCTCACGTAATTTTGACAAATGAAGTTTTATTGTTTCATTATGCAACGCCATTTGACATGCCTACCGTATTTCAAAGGTAGTAAAGTTGAATTTGAAACCTTCATAAATTAAAATGTTAATGTAAAAGATTACTAGCATGATACGTCTAGACGACTTTTATTCATATAGATGGTAAATCTTTGGTTTACAGCCCAGTTTACAACCGACCGTCAAAAGCACAATAAAATTAAATCACAAATAAGTTCGCTTTCTTGATAAAGTCGCTCGTATCAAAAAGCCAACAATCTTCTAGATAGTTTTGCAAGTTACGAGGGTAGATGAATTAAGAGTAGTAGAGTTCTCTGTGATACTGCTCGTCCGGGGAAGGACTACCACCATACCTATTTCTGCCGCCATTATTAATGCTCGCATTGCTGTGTTCCGGTGTGAAGGGTATGGTTTCCGGTGAAATTACTGGCACATGAGGCTTTCGATCTTAGCCTCAAGGTGGCAACCCGCGAGTGATACCTCTGGTATTGCAAGCGTCTATAGGCTGCGGTAACCGCTTACCATCTTGTGGGCCGTACGCTTGGTTGCCACTTCAGTTGTATAAAAAAAAAAAGATGGCAATATTCTACCAGCTTAAATTATTATATAACAGTTTGAGTTCAATACCTATAATATTTGTAGAAGCAGGTTCTGTCATTATAGGTAAGCGTTAGTAGGAACCTTATACTTTATGTGGTGTGTAGTTTCTCTGAACGTGGTCATCGTCACCTAAAGACAATACAAATCATTTCGTATTTGCAGAGATGTTTTAACTTTTATTTTATTTCCTTCTTTTCTTAACATTAAAAAATTACCTTTAGAATCTTGGTTGGGGAAAATGGGAAGATGACTTCTAATTTGTGAAAAATAGGTAGGTTAGATGTCTTATAATTTTTAACAAATTATTCAAAATGAGCTAGTAAGTCTCGTTTAATGAAACTCCACCTTATTCAACTCGTTCCTCAATGTCTGTCATTCTATTCATCTGTCTTGGAATTCGATTCGAAAACCACTTTTCATTTCAATTAAGTGTAGCTCTAAACATCTGCGGTTTTCAAGTGAGATATATAAATTAAATTACCTTACAATAAATTAAACGAGAGATAGCTAAATTAATTGAATATTGTGGATATCTGATCTCACGTCAATCAGAAATTTTAATTAGGGTTGAAAATAGTTGAATATTTTAGGGGAAAGAGTTGAACCCGAGAGTAGCATGTTAATACCTACTTTAATATTTCTGATCAACGAAAATAATAAAGTTTAAGTTGCCTAATTTTATTACGATCGATGGAAATAGAAAATTGAGCAAACTCTAGTAATATTTTCGATCTCAAATCGAAAAAGTGAATTGTATCAATAATTTATTGAAACATTGTGCTTTGCTCCTTTAACAAAACAGGAGTTAACGTACCAACCGTAAATACCGACGATCAGTCCGAGAGTCGTCATCAGGGTAGAGTGACACGGCGCACTTCTTACTCTGCATCGCGATATGCACTCGTTTCATACTTTCTCTAATTCAAAAGATACAATAACATCACCGCCACGTTATATAGTCAAATAAAAATAAAAATTCATTGGTTTCCAATACAATCGGTTCGGTCCACCTGTAAAAGCACGTCCAAATTAAACGCCGACCCTACCCTGTCGCGCCGTATCAATTGCGTGTTGTTTCAGACAGACAGACAAACACATCTCTTTGTGTTGTTCCCTACTTGATTACTTATAAACCCACTTTTTTCTACCAACCCCGTGTTTAAACTGAACTCTAAAATAAAGGACATAAAGGGTATAAACCGCCAGCACTAATTGAAAGGTTAAGTTGAAACGTCGCAAATATTGGTAGACCTCTGACGTGGAATGGATTATCCTTGCCGTGGTTGGGTGAAGTAGGTAAATTTACACTGGTTTATTTGTATTGAAACTGTGGGCGGGCGCTTAATTATGAGTGTGAATGATGCGCCCTGTTTAGGGTTTTTTCAATGAAGCGGTTTTGATGACAGCTGTGTCTGTGATGTGAAGAGTAAACTGAAATAAGGAATGGAAATATTCGAACTTCCTAGTTTCAAGATATTTGAAACTATGTTCTATTGCATAACTTTTATAGGAGAGAAGGTCTAATCACACTAATATTGTAAATTCAAAAATTATCTAAATCAATTTCGATTAAGTTTCGTATAATTGGCTGAACCATAAAAATACCTACTTTTGATCCTGATACTACACGAGCAAAGCCGCGAGCGGTAACTATAATAAACTGTTTTTGTAAACGCTTGGTAAATCATTAACTATACAGTCTGTATGTCAATGAATAAAGGTGGTATCATGCCACAGACGCCCTAAACAAAGTGAAGGTGGTTAGCCGAGAGTCTTAGGTGCAATACGATCATGCCTAAAACAGTATTTAATCACATCCTTCCATCGTTAAAAGCAGCATAGACAAGCATTATAGCCCCGCTTCGCATAGCATGAAGTTCTCTTCTTTTCCAGGCATCAGCGACACATTACCAAAACCAAGTGACCACGCTGAGTGCGGAGAACGAGCGGCTTCGGGGCCAGCTGACGGCGGTGACCGCTGGGCTGGCCGGGGACCATGAGCGGAGACTCGACGATGTCGCGCAGCAAGTCGTGCGAGCATTGCTCACGCAGAAGGTACCCACTGTCCTAGCGCTCCGCAATACGACTCTACTTTTGTCCGAACTACTTACAAAAAAGGCACTTCGAATGCAACAGCGACGACACGCTTGATTGAACTGAAAAACATAACTTAGAACCATCGTAAAGCTATAGCGTATGATCCAGCTGTCAAACTGTAGATAAAAATCCTATACATATTGACAGCTGGACGATACGTTTACGTTTGCGATTTTCAAATGAGTTTTTCGTAATTCGCCCTCTGCCTTAGCTGACAACACGCGACAACACGTAATGAGTTCGACTAGTGAAACGTAGTTAGAACGCGGAACGCTTTTCTGTACCTACACGCTATGCATAAATACAGGTCAGCTGTTTGCCGGAACTTGAGGAGGAGACTTGATGATGGACAAGGTGCCTATATTTTATTAAGAGTCTTTTTCAATTATTATTTTTGACTCTTCGGTTGCGACACGAAGCTTTTAGAAACCAATGTTTGTTTATAAAATCAAACCAATAAATAAAGCTAATAAATCTGAGTAAATAACTATATAAAGCAGATCAAAGGAGATACCTATCTCGATTCCGGGAATATTTTAAAATAAATAGGTACTTTCAACAAACAGCGATAAATTATGCCGTTATGACAAAATATTACTTTTCTGGTTGGGTGCTCTCTTGAAAATGAGATTAAGCCCACACAGAATATACAGTGGCTAACTGCTAATCCCATAAAAAAAACTCCGAAATGTCCGTTTGTAGCTCTTAATCCAGACGGAGCATTAAGATGCATCCCGGAAATTGTTTTCTCATAATTATGGCAGTCCCGTTTCCCGCTACGGATTATGCGGCGCTACATTTGCACATAAATCGCACGAAATGGGACATTTCGGCCTTAGCTGGCACAGTAATAATTTCAGAAACCCTGGCCCACTATAATCTGGGCGTAATCTGGCCGATAATGCGACCGTTTGCCTTTAAATCCCAGTTTTGAGTCACCATGTTGTTTCAGAGCGCGAAATGACAAAGTTTTCGATAATAAAGATGGCCGCGCCGCTTGGTAGTGACAACTGCGATAGTTTTCGAAAGTTTTAATATCTTTTTGCTAATTAACTATTAATTTTTGACCCAAATCAGCAAATTCAAACTCATCACACTAATTCACATTACCTAATAATAAAAATGTGAAAGTTTGTACCTATGTTTGTTGCTCAATAACTTGGCAACCACTGCACTGATTTGGCTGATATTAAAACCTAGTGACCGGGAACAGAATCTTTTTATCCCGGAAAAAAGTACAGTCCCGAGTTCCACGCAAAGAGGCCTACGCTACGGGCTGCCTAGAAACTCTATCACCAGAGTTGGCCACTGACTCATACGAACGAACGAACGACCGCGAACGAAGTCGCGGGTGGGTGACAGCTAGGTTATTTATATTTTAACCTCTGTCTGTGTGTCAGTGTGTAGAGAACAAGGAATATATAAGCGGTACGTAGTACTTATTTATTCCATGGTAGAGAATTGCACAGATAATTGACTCTACATGGAAATGTTTAATTTTCTTAAACTTAATAAGGATATCTTGTTTCAAAATACCTACTCATTAAATGTAGCTAAATACCCACCTACGTACTTTATCCTTAATCTCATCTCTAATTATCGCAAACCAATCAATGTCTCCTTAATACTCGCTCAAGATGGATGTTCATCCTTTGAAATCCTGTAGCACTCCATAATATTATATTACCGAGTAGGTTATTGAAAATTAAGACGCCATGTGTGATCAGACCACGCTTAATTACTTATCTCAAGTAATTACAGACGGGGCGATGAGTGAGAGACCCACCCACTTGTATGAGATTAATGTGATATCTAGCATCGTCCGCGGCTTAACTCGTTCGGAACCAGTACTAATATCTGTTCTATGACCATGTTCAAAAGTTCTCTATGTGTGATTTTCCAGGTCACACAGTTTTTTTTAAGTGTCATCCAAATGTGCATGACATGTGCCATCCACCAATCAGCATTGAGTCCGCGTGGTGGATTATGACCCAATCACTCTTGCTTAAGATTTTGCCAGTGTCCCAGCAGTGGGAACATTAGAAGGCTGTAATAATAATGATTCATCCAAAACCGATCAGTGGTACGGAGTTGAGTAGGAAATGACAAAAACACAAACTATCATTTCATAATATTAATGTGTGTGTTTGATACATATTTTTTTATTTTTTTAGCTTTTGATGCTATAGCTAAGAAACCCACTTTCACATAGACAAGTGGTTGTGGGTTTCTAACTCCCAAAACCACTATAACTTGCTTAATAAATCTTAATTAATTTTATTTACTCATTATTAAATTTGATCGCAAACTTTACGGGAATTTTATAGAAACACCGAGTTTAACCACAATTTCAGGGAAATCTCTTAAGTTGCACAGTGCGATGAGTGCGATGTCTTGCCATTCCACGTTATATTTACCCCCTTATAATTACAGTACGGCCCGTCAATTACCTCGAATTTAATTTATTTAATGAAGCATAATTAAAATGTACTCGTTTTCTCAGAATGACGAGGGAGATACGGATAGATAGGGTGAAGTTTTACATTGGATTTTCTTATGAGATTCTCTCTGAGAGCGAGGTAGCTAATGAATTACATTTAAATAACAAATGAAAACTCTCGGAGACGGGCTCATTTCATAGGCTTATTTATTACATAGCTACACGCTTACTTGCTATTTTATGTAGGTAGGTAGGTCACAATAATCTCACATAGGTAGTTAGTAGACTTATTCATTATTTACACCTTTACTCTAATTCAGTTTGGGAGCTTGTTATCCAATAGCGTCTTTATTTATTGACGTTAGAATGACAAGAACAGACTCTACTTTTCCGCTATTAAAAATGACTAGTACTTATGGATATAAGAGTAGTAGAGTTCTTTGTGATAGAGCTCGTCCGGGGAAGGACTACCACCATACCTATTTCAGCCGCCAAGCAGTAATGCTCGCATTGCTGTGTTCCGGTGTGAAGGGTATGGTTACCGGTGAAATTACTGGCACATGAGGCTTTCGATCTTAGCCTCAAGGTGGCAACCCGCGAGTGATACCTCTGGTATTGTAAGCGTCCATAGGCTGCGGTAACCGCTTACCATCTTGTGGGCCGTACGCTTGGTTGCGACTTCAGTTGTATAAAAAAAAAAAAAAAAATGGATTAAAGCTGTAGTAGGTACCTACTGGTGTCAAGTGGTAACGATCCTAAGGTCGTGGGTTCTAAATGAATTGAACCGATAGATTATTTAAATTAAAAATAAAATATGTTTTTGCCTCAAACAAGTGCTTTCAAACGATGATCCATCAAACTGCATTGGGTCTGCGTCGTGTATTATGAATCACTCCCGCTTGAAAGAAGGCCAGACTCCCAACATCAGAAGGCTGACCATGCATTCACATTAGATATTGTTTCCTCTTGCAGAGTGTGCGCGAAGAGCTAGGGTGTGCGCGAGCTCGTGTGCGCGAGCTGGAGGCTCAGAACCGAGCACTCAGCTCGCTGCTCGTGCGGCAGCTGCGGCCAGTGCCGCGCCCCTCGCCTGCCACGCCGCACACGCCCCTCACGCCACACACGCCTAAGGAACTGCAAGGTACCACTATTACACGGGTTCTTAGGTTAAAGTCCTCGGAACTCCTAGGCCTCATCGCCAAGGACCTGCTAAGTACCACTATCACACGGGTTCTATAGGCTAAGGTCTCGTGCCTAGGAACTCCTAGGCACAAGCAAGAAGCCTGCAGGGTCCCACCATCACTTGGATCGCAAGTGTTTTCTTTGTTCGTAGATCGCAAGACATAGTTCTCAAAGAGAGCCTGCCCACATCTTAGGGTAGCCAGTTTGTAACACCGTCCTCCTTCTTAAAATAATCACAGCGAACGGTGACTTGCTTCTGAAAGATTTATTTCTTTATACACAGACCTGAACCTGATTTCTCGTAGGTATATTCCTAAGCAGCAAAAACGCTTGTTATTAAGAATCCCTTAGGTTTATTAATAACAAGGTGACTGTATGTTTCAGTGCACCTAGTAGACGTGGGGTCCTGCGGCTCGCTGGTGTCGTTCCGCGACTCGCCACCCCCTTCCGCGCCCGTGCCGCAGCCACACCCCCTCAGCCACGACGACAAGCGTCGGCACCAGATCCTCGCTGACATCTGGACTGAACTCAAGGTATGTGGGAATCATTTGGGATTCCCTGTAAGATTTAACAGAACAGAAACTCTAAAAAGTATTATTTGCACCTGATCATTACCAGCTTATAGCATATCGCTGCTGGACAAAGACTGCTCCCATCAATGAGTGCCATCGGACCTGTGTTTAGCTTATCTTACCTTTTTGTTACCAGCAGGCACTCGCAAATCGTCACTTCACCTAGCCGGATTCACACTTATGATTACAATCGAACTCACAATCATCGATTGTGCACATCCACTGGAATTTATTGGAAAGTCTTTTCTATAGACGTTATTTCGTCTCACAGTTAAATAAGATACATAAATACTGAAAATACCGTAAACTCATTGCAAAAATCTCCTTCATTCAATACAACTTATATTATACTTCGCTGACCATTTTTGTTCGTTTTATTTCAGGGCTTAGAGGTGACTCCGGCAAATCTAGCACGTGCTCTATCTGCAGTGGATCCCACGCTGTGGGCAGCTCCGACGCGCCCCGCAACCCTTAGCCTGAGCGTGGCACAATCATGTACTGACCCTGAACGGGGTAAGTTACCATGTCCAACATCAGCTAACCTTACACTTTATACGAATTCTAATAATATTTAGCAATAAATATTTAATGTAAAATCATCATCAGCCAGTAGATTATTGCTTGCAGTTATTTGATTTGATACATCCCAAAAGCCATTTTTAAACAATCCAATAATAAAATCTCCAAATATTCCAGCTGCAAGTGATGAGAAAGTAACCGAAGAGGAAAGCGGTGAGGCATGTGAAGCTGGCGCTGAATCTCCTGAAAGCGGTGCTAAAGACGAAGGCTACTCCACCATGTCCAGTGACGTGCAGGCCGACGCGTCTCGTCAAAGTGACCATGCGGCCGACAGAGCCTTGCCCGACCTCAATGAAGCATCCGATGAGACTGACAACCAAACCATAGTCTCTATTAATCCTAGAGAATCTAGACGTCATGCAAGACTCTTGGCTGATGCGGACTATATCTACTTTCCCATCGGTATGTTTCCAGTTCAGAACATATCTGACGAACAAGTTAAAAACATTTTACTTGTAGGTACAGGCTTATACGTAATACTTATAAGTTGATGGTCTATTTTCAGGTGTAGCATTTGCAGGCGTCAGAGGCAGCTACCCCCCTTCCAGACCAATTTTACCATTCCAACACGTCGTCCGCAGCTTCTCAGACTCACACCTCTGCCTCAAACTTCTCGCTGGCACTACCTGTCCGAGCAGCTGCCTAGACAGTCCCACCCCAAGCTCTGGCGTATTACTCTTAGATCTCAAACCAGCACCAGAAAGACCTCTGCGACGACACATACCATCGACAACTAGCTCAGAAAGAGTGTCTTGGGGAAGCACGCTAGATGACCGCGCTGACGGCTCGCAATACGATGCGGATTACATACAACACTGGTTGGAACTAGACGAAGCTAGATCAGCGTTACAGCAAAGACATCGCGATATTGCTGACTTGGAATACGATAGAGCGGAACTTGAAGATTGGAGTCTATCCCTCTCTTGCGAAGATCTCAGAGATAGGCAGTCACCGTTTGCAGAAATTACTACTCCAGGCCAAATATCACTGTCAACGCTGCCAAGTATTAGGGAAGACGATGGATGCGAATTGGAAGAGGATGTTGGAGATTGCCTTTGGAATGATTGTGGGTTTGCTAATGTAGAAATAGACGAGTGTCGAATAGGTGAGGATGTTGAAAGCTCTGAAAAACAATGGGAATGTAGAAGCACGCATTCTCCTGGAGGTTCCTGGTCAAGCACATCCGATGTTCCCGATAAAAGATCTAGTACGGCGCTTAGTGAGGACGGAGATTGTGCAGTGGGGCTAGATTTTACTAGAGATTTCTACCGTCTAGTAAAATATGAGAGCACAAAGAGCTTAGCTTCCAACTCTTCGAGGGGAAGACCCTCGGGTGATGCGGGTAACCATTTAAGAATTCATGATGTCCAAGCGATGCCATTCCAAGACCGAGAGCATGCGTTACAAAACGTTTTGCACTTTATTGCTGAACAACAGAAATACTGTCGTGATAGAGAAGAATCTGATTCAACGTCATCACGACCTGTGTCCGAAATACGAGAACTGCCGCCTCCGTACGCAACGGCTGATTTCGATGACGATTCCATTGGGCCTCGAAGCGAAGTGTCTGAAGATAGACAAAGGCCAGATTCTTTCGGAAGCTTTTCAGAAAACGATTCTTGTGACGTGATCTCAGACCGGCCGAAGGTCGCGTTTTGTGATATTGTTTCCGAGCCGAGATCAACCCCAAGATTTATCGAACGCGAAGACCCGTATGTAGAGTCAGAGGCATTTTGCGCAGACCTTTCGCGGATCGAAAACGCTGAAAATGAATTAGACGAACACCTAAGTCTTAGCAAAGTTCAGAGAAAGAATGATATCAATAAATGCATAGATGTGACAACCACGGTTGTGATTGAAGATCAACCATTGCAATTAAAAGAAGATAAAGCTGAAATAGAATCTAGTCGCGTTGAGCACTCTGCATTGAAAGAGAATACCGTCAACATATTGCTCAATAAAGTTACAATCGTTCCAATTGTTCCAATAACCGTTGAAGAAACACTAACGAAATCCTCGAGCTTCACATTCCCAAGCGGTGAAGCAGAAATGTCTCTCGTCGAAGAAGTGTTAAGTGCTTGCCGACGAAGCACGGCCGCCTTAGTCACCGTCCCGGAAGAAGAAGAAGGCTCTTCCCCTGAAGCCTCACCCCAAATGACTGAATCGAATACCACGAGTACTTCAACAGCTGAAACTGTGATAATAACCAATAAGAATGACGGAAAGGACATCAAACTGAGAAGCGATAAAAGCCGAATCCCTAAGCTTTTAGGCGGGAAAAGACCGCCATCATCACCGAGCCGGGTCAGGTCGAAGATACCAGTCGCTGAGAAGAAATTAGCCACTCCTGAGCCAATTATAGTGAAACAAGAGCACAAACTGAGCTTCCATGAGGCTGCAACTTCTAAGGATGTTATTGAGGAACTAAATAGGTGAGGCACCCATCAAACCGTTCTGGCCTAGGTTGTTAATTATATGAAAACGAAATAAATAATGTAACGCAAAATTAAACGCTCCTTTTTACCAAGACAATGTTTATTTAGATTTCTTTGTTTATTCCTTTTGCACTCAGCTTTATCAGACAGATAGTGTGATATATCTAGAGATTAGATTCCAATCGCGTTTATTGTTCAGGATGATAAGGCAAAGCGACGCTGGAACTGCCGAGGCAAAGAGCGATGGGGAGAAAAGCAACGGGAACAAAGATAATGCTCTTTGGGGGCCCACAGGCTGGGTTCATGTGGAAAAGGACATTGACTTCAGTGACCCCAAGGTACCTACATTATTTAATGCTTATTTTAGTAACATTTCCGTTGGCATCCATTTGTCAACGGTTAGCAAAGTATTGGCAGATGGTAGTAGTTAGAACACCTTAGATCCTCATTATACCCTATAAATAATTATGCCTATAAGTAAATAAATAAATAAAATAATGCTGTGTAGATTACACAGCATCATCTAGCCCCAAGGTAAGCTGCTGTTAAACAGAGCTGTGTTTATGGGTACTAGACAATAGATGCACATATTATTATTTTACAGGAAAACTAACCTGTCATACAATAACAAACAGACACCTCTAACGTAGGTTTTAGGCATTATTAACCAGTATTGTACCAAGTTTTTTTGATAAAATAAATTACCTATCTATCTATCTCTGTAGAACATTTAAACATTACTGCTTGGCGGCAGAAACAGGTGTAGGTAGGTACTTCCCAGGTTGAGCTCTACTTACCTACCTGATGGGTGTTTAACATCTACTTATAAATACCTCAACTATTACAGGCCCGCGCGAACCTGCTAGACGTGATGCTGGCGTCGAGTGATTCCTCTCCATCATCATGCAGCTCCTCGCCCGCGGAGCCGCCGCCGCCGTACTCGCGGCTGCATCGCCTGCATCGCTCCCGGAGGCAGAAGACAGGTAATTTGATAAATTACAGATAACTGTTAGTAACGTAGCACTAATATCTATGTGGTGTCCTACTCTTGAATCCAATGACAATTCCAATCCAATCCCAATTTCTATTTTCTGGCTGTCAAATTTTTATACTCATGAAAGTAAAGTTTAATTTGGCGCTAGGTTTGCTGTTAAATGTACGAAATGTCATATTCCAATACTGTCCAATACCGATCGCGTTCAAGAGTAAAGCCCCTAGGTGTCTTACTCTTGAATCCAATGACAATTCCGATCCAATCCCAATTTCTATTTTCTGCTCTTTCATTTTTGTACTCTCTAAAACAAGGTTGAATATGGCGCTTGGTTTGCTGTCAAAAGTACGAAATGTCATATTCCAATAATTGTCTAATACATTGGACGTATTGGACAAGTATTGAAATTTGACATTTCGTAGTTTTGACAGCAAACCTAGCGCCAAATTCAACCAGTAAATAGAAATTGGGATTGGATCGGAATTGTCATTGGACTCAAGAGTAAGGCACCTGTTCTGTGCTGTTAGGTTGTGCATTGATTGTCAGTCAGTATCTAACGCAGCGTGTGAAAGGGCGTTAATTTATCATAATACAAAATAAATATATAATAAATAATAGGTAATAATTATTATTATAGCTCGTTCAAAATATACGAGAATACGAGCGTTGCTTGTGTTCACAAGCAACCGCAAGTATTCTGGTATTTTGAACTTAGATGCTTAGACTAATTATAATGTGTGTAAATAATTGACTTCGACTACCAGGATCATACAAAATTCAGATCACCAAACAGTTCATTACTGTCACAATTTTTTTTAATGTTTTCTGAAGGTAAGCTTATTTTGACAGCTCTAAAACAAATTATAAATAATAATTAAAATAAATAAATAAATTATAGTTACACATAATAGTCTTGAGTTGAGGACGTTTTTTAACATTTTTTTCTTCTCTCAGGTGGTTTTATTTTATTTAAAATTTGATAAAAAAAAAACTGATTATTATAATTATTAAAAAAACGATTAGCTCACTTCACTACCCCTGGCTAGCATGAGCGCCATAGACATTGGTTTTCTATATGAAAGAGAGCAGACAAAAATGACATTTTGTTCAAAGAAAAGTTATTTTCTCTACGTTTTTGTAAAGAAAACCATTATTTTACGCTGCTCATGTTAGCTTAGCAGGATTAATTTTAACTTACGTTGCGCCTCGTCTCGAAAACGTCAAAGAGTAGGTACCAATATTTGTTTTTTTTTGTTTGACCACAAATAACATATTAGAGCTGTCAAAATTTAAAAAAAATATGAGAACGCTGCACAACTTTATTGAGTATAGTTCTCACAGCGGATCTCGGCCGTCGTGAAATTAGCCGTTTCGATGCGCAATGGAGCTTTTTCAAACTAAATTGTCTTTGCGCATCACAAACAGCTAACTTCACGGAAGCCTAGATCCGCTGTGCGAACTATACCTACCTACCTACAAAGTCACTAATCGGTGAAGCTTTTGGTGGTGTTTTGTTTCATTTCATTTTTCATTTTATTTTGTTTTTTTGGGTCACAAACCTTTACAACAAGAGTTGTTTCGTAATTGTCTTTCAGTTATTTTGGGATATAAAAATGTTCAGCTAGGCAGCGTACCCGATGTTTATAGTTTTGTGACCTAACAGCTGTAAGAAGTCTTAATCAAAACGTAAAATAATTAAGGATACTATAAGAAGTCGTCAACTTAACTATGTTTCACACAAGACTTCTTATAACTTTTTCATTTTCATGTTGTCTGTCTGTCCACACGTGCAGCCACGTCACACGTTTCCGCTCTCACTCACTCGCACCATCTCACTCTCTCGCCTCATCATGATAGAGTACCTAGGATCTAGATAAAACGCATCGCGCCTCAGGTTAGTAAACTGTTAGAAAAACCTTGCAATGTATCGTTATTTTATTTTTGTAAATAAAATAAAAGATAGTGATGTGCCACAGTCACTATTGATAAATGTTGCTGTTATCGATAGATCGGGCACGATGCGTTTTTAGTGTGTGTGAGCGGAGACGAGTGCGCGTGCCTTGGGCGCGTGTGACGCGTGTTCGTCTCGTCAGAGGGCGGTGGGTAGCGCTCCGCGGTTGCGTTGCTAACGGCGCGTTGTTTGGCGCAGCGGCGGCGCTGCGCTCGCGCGGGCTGGGCGTGGTGCGCGGCTGGCGCGCAAGGCGGCCCTCCATCCTCGGCCGCGACGGCTTCTTCACGCGCTACGGGGACTGCGAGCGCGCCGCCGTCGCCACATTCGACTTCCTCGACGACCTCTCCGGGGGATCCTCGCCGGATGCCACCAAAGACTGTACCTAAATTAGCAATAAACGCGTCCCAGATCGTTATATTTTTCTATGTGATAGTTTACGCACCGTGAACCGGTACGCGGTTGTTGACGACGACTGATGTGTGTTTTTGGACCTCGGTTCTGCTAATTTTTGGTTGGGACCGCTGAGTTCCATTGATATTAGTTCGGTCGAGAGGTGTTCGCATGCGTAGTCGATATACGCTCAATTTCTGATCTGCTAACTTTGCAGCATGTTGTCTTATGTTCTTTGTCGCTCGACAATATGGTTAGCTAGTACCTATTTTATTTAGATGATTAAATTAATAACAGCAATAATTTTCGCTGGTCAATTCTCGTAATTGTTTTACATTTGTGTCGTTGTGCTAAAGGTGATTCTATGTTGAATTTTGCTTGTGTGAATTAGCAGAATCAGGGCCCTGTAGTTTTGTCTCGCTTTCGCGTAGTAATTTGATAAGCCAAATAGTTTTTACTTTTAGTGTAGCGTTGTATTAACGATGGTTGCACGATCCGCAAGGCTGCAGCTTTTTAGACCTTTAACGGCTTTAAAAAAAATCTGGTAATGTAGATCTCTTGTAGCTTTTGTAGTAATTTCACTTTGAATTTTACTAAGTCTATGAGAAGGCACGATATGATATAATTCTTCATAAATCATTAGATGTCAAAAAAAACAAAAGCGAGCATGAAAGCGGTGTATGCATAACTTTCAATAGTGCTTTGAACTGACTAAATACATAATTGTCACGAATTAAGTCTGTATGATATTTACTAATGAGTGCTTTGCGTTTGAAATGAAATGCTTTCAGCAATCTGAAGTATTAATTGATTGATACCGAAAATAAAATATTAAAACCTACTTCCTGCTGTCTTAGCTTACGCTTTGAACCAAGGAACCGATTAATTAGGTAGGAAGACGAATAAAGTAATGACTAAGTGAAAGCTGCGGCCTCGAAGTAATGTGATATTTATGTATATACTGTAAGTCCCACTTATTTTCATAAACATTTAAATGGATTCTTTTCTAACCAAGCAAAGCGTTATTGTTGGAAATACGGTGGATTTCCGTTCGAATCAACTAACACATCCAGGACCGTTAGGTTTAATAACTTTTTCTCGTGATTTTTATATGAGAATTCTAGAAAGAGTAATGGAATTGTGCGTCCTCGCAAAATAATTGTAAAATAAGTACTTGTGTAAATATGTCGATGGTTGCGACTTAGGTACTTATCGAATTAGTAACCACGTAATTAATTAAAAAGTAGTCACGTATAAACAATCGTTTAACCAGTGTAGAGATCCATTAAATCAAAGGGTACTAAAGTATTTTTAAGTGTATAAAGTAACTATGATGTCATTAAATGCTATTTATTGATTTATATCATTTGCGTATTGTGGATTATTTGTGTATACTTAAGTACATATCATGGATTTGTATTATTTTGTAAGACAACGATGATGTATTTTATTCTCTGCGTGAGTATTCAAACGTTATGAATAAGACAATGTTATTTTAATAAAATGTATTATGATTTTAATATTATTAAATTTTATTTGATGCTTTTCAATCCTGTATATTTTATCGTACGTAAGTCTCCGAATACGACAAAGAAGATTATGAAAGCACTCAATTCTGTATTTGATTTGTACCAAAAATCCAACTTTGATTACAAACGCAGAGATTTTTGCTTCCTATGGATAAACTTTATGTTTCGCTATCACGAAAACACTTGATTTTTTCAATAGATTACGGTTTTAAACCTGGTTATTTGTAGTTTTACTTTCTTTATGTATGGCTAAACCAAAGCGTTTCAAAAGAACGAATTTTGCCACCACTTGTTATGCTGCAACACTATTTTAAGTTTTTCATTTCCCAGCTTTTATTTCGATGGTGAAGATTGAAGACAATAAAGGAAGATTTATAATTATTATTAATAATAACGAAGTGACGACTCGATCGATATGTTAAAATATTAACTTATTTAGTGTAAGCTACTAATAGCTACGAGTAACTATGTATTTACTTGATTTAAAAGTTATGAAAAGACGTCCCCAAATAATCGTGTATACTTACCTGCAGTTGGATATAAGCAAAGGAACAGTTTTACAATAAACTGAATCTGATATAAAATTTGAATACAAGTACTGCTATCATTTAATCGAATTTTTACGGGTCAATTTTTTAATCTGCATGCATCGATAATTTTCATCGATAAAGTAGCCAACACTAGTAATTTTAATATTGAGTAACGCTGGCCAGTGCATATATTCAAAAGCTAAAAATGTAAACTTAATAATGGTTATCATGTAAAATCTTATCTATATATTGACTTGTAAAATATAATTTTTGGATTTCACACGAAAATTTTCAGTTTTATCTTTTTGATAAATTGGCTTATTAATGTATTATTTCTCATAGATTTTCATTACTATACCTACCTGCTATAAACATTAAATTAATTGTAGGATCCAAACGTACTGTGATTGGTAACTACTACCATTGAATTTTGGAGCACAATTTGGAAATAGTAAACGTGAGTCCTTATTTTTGGGTGCAATGGTTGATACAAGTTCGATCCTGGTACGATTTAACCGTAAGAGATAGATTTACTTGAAATATGTAGGTACTTTGAACAGTACAAAGTGTAGAGTAACAGTGTAAACGGTACCTATAATTTAATTATTCTATTATAACGGTGGGTTCAATAAACTATTCCGTTTCCAAATTATTTATATTGTTTGATTTTTATTCCTGTTCCCCTTTTCGCTAATTATTATGATACAAAAAGCATCTAACATAGCATAGACCCCTATGCTATGGTTAGAAAAAGAAAAGAAAAAAAAATGAAAAGACTATGCTGAACGACAGCAGTCTTTTTAGAATACAGATTACAGATAGACATTAGGTACTCACTGAGGTTGGATTCGATCAAACTCGAATAAGCACTATTCTCCGAAAATGTGGGTATTCGCGAGTAAACTGACATTATGTACATGAATTTGACATTTCTTATTACGCGGAATAGTTTGCTATTCCAGAAGTTGGTCGAATCCAGCAGTTTTTTTTTAGAATTTACCTATTATGGCGGACTCTACGGCGTAGACTCATACTACGGCGTAGCATTGCTCTACAGCGTGAACACATTCTACGGCGTAGCCTTATTCGTAGACTCATTGTATGGTGTAAACCAGGACCAGAAATCCAAAGATTGCTCGCATTACTGTGATCCAAAGGAAAGGAAAGGTAATGGTTGCCGGTGAATTTACAGGCACGCAAAACTTTTGATTTACGTCTCAGGGTAACAACGCGTAAGCGTATTGCAACCACAGGCTACAGTACCCACTTACCATCAGGTGGACCGTACCTGTTTAACAAAGTTCCTACCTAGAAGTTTGCTGATTAACATGAATAATGCCAATCACCCGCATCAAAAAGAAGGTAACTTGTATTCATTAGCAAAACATATGTATACAAAAGCACTGTTTGTAGTTACAACTAGAACACAAATCGATTTACATTAATAATTAAAATGCTATTAATATCTGAACAAACAAACGAAACAATACGGGTCATAATTTATCGAAACGCATGACACCATACCGATAACAAGGATTTCAAGAATTACAGTTAGTAGGTATCTTCCAAAGCTGTCATTGTCTTTGTTTATTATCATAAAAATGAAAAGATAATACTCATCGATTCGCTAAAATGACAGTATTTTACGAATAGGGCTGGGCAAGATAGATTACGTCCTATATCCATAAAAATCTATTGGTGCACGACCAAATTTCAACCCACTACCTTAGGATCAGAAGGCGGGGTTACTACCACTAGACCACCAGTGCTTTATAGATATAGTGCATGGATTAGGTACGTAATTGTCTGATATTCGTCAGCTCCAGATGCTGTCGGGAGCGATATGACGCATGCAAGTTTAAAGAACCGATAACCAGTCTGTCCGCTAGATGGGTGTCAGTGGCAATTTCAGCAGAGCGCTCCCGTGCTTCGGAGGACACGTTAAACAGCCGATCCCGGCTTTTTCAAAGTTGTTGAGCCATGACAGAGGCGACCTAAAAACTCGATTTCGGGACTGAATCATACGAATTTACTTTAGGTACCAGTTTAGGTAACGCTTTACGACGCTGTAATCGTTGATCGAAGTTTACGACGAAACAATAAACTAGGTACACTAATTGGCGAATTTATTAGCCACGTAGCCTTATTTCAGATACGTGTGCGTAGCGGTAGGCTAGCGGTGTCCCAGCAGTGGGAACATAGAAGGGTCTTGATGTCGATATTACATCTCACATCGACACAGACTTTGAATAAAATCAGATTATAAGTAAAATAAGCTTTAATATGTATTAAAATGGCAACTAAATGTGACCCGTATGTGTAATTATCCGTAACTACGCTACCAACAACTCAAAATTTAGTCCATTTTCATCTCACACGTAAGAAAAACATGTGATTCTTCTTGGAACCTGAAAAACCATTAAAATTTTAGTTTTCCTTTACCAGACTAGTATTAAAGTAGTATTTTTAGTGGTGTTAGTAGGTAGCTAAAAACACACACATTTTTTTTTAATAAAACGTACATGTGCAACAAAATAAAATACAGTTAGGTACAATTAAAACATTTATTTTAATAAAATAATATTATGTCATGATGAACGCATAAATAAAATCACAGAGCACAATAAGTTTTTTATATCTAAGTAGTAAGTATCAATAAAAGTCATAAATAAAAGGCTACGGAAACGAATTGAAAGCATTTATAAATTAACTGATAAGTTATCGCCGATAACTAAACTCAAGTGCCTAACAGGTTAGCAATTAATTGTTTTTTTTTGTGAATAAATGAAAATCTATACTTTAAATAGGTACTTAATCCGGTCGTTATATAGAAATTATTGCAATAAAGATACAATAGATTTGACTACTTAAAACTATGGAATGATTTCTCATTTTGTATCCTATACCCAGCTAACACACAACCCCGGGCTTGATGCGTATAGCAGACAAATATATTGTAAGCCCATATACAAATAACCTTTAATACACTTACATAAAAACAATAAGTACACCTACCGAAAACAGTATTTACGGCATAAAACACGAAATACTAACAAAATAGAGTAAGAATGTATAAAAATAAATAACTTAACAAACATGGATGATATTGTAACTATAACATAATTGACAATAATAATGATAATATGAATGATAATAACTATAAAAAGGAACTAAATTATCTGGAGTAAGACAGTTTTTTTCAGTTGTGATAGGTATAACTAATACCCAGTACTTTGTGATTTATTAAAAAAAGGCTTTAAGTAAATATTAAACCGCAGACTAGTAAACTAGTATTTAATGGTTCAAAATCAAAAAAGTCCACAGTAACCGCCCTTGATATGTAAAGTTATCATACGAGTATTTTACAGAAGTGCAGTGCATACCTAATAATTATATACCGAAACTTTTCAATATGTCAAATTATTACAATTATTACAAAATATTGTCAAAAAAACTTATTTTAAATTCCCCAAACTCCAACTGAAAAATTCAATACTGATTCCGCTCCGAATCCCAATAGCTACATGTTTAATAACACCTTAAAAAGTAGCTATTAAACACAGTACGATGACTTTAATAATCACAACGTCCAACAAGACTGTTGTTAGCATTTGGCAAACCACTGAATATATTTTGATAATGGTGTGTTTGGACTTATTCCAATTATACAGTGGGATTCCATACAAAAATACATTTAATTTGACGATAAACCTTGAATTAAACCATTATCAGAACAAACTATACAGACGAAATGCAATTTGTTTACATACCTCAATATTTATACAAAGGTAGTAGAAATATACTGAAACTTGTAGAAATTGGCAGCAGAAAAGGTTAATGCTCTTTTCACCTGGTAATAGTGTCGTATCTGTTGTAGCATTTTCTAAACTAAACTAGCTAAAATTGTCTACTCATTCGTTACCCTGTAATTTATTGATCTAGACTCTAGCTAGACCTTGCCCACACGAGAATAATACATTTTGCAACGCAACTACCAGACAAAGCTTTATTAATTATTAAAGTTGGACAATTCATTGAAATCTATCTGGGAAAATGGATAACTCATGGTAAACTCAACGATGAGAATAACATTTTAACCTACGTAATATTTCTAAAAACTAATCATTTGTGACACACAAAATCTAAAACAAATCACATCTACGTAATTTGCTTTAATAATCTCTATTGCATTAAAGAACTGTTTTTAATTATTATACATAATTTCAGCTTCGTTGCTATTCTTTTCCTAAGGATTTAAATTATACAGTATTATTTTACCCAAGTCTAAACCTATAGAGCCAAATAATTGACGCCTTTGGCAATAAACAACATGCTTATAGTACCTGTCGATAACCCGAAACAGACTTTTGGTTGCCAATAAAATATTTTATTGTCTGCCAACGCAGATAACTCTATTAGCAATTTCCAGTTAGAAAGACTTGATGATTTGATGATTGAAGATTGATTGATTTGAAGATTTGATGTCATTTATATTATTATATTAAAAAAACGATCCCGGAAATATAACTTAGCTTAATTTTGGCCAAAATGAATTTATTCTTCTTCTTCTTCTATGAATTTATTAAGTGTGTTGCTAGTAGTTTGATAACTTTGATAGATTAGAAAGTTTGTCAGTCTATCAGTCAACACCTACCAACATTTATTTTTCGCCAAGGCCGAGAATGTTTTTATGATATTCGTTTTTTTTTAATTGCTGACATCATCAGCGTTACAAATATTAAGGGCCTTACAAATAAACAAGGTATAAAGTTATTCCTTGGAATAAACTATGAAAGAGCATTGAAATTCTTAGCTTATTCCAAGGAATAACTTTATACTACGTTTATTTGTAAGGCTGTTATTAATTAAAAAACTCAATTCATTACAGTAGTGTGGTGAGTATTTAGACACATACATACCACTGAATTAACTTTTGATTTGATTTGATTTGTTGATTTGTACCTATAGGTATTATGTAATAACAAATGTGTATTATGCATTATTATTTTTGTGATAGTGATAAATCCTCAGGAATGGAAAATTATATAATTTTAAGCGACACACAATAAAATCGATTAAAGCTTGACAAACAACCGTTTGTATCGGTTCGGAGTATTAATTATTACAATAATACAGCTTCGCATACAATACTAGGTTGCTAGGGCAACGAGACGACATAACATAACATCAACATTTAGGTACAAGCTCGCTGGCGGTTTAGTACTACCACCGTAGTTTGGTAGTAGGTACTATTTGAATCGGTATAAAACCCGTAGGTACCTTTTGTTATCGATGTCAATTGTTTGACTCTTGCTTGCTATGATATAATACTCACTGGGTTTTATTTAAATAATAATTGTGATGAAATGGCTTTGAAATGTAAATCGTAAACATAAATAACAATGTTTTATAATGGAAAATAGTAAAGATGCATTCATTGATCCGACACACTACGTCTAGCTAATACCTCTAAACAGGAAAAATAACTAACTTGTATAGCCGCTTGAATTTTCCGAGAGTTATGGAAGCCACTCGAATTTGAAGGAGAAGATTAACTCTATAAAAACAGACGTGACACGATAGACTATACAAGGATACTCTTAAATAGGAATCACATTACACAACAAATACAGTGCTTATAGCGAACTCAAACCTTGACATTCACGCTGAGAACCTCTACTACTTTTACATACTTTTTTTAACGTTTGTTGTGTCACTGAATTTTCTTTAGTTACCCTATTTTAGGTAAATCTTCAGTTCGAACATTTTAAATTGCAAAAAAAAAACAATCGCGTGCCAAGTGTGAGATCGTCAATATAGAAAAGTCGTCTTCTAGTCATTTGTTGACCAATAGATACATTTATTGTGCCATACCGTTTGGTTCATTAGGGAACACCCCCAAACAGTGAAACGACGTACGACAAAGTTACTAATAAAGTAGATAAGATAAGGTACACATAATTGACATTGTGGTATTAAATTGACAAGACAGGTAAAAAACCGTCAGCACAAAATTACCAGAGAATAAAATTAAAAGCTCGTAAGGATTCTCAGCATGAGTGTATGGCATCGTTTGGAAGATCTTGACCACAGAACTAACAAACTTATAATTAAAATATAGACACAAGTCGCAAGCGGCCTGAGCCACACTAAGATAGATACAGGGGTATCTGAAATTAGCAATGCCACGGTACCACAACAGGATTCCTATCGACCAATTTGTAAATCGTTATCATTCGGCATCGTTTACCTCCAATCTGTGAACTTGTTCAATATTTCCCGAACGATACCATCAGTGGTCTTTGTATATTCTATAACAGTGCAAAATATTTATCAACGCTAGTAAACTAGCCTATATCTAACTCCATATACTAGGTTTTCCACCGCCAGAAGTACAATCTGCTTGCTTCTTACTCCCAAATGCGTTTGACTTCTGAGTGCTGTCTTTCGTTGCGCTGTGTGGAGAATTTGACAATTATTTTTTGCTTTTAAATTTTTAAAGATATCATCTTTAAGATTTGTAAGATGTTTTAGTAATTTTCATGCAACATTTTACATATTTTTTTTGGAATGTTTACTGTAGCTAGCTTAGAATTACATGAATTAGGTACATTAACCATGAAGAATTACATTATAGTATATTATTGTCTATTTTTTAAATCGACCTCTCAAAAAATTTATTCCGAAATTCCACTTTCAGTCTCTTGGCGCTTTGAAAAAGAAAAGGTAAAAATAGTTTATTATTTTTTCTGTATATGTCACGTCCGTCATGCATCGCGAACCTTTACATGTATTTAAGATGGATGACAAGCATTGCAGGCTATATCTAACTACGACACAAAACATGCAAACATGCAAACATGCAACTCTGCATAACAGGTTATTTCTTATAAACTAACTAGAGTATAGAAAATGTTAACTTAACTTACTGAAGAGCACAATAATGTTTAAAATACTTACAGGCGTAAACAAAAAGCATTTTCTAACTACAAAAAGCTTCTATAACATGCGTAAATCAAATTCAATGAGGATAAAACAGATCTTGATCTCTTGATCAACAAAATAGGAAATAGTAAAAAAAAACATTAATTTCACATACATAAAATCACGCCTGTATCCCGTAGGGGTAGGCAGAGACCACGGATTTCCACTTGCTACGATCCTGACACACCTGTTTTGCTTCATTTACTCTCATCACATTCTTCATACACGCTCGTCGGTTTAGGGTACTCCTGACCTGGCCTTTCTTTATTATAATTAATTTCAATGAACCAAATTCTTGCTTAAAACCTTACACACGTTTGCACAAATTTTATGTTATATTACGAGTATCAGGAGGTATTGAAGAGAGATGAAGGTATTATTCTATAATAATTAATACTGAGATACTAGTTGTGTAAATATGTAATAGATACGCATTATATTAAAAATGCACGTATGACACAGTGAAATTAATGTAGAAACATCATTAAACAAACTTAAAATATATCTCTGCCGAAAATATTAAAGCACTATCATCATCATGACAGCCTTCTAATGTTCCCAACTGCTGGGACACTGGCCTACTCTCAGGCGAGAGTCATTGGGTCTTGATCCACCACGCGGACCCAATGCGAATTGGTGGATGGCACATGTCTTTCTAATTTTTAGTTCTTTGACATGCCGGTTTCCTCACGATGTGTCCTTCACCGTATGAGAGCACTGGCATTGCGCATAAAAAATTAAATCATTAAAGCACTATACTTGTAGAAAAATTAGAATAGAAAAAATATAGAATGCTCGCATTGCTGTGTTCCGGTGTGAAGGGTATGGTTTCCGGTGAAATTACTGGCACATGAGGCTTTCGATCTTAGCCTCAAGGTGGCAACCCGCAAGTGATACCTCTGGTATTGCAAGCGTCTATAGGCTGCGGTAACCGCTTACCATCTTGTGGGCCGTACGCTTGGTTGCCACATCAGTTGTATAAAAATAGTGTCATGTAGACCCGAATTACGTTGTCTAAAAACTGTAGGTACTCGTTGTTAGCATGTATGCAAAAAATACATTATGTACAATGAATACACGAATCTTTACATTTTACCGTTTTATTCATTTAAAAATATTGAAGCAGGCTTTCTAGCGACTTGACAACTTGAGAAACTTGTGCCAACAAACAATTATTTATACAATGCATAAAAATTGCTAATTAATTAAGTAAATGTTTACTAAGCAAAGAAATGTGCATTTACTAAGTTTAAAATCATGTTTACAAATTCACAATGGATTATATCTTATTATGTATGACGTATTAGTAAACACTTGTCGTTGTACCGGGCGGCACCTATGTAGGTGCCGCCGGTACAAGTACTGTATGTACAGTACTTGTTTGTAGAATTATTACAAGGACTGACTCACTAAAACTGCGATAACCCAGGGTTATGTGACCTACAAAACGTAATTTTGTGCTGATGCATGACAAATACACGTCATTAAACTTAGATTAGTCTGTGCAACTTGAGTAACTGTTAATAATTACGTGGCCACTAAAATGGGAGTGAACAGGATAGGTCATAGCCGATTAAATTACTCATTATAGTTTTAAGTTTAAGAATATATTGAATAGATTAGTAGATTTAGACTCGTAAAAACTAAATTCTATTCTAATCTCTGTTTTACTGCTTTCCTATCTTTCTGTCTGAACAGAAAAACCCCCGTGCTCAATAGCTACAAATGAAGTGGTAAGTTAATATAAAATATATAACGGAACTGCCCAAAATGAAAAGAATGGCGGAGTGGAGTTGGATTTAAATAATGTCGAAGTAAAAGAGAATTACGTAATACGTTCCAGTTGTTTCACGAAGTAAAAAAAAAAAACAATAAAACACTATAAACACACAAACTATGTGCAACTAAAAAATGATACAGATTACTTATATAGAGTTACTGAATCCGTAGAGTTCTAACAGAGCACAGAACAGATATTTAGTACTGTTCTAGGTAGTGAAGATTGTCTACTGCAAAAGCTCTAGTTCAATAAGTACCCATTATAGGTAGATCTGCAGGAAATTCGACATTAGATTAACGTGATCGAATTCCGAACATAGATAAATGGATGAACACGTGATATTCTGTAACCAGCAGAGCACAAATCCGCCCACAAAGATTATGAATAGGTAGGTTCCTAACAAAGAGGCGTTTGTTATTGTGATGGCTAAGCCTTGATGATAACAAAAGAGCTCCATTTTGCATACCTTAAGCGGACTAAATTAGGTATTAACATTAGCTCTACTTTAGAAAACGTTAGTTCTTTCAGATGCTGAAACTATTTTTAGCGCAGTTTTATTTAAAACTAGAGGTGAATTTTTCAGAAAACATGATATCATTTATGAAAAACCAGAAGCTGGAATTGAATTGGAAAGATATTTTGAACAATACTCGTAGTAGTAAAAGTTTGTAAACTGTTGTACTGTTTAGCAAATCAAAAGCGAGGGAATTTCACGCAAGCATGAATCCCAAGTACGGAGTACGTCTAACGATGAGTACAATACCTTTCTTAACGCGTTATTTTTGGAAATTAGAAAGCATTTTAGAAAACTTCTTAATATTGCGCGCATGTAACTTTAAAACTTAGGTTAGCAATAAGGAGAGATGCATAACTTTTTAAGATTTTGCCATAATGGCGTGGCGGCCGATGGCGTCATCTATACTAACAATACTCGTATAAGATTGTTTTTTTGCATTTTTGTTTGTTACGAATAAACTCAAAAACTACGGAAGGAACCCCCGAGGTGCGGAAGAGGGGCGTGCACATCTATGAAATAGGTCCACTAGTAGGGTAATAGATAGGTGTACAAAACAAAATTATATTATAACCAAGAATTTTACCTTGTACTCCAGAACTAAAGATTAAGTTACCTCATTGAAATGAGATTCAGACAGTTTCACAATCAAATTATCGTTACGTCACTGTGTATGTACTTGTGACACACAGTCAGTGACACACCAAGAGAACACGTGTCTCGCTTCGATTAGACAAACTCAAAGATGCGTAGGTTAGGTACATGCTTGGCGGTAACGTACGTGACCAATTGGTCGAATACATGGATCCAAATATTATGTATTCACTTTAAAAATTAATGAGCCTACCTTTTTTTTTTATACAACTGAAGTGGCAACCAAGCGTACGGCCCACAAATAAGCGGTTACCGCAGCCTATGGACGCTTGCAATGCCAGAGGTATCACTCGCGGGTTGCCACCTTGAGGCTAAGATCGAGTGCCAGTAAGCCTCATGTGCCAGTAATTTCCTGTTCTACCGTACCTACCTATTTAGATTAAATAAGTAGGTACCTAATTCGGTGAAATGAAACACGTGAAAAAATGCCGCTTTTAAAAAAAAGTTTCAACGGGAGAAAAATATTTTACTGATTAAAAATACTTAGTAACTACCTCTGTTGTGCTCTAATTAGTAAGACACGTGTAGGTACAATTATTATACCTAGCTAGACTAATCGGTGGGTAGAGTAGGCTATGAAGGTAGGTACGGATGTGTACCTAGTACTTTTTTAACCAATTTTGTTTAAATTTAAGTTAGTTTAAGTTGTAAATCTCTCTGTAGTCAACATCAAAAATACGTGTAAAATATCTTTTGCACAATCTTTCATCTAATATATTTTTTTCATATAAACGGATTTTTAGGAAGATTTATTGTGCATTTAATTTTTTTTAGGATTTCGTGTTATTATTTTTTTACTGGATTCTAGGAAATTTCACGCCATAAGTACTCATAACTTTTTATACCATATAAGAAGATAAAGTTATAAGGTTTTTTGGTTATTGACCCGCGGTTCATTGACGCGCGGGTCACTGACATGTGCCGAGCGCTGCCTTTTCGATTTCTAACAATGATAACAATTATTAAGCAGAATTACGTAATATATAAAAATATTATAAAAAAAAATGTTTAGAAAAAAAGGTACAAATATTTTTTTTTATGTGTGGAACCTATATCCTTAAGTTTGTCAGGTTGTTAAGGAATGACCTTATATAATTTTTACTTTATGTATTTTTGAAGTTGACTGTACCTACTAGCATGTTTAATTGGTAGATTCTTAAAAACATGCATCATAAAATCTGTAAATGGCCACAATTTATGTTATTTTCAAAATCTAAATAGGTAGGATAGCTATTGTGCAGATTACAGAACCATTATACTTAATAGGGATTTTAACAAAAGTAAGCTTAAGTAGGTATGTATGTATCTCATACCTAAACACCTATTACTTGGTAAAAATGAACACAAAGTCAGGTAAAGCCATATTTCACAACACAAATTGATAAAGTACCTACCTACCTAATGTTAGGTAGTACTAAGTGTCTACTTACTTTTATACAACTTATTATTGCTTATTAATAGCTTGGTCAGCATTTTTTATATAATTGCTAATAAAAAATATATATTTATATTACAGATATCTTAAATCAAATAGGTTATTGTTAATAACAGTGCCTACAACCTTGAATAACAGCTATTCAAACATCACCTAGGATCAATTGCATAATAAAGTATTAACTAAATAGTAATGAACATTTTCCATACAAAATCACTAGTATTGAAAATAATTTTATTAAATGGAATGTGTACCTACTAAGGTTTTTTTATCCCGGTTTCCAGCCACATAATACCATGCATAAATCCACCACATACCACCAAAATAAAAGCACCCAAAAACTTTCCCAACGATAAGCAAAGAGCCATGCACTTATTTAACAATTAAGAATATCATACAAAATGTTATCAGTTATTATGATCTCTTTAATTGATTCAAAAGCATGCATTCTGTCATGGTTACACCTTAAATGGACAAATTACGAACATTTTACAATGATTTTAATTTATCTGTGTTAACCTGTTTTTGTAAAAACTAAAATAGACAGATCGGTTATAAGTACTTAGATAGATATAGGAATGACAAAATGCTTGCTGAAACAACATGTCATTTTCAAAGCATACAAAACTCACCTCAACATAATCCTGAAGTTCTCCAGCTCTCGAATACTATTGGACAGTCTTGCAAAGGCATTGAATAGTGCTACTATTTCTGTGCGCTGTAGCCGCTCATGTGATTTATGTCTCAACTGTAATTTTCCTTGAGACGGGTCACTTTCTGCACTATTCCATTTACTTGAAAACAGTATTTTTAAAGCTGTGCCCAGGCCTTGAGTTTGAAGTTTACCCCACAGCTTACATTTATCACATCCAACACAGTCCATTATCCGTGATATGTTTCTAAAATGGTCTCTGAACTCACGTTTCAGAGTGGCCGCTTGACTGCCTCCAGCAAACATCGAAGACTCATTGAAATGATCAGGAAAGGTGTAAATCACACTGAGCATATTCCGTATAGCATAGCGAGTCTCTTCATCCTCTGTTGGGTTACCAGTAAAGTATTCTTCATTTTCTAAGTAAGGTCCAGCTTTGGCTATTGCCCTCATTTCTAATAGGTACACAAAGTACAAGTTTTTCAGCCAGTTAGAACTTTCACCATAGGTTTGGGACGGATCAAATCTTCTCTGGAATTCTTCTAGTTTTGGTCCCCACACACCTTCTGGTGGTGCAGCAAAACCAATTGTTTTCTCAGATAGCAAATATTTAGAGCACAAATGTATGTTGATGCTTGTGTGTAGGCCTGACACAGCTCGATAAAATACCCTTTTCTCCAAACACATATTACCCAAATCAGAGCTCATTACATACGGGAATGATTCATAAGGATTCCACTTAGGTCTGAAACAGTTCTCTTGATAAATGCTTCTCCAAATTCTGTGAGCAGATGGGCCTTTATATCCTGTGTACCTTTCAGGGTTTAATGATAGGTCCACATAGTCAGCATCTGCATCCCTGTCATCACATTCACAGAAATTCTCCACAGCGTCATCATACACTTTCCATTTAGCTATTTCATATTGACTGGCAGCACTGATGGTCATGTTAAGGTACCCTAAATCAGAATTGTGGTCGTCAGAATCGCAATTTGACTGTGCGTCAGCTGAGTATTTAGCCGACGGGGCTTCGATGTCGATGTCGTTGTCCCCGTACCCGTTTTCATACCCGGGGACACTTTCTTTGGTGCATGTTTTGATGTGACAGTATTTCATAGCGCATCGGCTGTCGTCCGCCCAGAAAGGACATTCCTTCTTCAAATTCACCTTGTAGAAACGGAAGTAATCTTTACTGACTAGACTCTGGATCCGCGGAAAGATCTTCACGTTGTTGAAATAATCGATGGTGTCGACATTGCAGGAGCAGTCTCCGAGAGCGCCGTGCAGCTCGTCGAAACAGGCCGAGCTGTCGCAAGTCGTCGTATCATACAGCTCTGTGTCGTAACCCACCGCTTGTACTATAGCGAGAGCGAAAATAATAAAAACAACATAGTATTTTTTGTAAGCCATTTGCGATTTTGCGGTGCCCATGACATGAGTATTCGTAAATTAATATTTGGGAGACGACCGAACCGTCTCTCTATACGTGAAGCACTAATTCGTTTTCGTTACGTTGCAGTGGTAGGTGATTAGGAGGTATCTAAAAACGAAGTGAAAGTGGTTTGGTTTTATTTATGCCGAAGCCGAAGACAAAAGGGGGACGTGATCAAACAAACGTTCACTCTTTGCATTGCATGGTTTTTCCACTGATTTCTGATTTCGATTTCGGTGATTGTTTCGTTTTTTTGATCACGATTTCGTTTGTGTCTGCTGCACTGCAGGGTTGGATTTAAGCCCGATGAAAACTGTAGTACAAAACAAAAAAACGATAAAATAGTAGTATTTCTAAGAAAACTGTAGTACACTTTATAAATTCATCTAAAACGTACCGTAATCAATAAACCAACATTGACTTCTAGCCATTATTTTCTCTGCTTCTTTTTTTTTGATTGCTTTTTGAATAAAAAAGTTTCCAACATTATCCAAAAATTGATCCAAAAACGAAAAAAAAACACGAGAGTTTTTTTTTTTTTTTAATGGCCTTTGCCACGCAGGCAATTAGCCACATTAAATTTTTTTTTTTTTCGCCCAATGGGCAGTAGCCAAATTCAAGTTATTGACAAGTCACAACATTTTATATATCGTAAACTTTCGATTTTTAAGGTAGAGCGTTTATAAACTGTTATTGTAGTTTACAATTACATTGACAATGACAAAGTTTATTCAGACAGACCTAAAAAGAAGCAAACCATAAAGTACAAATACTACTACTGTAGTACGAATTCTAACCCTGTGTCTGTCTGTCTGTCTGTGTAAACGTAGTGCTTACATTCTCTTGGTCTGTATGGTGTGTTCAGTGTTCTTTTCCTCTGAATAATGACCTTTCTTTCTTACTGGCTTTATACACAGAGTAATAGATAGGACGACAAAGTTGAGCGTAGAGTTGAGAGTAGTTAATATAGTAGCACTGTAGCAAGCAACTCAGCAAGCAAACTAGCAACGCCGCCAGTCGCCAACCAATCTGATTATGACATTGATTTGACAGAACAAAACGAACCTAATTGCTTAGTTTGATTTTGACAAAATTGATTAATATACCGAATGACTTTGACCGCTTCTTTACATTACACGCTTCCCGCCGCTGGCGCTGTCCCTCTAAATGTAGAGCAACGAGTAAATTATATAATGGGAAAATGTAAAGATTGTAGACGGAATTGTCTTTGGCTATCTTGTCAGAACAACATTGTGTTATTTTGTTTTGAGTTTTAGTGCTTAAAAGGTGGCAGTTTATGCAATCTAACTTGTATGTTTAACACGTGTGTAAATAATTGAAATGTTGGTTATTTCTTTCCAAATTTTGTTTGTTAACGTTGCCAATGCCATGCGACAATTAAACTTATCTACTTGACACAGAGATTGTAGACGGAGTACATGATATTCCGTAGAGATAAACCATTACACAACTGTACGTCTAGTACAGGTTTGCACAGCTCGAAAACTTTTTTTTTTATACAACAGAAGTGGCAACCAAGCGTACGGCCCACAAGATGGTAAGCGGTTACCGCAGCCTATGGACGATTGCAATACCAGAGGTATCACTCGCGGGTTGCCACCTTGAGGCTAAGATCGAAAGCCTCATGTGTCAGTAATTACACCGGAAACCATACCTTTCACACCGGAACACAGCAATGCGAGCATTACTGCTTGGCGGCAGAAATAGGTATGGTGGTAGTCCTTCCCCGGACGAGCTTAATCACAGAGAACTCTACCACTTTTAAAGTTTATGTGGGCTCGATAAACTATTATTTTGCTTTGGTATCGGTAGTACGAGCTACAGATAACGAAAGAAGTTTTATAGACTCCAAGAGAATGTAAGCACTACGTTTAGATAGACTTATCAACCCAAGAGAATATAGGAACTACGGTAACAACTTAACAACTTCATACCTTGTTGGGTACATTCTCGTTGTTCATACCATATACTTCCATTTCTCTTACACACAGGTAAGAGAAAGAGAGAGAGATGCAATATTCGTAACGAGTTTCAGGGTTGGAATTCGTACTACAGTAGTAGTATTTGTACTACAATTTCATGATTCGTACTACTTACTATCCATACCTAAGGCTAATACGCTAAAATACTACAGTTTCATTATGCGTTATTTTTAATAAACATTTTAGTGGGTTGGTAAGGTTTGCTTCTTCTTTTAATTTGTGGCGTCTGTGGCCGGGTTTGCCACATATTTGCCAAAGGTTTGCTTCTTTTTCTGTCTGAATAAACTTTGTCATTTGTCAATGTCATTGTCAACTACAACCTACAACTACCTATTTAGAAAAATATTTTTATAACATAATTACACAATAATAAAATATAATGTATAAAATCATTGCGTTATTTAATGACTGACAGACTGACTGACAGTCTGACAGAGAATCAACGTGTAACAAAAACGGTAATGGCACACTTTACACGTATTTTTTTTATGTGTGGAACATATTCCTTGAATTTTGCGCACTAATAATCAAAGACCCTCTATAGTAAATACCATCTTACTTAGGTAGATAGGTATGTACCTACAGTGACCTACTTTAGGTAGTTGATCTGTCTTTAAAATCTTACAACTCTCTCTCAATCTCTCGCATTCCTGCTCTTCCTCTCACTTATTATTATGTAGTGCCTACGCATTGGACTAATAAAACCTACGGGGCAAATAAAAACGAAATGTAAGTAATTAGAAAATTTATTTTTCGTTATACATATTAATATACCTACTCATTCACAAAAGCAGTTTCATCAGAAATGCACAAAGAGATTCAAAATGCTCAGATTGCTCCCAATACAATATTTATAGAATCAAAGGACCGCAGGGTAGATATAAAATGCATAAATATTTCTAAGTAAATTGTAAAATGGACGAATATACGAGTACAATCGACACCTACAACCCGAATTTATGAAAATAGTAAATATCAATAGAATATCTTAACTTTTTTTTATAATCAATTATTTAATGAATTTGAATAAAGTCCATCAAGTTTCTTTGTCAACCTTAACTATAAGCTTAATGAAAAGTAGGTAGTAAAGTAACCTACCACACAAATAAAAAATTTTTTTTAGGATGGTGTTAGTTATTCGACATAGTTAGGGTTAGGGTAACTATCCGCTAGCGAAGGACCAACCTAAGCTAATAAAATTTTGGCTGGTCCTTCACTCAGGTTCAGAGTGACATGAAAACTTGATGCACTTCAAACAGTCACACTTAGGTATCTACTTGTAACTTAACAATAACTACCTTAACTATAAAATTTATAAGATTATTCGTAACAAATCATCTTCAAACGAAAAGCTATAGTACCTACTTAATTAGGTTAGTTACCTTTGTTATAATTAAATCTAGGTAGACCAAACTATGCTTTATTCAATTAGCGCTGCTAGTTAATACCTACCTATAGCTTCTCGTCTGAAGGCGGCTTATAATAGAATGTTATTAAAAACGGTAAACAGTGCGTCTTTTTATATCTATGCAAGGTATCAACTAAAATATTGATACTCTACTAGAAATAAAATAAAATGAAAGTTTATGAAATATTTCGTGAATGTTTGCTTACATTTAATTTATTTAAATGGAATTATTTTGATTCGTTCATTTTACGACATTTTGGATTTGAATACCAACTTTTTAATGACAGTCAACAGATGGCGTTGTTCAGGTTAATTTTTTGTTTTTTGCGTAACGCAAACTTTCGTGTTTGTAACTTAGTTTTCAAAAGGTGGGCTGATACGCTAGACAAAACTAAACTTAGTATAAACTTGTACAGTAAACTAAAGTTTTGTGTCGTTGATGTCTTGTTCTTTAGACTATGTCTTGTGATGTCTCCTTTTAGGCGTACCTGGAAAAATACAAAAATCAATTTGGTTGTCTAAATGTTGATATTTTCTAAGACAATCTAAAGTTCAATAACACACTGGTACCGTAGAAAAAAGAATGTTATAGACAATTAATACACAAAACAACCCCAGTTTTACATACTTACAAATAATACCACAAAAATATCTACCAATTGGCTTACAAATACTAAATATCTAATCTAATAGAACAGCTTATCTACAAATTATACATAGGTAGGTACATGCAACTAATAGCTAAGTAGGTAACTACTATAAATATAATCAGAGAAATTTTTACCAATATAAGTCATAGGTGGGTACTACCTACTAGAACCTCAAATGTGAATTTTTTGCGAGCTTTTGAGCAACAAGTCGACTCACGGCTTTTTGTCAAACATAACATACTGATTAGTTATTACATATTTTAACACAATGCAATAAATAAAATGAGTTAACAGGAGGTAATTATGATTTGTCAATAAACCCTGTGTGTCGGCTTGACTTCCAATAGCGAGCAGGCTAGCAGGCTCCAAAAAAAAGTACAAAAATAAAATAAAAATTAAACCACGAATGATGATTGTAGGCTGTTCATTACTAAAATAACTAAGTAAGTAGGTAGGTATACGGTAAGTCTGAACACTGATTCGCACTGCAGCGGGGCGCTCCCTGTGGCCCTTTCTTGGGGCTTTACTCTTGAATCCAATACCAATTCCGATCCAATCCCAATTTCAATCCAATAAAAAAAAATATTTAAGTAGGTACATAAAAAACCTACTTACATGGTTTTTTTTTATGTTTATTAACTATCTATTCCTTGAATATAATTTTTAACCAAGTAATGCAATGCAGAGAAAAGCCACCAAGATACCGCAAGCCCTTCGTCGTCTATCCTACACAGAGAGACTCCGCGCATTACCCTGGAAAAAAGACGCCTTCGCGGTGACCTCATTGAGACCTTCAAGATTCTTTCTCGAAATTTAAATCTCGAATATACAACCTGCCCGAAATTTATAAAATCTATGGTAAGAAAGAACATATCAAATCATCTAGAAGGCACAAACGTTCACCACCTAATACAAACACTGCACAACACTTCCTCAGTAACAGAGTGGCCCATAACTGGAATCAGCTTCCAGAAGAAGTAGTTACTGTCACCTCGATTTTAAACGCATTCAAGAATAAACTCGATAACTGGTTGCGAAATAATAAACTGTTAACAATTAAAAACAATCAAGCTTAATAGAATCAGTGCTTATAACGTGAACTTGACTGAAAAGTCACTCTGTGACAGACACATCAGCAAAAGCTGCTCGTCTATTATTAAAATAATTAAATAAATAATAATTAACAACCCTACACAGCCACATCATACGAATACTCTGGAATTCTGGGCCCATAACCAAACAGTGACGTGAAAATCTACTTAAGCTTAAATTAGCACAAAAAAACTACCATTATGAGTACCTAGCGTACAAACAACATGCATAGTATGAAATTAGTGTAGTATAATACAAGGTGACTCACCTAATATTAAAATATGTATATCTAACACGAAATTACATTATTCTGTTGAATAAAAAAAGTCGTTAATATTACACACATAGTTTAATCTTAAAAAAATACATTTTCCGAGATTATTTTAGGAAATTAAGTGCAAGCAAATAATTGCTTTAGCTGTAGGTATTGCTAAAGTCACTAATGTCGGATTTCTATAAAGTACGATATCCGTACTAATTAGTAAGTACATAAGTGGTAGGTTTTGTCCTAGCATTCGTCAGTTCATTTCTGTATGAAAAAGAAAACGGAGTTTTACTGATACGACAACTCGGTAGGTGTGACTACCTACTTTATTTTGCAAAGATTTAACCTGACAGATGCTACTAATGCACGTTCGTATATTATTGAAACGCGAAATAAGTTATTTTTATAAATTGTGCCTCAATTCCACATTCGTTTTCAAAGTGCTAACAAGCAGAAAAAAATATGAATTATCACAATCATTAAACTCTTTCCTACGATATTAATAATACAGTAATAAATACGTTTTTGCGTTACAAACCAAAATAATAACATGAGATACTTACTTAAAGTTATTTCAATTTAATTTACTTTTATGCTTTCACACCTTGAAACATGAATATCTGCTAATGCTAAAACATTATATTTTCTAGAAATCCCAATATATTTATGGAAATACACATTATCACAAAAGCTTGGTTGCTTAGAAAGTAGAGATCCAAACAATTTTCTTTGAGCTTCCCAAATAAAAAATATAAAAGTACTTAGTAATTCATAAATGTAACAAAATTGTAACATTTGAAAATGTTTTGTTGTTAATTATTCGTTATTAAAAAAATATTGTAATGACAGTGCGCTTATTTTTTGTTCGAGATTTACGTTTAATCGTTTTATACTTTAAGAAGCAAATAAGCATTATTTATTCATAATAAGATACATAATTATTGATAATAACAACACATACATTAGTAAAATACTAACAAGAACTTGTAACACTTACTTGTCAGCAAGTTTAGTGACGATAATACATGTTAAGCCTGGCCTTAACAATGCAGTCTCACCCAAAGCTTTGAGCTTTGAAATTCTGCGTTGCACTACATTGTATAAACTATGTATTGATCAAGGGCTTTGTTTAAACAGGTTAGCAACAATGTAATTATGGTTTAGTAGGTATATAAGTAATAGTATAGAACCAGGTATTATAGATACTTACCTGATTTAATTTTAGATTTCTCGTTATTTTGTTAGTAAACAAAACTAAAACATGCAGTGAACATTGCCCTGTTAGTAACGATTAAAAACCAAAATAAAATGTGTTCATAGGTACCAGTTTAAATGTACAAAATATTAGTAGCGTGACCTTCTGTCCATGTTTCTTATGGAGTTGGCGAGGCACAGCGCAAACACAGCTCCGACGATCTGTAAATAAAATAAATTATCAATTTATGTAAAAAAAAAAATGTTGTAAAAAAAACAAAATGGAGATGGCCTGATAGTGCGTGGGGTTTAGCTCAGGATCGAAACGTCTGCAAAGAATGGAGAATGCTCTTGCCCAGCACAAATGGGACACAAATATCTAATTTAATAATAATAATTAAGCTTTCTACAGCTAGAGCGTAGGTAACCTAACTTTAGATTAGCACCTCGATACCACAGAAAAGATATTAGTACTACGTCAATAATTATACTTTCTCTGTTTTATTTCAAACGTTATTTGAATTGAAATTGGAATGCGCTTTGCCGTAGTCGTCCGTCTCGCTTGCGGTGATATCAGACGGGTCCTCGAACGAATATTCACTTGAGTGAATGCTTCATTTTCCTTGGCAAAATTGTTCAATTTTGTGTTCAAACTTTTCATTTCGAGTGAAAGATGATGAATGAAACCCGAAAATGAACGAAAAATGACCCGTCTAATATCACCTTTAGCTGTGGTTCGGACTAAGATCAAAACTCTGTATTTTGCTTGTTTTTAAATAGACCATCATTATAAAAACCAGTAAATTTATAAGTACCTAGGTACATAAACAGGTTTTTATTATTAGGTAATATTTATTATATTTGATCACTGAGCGAGCCCACTTCAAATAATAATGAAGTTAATTACTGACAATAAATAACAATAAAAGCCCAAAATCTGTATTCTAGTTCAAAAAGCGCATTACACCAATTAGGTAGGTAAGTACTTAATTAATTAAATAATTCTTTATTAAGTAATTATATTGAGCAGAGTAGGTCAGAGCACCGGTGGTCTAGTGGTAGTGACCCCGCCTTCCAATCCTAAGGTCGTGGGTTCAAACCCAGTCGTGCACCAATGGATTTTTCTGTTCGAAAAATTTATGTGCACAATGCCAGTGCTCTCATACGGTGAAGGAAAACATCGTGAGGAAACCGGCATGTCCAAGAACTAAAAATTCGAAAGACATGTGCCATCCACCAATCCGCATTGGGTCCGCGTGGTGGATTAAGACCCAATCACTCTCGCCTGAGAGTAGGCCAGTGTCCCAGCAGTGGGAACATTAGAAGGCTGTCATGATGATGATGATGATGATGAGGTCAAAATTATATTTCGCAAATACAATCATAACTCACCTCAACACAAGCAACACCAATAGCTACACCAGCGATGGGCTTGTTCCACTTCTCATAGAGCTTCGAGAGGGTGGACGCACAGCCAGAGTTCGCGTTCTCTATGGTACACTTGCCGCCTAGCGCCGTGCCGATGATACTGGCGTCGCGCGCGCAGCACGAGTCGGGGAGAGTGATGGTGAGGCCGTAGTCCTGGGGGCCGTTGCTGCCGCAGCAGCTGAACTGGAAATTAAAAATAAACAATTTTAATTCGCATTCCGAAGTCAGACTGGTACACTCTGGCGAAATATAGCGCAGGATCGAGAAGTCCGGGGAGAATGGGGGGGGGCTTTGCCAAGCAGGCAGTGGGACATGAATAGCTGATGAAATAATAATAATAATTCCGAAGTCAGTTCAAGAGAACGACTTCAATAAAGAATGGTATCATTTCAGATTATTCCCATCTGTCACCTAGTTTTGTCCCCTCGAGGAGAAAGATTGCACTTTTTTTTTTTTAAGTGCGATCTGTCACCCTGTCAATATCGAGAGAAGATAAACTTTTGTCGCCCGTCACTAACAGGGAGACATAGTTAATTCGACTATGGAATAATTCCGAAGTCAGTTTTATACGACTTCAAAAAAAGACGGTAGGTATCAATTCGACGAATTTCGTGTGCATATGACACCAGTTGGACTTGGGACGTTCGTTCGTTCGTATGAGTCAGTGGCCAACTCTGGTGACAGAGTTTCTAGGCCGCCCGAAGGCGTCTGTCATGGCCTAACAACTTTGAAAAAGCTGGGACCGACTGCTTAACGTGCCCTCCGAAGCACGGGAGCGCTCAGTTGAAATTGCCACTGGCGGTCACCCATCCAAATGATGACCCCGCGGAACAGTGCTTAACTTCGTTGATCTGTTAAGATAAGAACAACTTAGCCAGCTACGTCACGAGCGCACTTGGGACAAGAATCATGGTGTGCGTTGACGAACGACTTTACAAAGATAAACTAACTTTAGATTGTGAAAAAGCCAAAATAAAATAAATAAACAGTGTTATACGGTTTCTTAATTCTTTAATGATTAATCTAATTATCTAGACCCCTACAAAGGACCAGGGCCCGGCTCCATGCTGCGAGAAGCAACACCTTTCGAGACTAAACAACTTGGTTTTGAGACTGCTCCCTGAAGACACAGAGTAATGTACCTACTGAAGATAAGCTTCTTAAATTGTACCCTAATGCAATTACCCTGTTAAAATAGAAGTTAGCCAGAAGTTATATAAGACTATATCTACACAGAAACGCTTTTAAGGTTCAGTAAATAAGTGAAACAAGTTCTATCTACCTACTTAGTCAGGCAGTAAAGGAAAAACACCGTAGGTAGGTACTACGTATGTGAGTGAAATTGGCATGCTTATCTACCAATACATACACCTAAAATATACATAATATGTAGTATTTTTTTTTTTCTTTTTTTTTCCTTTTTTTAAATGGCAGTCTGTCTGTTTCGACAATATTGCCAGTGTCAAGTAGTGTCGACGTATACATCAAAGACGAACAAGTTCGAATTTGAATTTGACAACCAACATTTTTAAAGAAATGATGGCGTCTTTTCAAAATTTTCTAGGAGAATCTTCGACCAAATTACAAACCAACATCACCCTGCCATTTCAATCACTTACACTTGTGCCAAGACTACGAGTCGTATTGGTTAAACTGCCACCTTTAATCAATAAAACTCAAAATAACTCGAGAAAAATAATTAAAATGGGAGGGACATTGTCGTACCGGCAAAATGACCGAAGAAACTCCTTTTTTATTTATGGCATCTCAATTTATTTGACAAATTTGTCAGTGTCAAGTAAGTACTTAATTGTCAAAGTAGACAAATAAACTGAAGTAGGTAATTTGGCAAAATTGTGGCAAACCCGGCCACAGACGCCACAAATTAAAAGAAGAAGAAGAAGAAGTAGGTAATAGTTGCCACAGACGCCACAAATTAAAAGAAGAAGAAGAAGTAATAGCTGTGCGTTCTTTCTAAAAATATTTCATCTTTCACCAAATTACATGAAATCTTTGCATCAATCACCCTTTCATTTCAATCATCTACTGTCACTAGATACCTATGTGTACCAAACATAACAAAACTCAAAACAACTCGAGAAAAGAACCCATATCATATATTATTAAGCTGGCCGAAGAAACTCGTCGAAAAGAACATAGGTATAGAGGAATTAAGTAAAATAGATACTTACTAGGTATTACATACGATACCCGGCATATAAATCTTTGTACAAAACAGAGAGTTGCAAAAATGGGATCTGGCGAATGAGGACTAAATAAAGATATTTTATTTTACCTGCTCTTGAAGATTGTTGATAATGGACTCGGTGGCCTTGTCAACGTTATCGCTCTTGCGCTTGTTGAAGAGACCGTTGACCGATGTGACGATGCCCTCCTTCAGCGTGTCTCCGTACATGAACAGCAGCACGGCCAGCACCACTTGCACGATGATTATGACTAGCAGGAATATCGAGTACTGGAACACGAAGATGTTTGTTATGATTTAGAAAATTTAAGGGTGTGACAAGAAGGTCTAGCTTTCGACCCAAAACCTGAGTCTTATCAGCCTTAGAGAACCCCAAAACCTGGGTCTTATAAAGCTATCGCCTTTACTATCTATTAAGGACCTGTGGAATTTATTTCCCGCTCTAGAAGGAGGATTTCGGGAATTCTTTTCTTAGTGCTCCCCTAGTACATCTAATATCTATTCTGTGCCTACACCATAAGAGCAATGTACCCTCCAAATTTCATGTTTCTAGGATTTAATGATGAAGACATTATTTTGGCTGTGCGGTCATCTGTCAGTCGGTCACGAAAGTCTTTTATACATGTAACTATTTTGATGATACAGCATCTGGTGGCAAGTTGGTCACTTTTGTTTTGTTGCCCACACTCGAGTGCAGAGGCATGGTGCCTGACTTTGACTATTTTTGGGTTTGAGGATTGAATAGGCTTGCCCAGCACCTAAGTACATCATCCTCTCAGCTTAGCCAGCTTGATCCACAGAAAAGACATGATCGATACATGCGCAAAATAATTACAATAGAAAAATCAGAGCTAAATTCTTAATAACAAGATCTATTTATCTGGACCTTAGTGAACATCTGTGTCTCACTCACTTGCTAACGGACATAACGCTGGTCACGTTAGTCATCGGACAAAATTAGAGAGTCTAATGAAACTATGTGGGTCAGTCGTGTGCTAAATGTTCATGAGTACATCGAAGCAGGAGCACTGGCGGCAGTACTTACAGTGACAGTTTATGCGCAATGCCAGTGCTCTCATAGGAAACCCGCATGTTCCAACTAAAATTTCCGCATTGGATCCGCGTGGACCAGACCCAATCACTCAAGCTTGAGTGTAGGCCAGTGTCCCAGTGAACATAAGAAGACTGTCATGATGATGTCAGTAGGTGTATTCGATTTCAAAGCTCTTAACAGAAGAGAATAAGTATTTTATATAGAAGCTATGGAATATGATGGAATAACTTACAGTGACAATCATACAATGGCTCTCCCGTATCGCGCCGCAGCAGCCGAAGAATGCGATCACGAACATGATGGCTCCTATGACGATAAACACCCAGGGTGCCACTGTCAGCTGTGACTTCAGCTCATCCTTCACCACGGTCCAGTTCAAGAGGAAGGCCACGCCGATACCGATGATGGCCAGTCCGAATAGCTGTGGACAAGATAAAACCAGATTTTATAAGTAATCCACTGGACGGGCATGATTCTCGTTTTATAGACATTTATTTAATTGATAGATTCAGGCGTTACTTTGCGGAAATCCATTACAAGATAAAAAACAGACGAAAAATCTCTAGTACTATTCCGCTTAACCTTTTAACTGATGAGGTCACACAGTTACCACAGTTAACCTCAAAAGAAAAATATCGACACGTGTTTCATCCCTCCACGGGACATCCTCAGGACCATCGACTTGTTCTCCGGCAGACGTGTTGCTCCGTCGAGCGCTGGAGCCAAAGTGAGAATTCGATGCGACAACCCCACTATTTATAGTCTCAACCGGTATGGCCACTCCCACCTGCGTTCTCTGAGTCAACGCTACTTGTTGTAAACAAACGCAACAAAGGTGACCGTGGATAGGACATGTTTAACTCGTTCAACAGTGTAAAATTTGAAGTGTTATGTTTAATAATTTCTAAATTTTCCAATACAGTTAATTTTAACCCTTTATTACAAGTATGCAAAATATCAAATGAGTGATTGTTACTTAGCGAATGCCCGGAATCAATTAAATGCTTAGCAAAATGTGATCTATCTGGGTAATTATTTCTATAAGCAGCTATGTGTTCTTTGTATCTTGTTTGAAAAGTACGACCAGTTTGACCTATATAAATACTACCACAGTCATCGCAAACCAACTTGTAAACACCCGATTTCTTGTGACACTCTAACCTGTCTTTCCCATTACAAATCTTACGTAGTGAATTGTTTGTGTTGAAAGCTACCCTTATTTCATTTTTAAACAAAATTTTTGAAACCTTATCACTAATTGGTCCAAGATAAGTCAAACTACCCAAAAATCTTTGTGGCTTCTCAGGGGGAACTGGATACAAAAGAGAACGAACGATGTTACGTCGTTTACTCATAATTAATCCATCTACTATACTTTTATCATAACCGTTTCTAGTAGCTATATGATAAATTATATTAAGTTCCCTATCATAATTCTCTTGAGAGAGCGGCACTGATATCAATCTATGTACAAAGCTACGAAAAGCTGCTAATTTATGCTGATAAGGGTGACAAGATGTTGCCGGTATAGTAACGTCTGTATAAGTTGGCTTCCTATAGATTTTGAAATCGTGCTTGTCGCCTATTCTTGAAACAGTTAAATCCAAAAAATTCAAAGATCTATCAATTTCTAGTTCTAATTTAAACTTAATTTTGGGATGTATTCCATTAATTTTGTTTACAAAAACATCTATTTGACGAAGTGTACCGGTCCAACACATAATAATATCATCGACATATCTATAATAATACAGTATGTTTGGCTGACCTACTATATACTGGTTTTCAAAATGATCCATGAAAATATCAGCCATAAGTGGACTTAACGGAGAACCCATAGCTAAACCTTCTTTTTGTTTATAATATTCACCATTAAATCGGAAATAGTTTTGTTCCATACAAATCTTTGTCAGAGATATCAATTCCTCGACCTCTCCTGGATGCATACGTCGTCTTTCAAAATGACCTTCGAGAATCCTCAAACATTCCCCATATGGGACGTTCGTAAACAAACTTTCTACATCCAAAGACAACAACTTAGCATTCACAGGTAAACTGACATCTTTAACTTTATCTATTAAATCTAAACTGTTTTTCAAACTAAACTTAGGATCGAAATTTGATTTGGATTTTAACAAAAAGTTCAATTGTCTTGACAAATTGTGTGCCGGAGCACCGATATAAGAAACTACTGGGCGAATAGGAATGTTATCTTTATGAATTTTTGGTAAACCATACAGCATTGGGGATCTAGGGTTCATAGGGATTGCATATTTTAAAGAATCTGGTGATAAAAAGGATGTGTTACTAGTAATACTCTTTAACTCTGATGTGAAAACTTTAGTAGGGTCAGAAGCCAACTGTTCAAAATCATCACCCTGTACAACCTCATTAACTTTTTGTACATAAGTATCCTTATCCATAATAACTACTGTATTACCCTTATCAGCTTTAGATACTATTAAATCGTTTTGATCAATTTTCAGTTTTAAAGACCTGAAGATATGACTTTCTGATGGAGTTGATGATCTATTTATTTCAATAAACGATTGTTTAATTTGATCTGCTACTTGGTATTTGACTGATTCCTCTTTCTTAGATCTAAAAATGGCTATTTCTGAATCTACTGCTAAGGACTCTAAAGGTTTTTTAGATAAAACAGGCTGTATGTTGTATTTAAGGCCTTTCTCTAAAAGAGAAGACTCTAGAGTTGTAAACTGTATGCTACTAAGGTTTTTAACTCGCTCATGAAAGATATGTGGACAGTTCTGTTGGTCAACCTGTAAACTACTAAAACTACTCTGGCTTTGTTGTTCTCTAATTAATCTATCTAACTTTCTCGACTGTACCAAGAATTTTTCGTGAGCAGCTGTCGCTGCCAAATCCCTAGCTTTATTATCCAAAATATCAAATTCAATATTATGTAACGAAAAAACTAATTCTGTATATAAAACTTTCAGATGACTTTTAATATTGTCTCTAACCGAAAACCAATACCGCACTTCTTCGTCTAACCAAACTGTTTTTGCCCTCAGTAAAGCAATATTTGCAGATCGACTGTGTGTATTTGAACGAATATTAATATAAGACGGGACTACTTTCAAACGTTTACACTGCTGATTAAACCAAACATTCTGAGCAGCCATACGGTGTAACTTAGTAAGTTTGATGTAAAGTTTTGCCTGTACAGCTGTACCCGCTGATCTAAGATAATTGATAGATTCAGGCGTTACTTTGCGGAAATCCATTACAAGATAAAAAACAGACGAAAAATCTCTAGTACTATTCCGCTTAACCTTTTAACTGATGAGGTCACACAGTTACCACAGTTAACCTCAAAAGAAAAATATCGACACGTGTTTCATCCCTCCACGGGACATCCTCAGGACCATCGACTTGTTCTCCGGCAGACGTGTTGCTCCGTCGAGCGCTGGAGCCAAAGTGAGAATTCGATGCGACAACCCCACTATTTATAGTCTCAACCGGTATGGCCACTCCCACCTGCGTTCTCTGAGTCAACGCTACTTGTTGTAAACAAACGCAACAAAGGTGACCGTGGATAGGACATGTTTAACTCGTTCAACAGTGTAAAATTTGAAGTGTTATGTTTAATAATTTCTAAATTTTCCAATACAGTTAATTTTAACCCTTTATTACAAGTATGCAAAATATCAAATGAGTGATTGTTACTTAGCGAATGCCCGGAATCAATTAAATGCTTAGCAAAATGTGATCTATCTGGGTAATTATTTCTATAAGCAGCTATGTGTTCTTTGTATCTTGTTTGAAAAGTACGACCAGTTTGACCTATATAAATACTACCACAGTCATCGCAAACCAACTTGTAAACACCCGATTTCTTGTGACACTCTAACCTGTCTTTCCCATTACAAATCTTACGTAAGTACTATCTAATCTTAAGTAAGTACCAAGTAGCAGATCAAATTAAACAATCGTTTATTGAAATAAATAGATCATCAACTCCATCAGAAAGTCATATCTTCAGGTCTTTAAAACTGAAAATTGATCAAAACGATTTAATAGTATCTAAAGCTGATAAGGGTAATACAGTAGTTATTATGGATAAGGATACTTATGTACAAAAAGTTAATGAGGTTGTACAGGGTGATGATTTTGAACAGTTGGCTTCTGACCCTACTAAAGTTTTCACATCAGAGTTAAAGAGTATTACTAGTAACACATCCTTTTTATCACCAGATTCTTTAAAATATGCAATCCCTATGAACCCTAGATCCCCAATGCTGTATGGTTTACCAAAAATTCATAAAGATAACATTCCTATTCGCCCAGTAGTTTCTTATATCGGTGCTCCGGCACACAATTTGTCAAGACAATTGAACTTTTTGTTAAAATCCAAATCAAATTTCGATCCTAAGTTTAGTTTGAAAAACAGTTTAGATTTAATAGATAAAGTTAAAGATGTCAGTTTACCTGTGAATGCTAAGTTGTTGTCTTTGGATGTAGAAAGTTTGTTTACGAACGTCCCATATGGGGAATGTTTGAGGATTCTCGAAGGTCATTTTGAAAGACGACGTATGCATCCAGGAGAGGTCGAGGAATTGATATCTCTGACAAAGATTTGTATGGAACAAAACTATTTCCGATTTAATGGTGAATATTATAAACAAAAAGAAGGTTTAGCTATGGGTTCTCCGTTAAGTCCACTTATGGCTGATATTTTCATGGATCATTTTGAAAACCAGTATATAGTAGGTCAGCCAAACATACTGTATTATTATAGATATGTCGATGATATTATTATGTGTTGGACCGGTACACTTCGTCAAATAGATGTTTTTGTAAACAAAATTAATGGAATACATCCCAAAATTAAGTTTAAATTAGAACTAGAAATTGATAGATCTTTGAATTTTTTGGATTTAACTGTTTCAAGAATAGGCGACAAGCACGATTTCAAAATCTATAGGAAGCCAACTTATACAGACGTTACTATACCGGCAACATCTTGTCACCCTTATCAGCATAAATTAGCAGCTTTTCGTAGCTTTGTACATAGATTGATATCAGTGCCGCTCTCTCAAGAGAATTATGATAGGGAACTTAATATAATTTATCATATAGCTACTAGAAACGGTTATGATAAAAGTATAGTAGATGGATTAATTATGAGTAAACGACGTAACATCGTTCGTTCTCTTTTGTATCCAGTTCCCCCTGAGAAGCCACAAAGATTTTTGGGTAGTTTGACTTATCTTGGACCAATTAGTGATAAGGTTTCAAAAATTTTGTTTAAAAATGAAATAAGGGTAGCTTTCAACACAAACAATTCACTACGTAAGATTTGTAATGGGAAAGACAGGTTAGAGTGTCACAAGAAATCGGGTGTTTACAAGTTGGTTTGCGATGACTGTGGTAGTATTTATATAGGTCAAACTGGTCGTACTTTTCAAACAAGATACAAAGAACACATAGCTGCTTATAGAAATAATTACCCAGATAGATCACATTTTGCTAAGCATTTAATTGATTCCGGGCATTCGCTAAGTAACAATCACTCATTTGATATTTTGCATACTTGTAATAAAGGGTTAAAATTAACTGTATTGGAAAATTTAGAAATTATTAAACATAACACTTCAAATTTTACACTGTTGAACGAGTTAAACATGTCCTATCCACGGTCACCTTTGTTGCGTTTGTTTACAACAAGTAGCGTTGACTCAGAGAACGCAGGTGGGAGTGGCCATACCGGTTGAGACTATAAATAGTGGGGTTGTCGCATCGAATTCTCACTTTGGCTCCAGCGCTCGACGGAGCAACACGTCTGCCGGAGAACAAGTCGATGGTCCTGAGGATGTCCCGTGGAGGGATGAAACACGTGTCGATATTTTTCTTTTGAGGTTAACTGTGGTAACTGTGTGACCTCATCAGTTAAAAGGTTAAGCGGAATAGTACTAGAGATTTTTCGTCTGTTTTTTATCTTGTAATGGATTTCCGCAAAGTAACGCCTGAATCTATCAATTATCTTAGATCAGCGGGTACAGCTGTACAGGCAAAACTTTACATCAAACTTACTAAGTTACACCGTATGGCTGCTCAGAATGTTTGGTTTAATCAGCAGTGTAAACGTTTGAAAGTAGTCCCGTCTTATATTAATATTCGTTCAAATACACACAGTCGATCTGCAAATATTGCTTTACTGAGGGCAAAAACAGTTTGGTTAGACGAAGAAGTGCGGTATTGGTTTTCGGTTAGAGACAATATTAAAAGTCATCTGAAAGTTTTATATACAGAATTAGTTTTTTCGTTACATAATATTGAATTTGATATTTTGGATAATAAAGCTAGGGATTTGGCAGCGACAGCTGCTCACGAAAAATTCTTGGTACAGTCGAGAAAGTTAGATAGATTAATTAGAGAACAACAAAGCCAGAGTAGTTTTAGTAGTTTACAGGTTGACCAACAGAACTGTCCACATATCTTTCATGAGCGAGTTAAAAACCTTAGTAGCATACAGTTTACAACTCTAGAGTCTTCTCTTTTAGAGAAAGGCCTTAAATACAACATACAGCCTGTTTTATCTAAAAAACCTTTAGAGTCCTTAGCAGTAGATTCAGAAATAGCCATTTTTAGATCTAAGAAAGAGGAATCAGTCAAATACCAAGTAGCAGATCAAATTAAACAATCGTTTATTGAAATAAATAGATCATCAACTCCATCAGAAAGTCATATCTTCAGGTCTTTAAAACTGAAAATTGATCAAAACGATTTAATAGTATCTAAAGCTGATAAGGGTAATACAGTAGTTATTATGGATAAGGATACTTATGTACAAAAAGTTAATGAGGTTGTACAGGGTGATGATTTTGAACAGTTGGCTTCTGACCCTACTAAAGTTTTCACATCAGAGTTAAAGAGTATTACTAGTAACACATCCTTTTTATCACCAGATTCTTTAAAATATGCAATCCCTATGAACCCTAGATCCCCAATGCTGTATGGTTTACCAAAAATTCATAAAGATAACATTCCTATTCGCCCAGTAGTTTCTTATATCGGTGCTCCGGCACACAATTTGTCAAGACAATTGAACTTTTTGTTAAAATCCAAATCAAATTTCGATCCTAAGTTTAGTTTGAAAAACAGTTTAGATTTAATAGATAAAGTTAAAGATGTCAGTTTACCTGTGAATGCTAAGTTGTTGTCTTTGGATGTAGAAAGTTTGTTTACGAACGTCCCATATGGGGAATGTTTGAGGATTCTCGAAGGTCATTTTGAAAGACGACGTATGCATCCAGGAGAGGTCGAGGAATTGATATCTCTGACAAAGATTTGTATGGAACAAAACTATTTCCGATTTAATGGTGAATATTATAAACAAAAAGAAGGTTTAGCTATGGGTTCTCCGTTAAGTCCACTTATGGCTGATATTTTCATGGATCATTTTGAAAACCAGTATATAGTAGGTCAGCCAAACATACTGTATTATTATAGATATGTCGATGATATTATTATGTGTTGGACCGGTACACTTCGTCAAATAGATGTTTTTGTAAACAAAATTAATGGAATACATCCCAAAATTAAGTTTAAATTAGAACTAGAAATTGATAGATCTTTGAATTTTTTGGATTTAACTGTTTCAAGAATAGGCGACAAGCACGATTTCAAAATCTATAGGAAGCCAACTTATACAGACGTTACTATACCGGCAACATCTTGTCACCCTTATCAGCATAAATTAGCAGCTTTTCGTAGCTTTGTACATAGATTGATATCAGTGCCGCTCTCTCAAGAGAATTATGATAGGGAACTTAATATAATTTATCATATAGCTACTAGAAACGGTTATGATAAAAGTATAGTAGATGGATTAATTATGAGTAAACGACGTAACATCGTTCGTTCTCTTTTGTATCCAGTTCCCCCTGAGAAGCCACAAAGATTTTTGGGTAGTTTGACTTATCTTGGACCAATTAGTGATAAGGTTTCAAAAATTTTGTTTAAAAATGAAATAAGGGTAGCTTTCAACACAAACAATTCACTACGTAAGATTTGTAATGGGAAAGACAGGTTAGAGTGTCACAAGAAATCGGGTGTTTACAAGTTGGTTTGCGATGACTGTGGTAGTATTTATATAGGTCAAACTGGTCGTACTTTTCAAACAAGATACAAAGAACACATAGCTGCTTATAGAAATAATTACCCAGATAGATCACATTTTGCTAAGCATTTAATTGATTCCGGGCATTCGCTAAGTAACAATCACTCATTTGATATTTTGCATACTTGTAATAAAGGGTTAAAATTAACTGTATTGGAAAATTTAGAAATTATTAAACATAACACTTCAAATTTTACACTGTTGAACGAGTTAAACATGTCCTATCCACGGTCACCTTTGTTGCGTTTGTTTACAACAAGTAGCGTTGACTCAGAGAACGCAGGTGGGAGTGGCCATACCGGTTGAGACTATAAATAGTGGGGTTGTCGCATCGAATTCTCACTTTGGCTCCAGCGCTTGACGGAGCAACACGTCTGCCGGAGAACAAGTCGATGGTCCTGAGGATGTCCCGTGGAGGGATGAAACACGTGTCGATATTTTTCTTTTGAGGTTAACTGTGGTAACTGTGTGACCTCATCAGTTAAAAGGTTAAGCGGAATAGTACTAGAGATTTTTCGTCTGTTTTTTATCTAGACATTTATTTCTCAAAGGACCGAGGTCACTTACAGAGAAACGATGAAATTAATACCAAGTATTATACAAATATTTTAAAAACAAAATTAGTCAAATAATGTTACCTTCAGGAAGAAGGTCAGCAAATGGCGAGACTGGTCAAAAAATTGTCAGTGCCGCTGAAATCATCATCATTTATTCTATCGAGTTCTAGAAGTTCGATGAACTAGCTGTTTGCACATAAATTGGTCCAAATTGTAGACTGTTTGTTGCACGTGAGGTGAGACTCATTGCATTGTAAAGGAAGGAAGACTTTTTCATTTCCGTTACTGAGCCTTTTCTCACAGGATGTGTCGCCTACCTAGGAGCCATGCCATAGCCATCAATTATTATCCTTCCTATATTTATCTACAGGTAATCTGGTAATGTTCGTATTGTGTCGATGTGACATTTATACTACTAAAACTAAGATAATTAAATATGTTGTTTTCTTATTTTTTAATTGCGTTCGTGAGCTGGACTTAATTTAAACCATTGATTGGCATGACATCTATTTTATACATTTTATAAAATAATATTTAATAAAAAAAAAAAAAATCTACGTGACTTCAAATACTACCTACTTATCAAGTCTCTAACTGTATCTAAAAAGGTAGAAATATCGGTTGATTGACCTCAATAAACCTTACGTAACTATTCGTCTCTGTTTATTTTGTCGTCTCCAACTCTTCAAACTCAAGCAAAAGAAACAAGAACATTATTTGGGTGCTCCCGATCGGAGATAGAAATAGCACCAACAAACGGCAGTGACATCATCGTTTAATTTTATAGTTTTTGTTGCTCGTATTCTACTGAAAGCGTTTAAATTTGCATGCATCGCTAGCACGCTAGTACGTAGATAAAATAATGAAAAAATAAAGGCTGACGTGCTCATAATAGATCAGAGGCCGTATCCGGAATAAGCCTTTTGACAATGAATCGTAAACGTTAACGTATCGTCCAGCTGTCAAATGGTATGGGATTTTATACAGCGCCTCTTAAGTACCTACGTAAAATAACTACAATAATCTCATACAAATTGACAGCTGGACGATACGTTTACCATTACGTTTGTCAAACAAATTTTTCGTGATACGTCCTCAGCGCTGTTCCGCGAAGTCACCATTTGGATGGATGACCGCCAGTGACAATTTCAACTGAGCGCTTCCGTGCTTCGGAGAGCATCGGAATCCCGGCTTTTTCAAACTTGTTAGGCCATGACGCAGGCCTTCGGACGGCCAAACAACTCTAGTAGATATACCAGAGTTGGCCACTCGCATTTAATTTTGTCCCTTCTCCGACAACCAACGCACCGTTTATATAAAAAGTGTATCTATTTGCTACCTACATACCCACATGGTAATAATGTTCATTTTCTCTTCCTTATCAACCCATTTTATCACCCAAACTACCAGCTAGAACCTAAGTTAGTAACAAATAAAACGTACTATGATTGTACTGTACTATGATTGTAGTAATTAGGTACCTATATTTTTGGCACAATAAACTATTTCTATTTCTATTTCTCCATCGAGATTATTATTTTAATGTTTATATAGATATGCGAGGTAAAACAAGTACTTTTTTATAGGTTACTCTACCTACATTATACTTTAGAAAATAACACACCCAACATGATATAATAGCCCTAACCCCACAATATTCCCTGGGGCCTGTGGTATCAAAAACAAGGAGTGCTACAACAAGTCACAACACCCAGCTTCGGAACAATTATTTGCAGATGCAAACATTATTCTTAGACCTGGAATCGAGCCCTCGACCACTGGGATTATTCCCATCAGTGGCACACCGCGCCACTGAAAGCATCATTGATACAGATAGATAGAAATAACCACTAAAATGGCTGAATCCAATCAGTAGTGGAATGCGAAGCCAGACTCTTGCCACACTTGATATTTGAGAAGCAATCAGCCGAATCAAAGTTGGTGACGTATCGACACAGGTCGAAAGCTAAGTGTTTGATTTGGTAATAGATGTCTGTATTTGCACCTTTAAAATTAATCTTAAAAAATACTTGTTAAATTCTCAAAAATCTGATCCGTAAACAGTCGTTTTTTGGTATAATCTTAGTAAAATAACTCAAATCTGGCCATTTCATAAGCTTGTAATCAAAAGTTTTGAGTTTTCAGGTGTTAGGAAGGGTTTCTTCTTATAGGTTTTTAGTTGTTGCTTTGGCTTTCTTAGCAAATCTTTATAAAATGTACCTAAGTAAATTGTTAGATAGTGAGTGAGAGACTCGTGTCGCAGCTAATTGCTGCTACTACTACTCGTAGGCTACACTGAAAACCAGCGCTGCAGACACATTATGTCTGCAGCACATGCTGAGTGGCTGCCTTTTTTTCGTCACAATAGTTAAGTTTTAATTTTTATTGTTATTTTTATTTTTATGTTAATTGTGTGGCGTTAAATAAATATTTTTCTATTCTATTCTATTCTATTTTTACTTTAGATTGGTATGATAGGTAGGTACTTAGTATAATAACACGCGTTGGTATAGAAGGGTGCATTAACATAACAACTGAATTTTTGTCACAGAATATCATTACACCTAATATTATGAGTCATATTGGCAGTATCAAATTGATTTAAGAATTTACTAGGTACCTAGTATTTGTGTAGTTACTTTTAAGTATGGGTAATACTCATCTAGCACAGTAATGTTCACAATGCATAGATTAAAAATGTTATATCTATGCATTGAATTTTGGCGGTTATTCAAACGCGTGAAGTTCATGAGGTGGCTGAACTCTTGTCTGAGGGTCATCATCTTCTACGAATATAAAAGTGACTGAGCTGAACATTTAGAGGTAAGTATTGATTATTTTGTGTCTGGTCTGTTTTGTATGATCACAACACAAGCAGTGGTAGAGACGATACAAAGTTTATTGTTTCTAGTAGGTACCTACCTACTACTAAAATATTTAATATACCTTTATTTGGAATTCATATTATGATTTCTAAATGCCTGCAAAGTTGAAATAAAACTTCTATTGCAGAAATTTACAAGTTTAATCGATTGAAGTTTAATACATTTACATGTAGGTATAAACTTAGGTTGAAAATAAGATAAATGATCTTCTTTATATTCGATTTTTATTGAACTTTACGCGCAATTTGTCTTTTTAAAACTATGACTCTACTATCTATAACTTTATTTATTCATTTTTTCTTAGTGCTAATACAACTTATAGCTAATTTAATATTTATATAAAAAGCTAATAATAATTTTGATATGCCTGAACTAGGAAAACCTGTATTTCAGGCAAAAAAAATAAAAAATACTAAAAGTACATAAATAATAAACTAAAAATATCTAAACTTATACATATTTTATACATATACTTAATAATATTATCAGAGAGTTCAAATCAGTCGCGCCTCCCTGTAGCGACAGTATACGACTCCGGTTGACCAGAAGTCCGACTCGAGGAACATGTCCTTGTGCTTGGCAGCAACCCGGAGCACGTAGGACTTGAAGTTTGTAGCCCTACTCGACTCCAAGCGCGTCAAGCCAAGCACAAGGCCTGCCGGAACTTGATTGAGCTTTCTCCGGGCCCTTTCGTCCACATACCGGAGAACACTCTCCCCTATAGTAGTCGGGTCCAATCGGGAAATGTAAATCCCGATGGACGGTTCCATCACCTGCAACGACTGTAATGAGTCGGGGGCGGTTTCGCGTTGGTTGCGGGAGCGCTTCGGTCGACGCTTCTTTTCCACCAGGGTGAAGCCGTTCTCGTCGACTTTCTGCACTACGGGTTTCGCTAGACTCGTTCGGTGAAGCACGGCGCTTGACACCGGGCGCTACAGACTACAGGGTTTCGCTACAGCTACAGTGGGTTTTCTCTATGGAAGCATCTGTACTACTTTTAATAGAGAGAAAAACGTAACGTAAACGGATGTGCCCGCATTTCGTTAACAAAAATAACTTCAAACTGAAACACAATTAGCTGATATGATGCTAACTCATCTTACACCTTGTAACCCTATTTGAAGCAAATAATAAATGATTGATTGATTGATTGAAGGTTTATTTTGTAGAAAGTAAGAAGATATCCTATTTTTTTAATTAATTGCAAGACTAGCAATTTCATTTGGCATATTGTTGGAGTTTGTTGGAAATACTAAAGACTTTATTTTTATACGAAAGTGATAAAATAAATGAACACTTTTACTGACCTGCAGACTCTGAGTGTAGATAAACTTGTTATTCAAAAAGACATTAGTGGTTTAGTGATAAAAATAGCCGTTAGATTACGTAGGTAGGTGTATTTTCGTTTTGAATAAGTAAATATTATATTAAACCTACAATGAGCACACCAGATGGTAGGTACCTATGGGTAATATCTTATCGAGGTCGCAGAAACGCGATTGTTTGCCGTAATATGAAACTCTGTTGAAACTGGCAAAGAGAGAGTAGGTATGTATGTATGTACCTTCTCGAACAATAGCTCACTCACACGGCTTTTTATCCATGAAAGTATTGGTGTTCATACCTTCTGATGTTCATGGTTGAGACAGAGGATAATGTTGGGCAAGGTCAGGGTTTTTAAAACGACAAACTGCTTGACTGATATTTAGTTCTCAAATTATATTTAGTATCTTCAAATAAATATTAGTTATCATTGTCCACTGAATGGTTTTTCACGGAATGTTTTCTCTGTTCGATATCTAATAATAAATCCTATACGTATCAAATCGTAGGTACCTAAGTATATTGATGATTTGTTACTAAATTTCATCGAAATCCATAACAAAATGATTGAGTAACATGCAGTTTTATTATGTGAAGGAGGCGTGACAAAGGTGCCCAAAATTTGGACACAAATTCCTCCCAACTTTCTAAAAATGTGTGAATAGACTTCAAATCACGAAATCACGACGAACGGACATCCAAACAACATAATTTAAACATGCAAATTATAAGCAATAGAAAGTGGAGTAGGGTATTGTCATGCTAACAAGCAATATATTCTGAAAGGTAATAAGAGTCCTCTGGCATCTTCCAATGTTCGTACTTTATTATGACACTTGCTTTTCTAACCTTCTTCTTCTTTTAATTTGTGGCGTCTGTTTCTAACCTTGAAAATAACATCGTCCAGATTGTCGTTGAAATTAGAATTTACTGCTGTAATGATTTTGATAGTACCTAATCTGAAAGAGAAGTTTGCGCAGACTCTAGCGAAAAAAGGGCGTGCTTGAGTCGAGACTTTTCGTTTCTATAATCCCCAAGCAAAGTTACGCAAATCTTGTCGTAAATATTAAACATCTAGGCTTACTTATGAACGAACCAGATTTTTATTTTATCCTAATCATTTTGGGAACTATAAAAAATGTCGAAGATGACTCCGCTGACCAGGATACTAGTGATACTCATAATATCATGACGTAATTAAATACGTCATGAACGCTATGTTTATAGAACGACTGTTCTTTTAAAACCTTGATCAGACCAATAAGGTCATCCCAATCTATGCAGTTATTGGAACAAAAATTATTTGATGATACGACCGATGTCTCAATGATTTCATACACTGTAGGTAGGTACACTTCACCTCCTTTTGAAACCTCAAATGTATTTTACATTTTATATTTTAGACAGGTATTTTGAAATAGCTTAATCTCTTGAATAACTCGATCTTATGTTTAATTTAATAGATTGAATGATATTAATTTAATTTTTGGATCAAATTTTTTTTTTTGCTTAACAAGACGATTTGTGTTTCAGTCCTCAGCTACCGACAAAATAGTATAACTAGATCCTTTTGCAGTCGCCAGTTACTCTACTTGTTTTTTCTTTTCTGTGAGTAGTTTAATAAGAAATGTTTTTGTGTGTTAGGTGGTGAAATGATTTAATCTACGTCAGTGTCTATTTCTAATAGTGATCCCAGAAAAATGAGCACATGTCATTCTGAGCAGCACGCGTTAAGTCAGTCATTAGCTCTATCACTGTGTAACTTGATCCACCGAACTTGGCAGGTGCTAATAAATGTTTTACATATTCGATCGCTGTTTGTTGATAGTAACTTGATGCTGCAGTTGTTGTTTGAGTTGTAAATCATAAATAGAGAGCTGCCTAATACTTATATCTTTTCATTTGGAGATTAAACATTATGTAATGATGTAAAATATACCTACCACAGAATGAGAGATATAGGTACTTACCTTTGACTATAAAATCTTTAGTACTTACATACTCAGGTAGAAATAATGCAATAAGTACACCTAGGTAATTAAATTTAATACGCCTTGAAGAGAGTGTAGAGTTAGAGTCCCTTGCAATTATTTCATTTGTATAGTAGACATTATTTACTTCACACCGCCTCGCCATTATAGCAAGACTACGCGTCGACCCCTTTTCTTTATCGTGGTTTTAACGAGCTTCAACTCTATACTAATGCATTTTGTACAGATAACTTGAAAAGTCTTACGATAATACGCATCATGTCATATCACATTAATAGGAATTTGTACAAGGAAAAAACTTGCGAAAACTTGTCGCGGCACTTCCTTTAGCAGAGAATATTGTGGATTTTGCTTATGATAAAATTAAATCGTTAGAAACGGTAATTATTATCGTTTATTAATAGGTAAATAATTATACAACGAGGATAAATGCATTACGAATCTTTAATATTGAAGTAGTAATTTTCATACTAGAAATTTCCCACAATTGTGTTGAGTTTTGACAAATTGATTCATAAAAAGTATACACTACTATATTAGTTATGCAAACCAAATAACTCAAGACATCTTCCTGTTAAGTAATAGCTCTAAGATTATCTAATGACTAGCGGCCCGTCCCGGCTCCGAACGGATGGACATAAAATATAGCCTATGTTACTCATTTAGAACAATTACTTATTAATAATCATATTTGAAATTTAACTCAGAGATAATGTAGCATTAAAATGGTACAAAAATTGAGTTTATTCGTTACATACAAGCATACAAAAATACAAATCTTTCCTCTATTAGTAAAGTAAAGTAGTCAGTAAAATAAAAAATATATTTATTCAATAATATCACAAGAATCATTTTGAAACGTCTTAAAGCTAGGTGAATTTACGCCAGTTCCACGCGCCCCAGTCTAGAAGAATCTGGCAACAAACTCGGCTGGGTTCCTAGCTTTTTTTTATATTCCCTCTTCATCATAAAGCTTCAGTGTGGTGCCAATCGAACTAGGTGAGGCTCATGCCAAGAATATAAGTAGGTATGTAAAAAAAAGGAAAAAAAAACAAAGTATAGAAAAATATTCATATTATTCTGTCGGTGACTGTCCGGCTAGCAGAGGCGCAGACTCGAGACACAAGTGTTCACAGTCACAGCTCGCTGCCTTCACTTACATAACTACGCTAACATGTGTGTTGCATCATGAATTGCCAGCTCGGAATCGTATCTTGAGATCTGTGATTATTCACAAGGTCTTTATTATTATCCTGTAAGTCCCACAGGGCAAAGGCCTTCCGATTCACACAACACTGAAGCTTTACGATAAAGACGGATCATCAAAAAAAGCTAGGAATCCAGCCGAGATTGATAGATAGATAAATCATTTATTTGTATCTTCAAAACACACGTACATTTTAAAGCAAAAAGGAAAACCATACAGTTTCTTAACAGATTGTTAATTGTTGCCAGATTCTTCTAGGCTGGAGCGCGTGGAAATGACGTTTCAAAATGATCCTTGAGATATGATTTAATAAAGTGTGACGATGTCCGTGTATTTACTTCACTTGTTCTTTTGTCTTTTTACAGTAGTAATAGAATAATGCTATTTTGGTGTAAAAGCATGCAAGAATTGCTTTGTTAAATAATTGTTTTTAGAACAAAACAATTTCAATAAAATAATAATAACCTAGCATTCAGAATCCTATAGGCCACTGGCCAACCATGAAACATAAATTCCAAAGTATTCGCCGAAAATTCGTGCAATTTGTGCTTTGCATAAAATCTGCAATCGGTCTCAAAGACTGCACATGACATTGACATAACTTGTTTAAAACTTCATGCTAGCTAAGTGCTGCGTGTTTCGAGGTTTATCGTTCGCGTTTCGCTGGCTCCAAAGTTACAGGCATAAGTACAATTTTATGGTAGGTCTTTACACTATTAGCATAGCATTGTAAGTAAGTGCCGGACTGAATTATTGATAATGTAATATTGACTTAATAATTCGTTCCTCCTCTAGAAACTAACTACAAACTTCAAAGGGCTTCAAACTGTATTAAGTACTAACTATTCTACCTACTCTACTAAGAAATCGTTTCAATAATAGTGGTGCTCTTTTAAGAGGTCTCATTGTTCTAAAGAAGTAACAAAGTCGACTCAAATTCTTATTATGATTTACATCCAATGATTTCTTTGTTTCATGATAAGTAGAATAACCCTTCAAAATAGAAAGCCTTTGTATTAGTTTATGACAAGAACGACTGTGCTAGTAGTTATGAAAATAAATAGCCACGTTTTTCATACAATGTGATGCCTTATATTTCATGGTTTCATTTCATTTATATAATCACTGTTTTCATGTTTAATTACAAAGGATGGTCTTAAATATCTACATAAGAATAGTGGGGAGTATAAAAATATCCGAAACTTATAGACCTAAAAGAGGCTTCCAATATGCAAGGTGTTTATTTTCGTGTGTAGTGGTTTTCAGTCACTTGACCGATTGCGAATTTGACCATTCGCGACGAAACGGTAGGAGTGCACTTTCCGAATGACATAGAAATTTAAAAGCTGTTGGATAAACGCGTCGAATAAAAATTTTATATACTACTTATATTTTACTATGATAGTCTTTGTTAACAAAATAAAATATGTACCTACATAATTACATTAATTACTTTTATTTTTCACTTATTCGTCCTCGTTCCACACTACACTAATAGGGATTTCTAAAAAGACAACATAATGATGGGGTTCGTCTGGCGGTTGAATTTAGTAAGCAAAATAAGATTTGGCGAATTGCGAACGAAGACGCAGGGAGTTATGATGTCTTTTTATAATTTTCTGGTATGAAAAGTTCAATTTTAGATAACATTGTATGTGATAGCAGTTAGAGTGGTTTCAAGTGGATGGCAACGAGATATAGTACTATTCAAATGCGCTGATAACCGCTATGAAAACAGTGTTAGGTATATTTTTTCGTTTGAACTACTTAGTTTCGAAAGTAAACGAATATTCGAATATTTAGTCAAAGTCAATGTCAAAAATGGTTTACTTCAATGAAATCACAAGGATCACTTTGAAACGTCTTACAAGCTAGTTCGCCAGTTCCATTTCAACGCGCCCATGCCGTAAAAGAACTGGCAACAACACCGGCTGGGTTTCTATCGCTTTTTGGCATGAACATTGCTATTGTTATGGATGCCGAGTAGAGTTGGAGCACATTCATCCCAAGCTTTTTTATTATCTAGGTAATCTTACCATCCGATCCCGCATTTTAACTGTTCTTATTGATTAAAAACTTATTAATTTTCAGCTCTTCAAAGCTTTATAGTTGAAATTTCCACGCTCTTTCGAATTAGACCATTCTATCTAACTAACCTAATAATAGCTAGTGGAATATTATAAAATCAATATAAAGCAAGGATGACCCTATTCTATCCATCTCGCTCTGACTGATTGATATGAATACATAAATAAAATGTGGCATTTTATGAACTACGTTTTGATTTTTTATAAAATGGCTCTTGAATGTTTCCTGATAATTAATTATGTAATTCAGAAATTAGAATGAGATACGCCCTAATTCTGAAACGGCATTCAAATAAATGATATCGCAGACGTCCTTGGTCATCAAAATTTTAATTGAGTTAAAATTTAATTACTGGTTAATGAAGTAACTAGCGTTTCAGTTTCAGTATCGACTGTAATTGAGTGGGGAAAAAAATAAAAGGGCTAGAGGACTGTAATTATACTAGTAGAGCGTGTGGCAGTATAGAAATGACATGACATGGAGCGTATTGACATGGAACGATATTGATCCGCTGACCTACATGCACAGAAAGTCAGAAACTATTCATTAATTAAGTTCAGATTTTATAAACTGCGCACTGATTTTAAAATCTTTACAAATACAACTTTTTATTTACAGGACCTACAACCGTTGTAATATATAGATAAGTAGATCTCTAGTACTTAGAGATAATTTATTTCATCATAAAAAAATTGGTAGGTACCTACAATGCTGGTTAATAATGCCTACCTATGTTAAGTTTATCTAGTTAGTTCTCGATAACATGAAATATTAAGTAATTACTTAGCTACTTTACCTTATATTCTAAGAACATAAGTAAGAAGGTTTTTGAGGCCCGAAGGTATTCAAGAATCACTTGAGTGAGAATCGTGACAAAGCATCGATTTGACAAAAGTATTCTGAGAAAAACTGTCAAAAATCTAAGATTGACTATCGTTTTGAGCTTGAGTAACGTTCTTGAAAAAGAAGTAGAGTTCTTTGTGATGGAGCTCGTCCGGGGAAGGACTACCACCATACCTATTTCTGCCGCCAAGCAGTAATGCTCGCATTGCTGTGTTCCGGTGTGAAGGGTATGGTTTCCGGTGAAATTACTGGCACATGAGGCTTTCGATCTTAGCCTCAAGGTGGCAACCCGCGAGTGATACCTCTGGTATTGCAAGCGTCCATAGGCTGCGGTAACCGCTTACCATCTTGTGGGCCGTACGCTTGGTTGCCACTTCAGTTGAAAAAAAAAAAAAAAAAAAACCTGAGAAATCTGAAATCAGAATATTTATTTGCAGACACGGGTCACGAGAGTCAGTTATAACTTGAGGTAAGTAAGCTCTAAGCTTAATTTTGACAAGTTAGAGGAAACAGGCAAGTGTCTAAGTTCCTTCATTTCTAAAGACATTTAAAATAACCTAAGATGTCTATTTACTCTAACATCTACACCTGAGAAGTGAGTTTCCACAATAGACTCTTAAATGCTAGTAGATACATAGTACCTATAAAGATTACATTTAGGTAAGCACGTACCTACAGCAAAATATTGTACAGTAGGTAGGTAGGTACAAAGTATGTTACAGTGTCACTAATCTTACAGCGTAATGTCTCCAAAATTAGATTCACTAAGAACTAACAGTAGTATTGCTGTGAATTAACGCAGTAGGTACCTACTGTGATAAAATTAAAACAGGCCACGTTGCGTAAAAAGTCCCGTCCAAACAAAATCCAGGTGTCCCTTGCAGGTCGATGACCGCTCGACAATGGCGGGGGGGCAGTCAGCCAGTCATAGACAAAGAATTCTATGCTTTATGGTATGCACGGCAGCGTTTTACTATAGCACTTACGATATTAAACTGGAGATTTTTATAATGGCTTCAGTAATCTGCGCTAGTATTTCACAAACTATCATATTAGGTAAGTAGGTAGGTACTAAAAACCTCCGTTAGGTAGCTAATTTGTCTTTAAAAGCTGTATGAGTGTATACTGCGTAGGTACCTACTATTCGGCCAAAGAACTCTGAGAATTTTTCAGGGGCGCGGGGAACATACGATGTTTTTGGAACCCCGTTCCGTTCCGTTAACCGCCTTTCACACACTGCAAGTAAAATTTGAAGGAAGACGAGTCATCCAATATGGAAGCTTTACAGGGTTAATTAAGACTCTTTGCACCAGTGTGTTAGATGTTGTGAAATGATCATATAACACTTACTACAAGTTATCTCTCAAGTAAACTTCCTATTGGTAAATGGAACATCATAGCTAATTTACAAGTGTATGTTTTACGATAGAATGCTCGAGTCAAACAACTGCTAATTCTGCTAATATAAATGAGGTTAATCTAATTAAAATCAGTTTGTACGTGGGCGGGTCCAGTCCTTACTCCTTTACAATTCAATCAAGAAAGCAAGCGTTTATCAAAAGAATCTTTTTATTGGATGAATATTTTTGTCTAAGAGCACTGGTGGTCTAGTGGTAGCGACCCAGCCTTTCGAGCATAAGGTCGTTAGTAAAAAACCACTCCTGCTTAAACAACATTTTCCAAAAAAAAGAATTGTGTGCAATACCATATTGCTCCTAACGGTAAATTATACTATATACTGAAAATTCAGGCTTCTAGTTTTATTCACAACTAAGTTATAGGGGGTTCGAAAATGGGCTGAACTGTTTTTAGTAAAGCATGGTACGGCCTTTTACATTGCAAAGAAACCGGCGGCATGCCCAAAAACAAAACAAAACAAATGTTTTAAGAGTAGTATAGTTCTTTGTGATAGAGCTCGTCCGGGGAAGGACTACCACCATACCTATTTCTGCCGCCAAGCAGTAATGCTCGCATTGCTGTGTTCCAGTGTGAAGGGTATGGTTTCCGGTGAAATTACTGGCACATGAGGCTTTCGATCTTAGCCTCAATGTGGCAACCCGCGAGTGATACTTCTGGTATTGCAAGCGTCCATAGGCTGCGGTAACCGCTTACCATCTTGTGGGCCGTACGCTTGGTTGCCACTTCAGTTGTATAAAAAAAAAAAAATGTGCCATCTACCAATTCGCATGTTCGCATGGTGGATTAGGACCCAATCACTGTCGCTCAAGAATAGGCTACGAGCTGTAACCACGAGAGCGTAACAAAATACTCAAACTCACTACAATAGTCGAGAGCTGTACCTACGCGGTAATGTTATTTATATTGCTCCCCGATTGCTTCTTCCTATGACCTAATACTCTGAAACGATTACATATTGCCCTCTGTGACTCACCGAACGTGATAAACCCCGACCGAAGCGATAAAATGGACTATCGACTGTTGGTGCGCATAATAAACAGGTCGTTCTATGATATCCTTTAGCCGTTAGAACGCCCCTTACAACCTTAGGATCGGAAGACACTACTCACAAACACTGCCACTTACAACCTTAGGATCGGAAGACACTACTTACGACCACTGCAATGCCACTTACAACCTTAGGATCGGAAGACACTACTCACGAACACTGCCACTTACAACCTTAGGATCGGAAGACACTACTTACGACCACTGCAATGCCACTTAAAACCTTAGGATCGAAAGACACTACTCACGAACACTGCCACTTACAACATTAGGATCTGAAGACTCTACTCACGACCACTTCCATGCCACTTACAACCTTAGGATCGGAAGACACTACTCACGACCACTGCCACTTATAACCTTAAGATCAGAAGAATCTACTCACGACCACTTCCATGCCACTTACAACCTTAGGATCGGAAGACACTACTCACGACCACTGCCATGCCACTTACAACCTTAAGATCGGAAGACACTACTCACGACCACTGCCATGCCACTTACAACTTTAGGATCGGAAGACTCTACTTACGACCACTGCCATGTCACTTACAACCTTATGATCGGAAGACACTCGCTACCACTGCCACTTACAGCCTTAGGATCGGAAGACACTACTCACGAACACTGCCACTTACAACCTTAGGATCGGAAGACACTACTCACGAACACTGCCACTTGCAACCTTAGGATCGGAAGACACTACTCACGTGTGTTTTGTGTTGTAGTGTTTTTCCATACAAAATCACCAGTATTAGGAACTTGTACTTTATTCCTGGTGGCAGAGTCCAAAAATAATAATGATTGTAGAGCTACCTCAATCACGGTAATAAGTAAATAAGTTTATGTAAGTTCGTATCTTCAGTGGCCAACTTACGGTGATGAACCTCAATCATACATTTTTGGGAGACAATTTATCGTAATCGTAATCGTAATTGTGCCACAAGCACCCCGTGTCCACAAGTCACAACAGTAATGGATTGTAAATTATCTGGTAGGTATATTAGATGAAATTCGGTCAGTAGTAGGAAGGGGGGGTGACGACAGCCCCAGTGGGCCATCGTCGGTCGCTAGCCTATGGGGTGTTTAATGTTTATGATGTGTTATTGAATCACCCCAGAACGCTTAGCTTAGATTAACTTACATAATCTACGCTTTTAATGACCTACTACTGGTTACTTAACCACCTCGTATGGTTACACATAGAATTTGTATTTGTTTGTTTTTTCCAATATTCATATTTATTTATCCATGCTGAAGTACATTCAGCTTTAGGTGTACAACTATGTAACACAGTATTGCTGCAGGTATATGGATGGTCCTCATAGGACCTTGTTAGGGCGTGTTAGCACAGTGGTGTTAGTATGTATAAAACTGGCTTGTGGACTTGTGGTCAACTTTGCCGTTATGTGCGTGAGTTCTTGCACCGATCATCGGCAGCAATGATGGTAGTGTTAATTACACAGTTGTCACAGAACGATATAAGTTGTGTTGGTCGATTTTACGATTTTTGTCCTGTTTTAATAAACAGCACGTGCCTTAAATTCGCTGCCACCTTCTGACATGTCAATCACAACTTGAACTCATGACGCTAAAAGTGAAACGAACCGACTTCCAAACGAGGCTGAGCGCTGCAACGTCCGCCGCACTCGATTAGTATTCTAATTCGTGAATTTATTGCGAAATTGGATACTGACGTAGTCGAAACTTTAACCAGTCTATGAGCCACAGAAGAACAACACAGCACAGAACCGGTTTTGAAACACACAACGCGATGCGCGTCAATTAAAGTTTGTTTTAGCCAACTCAGGTGCTATGAGAGCACTGTAAATGCTGCCAAACAACCAAATGTGCCGAGTAAACCGTTCAATTTAATCACAACCTAGCCGAGTTTGATAATTCTTCTAGGCTGGCCAGGCTAAGGCTCGTGGAACTGGTGACATTCTGAGGTTTCAAAATGATCCATAGGATTTTATTGAATAAAATTTTGAATTTGTAATTTGTTTTCAAAATTCGTTCCGGGCGTCTGGTCGAAGCGACGCGTGACCCAAGGGCTGGTTCATATGCAGCCAGCATGTTGGGAACGCTTCCGTCTGGTAGTGATTTGGATCAGTTGAGCTATCTATGGGTCGTTTATAACGGTCTTTAGATGGCTCTAATGTTTCATATGTATTTTGTATATTTTGTAATGTAATGTAATTATGTACATATTTTATTTTGTTAATAAAGGCAGTTTTATTTGTAATAATAATGTAGATTTGAAGTAAGTGATTTACCTATTAAGTCGGTAAATGCCCATTTTTACATTTCCAAAGCATCCCAAGCTAGTATCCCAATCCATCCCACACTACGATTCCCTGTGTCGTGGTTATCAAGGGGATTATCAGAATATACGAGTCCTATGTAACAAATATTTGCGGATCATGCAAACATTTGTTCCGCAGCGGGTATCGCACCCGCAACCTTTCGCATCTCAATCAAGCACTCGACCAACGCGCCACCGAGGTCGTCAGCTCTGTGCAAAGCGTTTAGTTTCGTCTGAGAACTCACGGTGATATCATCATACGTGCGAATACCTTTTCACATAACCGTGTTTGTGTGTCGACTTAATCACGAGTCTTGGCCTTGGATGTTGTAGTACAATGTGGCTCTATCAAGTTTCTTGTTGCCTGGATAAGCAACATGTTTTACTTACCTACATCTGTGTAAGTGAGTGAGCCCCCCTAATACTTGTATTATAAATGCGATAGTTTTGATGTTTGGATGTTTGTTCCTCTATAACTCGACAACCAAAGAACTGATTTGGCTGAAATTTAAAACTTAAATAGATATTGATTTTAAGAGTAGTAGAGTTCTCTGTGATAGAGCTCGTCCGGGGAAGGACTACCACCATACCTATTTCTGCCGCCAAGCAGTAATGCTCGCATTACTGTGTTCCGGTGTGAAGGGTATGGTTTCCGGTGAAATTACTGGCACATGATGCTTTCGATCTTAGCCTCAAGGTGGCAACCCGCGAGTGATACCTCTGGTATTGCAAGCGTCCATAGGCAGCGGTAACCGCTTACCATCTTGTAGGCCGTACGCTTGGTTGCCACTTCAGTAGTATAAAAAAAAAAAAAAAAACCGGAATAGGACATAGGTTACTTTTTATCAAGGAAAAAAGTACGGTTCCCGAGTTCCACGCGAACGAAGTCGCTGGCAACAGCTAGTATTGAATAAAGGACATGCATGTCTCTAATGAAGTAATACCTACCTCATGTCATTCGACGTTGTCTGTGTCCCTCTTTATTTCAAATTATCCGTGTCCCGCTGCTGGAATAACATCCCGCCCTCTAACAAAGTTAAATAGTACAAGATATCTGTATTCCTTAATGATATTTTTTTTATTGGTAAATCAACTTTTTTCTATAAGTACCTATTAGGTATTTTCTGTTTTATAAATAACAACTTTCAACCATCACAGTTTCAATTCTATATATTCATAACAATATTCCTTTTTTACGGGTGTAATAGCTGCAAAATACTTAACTCAGATCAGGCTCAAGATAATAGGATATCAAAGAACTTCCTCCGATAAACTTCGCCTTGAGGTATGCGAGTCACATTTTCCTCAGAGCTAAGGACTTCGCCTTGACCTAGTTGAGACCCAGATACGAGGTCCTTGAATGAAACATCTCAGAGGTCTTGCCTGGAAGAGGTTACTAAGGCTTAGCCTTGTATTAGATATTGGCCTTGTATTATCGGAGCCACGAGCGAGCGATGTGTAGGCAAAAATACACATCCCTATTTTTTCGTGTTGCTACGAAGAAATTGGGATGTGTACACTCACTACAGATAGAAAATGAGTTTATATATCACCTGCCGCATGTAGAGTGGCTAACTTACTTATTATGGACAGGTCACATCACAGGTCATGTTCATTTATACTATTTTGATCATCACACTATCACACTATCACGCTAATAATTATATAAAATATTATAAACGCGAAAGTTTGGATGTTTCGAGGTTTGTTCCTCTAAAACTCGACAACTAGAGAACGGATTTTGCTGAAATTGAAAACATAAATAAACAATGACCAGGAATAGGACTTGGGCTTTATATCCCGGAAAAGAGTACCTACGGTTTCCGAGTGCCACGCGAATGAAGTCGCAGGCGACAGCTAGTAACTAATAATAAAAAAATAATGCTGGACAATCCACACAGCATCATCTAACCCCAAGCTAAGCAGAGCTTATGTTATGGGTACTCGTTCGTTCGTTCGTATGAGTCAGTGGCCAACTCTGGTGACAGAGTAAATCACTGATATACTTAATATAATACACTACATAGATAGGTATTTTTATTATACATAGAAAATACCCAGAACACCCGATACAAATATTTGCAAATCGTACAACATTTGTTCCAAGGCGGGAATCGAACCCGCAACCTCCTGCGTCGCAGGCGGAGCCCGCCGCGCCACATCGTAGTATGCATCAGTCACTACACTACTGATGCACATTTCGGTCTCTTGAGGTTTTCTGCTGCATTTGTTATGGTATGTTGTTGTGTTTTTTTAATTACAATAATTGCTAGGAGAAGTAAAAATACGCTGGCTTCGAAATAAAAGTTTTAACTGCCACTAATATGCCACTTCCCTAATTATTATTGAACGCAGGCGTGAGTCCCACTTGTGAGAACATTAGGCTGATTGTGATGATGTGGAATAGGTACTGTCGCCCAAATAAATTGTTAAAAAAATGTGACATACACTTCAAAAGCATTAAAATAACATAAAAACAAATGCTACTCGAGATGCGGTTAGCTAATCAAAAAATACTACGCTGCTTGTTAGCAATCAACTAGGAGATGCGCATAATAAATATTTTTTATGATATCAATTCTTAGCATTTACTTAATAAGAATTAAATTAAATTATCAAAATACGATACTACTTTCTAAGATGCGATTGGAACCACTGCTGCATTAAATATCTCCTATTTTTTTAATCATAATTGCAAAACTAACATTTTACCAAAGTATTTCAATCTGAGAATGGAGTGTTTAAGACCAATAAACGGCAAAAGGATCAATACCAAAAATAGAAATATATAGAAAATATACAAAACCAGCTACCCTATTTTCCATAGTGTTCAATATCTCCCACAAGTGATATTACCGTGAAAGCTCCCCCAAAGCCCACACCATTCATTAATTATTCAATCCACCTGTTGGCAGGTTTTGGGGGTGATAGTATTGGCCGTAGTCACGCAAGTCTTCGGACTTCGACCCACTTCTACTTTAGTAAAAGTAGAGCCTCAAAAGATTATACAACTTTTAATTCATTTCAATGTATCGTGTTGTGTAATAATCTTTCTGATTTATAAAAAAAGTAGCTGTTGCTCGCGAATTCGTGAAACTGTACGTTTAAATATTTCTCTTGAATCATTATTGATTTAATTATACTATTGATTTAATCTTATGTGTAGTTTTAAAGATCCCAGCGACTATGTTTTAGACTAAGAACGAGTATGCAGAGACTATTCAAATACCCTGAAACTTTGTCCGCATTGAGTTTATTTTCATACAATTTATCTTAGTTTCCCGCTGTGTTTTCTAGGAATTGAATTTAAGGAATTTATTTCTTAGTAGGTAGGTATGGACTGGACAGAGTGAACAACTTTTTCAGGTCTCTGGGAATACAATGGCTGTTCATTGATTGTCAATCAGTGACGCAATATTTTTATATTTATAGAAAATATTAATTGTTTTTGTAATAAACTCTTACTTTAAAATAGAACGTTCTAGTTAGTGCCTGTCTATCGTCAAAACCATCATGAATTCATGAGTCATTTCATAAAAGCGTTTTTTGCCAACATTAGAATAGTGAACGCGTGCTTATCAAATTACCAATTGAATTGTCAATGACATACCTCTATTAAAAACTCGCTTAACAAAAATGTTTAAGAAAGAGCAGCATTACATCGATAAGAATCAACCTACACAGCTATCAACCAAAATTAGAAAGGTATTTCATATTCATATATTAGAACAGTCAGCCACGTTGATTTTACACAAAAATATTGTTAAAAATGCCTATCGTGAAATGAACTAAACACACGAATAAAAAAATACAAAACGGGGCATTGCCAATTTCAAATTAAAAACGTTAGTTTGATAAAGGCAAACGTATCGCAGACCATAGTATACGGTAAATTAATGTTGCTGGTAGTTTTAATTGAAGAATTGGCAGAAAGCCAAAACTAAACAGGAAACGAACTTATCTGAAAAACAACGGGATCATTTTCTTATGCTTTGCTAGTTTTTAGTAAAATTAAATCGTTTTTTATTATATTAAATGTATATTTAAGTAAGTATATTAAACTAGTGACCAATCGCGGCTTTGCAAACTATACGACTTTGTAAACTATACGTAATAAATATTTCTCTTGAATATATTATTAATTATTATAATAAATAATTTGTATTATTTATTGATGATAACCGCTTTAAAATCCGTTGAGTAGTTTAAATACGTAATTATTTTGATAGACAATGGTAAAGCAATATTTGTTCGCTACATACACTTCATAGATTATGGTGTGGAATAGCTTATGCTACTTTTTATCTCAGGTTCCCGTGGAATAAAAACCTGTATAACAGCGGGTAACACCGCGGGGCGCAGTTAGTATATTATATTATTTTACGCAGATAACTTTGTTTTTACTTGTGCGTAAGACCTGGGTAAGACGTAATCACAATTTTACCTTGAATAGAGAATTGCAAACACTGTCAACGGAAGTGTCTTGTAAAGTTATTATTTCTTATTTACAATGTCATAACAATAAGGTGTATTTAAATATAAACCTGGTTATTCAAGTAACTAGATGCAAATAACATAAAACGGATGTAATTTTTGTCACCATATATTATAATTCAGAATATGCACGCTAAGTTCTAACACTTTTTTACTCTTGATCTTGACTGGTAAAGTAAAAAATACAGTCAGTTTAGTGTACAATAAAACGAAGTACCGACCGAATGTAAATCTACAAATCTTAGCATCTGCCAAAAATCTCACAAAACCAGTTGTAGCTGTTTGCAAACGGTTTCGAAGACCCCTGGGAAATTTATAACGGTCCAAGGGCTTATACAAAGCATACTGGTAGCAGCATCATAATTCAGAAGTCAGAACTTTCCAGTAGTTTTAATTTATTTCAAAATCTCTAAGCAAATTCAGGAATGGCTTTAAGCTAGCCCATGTGATGATGGCTTGTTTTTGTAGAGCAACATAGGTGTATTATCCGTAATGCATAGATTCTATGTTACGCAACCAGCAATTTGTAGACGTGATTCTTATCACAATATTTTGCATTTTTAAACCGTACCTATTGTATGCTTGTGATTGTGAAAATTGAGGTGTGGGACACCTCCATTGTCTGTGATATCATTTGTTTATGATATTATGACACACCGACGTCATTGAGCACCCTTGTACCCTTGTACGGGTTGGAAAACAACACACAATCTATTCTCTGAGACTTCTGACTCATCTGCATTCATCAGCTTAGCCTAGAGTTTTTCCTTATATACCTGCTCACTTACTGTAGAGAAGGATATCATGATGAACTACATATATTTGTGGGGTGTAATAAGTTTGTACTGACATATTGTGTTTTTTTTAAGTCATCTGTGTATCTGCCTGTGAGTTGTGACACCATATCTCTTGAATCAGATGAATCAACTTTGTTGATGTTTTTTTTTCGTTAAAAAGGTGTCTTAATCGAGAATGTTCTTTCTTAGCTATGTTTCAATAAAATTTGTTAACCCGTTTGATTGAAGATCATAGCTTCTTTTCTCGTTCATGGAGATAAATAAACTTCGGATAGAGTGTCGGGGATTTATTAAAATTTTTAACTCATGGTTAATATTGCTGCCTTAACTATTGCATAAAACTTCGAATAGGAGTAAAATAACTGATCTAGTATACAATATTAAGAGTTCGGGTTAAAGAAAGTACATTCTCAAAAAAATAAGAGTCAGACAAATAAAGAAAGAGTTAGATGAAGATACAGTAGTGATATCAAAACATAAGAATTTACTCTTAAAATTGTGCTGGTGTGATGAAAATCGTACGTTACTATGATAAGCCCAAACACATATTTGTTATGTGCGGATGTTTGTCAGTCAGTCAGTAACGTAATAGGTATTTATATTAGGAAAATGTTTTTTTTTCCATTACAACTAATGTACTAAATTATTTAATTTAGGAAAACTCGAATGAATATGTAGATGACATAATTAAGGTGATGGGTGGTTAACCGCATTTTAGTGTAGTAGTCATTAATGTCTAAAAGTTTTTTTGATTGTCTAGATAACGAAAGTGCACTATCTTTTTTATCTACTGCATGTGTTACCAAGAGTAGTAGAGTTCTCTGTGATAGAGCTCGTCCGGGGAAGGACTACCACCATACCTGTTTCTGCCGCCAAGCAGTAATGCTCGCATTGCTGTGTTCCGGTTCGAAGGGTATGGTTTCCGGTGAAATTACAGGCACATGAGACTTACCATCTAACGTCTCAGGGTGGTAACACGCAAGTGATATCTATGATGTTGCATGCGTACATAGGTTACGGTAACCGCTGACCATCAAGTGGGCCGTACGCTTGGTTCAGTTGTATAAAAAAAAACCACCCTGTTTTTGCTCACCACCTACTGAAACGCCACACAAAATATTTATCCTGTAAGTATAAGTACCTAACCTAACCGTGTTAATAAAATATTTAAGTAAGTACTTACCTAATTGTTAATAAGGTAGTGAATAATGTTTTAAGTACTTAGGTATATTTTTTTATTAGGTATAAAGTATAATTATATTTTCCGCAAAGAACAATAGGTACTAAAGTCAAACACGTTCGGTGCTGTAGGTACAAGGCACTTTTATGTAGTTTGAATACCTACATTATTTTCTAATGCTCTTTGTTATTCGGTAGTATGTGATATTTATCAATCATATTTTTAAAATACTTAACTTAAGAGTAGTAGAGTTCTTTGTGATAGAGCTCGTCCGGGGAAGGACTACAACCATATACCTATTTCTGCCGCCAAGCAGTAATGCTCGCATTGCTGTGTTCCGGTTCGAAGGGTATGGTTTCCAGTGAAATTACAGGCACATGAGACTTACCATCTAACGTCTCAGGGTGGTAACACGCAAGTGATATCTATGATGTTGCATGCGTACATAGGCTACGGTAACCGCTGACCATCAAGTGGGCCGTACGCTTGGTTACCACTTTAGTAGTATAAAAAAAAAAAGTGTTGAAACTCATCGATATCGATTACTTTATTTATCAGTAGAACATCACTAAACCCCTTTTTTCACGTAGAACTAGATAATGACAAAAGTTACTCCTATTTTTTCTGCTGCTGGACAATCCACACAGCATCATCTAGTCCCAAGCTAAGCAGAGCTGTTGTTATGGGTACCTACTAGATAACTGATATACACTTATTAAAATACAATACATATTTTTAGTTATACATAGAAAATAACCAGAACACCCGGAAAAAGTATAATTTGTATCAAAATAATTATGTACTTGTTAGAGGACTCATTTTGAGATTTCTTTTCTTACCCTATGGTATCCATATTAAATATCTACAAGAGATATGGGTAGGTATTTCTTACCCTGGTAAAAATAAATAATAAATAATGCTGGACAATCCACACAGCATCATCTAGCCCCAATGTATTATAGGTACTAGATGTCTGATATATACTTAACACAATACAATACATAGATAGATAGATATTTTTAATTATACATAGAAAATAACCAGAACACCCGGAACAAATATTTGCAACTCGTACAAACATTTGTCCCATGGCGGGAACCGAAGCCGCAACCTCCTGCGTCGCAGACTCTTCGCCCGACGCACCACATCGGCATCGGTCTTTCGATATTATTTATTTATTTATAAGCTACGTATAGGGTAGGTTTTTAATTTTAAGTATATATTTTAACTTTTAAAGCATTTAAGTATCTGAATTTCATCCTGATGTTTGTCAGATGTTATCAATCCATCCACAAGTTTAGTGAGTAGTATAGAATAATATTATATACTAAACTTGTTTTTACCGCACTGAAAATAGGAGTAGAATTTAAAAAGTACCTACCCGACAAATTATATTCCGAAACTCGCGAATCTGTTTTACCTGACAACCAGTGGTGAAGCACAGAGAAAATAAGTCTTCTATCGCACCGTCTGAATATCTTACCAAAAATTCCCGCACCGAACGTGTTAAATGGATTTGTGGTTTGTTTTAAGTATTTATTAATGATAAAATTACTTATTACCTCAATCACCTGGGCCGATACAGTTTTATAAAATAAAGAATAAAATACCACACATTTTTTATTGCTGCTACGATTTTATGATGTTTTATGGAGCTGACTGTACTTTAAAAATAAAATACTTATTATATCGTGTTCGATTTTTGTGGCATTTACTAGCTCAGGTTAAAGTTGTGGTGACCATAAAAGTTTATTTTTATCGACAATTATTGGGGTACCTAAATGAAAAACATCTCAGAAAACCACCTGTTTTCGTATAACACGTTTTGGTGCTTCATTACAAAGTATATCTTTGGTAGAGTTCTTAATTTGCAGAAAAGCTGTTCTTTTAGTAAGTAGGTACTTTTAAATTGTACAGTAGGTACTAATCGTTTTTTATGGACCAAGAACTCGCGGTATTACGTGCACAAAACCGACCCATAGACGAGCGTCGACTTTCGTCTCTTGGCCGTCAGCCGCACGCAGCATACCATCACAAAACCGGTTACACCCTTCACCCTGCCCTTTATTTAATTCCACACTTACCGCGACCAGAAGGTTGAAGAAAAACAGCACATATTTCACAAAACTCGTTCCACATCCCATCTTGACACTGTTTTCAACACAGAAAATTTAACACAGAAACACTCGCGGTATTTTCGAGGTTACGGCACGGCCAACCAGCTTCGGCGTAGTAAAAGGGACTAAGCGAGCGACACGACAACGAGAATCGAGAAGGCGTCGCGTCCCCGCTACCCGCCGAGTTCCATGAATCATGCCTCGGGTGACCATCAATTGATACCTACGTCTAGTTTCCGTAAGGATAGTTATGTTCCTTGGTCTAGTTTGTGGAATGAGACCGTGTTTGAACTATAACCATGACCACGTTACACAGGTAATTACGCCAAGTTTAATAAGTACATAAAAGTTTAATTATTTAAAGTTTTAATGACGAAAAGGGCAGCAATCCTCTAGCAATCTCTAATCATCAACCATCTCCAAATTATATCAGTCAATAATCAAAACAATCTGAAAATCGTTCTGATTTATATTCTGTGGTAAATCTTTAAGCCCTATTTCTAAATATACCTACTATAAACCTCTGCTAGCCAGCATGGCGTAAGAGTCTGTCGTCATGTTTGTTCATTGTTATAAAAATGACAAGAAAATACTTTAATAGGTCGCTAAAATGGAAGTGTTTTATGAACAAGGGCACTACAACAGTATTTATTCTAACTTGTGGGATGCTTTCTTGCTTCTATTGTTAAATCCAAAGGTGTGTTCGTCATGCTATGCACATTGGTGCGCGGCAGTTTTAGTGGATACACGGCACGTCAGAGAAATGAGATCACGTATAAATATTACGTTGGGCGTAAATAAAATGCGATGACATAACGCGTCTTGAAAAACAAAATATGCATTCAATTACAGAGTAAAAGTTTTTGAATATTTAAAAGTCATCTAACAGCCCAAAGATCTTAGTGATGCATTTTCCATGTCTTGCATATTTTAATGTCATTCATACTCAATTATTTGAAAATTTATCTAGTTTTTACTTGTGTATCCATATAGAATATTGCAATAATTATTTTTATCTTTCTATACGTGATAACATGGTGACCCTTCCCATGAACCCTCATTCACCTGTCGTCTGTCTCCCTTGCACTTTGACTCTCTCTGTTCTTACGAACGATCAAGCTATCTCACTCTGACTTTTTCATCTTAGCAGGATCTTTTATCACGAATTACGAGTGGTATGTTTGGTCGTTTTGTTGTAAATTCCAAAACATGGCTTATGAACTTTTCAACAATTTGGATTTTTTAATGCGTTACGATATGGAGTAATTTTTAGACCTTAGAATAATACCTAGGTGCACGTGTTATTATTCTAATGTTTAGACAATCTTTATTTTTATACCTACGTACTATCGGCATCGGGGTGTCTGAACTCTATACATAGCGAAAACTAATTTAAAAAATAGCGTAATATTTCAATGTTCTAACCTTCGAGCATAGATTATTCTCAATGTTTTTGGTTCTAACATGTTTCATGCGATTGGGTATGCAACAAGCAAAAAGAGATCTAGAGATGAGTGGAGTTCCATTACTACTTCGATTTAAATTAAATCTGATAATCAGATACCTACTTTCCTACCTACTTATCAGAAATCTGTACAAAAAAATATGCTGCCAGGCCAGGCAGGCATAATTCATAGTTTGTAAAACCAACATCAATACTAAGGGAATAAATGTTCTTGTACTACTAGGTACCTACTATGAACTGGGCAAGTCGTGTCACTTATTAGGAGAGACCTTCATCCAAGACTTGCTATACATAGTTGAGGCAGAAAAACTATTGTTTTACGCTTGAGTGCTCATTTTATTGTCATTATTTAATTTGTTGGGGTTCTTGAATTACCAATCCATCAAAGATGTAAGTTTACTTTCAATCTAGTTGGCAGTGCTGTTGCCCATAGTAGGGCCAGGAGAAAGCTGACGGGTAGGACGCATGGTTGCACAAATATAGCTTTCTCGTTCGTCAACACAACACCCTTGCACAGCAGCCTTATTTACAGGCCTTATTACCGAGCATAATATTTGCTATGTCCGTATTAGAGACGTTTATGTTGGAAGGTACGCTTGGACAATATAATATGCTCCTCTAAAAAGGAATGCCACGACGACCAATCATGAGTTGGTAAGTATCTAACTATAACTGACTTTTTAGGACTGCTACAGTGTCAACCACTGAGTTTCTAATAAAATACTGAAAACTCGCATGTCATATAATATTCTTGGCATGGGAAGCAATGCTCTAATGATGTTAAATTAACATTACCGCAGGTGGTATGGTCTTTAATAGAATTTCCCATTGGCTGTCTAGGATTTTCATAAGAACGTCAATATTAATTATTTTAGGATATACTTAACTAATGGCAAAATCTACATGACAAGTAGTTGTATAAAAAAATACACATAAGTAGATGTATAATTTACAAAAATTTTTATTTGTTAGATTTTTAAAATTATTAAAAATACTTCTAAACTAACCATAAATAACTACTGCAGTAAAATTACAAACAATCACACAACCAAAGAATCACAAAGGCGGTAGTAAAAAGGGACCACTTTATCAGATACAATTCGAAAAACCAGTCTTGGATCGGAAGATACTAAACTTTAGCTGACTCAAATCGTTCATTACTTATTTTATTTTATTTCAGTCAATTTTACTCTTTTCACACACCTAACCGCTACAAATGTTTTCAAAACTTCATGACAACATTTTTTATAAGGAACTTTTTTACGATTGTCTTGAAAAATATTCTCAAAAAATTCAATATCTGGAGACTGTATTGAGGAGTGCATTATGTATGTAGTATACCAAAAAAATATTCTAAACAAACAAAGGGACAGACCTCCTAGAAACTTCAATACTAAGTAAAAACTTACATTATAAAATGTGCATGAACTTTTAACGGCCACGACACTTCAAAACAGGTTTAGACTAAAATCTGCTAAATAGGCACTAAAATGTGATCTGAAACCAAACATAATTCAAAACGGTCGACTAAAATGCAAAATACATTTTTTAACAAGGCGCCGATTATTTATTTTTGTAAGAGTAGTAAGACTTTGTCCTCAAAATCACACAACTTATGGAGGCTTTAAGTATTTTTTATGAAATGAGTTTATTAAATGCTGATGTTATTCTAGCTTATCAAGATAAAATACTTACTAAATGTTTTGTGATTACCTTACGTACAACACTCGTATTGTTCATTGTTCGTAAAGTTTGTCATTACGAGTATTTGACACCAGAATTGAGGTTTTTTCTGAATACTACCAGACTACTTATTTAGTACTTATATTTATTAGACTCTTTTATCATAAACTCTACAATCTTTAATTTTGATGTTGTTATCGGTGTTTTTTTAGCCAAAGCTTCAGATTAGCAAAATCACTCTTGCAGGGGTTGGACCACGTTATCTGTGGGTCACTAAGGTCTCTAACAGCAAGCGTCGCGTCATCGCGGCGCCAACGACGGCGTCGCTCGAGGCAATCTATAGAAACACTACATCATGAGTGCCACTTGAGAGTATCTCGAGCATACCTTCAGTTTTTTTCTATAGAAATTCCACCTCGAGGCGCCGCCGCTGAGCTAATGCTTGCAAAATCAAAGTCAAAGTAAAAAATGATTTATTTCAGTAAAATCACAAGGATCATTTTGAAACGTCTTAAAGCTATAATATATTAAAGCTTAAAGCTTATAGGTGAATTTACGCCAGTTCCACGCGCCCGAGCCTAGAAGAATCATGCAACAAACTCGGCTGGGTTCCTAGCTTTTTTTTTGATGATCCCTCTTCATCATAAAGCTTCAGTGTGGTGCCAATCGAACTAGGTGAGGCTCATGCCAAGAATATAAGAAGTAAAAAAAAAAAAAATTAAAGAGCTTGCTGCTGTTAGCTGTGTTAGCTGTTGCTTTGATGTTAGCGACCTGCGAAAAGTTGATGACAAAATAAAATTCATTTTTGCTAAGTCGATTAACTAGTCTACGATGGATATTTCTCATTTAATAAACCTAGTTTTACCTATTCTACATTTTTATTTTACATTTCTTGACGCCCTTACTGATCGGTAAACCTGCCTGACTCATATGGTGAATGTGCTGAGTGAGTTTTTCTCCTAAGAAAAGTTTGCCAAGCTAAAGGTAAAATCTGACACCTGGTAGTAGTACCAGCAGATCTCGGACGTTGTCGTGAAGACGATTTGATGCGCAATGAGCTTTTTCGAACTAAATTATCTTTGCGCATCACATCACGACAGCCGAGATCCAGCATACTATTAACTCTAGTGAGGTAAATAACACATTCACCTGAGTCAAAGCATTACTATGGATATCAGCCTTAGTTGTCTCGTCTAATACTTGGGTAAGGTTGGCGCGGGCGCGGTGGGAGACGCCAGGAGTGAGTCGTCGGGAGCCGCAAAGGTGGATTCCCTGACGGAGCTGGCGTTCCTCAGGGAGGCCCGGCGGCGCTCCTTTATCGCACTCGCGAGGAAGAACGTGCAGAAGATTCCAGTGCTCTGGAACAAAGATTTTCTTTTTAAAAATAATCATTTAAGTGCCAGTTCCATGCATAGTTCTTAAATAGATTAAGGTGCACGTTGTATATATACACACGTCACTAGCTTTTAAATGAAACATTGTCATTTAAAAGCTAGTGACAAATCTACGGACCGCTTTTGTACAATTCGTGTTTTGTTTAGTCAGCGCATTGGCGCGTTCAGAATTTATTGGCTGTTCAATCTATTTAGTTAGGTCATAGATCAGTTAAGTGCCTGAATTTCAGTTTGGGGCTAGAAATGCTGTGTCCGCCAGTATTTATTTATCTTCAGTTTTCAAATATCCTGCGCCGTAGTCAAAAACGAGAACAACATTCTCGTATAAATAGTCATTACATAACTCTAGCCTTCAAGGACGAACATCCAATAAACCACCCTTCACATCCTTCCCCAAAGCATCCCCGTTTCAGACTGTAGTGACGTCAGCGACATTCTGGCGCCAAAAACTTTGTTATTCTCGTTTATAAGTACCTTTATAAGACACTTAAAATACCATGTTATTTACTATGATAGTTCAAATCATGGACACCTTCTCGAGGTATTACTGAGTAGCGCGTTGTGCTTATTTTACTTCCTGTATCTGTGATGTTTTTTTATAGAAAATTAAGAAATATTCCTCAGGAAAAGAAGGTATAGTTCGCACGGCGGATCTAGGCTTCCGTGAAGTTAGCCGTTTGTGATGCGCAAACACAATTTAGTTCGAATAAGCTCCATTGCGTATCGAAACGGCCGAGATCCGCCGTGCGAACTATCACAGATTTGGAACTATACCTAGGTACCTACCTAACCTAGTGCAGTTTTGAGCAATAAGTAAATTATTTAAAACAAAAGTTATTTTAAACTTAGCCAGTTTTTGAATATTTATTGATCACTTTATAACCCAAAATACCTACTTGCACCAAAAAATCTTATCAAAAAAACAGGTGGTGTAAATCTTATTGGTAGTAGAGTCATAGAGCCACTAGTTTCATTTTAACGTGTCCCACATTTGAATAAGAGAAGTAATAAACTAAAGCGGAATACAGTAGTTATTTTTAAGCCTAACCAACTGACTATTCAGTTAGCTGTGCCTCAAGATTGGCCTCAATCGGGTCTCGGTTACGTCATAGTAGGTACTTGAATGTAGATTGCAACTAACTGGCTACCTACTTTATGTAAGTTACAAGAGATGAAATAATTTGTGGCAAGTTTTTGTTAGAGCTGTTACAAGTTACAAGCTGAGCGTTGTCCTAAATTCTAAAACAAAAGACGACGTTTACGTTTACGTTTGCTTCTTTTTGAGTCATGACGACGACAAGATGACGACATTCCGTGTATTTTCCAACGGAACCAGAATTTTTTACGAGTAGGCTTTTTTCTTCAAACATCTTAATGCTTAAGCCTACCTACCTAGGCACCTGTTTTTTTTTTTGGTGATGAATCAGACAAGTCACTTGGGTAATTACAAAATGACGTCGCATAAACTTAATCATGCGCTTGAGTCAACAATTTCTTAAAATTAACATGATGTTTTATATAATTAAGTATAACAGAATGGAAGTAATGCTAGGGCTTAGAATATTGTTATTCTAAGACCTAGGGTAGGTTACTAACTAAGATAACACTAACCTCCTACCTACAGTACGTTAAGCAGTCGGTCCCGGCTTTTTCAAAGTTGTTAGGCCATGACAGAGTCCTTCGGATGGCCTAGAAACTCTGTCACCAGAGTTGGCCTTTGACTCATACAAACGAACGAACAGTCAAATTGAATGATTATATTAATTAATTTTTTTGAAGATTCTAAACTTACAAAATAATAGTACGATGTTATTGATAAAAACTCAAAACACAGCGTCATTCGAAACGTAGTAAAGTATTATGAACTCTTTGTTCCATTTTTAAAAACTTTACTTCAAAAAAAGAACACAAGCTGGTTTGAAACAAGAACAATGCATAGCTAACAACCTATAAAATATTATGTTAGTAATTTCAACAAAAGAGGTAAAACCGTTGAAGGTTAGAAACAAGTGTAACAAACAACGAATTGGAAGGATAAACCATGAAGGTCTACTAAATATAAAGAGTCGGTAGTCCATGTGAGCAGGACCACAGGTAATGAGGATGAGGGGAGCGGAGGTCATTCTACTACAAACAAAATGCAAACTGCCTGTTCGCATGGACACGGCTCGACTACTACCGACCGTATACTGCGGAAAACTGAGTTCGCGGGACACTAAGCGTATAGTTCGCACAGCGGATCTAGGCTTCCGTGAAGTTAGCCGTTTGTGATGCGCAAAGACAATTTAGTTTGAAAAAGCTCCATTGCGCATCGAAACGGCTAATTTCACTACGGCCGAGATCCGTTGTGAGACCTATAATTAATACAAAATTGTGTTTCGCTATGGGTCTTTAAACGGTCGAATTGTTACGTTTTGCTGAGTTTTTAGTTAGAACGAACCAAAAACTTGTCATGTGGAGTCAAAATCGCGTCGCGTTATGAAAAGTGTGAGCGTAATGTGTACGTCACGGAAGATTTACTTACAAAGAGCTAAATGCACAATAAGTAGGTTTTTATGAGTGTGAAAAAACAACAGCTATGAGTATGTGCAATAGCATTATGCGCGTGATTATTCATTTGTTGGTAGAAGCATTATTTTTACACGAGAATAACATCCGTGGGAATTATATTTTAAACATTGCGAAAAACATACCTAAAAGTCGTTAATTCATCATGCCATTAAGTTTTTCTTCTTTTAATTTGATTGAGTTTTTCTTAATCAACGTGTTTTCAACGTCACCATTTGTCATGTCAACGAGGCCCTAATTCTGCTAAAACAATCGCTTACAAGATGGTAATGACGTTGTCGTTAGATCATAAACAAAATATACACAGAACGCGAACGCGGGGCCGCGGGCGCAGGTCGGATCAAGCGCGGCAGCCGCTCTCCCGCGTTCAGTGTGATGTCATCCTTGTCGTCCATTCTCACGCGCGGTCTTTTAGACAGTTTGAGATGGAGATCAATGGAGATTGGTCGGTGATCAACCCGCTGTTCTGACTAACCAAAAACCCCTTATCAGAGTTCATAAGTGTAGTCATATAACTCATTATAACTTATCTCGGCTGGTTTCATAGCGTACTGTAATCAACACCAATAAAATTATCCTGCACATAAAATAACGCCTTAAAACCTGCCGTGTAAGGTCTCAAATCTAAGTGCTCACTTCAATATCTGGGTAGAGTGGGTACACTTTTAATATTAGTTCGTTACTGACATCCTCATGGCACGCCAATTTTCTTATTAGATACAGTCAACTCATGCGTCTAACTGGTTTCAATAGATGATATCACAATTTTGAGCTTTATTTCCAGTTGACATTAAGAAAGACGATCAAAACAGTGTCCTATGCTTATGTTGACTGTACTGCCGCTGATTTCAATGTCAAGGTTATTAACCATTCAACTGCTTAGCAACAATTAACAGCAACTAGGCAACTGTGAGGTACCTGATTACGTAAGCGCTCGCATTAAACGCATTCCTTTCGACTGCATAGTTTTGACAGTTGTATCTATCTCTCTACTACCAAACAAAATACTGTCAAAAATTATAGCGGCTTCTAAGTAATCAAATCTTGGTTAGGTGGCCTTTGTGGGGATGACTTGCAATAATAATCAGTCAGTGAAAATAGCTTCAACTTCAACCTCTATAAGTCAGAGCCGTTACGGTAACCGCTGCCTGGTAATAATATATTATAGGGGTCCATTATTATACTTACCTACCTAGAAAATTTGAATTAATGTCCTAGGTAGGGAATTCGAATTTACATACCTACATTCAGAAAACAAATGAATTTAAAATAGAAAAAAGGTAAGATATAAAAATATAAAATGTTAATAGTAAAAGTAGGTAAGTGTTTGAATGAATGAATGAATGAATGAAAATTCTTTATTGTACCTTACAAACTATAAAACAATTAAAATAAAATAACGGAGAATAATCACAATTTACAATGGGCGGTCTTATCGCTAAGTGAGCTTTGTTCATATTGCAAAAAAGTACTTAATATATGTTTTTTTATTTGTATAGGCTTGGATACAAAGGAAATCAATATCTTGCTTGGATACTATATCTAGTCCTTGCGCCAAAACATAATTTAGAACAAAATATACTTATCTTAAAACTAGTTCCTATTGCCAGATGCGTTTCTCAAATAATTACGCAACAATCAGTCAGAGAAGTCAGAATTCAGAATGGAGCAAAAAGCAACCTTTTATGCCCACTGGCTTCGAGCGTTGCTAAATTGAACGAGCGTGAAACTGTGAGGCTGAATTATTTATTTTTAAAAACTAGTATCTTCCAGTGGCTTCCCCTGTGTAACACGAGAAAAAATATAGAAAAAATAATATAGACCATTAGTTCAGTAACATAAATGTTTTAAATAACTTCTTATTCTAGCAGTGTCTGTCAAGGTGTCTGTGAATGTAAATCTTCTTCGTTTATTTATGGCGTCTGTCAAACTATTTAGACAATTTTGCCAGTGTCAAGTTATGTCAGTGTTAAGTTTGTCAACGTTGACAACGTTGACAAACATGGAGACAGGAGAGTTCAACACTTTGGTCATTTATTTCAAACTTGATTCGTTTGTTTTTGTATTCGTTGACAATAACTTGACACTGACAAAATTATCTAAATAGTTTGACAGACGCCATAAAAAAAAACTCGTCTAAACTTTGACTCTACCTGACTCTACCGTTTTGGTTTAGGAAGTGCGGGTAAGAATCGAACGGGTTGTTCTTTATTCTGGCTTCAACTCGGGTACGGCACGACTGTGGCCAGCCAGCCATCCTGGCTTTTGACATTGGCGGCGTTTCGTGAGCCGATTCCTCAGCTTTACGCAAGAGCTTTATGGGTGTTCTGAGATATGGAATACGGACCTTACCCTAACAAGGAAGAATAATAAAGGATTATACACATACCCATCACAAAGGAATTAACTGCGCGTTACTTGCTGCTAGAGTGTGTTCTCATTGTCCTAGAAATAGATTGGCGTAGATGCCATGCCAGTAAATGAGCTACCCATGTATATCTTAAAAATCAACCACAGATAGAACATATTAACACAACACAAATATGATGCGGACGTTCGTGAATTTCACACTATTGTAACAAAATATTAGATTATTTTTTGAATTTTATTTAAATGAATTGCTTTATTTAATTTAATGTGCTTCGTATTATAGATAATAACCGAAATACAATACATTAAAGTTATCTAGTAGGTATAGTAGGTACTCTTGTTCATGTCTTGTTGCCTTTTACATCTTTCGCAAAATGCTGTCAAAAGGAACGTTTAGTTCCTTACATTGAATGTGTTATTAAATTTTAAAGATGACCAATTTCTATCACTCCTGAAAATAACAGTGTGAATCTCTATTTTCTCAGATTTGCTCATAATGTTCTCAGTGTAAACACCTCCCCTCCCCTCTTCCGTTGTGAGTATGATCCCCAGAGATTCGTTCATACTCATCCGGCGTTCAAGATTGATAGCTCAAACATTGCGTAGTGGTGACCTCATCAGTTGACCTTAGCAAGTCTAATGTTCGTAATGAGACTAAGGTATGATTTACATTGACTCAGTAGCAAAATCAGTGCTGACTTCAAATTCGAGCAAAGTCAGTGCTGACCCGCTATTGACTCAATGTTTCTGTTTCGGATCAGTGCTGACTTCAAATTTTTGGATACTGACCCTTTCGATGCGCAATGGAGCTTTTTCTTACTAAATTGTCTTTGCGCATCACAAACGGCCAACTTCACGGAAGCCTAGATCCGCCGAGAGAACTATAAACAGTTAAAGTCAGTTCTCAAAGTCAGCACTGACTTCATTTTGGAGTCAGTCACTGACCCAACGTAAATCACATTTTACGCTCACGCAATTACGTACACAGATGCATTTGATAGAACTGCCAAGGATTTTCCTGTAAGTTCGTCTTAGTCAATGTCATGTACAACCGTCAAGGCATAACAGATCGAACTTTTATTTTTTTAAATAATTCTAGTTCGTCACCCTGTTATTAGCGAGAAGACTTATAACTGTGACGATCTTATGACTCAGAGCGAAATCATCTCGCTCCTAAATTTCTTTGTTGCAACTCTGAGTACCTACTAAATCTAATTTAGATAACTGACGAGAGGTGGCAACTGTATGGCGGAGCATCCACATATCAAGCAGAAGGTTGCGGGTTTTTGGGCTAATAAACTATAAGTTGCAACTATTCTCTTAATTTAGGGTAAATTGTGCAAGTGCCTTCCGTTTCTGGTCTATAAACACTCTGTATTATTCGGTACCTACATAATTTTATAGGCGTTCTAAGTTGTTGCATTATGTTATCTGTGACTGTTGCAAACAACCTCATATCATATAATCAAATATTGAGACCAGCTTTACAGACCTCCGCAATGTCGATGATTTGATCCCGATGTTACTATTGACAGGTCTTTTAATTTTGGTGTTAACATAGTTCCATGTGGAGTATATTTTGTAACCCAACGACCACCATACAACCTCTAATAGTTTGTTTGTTCTCTAAATTAGGCAAGAATTGTAGAGCTGCTGTCAATGCATGGTTCTTTCTGGTGGAGATGGTTTCAAGTGGGCGAGGCGGATGGTTTTACAGCTTTCTATGTTGTGTAACAGCTATAAGTATTGCTTTAGTGCCAAACTGGTTCTGCTACTTTTTTGTTATCATTATTATTTGGCGTGGTAATGGGATCTAAATACCTAAGTACTTGTATTTTACTGGCTGACAACCGCATCTCACAGTTAGTATGATAGTGTGATTTCCTCGTATTATCCAAGCTGTTAGACTGATTATGGTACCTATGTCTATGGTAGATCTTTTTTTCTTTTTTGTGTATAAATTAATTTGTTTTTTTTTTGCATTTTTACTATACCTACTGCTCTCCTAATTGTGTGTGTCAAATAAACAAATTCTTATTCTTATTCTAAGGTACCTATCATTGAATTCGTTTTGGCAGTTCAAGTTTATTAGCTGACTGTACAATACATCGTTTAACATTAGTCCGAAACATCAGTGAAGGAAATATTAAATTAAAATGTGTCAGTGCGGGCATAGAGTTCGAAGATATTGTGTCTCAGCGTTTCAGTAAGCCAGTCAAAGAGTGTTGACCATTAAAAAGGATTTCCCGAAATTCAACTCTTAGAGAACACAGCGGGAATAAGTTTGCATAAAAAAGCCAGCGCGTAAAAAGTCTTATCTAGTCTATTTTATTAATAATTTATATGTAACTAGCAGACCCTACCTGGCTTCGCACGAGTGCTATAAACCATCCTCTTGAATCACTCTATCTATTTAAAAAACCGCATCAAAATCTGTAGTCACTAGCGATCTGTCTTGGCTTCTCACGGGTTAAAATTCCTCTTGAATCAATCCATTGCGTAGTTTAAAAGTTTTAAGCGTACATACAGAACATACAGACATACTAGCGCAGGAAAAGACTTTGTTTTAACCGCTAAGAGGCAAGAGTAGAGGACTTCCCGGTACTTTGTCCGCGTCGAGTTTATTTCAAAGAAACTTGTTCATATAGAAATGAGACATCAGAATCTAATCATCTAATCTAATCACGAAAAAAAGTCTGACAATCGTAAACGTAAACGTATCGTCCAGCTGTCAATTTGTATGGGATTTTTAACAGCACATCTTTATTGCGTAAAATAAACTCCAATAACCCCAATAATAATATAAATCGAGTGGCGACCACGAACTGGAAAACGAAGTGTAGGACGGCCCCCCCACTCGATGGACGGATGACATTAAAGCGGTCACAGGAAGTCGGTAGATGGTGAAGGCTCAAAATCGGTCGTCATGGCGCTCTTTGGGGGAGGCCTATGTCCAGCAGTGGACGTCTATCAACTGATATGATGATGATGATGATGATGAACCCCATACATTGACAGCTGAACGATACGTTAATGTTTATATTCTGGATACGGCCTCTCAGAGAACAAAATGGTAAACAAAACGAGTCAGATATTACGCGGGAAAGTACCTAGTTAACTACATAATCGTTCTTGACACGAAACTCGTAATTAGAGATGATTAATTCTCATTATCTCCTCTGGTATTAGATGACACATTTCTTCGTCACGTCGAGTCATCTATGTAATTAAAATAAAAGGGCTCTATATTATTTCTTTAAACTCTCCAACTTGTCATACTAATACTGTTCTGTGAACTTGTCTTGAGCTGACGTACCTAGGTAATAGCAAGCAAGCACACAAAAATAGTTTATGTATTTTCCTGTTTCGTACCTAGCTAACAGAAACTACAAGGACAATGGTACCACAACAGCCGGACCCGGAACAAATATTGCAAACATTTCCGATGCAGGAATCGAACCCGCGACATCATACCTCTCAACCCCACCGCGCCACTGAGGTCGCCTATGCTATACCGATGCTGTACTGTACCACAGATAACATGCTGTACGAAATAACTGAAGCAATATCTGGCAATACTGCAAGTTATTATAATGAAGATCTTCATGATAATTATTTGATCAATGTTTGCATGATAATATTATAAAAGGAGGCATAATTAGAACCTCATATAAAAACAAATATAACTAAAAAACAAGATATATCAAAAATAGCAATCGATAAAAATAAAAATAAAATGTAACACCCATTAAATACATGTGTGATTTGAATCGTCGCCGTCGACTTGGTCAACTCCAAGTAATGCTGTGTATGGTAATGACTAATTTGTGTAATAATTTAATAAACACCTTCTACTAAATGACCGTGACCTTTGCAGTTTGACCTGACCTTTTACTCTGCACCGAGAACCGTGAACTGTATCTAGGGCACATTTTGATAGGATTGTTAGAAAGGTCTTCAATACTTACCTACTCCTTTCCAAGAGTTCATTTAGCTTCTAAGTTTATTAAAATCTTCTAGAACGCAGATTCTTTTGAGAAATTGAGACCGATTTACAGCAAATGAAATAAATAAACAAATTATAGAAGATTATCTTCAGTTTTCTAAGCTCTACTTACCATAATTATGTTAAATTAAATGTATAAATGAAATCGTCTTAATCCAAAACAACGGTCGAAATAATTTACCAAAACACATCAAACAAAATAATTAAAAAATTTATTTAAACGCATTTTTTTAGCTTTTAATGGTAAGTACACATGTGATATCCACCAATACGCATTTTGGGTCTGCGTGGTGGATTAAGACCCAATCACTCTTGCCTGAGAGTAGGCCAGAGTCCCAGCAGTGGGAACATTAGAAGGCTGTCATGAGGGCACAATGTTTTTTTTAAACTTATTGGGACATCCTGGTTCAAGGTCAAGAGAGTTAAATAAAACCTTATATAGACATATATTAAAAATACTTATATTTTGAACGAGCTATCTACAAAATATGGATTCAAATTGGTTTATGTACGGCTTATTTAAATTCTTACCTATACTATACAATTAAGAAAACTGTGAATCCTAGATTAAGATAAATAAAATAAAATAAAATAAAATAATCTTTACATAGGTATAAAATTAAGTCGCTTCCGCTGTCTGTCCTTTTTTTAATACTTAGATAGAGTGATTCAAGAGAAAGGTTTATTTAGCTTATTAAGCATCCGTGCGAAAGCCGGGGCGGGTCGCTATGTATGTATAGTGATCTTTTAAACTACGCAACGAATTTTAATGCGGTTTTAAGCAATAGATGGAGTAATAATAAATAAATAATAATGCTGGACAATCCACACAGCATCATCTAGCCCCAAGGTAAGCTGCTGTTAAACAGAGCTGTATTATGGGTACTAGATGACTGATATATACTTAACACAATACATAGATAGATATTTTTTATTATGTATAGAAAATACCCAGAACACCCGGAACAAATATTTGTAGATCGTACAAACATTTGTCCCGAGGCGGGAATCATACCCGCAACCTCTGCGTCGCAGGCAGACCTGCGCCCGCTGCGCCACATCGGTCGTCAAGTAATTCAAGAAGAATGTTTATAGCACCCGTGCGTAGCCGGGGCGGGTAAACTAGTAATAAATAAATATGAAAATGAAGTCGTGTTCTAATTAGTAAGTGAAATTAACAAAAACCCCCAAAGGATAGTGTAGACATTGTATGGGATGGCATCACAGTTGCCACCTATGGATGGTCACGCGATAATTAATGGCAAGGTCGATGATTGTTATTCATAATGTATCGCTTCATTGTTGAGGTCATACGACCCTGTGGGAGTTAAGCTAATGTTTAATTTAAGGTCATCAAGACTTAGAATCATATTTTAACCTCTGCTAGCTAACATGGCGTTAAAACCTGTCGTCATATTTTATTGACTTATGGATAATAAGGAAAGACTGTACTTTAGCGATTCAGTAAAATGACTCTATGTTTTAAGGTCATGACAGAGGCCTTCGGGCGGCCTAGAAACTCAGTCACCAGAGTTGGTCACTGACTCATACGAACGAACGATGGAAAAAGTACCTTTTTTAAATAAATAAATAATGCTCGACAATCCACACAGCATCATCTAGCCCCAAGGTAAGCCGCTGTTAAACAGAGCTGTATTATGGGTACTAGATGACTGATATATATTTAATACAATACAATACATAGATAGATATTTTTTATTATAAATAGAAAATACCCAGAACACCCGGAACAAATATTTGTAGATCGTACAAACATTTGTCCCGAGGCGGGAATCGAACCCGCAACCTCTGCGTCGCAGGCGGACATGCGCCCGCTGCGCCACATCGGTCGTCAAAACTTTAACCTATAGCTTAAAGTACATCATAATGTAATATAAATTTTTAGTACCTTGACATTACTATATACTTTGGACCATTATTTTTCGTATTTTTGACTTTTAGTTATATACCGTGGACTTTTATTTGTATACTTACCTGACGTTGAGTGAGATTATATTGTAGGCATTTCTAATTAATTTAATTAATTAATAATATATTTATATACGTATATGTATATATATATATTATATTTTTATTTAATATAATCTTATTTTATTTAATATGTTGCAGCGCCCTTCAGGGTTCATGTATCTCCCTACCATTATAAAAAACATTTAACACTTTATGCAACCAAATGTACATGTGAGCAATAAATAAATGAAATATGAAATACTAGATGTCCGTCCCAGCTTCGCGAAATGCAATGAAACCGCGCCCGTGCGGAGCCGGGGCGGGTCGCTAGTAATAAATATAGCCTATGTTACTCAGAGATAATGTAGCATTCTAATAGTGAAAGAGTTTTTGAAATTGGGTTAGTCGTTTTTGAGTTTATTCGGAACAAACAAAAATACACCTTTCATCTTTATAATATTAGTATAGATAAAGCTATAGTCAGGTGCTGACATATTTCTGTTTTTCTTTTTTTGCATTATTATGCAATGTCAAAGTTAGTTTGTTTCATAATTTGCAATAAACTATAAACTATTGACTAAAACAATAAAATACAAATCTGTCTGCTAGATAAGTAAACATAGGAAAACGTAGGACAAATAAGTAAAGGAAAATATGAATTGATATATTATTTTGTTTATCATGATGAGAGTGATCGTTCGATGTGAAAGTTCATCTTGAAATCGTGCCACGAATAAAAAACTATCAGTGTTAAATATATAACATGCGCTACTCTTTGCATTGCAAGTAGGAACGTAAATTGTAAAGACCGAGACATTTTCAATCCGAGAGACCGACAGCAAATGTACTCGTACATTTCGTAATAAATTACGCAGTTTTATCAGAGCTTTATGAAACTTTCGTCTGAAGCTGACATCAGCGTAGGTTTTTATGCATTACAATGTAGTTATTTGTGTCTTATTAAGGGTGAAATTTCCATACTGCTGGTATAAATCCATTTATTCCCAAAAATAGCTGTATTCTTGCATCGTAATCATGCACTAAGTCTCACAGCCGGTAGCCGGTAGCTCCAAGCAGACTGCGCTGTAGGCCTTGTGCCGTTATGGAGACCAGGGTATAAATACCTGTAGTATAGATGCTCCTAACGCGGTCATAGCCACGAACAAGAGCTGTTCTCTTGCATAGTCATGCAGTAGTTTCCCACAGCCTCGCTGATAGAGTTCCGAACAGTCTGCGGTGTATGGCTTGTGCAGTGCATCGAGAGGACCCTGGCCGCAGCAGGAGAAGGGAACGTGCCCTGATGATACGAAGTCGCTAGGGCCGCTTACGCCACAGCATTGGAACTGAAATATTGAGACAATAGGGCGTTGGATACTGTCTCTGATTTATTGGTCAGGCACTAGTATTGTGCTATCTATGGTCAGGGTCAGGGTCTATGGCTTCGTTTTAATTATATATTACATTAGTAGCTTCGAAGGCCGCTTCGCTGAAGTGGAATTGGGCTGGGCATGTCTGTCGTATGCCAAATAAGCTGTGGACAAAGGTAGCCATCGAGTGGCGCCCTGACCCAGCGAGAAGGCAACGCGGCAGACCAAAACGGAGATGGAAGGACGAACTGGATAAATTTTTGGTAGATTGGAGGTTTTTGGCTCGGGATCGAGACGTCTGGAGGGAATGGCGGGAGGCCTTTGCCCAGCAGTGGGACACCAACGGCTGATATAATAATAATAAAAATAATAACTAGCGGCTTGTCCTGGCTTCGCACGGGTGGACATAAAATATAGCTTAGCCTATGTTACTCAGGCATAATGTGGCGCAATAATGATTAAGAATTTTTTGAAATCGGACCCAGTTGTTTTTGAGTTTATTCGTCACCAACAAAAATACAAAAAAATGTAAATCGGAAAGATTTACATTTTATATAATTATTATAATATTAGCATAGATAAGAGCATCCGTTAGTAGCATCATCTTTATCAGCTGATAGCCTTCCACTGCTAGACATTGGCCTCTTTTATAGAGGTTTTAAGACCTAAGATTTACCAAAGATATTGAGACAGAGACAGCACAGGGAACTATACCTTCACATGCAATCTGTCCCATCGAATAGCGTCAGCCGAGTTGGGTTCAACTCCAGAACCGGTGCTCAGCGCGAAGTATGACGTCATCGTTGTCTTGATGTCGATCTCAATGTTGTCCCACACCACCATCGCCCAGACGAAACAGGAGAACTCTATGATTACCACCAGAACTATGAGTAGACCGGTCTGAAATCAATGAGTTTTTTATTAGAACTTTCGTGGTAGGTATTTAGGGCATTAGAATTATTTTAGAAGCAGCGATCCGCCTTTATCTACCAACTGCTTTTTTGGCATTAGCCTTGAAACCAGATTCTAAACTCTTCTTGATTTTGCAATAAATATTTTAGGCTGAAATCTTTGAGGTTGAACTTATGAAATTATTTTTATTTTGCACTTCTATCTTAGACAAAGGGTTAGTGTCAAAATCTCCTTAAAGTATTGATCATACTTACAATGATTACATGAATTTGGTGCATTGACTTGGCGGTTCTCCAGCCTATCCACGCAACCGAGCAAGTTATGATAGCCATCATCAAAAGCAAAATAGCGGGATACTCCACATTAACTCCAATAAAGTGTCGCAAAATGAACAGCCTGTATAACAAAAATCCGCTTGCTCCAAATAGAACTACTGCTGACATCTATGGAAAAATAAAAACACCATTAGTAGTGACACCTAGCGAATGTAACTTTAAACTTGAGTTATAAACCGGCAAATTTCAAAAGCAGTAATCAAATGTCAAAATAGCATGACTACCTTTTCCCTCATGTCTGTGATTTCTACTTAGGTAAAAACTGTAAAAAATAATCAAAACGTTTTTAATTTACGGGGTAACGTTAATTGCACTTCTCAGAGTCAACTTTTTGTTAACTTTTGAAAAGTGTGTCATCGCGCATTAAAAGTTTCTTTATTTTTATTTAATTCAGTAAGAATTATTATTCCACAGTATTTAACTTAACAAAAAGTTGAGTATAATTTACTTCGCAAGATTTGTATTGCAGTAGGTCCTACTAGTTAGTTTCAACAAGTTGTTATGACAACTAACAGCGCGAAACTCGCTGAATCAGCACAACTCTACTCGACTCTACCACACAGAAATAAAATTGATATCTACAAACTTACAGCAAATAGCACGTTGAAGGCCAGCACTAGATATTTCCAGCAATTTGTTGAGATAGCCATGATTGATTCTGTAGTTGCACATTCACATTATTCCTCACAAATCTTGTCAAGACTCAATTCAAAACAAAGACCCCAGCCGACCGCACCGTTCCACCTCAGAGATTGTTTGTATTACTTGTTCCCAGTGGGCACTGAGCATTGAACAGTGATGCAACGTAAACGCGGGACGAAATTAAACATTCAACATTACTAACAAGAAACACAGGCTTATCTTTTTCTATTGAATAGGTGTGAACACTATACCTACCTACTACGTCAAATTGTTCGTCGGTCAATAATCAGCTTATCATTTTGATAACATAAACATCTAGCGAGCCTTACCTCATGTTGATTTACTTATTATTCTAACCTACTTTATTTTAGTGCACGGAAGATAAGTTTATTTTCTGAAACTAGGTCCCTCCCTACCTCTGCCAGTTATAACTATGTACCTACGTCATGTATTGTAGGTACCCTGTACATAAATAGATCAACGACACTCTATTTCTGACGCAATTTTAGTTTCTCCCGTGCGCCGTGCGAAAGTGCAGCCAAAGCTCTGGTTTCGTCCTACCTAGAGTAGGTACCTTACCTACCTAACGATACGATTCCTAAAGTATCTAGGTAGGTACCTACATCTACTAGGTAGTAACTAGGTACTAGGTACCTACCTACTTAGAATGTTTTACCAAGAAAAGTCACTCTTCCTTTACAATACAAACCAGACAGAAATGATAAAACTAGGTACCTACCTACCTAGGTACCTAGGTATATAGTTTTATTTATGTAAATTACTAACAATTCTGGATAAACTAATTATAATAATCACACAGACACAAATTCTTGACAAGAGATTGCGGCAGCCCGTCTATTTGGACAATCTCCATGACCCTCTTGACTTCCTCATCAATGTCCTTGCTTACTGGACCAACCTGCTTTGCCGTTCGCAGCATTGTTCTTGCCTTGTCTAAGTTCCGCTCATACATCGCCAGTAAGGCCAAAACTGCCCATCCATCAGCAAGAAGAGGCTCAGTTTTCACTGCAGCAGACGCCCAACGCTCTGCCAAAGCTTCTTCGCCAATTTTAGCATAGATTCGTCCAATCATAAGTGCGGAATAGGCACTTGGAGCTATTTGATGCGCCCGTGCCGCTCGTTGAAGTGCATCATCCGGGTTGAACTTAAAACTACCCAAAGCAGCTTTTAAAAGAAGAGACGGGCATAGCTCAGCACCGGCTTTTTCCGCCTCCCTCAATGCGTTCTCACATTTGCCATCCCAGCCACTAACGCAGATCAAGCAAGTCGCTTGAATTTGAGACAAAATAGAGCACGGTCCAAAAGTTTTTAACCCTTTTGCAGTGACATCTAACGCTTTATCAAACTGACGTCTTAGAATGTAGGATGCCGCTCGTAAATAATAAATATCTGGACTCAATTTAGTCTTCAAACCGAAACGACTACCTCTCGTTGTGCAACCTTTCTCAACGCAATGCAGAAGTCTCTCGCTGAATTTGTAGCACCGTAGACAGAGGAAAAAGGCTGCTGCAATGATAAGTGGATTAACTGAAGCTATAACAGCTGGTATCCAAAATACTTCTTCCTCGCCACTCGTATCAGTCCACCTTTTCAGAAGTTTTTTCCATTCTCTAGGCAGTTCAAAAGATTTCCTCATTTTCTTTGCAGCGACGAACGCAGCATGAGGGTTCTCGTTATGATGATGCAACGCGTGCAATGCTGCCCACCCTATTGCATTAGCAGTTCCATCGGAGTAATCTCCTTTCACAGCAATTCGAAGAGCTGCATTGGCCATTTCTGCAGCTTCACGTCCTTTATCAAACTCCTGACCTCCAAAGATCCAAAGCAAAAATCTGTTTCTGGACTGTGCACCCAGGCCTTCCAAAATATAATTCTTTGCGTCCAAATCATTTCGTTCTTCTAAACAGCGTAAAGCTTTGCAGATAAGGGATCTGGGATGACCACTGGCATGTTTGAGATTAGATACGATATGCATGTCGGCGATTCGAGTATCTCCAGCCACGCGACATCTGGCTGCAGAAAAGCGTGCAGGTGGACGCACTGGGGGTGGTTGTGGCGCAAACGAAGCTGTCACCGCACGTCTGCTAGCTGCATGCTGACCAGTCACAGTATCCTGCCACTCTACGTAGGAGCATTCCCCAGGCGTAAACTGTTTCAACATCGATCTTACTCGCATGAGGAGTCTATTTGCAGCTGTTCTTTTGATACCTTGATTCATTGGCACTGATCCTCTACAAGCCAAACCGCTTAACTCCTTATGCACTGCCAATGCTCCTCCTTCTTTTCTTATTCGTCTCACATCGATGAGAGGGTCTTCTGGTAATGGCTCTAATTTTAGTTCATCAATAGGAGCAGCTGGTTCCTCTGGAGGCACCAGACCAATCGTTTCGAAAAGCATTGCTTCTTTAGCCTTAGGTACTAAAGCTTCAGCAAGATCAAAACGTAAGACAACGTAGGCAGTATGCCCAAACTCATCTAGAATCAAGTCTGTTTCGCGAGCGGTGGCTTTAGCACTACTTGGAGGTAGTTCAAGTAATGCACCCGTATATTCAGGCAGTTCAGACTCGTTATAGAATAGTAACTTTGTGCTTGTTGTCACACCCAGTTGCCCTGGTTCTAGCAAAACCCTTGCATCGACAAATCCCATATAGCGTCCACGAACGTCAATTTTACCTAATCTTGGTACCCCAGCTAGTTCAAATAGAAATGTAGAAGTTAATCGAGCTCTCAGCAGGTCTGGATCTACCAGCACTCTCTTCATTGCATTCCAGTAAAATATCCGACATTCCTCAGTTTTTTTCGGAGATAAGTCTTCAGGAACGAATACATCCTCATTATGGACATTTAGAGCGGAGTTTGCAGCTTGGCCACCGTTACTTGCTGTAGCCCAAACAATTTTGTCAGCTGCAGATGTGCTGACAGACATACCAAAATTAACTGAAATAGGTTCAATAACTCGATCAAGACCGACTGCTCCAAGGTAAACAGTACCGTCTTTGGCAAAAGGAAGGCAATGAGCAGATATCATAGTTATTAATAACGGAGTTTTTCCAATATCTTCTTCCAAGGGTTCGCTTGTAAGTGCATTGAATTGAACTGAGCAACCTGTTTTGAGACCCGTACTAGTGTAAATTAAATGCACTTCATTGTAAATCCGTTCCTCTCCCACTATCAAAGGAAACAAGTCTGCAGTTGCACCAGCACGATTGTCCAAGTTTAGTAAAGGATCGGGATCTTTTGCACCTTTTCCTCCGGAAACGCGGAGCAAGAAAATAAGCGGTTTATCAGCAACTAAAGCTTGATAATATGATTCTTTAAGATTGAAGGGCATCGCTTCGGTTTCAAAGGTAGCACCGTTTAGCCATTTGCCATCCAAAATAATTTGACCGTTAAATAATGTCAAAAATGTCCAATCTCCTGGAGCTGGAGGCTCCCCATTTAGCACCAAAGAAAGGCTTACGCAACGTGGTGGAACATAAGCTTCATGTAATTGTTCATAGCTACTTGATTTATCTGTTGTCGGTGTTTTAGTTCCTTTTTTTGTATCTTCTTTTAATTTAGGCGGCATTATGTTTCAGTGACATTTGAAGTAATAAAATCACAGAAACAAAATAGGTACACCAGCAACCTCTGAACCTGAACCAACCAACCATTTTGTTACCATTATTTATTTTGACATTTCATAAACACAGACATTGAGTGATTCTGAAATAATAAAAAAACACCTATAAGGGAAGATTATTATTTGACCGGGCCGTGACCGGGGCGTACCATTTTTATTTCATACCTTAGAATAATCTAAGTTTCATACATTATACACACTGCCGCCTAAACCATGCGAAAAATATTCGCATAGTATATGTGGCAGTGTACCTATGTTTTTATCTATCAAAATCCCAATTTTGTTTTGTTACCGACTGCTTTTTTTGCGACCACGGTTGTTGCTAAACGTAGTGCTTATATTCTCTTGGGTTGTTGCAACACAAACACTACCAAAACGTCGGAGAAATATAAAGGTAACGCGATAAAATCCCGCTAATAGGTATTTAAAATAAACTATGAGTTCTGATCGCGAAAGTTTAAAAAAGACTATAATTTCATTTGTCCATGTTGCTATGCGACCTTGACAGTTGGTATACTTGATACTGACAAACCCTGTCGACAAACTCGAGTCTGAGAAAAAGCCTTGACTTGACTTTGACTTCTCTCTCTAATTAAGGCTACACCTACAGATACAGAAGGCAGGTACTAGGCAGAAGCCTGCGTATCTATTAAGCGAAGAAAAAAAAATAACTTTATTTATTTTAATCGTTTATTTTCCAACAGCTAACTTTCCGCAATAAAAATGATAAAAAATGTATACGTTACTGAATGGATTTTATAAGTACATGGTCAAGAAAGACGAATACTGTGTGCTAATTCTAGGACTCGATAATGCTGGCAAAACGGTAAAAAAGTCTAAAAAAAACTGCATACTTTTCCTATAAAAACTTGTTGGTAGGTACTTAGCTAATTTTTGTGACTTGTTTTAGACGTATTTGGAAGCTACAAAGACTAAATACTGTAGAAAGTATAAAGCAATGAATCCAAATAGAATAACCACCACTGTTGGACTAAACATAGGTAAAATAGATGTTGATGGAGTAAGCCTCAGTTTTTGGGATCTTGGAGGACAACAAGAGTTACAATCTTTATGGGACAAGGTACGAATAAAAATACAGAATGTTAACCAAGCTAACAAAAAGTTGTGTATGCATATCCGGCAATTGTGTTGTGTTGTCTGATTTGATATGTTCTTGATATAAAAAATATTCTTTTAAAATTTTACAGTACTATGCTGAATGCCATGCAGTCATCTACATAGTCGACTCTTCAGATAGAGATAGGGTTTCAGAATCAAAAGAAACCTTTGGTAAGTTTCTTGCGTTTCCTTTTTCAAAAGCTTTTTGGATATTACCCATTCATGTATCCCACTAAATACCTTCAAGGTACCTTGGGTTTTAACTCAGCTGAAACCAGAAGGCTCAGCGATCAAATTTTAACAGTATGTCGCATACTTAGAGGAAGACTTGACTGTCCGGCGCTTCTAAGTAAAGCAAGTCAACTGAGTGTGCCTGCAAATCGAGTAGGTTTCGTCCCGAGCGTGCCATTATTCGCGACAACCTGGGCGCGTACGGTGTCGCGCCAGTAATCACCGATCTGCAGAGTACAGTGTACACTCAATGACCTTATCACCATGCATCCTCAGATAGATGTTTATGTGGATGATTGGATAGTGATGGAAAGAATATGTTTAGTTTCTGTGAAAATGTATAGTTTATGTTTATCTGGATAAGACAAGTGCAATCTTTTTGAACTTATTCGTTTTAATATGTTTTAGTTTCATTTTTAAATTTTTATTAAATACCTATCTACTTAAATTAAGTAAATACTTATTAAAATTAATTTTAAGCAATATTAAGTTAAGTGTTTTGTTTTCTAGTTAAAATAAATACTTATTCATGGTAATATAGGTAGGTACTCATTAGTTAAGAAATGTAAATATTTTTAAAAGTTCTTGTATTACGCATTGGATGTCTTCTGTAATGTTTTACATATGGTTAATAAATAAATTTAAATAAATTGAAATTGAATAGTTATTATTCTAATCACACATTTTACATTGAATTTAAAACTGATAAATGGTAAAAATTGCTTACATCAATAATACCCATAACACAAGCTCTGCTTAGCTTGGGCCTGGATGATGCTTTGTGGATTGCCCAGCATTTTTCTTTTTAATCAATGAAAGAAAGGGGCTTTGTTGCTTATTTGATTATGATGCCCCATTATTTATTTACCAATCGCATGGTGAACTATACCCAGTCATTTGCTTTATTTAATTCCAGATAGAATGATAGCCTCTGAACACCTCTCTGGAGTTCCGTTGCTGGTGTTAGCGAATAAACAAGACATTCCAGACTGCATGGGCGTGCATACCGTTAAACCGATATTCAACCAAAACGCCCACCTCATTGGAGCCAGAGATATAATGCTCATGGCCACTTCCGCCTTAACAGGGTAACTTGTTTGTCTATTCTATACATTAAGCCTATGATCTAAATAAGCTCGCAACACTCCAATACCCAATCGCTCTAGCTAGAGCTACGAACAATATAAATACCATTGTGTGGAGTGCGGGTATTGGATTCATTTAAGTTTTGTTTACTCTTCCTTTATTTTTATATAACCTTATTATAAATAAGCATAAAAGAAAAAAAGATAAGAATGTGTTTAGGTATTATGTATAAGGAAGAGTAGACAAAACCATATTATCAATATTCTTCTTCTTTTAATTTGTGGCGTCTGTGGCCGGGTTTGCCACAATTTTGCCAATGTCAATGTCGACAGGGTTGAAACAGTAAGACAATGGAGGATCTGAGACTTAAGATGGTCGGTATAAAAGAGAGAGACCATAATTTTGTAACAAGGTGATTTGTTATTACATCCTGAATAAAATAAGACAACACTAATATAATACACATAAGTCTAATAAATGTAATAAATATTATTGATAAATATGTAGGTACCTACATGTTATTTACAACTTTATTTTATTCACAGTCATAAATTATAACCATAGTAGTTAGACTTACCTTACCACAGATGTGGTAAGACATGAATAATGGGGTAAGACAAATGCTATTTAACGATGAGTAGATGTAGTTTAAATATTAACCAAAAGGTGGCGCTGCTGACTGAAATTATCTTACGAATATGAAATCCGATAGCTGTGAAATTCGGGTTTTTTCTACTAGTATCAGTACAGAATCTAGTAGCTAAAATCTTTTTTTTATATATTTCCTCTATATGTAGAATGTAGGAGAATGTCTAGTTGTTCGCCTGATGTAAAGCACGCCACCAATAATCCTACCATAGCTTTACCATATAGTTCTGCGTGCGTCTTTTATGACACTGCACTGTGCTCGTCACTCCGGGACCTCATTCGCATAGTAATTTTTCTTGCTACAGTGTCCTTCATAAATTAAATTATGCTTGCACACTAGCACCCATTCAACAAGATGGTTGCTTGCTGTAGCGTCCTTCAACCAGTTAATCATCGAAATCAAAATTATTACCTAAAATCGTACAAGAAACGTTGGTACAGGTATCGGTTATACAAACAATTCGTTGTTATTTGATCGAGATTTCTCAATAACACATGCGTGTTTAATTTCCAAGTTCGTTCGTTCGTTCGTATGAGTCAGTGGCCAACTCTGGCGACTGAGTTTCTAGGCTGCCCGAAGGCCTCTGTCATGGCCTAACAACTTTTAAAAAGCCGGGACCGACAGCTTAACGTACCCTCCGAAGCACGGGAGCGCTCAGTTGAAATTGCCACTGGCGGTCACCCATCCAATTTCCAAGTAAATAACGATTGGTTATTTTTGCTTTTATAATGTGTATCACACTATGGGAAATAACGATTGTTAAGACATACCATGCATCATTCATACAATTATTTATATAAATAAATAATGCTGGACAATCCACACAGTATCATCTAGCCCCAAGGTAAGCTGCTGTTAAACAGAGCTGTGTTATGGGTACTAGACGACTGATATATATTTAATACAATACAATACATAGATAGATATTTTTTATTATATATAGAAAATACCCAAAACACCCGGAACAAATATTTGTAGATCACATCACAACCTCTGCGTCGCAGGCGGACCTGCGCCCGCTGCGCCACATCGGTTGTCAAATGTTCGTCAATCGTTATGTCGCGTTAAATCACCCAAGTCATGAAACAAACACTTTGTTCTCATTACCTAATAGTGATTTCTGTAAAATGCAATGCGATCAATATTCTGATGTGGGACTGCTAGCGATACCATACTCATTTCGTATCCGGTAACAGTTAAAAAACAGACGAAAAATCTCTAGTACTATTCCGCTTAACCTATTAACTAATGAGGTCACACAGTTACCACATATTGTAATGGTTTTCCGCAAAGTATTTGCGCCTGAATCTATCAATTACCGGTAACAGTTGTTAAGCCATGACTTATTGATGTCAGTCCCGATTTTGCTCACGCTCTTTAAAAAAAGTATTAGTGGCAGGGCTCTTCAGCCAGAGTTTGTCTTGTGTGGACCACCGCAGTGCCAGATATTCAGCCTTCAATCTGTAGTGTGCAAGCATTACTATGTTAGGTTTGAAGGGCACTGTAGCTAATAAAATTACTGGGCGAAAGAGACTAATTAACTACAACCTGGGGGTGACAAGCGCAGTGCAGTGTGGCGCAGAACTTTAAAATTTAAATTGTTGGATAACATTCAGCTACTATTAGTCAGGCGTGGCGCTTAACACCAAGCGAACGACTTTACCGTATGGCTTATAAAGGACATACATAATCATCACCATCATTACCATCTATCAGAATAAGTCCACTAATAGAAAGACTCCAAAGAGTGACAACACAATGGCATTCAGTTATTTATGTATGTGTGTGTAGGTGTGTAACCGATAACCGCTGGGGAATACCTAAAGGTTCTCGAGTGGCGACCACGAACTGGAAAACGAAGTGTAGGACGGCACCCCACTCTATGGACCGATGACATTAAAGCGGTCGCAGGAAGTCGGTAGATGGTGAAGGCTCAAAATCGGTCATGGCGCTCTTTGGGGGAGGCCTATGTCCAGCAGTGGACGTCTATCGGCTGATATGATGATGATGATGAGGCGTGTCAATAGACGTCAACTAGCTGTACTTTTTGATTAGATTCATTGTTGTCTTAAAATAATCCAGCTACAGCTCTACTTCGTAAAACGCCTCATTATTTTTATCTTATCAATTTTATGCAAACATTCTACTATGAGGTGTAGTGTAGCTATTTATTGTCATTTGCAAATGTGTGAAGATACTGACATTGTTTAAATATTTCAGTGACGGCGTCGACGAGGGCATTCGATGGCTCGTGGACTGCATAAAGCGAAACATCGTAGATCGACCGCCGCGTAATCACGACGAGTTATAACACCTATCGCATTGACCGATCCACTAACAATTAATAATAATTAGTTTTCCTATTAAGATAATGTGACTCGTCAGAGCTATTGTTAAACGGTATCGACAGAAAACATACTCGAATAGTATTGCTATCCTTTTTCAATGATAAATTATACCTTTGATAAGAGATAGGTTGTTAGTGGATATTTGAGTACCTGCACCTGATAAACACCTCTGATAACAGTTCAGTTTGCACCGTCGTGAATTAAAGTGTCACATTTTGTGAAATGTTTATAATAAAAAGTTTTTTGTAAGGTTTGTGTTGTTTGTTTTGGAATCATGGCGTATCCGATGTATGAAGTTGACTGGAGTGTGCTGCCGCCAGAACAGAATAGAAGGTAGGTCATACAATAAGTAGAGTGGGTTTGTGAAATACCTACCTAGTTGACTACTTCAAAATAATCTGCTCAAATATAGCTTGCATAAATTATTCTCTAGGATGGTCAAGCGAGGACCGATACGAGACGAAAGAGGAAATTAGGTGCTTTTCCTTGTAGAAAATTTTTTCCACGTAATTATTTCGTTCAAAATCTAGTGCTTTTCAAGAATTTTCTGCGCTTCCATATTATTTCTCAATGTGCGGTTCTTTTCAATGTTTTAGGACATTTAAAAGTAATTATTTTTTATTAAATGCGATGTTTGATTTTTAGATATAGCCTGAATTTGTAAATTGTGATTTTTTTTGCTAAATATATTAAAAAAGATACTAAAATGACCACAAATTGAGAAACGTCATGTTCGAGTCACGGCCGCCATGTTGGATTTCTTGCAACGCACCACGGAAATGTCAGCTGGCAAATATTGTTCTATTTCTTTAGAAATAATTGTGTTAAAACATTGAAACCTAAGCAGTTTTTTTGCCTGATATATCTAAAAAATGTTTAAATTATAGTTCTTATCTAAACAATAGGAGAAGAAAATAAAATTATGTGAGAAGTTCATCAAAGGTGGCGTGCGATTTCTCTTGCATTTCTATGGTTTGTGACGAAAGAATAAGCCGAAAGACATAGTAAATACGTTTAAATTCATCTTTTGTTCATTAAGTTAAAGTTTTAAGTTTTTAAAAGTGACAAATACTTCGATAAAGTGTGTATTCAACTGGTAATTGACCTCACGATCATTGCACCTGGTCCTGTCAGTCAATTGTAATTCCTGTGATTGTGGATAGCAGAAAACATCTGTTTGGTTCCAAACGAGAACATAGAAACAGACATCATGAACGGCTCGGAATCTGGGTAAAGTATTTTTTTTAAATAGGTTAGAATGTACGTAATCTTATCACCATCAGTGATTAGCATCACAGAGATAACAGATTTTCGAGAATCTCTCTGGGTTCGCACTCCATTTGGTAGGTATTCTCCTACATTTTGGCGTAACTTATTTTGATTGTCATTTTTATGGGAACCGAGCAGTGTTCAGGCTAATGATATTTTTTAATGTAGATGATGATAGATATCCTTTCCTATAGGCCTACATGCAGTTTGTATGCTCTCTGATGCACTCTAATTGAGTGTCAATTTCGATTATCCGAACAAAATAATATTGTTGGTCATGTAATTTGATTAACTTCTGATTATTTAACCAAAAAACGGTTTAGTAAGTACATCAAAGAGATCACATTTGTTTTAAGTTTAAATTAATAAAATAGTATAGGTATTTACTTAATCAATTTGGTAATAGGATAAGAACAAGTTATGATATAAAGTAAGGAATAAAGAGGTTCTGCCTAAACTTAAAGTCACCAGAAACCATTAAACAATTTCTTTCTCAAGTGATAACACAATTGTTTTCTTTCAGGTTTAACCCAGCATTTAACATAGCCACCATAAAGCAAGTTGTAAATGAGGCCATAGAAAGAGGTGAGAATAAATCACAGTTATTACTTGGCTACACTAAGTATATGTTTATGTACTTACAGTAACACTCACTTGAAGGAACCTAAGGTTTAGTTTTTGATAGATAGTTAACATGCTTATTAGCTTTACTGTGAAGATATTTAATCACTTGAAGATTGCCGAACAATGGAAAGTTTGCTGTAAATTTGAATCATTGCTTGCATTGACTATTGATCAAACAGCCAGCTGGGGTAGCATGAGCTCCGTAGAACATTAGAAGTGTATAGAAAATCATTGTCTACGCTGCTCATGCTAGCCCGGCAGTCCTGAGTGAGCGGAGGCGAATTTGTATAAAATTCACATCACATAACAGCATCATTGCACAGTTAGCACAGAATTAAGTTGCACATTTTATCTACTCTATTTTTATAGACATTTTGAAAAATTTAAGTAATTGAAATAAGCTGGGATATACACACATCAAAACTTTGGGCTGCCTTTAAATTCAAATGAGTTTGCCACTGACTCATACAAAATAACTATAATCTGTTCTGTGCTTAGAATATCCTTAAACTAAACTAAAAGTTACTCTATAATATTGTTGAAATTCTTATGTACATTTTATTTATATGAAAACTTATGCTTATGGGTGTTTTAATACAGGGTGTGGCTATAATTATTATTTAATAAAATACATAAATATAGAGAAGAACCATGAACCAAATATTTCAGTGAGGCCCTTTGACATTTGGCTTGACCTTAACTGAAAGGTTGCTATTAGGTAGGGATATAAAAGCAGGGTCTCTATAAATATTCTAATAATACTAGATAGTATTAGTTTTTGGCAATAAACCATTTGAAAGGGTTAGTGACTAGGACATGGCACCAGCCCTAATCATTAAAATAAACACTTTTTTTACGATTGGAAATTGCGTTACGCAACTCCCTAAATTCGTGGAGAACAAAGGAGGTATGTCGGGCTCTCCGTCGACTACTAATGAGACATAAAGCAACTCACGGTATACCAACTAAAAATCCATCGTGTCTCTCACCTAGAGCCAATTCATCATCGAACCACCCATCACCAGATGATGACTCGACGCTGCATCCGCATTTAACAAAACCACGGGTTGGATTCTACCGCGACTCTGTTGGATAAGTCCTAGCTTAAGATTGCACTGAACAATGCACTGATGAAAGCTTTTCTATGTGTGTGTCGTGTAAACAGTCGCGCCGGTTTCAGTCCGTATGCCCACGCCCACCCGGCTACGAGACCTCATCAGGCAGATCCGGGCGGCGAGGACGGCGGCAGAGGAACGGAGTGTGGTCAACAAGGAGTGCGCTTACATACGCTCCACGTTTAGAGAAGAAGATAGCGTATGGAGGTGAGTTTAACGGATTTTGTTTCAGCTACAGGATGCGTGAAGGACAACCAACTTAAACATGAATAATATGTATAAAAAAGTATAGCAGTATTTCTAAATTTTGGGGGGGCAGTGCCACTAAATAGTAGCGATCGGAATCGACCCATTACAAAATATTCTTGGACGATTGGCACTGTGGTGCTAAAGGACCCATTCCAAAATATACCTTGGGCGATTTGCACTTCGGTGCAAAAGGACCCATTCTAAGAGATACTTTAGGCGATTTGCACCATGCGGTGCAAAATGACCCATTCCAAAAGATACCTTGGCTGATTTGCACTGCGGTTAAAAATGCTAGATACTACTCGTGCGTAGCCAAGTATTTCTTAACTCCTTCCTTCCCTGACTTACGTTTCAGAAAATAGTTCAAACTTAACTAGAAAAAGGTATGCAGAAAATAATTATTTGCTATGCCACTACTGCAAGAGTGTAGTAGGTGGTGGAAGTCAGTGGATGCTGAAGTCTCAAGAACGGTCAAGGGGTGGCATATGTCCAGGCAGTGTACGTCTATTGGCTGATATGATGATGATGCTACTGCATCCTTATTAGTTACTCTCTCTGTCTCTCCATATTAAATTGGCCTTGTCCTAGTTAACTTTGTTGAATAAAATAAATTATTATATTATTTTGACATTGTACAACATGCACAATTGTTTCATGAGATCAGTCGCAGTCATTGGTTCGATTGTCGTGCTATTGAGAACATAATACAGAAGGGAAGGGCTATAACGACTTCCGCTGACTGTTATTTACTGTTCAGTTCGTCTGCCGATAATGGAACGCCTTTTACGTGTTCTTGATGGGCAATGATATCGCCATTACAAATTATTTTAGATTTGTAAAATGACGCGATAACACCTGTTTAATTTACCTATTTAATTTGGTTTACGGTTTTAGATTATTTATTTCTCATAAGATTTACAAAATCGCTTACTGAGAAACATGATAAAACTTTTACAATATTATTATGCAGTGAGCTGGGAAATAATAATTACAAATTCACCTACAAAACAATACAAAAAAAGCTTACAGTCACGAAATAAAAAAAAATCTTATACTTATGTAGAAACTTTGCTTTGTTATACTTATGAAAACCATCATCATGGCTTGCGCACATACAATTAAAGAATATAAAAATCCATTGGTACACGACCGGTTTCGAATCCACAACCATAGGATCGGAAAGCGGGGTCACCACTATTAGATGTCCTGTAGATAGCAAAGAACAACTTTTTATAAAATTATAAGTATACAATACTTATCAGATAAGATACCCGAGATCCCTATTAAGGTCGCATGCAAACCACAATAAAACCACACGATAATGGTGTAGCATGGTGCGTTGTATGTATATATTGGTCATATATATATATATTTTTATATTTTATAACTCAACAAAATGTCCTATTCAATATGATTATCACCATGACAAAATGGCATAATAAGTCTTTTCACGGTCACTTTTTAATACTATTATGTCATGCTTGGGATTAATTGTTAGATCTGCTTATTATAATATTATGTCATACCTATATTATGCAATGCAATAAGTATCATTGATCACGAATAATTTGGATTAGTTTTTCTAGTTAACTAATCTGAAAGTTTACGCGTCTGGTTTTACTGCCCACAAAACAAATCCAATTTACCTTCGTTCTTATTCCACATTCTCGGTACTAAATCGGGAATAAAAGTAACGCTTTTATCTTTTACGAAAACTCCCAGCGGATATCTTTCTCTCTCTGTGCATCGTTTCCTCGTTCATAGCAGAGGGTCGCGACCTCTTAGCATGATCAGATATTCTGCCTCCAAGCATTAGTGTGCAAGCATTACTGTGTTTAGAATTGAGGGGCACTGTAGTAAGTGAAATTACTGGGCAAGGCTGTCTAGCGCAGTGTGATGCCACGCAGAATTTTAAAGCTGGCAGTTCAACTATTATGACCGGGCTTTGGCGCTTAACACCAGGCGAACGACTTATAAGAAAAGTCGTAAGTCTCGTATTATGCGGACAGAAAAAAGTTCCGAAGCGGGTCAGTCATAAGATAAGTCTTATGACTACCCAGATTAAAGAAATCCGGGCGTACTGGCCGCTCCCTCCATTACGTTTTGCATAATGTATGCTGAGTAAGGAGTAGAATGTTATTAAATCTTGAGCCAACATTGATTTGAAATTTATAAAAGTAGTGAATGCGGAATACGGTTGTGCGGGTACTACACACGATTGAATTAGTCAGTATATTGCATCTGGCATCACTTATTATATTTAGGACTAGCAGTCCGTCCCAGCTTTGCGCGGGTGCAATGAAACCATACCCGTGCGAAGCCGGGGCGGATCGCTAGTAATAAATATAGCCTATGTTACTCACGGATAATGTAGCATTCTAATGGTGAAAGAATTTTTGAAATCGAATCAGTAGTTTTTGAGTTTATTCGTAACAAACAAAAATACAAAAACACAAATCTTCTCTCTTTATAATATTAGTATAGATTTATACATTTGCCATAAAGTATTCACACGCACTTCTACCGTAATAGTATTTCCAATAGTCGACGCCTACTGTACACCCAACCGTATATTCCTGCCTAGAATTAAAGCCCATTAAATATTTATTGATTGTTCATTTATTAGGTCAAGCTATATGTCACCTTGATAACACTTCCAAAGTTACAAACACAATAGCATAACGATGATGTCATATATTCGTAAAGAGACACCGTTCACACTACGACAATGACTTGACAATAGCATATAAATATTATCCCTTAGTGGCAAAGATCTCGATCAATATTAAAATAAAACAATAATAATAATCATCATTATCATGATAATATCCACCAATAGACTCCACTGCTGGACATAGGCCTCCACCATCCACTGACTTCCTGGGACCGTTTTAGTTCATCAAGTAAAATGTCCCACTTAGGCGTTTGCTTAGTTCCCTTCTTCCACTCGTCATGCTCTGTGAGATATGACGGAACATGAGCATAAATGTGAGTCAAACTCGTCCAGCCATCTCATCCTGAATCGTCCGCCTCATTTGCGATTCATTTATAAATCTCAGCGATATTAATGTACTTATACCAATATTATAAATGCGAAAGTCTGTGTAAATGTTTATTACCACGTATCTCCGTGACGGCTTTACCGATTGTGATTTTTTTTTTAATATAGATGGCTTAAGTCCTGGTATAACACATAGGCTACTTTTTATCTCGGAAAAATATACTATTCCTGTGAGATAGCATAAAAACTGCAAAAACGCTGGTGAAGCCGCGCGGGTCAGCTGGTTATAATAATAGTTGATTTATTTTTCCATAATAGGAAAATGTTGATTTTATAATAATCTATTTCTAAAAAGAAATATGGATATTACAAAAAACTGCAATTTCAAATTACTTCAAATTACTGCAGAATATTGATAACGTACCAATTTTTCCATCAACAAAACCAGTGATTTTAAACTTGAATCATCCGACGATTTTCTGACAGTATAATTCAGTCGAATTCAATTACAATAGGTACAATTTACATCCCCACAGATGTCGTAATATCGCGAAGCTGCTTTACATCCATATGCTGGGCTACCCGGCTCACTTCGGTCAGCTGGAGTGCCTCAAACTGATAGCCTCGCCGCGGTTCACGGACAAACGAGTGGGATACCTCGGCGCGATGCTGCTTCTAGATGAGCGGCAAGACGTGCATTTACTTATCACCAACTGTCTGAAGAAGTGAGTATAACATGCATAATACACCCAACTGTCATAGCAGACTGCCTCGATTCTTTATACATAGACCCTGTTTAAATTTAAATGAATAATACTCCAATTTTTTGACGGAAATATTTTTGTTTCCGTCTTCTGTAGAGAATGGCAACGTTTCTCTGACACAATACAGTTTTTTTTTTTCAACTAATTTACTACTGTGCTCATGCTATTCGGGCAAGAAGATGTTGAGGCATGCCGTTTTGGAGAGTGACGACCGAATGCTGGTTAATCTAATTATGCCGTCATAGCAATACGTTTTAAGCACATTTTGGATTATGCAGTTAGTTGACTTCACGGTCTGATTACACTTCACAAATAACTAACAACAGACCAACAAATCTAGTTGAAAATTATTATACAAATGGGGATGGAAATGGAGACAAAAATTACAGGTTTTTTTAATACTTATTTAATGTTTATCTTCTCTACGTAGAGAAACCCGCTCTGTGTACCGTTATGGTAAGCATGCTAGGAGACATTGATAAAAAAATAAATTTGACGCTGTCGGTATACAATTAGTGAAATTGAGCCCCTGTCGTTTGACCATCCTGTTTTCTTCACCAATAACCTAAAGACCGATAGACGCCTACCTGATTTATTAGAATTACAATCAGATAAAAATATTTTCGCTGTTCAGGCCACCATAAGTAAATTGGGTATGAAATATTACAAATTCACGAAAGAAGGTGTGCCGTATTCGACCAAGGTGTTTGTATGGACCAATCGATATGAATTTCGTCTCTAACTAGTTGTAGAGACTATTCTGGTACCGAGCTTAGATGTCGTTTGCTTGTTGACCTCGACAAATAGTTTTTATTTTTTATTTTTATGTCAACAAGTGACAAGATGATTAAGTCGCCCGCCTGATGTTAAGCCTGCCTGAGACCGACCATTTTTCATACTCAAACCTCCATCGTTGTACTCAGCCACAGACGCCATAAATAAAAGAAGAAGAAGAAGCCTGCCTGACCGACCATAACAGATGCAGTGCCAACCAAAGCTTAAAGTTTTTATGTTCTGCGGGGCACTGCACTGCGCTCATCACCCCGAGACGTTGGCCCAGTAATTTCACTTGCTACAGCACCTCCTTCAAACCTAACACAGTTGTCGAGAAGTAATGTAAAAGTGTGTAATGTAGTGTAATGTCAAAATATTAACATATTTAGTTCCAACTTTCAGTTTAGTTCCTATCAAGTTTGGTTTTTTTTTTACTCAAAAAGCTATCAGCTGAAACGTAACCTAACCTACATCAATCAATAGCAGTATTTCAGCTACTATTCGTTTGCAAACTTGTTAGTAGAATTTGCCCTTCAGCTTTTATTAAAACGAACAGCTGGGCTCTTTGCGTCAACTGAACTCTTATGTTGGTGCATAAATTAACTGATAACGTCGTACTTACTGCATTATTGTACCCGACTCGGTTTTTCAGTTCGTTGACGTATGTAAATCTAATTTATAAATAAAAAACTAGGGCATTACAGTTTAAAAAATATGTTTTTACAGCGTCCAGTTGCAAGTTGGTTAATATTGTTGGTACAGGTTTACCTGGTTGTAGGTTTCTTCAGCAAATGTAATGGGTACCACTGCAGTGTAATATGTTCTGCCTCCAAACAGTACATACTAGATACTGCTGCAACGCATTACTGCTTTTATTTTTGTTGGTATTCATTTTCATACTCCGTTATAAAGCCCCCAATACATGTTGGCCCAACGTTGCCATGTAAATCTCTTTATATATCGGCATTTAAAAACAATTACTCCTCCCCAGTGACCTAAACAGTAACACGCAGTTCGTGGTCGGCCTAGCTCTGTGCACGCTCGGGGCTATCGCCTCGCCGGAGATGGCGCGGGACTTGGCCTCTGAAGTGGAACGACTCATCAAGTCACCCAACGCGTACATCAAGAAAAAGGCGGCACTGTGCGCCTTCCGGATCATAAGAAGAGTTCCAGATCTGATGGAGATGTTCCTACCGGCTACCAGGAGCTTACTCACGGAGAAGAATCATGGTGAGTACAGTCTACTCTTAAAATCATGACAGCCTTCTAATGTTCCCACTGATGGGGCACTGGCCTACTCTCGAGCAAGATTGATTGGGTCTTTCCACCACGCGGACCCAATGCTGATGTTTTCCTCATGATGTTTACCTTCACCGTATAAGAGCACTTGGCCTCCCGAGTTGGAACAACTCATCAAGTCACCCAACGCGTACATCAAGTAGAACTTTTTTCTAATAATCATTTAGAAATCTAAGTTAGATAACTGGTCTTAGAATCATCTTGCTTGAGTCTTGGAAGACAAAGACTGAAGCTGAGTGAGTGAAAACAACCAATACTCTGCGCGAATATTATGTGACGCAGTTTTGACACGTTTCTATTGGTTGATTTGATTGCCTTCGTTCAGCTTAAGCAGCCAAGCACAATTTTACAGTGATATTAAAACAAAACTGTACAAACAAGCTCATTAAATTATATGAATGCATGCGAATAATTTTGCCATTCTCAAAATACGCCAGTAAGTCTACACATATAATTTCCAACCTTATTCCACCACAATATAAACTAATTTCCCACTTCCAGGTGTTCTCATCACGGGTGTTACCCTCATCACTGAGATGTGTGAGAACAGCCCGGACACATTGAACCATTTCAAAAAGGTGAGATAACCTTTTTGATATTCAATTATTGGATTAGCATCGTGGTACGGGTTTTACATTGTTGCAAGGGTTAATAAATGTAGTTCAACTTATATTTATCTAAACTTATAAAATCTCGGAAACAGTGTATAGAGTGTCCAAGATTTTTATAGACTTATTCGACACTGCCGGGCGGCAAAATCGATCATGTGTATAGTAGGTAATTGCTTTGAGCCAAATACTGCCGAACTGAATATGCCGTCTCGCTTTTATGTGCAGCGCCCTTTAGGGAATCCATATCGGGAGCTGTCTAGCTCTATTTCTAGATCCTATCATATTTTGGAGGTAGCTATGCAAACACCTACAACAAAAGCGTATACATACTTCAATTACAAATGCTTTTTTATGTCAGCAAATGTTCGTAGTTATTCATCGTTCGTTTTGTAATTTCACTTGCTACAGAGCCCTTAAAACCAGCGGGTAAATTACATAACTCTGTTAGCGCCCAATCTATTGATCTCCACCTCTAACTGTCTAGAAGACAGTAGAGATATGGTCAAACTGTCTTATTGGACAGTCTAAAATGGAGATCAATGGAGATTGGCCGCTAACAGAGTTATATGATCAACCCGCAGTAGTGCTTGCACAATACTACTGAAGGCAGAATGTCTGGCACTGCGGTGGTATACTACATGCCCCAGCCTAAAAGAATCTGGCAACAAACTCGGCTTTCTAAACTTAAAAATCCAACTTCGAGGTAAATGCAGTAGTTTATAATATTCATAATCACAGACTATTGAATCATAGGTAAAGTATTCAGTAATTTTAGTAAATATTTATGAGGTATCGTTAAGACTGGTTTCGAAGTGATTTGGTATTACTTGTCGTTCAAACTGGTGTGTGATTATGATTGCATACTTGACTTGGAAATGTAGGCCATATTACATTTGATTTCAAGCGTCTAAATCTCGGTATTCACTTTTTGATATACAATCGTCAAAACTAGTTCCAGTTTACATGCTATTCCATGTCCTATTATTATACCAAGTTTTTGAACTCAATTCAATCGGTATGGCGTGATTGCATAAACACACATGTTTGATTCGAATCTATATTAATTGTCTTTGTACATAATAATGTAGGTATAGTTCGCACGGGGGATCTCGGCCGTAGTGAAGTTAGCCGTTTCGATGCGCAATGGAGCTTATTCGAACTAAATTGTCTTTGCGCATCACAAACGGCTAACTTCACGGAAGCCTAGATCCGCCGTGCGAACTATACCTAGTAAAAAACCTTCTAAAACGCAAACGCATACGCATGCACTATACCGACCTGCATTTTTAGTTTTTATTTAATTCAGTCGCGTTATAAACATCAAAAGAAAAAACGTCCAGGATTATAATACAAACATGTTTTTATTATAAACCTTATTTTATATTCTCAAATCAATTAAAATGACTGGTTTTTGTTTTATCCATGACACTGTTTTTTGGAATTTAAATCGAGAAATTATTAGGGATTTATACAACACTGGCGCCGATAAGGCTGCGTTTCCACCAGATATGTGCGAGGATGTGTGTGTAGCTAAGAAAGTGTTTTTAGGAACCAATAGAATCACTTCATTAAAGCTGTCAGAGCGAGACTAGGTAAATGAAGTGATTATATTGGTTCCTAACAAACACATCCCTCGGTACACATCCTCGCACATCTCTGGTGGAAACGCAGACTTATATTCCTTAAAATAGGTTTAGACACCCGTCGACTTATATTAGGGTTTGGGATCACGCGATCCAGCGTTATAGCTTTGTTTTTTAACAAGACTGCTTTCTTATTAAGGGCGTTTTAGCATCCTTTCATCATCATCAATATATCAGTCCATAGTCGTCCACTACTAGACATAGGACTCCCCCAAAGAGTGCCAAGACGACCAGTCTTGACCCATCACCATCCACCGACTTCCTGCGACCGCATTAATGTCATCGGTTCATCGATGAGGGGCCGCATATAATATAGCATCCCTTAGGTAGAACTAAATTTATTCTGCCATGATTACTGTTAGACGCGTTTACTATCACTTCTAGTCTGCTACCCACATTCCAAGAGCATTATTCATAATCATACGATAAACCTCTGTTATATTTTATTGTATTATACAAACACACAGCAGAAAACTAATTGGCACAGTAGGGCACAGTCCACCAGTTAGTAGGTAATCTTGCTTAAATGTCATGTTGTTTATCCTATACCGTAAGTAGGTATGCCTATTTTTTTTTTCTTTTTTATTACTTATTAAGAGGCCTTTCCAAGATTTAGCGATATAATTCATGAAGTTCGCGTGAATGTATCTTTATATAGTATAAGTAATAGCGCGCGCGACGAGGAGCTATACGTCGTACCTCCATAAGCGCTCAGCGCGGTTTGAGAGTCGCTGCTTCGATCGATACGATTATAAGTGCGCTAAGGTGTGATTTTAAAAAATTCGTATTTAAAAAAGTAAATGCTATTAGACTATTTTTTTTGTTGTATTTATTTAATAAAAACTTAAACTTTAATTAAGTAGGAGTATTTTTATTGTAAACTCCTTACTTTAGCAGAAATAACAAGCGTAAAATTGGGAAAAGTACGCGTTATTTAGACAGTCTTTTTTCAAAAATATTGAACTAACATGCTGTATTTTTCTCTATTCACTTAAATTTTAAAACTGTGATTATTATAATTCCATTTTTGGAAATATGTCAGACTTTATCATTTCATAGAAAAAATGATCGAAATTTGACTGGAATTGCTCATTTTACGAAACGTGCGTTACTAATTATTTTTTAATCAGTTATGTCTTGAGTTAATTAATATTATGCTCTGTTGGCTTAAATTTTAAGGGATAAAGCTTTTATTTGTTTTTATTTTCGTTAAAATATCTTCAACACACGAGCCACAATAGTGTTCGAAACTTTACGGGCTACAAGAAAATTCAAGGATTGTCAAGGATAGGGCTCTTAAGTCACTCGTTTAATTATTTTTTTTGTTTTCTTTCTGTGTGTTTGTCAAATAAACGAATTTCATTCATTCATTTTTATTTAATATCATTTCATTATTATTTATTATTATTTATTCTTATTTATTCTTAATAATTGTTATCTTTTATTAAGGTTTCTATAATGTTTTGAGATTAATAGTATGCTACCGCTATATCACAGTCGTTAATTAGTTGGTTAGGCCACATTTCACGAAACCGTAGCTTTGCCAAAAAGGCAGTGTACATAAATTCCACCACCCCTAGCCATCGTTTTAATCAAGTCGTATTAACTGTTGTGTACTCTGTGGCGTTGCGCCCCCAGGTTTGCAATTACTGGGTAATAAATAACGTAACTAACCTACATCTAACTTCATGTCAAGCCTCCAAAGGTTTGCTGATAGATAATTCCTTTGCGAGTCTGTTTTATTATTTAGGGTGTCTTTACACACGTTATGTAACAATATTGATTTAGTTTAGTCCGCTACCAAACAAATATTTATAAATTACTAGTAGACCCGGCGCGGGTTTCACTCGCGGTTTTTTTTAGCAAATTTTTACATCCGTTTTCTCACTGTTTAAACCTTCCCTGAACTTTTACAAACATTTCAAGACCAAAATTAGCCAAATCAGTCCAGCCATTCTCGAGTTTTAGCGAGACATATAAAAATGAACGCACAGCAATTTATTTTTATATATGTATAAGACTTTATATAGTATAAACTAGTGTTTTTTTTTTTTTTTTTTTTCCGCTTGAGGCAAAATAATTTTTGGGATATTATAATCTTTAGTATAAACTAGTGACCCCCCTCGGCTTCGCACAACATGCATATAAACCTTCCTCTCGAATCACTTTATCTATTGATGAAAACCGCATTAAAATCTTTACAGAAATATGTTACGGTTTCTTTCAAACCTACACACAGTTTTGTTTACCCTCTACTGCTTGGAGCTATAGAGTAAACTATTTTAACTATCATGTAATATTTATAACAAGGATAAATAGAACAAGGACAATGGCACTTCATAAAGACAAACGATATTAAGTACCTATCTTGTTTGGGTCATTGATACAATTTTAACTAAGATATCTACTGCATATATGTATATGTGCATAGCGATGGATAGGTCTATATACCTAGACTAAAGTACCTGCACCGATCGAACCACCAACTTTAAATTTTAAGCTTAATATTATATAGCTCATAATAAGTAAACTGTAAACTTTTGCATGAGTATAATAAAGTTCTTTAAACCGAAAGACAAACTGAGATATTCGTCAATGGCATTTTAAATGCATAGAAATAAATAGTATTCTACTATAGCGCTTCGATTTGGTTGATTTAGATATCGTATTCAATCAAAAGTATAATAAAAAAGCCTTATTTCGTAGAATATAAGAAGAGACATCGAAATAAGCGTCATTGTGTTGCTAATAAATTGTCATGTTATTCACAAAACCAAACTCATATATGTTTTTTCAGTTATTTAACTCATACTGTCCCATGCTGGGCCTAGGTCTCGCTCTTCCTTTTCCTCTCAGTTTACCTTACCAATACAAATTATGGCTCTATTTAGAAACGTTACCTTGTATACGTATACCCTTTATTATTTATTATGATATATGTAAGCATTATCTAGACAAATACTAATCATTTGTTTTGTGTTGTCCCGTAGGAGAGCGGACAGCGGGAGGTAACATTAACGCTGATCCATGCACTTTGTTGACCATGGTTTGATGACATTGCTGAGTTGCTTACTCCCCATAACTTAACTCCGTAAAGTACACATGAGTGGATGTAACCGCAATGCACTGTTTTCAATGATTCTTGATTCGTATTTTTATTGTCGCTGGTTTTGTTTTCCGATAGTAACTGCAATGTCATCAGACTTAAGAAAAGCATGAATGTACTGTCGTGTTGGTTAAAACCATATAAATAAATGTGGGTTTCATGCATAACATTATCAACATTTTTGGTCAAAGTAATCCTATTTCACTCAAGGTGTCTACAGGAAAACAGTTAAAAGTTTATGAGAAAACATTATGTAGATCCTATTCCTCGTTGGTGTACTGTGAATATTGCACTTGTTGATTTTATAATATAGGTAGAATAGAAAAAAAAAACTAGATTTTTAGTATTACATATCATAAAATAGTGTGATACCTTTGGTAAGTATTAACAAATGGCTGCCCTGAACCGTTAAATTAATAAATTCATAATAACCTTTTCGATATAATTAGTTTAGATTTAATGTAATACGACTTTAGTCCATTGATTATGTCCTTTCTGTTATGTCTAAAACTAATTAGCGTTATTGATGTGATATGTCCTATTTTATCTAAAAATAATTAGCGTTATTAGTGTAGGCCTTTTTTTTAAATAAAAATTAAATAAAAATACATTATGATTTAGATTTTAGATGACATTGAAAATAAGTCCTAAGGTATCGCACATTACAAAGCAAAAGAGTATTTTTACACTTGTTACTAACTTTAAGAACACGAGATTTAAAAGCACTTGTTACTAACTAATTTGGGATATTGAGAGCTCTTTGTTATCTGTGGAAAAGTATATAAAATATCCATACTTTTTTATTTAATTGTTGTAAGTACATGTATATTGACGTGCCTTGTGTATAAAATGTATTGAAATTATTTATTAATTTTGGTTTGGAAATTATACAGATACAACTGCGCCAGTTACATGTCTTTCCTGCAATCATTCAGAAACTTATCAATAAAGCGTAAGATTCAAACATAATAATGCCAGTTTCAAATAGAAATATTTTGCAACAAAAACATTTAACTGGATCACTAGTTTCCTTTCTTTTTAAGTTGTATTTTTCTTCTGGCTTTGCAATATTTCTTCTTTTGCGTGTGGGTGATATTAAACTTTAGTGTAATGATAATAAGGTTTACTTTGTTCGTAGATTGTTCCTAATCTGGTGCGGATATTGAAGAATCTTATTTTGGCCGGTTATTCCCCGGAGCATGACGTCAGCGGCGTATCGGATCCATTCTTACAGGTATAAATCAAAACTTTACATCTAAAATACTGTAATACACAGTTAAAGTGCTAAATGTCATCTAAGTCATATCTTTCTCGTGATGTGAAGCTCTACCCCTGAAAAAACTTCTAGAACTTCAAATCGTTCTTAATTATATGACCACAACTGTATAACACAGGAAATCATGAAATCTTAGTGCGTTCTATACTATATATATGTGAGCCTTGTGTATCAATACAAAATAAACCTTATATGTATGTCTTTCCATAATTACCAGGTGAAAATCCTCCGCCTCCTGCGAATACTCGGCAAGAACGACGCCGAAGCGTCGGAAGCTATGAACGATATCCTAGCGCAAGTGGCGACCAACACGGAAACCAGCAAGAATGTCGGCAACACGATACTATACGAAACTGTGCTTTCAATCATGGACATTAAGTCTGAAAGTAGCTTGCGCGTGCTCGCTGTTAACATCCTGGGGAGGTTTCTGCTGAACAATGATAAGAACATTCGGTATGTCGCGTTAAACACGCTGCTGAGGACCGTCCATGTTGATACGTCTGCGGTGCAACGACATCGGACCACCATATTGGAGTGCCTCAAGGTAATTTTTTGTTTATTAGCAAGAGCGTGGATGTCATAAGGGTCACAATTGCCACGAGGTACTACCTCAGTGGCGCGGTCACGGATAGCCTGGTGGATGGTCTTCCATCTTTAGTTCTTTGGCATTTCGGTTCCCTCATGTGTTCCTTCACCATTTGAGAGCACTGTCGTTGACACATCGAAAATCCATTAGTGCATGTCCGGTTACAATTGAACCTATACCCTTAATAACGGAAGCTGGGGTCACTGCCTCCAGACAACATTTATAACATGGGTCAGTCCCATTTGTTGTATGGAACATGACATCAGCTTTACAAATTAATTTCGAAAATGTATCATTTTGTCCAGGTGACGTCATGTTCCATAGAACAAAATGGGATGACCCTAACATATAAAAGCTATTAATTATGTATAAGTATTAATTATGTGTAAGCATTAGATTTTTTTTTATACTTAGGAAACAGCAGATTTTTTTAACCGATTCGTTGCTGATGGCACGACAGGCGTGTCATCAATGGTTTTAACTAGTGGCTTATGACACGATAGGCGTGTCATTTTTTCCTCGATTGTAACACCCTCAGATTAAGTTTTAGAAAAGTCTGCCCAGAACGAAACTATACAGATTTTCCACGTAGATTACGCCTGTTGTCTTAGCCTCTCAATATTGCGTGAATTCAACAGTTCCAGGGATTGACAACCTTTTTAAATTGCGTTCTTATGACACGATAGGCGTGTCAATACTGAATACTTTAGCCACCTCTCAAGGGGCGGACCTCGCGGCGCTTAAAGCGCTGGCGTGGCAGACCTCTGCAGTGAGCGTACGCTGAGCGTCCCAAAGTGGGACGCGCGACACGCGCGCGACATATTCGCAATTATCTCGTTAGAATACCTATTGACACCTTTATATATTTAGATTCTCCATGAAATTGTCTAGGGATTAGTAGATAAACATTCCGAAGTTAGGCTATGATAATTACACAAGGTTCGTGATAAGTACGAGAAAAAGTAAATTCCGAGGAGGGTTGTAAAATATGATGTATTTTGAAAAACCAACAATTTTTATGTACGGCAAGTCTTTTATTTTATACTTGGAATGTTTATCCGTACAATCAAAGTAAAAAACAATACCTTTTTATGAAGATTATTCTGACAAAAATATTTTTCTCAGAACTATAAATAGCATTCATGTATGTGTGTTGTACTTGGATAAGCAATTATAAACCTTTTCTGTTTCAGGAATGTATTTGCGTTTTCGATTTATTTCTTCTTCATTTTCACATTGAGTTTCATCATTATCATAGTTTTCTGTTTCAGGAATGTATTTGCGTTTTCGATTTAAATCTAGAAAAAGTAGGTCAATTTGACAAAATAATCCGAACTATTCGTCGTTGTACTACTGCAACAAGTCACTAAGTGACATTTTTAGTAAAAGTTAGATAAAATATCAAAAAAGGTTTGAAACATCTGAAAAAGTAAAGTCACTTACCTTCCATTTCAGGAAAAACACTTAGTTAACCTCTTCAAAACCAATGTAATTAACGTATCGTGCCGTACACTCCCGTGGTTTGATTCCAACTAAACTTGAAACAAGTCTTGACCAGTAAAAAAGCAAAAAAAGCATGTAGTTTTATACACATGGCTGATGGCACGCTAAGCGTGCCATGGACTTCTATGGCGCTTGACACGCCAGTCGTGTCATAGAAAATTTGTTCACAGCCCTGGTGAAAAGTTTTTCAAAATGGGTGCAGCAACGAATCGGTTAATGAATCAGGGCATCATTTGAAAATGTATGTACGCTAACTTGTAAAATATAATGCTAAATGGTAAAATATATGCTAATTTGTAAGATCTACGTAACTTCTAAAATGTACGCTAACATCTAAAATCTACGCTTATTCTAAAATCTACGCTTACTTCTAAAATCTACGCTTACTTCTAAAAATTACGCTTAAGTTAGCGTAGTTTTTACTTAATTTAACATAATGTAACGAACCCAGGACCCTGATGTGTCGATCCGGCGGCGCGCGATGGAGCTCTCCTTCGCGCTCGTCAACGGCCAGAACATCCGCAGCATGATGAAGGAGCTGCTCGCGTTCCTCGAGCGCTCCGACGCGGAGTTCAAGGCGCACTGCTCCAGCGCCATGGTCCTCGCCGCGGAGAGATACGCGCCCTCCAACAAGTGGCATTTGGATACACTGTTCCGAGTGTTTATCAAGGTATTACATAAAGAATAAAGCTATAGTGATTAAAAAGAAAAGCGCTTGTCTGTCTTGGGGTGACGAGCGCAGTGCAGTGCCACGTAAAACTGCTTTGTATGAGCATTGGACGCAGAGTTCAAGGCGCACTGCTCTAGTGCAATGCTCCTCCGCGGAATGATGATAAATGATATTTGTTTGCACGAACACATGTCATTAAAATGGTCTTAAAATTACATTAGTTCATTTATGTTCATTTGACATACAAATATTATGTTATCTTAAATTATTACACAAAATTAATAATAAATAATGATAATAAAAAAATAATAAATATTATTATTAGTATACAATGTCTCTATAGTTTAAAAAGAGAGAGAGATACGAGTCTTCTAACAAATGGCATTTGTATACATTTTTCCGAGTGTTTATCAAGGTATCAAAGTTTATCAAGAATTAACCGATCTGCTCCAGCTTCCTCACGGTTGCAGAGAAAACTTAAGCACCCGGGGCGGGTCGCTACTAATAAATATAGCCTATGTTACTCAGGGATAATGTAGCATTCCAATGGTGAAAGATTTTTTGAAATCGGACCAGTAGTTTTTGAGTTTATTCGTAACAAACAAAAATACAAATATTTCCTTTAATTTATAATAACATAATACTAGTTGTCGCCCGCGACTTCGTACTTTCTTGACTTGACTCTTAACTCGGGAACCGTATTTTTTTTTCCGGGATAAAAAGTAGCCTATGTTCTATTCCCGGTCAGTGTCGATTCTGTTATAACATTTTCTAAACTAAACTAGCTAAAATTGTTGCCGTCCATCATAATCATCATCCACAGCCCGATTTCACCCATTGCTGGGTATAGGCCTCTCTTTGTACTTTTGTTGCGGTCCTTTTATAATTAATTAAAATACAAAGGACCGCGATCATTTTAGTTAGCTATGTTTAGAAAATACTACAACAGAATCAATTATCTATCTATGTTTTAAATTTCAGACAAATCAGTTCTCAAGTTATAAAGGAACAAACATCCTAATTTTCGCATTTTAATATTCTAAACTCTTAGAAACTACTTTTAGATCTCGCGTCTGAAATAAAGCTATATTATTATTATTAAACTTTCGCATTTCTAATAACTAATTTCTAATAATAATGAGCACCGGTGGTCTGGTGGTAGTGACCCCGCCTTCCGATCCTAAGGTCGTGGGCTCAAACCCGGTCGTGCACCAATGGATTTTTCTGTTCGAAAAATGTATGTGCGCAATGCCAGTGCTCTCATACGGTGAAGGAAAACTTCGTGAGGAAACCGGAATGTCCAAGAACTAAAAATTCGAGAGACATGTGCCATCCACCGATCCGCATTGGGTCCGCGTGGTGGATTAAGACCCAATCACTCTCGCCTGAGAGTAGGCCAGTGTCCCAGCCGTGGGAACATTAGAAGGCTGTCATGATGATGATGATGATTTCTAATAATAGTGTGATAATGTTGTTATTATTGTATTCCAGGCCGGTAACTACCTCCGAGACGACACAGTGTCCAGCACTATCCAGATAGTGTCCGCGGCGCCGATGGAGCGGCAAGCGTACGCCGCGATGCGCCTCTGGAGCTCCCTCGAGCGATCCGCTGTCTCTGGGGACTCCACTGAAAAGCAGCCGCTTATTCAGGTAAGCGTTTCATTCATATAAACAGTGAAGACAATGACAAAAAGGTTGGGACGAATGTGCTCTAACTTTACACGGCATCCAAAATTATAAGTAAATAATAAATAAATAAAGCTGGACAATCCACACAGCATCATCTAGCCCCAAGGTAAGCTGCTGTTAAACAGAGCTGTGTTATGGGTACTAGATGACTGATATATATTTAATACAATACAATACATAGATAGATATATATTTTTTTTTATTATATTTATATAGAAAATACCCAGAACACCCGGAACAAATATTTGTAGATCGTACAAACATTTGACCCGAGGCGGGAATCGAACCCGCAACCTCTGCGTCGCCGGCGGACCTGCGCCCGCTGCGCCACATCGGTCGTCAAATTGGAAGGATTATGCCTTAAATAGACAACCAGGGGGTGTAATTGTTCAGAACAATAGGACACCCCGGACACCCTCAATAAAATGTATGAAGCAAACACGTCGCAATCACCACACGCATAGTTTGTGTACGTAAACGTTGCTGTTGTAAGTGCCATGGTTGGCCCCACCCAATTATAGCAAGAGCGAGATAGCACACTTTCGCTCGCTCTGGCATGCGCGCGCTTGGACCTAACATAATCAAAATAAACGCGTGCCTAATAGCCTTTAGCTTCAGTGCCGGCAAACTCGCTCTCGGGGTATGTAAAACCGATGGGAGGTAACAAAAAGGTTGGGACGAATGTGTTCCAACTTTACACGGCATCCATATTAATAGCAAGGATCATGCCTTAAACGCAATAGACACCCAGGGGGTGTAATTGTTGCCAGTTCTTTTATGGCATGGGCGCGTCGATACTGGCTTAAATTAACCTAGTAAGACGTTTCAAAGTGATTTTATTGAATAAAACAATTTTGACTATGACTTTGAGTCGTAATTATAATCATCATCATCATGACAGCCTTCTAATGTTCCCACTGCTGGGATACTGGTCTACTCTTAAGCGAGAGTGATTTTTTATTTAATCCACCACGCGGACCCAATGCAGATTGGTGTATGGTACATGTCTTTCGAATTATTAGTTCTTGTACATGCCGGTTTCCTCACGATGTTCTCCATCAACGTATGAGAGCACTGGCATTGCGCACATAAATTTTGAAAAAAAAAACATTGAACCGGATTCGAATCCACTACCTTAGGATCAGAAGGCGGGGTCACTACCACTAGACCACAGGTGCTCTAAGTAATTATAATAACCTTGTGTATATTAGGTAGCAGCTTGGACTATCGGTGAATACGGAGATTTGTTGGTCTCGGAAGCCAGCAACGCTATATCCATGGTCGACGAAGATGGCGTCGGTAAGTCATTTTTAATTTCATATTTCTTTCCACTGCGTCTTCGAGAAGATACCACTGACATGGCAAACAAGCACGGCTCACCTTATGGTAAGCAGTTACCGTAGCCTATCAGCGCTTAAAATACTAGCGGTATTATTCGCGTGTTGCCACTTTGAGACGTGGATCGAAATTTCACAATACCTTTCGAACCCATAGGGTTAATAAATGTAAGCCAGTCGCTTCCGCCCTTTTGTTGCTGCGACAAGCTTTCTCTTTCACACTTAAAATGCGTAACTTATGTGTGTAAGAGACTGCTGGCTGACCCAACAGTTTTTCGTTATTTCTTTGAATAATCTATCATACGCATAGATCTTTTAAACTACTAGAGTAGTAGAGTTCTCTGTGATAGAGCTCGTCTGGGGAAGGACTACCACCATACATATTTCTGCAGCCAAGCAGTAATGCTCGCATTGCTGTGTTCCGGTGTGAAGGGTGGTTTCCGGTGAAATTACTGGCACATGAGGCTTTCAATCTATGCCTCAAGGTGGCAACCCGCGAGGGATACCTCTGGTATTGCAAGCGTCCATAGGCTGCGGTAACCGCTTACCATCTTGTGGGCCGTACGCTTGGTTGCCACTTCAGTTGTATAAAAAAAAAACTACTCTAACGGATTTTTAATTTTTGTCAATAGATAGAGTTATGCAAGAGTATGATTTATACGTATATTACGAACGAAGTTGCGGACATCAGCTATATTATAATCAACACTTGTATCGTCAGATGACTTCGAGCGTCCGTCCGAGGAGTACGTGATCGACGTGTACCAGAAGCTGCTGTGGTCGACGCAGCTCTCCATCACCACGAAGGAGTATCTCCTTCTCTCTCTCGCGAAGCTCTCCACCAGGTTCACCACGCAGCCGAGCCAGGAGTGAGTACGATCATTAGTCAAAATCAATTGAAAAATAGAAAGTCAATTGCGCTTATTACTGTCAATATTAAGCGTGATCAACGCTACATGATCCTTATTTCGTTCCGGTTTCCTTAAGATGATTTTCTTCACTATTTGTGACACATCCATATTTATAGAGAGAAAAACCATTAATCCGCCACTGGTCTAATAAATAAATAATCAATAGAGTTATATTGATTATGTGAGTTCTTATGCGTCAGTGACCAACTCTTGTGACGGAGTGATGCTTTCTGATGGCCTCTGTCATGGCTATAAAATAACAGAACAGATATTAGTACTACGTACAGAATGGCCACTCCCTACCTCCCACCGGTTTTACTTACCCCACCCCGGTCGCGAGTTTTAGGCACCACACGGCACCTTTCGCCGGCACTGAAGCTGCTAAGGCACTTGTTTATTTTGATTATGTGTAGATCTAATCGAGTGAAAGTGTGCTATCTCGTTCTTGCTATAATTGCCCGTGCTTCGGAGGGGATCGTTAAGCAGTCGGTCCCGGCTTTTTCAAAGTCAGGCCATGACAGAGGCCTTCGGGCGGCCTAGAAACTCTGTCACCAGAGTTGGCCACTGACTCATACGAACGAACGAATGAACGCTATAATTGGGTGGAGGCAACCATGACTCTCACATATACAACAGCACCGTTTACGTACACAAACTATACTTATACTCTTGGCATGAGCCTCACCTAGATCGATTGGAACCATACTGAAGCTTTATGATGAAGAGGGATCATCAAAAAAAAGCTAGGAACCCAGCCGAGTTTGTTGCCAGATTCTTCTAGGCTGGGGCGCGTGGAACTGGCGTAAATTCACTTAGCTTTAAGACGTTTCAAAATGGTCCTTGTGGTATTATTGAATGAATTACTTGTTATGCGTGTGGTGATTGTGACGTGTTTGCTTCATACATTTTATTGAAAGTGTCCGGGTGTGATAAAATAATAAGGATCACTTTGACATAACGAACTAAAGACTGTTAGAAGGTGTGGTTCTTAGACTTTAGATAATATTATTTGCTTGCTTAACATAACTCTCTTCTTATCAAGCATTCTCTATTTTTTTCGTGCTTGACAAGCAATTTTAACTATAACCTTAATTTAATTAAATTATGCAAGATTGATGCTGATTTTCCCAAGTCTAACATTATTATATTTTCAGCAAAATTCGCGTCATCATCGATACCTTCGGATCACATATGCATATAGAGCTGCAACAGAGAGGTGTGGAGCTTTCGCAACTTTACAGGTACTTTTGAAAAGACAAAACGCTAAAAACTTCGAATATATCCTAAATATACCCAATCCAATTATGTTAAAGTTTCATTCTAATCATACTTGTAAATTCGAAATGAATCTACAACTACAATTGTATGTATTTGAGAGTAGTAGTTCTTTGTGACAGAGCTCGGTCCGGGGAAGTACCACCATACTTATTTCTGCCGCCAAGCAGTAATGCTCGCATTGCTGTGTTCCGGTTCGAAGGGTTGTTTCCGGTGAAATTACAGGCACATGAGACTTTAGATCTACGTCTCAGGTGGCAACGCGCAAGTGATATCTTTGATGTTGCAAGCGTACATAGGCTACGGTGACCGTTTACCATCAAGTGGAACGCTTGGTTGCCACTTATGTGGAATAAATCAAAATGAAACGTAAGACCTTAAAAATCACAATAATATTTTTGAATCATCAAAAATCTATCCCACGCTATTAAAAAAAAACATTCTAACGTTGTGTCGTTGCAGACAGTACGCTCATTTGCGGCCCGCGCTGCTGGAACGCATGCCCGCCATGGAGGCGGCGCAGAGCGGCGAGCGGGACGACAGCGACCCGGAGCCGGAGCCCGACACGCCCCTCCCGCACACCAACGATCAGGTTAATATAATAGCTTTACACACTGATGCCCCTATTCATAAAAAAAACTGTTCACCAGCTTGCTAAATACTGTCTTTCCTTGTCATTCTTTTGTCGATGAACAAATACGATGATAGATATGAAAGACACATTAGCTAACAGGTTTAAAGTACGTTAATGAATAAGGCTCTAAAATCAAATCACTTACTTATGGCACTGAGACGTGGTCGCTAACTTCGTGGTCTTGTTCTAAAGCTCAAAGTCGCCCAACATGCTATGGAAAGAGCTATGCTGGGAGTTTTACTACGCGATCGAATCCACAATGAGGAAATCCGTAGAAAAAAGTCACCGACATAGCTCTTAGAATTAGTAAGTTGAAGTGGCAATGGGCAGGCCATATAGCTCGCAGAACCGATAACCACTAGGGAATATAGGCGACCACGAACTGGAAAACGAAGTTTAGGACGGCCCCCCCACTCAATGAACCGATGACATCAAAGCGGTCGCATGAAGTCGGTGGATGGTGAAGGCTCTAAAATCCGGGCGTCATGGCGCTCTTTAGGGGAAGCATATGTCCAGCAGTGGACGTCTATCGGCTAATATGATGATGATGAAGGTAAAGTCGTTTAATTGCATTGAATAATTTCAGGATGCGCTGTTGGATTTGATCATCGGTTCCGACTCGCTGACAAACGGTGACGTCGAACACAAACCGACGCAGCCCGCGCCCACCAATAACAACACCAGCACTAACGTGAGCACTTGGTTTTCATTTCCTTTTTTGAGCCATATTTCAGTCCGTGACGGCTGAAATATAGCTAAAAACTGGCGCAGCCAGTAGGTTATTTTTTTTATTTTTTATTTTAGGAAAACCATTACTCAAAATACATATTAGGCTAGTAAATAGTTAATAAATATAGCTGAATGATCTCACTAAGATCCATAATTCACAGGCACAGCACATTTATTAATAATGTCGTCTGCGTGTTCAACAGCCGGAGCAGTCGGTAAGATTGTAAATCATATCAAACGAATGATTTACAGTGTCTCTCATTATTTTAAACATATGTTTTAAATCATTTGAAACTGTAGAAGCAGAGAGCCCAATATCAATTATGAAGATCATTTTTATTTGTGAGACATGTTCTAATATTCGTCATTTGTAGTTTTTATTTGTATTGCTATTTGTTGTGTGGCGCAAAAAAAAATATTTTTCTTATATTTCCAATAGTAAGATCCCGTACACAAACTAAAACCAGTGAACAGATACATTAGTCATCTATTTGATGACTGGCGCAGTCGGCAGAATACAAGGATTGATATCCATTGGCTAAAAACAGTGAACAGAACTATAGTCATCTATCTGATGACTGGCGCAGGCGGCAGGATACAAGGATTGATATCACTTAGTTAAAAACAGTGAACAAAACATTAGTCATCAATTAGATGAGTGGCGCAGTCGGTAGGATACAAGGGTTGATATCACTTGGCTTCGTTCCCAGGATATCCTAGACCTGCTGAGCGGGCTGGACCTGTCGTCCTCGTCCGCGAGCCTCAACAACAACCCGCCGGGCGCCGCGCCCGCGCCCGCGCCCGCCGCCATGCTGCTCGACGGACTCTTCGCGACACCTACCGCTATTATACAAGGTAAGGAACACGCACAATACCAGCTTTTCTTACATTTTGACACACGGAACTGCACTAATTCAATGGAAAGAAAATTCATTTATTCATAGATACAAAGGCATAGGTAATACAAAGAGCAGTCAGTAGGTACATTTTGAACAAAATGTTACCACATTGAGCCCCATATTCATTGCAAGCATTTCTTTGATAAACATGGCACAAACATATTGCCGAGTTTAAAATAGTTGTTGTGTAAACAATGGTGTTGAGCAACAGTTCTTCTAAGAGTAGTAGAGTTCTCTGTGATAGAGCTCGTCCGGGGAAGGACTACCACCATACCTATTTCTGCCGCCAAGCAGTAATGCTCGCATTGCTGTGTTCCGGTGTGAAGGGTATGGTTTCCGGTGAAATTACTGGCACATGAGGCTTTCGATCTTAGCCTCAAGGTGGCAACCCGCGAGTGATACCTCTGGTATCGCAAGCGTCCATAGGCTGCGGTAACCGCTTACCATCTTGTGGGCCGTACGCTTGGTTGCCACATCAGTTGTATAAAAAAAAAAAAAAAAAACAGTTGTGCAACAAAATGCCTGCAATAAATACCTGGCCCCACGATAGCAAATATATTAATTTTAAAAATCAGACACGAACCTATAGAGAGTGCAGAACCTATAGAAGCGGCTCATCATGGGTTTTAGAAACGGAACATTTATATAAGCAGTACCTACATTGAGAATCCAACATATCGTTGTTGACATGATGCTTACTTACTTCATCATGACAGCGTTCTAATGTTCGCACTTCTGGAACACTGGAACACTGGCCTATGCTACGCTTGAGCGAGAGTGTGACACTTGAGACATAGTTAGATGACGTTATAATTATATTTTTGCAACTTTTAGCTAATGTAAAATTATAATTTTTTTTTTGTATTATAACTTCCACCAATCCGCATTAGATCCACGCGGATTGGTGCATTACTTACTTAATAATATTGAATCGTCCAGATCTACCGACGATCACGGCGCTGGAGAAGAACGGCGTGCGCATAGTGTTCAGCATGGAGCGCGGCGGGGAGAGCGTCACGCTCACGATGCGGGCCACGAGCGAGAACGCGCTCACTGACTTCCTGTTCCAGTGCGCCGTGCCCAGGGTACATTCCTTTATTGTTCCACTATTCAAACTATCCGCACACCCTGGACACTCTCAACAAAAGTGACGACCGATGTGGCGCTGAGGGCGACGGTCCGCATGCGACGCATGAGGTTGTGGGTTCGATTCTCGATTCCCGCCTTGGAACAAATGTTTGTACGATCTGCAAATATATTGTACATGGAAAATACCAAAATAAATAGGTACTAGATGACTGATATACTTAACACACACCTAGAACATACCGGGTGTTCTGGGTATTTTCTATGTAATAATAAAAAATATCTATCTATGTATTGTATTAAGTATATCAGTCATCTAGTACCCATAACACAAGCTCTGTTTAACTTGGGGCTAGATGATGCTGTGTGGATTATCCAGCATTATTTATTTATTATGTAGAGGAAGACCTCGGCTATTACGATCAAATTGAAGACGTGCTAAAGAAAGGCCAGGTCAAGAGTATCCTAAACCGATGAGCGTGTCTGAAGAATGTGATGAGAGTAAATGAAGCAAAAGAGGTGTGTCAGGATCGTAGCAAGTGAAAATCCGTGGTCCTACCCTTACGGGATACAGGCGTGATTCAGTCAGGATCGTAGCAAGTGGAAATCCGTGGTCTCTGCCTACCCTTACGGGATACAGGTGTGATTTTATGTATGTATGTATATTAAAATGTATGAAACAAACGCGTCGTAACCACCACATGTATAGTGTACGTAAACGGTGCTGTTCGATTTGCGAGTCATGTTTAGCCAACCGATTCGAAATCGATTATTGCAAGAGCGAGATAGCACGCTTTCGCACGCGCATGTGAAAAGCGTACACTGCGCCTACACAAAGTGCCGTGCCGGCGAAAAGTGCTGGCGAACTCGCGATCGGGGTGGGGTAAGTAATACCGGTGGAAAGTAGGGAGTGGCCATTCGGTATTTGTGGTATATGTAGCTCTAATATCTGTTCTGTGCTATCAGTAATGTCCCACTGGCACCGGTTTGATTTGCCTCACCCCGATCGCTAGCTCGTGGACACTATCGCGCTGAAGCTAAGGATCATTAAGTTCGTTTATTTTGTTTTTATGACAAGAAATAACAATTAAGTTCTTTGTGATAGAGCTTGTCCGGGGAAGAACTACTAACATACCTATTTCTGCCGCCAAGCAGTAATGCTCCCATTGCTGTTCCGGTTCGAAGGGTATGGTTTCCGGTGAAATTACAGGCACACGAGACTTTAGATCTATGTCTCAAGGTGGCAACGCGCAAGTGATACCTCTGATGTTGCAAGCGTACATAGGCTACGGTAACCGCTTACCGTCAAGTGGGCCGTACGCTTGGTTGCCACTTTAGTAGTATAAAAAAATGTAGGTGCTGTGCACTCTTTCTACAGCGCGCGGTACGCGCGAGCGAAATCTTGCTATCTCGCTTACTCACACATGCCGCGCCGTCCCGTCCCGCGCCTTTCTGGCCGAGCTTATAGATTTGATTATAGGTCGTACAGCAGATCTAGGCTTCCGTGAAGTTAGCCGTTTGTGATGCGCAGAGACAATTTAGTTTGAAAAAGCTCCATTGCGCATCGAAACGGCTAATTTCACTACGGCCGAGATCCGTCGTGAGACCTATACTTGAGTACCATTTCAGTATGCGGCTGTGACTTTAAGACCCAACTCTCATTCGAAAGTAGTATAGAGTGAGCATTAGAACCATGATGATTAAAGATTTCCCTAATAAGAATATCGTGTATATTTTCAGACGCTTCAACTGGACATGCTGTCCCCGTCAGGCACTATGCTGCCGCCGCACGGCGAAATCACACAAGTACTCAAAATCTCCAATCCATCCAGAGTAAGTATAATTTAACAAAATAAATAGAAAGCATCAGTTGTTCTAACAAAATCAGATCACACTAGTCACACTAACATTATAAGTGTGAAAGTTAAGGATGTTTGTTTCTTTAATAACTCGACAAACACTGAATCGCTTTAGCTAAAGAACCAATTTCATAGTGGCCTAGGTCTTAGTAACACCATAGAGAAATTGGAAAAAAATATAAAACTAACATTATAATACAATTTTATTTTTATGTAGACAAACAAATTTCTATATGAAAAATGTTTGTTGTGTTGAGTTTCCTAAAACGGGAACACTGAAGGTCCGCCATGACAGCTATTAGCCAATGATCGTGACGCATCTTGACTTTGACAGTACCTAATAACCCAGTTGTTCGTTAAACCCGCCATGTTGTTTTGCATTATGTTGCACTCCTTCACAAAGATAAACTTACATAAGAAGCTAAAATAAATTAAATAAACAGCTTAAAATGGTTTCTTTATTGAATATCTAAATATCTAGACCCCTACAAAGGACCTAGGCCCGGCTCCATACATCGAGAAACAACTCCTTTAGAATATAAATAGACAATGATCGGGAAAAAGACTTAGGCTACTTTTTAACCCGGAAAAAGCACGGTTCCCGAGTTCCATGCAAACGAAGTTGCGGGCAACAGCTTGTTAAAAAATATCTCTAAAATGTCTCGATTCAGGCGTGGTATCTTAAAATTATTTATTACATCTATAGCTTTAATTCTATGGTTCGATTCCCCTCAACTGTGTAGTGCTTGGTACTATAAAAACAAAAAACCTACTTTTAATACTCCCTATACCTTCCACAGACTCCTCTAAGGCTACGGATACGAGTTTCGTACAACCTTGACGGCTCTCCAGTTCTCGAACAGTCTGAAGTGAACAACTTCCCTCCGGACATGTTCAACTGACGAGTGGCCGGCCCCGGCTGCTCCTAGCCGCGCCAACGCGCCCAGTTGCTGGCCTGCTAGCCGCCTAATACTGGCACTTGTGCCCAACTGCCGTGTAGCTAGCGCCCAACTACTCGCATGTGGCCAAATGTAACAAGTTTGTTAATGGCCCTTTTGATCAGCAACTGGCAAATTACTGGCACATAACAGTACTTGTATATTACTGGTATATCGCCAATCATTTTAGTAGCCAGCTGTTAGCCGATCGCTGACATTGGCCAGTGGCTGGCTCAGTGGTCAGCTACTGGCCAATTGCTAGCACCATAACTATCAGATCATGTGACAAAAAGTGGTTGTTGTCTGTTCGAAAGTTAAAACGAACCGGTCAATGGATCTTGAAGTGTTTTTCAATAGTGTAAAGTGCAAATAAGGTTTGTTATTGATTGCTTATTTCTTGTATCTATTTAGTAATCATCAAATTATATCTGTTTGAATGTACATTTTGAAGTGTTTTGTAAAGTAAGGATTTTTATCTACAGATGCCATCTCCTATTCTTGAACATCTCTAAGACTGACCACATGAAGTCCTTTTTAAAATCAATTATTCTCGGTTTGGTAGTTGTTTAATTTTTTGTTTAGAGATTTATTAACATTCCACTCTATGTAGTTAGGACTAGATGATGTAGGGCCTAACACATGACAAGTTTGATGCGAATTAGTGTGCACAGACTTCTTTATAAAGGCTTGTGTCCACCTATTTATTGTTATAACAAAGTTAAATTCACCTTTAGCTATTGACACGAAAAAATAACGCTTTTGATTTGTAAATAATTTTGATGTCAAAATTGAGTCAGTATTAAAACAATCTCAATTTTTCACACCTGTGTGTAAAATATTTTATTTATTCAGGATTATGCTGTGAAAAACTACTACTATTCATTCCTAAACAATATTTTGTAATGTATTTTACGCTACGATACTTGAAAGGTTTTCTTTTCAACAAAAACCTAAAAATAGTAAATTATTAAAATTAAGAAGGTTTTCATCAGTCTACCATTCCCGAATTTATAATGCCGTCGAAATTGTTGTTTCTTTTGTGAATTATATAATTGATGTAAAAAAAATCACTCGCGATGTAAATATACTGAGATTGGTAACATGCTATTTATAAGAACTGTTGGTTATGTACTTAATATAAATATAGGACTACTAATGTTATATCGCGTGATAAAGCACTAAGATACGGAAAAGCAGAGTTATATTTAGATATACTGATATACTAACACACTTGAAGGATTGAGATGAGAATTCCCCTTTTCAAAGTGAATGTAAATAATTTTATAATGACTGAATGAATATTATGTATTTTATTGATTCAATCATTGTATTAATTGGATTGGAAGCTGTTGAGCAAAACTACAAATGATATTTTTAAAAAGTATTTACTATCCTAAAAAGAATGGTGAGTCAGCTTGAATTATTTTTAATATCTATGTTCTGCTCTTCAGTAAGCATGCATGCATATTTTGTTTATCACAATCAAATTTTATTTTAGACAAAAAACCCTAATTTAGTTGTAGAAAATAAACAATTCAATATTTCATAGGCATTTTGTCATGTGTAGTTGGTTTTTTAATGGTTCAAAATATGTAAAAGCTGTTAAGAAAATAACTACCTAATAAAAATTATCTCCATTTCTGTTTTCTTGCAAAGAACATTTTATTAACAACTGACGGTGTATATAGCTAAGGCATATAAAATTAAGGCAAATTAATGAATTATATTCCCAGTTTCAGATATTAGTGGGACGTTTTATCATTTAGTTATTAGTTCTATTATTTTAATCCTATTATTTATGTTTAGGTTAAACTAACCAAGCACAGAAGTTCGGAGTTTCGTAGTTACATTAGGTGGTAGATGGACACCAATCACTATTGATAGAAATGCACTTTGCTCTTTGCCAGTTACCTGTTTTTGCACAGGTAAGTAAATAAGGCCTTGCTTTATCGAATCCAGTCACCTATTGGTCAAGCCATCAATGAGTGTGGATGTTCTTGCTAGCCTATAATCTTGCTTCGGGCCTTGTGGTGCCTTTCCTCCAGAGATGTGCAACGATGCCACAGAACAGATAGTACTACGTACCGATTGGCCACTACCTACCTCCCACCGGTTTTACATACCTCACCCGGCCGCAAGTTTGCCGGTACCTTTTCGCCGGCACTGAAGCTAAGGGCTAAGGCACGCGTTTATTTTGGTTTTGTGTAGGTCTAAGCGCGTGCATGTCAGCGCGAGCGAAAGTTTTCTATCTCGCTCTTGCTATAATTCGGTGGGACCAACCATGACACTCACACATACAACGGCACCGTTTACGTACACAAACTATGCGTGGTGATTGCGACGTGTTTGCTTCATACATTTTATCGAGTGTCCGGGGTGACGATGCTATGGGCATCTCATGTTGGGGGTAGGGGAGGTCCACAGTATGACAAGAGGGGGGCTATAACAACATGAAACATAGTGTCCCTATGGATGAAAATGACCGGTTTATGATCCTAGAATTCACGCACTTCTTTGATGAAACGGCTTAGTGATCATTTATTAGAACTGAATAGTATCGGCGAAGCCTACTCGTTAGTCACCCTTCGCGTGTTCTAGACCAGACATTAAAAAAATTATGCAACTATAGTACTTTTATGTCATTCTATCTCACGATAAATTCGATTTATTAGGCCTTGAAATTATATTTTAGATTTCATGTAATGAGAGCTTGGCAAAAGGTTTACCTAAGTGTATAGTAATTCGGTGCTTCGTTTTTATTGTATCTCATTAAATAAAAAAGCCCTCCACATTGAGATGTTATTATTTTGTGTAGTCGAGTATCTTCTGACATGTTCGTTTCAAACAATAAACATTGAAAGATCATCAAGGAAAAACATGTTAAAATGTATACTGTTTGACAACATATCAGAAAAAAGCTCCGCATAAAGCTATGAGAGATGTACATACATAATAATTATAATGATTTTATGTAAATTGGTTAATAAATATTTGAGAATGTTTATATAATCAAACTATTTGTTTTACTTTATTATTTTTATTACGTTTACAGACGCGAACAGATTTCCTTCCAGTAGTCTACGGGCTGGATAAATAGAACAACTCGGCACATGCTCAGCCTGAGAACTTACTCCATCACTGTCTAAAACTACACAATGGAAACATATCGTCCAGCTGTCAATTTGTATGGTACCCAAGTACCAAGCCAAGTACCAAGTGCGTATGCACTAAAAGTTGCGCTTTAGGCTCATCACGAAAAACTCACATGACAATCGTAAACATTAATGTATATTTTCGTATGGGATTTTGATAGAACATTTTACGCACGTAAGAGGCGCGCTCCGAAAAATCTCATACAAAATGACTGCTATGCCAGCGCTTAGTAACTATAGACAGACAAACCAGTATAAAACTGCACGCCCCACTCCAAAACTGTTGTCGCATTCAAATCTATGGTAAACGCTGTGAAGAGGCAAACTGTTTTAGACTGGTAACTATTAATCCAGATCTTTCTAAGAAGACTACTGAGAATAGCTTATAAACTAGATACACAATATATCTAACTGGGAATTCTAAGTAATATAATCACTCTATCATAGGTTGCGGGCCTGTTTGCCGTCCGCTCACGCTATTGAACAGTCTGTCCTTGATCATCTGAGCCATCAGTCCGTGGATCACTTCGATGGTGGTCTTGCACGCGTCCTTCGTGGCCTTGCCGAGTTTGTCCTCCGTGCGTTTTTCGTGGGGGTCCGCACCTGCCACTATGAAACCGCCGCGACCTTTGGAATAAATATGTTAGGAGAATTAACGAAAGCAGTAAAAAAAACTTCACATAGTATAAAACAAAGTAGCTTCCCGTCGTCCGTCTGTTTCTTACTAATCTTACTATTATATTATTTTTGTTTCTAATGTTGTATTAGATAGTTTTATTGCTGTTTTATATTGACATGTAATTAATATTTAAAGTGTAATATTGTATTTTTGACATATCCAAGTACTTGTAATTTGTCAAAGGATGAAAAATAAATGAAACGAAATTATATCAGCCGTTAATGTCCCACAGCTGGGCCTCCCCCATTCCCTCCAGACGTCTCGCTTGATCACAAGCCAAAATTAAATAATAATAATATATTATATTTTGGGATAATATTATGTATAACTGGGAAAGTTTTATTGTCTGTATTTTTGTGGGAGTATCACGCAAGAATGGCTAAACATAGGCTATGTTTTATCCCGGAAAAATGTTTGTTTCCCATTGGATAAAATAACTGCTTTAGTTTAGCGGGTAACACCGCAGGGCGCAGCAAGTGTATGAATGTATGTATGTACACTTTAATTTTTTAAACTGTTTAAAAATACCCACAATTTGAATGAGGTTTTCATCAATGGATTAGAGTGTTTCAAGAGGAGGGTTGGCTGCTGATTTAAAACAAAACTACTTACCAAGACAAACTTCACTCTGTTCCAACTTATCAGACAGATCAAATATCTGCCCAGTTGTATACTCTGCATTTGTGATCAGACTGGAACTGCTCAGAGTATTCACCCAGTACTTATTCCACAGAGAGTCCAACAGTCTCCTGTCGAGTGATGACTTGAAGTAGGACACTTCAAGTGAATAGTACTGTTTGCAGTGGACGCCAAAATCTTCAATCTTGTTGAGGGGTATGGTCTGGTATTCTGAGGGCTCTTCATTGGCTGGTTTGTAACCCTGAAATTAATGAAGAAATGAAAAATACAAGTGTACATCCACAACATCCTTTTATTATTGTTTTAAATCAAAGCATAGCTGGCTAGCACTAATAGCTAGCTAATAAATCAATAAATAAATAATGCTGGACAATCCACACAGCATCATCTAGCCCCAAGGTAAGATGCTGTTAAACAGAGCTGTATTATGGGTACTAGACGACTGATATATACTTAATACAATACATAGATAGATATTTTTTTTATTATATATAGAAAATACCCAGAACAAATATTTGTAGATTGTAGAAACATTTGTCCCGAGGCGGGAATCGAACCCGCAACCTCTGCGTCGCAGGCGGACCTGCGCCCGCTGCGCCACATCGGTCGTCATAATCTTTAAATCGGTCTTTAATAATAGATTAATAAAGTTAATATTCCCCTGAGGACACCTTTGGAATTTAATCTTATGGCTTCCATGCTTTGGGGGCATGTAAATAGTCGGTCCCGACTATAACAGTGATGATGCCATGATGGAGGCATTTAGGTCACCATAGTTAGACAGTGACATATACAAACTTAGTATTATTTTCTAACATGAATTAATTGATAGATTCAGGCGTTACTTTGCGGAACTGACTAATTCATGGTTTTTTAACATGAATTAGTCAGTGTGAGTCAAAAAATAATGATTTACCTTTGGGTAAGTCCTGAAAGCACCGAGACACACTTTTCCGGCTGAGATAGTTCTGACAGGGTCAATAACGATAGCTACAAATGGCTCTTGGAAGTTTTGATTGAGCATCTGAGTTGAGACATCAATGCCGGACAGCCAGCAACCATAGCCAGGGTGACTGTGATACCAACCTATAGCATTTTCATGGCGGCCAACCTAATTAAAAAATTTGATGTATTATTTAGTTATTGAATACAATCGCAGAAATGGAAAATATTTGTTTTCATTCTTGTATACTTTGATAATTTTTGTTTAGTGTGAGGTACTATTTTACCAGTTTTTAGTATGCATGATACAGGGAAACCTTGGTATTAGAATGTATGTGTGATGGTTTAGTGATTTTTTATTTATTTACCGTTTTAGCAGCTTCAATGTAAGCAGTCATGTACTCATAGGCCTGTGCTTGAGCATTGACCCGAGTCTCTGTACCCTCGACCGGCAGAGCAAATGAATCCATCACCAGCATTGTGTTTGCATCCACTTTACCTGATAGGAGAATTTAAAACTACATATTATAAACAAGCTTTTACTAATTCAGGTCAATTTGATTGTACTAAAATCATCTATTGTCATCTAAGCCACAAATCTGTGAAATTTCAGTTTGTAAACTTGAAAGAAGTTAAAAATAGATTTTTTATTTTTAGATAAACAAGAGCTTTTTGAGAGCTTCTTATTGTAAAATCTCACCTAAAAGAAGACCCATAACTTCCAATGTGCCACCAGATCTTGCATGCATCACCATCTTCAGCAGAGCCAATGCTGAGATTCTGATATCTTTGAAGAAATGGGGGCTGCAAGACAACATCAACATTAGTATATTCTTCTGACGACAGAACACATCCAGAGTAGATTTTTACACTCAGCAATGTAAACAAAGCCTTTATTAACAGATGCTTTATAACAGGACATACTTCTTGTGTTTTTAAGGGTTAGGAACATAGAAGATAGAAAGAATAGCAAACTAGGAGCGTTTCTTACTCTTTGTCCCATGGTTTGGCTATGAGAATATCCTGCTGCTGCTTCTTGTCGTAGCGGTAAATATCGTCGACGTCTCGGGCAACGTTCACGGTCTCTATGTTATTTGCTAAAACCCAAGATTTCTGGGCTATTGACGCCTGCGAGTCTGCGCTTGTTGAAGCCATTTTCACCTTCTAACTGTGCTTTATAACAAGATGAGATGATGATTTTATTTTGCAAAATAATAATTTGTCTTTCTTCTTTTTCGTCAGCTTTTTTTTTTCTTTTTTATAAGGCAGTCTGTCTGTTTAGACAATATTGCCAGTGTCAAGTAGTGTCGACGTATACATCTAAGACGAATAAGTTCGAATTTTGAATTTGACGAACAAAATTTTCTAGGAGAATCTTCGACCAAATTACAAACCAACATCATCCTTCCATTTCAATCACCTTACACTTGTGCCAAGACTACGAGTCGTATAGGTTAAACTGCCACCAAATTGTACTCAATAGAACTCAAAATAACTCGAGAAAAACAAATAAACGGCTTCTGTTCTGGCTTATTTTGCCACATGCAACAATGCTGCCAGTGTCAAGTGTCAAGTGTCAAGTAAATTGGTTTCATTGGCACTTACCAACGTTTTTTTTTTTTTTTTATACAACTGATGTGGCAACCAAGCGTACGGCCCACAAGATGGTAAGCGGTTACCGCAGCCTATGGACGCTTGCAATACCAGAGGTATCACTCGCAGGTTGCCACCTTGAGGCTAAGATCGAAAGCCTCATGTGCCAGTAATTTTACCGGAAACTATTCCCTTCACACCGGAACACAGCAATGCGAGCATTACTGCTTGGCGGCAGAAATAGGTATGGTACGTAAACAAACAACGTTTGAATTCAATGAAACTTGACAAGGTTTTTCATTTACAGAGAGAATTTAGACACTAGCACTCAGCCAAATCTTAGCAGAGTTGCAGTACTTAGACATTAGTTGTCTTTGGTTTTATGAAGATGAAGAAGTGAGTTCCTCTGGAACCAATGATCACTCTCATTTGTCTGGAACACACATAGATCATAATCTCCAATCCAACAGACACTATTTGTATAGAACGAGTCGGTCCAGCCATAGAGGTAGCACGGTAGCTGGCGCGAGTTTGATTCCCGTCGTCATGGTAGGGGGGCCGCCCCCCTACCATGAACTCATAAAGCGATTCAAATTAGGACCTAAACTGAATTGTCAAAAAAATTGTACCATGACTTCAATAATTATTAATTTCATGGTACAAATTTTTTTGACAATTCAGTTTAGGTCCTAATTTGAATCGCTCTAAGAGTTCATGGTATGGGGGCAGAAGTTTTGTGATATTGCGTGAATTTGCGTGTCGTGGTGCTGGACGCTGATTGGGGATCTATAAAAATAAAATAAAATAAAATAAACGCTAGACCAAGAAGAATTTTCAATTTCATGGTACCTACCTAGAGTTGCATCAGTTAGCTGCTCAGTATTTGATGACCAAATGACTGTCTGTCTTAGTTACCGCTAACCGGCAGCTATTTCGTCAGCATTTGTTTGCTAATAAATAATGAAGTTGCACGAGATTGGTGTGACGTAGTACGGTAGGTGGACCGTAATCCGTATGACCTCAATACCTATTGTAGGGTTAGATAGAATAGAGATGGAGTTATTTTGGTATATATTTATTATGTAAGTAATAAATAAAATAATGCTAGTATTATTTTAAGGAACTTTATGAGAATCTCAGTTAGTAGGCAGGAGGACTATCATGATTCATTTTTAACCGACTTCCAAAAAGGAGGAGGTTCTCAATTCGACCGTATGTTTTCTATGTTTCATGCATGGTATTATTTTTTAAGTCGACTTGTCTGGCTGGCTTTTTAGTTTTACCTTGTTTTATTTGTTCAATACATATCGCTCTATCTCTATCTGATCGTATGACATCATTTATGACGTTACAGCTATCTATTTCATTTCACACTCACGAAATCTCACGCTATGCTACTCTTTCATTTAATCATTGCTATTCGTCTCCGCCCCTTTGATAACCTCAGCCAATCACAAACGTCCACATACCCGCTCGTAGAAAGGCAAAAAGTACTTTACTACTCAAGTTGACGCCGAATATGAACGACGCAATCGCCTGTTGTCCGCGACGCAAAAATAATCGCTTGAAGCTCTAGCAAGCCGAGAACATTCCATAGATCATAGTATGGTATTTAAAGTATTTTCCCAATCGGAGTGTGGTGTTTTATAGTGCATTGAGGAAGACCCAAAAGCTGTAAAAATGAGTGGTCCAATCATTATCACCGTGCCCAACAATTATCTTCTGGAGGAGGAACCGAAGATGATTGTGGACGTATCTTCTTCCCCGTCCCGGAAGCGAAGATTGGACCATTTGTCATGGGAGGAAAAGATGCAAAGAAAGTACGTACTTACACTACCTACAAAACTATGTCATTTATTTAAGCTAATAACAAAGGTACAAAATTGCTTGCGTGTCACACACAACGCCGCACTGTACTAAAGCACCTACACCTACAGGTTAGGTTCTTTGACTTCTTTGAGGTAGGTCCATTTTAACTTTAACGAGAGCTCCAAGTTTTAATCTAGTTATAGTATGTAGGTCTTTGAACATATAGATTATTCTTAATGTCTTTGTAGTAGGTAAGGTAAGCTTGTTTTTTGTTTATTTTAGTAAACTACTACCTAGGTAATTTAATGTTTTATTGCCTATTACTTAATTTATTTTTGGTAATTCAAAGACAGTGAGAATAATCTGCTCGGAGTTTATTTTATACTTAATATTATTAAGTACACCTTTAAATTCTGGGTTAGTTTTGTATCTATCTACCATCTGAAATGACTCATTGAGAGTGTAAGTGTAAAGCTGAGAACAAAATAAATGATTAAGTACCTAGTACCTTCTCTACCTTAGCAACCATAACTTAACAACCCTACATAGATACCGTAGACAGAGAATACTACTGTCTCTGATAGAATACAATACAAATGTCAATGTCTTGTCTTGCAGTTGTTTGACCTTGAGCCCCACATTCCGTTATACACAGTATGCTTACGCTATGTTAGGTTAGCACATCATAGATAGGTATCACTTAACATAGTTAGCATAAAAGATTCAAAATAGCTGTGTCAACTAAACCTGTACCTACTGTATTACTTACTTCCTTTCTTTCTTGTAGGTGTAGGCTGCTATATTCTAGAAAATTTTGGACTTTACCTTGATGAAGATAAATAAATAATGCAGGACAATAAACAGCATCATCTAGCCCCAAGCTAAGCAGAGCTTGTGTTATGGGTACTGGATGACTGATACTTAATAAAATACAAAACAAAGATAGATATTTTTTATTAAACATACAACATACCCAGTACAACCGGAACAAATATTTGCAGATCGTACAAACATTTGTTCCAAGGCGGGAAACGAACCCGCAACCTCTGCGTCGCAGGCGGACCTTCGCCCGCCGCGCACATCCTACCTGGTCTGAGATAATCGCCTTACAGAAAAAGTACCTAGCGAGCCGTAACAAACAACGCCAATGTAGGGACGGTCTGGACTGGACTGTAGGTCTCTGATTCGGTTCAGAGGAACGTCGCGGTGCCGTCAGAAAGACGGTACCAAATGAAAAAAAAAAGAAAAAAAAAATTAGGGACTGTAAATCAACGACCCACACCGTCTACCGTTAACCAATCTATGCACCTTACCTACTTAGGACTAACGAGATGGCGTCATTCAACAGGAAAATGAAGAACCGCGTCGCAGCGCAAACGTCCCGCGACCGCAAGAAGGCTAAAATGGACGAGATGGAAGCGCGCATCGACGGCATGGAGGCGCGGAACATAAAGCTGATGAAGGAAGTGGAGAGCTTGAAGGCGCTCAACGAGCGTCTGCTGAGTGAGAACAGCAAGCTACGCAGCGAGGCGGCGGCGCGGACCGTCGCGGAGGCCCCCGGACCGGCAGAGTCCCCTCAGCAGAAGGACGGGCCTCCGCCGACGATTCGCGCGGCACGCCTGCTGCTGGCGATGATTCTCCTCTCACAGACCTCCTCGCGCACCTCGACTCCGCTGAGTACCTCGACACGTTACATCAGCTCGCAGACTCCCTCTTCCAGGAGATTGATGCAGGAGTTACAGGAGCGGCTCAAAATGTAAGCTCTTAATGCCCTATTTCTTCTTGCTTCTTTTATAGTTAGGTATCATCATGACAGCCTTCTAATGTTACCACTGCTGGGACACTGGCCTACTCTCAAGCAAGAGTGATTGGGTCTTGATCCACCACGCGGACCCAATGCGGATTGGTGGATGGCACATGTCTTTCGAATTTTTAGTTCTTGGACATGCCGGTTTCCTCACGATGTTTTCCTTTACCGTATTTATTGCGCACATGAATTTTTCGTAGCGAGAAATTCATTAGTGCACGACCGGATTCGAACCCACGACCATAGGATCGGAGGCCGGTTCACTACCACTAGACCACCAGTGCAGATGCATAGTTAGGTATTCCATTCTATATTCTTACCAAATTGCAAACAAACATTGACATTCACATAGACCCTTCTTCTAAGTCTTTGTGAATGATGAAGGCAGTTGTAGGTCGCTCCAGCAGCGTGTCACCTGATGGTCTTATTACCTCAAATAAATAAAATCTCCGGTGAAATACCGCATGAATAAACATCAACACTTATGAAATCCAGTCACTCATAATGAGCAAGAGATAACCGTCCTAGATAATATCTGTCAACGATACAAATATTTATCATGCAGTGTTGTGGTGAAACAGGAAAAGCCGGACCAAATAGATATCTTTATTGTTATCTCGTAACGTTGTTAGCTGATGTAAAATGCGACACAAATTGCATCATCAACTCCAAACAGATTACTAGCAAACGCCTACCACTACCACTGGGTATGGGTATTGGGTGGAAGTGGGTAGATAAATATTTGCACAGATGTCTAACATTATAAGTTATGCATAGCGGCGTAGGTGGCGTTTGCCAGCCGGGCCCCTCTAGCCTGCGCGGGCCCTGAAAGAGGGCTAGAGGGGGGGGGGGGGGAGGCTAGATCTTAGCTCTTGCGACCTAAATGTAAATTAGACGATATAGATCGTTCATACAAATAGTGACAATTTTTTTATAAAAAATGGACAAAGGTTGAATCTGAGCAGACCATCCTTGTTTACTGAAACTAGTTTGGAAATTTCTGAACGGCGATAACAGCGGGTTGATCCCATAACTCAGTTAGCGACCATCTCCATTGATCTCCATCACAAACTGTCTAGTAGAACAATTCGACCATGCTCTACTGTCTTATTATACAGTTTGATCTCCAATCAATGGAGATTGGTCGTAACAGAGTTATGTGATCAAGGGACTATTCATCGAATCAACCTAATATCATTAGGTTGTCTATCATTATAGCATAATACCCCCCTGAGCCCCAGGCATGGGGCCCGAGCTTGTGGGGAATCACCCGGGCCCTTCTGAGCCAGTCCGACCCTGCTTAGGTATACAATAATAAAAGTAATGCACAAGTCTAGAATTATGTAGGTATGGCATAATTATATAGCTACCGACTCCGATTGTATTATATAGATAAAATAATTACAAATTATGGAACCTACCTACTTTTATTACTTATCTTGGACTAGTAACACAGATATGGAGATTTTATATCAACGACGTAAAAGCAAGTAATTTTTCAGCTGTTTCAATATTACCCAGCTCATGAAATGATTATTAAAATTAAGTAGGTACCTAGGTAGGGGTATTTACATTAGGTACATATTTTATTTCTATAATAGGTACGACATTCAAGGTTAATTTATCAGGCTCAAGGCAACCAACGGCACATACCTATACTATAAGTAGATAGGTACATCTAAGATCTCATAATAATCATTTTGTTTTGAGAGCTAAAGAGTAAGTAAGAGTAAGAGTAAGCTAAAGAGCTAAAGAGTTTTTTATTGTTTTAGGAGCAAATCAGGGACACTGGAGAGTGCCCTAAAGGAGCTGAAGTGGTGGGGTCCCCAACAGAGCAACTGGAACCCTGTCAAAGTCGCATCCTAGACATCAAGCACGACGTACACAGGATACTGTCCCAACACTCCTACGCGCATCCCTACTCAGACATAGCCCTAGAGGCGAAGCCCGAAGACAACGATAAAGGAGACATATTCTACGCGAGCTGCGATGAAGCTAACGACTGTATAACAATCGAGGTCCCTTGCGATGAAATTGTCGAAGAAGTCGCCCCTATACAAGTCGAGACAGACTTCAGTTCTCTCACGAACAACTGCTCGGGTATAACTTTAGAATGCGACATGACTATGCTATCACCTATGAGTCTATCCCCAAAGTCGATCGAAGAGGATCTCCTAGGGCTGTCTCCTTCGCAAAGTCTCAGCTCGGACCTCGGGTACGAGTCGTTAGCGTCACCGCTCAGTGAGCCAGAATCTATGGACCTGTCAGACTTTTGGTGTGATTCATTTTCAGAGTTATTCCCTGGATTAGCGTAGATTAAATCTGAATATTAATATCGCCAAAGACTGACTAGTTCTAATTCTGAATCTATTATTTAAGTTTGCAAATTAACAAATTAATTATAGAATAGCGATATTATTAAAGTTTATTTAATAGCAAGTTGTTTGTTAGAGTGTTGTAAGCAAAGTTCTAGTAGGGATGTTAGGTAAGCGTAAGAGTTGTAAATAAACAGTATCATAAAAAAACGATTGCGCCTTATTTATTATATATCTCTAACTCTACTCTACTCGCACAAATGTTTTTCTGTTCTTGTAAATATTTGTGTCCCAGCGCAGCGGCAATAGAACCGCCAATCTCTGAACTGTAATTTATAATTAGACCAGATACAGATACAAATATTTGCAGATCACGCAAACATTGGTCCACCAGTGGATCATCAGCTTTTAATAAGAACATTGATTGAGAATAGATTGCGGATTCGTAAAGTTCCACCTCTAAAGTGTACTTATACCGACCTACATAGATTAAAATCAAGATAGAATTCATTTCTACGTATATTATCTTGTTTTTACATACTTATTAGGTATTACGTACCTTAGCGAAAAAAATGTTTATTGAAAGGTGACTCATATTATTTTAGAGGTCAAAAAATATAAAAGGTGACAAAAGTGAGTTACACTGAAAACGCTCAAATAGAGAAAATAAATATTGTTCACTCAGAGGCCAAACTACCTACTTTTTCTATTTTCTGAGTACCTATCAATGTTGAATAGAAATTATTGTCTGGTTTACGCTGAAATTAGAAGCTCATAAGACTTTTGAACTGTCTCACGCGAGTGATAGGTACTTTCACAAGTATCACTCGCGTGCAAGCGTAACTACTTAGGCTATGGTAACCACTTACTATCACAGTGGGCAATTTGTTTGCTTGCCATCAAAAGTTAAGTACCTACCGATTAAAAAAAAACTTGTTTTCGAATTATCCATATCAGACGTGAACGGAAAACGATAAGTATTAATTGAATGTATGCAGGTCTACCTATTCTAGCTAAATAATAAATAGCTGCAGTAGGTACCTACTGTAAGTAATATTGTCTAGGTAATAACTAAATTCGTTTGCAAGCAGTTACCATAGCTACGATACGACACAATACGATAGCTGACTGCATCGAATATCGCATCCCTGAAAAAAAAAATCAAGCGCACCGTCAAGAGAAAATAATGACAATGCTTACTCGATCAAGACGGAAAAGAAATCTAACAGTGGACGAGTAAAATCTATAGTATTACCTACTACTTAGCGTATAACTACATACTGCGTATATCATTATCGATCGTCACAGCAGTAGGTACCTAACCTACACAAGGTTATTGCTGGGCTGTCGATATCATAGAAATAACGTTATTCCATGGATATGGTAAAACAAACAAAACGCGTTAGTTGAAAAAACACATGTCATGTTGTTAACTAATAATTTAATTCATCGTGACAGCCTTCTAATGTTCCCACTGCTGGGACACTGGCCTACTCTCAGGCGAGAGTGATTGGGTCTTAATCCACCACGCGGACCCAATGCGGATTGGTGGATGGCACATGTCTTTCGAATTTTTAGTTCTTGGACATGCCGGTTTCCTCACGATGTTTTCCTTCACCGCATGAGAGCACTGGCATTGCGCACATAAATTTTTCGAACAGAAAAATCCATTGGTGCACGACCGGGTTTGAACCCACGACCTTAGGATAATTTAATTACAAACATAAAACTAACAACAGAGAGTCAAACTTTCACGATATCCAATTTTGAAGGGTAGTAGTAGGTATAGATACCAGAATCAAATCTTGATTATGATTTCGAGCGTTACAAAAACCAATTGGAAATTACGACCATGCTTAAGGCCCTAATCATAAACGCCTATGAAATTAGTACAGACCCTCAAATAGACAGAGTGATACAGTTGAGAGTATAGGCTCTCAGGTCACTAGCAGCGGGCTGGGAGTACCGACCCTCAGATATGTATTATGTAATAAAACAAGAAATTTAAAAAACCATTAAATATATTTGTTAAAATATTACAGATTCAATAAAATCGTGCATTCTCTACACGGTCTAGCTACTTCACTTTGATGTTCGGTTAATGTAACCCACGGTTATCAAGCGCACAAAAGCGATAAAGTATTAGTTAAACTAACTTAAGATTGTATAAACTATTCACGAACCGATAACTGTAACTTCTACACTTATTCGTCCGTTTGTTGCGCTGAAGTAAGTATGAGTCAGTGGCCAACTCTGGTGACAGAGTTTCTAGGCCGCCCGAAGGCCTCTGTTATGGCCTAACAACTTTGGAAAAGCCGGGATCGACTGCTTAACGTGCCCTCGCTAATTTTATTATAAAGAAGTTAAAATAATGACTTCGCTTTTCGTCTGTGGAATGGACTTCCGAACATTTTTGCGAAATGCCGCCGAACGAAAAGATACAATTGGATCGCCTCCAGAAAACTCAGTAGTGCAGGTTAAATCAGTTCGGATCGTGAATAGTACAACAGTTTATGTTTGGCACTACTAACGAGTACTGTACCTACTAACAAGTCACAAATAGTTAAATAGAGCGATATCGTATAATTGGGGCAGTAAAATACTAACATTGTAAGAACTGTACCTACAGCCGTAACACTAATGGAAGATATTTCAACTTATCGATAAACAATTAGTAAAGCATTTTTTTTTATCGGTAAAAGTAAAATGCATATTTCTAACTCAAAATAATTGCATTATTTTTTTGTAAAAAATATTATTTTCAGTTGAAATACACATAAGAATGACGTACCGAACTAAGTAATTATATGAAAGTATTTGAATTCCTGTTGGAATAGCGTATAATAGGCTTTCCAGCGCCTATTTATGTTATTCGGTTGCAATCGATTTCACTAGATATCAATAAATTTTACTAGATTTCAACTTAAGTATTTTGTACAATAATACAGTTTATTGACAGATTTCAATCAGATTGCAACTGAGCTACGTAATAGCCCAGCAGTTACCACAACCGATGCCGCTGGCATAAGCATTAGTTTTAATAAACCGAAAATAAAACAGTTTGAATTATATCTTAGATCTGGCGAATGTCGAATAAATCATATTTATATCATGAAACAGCAGCCAAATCAGGTTTTAAGAAACAATAATGAGAAAAATCATAATATTCTGTTCTAACTTAGCACCTATCTATATTACACATAACAGTTACAATAAAATGTCTATGACATTTTTAGACTGCCTAACAATACATTTCATCAAAAATTTTATTCTATCTAAGAATACGCTTATATTAAAAAGTTTAAATAATAATTATATTATTTGCAGTTACATAATTATCTTAAAGTACGGTATAAATAAATATAAAGTTAGATGATCATTAATCTCAAAACAGTAGCAGAATTTGTGAAGAACAATGTGATTTCATATCGATCAAGCGATATTTTCCTAACCGAATGCTTAATAAAAAAAATCTAAAATTTAACGTTCTACTGTACTAGTGTTTGTTTATTAATTTGCAAGAAAGTAATAATTCAAAGCATGTTTTAAAATCACTGTAGTACATTTTTTTGATATTCAAACGTCGTGCATGTTCGATTCGAATGTTTTTCGAGATAGTTATAGATATTTAAACAGCAAGACATCTGTAGGATAGTAAGTAAGTATGAGTGGCCAACTCTCGAGAGTTAATGGCCGCCGAATAGGATAGTAACATTAATATTTAATTAAAGTAATAAACACGACATTTGGTATTTGATAATGTGAGTCAATGATAAAGTATTATGTTATAATCTAATCTCGAACGGACATACCTTGAGTAATTAGGTTGAATACAATTACAATGATTAAAAGTAAAAACGATAAACAAATTAGAATCAGTAGGGCATTTATGTAATTCGATTGGAAACAGTTGGGGTGTTACGTAACTCAGTTGCAATCCGATTTCAATCAGAAACCTGTTATATACATACAAAATACGTCAGTTTTTTAATTGAAATTTAATGAAATAGGTTGCAACCAATCACATAATACCCCTCAGTTTCACTATGTTTCACGTCAGTTTTTTAATTGAAATCTAGTGAAATAGATTGCAACCAATCACATAATACCCCTCAGTTTCACTATGTTTCAATCTAAAGCTGACTGTTTGATTCACAGGTTATTGATAGGTTGATTGAAATTGGATTGCAACACAATTATAGAAATAATATAGATCGATGGTTGCGAATAACAATCCTTCTTTTGCAGTGTCATGTGATGTTTGGATGAGTTTCTGTATCAAAAGTCACTTCGTATAAAATTGGCAACTGTTTTGTATCTTTGATGACATTGTATAACTCTGTGTCCCTGAGATGTGTAGCACTTTATGTGCATTATTTCCATCTATCACCTAGTTTTGTCCCCCTAAGGTGACAGATGGCACAAAAAAATAGATTTTTTTAAATGCAATCTTTTTTTTTTAAATAATTTCAACACAAACAACTCAGTTAGGTATTTAACTGATTCATCATAATCACGATAAATAATTGTGAATAGATGATATCATTTCGTTTGTTTATCGTAACCGCAGGTAAATATATTTGATTCTTTCAGATATCCTACATTTTAAGCTTGAGCCTTAGTGTTAACACTTTTTCGCAACTTTTGTATGTACTTACAGAATAGATAATACATTTTATTCATTTTTTATCTAATTTAACCAACTTCAAAAATAAGGAGGATCTTAATTCGGTGCATATATTTTGTTGCAGCAAATTTTTCACGTTATTAATATGTAATTTTAAACTAAAGTTTTCAAACAAAAATGTCTAAATAACAATGAATCAGACTGTCCATTCATAATTATTTAATCTTAATTTAATTTAAAATAGAAACATTAATTAGGTATCTACTTATAACACAGATTAATCACGATTAAAACGGCTTAAACTATTATTAACAATCATACTTTTTATTGACTCAATAAAATCAATAACATCTAGGCATTAGCTCAATCATTTATTTTATTTTATATCGATAAAATTAAATAATAAAGACCGCCTAGAAGAAAATAACCAGCTTTCGTTTCACGATAGAAAAAAGAAGTTTCGATTGCCATGTTAGATGGCGCTAACTGGTCTGGACCTGTCTGTTAGCATCATGCTGGGTATGTCAAAGTCATACTGGGTAACCTTTCCCAGACTTTGACATTTTCTGTGACAAGTAAATCACGCGTGTTCCTGATTAGTTCGCATTTCGATCTAAGTTTTAGTTGCGTAAACCAAGGGTAATTCACCAACAACACCACAGATGAGTCAGCTCCATCTTTAAAGCAACTTTGACAAAAAACCTTCATTGATCAAAGTCAAAGTCAAAGTAAAAAATGACTTATTTCAATAAAATCAAAAGGATAATTTTGAAACGTCTTAAACGATCATTGATTGTTAGCCATAATATTCTGTTAATTAGTTAACAGAATATTATGGCTATTATATATTAATAATATGCTAATATTATGCGTAATCCCACATTTTTCGAATCGAAATTAAAAATATGATTACTCCACGGAATACGCATTTACGGTAATTAACAAACAGCGCCATCTAGCGGTCTTACTTAACTCTAGCCGAAGAGTTTATCGAAGCACACATGGCAGTACGGCTTATCGTTCTGCTCCTTGAAGGTGCCTTTGTTTAGTTGTCTCAGGCAGAACGCGCAGACGAAGTGCTCCGGGTGGAACTTGCGGAACATGGCGGTGATGCAGCGGCCGGCTATCGGCTTGTGGCAGCCCGCGCAGAGCGAGCCGCGCTTCCCGTGGTAGTGCGTCTCGCAGTACGGCTGGCCCTCGTGCTCGAAGAACGAGCCGCCGTGGAACGGTTCTCTGCATTCCTGGAAAGATATAATACATTTTTAGGTGTATGGTTTAGGAAATTTATTACTAAAAAAAAATAGTACTTCTCGGGGACTTTAAACCTCTGTTATACATAATTATTATTAGCGCATAATATTCAAGGAATATGTTCTACACACAGGAAAATCTAACCGATACGGGGCACGCGCGCTCGAATATTTTTTATTACGCCACCCGTTTCGATTTTCAATCATGATAACTAATAATTGGCCAGATAATTATTATCGATATACTCGAGATTTTAATTACAAAATGTAAAATATCGGTAATAGGTATGAACATGTAATATTTTTTTGTGTGTAAGCCCTATTTCTTCAATATTATGCGCTAATACAGAAAGACCCTGTATAATGTCTTGCATATCTATCATCGTCTTTGTTGATTGTTTATATATTTATTTTATTATTACTTTTAAATGGCTAAAATTCTTATGTGCAAGTAATTTCACAATTTGTAAGCATCACTGCATTACAGTAATGCAATATTATCACTACAATTGATGCAAGCCCCAGCAAATTGTTTGACTTTATTTATTGAACGCGGTGGGCGAGTAGCCGGTTGAGAGACATGAGATTGCAGGTTCGAATCCGCTAAGGGAAATGTTTCTGCCAAATTGAAATAACAAGGAGTATATATAACTAAAATGGAGTTGGGCAGGACACCTGGCAAGGCGAGGTGACGACAGGTGGAGTAAGGCGTTAACTGAATGGCGTCCGAGAAGTGGTTATAGGAACGTTGGTTGTCCAGTAGCGCGATGGGCAGACGATATAACAAAAATCGCGGTCCGAACCTGGATGAGACTAGCACAGGACCGAGAGGTGTGGTACATACAAAGGGAGGCCTATACCCAGCAGTGGGTGAAATCGGGCTGTGGATGAATATATAACAACTCGAGGTAACAAGATCACAATATTTTTTGTCTATCTTGCCGTCGTATGTTTGTGTACGTGGGTGTGTGTAAAGGTGTGTTGTGAGGGAGTGTAAGGGCGGTTGTGTAGGTGTAGTGTGGGTAACTCATAAAGGCCAAGATTGCATAGGAGAACCATGTGTGCGTGTGTGTGAAAATATTGCACTGGCCTGAGTACATTAATATTTCTGTAATCTGTAATAATTATCTGTCTCTCAATTTAAAATATTACGCTGTTTGATTTTGTATCAGAAAAATCTTGCACAAATAATAAGATATTTTTTATGATTTTTACATGGTTTTTGCAATTTGGCTGTGCTCCATAATACTGCAGTATGATGAAAAGCATTTTATAAACAAAACATACTGAACTATCGAATCCTAACAGGTCACTTTCAAATGACTTTTACAATAAATTGTTTTTTTTTTCGAATAATCTTACTCTTGGAATTAAAAGATGCAAGTGAGGGATTAAGTTAAATAAAAACTTTTTAACTTAAATAACTTGTTCATTTATTTCTAGGATGTAGGTTCATTTATATTACCTCAGTCTGTCTTTGGCCTTAAGTTTACCTTTTTTGATTATATAGATATTTAAATCTTTTAAAGCTTACCTATCAATGTAGATTTTTGAAACAAGATGAATTTCACAAAATTAAATCATAACAAATCCACCTAGATTCATATCAGTTTTGGTCCACTATAAGACTTTGATGCTACTAATCCAATGCCCTGAATACAGAACGCCCAACAACTATTATAAATAGCAAGTGGTACACAAATAGCTTGCGATCAGATGGCCTATAGCAAACCGCCTGATAGTCGGTGTGCCTGCAGACGAGGCGATGACGTCACTGCACTATTTATAAACAGAAATCGGATTCGGTGCAGGAAACCCTATACGCTAGCATAAAGCCAGAGGTACACTGGAATAAGCTAGCATTGAACCATGAGTTGCTGACTTCTAGTCTGTAGAGTCAGGTAAGAATGCCAGCTATCAGCCAATCAAATTCAATAGAATTCAAACCACGCTCTAAGATTGGCTATTTGTCAATTTTACCTAGCGACTGTAGTCATTAATAGCCTTAGAGATACTGAAGCTAGCAAGTTCAGTAAGTTAGTGCCTAATTAAGTTCATATGAGTCAGTGGCAAACTCTGGTGACAGTGTTTTTAGGCCACCCGAAGGCCTCTGTAATGGCTTAACAACTTTAATAGCCGGTAAAAAGTAAAGGTTGGTAAAAATGACAAATATTTAACCAATCAAATTAATAAATCAAACCGAGCTTTGTCATTGGTTAGTATTTGAAATTTTGCATGGATACGAGCAGGTTGTTGCAATAAAAGAGCGAATCTTAAAAAATGATATAAATGTCACCGATAATATTTATACCAGTCATTATGAGTCTATGAGAGCCAGTTGGGAATTAAATTGAGTGACTGCACGTGCTTAGCCGAAATACTGTCTCTGTCGCTGTCTGACATTCGTAGAACGCAGTATGAGTGACAGGGAGAGTGCTAAATCAGAGCAAGCGCTGAGGGACCTTGGGTCTTTCTCCCATGATTTGTTTAAGTGGCATCCCAGAAAATACCTGCCAGTTGCTCGCATAAACATATTTTGAGCTAGTCACTGGCATGTTTACGCTACTAGTTCTTGACCCCTATAGGGCATTGTTTTTAAGGAGCGTCCTTCACGTGTGCAACATAGCAACGGTAGGTCATTGCCGTGCGTGCACGCACGTCACGTGACCACGACACGCGACAGCGATGCGCTCACGTGACCAACTCATCTCATATGTTTTTATAGTTTGTTTTGTTGTTTTTTTTATATCTTTTTTTTATTTTTGTTCTCTTTATTTTAAATCTTAGCATACAATATAACTTTACAAAAATATATTACACAATAAATTAATTTCCCTATACGCTAGACTAGACTTGTTTATGTGTGTTTAGTGTGTGTGTGTGTCATACATCCTTATGTTCTGCCGCCGACGAGCATAGCTGAAAGAAAAAATGGGGGAGGGCATCTTTTGGGGGCATATTGATAATCATCCTTTATTCATCTTCATCGACTCCGACGCATTTCGGGCATACCGGCTTCCCTTCCATGGCATAGAAGGATTTGCCTTTGACGGCCTTTGAGCAGTCCTGTATGAAAGAAGTCAGATTAACCTTATTATCTTGCCAAATATCCATTGAACTCCGTTGAATTTTTGGGAAGGCTTTATACTTGACCTGGCGTTACCTTTTGACCACAGTTAGGAGGTCGACCTTCGGAGTTAGAATTTAAGGTTGTTTTTACATTACTGACCTTGCAGACGAAGCAATCGGGATGCCACTGCGTGTTAAGAGCTGAGATATAGTTCTCCATGATAGGTTTGTTGCAGCCGCCGCATTTAGGTGCGAACATATCGAAGTAATCGTTGCGACAATACGGCTTTCCATCTCGCTCGTGGAAACCGTCCTCGCCGAACTGCTGGCCGCACTGAGCGCAGAAGAAATGCTCAGTGTGCCACGTCTTCTCAAGCGCAGTCACGCATTTCTGGAAGCAAACTCGACTTTAGCACCTGCCAAATACAGCACATGTATGTTTAACTAGCATTGTGAACGCTGTCTAAAGTAAAATGCTTTTTGAACAACAATGGCTACATTTCATCGTGACTTTACTGTTTAATTATAGTTCTAAAAGTTTTCCATAGACATCGTTCCGGCAGCTCCTGAATGAAAGCATCACTGACGTCGAGAATAGGTCCGTTGCAGTAAGCGCATCTCGGCGAGAACAGGTTGTGGTAATCAGGCTCGCAGTAGGGCCTGCCGTCGCGCTCGAAGAAGTTCCTCGTGCCGAGCTCCTGGTTGCAATGCGCGCAGGTGAAATGCTCCGGATGCCAGGTCCTGCCCAGCGCGGTTATAACCTGCCACAGAAACGGACGTTCAAACCATTCTCTTCTCTCTCTTCTCGTCCTAAAGAACTGGGAAGACAATGGATTGGTGTCAAGCTATCGGGATCACAGCTGCTTCTGTTATAGGTCTCTCGATCGAGTGGAGAACATCTTCTGTTACAAAGAGCTAGGAAAAGAAAGGTCTGCGGAATCTCAGCAGCTGGAATAAATATGAAGAAACTATTTTCTTCCAAAAATTTCTCATAGATAGCTGTTAGAACGAACTAGAAAAAAAACTGGTTGCTTTTGCTCCTTCTTAGTCCAGGGATACTGAGAGCTGAACTTAATTACTGTTTAATTAATCTCAAATATTGGAAAGGTATTTGATGGTAAGAAAACCTTCATCCGATATAAAAACACTTTATCGTGTCACAAGGTTGTTATAAGAAGCTTTACGCGCAATTAAACACTGAACACTTGTCTTCAAACTCTTGGAATATTAGCCATAATCCCTCACGCCTTAGAGTCTAGTAGTCCAGACTCTATAAGGTAGATTGGAACTGAGACTGTCTTCAGCTTGGCTCGATGAAGTGGAGGTGTTGAACTGTTGATTCTGCAGTGGAAAGTCTAAGCACCTGTCCAACGATGGGTTTTTCACAGGCGTTGCAGCATCCTTTTTGAGGTGTTTGGACTCCTTGGCGTGACATGTCTGCGCGGAGTGAGCCGAGCATATGCTCAAGCGAGGCGGGCTCGGGGCGAGGACTGCTGCGGTAGTGCTCCTGCCACGCGCGTTTCTCACGAATCACGTGAGTTCCTTCACCTGTACCAGCAACCTGAAATCGAATACCAAGCTCTAGTACCGGAGCAGGTGAAATTATGTGCTTGGTGTTGAAACATCAAGCAGATAATTTAAGGATACAAACAGCTGTATGTCGGTGCCAGCCGAAGATGCGCTTTTGGATGATTTTTTAGACGTTTTGATTGGTGGAAATTTATTTTGCAAGTTCGGCTGGCGCGAAATGAAAACAGCTTCGTAAATAGATCGTACAGGTTACCGCGCGGCTTCGTTGGATCAGAGCGAGTGCCGTCAGAGTGAAATGTTTGTCTATGTACTCTAATATTATAAGCTCGAGCCCCCTCCACTGGCGTGATGTAACGCTGGGACTATGTTTAGAACCGGGAGATGGGCTCTGTCACTTCGAATCTGTTCTCAATGCGAAATGATCTTTATCGCTTTACGTTTAGATTCAAATTACAAACTGGTGATACAAAAACAAATGCAAATGCTTGATGCTGATCGACTCTTTTGTCAAATAGAATGTAAGCTTTAACACTGTTGTGTACAAATCTAATTCGTTTGCGTTTCACACTAGTTTCAGTATCTTTAATTTTGTTGTCGGTGAACTTGCACATTAGTATTGTGTATTCTGTGTCGTTCATGAGAGAGAGAGACGGATAGACGCTGGAGCGAGCGAGCGCTGGAAATAGCATGGGCCAAGAAAGGCGTCCTGTAAATATTATAATAAACGGCAAAGACGCGGTGGTGCAGTGTGCCGAACTGACCATGACGTACACTGGGTAGGTAGACCTTACTGACTCATGACATCATGTCGACAGAGTTTATGAATATGGAGGGAGTCTGTTTTATGTGGTATGGACCTTACTTAAAAGCCTAAAAGGTTTCTAAGGAGAGTCAGAACTGCTACGTTTTGTTAACTATCAAAAGATGAGTAATGATGATTGACTTTTAACTGCTATATTATATTTTTAACACAAAATTGACGTTAGATTATAACAGATGCCTTTGGGCGGCCTATAAACTCCGTCACCAGAGTTGGCCCCTAACTCATACATACTATTATATTTTCACATATATATTAGTTTTAGGTTCAATGAATGAGGTGTAATCTAGGTCGGGAAATATAAACAAACTCTGAAATATAGCATTTTATGTTAGGGCAAATGTTGGCAACACCTTTGATCAGTCGTCGTATATTTTAAGTACAGCCTTGCAAATGTAAATTGTGTGCTGAAAGAGCCTTGCTAATAAATGTAGTACTCATAAAACTGATCTTATAAACCGAGTGGACAACATTATCATAAAATGTTCGCATCAAATCAACAAGTTTTCTGGGAATAGAGTTGTAACATCACAAGACTGAAAAACAGATTTACGCTATAATCTTGATTGAAATCCTATGAAACATTTTGCCAATATTCTATTCTATCTATTCGCCTGCGACGCGGAGGTTGCGGGTTCGATTCCCGCCTCGGGACAAATGTTTGTACGATCTACAAATATTTGTTCCGGGTATTCTGGGTATTTTCTAAGTATAATAAAAAAAAAATCTATCTATGTATTGTATTGTATTAGGTATATATCAGTCATCTAGTACCCATAATACAGCTCTGTTTAACAGCAGCTTACCTTGGGGCTAGATGATGCTGTGTGTGTCCAGCATTGTTTATTTATTTTATTTATTTATTATTTATCAATCGCATACTATGCCTTACAAACGAAACTAACCGCTATTCCAAGAAATCAAATATCCGCTCGTGCGAAAATCCTGGTTGCTCAAATACTTACTGGAGAACCGAATCGTTAGTTTTAATTCTAGTAAGAACATGATTTGATTTTCTGCTACATTTATAGTCTAATAGATAGATGTATACAAGACACTGACTAATAGTTGTTTACTCAATGCTGCTTTCATTATTATTTTTAAAGGTTATTTAAATATACCTATCGGTCACGGAGTTAGACCCAGTGGTTTCAACACAAGCCTACAGAAGTCTGAGAGTAGCTTGCGAGGAATGGTGGTAGTGAGGTGAACTATCTTAGCTATCTGTTTCATGTCATGGCCTGGCCAAACCACAAAGTCAGAGAAAGACGCCATGACATCGTCCAGCTCTTTGGTGGCCTACGAGGCGTGGTGGTGGATACGCGGTGCCTGCTGCTGTGACGTACCTTGAAGTCTGAGAGTGGCTTGCGAGGTTTGGTGGTAGTGAAGAGAACTATCCTAGCTATCTGTTTCTTTTTATGGCCTGGTAGTACCTTGAAGTCTGAGAGAGACGCCATGAGGTCGTCCAGCTCTTTGGTGGCCTGCGAGGCGTGGTGGTGGTGGCGCGGTGGCTGCGGCGCGGGCTGCTGCTGCGCCTGCGCGGGCTCCACCACCGTCTCCTGCACGGTGACGGTCACCTGCTTGGTGCCGGGCCGCGGGAGGGTGCCGCCGGTCGACGCTGGAGTCGGGGATGTCGACGCTCCTGATGCGCGGCTGTTGACAAGAAGATAAAACTTAGTTATTTTTGTTTTAACCTATCATATTCTACTAGTCTAGTGTCGTGAGATCGAGATAGGTCGTGCACAATTAAGTTTTCTATTCAAAATAATATGTGTGCCATGCCGGTAGCCCAAATGCTGGACGAAAACATCGTAAGTAAACTGGCATGTCTATATAATTAAAAATACAGGTTCTCCGTGGCACTACTGGGGGCTTATTCGCTATGACCTAGAAGATTCCTTACCGATAACGTGTAACTTAGTAACGTGTTATATACGTGCCATGGTGTGAAATTGTAAAATTGTTATCCGTATCTGTGTAGTTTCAATAGCGATAGTTTAGTTATTAAAAGGTTGCCTTTAAAAAATAGTCAGCCGAGCCCTAAAACGTGGCTCGTCAACAACGATTCCACGCAGATATCGTAACCAGCCCGCGTTTGGTCATAGCGAATAAGGCTCCTGTACTGAGTTTGTCACCCCTGGACATAGGAATCCGAAGGCGGGGGTCACTACCATTAGATCACCAGTGCTTTCTCTTTCTTCTTTTATTTTTTACTTTGATTGTTTTTTCTAAACAGTGGGTAATCAATGAATTTTCTTACTTGCTATGCGACCCAGCAACTGCTGAGTTGGAGCCTTTTTGTGGCGACCGCATTTTTGTGTAGGTACAACTAAAGCACACGACCTATTCTAACCTACTTAGTTTTTAATTTTAGTTTTTTTTTTTAATTGTTATTTATTTAAGATGTCGAGGATAGAGCGAAGTGGAAGAAGAATTGTAGGAAGGCTGACCCCACCACCATGTGGGATAAATAGTCAGGAAGAGAGAGAGAGAGAGTTATTTTATTAGAATTGTATGTACCTACTCTGTATATTGTATCTACTTATGCTCGTCACAAATAAAACTATGTTCTTTCTTTCTTTCTTTCTTTACTTCATATATAGAAACCGACTTTCTTACTTTCTTTCAGGCAGCGGGGACCTGAAGTATTTCTTAACTTTCTTTAAGCGTCAACCATCAACAAAGTGTGAATATGTTTAGTATTATATTCAGTTTCAGTGTGTTTCGCATTAGCCGCTGCACTCTCACATAATTTTACGGCAACCACAGAAAACCAGCGCTATGGCATGAGTTGTTCTGCCATAGCACATGCTGAGTGGTGGCTATTTTTGTTACTCTATATTTTTAGTCATAGCTGATATAAATATACCTAGTGATACCTCTGGTATTGCAAGCGTCCATAGGCTGCGGTAACCGCTTACCATCTTGTAGGCCGTACGCTTGGTTGCCACTTCAGTTGTATAAAAAAATAATATATATATAATGTTTTTAGTTGGTAACAACATAAACGTTTTTATTATTATTATTATAATTATTATTAATATATAACGGATAACGTGGAGAAAGCGCTCTATACCGAAGATAAACTTACACCGAGGTCACACCTGTTTTTTAATAAGAAGCTATTAGTTTGCAGCGCTTTTTGGCACGACATTACGCTGCGTCTCAATTCCCTAAATAGTGTATTGTCCTTCCCGCAACGTTACTGGAGAGAACATTAGTCAGTTTGCAGTCCGCTAAATGATTACGCTCACGTGAATGATGCGAGATTTATTAGTAAATCTGGCAATAGAGATGAGCATTTAACACATATCGCGACTGACACTTTCAGCAATAAATGGAAGCGCTTTTAAAACAAAATTAAAAATAAAAACGTTTTTTTTTTTAGTGACGGTCAAGTCGCCCGCCTGATGTTAAGCACCACGCCTGACCATAACAGATGCAGTGCCACCCAAAGCCTAAAGTTTTTAAATTCAGCGTGGCACTGCACTGCGCTCATCACCCCGAGACATTGTTGTTAAGTCTTGTAGGTGTAGGTAAAGATAGTATAAATATAATATCTTTTGCCCAGTAATTTCAATTGCTACAGTGCCCTTTCTAACCTAAAATGTACACAGCAATGGTGCGTGGAGGCAGAATATTTGGCACTGTGGTGGTGTGGTGTGTACTACCGGCGGAATTTTGCTGACATGAAGTTAGCCGTTTCGATGTGCAATGGAGCTATTTAGAACCAAATAGTCTTTGCGCATCACAAACGGCTATCTTCACGATGGTTTAGATGCATCATCATCAACATCTTAAGCGCTACAGCCGCGTGTGGGCTTTGGCCTGGTCAAGTATATTTCTCCATCCATTCTCCTTATTCTGTTCAGACTTTCTCTCGCCAGCCTCTTCTTTCTTTCTCTCGCGGACTCCTATCGTTTTTGTGTCTTGCTCAATCAGGATTGACGTCAGATGTCTGGCGTCTGGATTCGGCTCATACAAGTCATACAGCTTTTGGCAGATGCAGAGTGCTTGAAGAACAGCAGATGGCAAAATCCGTCGACAGTATTATACCCACAAAAAAGTAAGTAAGCTCGTACAGTAGCCAACTTTGGCGACAGAGTATCTAGGCCGCCCGAAGGCCTCTGCTATGGAGTAAGAAATTAACCCCGACTTTATAGTACACAGAGCATCCCTAGCGAGTTAGAAACGCAAGCGCAGGTGCGACAGTATGTTACCGCGTAAATACTAATTAGCGAGCGGAAACGGGCGTTTGCACACGCCAAGAACAATTAATAAACAATGTTCGAGTACCTGAGAGCTATTGTTGCGGGTGATGTATTTTATAGTACCTATTTGCCAAAAAGTAATATTTAAGAGTAGTAGAGTTCTTTGTGATAGAGCTCGTCCGGGGAAGGATTACCACTATACCTATTTCAGTAATGCTCGCATTGATGTGTTCCGGTTCGAAGGGTATGGTTTCCGGTGAAATTACAGGCACATGAGACTTTCCATCTAACGTCTCCGGGTGGTAACACGCAAGTGATATTATGATGTTGCTCGACAAAGGTCTCCCCATGACGACCGATCCGTTTATAACCCGTGGTCCGATAACGGAGTTCTAATGGTCGATGAATGGGCATTGATTTTTGCCTATGGTCCTAACAATCGAACCACGGTAAAATCAAACTACCAGTAAGCCCAAGAGATGTGCCATCCACCAGTCCGCATTGGGTCTGCGTGGATTAAGACCCAATAAATCTTGCCAGTAAGCCAGTAGCCAGCGGTAACATTACCTGGTGGTAAGACTATTCAGCAAGAGTCTGTCTTGGTGGGTACACGTGGGCGCTTTGATTGTCCTGTCACTTGCTGACATAAAAAAAAAGGCTAGTAATGGTGATGAAGTCGACTACAATCTAAAACACATTTTTATGGGAGTATTATTATAGAGGAAAGAATTTGATTCCACTAGTAGGTAAATAATGAAGAATTTATAAGACGTAGCCGACATGACAAGGATGAAAAGTTTCAATATTTTTGGAACAGTGTCATAAAAGCCATTAGTGTAATTGTAAACCAACAATTCACTACATGGAAGACGAGATGTAGAAAAAGGAGCATCATAATCATCAGCATCATCATCATATCAGCCAATAGTCTTCAACTGCCAATAGGCCTCCATCAAAAAGCGCGATGACAAACGATTCTGAGCCTTCACCATCCACCGACATTCTTTGACCGCTTTAGTTCTGAATTTCAGGTTAGCCAATCAGTCAGTCAGTCAGTTAGTCAATCATAACGCACCGATTTTATGATTTATTAATTCTTAATATATAGGTAGTATTAAAATTTTTATATAATATAATATGTAAGTATTAGCATTTAACAAAAATTAGGTATGCACATTTTATCCGCCACTACTTAATTTTCTACTCTCACTTTCTCCATCCATGGTTGCCTGGAAGAAATCGCTCTTAGTGATAAGGCCGCCCTTTGTATAGTTCGCACAGCGGATCTAGGCTTCCGTGAAGTTAGCCGTTTGTGATGCGTAAAGACAATTTAGTTTGAAAAAGCTCCATTGCGCATCGAAACGGCTAATTTCACGACGGCCGAGATCCGTTGTGAGAACTATACTTTGTTAATGTTTTTTATATTAGTTAATGAGTATTTTTTTGTGTACAATAAAGTGTTCATTCATTCATTCATTCATTCATTCATTCATTCATTCATTCATTCAATGATAATCATTTCAATATTGCTGTCACTAGATTTTGGATACCTACAATTCTTAATCAGGGGCCCATTGCTTAGTAAAATACAAGTTCATTATAATAACGATTGCTTCTGTTTTTCAGAACTCTTTTATTTCGAGCAACGAGTACGACAATTTCGTTAATCTTCGTGCGTCAACACTTTTCTAGCTTTTTACTAACCGACCGAAACTGTTTTAAAACGGCAACAAAATAAACATGAAAGCAAATCAGAGCATCATCTTACTACTCTACTGTTTATCACTACAGTTTGAAATAACTCTACATATTATTATCTTGACGATTGAAGAACGATGTGTCGCCACAGAGGTGTCGCGGCGGGCGAGGGTCCACCTGCGACGCAGGAGGTTGCGGGTTCGATTCCCGCCTTGGAAAATATTCCTGCAAATATTTGTTCCGGGTGTTCTGAGTATTTTCTAAGTATAATAAAAAATATCTAAGTATCTAATCTAATAATATCTAAGGATTGTAGGATCAGTCATCAAGTACCAAGCTATGCTTAGCTTGGGGCTAGATAATGCTGTGTGGATTGTCCAGCATTATTTATTATTTATTTATATCTACAAGCGTGGCGCAGCTGCCTTTGGATGGTGACCAGCAGTGGCAATTACAACAGAGCGCTTCCATGCTTCGTGAAAGTGGTTTTCTAAAGTTGTTAGACAAATTCAAGTTACATTTTTAGTAAAATAAAATCACAAGGATCACTTTGAAACGACTTATAATAGGCGAATTTACGCTAAGTTCCACGTGCTCCAGCCTAGAAGAATTTGGCAAAAGAATTGGCTGAGTTCCTAGTTTTTTTTTTAATTTCTCGTCCAGGCCATGAAGTTGGCCGTCTCTCGCTTAGGGGAGGCAGGGGGAATGGCTCTCACCCCAATAACTTGCTAAACATGGTGCACACAAACACGGCACGTGTGCTAATACGCGGGGGAATTGCGTTTCTGCAGGTACCAAAAATTTAAATCTGATGTAACTAATATTTTAAGAAAGACATTAAAATTTTGTTTTAAAAAGATGATATTTTAATAATTAATGTTTTATTATTCTTTCATACTTCTAATTAAAAAAAAAAACACTAATATTATGAATGCGAAAGTTTGAATGTTTGGATGTTTGTTCCTCTATAACTCGACAACCAATGAACCGATTTGGCTGAAATTTCAAACATAGATAGATAATGACTGAGAATAAGACATCTTATCATTTTATCCCGGAAAAAGGTACGTTTCCCGAGTTTCACGCGAACGAAGTCGCTGGCAACAGCTAGTAAAAAGTAAATAATAGCCCTACAAACTTACTTTTCTATATCCAGAGGCGAGCATATATGTAGCCAAAAGCTATTACGTTTCCTGAGAAATAAATAACATTTGGAATCGAATGCGAAGCGAAGAACATGCGCAAATTAAACTAATTTATAGAACGATTCTAAATGATTTAGATTGTTATTGCAATTGAACGAAATTCTAATGAAAGCGATAGGTAAAACTCAATAATAGAGATCAGCATCATGAATTAAGTAAGTAATTGCAATAGGTATTTGCAATGAGCATTATCGTGTGACAATTAACACGGCCAGACTCATCATCATTTTTCTGCTCAGAAAAATCTTAAGAATCAACTCTTATCTAAACTTACCTAGAGTATATCAAATTGTCCTAAGATATACTAGTTTTATACTATAAACTGTAACTGACTCATATCCGAAAATCAAAAATCAAAATCAAAAATTATTTATTCAGTAGAATCACAAGGATCACTTTGAAACGTCTTACAAGCTAGGAAAATTTACACCAGTTCCAACGCGCCCATGCCGTAAAAGAACTGGCAACAACACCGGCTGGGTTCCTATCGCTTTTTTGGCATGACCCTTGCTATTGTTATGGATTCCAAGTAGAGTTGGAGCACATTCGTCCCAAGCTTTTTTATCATCTAGGTAATCGGTTGTTTTATAGTAAGCTTTTTGAGACAGATTTTGTTTAATTAAGTTTTTAAATTTGACAATTGATAAATTTTGTATGTCGCTTGGGACTTTGTTAAAGAAGCGTACACATTGACCGACATTTTTTATTTTTAATAGGTACTTTGTGTAGATAATATTGAACAAAAATATGATTCTGATTTTGAACTACGATCAACTAAAACAAAAAAAACAAAACAGTCGCACCGAATCACAATAAAATGCGAAAACAACTCTATGACGTCACGCCAACGTCTATTTTCCCAGCACGCGGTTACAAAAATACGCAAAAGCAATTTTATCATCTGTGGCGATCCTCTCACAAACTTTTATGTCATCTGTGGCGATCGTTCTTCCACACGGCCCGTTCTTGGTTACCTTTCAGCTATAGGTACGCTTTCGTGTTAGAAAATGATAAATGAGGTAATTTGTTAGCGGGCAAAACAACATGTTCAGAATTCAGTTAGGTAAGAGAGCTGAAAACGATATCCTTCACAAAGGAGATAAAGTAGAGATATTACAGGACCTTACCAGGTGGTAGGACTCTTTAGCAAGAGCCCGTCTTGGTGGGTACCACCGCAGTGCCAGATATTCTACCTCCAAGCAGTAGTGTGCAAGCTGCACTGTGTTTTGTGTTACGATAAAAAAAAATGGAACAAATAGACAGAGAATATAAGATGCAGATTTTCACTTGTAATAAAATTATTCAGAGGTTTTTGGCAAAGTCATAACATCTATTGCAGATTAGATAGATATAGTTTAGTGTCCAGTTGGATTGTAATTCCAAATAGAGAGCTTGCCCGTTCGACCCAAAACATTTGATTCAAGTTATCCATTCTACCCACACCTACTTTCTATTGTTTAAATTAAAACAAATGATAAGTGCATAAATCTTACACTAATTCCTAATTGTGAGAGAAAATAAAAAATATTATATTATTATTATAGTGAAACACTAAAGTAGAAGGGTCAGCAGACAAAAAACGGCATGTGACAATGAAAAACTCTCTCTGGTGTGCCCCCCGGCTAGATGGAGCGATGACCTTAAAAAGGCGGCGGCCAAAAAGTGATGATGATGATAATTATTATTGTAGCTAAGCGATTTGTATTTCGTTCGATTTCGCAACTTAGGACAGACATTTTCATGGTAGACCAGCAGTTTTTTTTTTTTCATCAATAGGAAAGAGTAGTTTTTTAGCTAGAGGACTGGAATTTATTCGATTATTTAAGACTCACCCATTGGGCATTTCTGCGTTGAGCTGGTCCAGAAGCGAATCCACGGTAGGCCTCGCCGATGCAGGGCTGGCCGCTCCATTGGTTCTCACGAACCCATCAGTTGCTGCGGAACATAACACAAATTAGAAGAACAGCAGGATATGAAGGAAGTTTTTAACATAATCTTCACTAAAAACGGAATATTTACAATGATTTGGTTTTGTTGATTTATGATATATTTCAGCGCAGTTTTTTTTATGCCAAAGTGACAAGACTATCCGGTCGCCCGCCTGATGTTAAGCGCCACGCCTGACCATAACAGATGCAGTGCCACCCAAAGCTTAAAGTTTTCAAGTTCTGCGTGGCACAGCACTGCGCTCATTACCCCGAAACGTCGTTGTTAAGTCTCTTTCGCCCAGTAATTTCACTTGCTACAGTGCCCTTAAAACCTAAACACAGTGCAGCTTGCACACTACTGCTTGGAGGTAGAATATCAGGCACTGCGGTGGTACCCGGCAAGATGGACTCTTGCTAAAGAGTCCTACCACCAGGTAAAGTTACATACACCATGATCACATATTATATTTATAGTGAAAATTTGCTTGAAAATTCCCAGTTGTGACCAGAGCTGGAAACTTTTAATGAGCTAGACAATATTCATATTGTTTATCAACTTGGGTACCGTCGCGGTAAAGTACTTTTGTTTCAACACTAAACTAATTTTGACGACCGATGTGGCGCAGCGTGATCCTCCTGCGACGCGGAGGTTGCGGGTTCGATTCCCGCCTCGGGTCAAATGTTTGTACGATCTACAAATATTTGTTCCGGGTGTTCTAGGTATTTTCTATATAATAAAAAATATCTATCTATGTATTGTATTGTATTAAGTATATATCAGTCATCTAGTACCCATAATACAGCTCTGTTAACAGCAGCTTACCTTGGGGCGCTGTGTAGATGATGCTGTGTGGTTTGTCAAAAAAAAAAAATGATTCCTCGCGAATTTAACTATTGCTTTACGGTATGATTCGACTGTACCTACTCTTATAAATTAACGAAACAAAGTGCATAGATCTTATTGAAATACGCCAGTTGGACAATGATTTGTAGCCTAAGAAACACAAAGGAATGGACATTATTACTGCTTGGCTAGAAATCAAGTGTCATTGCATTAAAAATTAGGGTCAGGAGGCAAACGAACCCACTGGCACGCTCTAGTTACTATTTGGCTTCATCAATTAGATATAGCAATATTAAATTACACGGATGTCAAATTTATTAAACGCTTCTGCCAGAGCAATTGTTCACGGATTGTGATGTGAACTTATGGTAGTATAATCACATAGCGGATTAATTTTATTAATAATAATCACCCTTCTAAAGATTCTAGATTCTAGAGTGACATATTATAATACATAAACTTATATGTAATTATGATACATTAAGGTTTTCAGTCTTTTATGAAGCCATTGTTAGGTTTCAGCCTTTTAATGACCTAACTGAGGTCATGTATGAAATTGTATGTGTATGACAGTGGCTGAATAATATTCTAACTGAAGTACACGGAAAAAAAAATTCTGCAGAATCGGAATAAGATCAATTGGTTAACTTTCAAAAACGAATTTCAGAAGGCATCAGCGGCCGCTGCGCTACGTCACAGCAGTAACGAATAGTCCGCTACGATTCGTCCGCTCAATGTATGTAAAGCCAAGAAGACTAGAAAATAACAGGTGGGTATGGCTAAATGGAATCATTGCCAAGACTAAGTGATGACAACAGTCTCTGTATATATACATACATACACGTGTCAAAGAAGCACGAAAAAACGTTGAGAGATAAACGACTTTGGGATTTAGAGAAAAAGGTTCTAAATAAGCTGTACTGGGATTTATTAGTTTAAAAAATATCGGTGTGTTAAAACAATAATTTCAGCCTGCGATTTATTGCACATTAATCTGACTAACGCCCATGCTAACGCAGTTGGATTCGACCAGACTCGAATAAGCGCTATTCTCCGAACAAATCGAAATTATTCGAGAGTAGACAGCTTCCTTGTATTTGACATTTCTCATTCCACGGAATAGTTATTCCAGAAGTTGGTCGAACCCACCCCTAATGATAAACGGAGAGACATAGAGACAGAGAGTCGGAGACGTCACTAGGTACATTTAATACTGACGTAAGCACTAAGCAGTTTGTTGTCTGAGTAGGTGGGGGTACCTACCTAAAACCTAAACCACTCAAAAAATAGAATAGTTTTCTCTCCCTAATTATAGGGGTACATTTATATTTATAAGTATTTTTTATTGTTTTTGGATAGTTATGTTTAGTGTTTTGTGATGTACCTGCCAGTCTGTTTCTGCTCTGTGTTTTTTGTTTGTGCTGTCGAATAAATACTTTTCTTTCTTTCTTTTAAGCACCAATCACTGTACTCGACATCGTCTTCTTCATTTATTTTATGAATGGCCTTCGGGCGGCCTGAGAACTCTGTCACCAGAGTTGGCCACTGACTCACACGAACTTACTTACTTATTTTTTGGCTTCAGGGACTGTTCGCCACAATTTTGATTTCGTCTCCTGTCGAATTTTTATAACAGTTCTACTCACTTCAGACAGTTTTACAGTTTACTAATATGTCATCTTGTCACGACAGTTTTTATTTTGTTGCGACCTATTATTACGTTTGTTATTGTGTATAGTTAACTTTAATTTTGATCTTGTTGATGGCAAAGACATTGAGAATCGATGTTGTGAATACTCTTTCCTCTAAGGTTGATGGTATGGCCACAGAACATGCAATAGTAAGACAGGGCTTCAAAGTCAAACGTCTAAATTTAAGTGTCAGCGCGTTGCCAGAACACATCGAGTAGGTACATAACTCAACTGGAAGATGGAGGGTTTTGTTGGATTGCTGGGGGCATAAATGGTTTATGTATATTTTTACAATATTACTAGCTTCGTCCCAGCTTCGCGCGGATGCAATGAAACCGCACCCGTGCAAAGCCGGGGCGGGTAGCTAGTAATAAATATAGCCTATGTTACTCAAGAATGATGTAGCATTCTAATGGTGAAGAGTCTAAGAGTTTTTGAAATCGTACCAGTAGTTATTGAGTTTATTAGCATCAAACTAAAATAAAAAAATACAAATCTTTTCTCCTTATAATATTAGTATAGATGTATATTATGATATACCTGTATGTATATGTAGTTTGAAGAGTTTTGCTATAACTAAGAAAAGGTGGCTTGAAAATGCTATTCAACTAATCAATGATATATTTGACGTTTTTCCTTACGTTTTTGAAAGTTTATGACGTCTCAAATAGCTAATTCGAACACTGTTTTTCGAGAATTCCAGATAAAGTATTCTTAGAGTACCTACTTATCACGATTGCCCTAAACTATACAATAATTCAAACTATACCTATAGAAATAGTGAAATACTAAGCAACAACAACAGGAAATACATCAGATATTTTAGCTCAATTTTATTAGAGGAAGTCAAAATCGTAAAAATAATAATTAATTTTCACGCCATCGTAAACGAAACGTCCATCACTTCATATTGCGCCATCGATAACATCTAGCAAAAAAAAAAAACTATCAGAGACTCTAACAACAGAATCTAAGGTAGCTTTCCACTGGAGCGAATACCGACGCATAACAATACACACAAAGTAACAGGGGGGGGGGGGGCGGGGGGGCAGTTAACAATTAAAATAAACATAAATCTATTGGACCGCGATGACTGGCAATACGTGACAGTGGGTTGCAGATACCGTAAATTGTATGAACATGCCGCAAATGTCGTCATCAAAGCGCACTTGTCATAAGCGACATTTACCTAGTGGTAGGACCCTTTTCGCAAGAATCCGTCTTGGGAGGGTACCACCGCAGAGTTAGATATTCTACTTCCAAGCAGTAGTGTGCAAGCATTACTGTGTTTAGGTTTGAAGGGCACTGTAGCAAGTGAAATTACTGGGCGAAAGAGACTTAACAACAAGGTCTCGTGGTGATAAGCGCAGTGCAGTGCCACGCAAACACTTAATAACTTTGAGCTTTGGGTGGCACTGCATCTGTAATAGTCAGGCGTGGTGCATTGATTGTTTTGTCACTTGCTGACATAAAAAAAATAAAAAAAGCGAAAGGCGAAAAAAGCGCCGCTTTAGTGGAAGGTGTTCTTAAAGTTAAATAAACTGAAATCAAGCTTGCGTCGTAGGTGATCTATTTCTGTTAGTAGGATTTGGCCTTGCCAGAAGATAGTGTTTGTTTCTAATACTGTAAACAAATTGGACTGAAATGAAGGAAGAGTAAAATTTTACTTCATTACCAGAAAACCATCGAAATGCGATTAAGGAATTATATAATTTTTACCAAATATATTCCAAAATAAAATAATACGTATTTTGGATAGTATTATTTTATAAAAAAGTACTTGCATAATTATCCCTAATTTAAATTCAACTTATAACGTTTTCTATCTTAATAAATTTGTATCTACTATATTTTTTCCTGACTAAATGATAATCAAAGCACGATATAATTTGTAAGTGTTTTTTTAGAGACTGTAATTTGGTGTTCAAATATATCTTTTAGGGGCTCCTGGGGCACAGAAGTATATCTAGATATACTTCTAGACCTAACTACACTATGAAACATAAACAAGTAATTTACGGTGCTTCAAATGCGCGAATAGGTTTTAGTGGTATTACTTATTGGTGCAAATAATATCTTGAATAGTTGGTTTCTAAAATTTGATCCCTAAAATGGAGTGGCCATGTTTGACATAAAATAACAACAAATTCAAGAGTAGTAGAGTTCTTAGTGATAGAGCTCGTCCGGGGAAGGACTACCACCATACCTATTTCTGCCGCCAAGCAGTAATGTGAGCATTGCTGTGTTCCGGTGTGAAGAGTATGGTTTCCGGTGAAATTACTGGCACATGAGGCTTTCGATCTTAGCCTCAAGGTGACAACCCGCGAGTGATACCTCTGGTATTGCAAGCGTCCATAGGCTGCGGTAACCGCTTACCATCTTGTGGGCCGTACGCTTGGTTGCCACTTCAGTTGTATAAAAAAAAAAAAAAAAAACAACGCGAACAAAATCGCGGTGAGTTCCACTAGTTAGAAAATATTTCAGTCAATGTTATTCTAAAATGATTGATGCATGTTCTCTACGGATATGATAACATTGAATCATGCTAGAAAATTGGGGTCGGATGTCAGTAGCAATAAAACCAACTGGACTCAGTCTCAAGGCTCAACTAAACGAATCATATCTTAGTATAATAAATTATCTCGATAATCATAAAATGTTGGCTACATTTTTGAATGGATTTTGGTAAACGACGGTTCAACGGGTTCAACTTGAAGATTGATTTACGCAGAACAGATGATTTTATCAATGAAAAAAGACGAATTACCAAACAAATGTCACAGAAAAAATGTTTTTCTTTATTAATAAGAGGACAATTTTCATGTCATGTTATTGTTTTACTTTTAACATTATTCATAGGTTTATAAGTGTGTAAGCATAAGTCATTTTTTATATACGAGTACATTGGCAGTGGCATCCAATCAAACAACCCCATTGTTAAACAATAAAATCTAAAACATAGCGCTTGCGCCTCGCATCCCGCCCTCAGTATGTGGGTTTATAGCTTCATCAATTTCTTTGAATGAAACTATAGTTAGTAAGTATAGTCACATAGTTATGCGTTCTGCATGTCTATTGTTGCAACAACCACTTTAAGTAGTCCATATTGTTTGTAACCTGGAAGAAATAATGTAAATCACTCACCATTCCTGTCATTATAGGCCGCCCTATCGTAGTTCCCATATCGCGCGTGACTCAGGTCATCCAGCAAGGAATCTAATTCAGTAAGATGCCCTTTCCCTGTCCGTCCATAGCCCGCGGTACTATACCCTGGACTGGTAGCGCTATAGCTGTTATAGCCCGGACTGTGGTTCACGTTTCCAGTAGTGTAACCTGGGCTATTCGTTGCACTGAAGTTGCTGGAATTCCCTGCGTTGTACCCAGGACTGTTTGCTGTGCTACCAGTATTGTAGCCAGGGCTATTCGCGTTGTATGATGTGTAAGTGGTAGTGTAGCTCGGAGATTGACTGTAGTTCTGTGTGTAGTCTGTGCTTTTCTTGAGGGAACTTGTGTTTTGGTATGTGGGCTGGGGACAAAGAGCTTTTATTAGATATTAGATTGAGCTTAATAAGACCTAACCTCCTTCCTTCTTCGTTTAAGCCTCTACCTTTGACTATTGACTTTTTTAATCATCATTATCATCTTCAAAATATTATTATTTAGTCCAAAAGATGTCTACTGCTGGACATAGGACTCTCTCAAAATATGGCTACAACGACTGATCTTGAGTCTTAAATAGGAAGTTATTGGGGTCCTTAGTTAGGGTCAACCATTGAGTTTTGGTCTATCCTGAATCATCATCATATCAGCCAGTAAACGTTCACTGCTGAACATAGGCCTCCCGCATATACTGGAGCGACGACCGAACTTGAAAATTAAAATTTCGAAAGATGTGCTATTGTGGGGCACTGGATTCTCGGTGGATAAAGACCGAATTACTTACGCTTGAGAGTGAGCCAGTATCCCAACAGTGGGAACTAAGAAGGCTGGTCAAGGTGTCTTTGAGTAATTAGTTGCCCTACCATTACTAACTTCCCGAAATATCTTTTTTATTTCAGGAAGGTTTTTCATGAAAAGGGTTGCCAAGTTTTTCTTAGTAACAATATTATTTTGAACGTTTTATTTTAACGTAAAGGTATTAACGATCTAAAACCACAGAATATAAATAGTACTTCAAAACGAAGGAAGTGGTCGAGTTTGAATATTAAACAGTACAACTGGTACTTTCTCGTGGGAGTTCGTGCACATTTAAGTATATTGAAAGGTATCTATAATTTCGTTTAATACAAAAACTAGTAGACATGCCTACGACTTTGTCTGCGTTGAGTTTGTTTTTATACAAACTTCTGGCTGCTTTCTCTGTGCGTTGAATTTTGGGAATTCTTTTATTAGTGCACCTGTATACATTAAAATGAGCAGACCTTCCAAATTGCAGGTCTTTAGGACGGTTTAGATTGTGCGTTGATTGTCAGTTTAAACGAAACAGTCACTTTGGAAGAGTGTAACACTCGATAAGCTGTTGGTCCCTTCTGGGACCTTTGAACAGCATTATAACTTCGTCACCAGAATTCATCATCATCATAGACGTCCACTGCTGGACATAGGCCTCCTCTAAAAAGTACTCTGACGACTGATCTTGAGCCTTCATTATCATCAGACTTCCTCTAATGTCATAGGTCCATCGAGTTTTTTTTTTATACAACTGAAGTGGCAACCAAGCGTACGGTCCACAAGATGGTAAGCGGTTACCGCAGCCTATGGACGCTTGCAATACCAGAGGTATCACTCGCGGGTTGTCACCTAAGTCTTGATGCTAAGATCGAAAGCCTCATGTGCCAGTAATTTCACCGGAAACCATACCCTTTACACCGGAACACGGCAATGCGAGCAATACCGCTTGGCGGCAGAAATAGGTATGGTGGTAGTCCTTCCCCGGACGAGCTCTATCACAGAGAACTCTACTTCGAGTCCTACAGTCCTCTACATCGTTTTCCAGTTCACGATCGTCACCCGACAACCTTTATTCCCCAGCGGTTATCGGTTCTACAAGCTATATTTCCTGTCCCACTGACACTTCAACTTGCTTATTCTAAGAGCTATGCCGGTGACCTTGGTTCTTCTACGGATTTGCTCGTTTCGGATTCAGTCGCGTAGTAAAAGGTTGGGTTCACCAGAATTGGGTTACCATTAAACTTTATCTACACCTAGCTAGCTTATTTACGTTTGCTATTTGTAAAGAACTGCTAGAATTGAGCACCCAACCACAAGTGAATTATAAACGACTCTTGGCACCGCTCCGATAGTAAAATATAATTGTAATATAAACTATCGTTTTCTAGCCTCCATATACCTACAACACGCAATAAATCATAGAATAATGAGACATTTTAGGGGACTATATATTGAAAAAGTTTAACCAACAGGTTTTTGGCAATCAGGTTTTAATGATTTTAGATGCATACGATACTGGTCCACTACATAAGCGTTTATAGCAATAATGAAATAATATTACACTAACTGTATGCTGAAATGTTAGACAAATGTGGTAGTATAAGGTACTTAATTAAATCAATATGTCCATAAGAAGATAATGAAGTTAAATAACAGAACAGTAAATAAATCAATAAGACGTAGAGGAATAATACTATTATAGGTAGCTGTTCGCTGAGCAGAAGACCTCGCAAGCACAAACTTTTAAAAGTGAGCAATTTACTGCATTTTGAGGAGCTATTCTGCTCATCACGCTGAAGATCTTCATCAGATCTTCACCATTTTTTTCGAGACCAATATAAAGTTACTGTTAAGTAGTAAGTAGGTGCTTTTAAAATAAAATAAAAAACTACTTGTATAATACTTCAATAAAATTGTTATGGCCAGCTAAAGACATGGCAGACTCATCACTAGCAGACATGAAAAAAAACCTTATGAAGCTTCAATAAAAAGAATATGGTGATCAAGAGAAGGTCCGAAAGAACTGCATTTCCAATCATTTTTAACGAATATCAAAGCGACATCTATAATCAAACTGAACAGACTGGTTTCTTGGCCGCGCGCCAAAGAAGATGGCCAACTAAAGTCGTCCCAGTTATTGCTGCAAAACCTAGATGGCGCACTACGCTGATAATAACCAAACAGGCAAAGAACAGGATATATTTAATGGAATTTCCATATTAGCTAATCTAATGTTGTTTAATTTTAGAGAAACATATACAATGTTATCTAGCTTTTCGGGTAATTAACATAGAATGTTGTTATTCTAAGGTAATTAATACCTACTAATATTTTAGGTGCATGTATAGTTCTGCAAAGACAAATTAGTTAGAAAGGCAATGGAGCTTTTTCTAACTAAATTGTCTTTGCGCATCACAAACGGCTAACTTCACGGAAGCGTAGATCCGACGAGAGAACTATACCCTGTGTACACTGCGCCTTTTGACTCTCAGTTACTCACCGAAGACGGTTTAGCGTAATCCGAAGAGATGTTCCTGGAGCCGTTAATAGACCCATATCCCGTCGACGTGGGAGAGCTGAGACTGCCTCCGGGAGAGCTCAGCCTGCCCGGCGAGGTCCCCCTGCCGAGCGGCGAGCTGGTCCGACCGGGTGAGTTGGTTCGACCGGGTGAGTTGGTCCGACCGCCAGGCGAGTTGGTCCGACCGGGACTGCCGACGCGGGCGCCTGGGTTTATAGAGTTCTGAAGGTCGGCGAGCAGAGCATCTGAAATTAAGAAGAGAGGTGTGTTTTTGCAGTGTTTTAGCCGATTGTTATAGGATGATAAACCACCCATAACCAGGAAATGTTCTAAACAGAATCTGCCAAACAATGGATGAGTTATAATAAAAATAAAAATTAACGTTATGGACGACCTCAGCGCAGTACAAGTGATCAAGAAATAGGCATGATGACAGTAACTAATAATCATTAAAATCACGTTTTCACCTTATGAAAAAGGATTTAAGGAATTCAAAAACCATATTTATTTTTACATTAGATGCGAGATTGATAATATTTTTATTATAATAAAACTACAAAATACAGCAATCCGCCATAAAAGGCTAAACGCCGATCCAGGAGCATCTTGGATCCCTGATTGGTGGCATCAAAAAAATAGCAGAATTTTTAACGGTATTGCTAAAATTTTATATTGAAAACTGACATAATGACGTCACCGCTGTCACTCCGCGACTCAGCGCGTTTTAGCGTGATATATAAAATTCAAACTTCAATCGCATTTTTTTTACTACTAAACTATTAATTTCTGGAATATTAGGTTATTTTTTTGCGTAAAGTCAATACTTCTGAATACAATAGAACAGTCATTCAAAATCAGTCATCATGCCTATTGCAGGTTTCCTTAGCATTCGCATGATATGCAAATCCTGTCCTGGTCTAGTAGCTCCTGGTCTAGGAAAGCTAGAAACAGATTATTCATCTTCTTATGAATTGAAATGAAATTCGGTTTATTTGACAAACACACAGAAAGAAAACAAAAAATATAAAACAATTGCTGTTCGTTAATCTCGCCGGCTAAACCGATTTGGCTGATTTGGCAATTTGCACGAAAGGGTATCCATGAGGATTCCCACACGTAAAAAAAAAAAAAAAAAAAAAGGAAAGGTTTAAACGGTGAGAAAAATAACGCTGCGCGGGTCAGCTAGTATGTCTACTTATATAAATCTTGTTTAATAATACAGTAAATATATACTATATAGTACAGTAGTTCGTGTAGTATGTAGCGTATAAATTGTACATACTTACATGTATAATTATCATTTTTTTTTTGTTTACAGTATTTTCCTGGGAGTAATACAAACTAGGTACTTCCTGGAAAATAGTGTAAACAAATTATAACAATACACTTGTAAACTTGGATGGAACCAATAAAAATATTACAGAGGAGGCAATTAAGTTAATGTTAAATAGAATAAGGTAAGTTTGTATAACACATGAAATAAATAAATAAATAAATTGTTATTCCGGTATGCGTAATAAACAATGAGGGACAAGGAAATAAATACTTAGACTTAACTTACATAGAACTCAGAGCTAGGTTTGGTACGTACGTCGTATTAATCTTAGGTCAATTTAGTTAGATGAAATAATAAGGTAAAAAGTAGAATTTACTATGGAACTTGTGAGTTTATCCGATTCATCATTTTACTGGTGGTTGGACTCTTCAGCGAGAGTTCTACATGGTGAGTGCCAGCCAAACGTCCATAAACATCTAAACACTCTTTATTTCAATAAATTCTTCTCAACTATTTATTTATTATAAGTATAAGTTAACTGAATGGCGTCCGAGAAGTGGTTATAGGAACGTTGGTCGTCCAGTAGCGCGATGGACAGACGATATAACAGAAATCGCGGGCTGAACCTGGATGAGACTAGCACAGGGCCGAGAGGTGTGGCACATACAAAGGGAGGCCTATACCCAGCAGGGGGTGAAATCGGGCTGAGGATGATGATGATGATGATGATGATGAAGTATAAGTGCCTAGAAAAGTTATTCAATGAATTTCCTATGCTATGAATAACTTAGTTGACCGTCAGTGGCAATTTCAACTAAGCGTTTCCGTGCTTCGGATGGCACGTATGACACTTGTAACGCTTGATTATTAGTAGGTCTTGGTAAAAAGAATATTAGATTTTGAACCTTGATAATCCTTGATAAAACAACAATTTAAACAATTAAAAGAGTAGTAGAGTTCTTTGTGATAGAGCTCGTCCGGGGAAGGACTACCACCATACCTATTTCTGCCGCCAAGCAGCAATGCGAGCATTGCTGTGTTCCGGTTCGAAGGGTATGGTTTCCGGTGAAATTACAGGCACATGAGACTTTCCATATAACGTCTCAGGGTGGTAACACGCAAGTGATATCTATAATGTTGCACGCGTACATAGGCTACGGTAACCGCTGACCATCAAGTAGGCCGTACGCTTGGTTGCCACTTTAGTGGTATAAAAAAAAAAACAATTAAAATTCGCGCAATGAAAGCTCTATCGACTTTATCCTTTCCAATACTCGTTCGTCAAGAACTAGTTTGCTTTTTGGGAGGGTTCACTGTCCCTCATAGAGCAGACATAACCATCTTATTGTATACATAATAAATGTCATAATGCCTTATCAGCTAATGCGTAAGCCTCATGGTAGAGATAAGCTTTTGTTTAGGAACGCTATAAGTGTCGTTTTGTAAACAAGGTAGATACTTATTACGATATAATGTTGCAGTAACAGTTATAATAAAAACTAATTATTACGCCAAGACAGAATAAACATCTACGCTTATCATACAAATGTTTGTCCAGGGTGAGAATAGAACCCGCAATTATCTACAGCGCAGAAGGCTACAAATTGACTAACAAGTGAGGCCAGTGTCAAACTACCTAACACATTCACATTGAAGAGAATAACGTTCATCCTTAGACCCAAAAACAAATGTTATAATAAGTAATAGCTAGGTAAGTAAGTACTTAAAAATATAGTAAATTGTAGTTAATTAATACCTAGTCCATGTACGGTTTCATTGATTGTAGCGTAGTCAGATTCAGGAATACTTGAAGAAACTTTCATTATTTCCTTCGGCAGATTTTTTTTTGTCGGTTTTTTCATTATTTTTCCGTAGACATCTTCATTAACGAAATAATGGGTTGTAGAATGTCGTGCCATGATGCAGACAGACAGGAAATCCAATCACACAACACTCTGGCCACAGAGAAATGTTCAAAGGATACTGGCCGCCAAGAATTTGCAAGAAACACAATTAAAATAAAACAAAAATATAGAATTCGGTGCAAGGGTAAAGGAATGAATTCTAAATTTAAATAATCTGCATTTGGACGAGTAAGGCGCGAGCGGCTCTCTTATGGGTTGGTGCAAACTGATTCATTTGACTCAAGCGTGAAGCGCTAAGCTTGCGAATGAACTACCTACGTACATCGATGTACAAGAAATGAAGAACAATATTGTTCAATAACAGCTCTAAAAACTGAAAAAATGTAAATAAATTATTTAAATATAAATTATTTTTCCTGGTCCTTTGTTATAGTAATTACCTACTAGGTACCTACCCACTTACATAGTTAGATTAGTAACTTACCGTAGAACATAGTAGGTCCTATGCCAACAGTTAATCAGATGCAAAAGCGCTTGTGCGATAAGGCAATCTTGACCCAGCAAAACCTGTTTCTCAAGTACTAGTAAGCCAACTAAATTCAGTACTTTATTATGTTTGATGATGTGAAACCGATATCGATAATGCGACTCCGACGCGAGAAGAACGCTGACGATGCATTCACAACATGGAATTTATGAAGGCGTCATAACATGTTATATACCTAACTCGCTTTGGTGAGGAATTTTTCCGTTAGAAGTTTAATCTTGGAAATACTCAAAATTTTGGACCGTTTGATGGACATAAAGTATGATAAATTGAGAATCTAATTGAGTCAGAGGGGAAATAAATATAAAGACATACTAATCATTTGATTTTTAATTGGTATAATTCAAAGTTTATGAAAACTGCAAGAAAATGAAGATTTTTCTTGTAACTAATTCCAATTTTTAAAAAGACGAACAATGTTAACAAACTATGAAGGAAAGAACCCTAGAGAATACAGTGTAATTATTTATAGGCGACTGATTGGATTGTCTCAAAACCACATTACGAGACTTGGGATAGAATTTAATAATAGGTAATTAGGACTTAATATAATATAAATCTGTCACCAGAGTAGGCCACTTACTCATACGAACTTACTTTAGGACTTAATGTGTTTTATTTCATTTAACATAGCATATTATAAGTATTGCTTACTATAGAAGAAACACTAGCAGATCTGAGTTGTATTTGAATTTAGGTATTTTTTTTAGAGTATATTAAATATTAATAGGTCGCTGTAATGAGTTTAACGTGATTCGTTGTTAATGCTAAAACTATTTTCTAAGAAATGGATCCTGTAGATGAAAATATAGAAACTGCGGTGTTTAAAATGTATGATTTCAATAAAATTTGGTAGTGAGTCAAACTTGAATGAAACTAAGAATTTTAGCTTAGCAGTGCAATTCGATAGTTTCGTAGACGCCTGGCAATTTTACAACAGCATGCTACTTGTAGCATGAATAGGGCAAAAATAACAGGCGAGCGTTTTAAAGTAAGCGTTAGGAATGAAATAATTTCATAGTCCACGTCCGCTCTTGATGCTAATCGTTTATTTTTGAATATATAATGTCATTTGTAAAATTCTGGATGATATTTTTGCTGATACTATTAATATGGCTGTAAAACGGTTTGTTATTTTTAATAGTTATATTTAATTCACATACCATGTCCTACATACAAACCTAAACACAGGCAGAATATGTGGCGCTGCGATGGTACCCATCTCACTACCCACCCACAAAAACGAACTTTTGTTGAAGAGTCCTTCCTAACACTAGGTAAATGTTATCCTGATGTAGCTTATATTCCCAAATACCTCAGTGAACATGGGCTGATAAATGATAAAGAAAGCATTGATTATATCCAGGAGTCAATGATGATAGATCAGCCATAGACTGCTAACTTATGATTTGTTCAATATATGAAACAAAATCGGTCAAAGCGTAAGAACAATATTAACGCTAGTGCTTTGGGAAACTTGTAAAAAATATACCGTTATTATGATAGCTCGCATGTAATTTGTAAACAATAGCACAACAAATAAAAGCGATTTACAATTTGCGGTTCAAACCACAAGGTTATCTGGAGACGGCCAGTTGACACTTCGCCTTGGTCAACTGATATAGTATAGCTAAAGAATACTAATTATTACCACGGTATAGCAGTGTTCTCAATAGTTTTGTTATAAATCGAAGATTCAAGAAACTATAAACGCTAGACCTAGAAATGTAGGCCTTTAAATAATATTGAAAGCGATCCTAACTAAGATTGCTACTCTAAGATCTCACACAGTCATGGTAACCTGATCACTTTCAAAAACCGTAAAGCTGTGTATTTTAAATAATTTCCCGTTGATTTTAATGCTCAAAGAAGATAAGATAATCTTCCTTGAAGACTGCTACGAATGGAATTTAGGATTCCCGAGTTCAATTAGAGTCCATTTGAAAAACTACCAAATAGGGGTTCTAATTTGAATGACGTGAACAATGTACTAAGGTTAACTTCGATCAAATTTGATCGAAGAAGGTTAAGAACAGAATTACATTAAAACAAAAAGCTCAATAAGTCCATTCCGATTGCGCAAGGTTTGTTTACCGTGGCAATCCCGAACGCTCTACTAACACGTTACCAATATAGCGCAAGGCCACACAATTACAACTCATGATTCATGAATTACTTCTAACTCCTCATTCCTTATTGTTCCAATAGTGAAACTTACCGAGGTATGCACTGAAATCTGTGAAGTACTTCTTCCATTCTGTAGACCTGAGCTCCGGGGGGTCACGCGGTCCACGATCAGCGCTATATTTTCTCTCCAACACGGGGGAGAACGAGACAGACTTGGGGGATGCTGAGCGCGTGCGCACGGAAGCCATCCCTCAGTATATAAGCGAGAGCTGGTCTCAAAAACAGACAGTCGTGGTCCGACCACGGCTAGGAGTAGACTGGTTATTTTAGGCGTGATGCTGGGTTATCTGCGACGCGGGCGCAGACGGTGATAGCGACACACTGTGGCTGGCGACAGTTACGCGAGACGTGCTATTCCCGTCAGGTGGTCATTTCCGCCGGTACATTTCGCAACTGATAGAGAACTAACTTCATTAACCTACTGATGATGTTCAAAACGTAGGGCCGAGTTACATAAGCGACAAATAGTGGGCGGGCGGCGCGGCGCCCTACAATCGCCCCGCAAAAGCGACGAAACGACGACTGGTGTTAACGCTGGTCACGAGTAAACAATATAAACCTTTATAGATGATGTGCTAGTTTACGTAGGTTGGGTACCTTAATTTACAACCGCGTAAACCATTAGTTTATTTTAGAGGCGATTTGGTAACAGGGGGTTAGGAGCTTTACGACTACATCTCTATTTGACCAGGTAGCAGATATGACTAGATCGCTTTGCACGTTTTTCTAGAACCACTATTCACAAAAGCCTTGTCTAGATTGCCGTATAATGTACGCAGGTAAAGTATCTACTTGATCGACCTTTTTGTGAGGAAGTTACAAAAGAGAACTGACCAAGACGTCTCTAAGTTGTTTGTATGTTGTATGTAATTATGTTTGATCATCACAAAAATTATGACAACCAACCTAGAGACGGTTCAGAACAGCACACGTATACCTACCTCGTTAGAGTTACCGAGGGTACGCCGATTGCAAAATAATGATCCATTGAATTAATGTGGGATAGCATGATTGGGACGCTCAGTAAATTACTTTAATGTTTATAATTACGAAAACTGCGGCATAATTACGCTTTGATGTCATTGCTCAACATTTAAATATGGACCAGAGAGGAATATGACAACATGTACAATAGCTACTATAATACATAATGCATATAGTATGCAGTTTTAGGATGAAGTATGCATAGTATTTTGAAAAGTTTGGCTTGATTTACGAATGGTATGTACATTGTACATACAAGAGGAAGTAAACATCTTTAAATTGAAAGATCTAGCGTGACGGGAGTTTAGCTATTGGTACAAAAGTGTCAATTCGTTCATTGTTTTATACAAGCAAGCACTAAGTCAGTGGGCGAGCCCATCCGTGGGTGGAGCTGATGGTAGAATCGAAGGCCGTAGTCTCACTCAGGTAATAAGACACGCCAAGAAACTATAAAGTCTTTAGCTGGATTAGGTTCATTTAAACATTTATACAGATTTGTTTACAGAGCTCACTTTGAGAATAGTACAGATAGTTTTTTTTTTTTTATAAGTTTTCAATATATAAAAAAAATAAACTACAATTTATTTTAAAGGAACCGTAACACTACAAAACGAAAAACAAAAAAAATATGCACGGGGATTTATAAAATAGGATAACTTGGAAATATTATTGAGAGATGGTATATTAAATTTAATATTCAATAGACCTGATTAGCTGCAAGGTTACTATCGACGACAGGATCAATCTTCATCAGTCACAGTTCAATGAACGTAATCATGTTAGTAAACATAGGTTATGTATAAGTTATTGCAAGTATTTGTAAGTTATTACAACCAGCAAACTATTTTTTAATGAGCATTGGAAGACTAATAATCCTGGTATTAGAAAATGCTTTTTCAACAATCTATTTTCTGAATCTGTATTCTGAATTCTCAGATTAGATTAGGTCAAGCATACTATGTAACTATAGATAGGTAATTCTAATGTTTATGATCCAAAAATAATGATTTTGCCTTTGTGTAATAAGATGAAAGACTGTAGAGACTTGGATCGCGAAGACCATAATCGGATTATCTTCCCACGTAGCCAACACGACAACAGAACATAAGCTTTAGTTTATTTCTATATACATATAATATTTAAACAAAAAATAATGTAGCCAAGTGCGAGTCGAACCTAGCAAATGAGCGATCGAAAAGTTCGAAACTAATTAATTAAAGCCACATACTCATTTACTAAAACAAAACCATTTTGACATGGCCTCCCATTTATTGGAATTTAATAAACCAAAAGTTCAGGCTATAAGTTGATCACTGAATTTTTTTTTATATATTCGAAATCTTAACAATTGGCAAATGGAAGGCCTTGATTAGAGTACCTCAATAGTAACCATGTGCCAATTTGTCGTACGCCATTTAAGGATTTTGGAACGAAGTATTGCTAAATCAGATATTTAGGACTAGCTACGCGTTTTAAAGAACGATGCACGCAAAAAGTAGTAAGACGTTTAACTTGAATAGTTCATCAGAAAGAGAAAATATCAGAGTTGGAACATAATCGCTACTTTTATCTCGTCCGAACATACTGTAATCATGAATTATGCATCGCAGCTAGTTTACGCTCACGTCGAAATTTCACACCATATAACGAAGGCTATGGAGAATAAAAATCTACAGCAAGTATGAACAGCTTAATATTTCAGCACGTACGTCTGCTGAGTTGAGTGACATGCTATCGAAGCTATGCATATTAACTTCCAGATGGAATGAATGTCGTACTCATAACAATATGTGTAGAGGTAGAGACACAGACATGTCTACAAGAACTCAGAAGTTAGAACAAAGCATGTTACCATTGTTGCAATTTAAAGTTCGATTAGAGTAGTTCTTTATAGTTTGGAAATCAGATCAAAACCGACGAGTCATGTTTTTTTTTATTTTTTTTTATTCACAATAATATATAATTTTTGACTATATTTATGGACTTGGGTGTTTAGCCCGCATATCTAAGGGTCGTAAGTGGTCAAGCGCAAGCCTATGGCTAATATATCCTATCTTATATATTCTCTTATATCTCTTATGGCTAATATATCTTGCGCTTGACCACTATCTCGCCTGATGTTAAGCGATGATGTGGTCTACGCTGGAGCACGCTTGCCTAAGAGCAACCTATTCACTCGTGAGTTGAAGACACCAAGTTATAACCACAAGTTATAAGTATCATGTTTTGAAGACGACCACTTAAAACGACCCTTAGATAAAAATCTACAGTGCGTCATAATCCAATTTTCTTTCTAGTTCTATATACGATCGCGGGTCAGCTTGACTGGCCGATTACGTCTCCCGGTTTTATTTATAGGCAATTAACACTGGATGTCGAGGCGTCGAACACCAAAGTCTTCATGTTTCTTTGATTGACTGTTGACAGCTTCTGACGCCAGATGTTAATCTTGTCGCGACAGTATGGTACAAACTCTACTAATACGATTACCAATTCAATTTGGCATTGTTTTATTTTTAGCCGTAGTATTTTTGTTTCTGCGCACGTCATCACCGGTGGGCGCAGTTATTTTTACGGTCTAAATATTTAAATTGTTAAATCAAAGGGACATTCGAGTAACAGGTCGCCAGCACAAAGCACTACTAACAAACACAAATTGTCGCATTAGTCTCGCACTGGATTCGACACATCAACCGTTACGTCGTCGAAACAAACGCGTAAGATAAAGATAACTCACTGTAAAATGTAACAATTTCGAAACGCGAATTTTAAACTGTCAATATTTGTTTTAGTTGTGACCGCGAGACCGCTTATGCTCGCGTTGCCGGATGGATGTCGACGCAGCGACTGACAAGTCTTGCCTCGTCTAAGCTCTAGCGGGACGGTTTCTAATGGTCTTAGTTTGATTGAGGTGCGGAATCGCGTGTGTAATGAGGGCACGTGGGCGACCGGCAGACGCTACCACTGGTGGTGGACACACAGCCTCCAGGGAAGGCCGCGTGGTTCGTACCGGCAAGGACTAGTATCGTAGCGGATCTATGCGTTCTCGGAAACCGCCGCGGATGAGAATGCGGGACACGGCCGTCTGAAAGAATGCTACCTTCGCAAGCACCACTTTTATGGAACAATATTGCAAATAGGGAATAAGTAGGGCGTTAATCAGTTAGCCATGGCGATGCAAAGATCCAGTTTACATTACCTATTCAAAATTAATGATACTTTGTTACAGTAACAGGAGCTTTAACACACTGTAACGTAAAATTAGCCAACCTTAACTTTAAACTTAGGACAATGTGACACAGATAAATAACAAAAGCAAAGAAACCGTAACGAATACGCTGGTGTATGAACCCAGCACGGGATCATCGAGCGTGGCGAAACGAACGACCAAAACAATAGATATTTTATACACAGAGCCTCTTTTGTAATTATACGAGTCTAATTAAATCTCTTCCGGGTGGTTGCGAGTGGGTGCGACTGCTGCTTTTGGAAACTTGAACTTATTTATTGAAACTATTTTATCGACGTAATATTTGTACTCTATATGTGATGTAACACGGTTTTGCGATGCAAAAAAATAAGTTCGTAATCAGTGGTCCAATATGGTGACGGGGTTAATAGGCCGCCTAAAGGCCTTTGTCATGGCCTAACAATTTTGAAGCCGAACTTGAAAGCTGGGACAAACAGTGCCTCGGCTCAGGTGACATTGCCACAGGCGGTCACCTATCGAAATTGTGATCATCATCATCTCAACAGCGGAACATTCATATAAACCACTTAAATATATATATAAACACACAAAAATCTTCAACACTTTACGGCTCGAAATTCCATTAAAACAAAAACTGGAGACTAAAGGAGAGTCGAGTGATACCGAGGAGCATTAAAACAATCAAAACGAATCTAGTCAAGGCTTCGATCTAATGCATTAGTAGAGCCATCGGGCGAGACGTTTAGTATATCAAAGGAATGTCAATATAAATAATCGTATAGCCTCCCAATATATGGTATACTTACTTTATGGTACATGGTATCATAAAGTAAGTATTGAGAGATTTAGCAGCTTTGCAGCAAAATCTCCAATTTTGCTCTCTTTTATAGACTCTCGCCCGCGACTTCGTTCGCGTGGAACTCAGGAACGGTACTTTTTTCCGGGATAAAAAGCCTATGTTATATTTCCGGTCATTATCTATTTATGTTTTAAATTTCAGCCAAATCGGTTCAGTGGTTGTCGAGTTATTATAGGAACAAATATACAAACATCCAAACATCTAAACATGCAAACTTTCGCATTTATAATATTAGTGTGATTATAAATAGAGACTAGAAACATATTTTATACCATTTAGTTAGAAAACAAGCAAACGGTCCACCGTATTATCGTACCGTAGCATATCGAATAGACGCTTGTAATACCTGAGGTATCACTATAGTGATACCTCAGGTATTACGCTGTTAGTATTATAGTCCTGACGCTGAGACGTGGACCAACATCGTGTACCTGAAGTTCACCGACAATCATAACCATACCCTTCGAATCGCACACGGCAATGCAAGCATTTTTGCTTGGTTGTAGAACTAGGTATGGTTGTGATATGGTGGTAGTATTCCTATTATTTATTATCCCGGGATGAGCTCTATCACAAAGACACTTAAATATGCATATTATGCGGTTTAAGTTCAAGTTGACATTATAAGAAGACTTTAATCCAGTTTTTTTTTTATGTCAGCAAGTGACAAGACAATCAAGACGCCCGGCTGATGTTAAGCACCACGCCTGACTATAACAGATGCAGTGCCACCCAAAACTTAAAGTTAAAATCTCTCTTAAAGAATATCTGACACTGCGGTGGTACCCACCAAGACGGACTCTTGCTGAAGAGTCCTACCACCAGGTAGCCGGTCAATGAAAATGGCAAAAGGGGAAATCTAGGATTGAGAAACTGCTGAGTAGGTACTGTAAGGAGTACCTACTGGCGTCGCTAGATGACGGTGTGCTGTGGAAAAGGTGCGGCGCGCAATACGCATGCTCGGCCGCGTTACCTGGGCAACGGGAAGAACGAATGTCAGAGAGTGTGATCGTTGACTCCGAATAATTAATTGTGGCTTTGGAAAATATATCTTGTGTAATAATAACCTGATAATCTTTCTATAAAACCCCCTTTAACAGTACCTAGAACTATTTCAACTACTTAATTGATATTCTTTGTAACACAATGTCAGGGTATAGCATACAAAGCGAAGGCGATGCCATCAACGATTTATAGTCAATTGTTTGCTAACATCTAGCACATATTGCAATGTCACAAGCACTCAAGCGCAGAGTAATTGAAATAAATAACGCCTCTATTTGCAAATCCCACATTCCTCGCCTATTGCTCCCAGTATCACAGTGTACTTGGAATCTATAGACTTTAAATTCTAAATTGAATTAAAAACTTCAAAAACAGGAAAAATTATGAGAAAATTCGAATAAAGTAGCAAGAAATTCAAAAGGCTTTCCAGAGGCTTTCAATATACTTCAGTATGTACGACTACGATAAAAACATACGCACTTGGTCTGATCATTCAAACTAATGCTTTCTATGTATGTCTATAGTGGCAACCAGATGAAAACAAAAAGAAACGAAGCAGTTTTCTAGCGATTACTGCGCACGACCATACTTGGGGGGACAGCGGATCCATCAAGCCTGTTTGATTCGAGCACTGACACTATGATTGAGGGTCTGAAGTGCCCGGTAGTGAATCAGTGACTTATTTTTAGTATATGTCGTTATAATTCATGACAACTTTAAATCAGATGGAAAGTTGTCTGTTGTAAGCTTTTATGTCTAAGATTCTTGTCCATTATGTTCAGTGTCGATTATTGGAAAATCATCAAACCAAGCCCGTAACGCAAACCGTAACATTATTGAGAAATATAGATTTTACATTATACATACTGTTTAAATTATATTCTCAAGAGCTAACGTAATAAACGTAGGCAATTTGACAGATAACATAAAAGCTCTTTTAACATTAACGACTAATATACAGATACGTAGGACCTAATAAAATTTCAAAAGCATATTTTAAAATACAATCAGACTAACGAAGATTTCCATAAAGCGTACCTACACCAGTTTCGGGTCCATTAATACGAGAAAACGGCTCATCAAAAACGCTTATTAACATACTGATACCTACTAAAAAAATCTACAGGTTTGGCCGGTCACCATAACAGGAGAAATGATAGCTTACCTGACATTTTGGTGGTTGAATCCTTTCCAATTAGATCGATAACTCGAGAAACTTGTACAAGCTGTGGTTTTTCCTCGCACTTTGATTCAGAACTGCGTTGCTCCAGAATGATCGCAGGAATGCGCGCGATCGCCATATGTTTTGTGTATCGGGATAACTAGGTATGTAGTAGTGGAACAGAAACTATTGATAAGATCTAAAATGAAATATTTCTCACGCTGCCTACAATTAAAAATTACTTTTACTAAATATTTAGTGCAGTATAATTTGTGAAGAGGTCATACATTTTTAAACTGACACCGAGTGTGTATAAATTCTAGGTAGTATCGTAGGGTAGCCAGAGGGTCTACTCTTGCAGATAAAAGCGATATAATTACCGTGAGAGTCTTCTTAGTTCAACTGTCCCTGAAAGCTCTGAACTTTGTCACAGACTTGAACTATAGGTAAGATATTTGCCACGATTATCGTTTGTCGCTTTGAAGAATAGACCCTCAAGCTGGCATCCAAGTGCTAGCGCGGTGTATACTGACGCAGGTTCAAGGATTTTCAGTGACATTGGTTTTGAGAGTGGGCGGGCGGGAACCGTCGCTATGCAGCAAATGCAAGGGAGGGTATTGCACCTATGAGTGTCGGTGGTGTGGTGACGCATCACGCATTATCGATCCGCAGCTGATAACGAAAACCTGTATAGAAACTACAACAGTGTAACATACGATAGTGTTATAAATCTGTAAAATTTTATTCAAAGATTAGTAAGAGTATTATAATACAACTGTGTATAATAATATGTATTTTACAAGCGCCACCTATCTACACAACATGAAACTAAATACTAGCTGGTTTTATAAATGGAACGGTCGGTGTTTTGCTTCGTAGTGGCGCATAAAACGGTAGAGTGCAAGTCGCTTTTACTCACAAATCATAGATGGCGCCAGTTGGTAGTATAAAGTATGATAATTATACTAAACTAGTATGTCACCGGTTATCCACTTTACCAGTCCACTAACGTTTTCTAGTACCTAAATACGTTTGAATAATGAATGCTGGGTTTTAGACAAAATTACATAACGGTAAACTGGACAATCATAAATTCTAATAACTTTCAAGACGTTAATGAATTATATAACGAACCCACAGAAACATACAGAAAAACAAAAATATACTTGAAAAGAGAATATTTGGCTGAAGAGGCCACTTAATGAGGCCATTCACCGATGTCACGAAAGTCACAGAAGCATTTGCAAATTAGTTAAAAACATTAAACGAGAATAGCTTCTTACAACATGTTTTTAACAGGTTTATTTATTTCAGCAGTGTGTGTGTGAATTAATTGTAAAATCACAGGCAGAGTTTTGGGAGAGCACGTTTGAGACCTCTAACACCAGTATCGCGCAAGAGACTGTACTATTTATCAAGCATGCAAGCATGACACATGTACAGTACAATCTCTATAATAACAAGAGCGCCAGTCAAAGTGAATAGACCATAAGTAAGACCAGCTACAAAACAGAATGACTCCCTTGAAAAGCTATATATTATGATCTGACCTTGACCATCCCACATCTCCAAGGTTAACCGACAACAACGGCCAATTCAGCGAACTAGCCTTCGCGTGATCAAACCAATAAAGGCCATGGAAGAAAGCGTATTTACTAAATGGACACTCAAACGGCCATAAAACTAGATTATAAATCTATACAAATCGAATCTGAGAAAGCTATTGGCAGCTCCACTTGTGATAGATAACAGACCGATTGATGAAGTGGATACTGGCATGGCATGGAAATTTAACATAGCAATGTCAGAGAATTATACAAAGCTGTATTGGCATTTGGCATCGTACTCTACACTCATTCAGACCATGTTATATTTATGTCAGCAAGTGAGAAGACGATCAAGTCGTTCGCCCAATGCTAAGAGAAGATATGATCTGGCGTAGTCAGCCCCCCTACCATGAACTCTTAGAGCGATTCAAATTAGGACCTAAACTGAATTGTCAAAAAAAATTGTACCATGACTTCAATAATTATTAATTTCATGGTACAAAAAACTAATGAATTCCATAAAACCGATGAATGAAGCTAAGTAACATTGAGTCATAAATAACGCTCGGGAATAAATATATGTAGAATAATGTAGATGTCATTGAATCGAATTCGATGCACACCGTATAACTTGGTAATTGATGCACACATGATTGCGTTTCGCAAGAAATGTACAAAGAAACGAATATATCTAAGTGTTAGAAGTAATGAACAAAATAACCCATAATAAAAGAAATTACCACAACACAAGTGTTGTAGGAGATTTTACTACTTCCAATGGTAAAAAGAAAATAGTTTGTTATTATGATAGATTAAGAATAGTAATAAAAAACTGGTTTCAAAGGAAATTAGCTCTAAATACACAAACCATCTATTAAGGCAACGGGAATTTCCCATAACATGACAACATCATTATGATGTTATGATTGGTAAAACATATACTTAAAGCCAATTATGTTTTACGACAGAAGCAGGTATTACGAACTTTCTCCTATAATTAGAGATTTTCTCGTGGACTGGGTTCAACATCTAACAGATGGATTTCTTTCCGCTTTAATTGTTTTCACGGTAATTGTCATTAAATGCTCTCGTTTTGTGATCGATTATCACAATAGGCATCAAGATTCACATCACACACACTCATAGGATCAATGTTCTTCTAGCACGAATGAACTGAAATGACTTGGGTGTTAGTATTATTTTCATTCAATTGTCTATTGTTGTTCTTGAAGTAATAGAAATGACCTCTAGTAAACTAACACATAAGCAGGAAGAAAGAGAAGGATGTTACCTCACACATTCGAGTCCCTGCTTGTTAGCGCTGAACTATTTTTGTTATCTACTGCATCCACAATCCAAATCCTGCTTATTATTAATTACACTTTGCTTTTGCTATATTTTATAAGTTATTATCTTAAAATCATCAAACAATTTTTTTTTTAATAATCTAAAGAAAAGAAAGAAAGAAGAAAGGGAGGCCTTTGCCACAGTACACCACAGGCTCTAAATAATAAAAATAATAAAATACTAATATAAAGAAAAAAAAAACACAATGACCCACAGAAGATAAATAAAAAGTAAATAGTAGATAGGCTTAATCTCTGCTCTACTTTTTTCTAATGCTGCTCAGCCCAGTAAAATGTGCAAATTCGTTGATCTATGAACATGCATAATGATAACAAGTTAAAACTCAATGGGCACTGTGCCAATTGCCACAATTAATTGAACACTAAGAGCAATGATGTTGAAGCCATTGACCGACCTACATTTTTCAATGTCTCCGCGTCTAAAGATTTTTGTTATAGTATTTTTTATTACAATTTTTTAACAGAAGGGAGAACAAGAAAATGTAGTCTATGGTAAACTTACTTTCACGATGACCCTGGTAATCAGAATTCATCCGTACCTGTGCGTGACAGTTTGTTAATAAAATTTATTTCGGTGTCTAGAACTAATGCTTTCTAATTTCTTTCTTTTTAGGGATTTTTCTGTTCAAAATAAGTTCAAATTCAAACACGACAGCCCCTCTTGATTAGACACAGGGAAACTTTTGTATCAACAACCATAAACGTGATTAACGATACACTAAATATCTACGAGTCGCACTGTAAAACAATTTATTTGAACGTCTCCGGAAAGCTAAGCAGATACCAAATGTAGGACGGGAACTTTATTTTCGAGACCATTTGGTAGAAACAATTTTAATTGGGTAACATGAGCTAGTGTAGCATTAGACAATATGCTATTCTTTATATCTTATGGTGATACCTAGTGAAGTTATAGTAATTTAGTTATTGTGCACATTAAACTTGGATGATTTCCATCATCTGTCACCTAGTTTTGCCTCTTTAAAATGATCAGATCGCACAAACTTTGCATACGCCTATTAAAAACAGCTTGTGAGAAAATTTGTATCTTTGAAGAATAACAGAAATAAGATTGAAGAACTTTCATCATTTATTGAGACATTCCAACAACGCCAACGGCATCGGCATCACAAACCAGTAGAACATTAATTAAGGAGGTGCAAAACAGTACACGCATACCTCGAGTTCAAACACCGGTACAGTACAGATGTACTAATTAATACTGAAATAGCAACATTGTGTTGGAACTATAACCCGGAAACCTCTTGAATCATTGGTTAGATGCATTATGGATATTAGTTAAACTTCAAATTAGGATATATTAGGTACCTAACCTACTATACTAAGTATACGCAACGCACACAACGCACAAGTCAAAAAAAATGAGTTTGACTCAAAACATGCAGCCGAATTTAAATAAATAAATAAATAATGCTGGACAGCAATATGAAAATTAATTTCACAGAACTAAAAACATGCCATTTCCATTTATGGAAATAATAACTAATTCAATTCATGAAAACAAGTGGCTCAATGTTAATCAAACAGTATGATTCAATCAATTACCTACAAAAACAAGTGACTCAAATGTGGTCTGTCTGCCAAAGACAAAGCTGACTTAACTTTCCAACACTAAATATTTAAATATGTTTTTAGGACTACCATATCTCAAAATGGTCCCTACCAAAGTATTTGAAACATAAAAGAACTAGTAGTGATTATAACAGGAATCTCGCAGAAACGCTGGCAGTTTAGTAAACTCAAAAACCGGTGAGACTCCTAATTTTTCTAACATCATCGCTCAAACACACATAAGGTAATATTAATTATTATAATATTTTAACTAAGGTTTACACTATTTATTTATTCAACTGTATCGTTCCTCGATTTCCTTCAAAGCAAGGTGATGCAAATAGCTGAGTAACAGTTACAAGAATGGTCGGTTATTGGAATCCCATAAATGGACGATATACTTTCGTCTCGACGACGACCATCTTGAACCTGCCTGACGCATTATTTCTTAGTAAAATAGTATTCATTCCTTTTGCCAGCAAACTTCAGTAAATTAAACCAAACATAATAATAATACTGTAATAATAATTAATAATAATATCTTTACGAAGAACCTACGCGATTTTCTATTGACATTATGGTGAGAAACAAATTCTTGAATTGACGATCCTTTGTGAGTATTGGTGGCACTGGATTAGAGTTCTTTATGATAGAGTTCGTCCGGGGATGGACCTATTTCTGCCGCCAAGCAGTAATGCTCGCATTGCTGTGTTCCGGTTTCCGGTGAAATTACAGGCACATGAGACTTTCCATCTAACCTCTCAGGGTGTTACCCTGAGATATATCAACGCAAGTGATATATTTATGATGTTGCAAGCGTACATAGGCTACGGTAACCGTTTACCATCAAGTGCGCCGTACGCTTGGTTGCTACTTTAGTGGTATAACAAAAAAATATTAAACTAACGTGAGCTTGCAGTAAAAGCACCAGAAAACAATTTAGTTAAACTCTGTGTTCTACAGTACGCTGTCCAGAAAATGCCAATGCTAGAAACCTATAAGTCCTGAGTAAAACCAGTAAAGCCTTATTTTGACGCTCCTGGAAAAAAGGCTCTGCGTAAAATGGTTCATGTTATGAAAATGGTATTGTTACGTAAAACTGATGCTTATCAACCATTATTATCAACCATTATCAACGAATTATTCTAAACGAACGTAAAAGATTTAATCAATGCAAAACTACATTCAAATTGGTGACTGCTATAAAAATGTATCCTATGGATGTGATGAATTAGTACCATAAAATATTAGAAGCGTAATCCCGACTGACATAAGCCTTTGCCATTGCCAGTTATCACGTAAATGGCCACGCAACGATGTTTGAATATTAAGATAGAAACGGATCCGAACGATGTTTGTTTGTTCAGTTCAAGTCTAAATAAAATAAATGTTGCTTTAAAAAGGTTAGTAACTGCTGGTAAACACATATTCTAACCCGGAAAACTACCAGTTGTAGAGTGACTATCTTTTGATCTAAATTTTAAAGGAAAACCGAAGGACTTTTGTAAGGCTCTTTGCTCGTAATTACTTCCTGGCACCAATCTTTGTTTTAACCACCATTTATGGTATTTACCTTGATCATGGCAATGCATTTCTTCGACTTCTCAATGTGATCATGATTATCAGTGACGTGATACTTATTAACGAAATAAGCCTTAACCCACTCCGTACTTGCAGTTTCAGGAAAAGAAAAGTTCAAGGCAGGTAAACAAGTTACCATAGAGCCATGAGCCACTGATCAGGAGATTTCATTGACGTAAATACTGATTATACCGACCTTTGCGAGGCCGCCTGACATTGTATACGAGGCGCTAAATACGGTTAAAACAAGTTTTGTAGACCATGTGGCTGTTAGTTACTTGAAACCATAATTCCACCAACTTAATACCAAAAAGTATCGTGTATTAATTAATATCCAAGTTCTTTCCAAGTTTATTAATTTATTTTCAATTTATTTAGTGATAAGCTGATATGATAATGAATCTAACGCATAGAAACAATTGAGAAGCTGGGTGAATCACATTTGTTTGAAGCTCTCGAAACAGATGCTAATTAGAGACAATAGCCCAGTGATATGGCACTGAAATGTGCTAGTAATAAACTTTTAATTATGCACTTAGTGGTACAGAAATATTACGTAATATATTTTTAAATAAACCTTTGGCCACAATGAGGTATTATAACACTTTTAGCTGTGTTTATGGTATATTTTTTAGATAGATTAATAACATGATATTACTATCTTTTGTATTCGCATTACGGCTGATTGGCCAATTTACACACGCGGTGGTCTCGTAAGTTTAATTTTCACTGCATATTCTAATGCATCATCATGACAGCCTTCTAATGTTCCCACTGCTGGGACACTGGCCTACTCTCAGGCGAGAGTGATTGGGTCTTAATCCACCACGCGGACCCAATGCGGATTGGTGGATGGCACATGTCTTTCGAATTTTTAGTTCTTGGACATGCCGGTTTCCTCACGATGTTTTCCTTCACCGTATGAGAGCACTGGCATTGCGCACATAAATTTTTCGAACAGAAAAATCCATTGGTGCACGACCGGGTTTGAACCCACGACCTTAGGATTGGAAGGCGGGGTCACTACCACTAGACCACCGGTGCTCTTCTAATCTCTAATAAAAAATCTCCCATTCTAATGCATTCCTGGTATAATTTAATTAAAGTTGTGTGTAGTGGGAATAATATTTATGTGATCTGCAAATATTTGTGATTCTCAAACATATGATATTTATAAAATACTTATGTACCCAATATCAGAAAAACAAGTAAAAGAACAGAAAACATATTACCTATATTCTATGTCACACGTTCAACCATCTTAGGTATAATAAGGGTAAGATCGTCGGTAAGGTAATCGTAATAGCAATTCTGATAGGATTTCACGATTGTAGCGACACAGCGCCCTTAACAATGCCGGTGAACAGCATTCTACCGATGACGAAACGGGCTATTTAGCAGCAAAATGCTAAATAGCGGTACAGGCGTGGGTAGGACCGCGATAATACTTAACGACGCGACGGTAAATCGAAAAGCTAACTTTGCTAAGTAATGATTTGAATAAACAGTCGTCGTGGTTTTTTTAGAGGGCTCAAAAATACAGCACGTATTGGTAACTAAAAAAGTGTTGACGAATCAAACGAGACCATTCAATTAAAGAAAAGTCGGCCAATAGGTGCAACAGTAGCAATATCAGAGAATTTCAGTGCAGGTAAAACGCAACCGCCCATGAATCTTATTTAGCACGGAAAATGTAACAATATCTTGACAAAAAACTATAAAACAGTTGATGATAGGACAGTAAAGTCTGAACTAGTCACCACCCACGGGGCATTCTACGAATAGATGCTAACGTCATAGAAAACAAACCACAAATCAGTTCAAATAACAATAATGAAACTATATTAAGGTGGTAGGTTTCTAAAATAAAATAAAAAAAAAAACAATTGACAAATACCAACTTAATATATTAAATACATGACTTAATGCATAGCGAAATAATTCAGATTTGTTTATGCGAAATTTATAAGAATAATACTACTAACAATAATGAAAAATGTATATAGTACCTTAGCTGAAGACAACAGTTATTCGACAACCGGTAAAGAGATCATAATGATGAAAAAATAACATAGCAACCATAAAACTGCCTTTCATTCAAAACATGCAAATGTTTTGTAAATGTTATTGTGCCTGACACAAAAATACATACCTTAACGGTAAACACTCCATAAATAAAAGGCAGACACGGCGATTGAATAACAAAGATACAACATTCACTTCACACGATAGTTCGTTGTAAACAAACAAGCAACAGTAATCACTGAATGCACTCGGGCGCACCTTAGCAAAACACACGCAACATACGAAACATCTGTATACCCAATCATGCGTGAGTAGCTCGTAAATACTAAATAGAAACGTAACAGTTGTAAACACCAGAGATGAAAACTGAAAAGTGTCGACACAGAGAAAGAAAAACATCTGAATGTTATATTAAACGAATTAATAGTTTGAATACTCACAGCCGGGCGATATTCCGTTCTCCTTCATAGCGCAGCGGAACGGGTAATAAGTGCCTGGCAGCACCTTACCATACATCGTCCGGTCCATGATGACGTTTTTCGATATTAAAACACCCACAAGTCCAACAGCAGGCTCAACGCGCCATAATTACAGCCTACACTGTATCAGTACTCAGTTCAGTTGTAAATAGTCCTACGCGATAAGTTGCACTTGTGAATTTTGATTAATGTTAACCTGTGTTTATTAGTGAGCACTGTTTGGGTTATCTCAAGGACGCGACGCGACGCGACGCGACTAACCTAATGTACACTTCGTTTGTTTTATTATCGATAATTTTGTTTCGGTTATCGATTGCGTGATAGCTGATAATGTGATAAGAGATAAGCAATGTCGAGAGGTCGCGCGGGTGCTCCGAGTAGAGTACTCGTCAACGCGTCCCAGTCACAACTAAAGTCTAGTGGAGTAGAGTGCCGGCGCCGGCGCACGCACGCTTCATCCACTACTGGAGATATTTATACGCGAAGACGAACAGTTCGACGTGCATTCGTCAACATCCAGCCATTGTTCCGACAAGTGCGATTGATTGACCTGCCACAATCACAATCACTTCAAATACTTCATTCAAGCAAGCTTTATAAGGATGAAATTTCTAGTCTTATCATCATAATTATCCTTTTAGGTTTATTATCCTTTTAGGTTTTATGTGTTGTCGCGAATTGGTGAATCGAAATAGTGCATTACCTAAAAACGATAAAGTCATCACTCTCTGAAAGGAATTCTTGAAATTAGTCTGAGGCGTTGAGTTGACATTTAAAAGTGGGGAAAGCGCGATCAATCACACATTCTCTAGCTAGAAAATTCTAATTTTGTTCTGTTCCCGCCGATATCTACCGTGCCCTGAGGCATCCGGTGAAAAATGATGAAATGAGACGCACGTGAGTGTCGTCTCGGTCGTCTGACTTGGAGCTTCCGGCTCGCCACTCTCGCTTTTCATTCACTTCAGTTAATGACGGTCGTTTGAAAAAACATTTACACTTTGATCTAATACTAAAATGGTAATCAAAAGGAAACTGATGTACACTTCTAGTGCATTATGTGATGTTTGTTGCTGAATAATTTTTTTATTATTATTATTAATCAAATCCATTTAGAAAACATCTTACTGAAGATGTTCATGCTCTTTAATAATATTCCCAAAAAGGTTAACATGCTCCTGCTTTTTCACATCTCTTTATATTTCTTACTCAAATATCCACATTCCAAGATACCCATTAAAATGTTATTGCATTTCTGCAGCGCAGTTTAATGACCTAACTGTACTATTCATTGTTCTCTAATAAGGAAGTAAATATTTGTGCGGGTCCGCAGCCCTCACGAGCACCTGATGACGGACAAACGGAGAGACAAGCGACTTTGCAGGTTGGTTTTAGACTGTAAACAACTATGCAAATGGCAGCGTGGTTTTGCATTCAAATGACAATCTACAATCTGGGACATAGGAAGGGTTTGCACATAATGAAAGAGTGTGCGTGCGAGAAAATACTTATTTATTTACAAGGTATGCAATGTGTCCTGTTTTACCTAAGAAATTTTGGTAAATCAAATGCAACACGATACTTATAGTCAATTTTGGTTTAGAGTAAGTTCAAATAATTATTGAATACTCTCTACAACGTGGACAGGACGGGGAATTAAAACTGAAACGGTATACCGACGTAGAGGAACTAAACCATCAGACAAAGAGTAACATTTATTAAATTGCCTGTTTGTATTAGCTCTTATACCTACATTATTGTAGTCATTGAAACCACGCCAAGATCAGTCTAGTTTAACTGCCAAGGCTGAAGGCACTGAATAAAGAAAAACTATTAGACGTGTTTAAAATAACAACAAATCGGTTCTATAAAATAAACAGCGATACAATACCTACGGTTGGATTTAATAATCAAACTATTATCATTATAGACTAATCACACATTTTCTGTACGGTGGAGTTTCTAGTTCGTGTACAGAAAAATAAAGCAGAAAATGCAGGTATTCAATGAGATCAAGGCTACTATCGTCGAGCTATTTATCATCGAGTTAAAAGGACACTTATGTCACCTCAGTAATAAGATAACCTTCAGGTCTTCAGATCATTATGTCAATTAATAGACTTTATTTTGTAATCTTATGATGTAATTATGAAATTGCTTTAAAAATTTACATGTCTGAAAGACCGTTGTTTTTGGAAGAGATCTTTCACAACTTTACAATACCATACGCAACAGAAATACTAAACACTAGTGTAACGCCCCGCAACTTTGTTTGCGCCGACTTCTTTACATGTAAGATTATTCCCACTGCGTCCTCTAGAAATTCGTCCTTTTAATGCACTTATAAAGAAACACATTATGTAAATTTCAGGTTTCTAGAATTTTTGGCTATTCGTTGATTGTCACTCAGTCCAGTAAGCCAGTAACGTAACAATTTTATATTTAGATTGGTTATTAACGTCGCAATCGGTATTAGGAGTCTATTGAAGTTTGCGACATTCTACGACCAACCTATATTAAAGAACCTACTACCAAAGTGAACAGGGCTTTTGAATAACAAAACTCACAGGCCAAACACGAAGGATAATTCTAAACAGATTATAAACAAAGTATAATTAACCCGACGAAACTCTATCGGTAATTTATATAGAGATAGCTATGAGAAATCCTAAAATACAAACACTTTTATAAAGGTTTTTTTTCCGCACCGGCAGGTATCGGTCTACGATATAGACTGACGGTGCGGACGAAAACGCAACTCATCAAAAGCGTGTCCATGACGTAATTGTGACGTCACTAATGTATTTAGAGGGTCATCTTCAGACTACATTTTATGCCTTATCAGAGAGAATCCCATCTAGGTCAATGAATAGAACATGAGCTGTCTAGTCTTAATAGTAGTCTATTGTATCGCCTGGATTAAGCCTTGAGCACAGAACAGATATTAGTACTTGCCTTGAGCCTCGCTAAATAAGATAGTTTTCAACACACTTGCTTATAAAGTGGCTCTATGGTCATCGCAATTAGGCACAGAATGACACCCATAATCAAACTATGACTTTTTCATTGCTATAACTCACTAGTGAGTTATTTTATTATGAGTTTTTTTGTTATTTTATTCACAAGTGTGTTGAAAAACGTCGTATGATACACGTGTGTATTGATGATTACCGTCCTCGGCTATCTCAATGGCGCCTCAGCGGTAATCACCAATGTTACACACTAGTACCATAATGTACTATTATGAACTCAAGCGGCGTATACGACTGTTTTAAATGTGAAATTATTAACATGTAACCAAAAACCTACCAGAAAGCATTTTAAAAAATAATTTTCAAATTTTTAAACGTGAATTTAAAATGTAAAAATTTAAATTTACAAAGTAAATAATAATTAAGGGGAAAGTTTGTGATAACATCGGCCTTTGGGAAGTAGAAAATTACGTGTGTCCATCCTATTATGGAGAAGGAGTGCCCTCTACTACGACACCACAAACGAAGCGGGACGATCACTAATTAATTTAATTAAAACCTCATTCACTTTAAAAACTGGTGGCCGCGGAGAACCAGCATACCGAGTACCGGTACCGAACCAAAAGCTTTATTTGCACAAGAGGTTCGTAAAAGTAAACGACAATAAAATGTATTTCATAAACGTAATTTAAACCTCTGCAAGCTAAATGTATCATCGTCTTTGTACATTGACATAAGAATGACAAGGTAAGACAATACTTAGCTAGCCGCTAAAATTACAGTTTTTTTATGACTAAAGGCTGCAAACATAGTAATATTATGTTCGTCAGAAGAATTGAACGAGGTAAAATATCAAGCCAGAACTATCAGCTTTCTAAGAGAATGCGGTCCTATGCAGAAACTATATTAAGTATACCTATTTACTGTATCATGTCATGCGCCGTGAATAATTATTATGATGTAACAAAACGATGAGGTGTCTATTTAAAGCTTCACATTAAATAAAACAAACAACATAGGTCCTAGTGTGGGTCCTTGAAGAGCGCTAAGCAAAAATATTTTATGCTTTACTTTACTGTCCTAAATATCAGTCTGTGGTTATGCTTGTATACGAGTATAAGTTCATTCATTATCAACCTGCCAAACTTAAGGCATAGGTTCCACACATAAAAAAAATATATGTAGGTACATATTTTTTTTTTATATGCACTAATATTATAAATGCAAAAGTTTGAGTGGTTCTCTGTGTGTATATTTGTTCCCATTCAACTTCGTAATAGCGCTAAATGGATTTTTGATAAAACTTTAAATATTTAGTTCGTGGCATAGAATAAAGCATAATACCTTTATCTCTGAAAAATTTACGATCCCTGTGGGATAATATAAAAACTGTATAACTTGTATAAAAACTGTATAACTGTATAGCTTGAACGAAAAATAATGTAATTTTTTTCGTAACATTTCGCTGGTTCGTAAATTAAGTCTTGTCGATCATCATTAAGCAATCAATTAAAAATTGACCTTCCGATTAACCCCTGACCTTTAATTAAAAAACGATAAAACAAAATTGATTCATACATCTCAGCAATGACGAATAAGTCAAGTTTATCTTCTCTAACGTACGTTCTAAAAATATATTGATTCAAGCAATCAGTCACTCTTCCAGGTTATGTAACAACGAGGGTCGGACGGAATGTCTGGGCAGTGTCACTGAAGAATGTTCATGAGATTTGAGAGTTGTTTATCTAAATGATTTAGTTTGTTCGATACATTACGATAGAACTATAAATAATGTTGCTCTGGGGATTATGCTGGGTGCTTCAACACTCCCACTTCCCACTGTATAAGTCTGCAATTCAGGCTACTCAGGGACCTAGACTTTACTCGACTAGAGTTTACTAAATTACTAAAAAGTTCTGTGATGAATGCTATTTCGTTCAATGAGACACCCAGTTCTCTAGGCTGGTGAATTCAATCTCTAGCTAGAATTCAGTCTCTAAAGTCTAGACCATTGAGTTTAGTCTCTAGATAGACTATTGAGTTCAGTCTCTAGAGTTTAGTTAGACTATAGAATTCAGACTCTTGAGTTTAATCTCTAGCTAGACTGTTCTTTTCAGTCTCTAAATTAAAGATTCAAGATATTTATTTGCTAGCTATGATCTAGCTAGACCGATGAGAGGGTTGACTGTTTAGGTCATAAATATGATCTCTAGAGAAACCTAGTTACATATTGCGTGATACTATAAAGTAAATTCTCAGATTGCGTGGGTCTAATCAACAAGTTTCTTCCAAGACTCTCGTAAATCTATAGTCGGATCGTACGTGGTGCGTTAGCAGTAAAAGGACCTTTATGATTATCAAACAAGTTCGCTGGAATGCTGTTTGCTTAACATTTTATAAATTTTGAATACTTATTACCATATTCACACTTTAATAAATGCGTCTGCAAGTGCGTATGTCGTCTGTTACGTTTTCGCGGCTAAACCGCTGAACCGATTTGGACGAAATTTGGCATTGGGATAGTTTTAACGCTTGAAGAAGAACATTTTTATGCAACTGAGCGGCAGCTATTTGAAATTAAACGTATTAACTAGATACGCGAGTCTAGTATTTTTTTTAATTCTTAATCACATGAAACTGATTATTTTTTGAACACAATGCGTTAGTACTGTTGCGGCATCGAACTAACAAAGCATGTTCGTAGTGTTGCGGAGTTTCCCTCAAAAGGCTCTTGTGAATTTTGGCTCAAAGGGCAAGACGCAACAAATGTCTCTTTTATGCAGTGATGTTTCGCGAATGTCGTAAAACCATAGATAAAATACCAAATTCAGATCAACAGACCCATGCCCGACTACCTGTATGCCGGTTTTAAACAACATTTCGATCCAAGCAAATAAAACAAATTTTGTACATACCTCAAACGATTTGCGAGTTAGATTTATTGTATTTTAGATTATGGGGAGGGTTAGCCACTTTTTAAATGTAATTTTGCCAGCACAGAAGTATATTTAGGGTTGCCAGCATTCAGCCAGCTTTACTACCTAGATTGCTTATTTTTGTCAATACAAAGTTTAGGCTGCGTTTCCACCAGAGCTAAGCGAGGATGTGTAGCGAGAGATGCGTTTGTTGGAACCAATAGAATCACTTCATTTACCTAGTCTCGCTCTGACAGCTTCAATCACATCCTCGCACATCTCTGGTGGAAACGCAACCTAACTCTGGGAAAGCAATTTGTATTGATGAAATACCTCATGTTATGGTATAACATTTTTTGACAATTTAGTTTAGGTCTTCATTTGAATCGCTATAAGAGTTCATGGTTGGGCCCCAGACATCCATACAAACATCCAAAACTAACGCAAATATTGAAGCAAATATGCCAAGAGAAGTGCCAGCATAAGAACTATAATGTACCACATTCAAATAAATAAATAAATGAATTAGAATTATTTTATTATCTGCAAATTTATCAGTAGTTTCAGCGATTTTTTTGCGACTAGATTATTTTCTTATCCACTAGTTTATTGCCTGGACCCTGTTTCAGGAAGTCAATCAAGCTACCAATTTGTAGATTGACTATGTACATATTACAGGGTAGGGCCATCATTAATCACTGGACCCGCCTAATGGTGCCGTCGAGTGTATTTGCAGCATCAAACTGGCTGTGTAGTCATTAGCTTGATGGGTTTACGTTCTAACGCTGGAAAACGCGTAAGTGTCTAACATGATTAACTAGCGACCAGCCCCGGCTTTGCACGGGTGCTTTGACTTTGCGTCCAAACCTTTCACTTGAATCACTCAATTTATTGACGAAAACAGCATTAAAATCTGTTGCGTATTGCGTAGTTTAGAAGATCTAAGCGTACATACATACAGACGGACAGCCGGCGGAAAGCGACTTTGTTTTATACTTAATATGTAAATATGTCGTCAATTCATTAAACTGATTGACTGACTAGACCCTGTGTCTAGAATAGTGTTAAGCATTTGCGAAATTACCAGTTTATCATTGATTGTCATACAAATTCTTTAGCTGGTTATTTTTGTTTTTATAGTGGTAACCATTACACTAAAGGAATACTCAAGATTATAATATCCCAAAGATTATTTCGCCTCAAGTGGGATTTGAACCTGATACTCGATTTGATCCATTAATTCTTTAGCTGTATGTATGTCAAAGCCAAAGTCAAAAATCTCTTTCAATCACAGATCTCAAGAATGCTTTTGAAACATCCTAATAAAGCTAGGTGAATTTACGTTCTCCATTATATTCCTATAAGTATCCTATGTTAACATAGGTGTGACTTAGTTTCTGCAAAAGATTTGCGAAAACAAAACGAAAGACAAATAACAAGATAGTTGTCAAATTTTCAACTTTAAGGTCTGGTACCAAAGCTCAAGACAATCCTGACAAAGCATTGCTGTATTGATGACTCATTTTTACAAAGAATTCTGTGATAGATGTGTCATGTAAAAACAATCTCAAGGATAGAGTTTATGAAGTAATCATTTAATTCAGTGTTTTCTCCATGTAGCCAGCTAGATCTAGATTCTAGACTAAAGATTCTGAAATAACTACTAGATTCTAGAATCTTTAGTCAGTGTCAAGTAATTTGCCAGTTAAGAATACAACTACCGCACTAAAATTTGTACAGACACACAGAGATAGACATATGGCTAACCGGCATTAGCTTACTTGAGACTTACTTGAATATTGTGAAAATAAACTAATTAAATATATTAGGTATATATAGGTAATCAGGAGTATAATAATTTTGTGTGCAAGTAGTATCCTTGTATTTAAACAGAAATATTGTAAGTTACAACTTGGGTGAATCATTGGAGTAAACATAATAAGTAACAGAATAACTGAGACAAGCTTTCCTTCTTACCATACAATGAATCCATTATATGTAAAACATACCTACTTGCACAATAAAAGCCTGCTTCAGTTCTGCATTATACATCTCAAAGAAGATAATAAAATTGTACATGAGCATAGCAATAAGTAGGTAAACACGGTATTATAGAAAAACTGACACAGCAGTTAAGTAGGCTGTATGTTATCAAAGCATAAATTTAGTTCACCCTCTATTTAGACCTATAATTGGACATTTTATCTTAATAAACAAACCATCATTATTTACATAGCACTACAATCAGTAGGTAAGTGAGTACATTGATTGTGGTACTCAGAGGAAACTTAATTGGTGTATGAATTTGAGCATGCCTACATCTTCTTCACAGCTGTTACGCTTGATTGATGCATTCCGTACAATTATTCGCAAGAAGTTATTTACGAAGAACACGTCATTTCGGTGTACACAGCAGCCAAACAGGTTATGATAACAACTTACCCAAATCGTCCATAGTTTCAGGATAACAGCGTTATTACGCACTGAAATTATACTATCTGAATATTGACACAATGGCACAATTAATAAGTCTTGATTAGCAGCAAAAACTGAAATACTACATTAATACTGGTTGTTAAATTATTTGAAATGAAATCACGAAAATTGCAACAAAAGTAGGACAAATTGAAATTGACAAGTAGAGAGAGACGTAGAACTAAGAACTGTCATTGTCAAAAAAAAACAATGTTTGTGTTGGCAACGGTGAACACGAATTTTACTTGACACTGGCAGATTTGCGGAAATTATTGCACAGAAGCCGTTTAGTGAAGAAAAAAAAAGTACGTTCGAAAACTTCGTAGAAAAAGGAACTTTATGTCGTAATGTTACGAGTACAAATCCCAAATTTTTTGCCCAAAGTTCAAGTATGTAGATGTTTATCACACTAATATTGTAAATGCAATGCAAGAGTTTGGATGTTTGTTTCTCTTGATCTCGATAACCACTGAACGGATTTGGCTGTAAAAACATAAATAGTAAAGACCGGAAATAGGACATAAGCTACTTTTTATCCTGGAAAAAAGTATCGTTTCCGAGTACCACGCGTATGAAGTCGCGGGCAACAGATCGTAAATTCAGTTCACTCCACAGACTGACTAGGAGAGCGAAAGAAGACGTAGTGGTTCTCATAGGTCACTGTGACATGAGTGAGTGAATGAACTCACTTCATCATTCATTTCCTCATTCATTGTTCAAAATCGATTCAGCTGATGGTGTTGTTGTATTTTTACGCCCAGTTTACGTAAAAGTACATATTTGAACAGAATTCACAGCCTCAAACATGAGTACTACCGGAGGCGAGCAATTGACTTTAGCAAGAGATATAAAAAGAGCCATCGAACTGCTGGAAAAGCTTCAACAAAGCGGTGAAGTTCCTGCGACCAAGCTGGCTGCTCTGCAGAAAGTGTTACAAAGTGATTTCTTGAACGCCGTACGGGAAGTTTACGAGCATGTTTATGAAACTGTGGATATTCAGGGTTCCGTTGACATCAGGGCATCTGCTACCGCAAAGGCTACGGTGGCCGCTTTTGCCGCAGCGGAAGGTCACGCTCACCCTAGGGTGGTTGAACTCCCGAAGACAGAAGAAGGATTAGGGTTCAACGTCATGGGTGGTAAAGAGCAAAACTCTCCGATTTACATATCTCGTATCATCCCCGGCGGGGTCGCAGACCGTCACGGAGGGCTCAAGAGAGGTGACCAGTTGCTTTCAGTCAATGGAGTGTCAGTGGAAGGTGAAAACCACGAGAAAGCTGTTGAGCTTTTGAAGCAAGCTGTTGGATCTGTCAAGCTTGTGGTTAGATACACACCAAAGGTGCTGGAGGAGATGGAAATGAGATTTGATAAGCAGAGGACTGGAAGGCGGCGTCAAACTCAATACTGAAAAGCTTAGTGGAGTCCCAATTTTGAGTCTATAATCAGATGTATGTTGTGTTTTGTTTGTTTTTGTGTGTTTGGAGTAAGCTCATCATGTAATATTATTTAGATGTGTGAAGTGGTGTTATTTATATTATAATGATGTCTTATTTGTATTGAATAATATGAAAAAGGATGGGTTATGTAAACAGTACATTTAATCACTTTATTTAATTTTGTTATTATGTAAAATGTTTAAAAAATATTTTATCAGTCAATAAATCAACTCTGATGTATTGTTTTGTTTTAAAACTATTTTATAACTTTAGATATTTTAATTCCATGAAAAATCACCTAGTAGTACATAGTGTTTTATCACCGTGCACTGATATAAATTATTATTGTTATTGATGATAACAATAGATAATACTTGTTTAGGTATAAGTTAAAGTTTAAATATAATTCTGTAACACATCATGAACACCTATATAGATGTGTCCCAAATTGTTGAATCAGTTTTTTTAGATTGAAACAACATAAAAATCAATTCACTATTTACATCATTTGTTTTATTGTTATGGGGGTTGAAGGAGGACGTTGAAGAGCCTCCGTCTACGTCCCGTTCTCCGACTGCGCATTGGGAGGTTGGAAGCAGACTCCCTCTCCCTTTCAGCAGCCTTCTTTAAATTACAGTATGTACAGTAAAAGTTGTTTTAAACTACCAGGAATCAAAACTACCGAAATTATATTTTCCTTCTTTCTTAGTTTTCTTTGCAGGTACTTCTTGGTTTTTAGTTAATTTTGGGTCTGAAGAGTTTTCATTTAGGTTAAGGTATTTCCCGACGCCATCACGAAATACTTTCAAGGGCTGTTTAGATGCTTTTTTGAGTCTCGCACCAGAGCCCTCAGCTTCTTGACGTTTCAGCTCTTCTGCTCTTTCTTTGACGAGCTGAAAATATTTTATGCTTTATTAAAAAAATTACCTACACCAGTTTTTCGATTGGCGGGATTTGGTTTCGTATTGTGCCTATCGTGAGACTAATCAATAAAGTTATAGCACAGAACAGATATTAGTACCTTAAGCACAATAAGGACAGCAGGAGCTAATAGGGACCATCATCCACAACACCATATCGGCGTTTTGAAACAGTGCTGCCATCAACCTAAACTCCTCTGTTATTTGGAGTGTGGCTGGCTGGGGTCAGGTTAGCAGGGGTACAATACACCCCAACTCGGGAAGTCAGTTCAGGATCATGTTCCCTCACTTAGAATGACGACTGATGTGGCGCAGCGGGCGCAGGTCCGCCAGCGACGCAGAGGTTGCGAGTTCGATTTCGATCTACAAATATTTGTGTGTTCTGGGTTTTTTTTAAAATTTTTTTTTTATACAACTGAAGTGGCAACCAAGCGTACGGCCCACAAGATGGTAAGCGGTTACCGCAGCCTATGGACGCTTGCAATACCAGACAATACCAGGTATTTTCTATATATAGTAAAAAATATCTATCTACGTATTGTATTGTATTAAATTTATATCAGTCATCTAGTACCCATAATACAGCTCTGTTTAACAGCAGCTTACCTTGGGGCTAGATGATGCTGTGTGGATTGTCCAGCATTTTTTATTTATTAGAATGACGTATTCGCACGCTATTGCTTGCCTTGCTCTTTGTCGTAATTTCTAATGATGCATCCCTTACTACACAATCAGCACTAAGTTTACCTGCTCCTCCACCTCTGCGTAAGGATCCACAAACACCTGAGCAGCTTCTATCACAATATCGTGTATTGGCCGGTCCTTATTGTCTACCTCAATCTGTTCTATCGTGGTGAGTGTGTCCATGCCTCCGACAAGCTTGCCAAATATCGTGTGCTTGCCGTCCAACTGCTTACATGACCGGAAGGTTATAAAACTGGAATATAAAGGAAAACATTAAAATATAGTTATGTTACTGACTGACGATCAATGCACAGCGTAAACCATATATCTGTTAAAATTGGAAATTTCAAATGTTTTTACCAAGAAAATGGCATGGTAAAGTTAGTGCAGCTGAAACTCTAAACGAGAGCTACAGATTTCGAATTTAATTTACGATTTTTTTTGTTTTGTTCTGTGTTTATCTGCGATCAGTCTTCAGATTATGAACAGGTTTGGTGTGGGCAGTCTGGCTTGTCAAAGATTTGTTCCAGTGAACATTTCTCCCTCTTGTTTAACATCATGTTTCATCCAATTCCATGATGTGTTGTCTACGTAGTATTTTTGGGTAGTTAATGTTGATAAGCTGTGCAGCCAGGTGGTTTGGATGCACGTTTAGGCGTTCTTTGTATTTGGTTGAGTACAGTTTTACTTCTTGGATTGTGTCAACTTTTAGTTCGTTGAGTTGAGGACGAGAGAGAGAGGAGAGGTTTTTCATTTACGAATTGCCGGTCTTTACGATCAAGCAATATTCCTAGCTTAGTCTTTCTTTCAAAGAACGGAACGCTGTTTCGAGTCTCGCTTACACTTGTCCATATTAGTTTATACATCACGGGAAAAGTTTTCAATAGAATCGCTTCAATCAACTGCCGCGCTGTTATGAACTGCAGTAGTAAAAGATGCACTTACAACTGTGACCCGTTCGTATTAGGTCCGGAGTTAGCCATTGATAGAACTCCTCTGCCCGTATGGTGTAAGTTGGGTCGGATTTCATCTTCAAATGGCTTCTTCCATACTGACTCTCCGCCCAATCCAGTGCCCGTCGGATCACCTCCTTGTATCTATAAAATAAGTTTGTATGAGTCAGTGGCCAACTCAAGAAAACCGTTATAGTTTCAAACCACACTATGGACGTAGTACTAATATCTTTCTGTGCTAGGGATGTGCTAGGGGACTGGCCACACAGAAAAGACGTATGACGACGACGACGACGACGACGACGACGACGACGACCGACCGACGCGTCGCGGTACCCCTTTTTATATTAGTAGACCCGCCCCTGCTTCACTCGGGCGCTATAAACCTTCCTCTTGAATTAAATAATAAATAAATAATGCTGGACAATCCACACAGCATCATCTAGCCGCAAGCTAAGCAGAGCTTAGTGTTATGGATACTAGTACTAGATTACTGATATAATTAATACAATACAATACTTAAATATACATATACGATAGATATTTTTTATTACATAGAGTAGTGTACAACACTCGGAACAAATATTTGCAGATCGTACAAACATTTGTTCCAAGGTGGGAATAGAATCCGCATTTTAAATTACTCTATCTATTTAAGAAAACCGCATTTCCTTTGCATTGTTAAGTAAAAAAGTAAGTAAGTTCGTATGAGTCAGTGGCAAACTCTGGTGACAGATTTTAGGGCGCCCGAAGGTCTCTGTCATGGCCTAACAACTTTGAAAAGGCCGAGACCGACTGCTTAAAGTGCTCTCCGAAGCACGGGAGCGCTCAGTTCAAATTGCCACTGGCGGTCACCCATCCAAATAACTTGCGCGGAACAGTGCTAACTTCGTAGATTTAAGAACAATTTAGCCAGCTACGTCACGAGTGCTCCAATTGCATTTGCGCATTGCATTGTCTAAAAAGATCTAAGCGTATATACGTAGGGACTGATGTGCTTGCATAGCTTACCATAAAGTTCCGTATCGACCTGTGGAACTTAGTGCCGTTGTAGTAACCACTGGCGCAGTGCCGCATAAAGTTATCGCTGGTTTTAGGAGTCACGTCGCAGAATAACTCGAGGTTTAGCGGTCCGTAGTTAGTTAGCAGTCTCACATAGCCTGAAAATAAACAGGGCTGGTGGTAGGACTGTTCAGCAAGAGTTTTTGTGTGTTAATGGGTATTACTGCAACAGAACAGGCGGGCCTGTACTGATTACTTCGATAGACTGCTAACTAACTACGGGTAGTTAGTTAACAGTCTCTCGAAGTCTGAAAATAAACAGGGCTGGTGGTAGGACTTCAGCAAGAGTCTGTCTTGGTGTGGGGAACTACTGCCACAGAACAAGTATTAGTATGTATGATAGCGGATTTCAGCCGTCGTGAAGTTAGCAGTTTTGATTTGCAATGGAGATTTTTCGAACTAAATTGTTTTTGCGCATCACAAACAGCTCACGGTGGCCGAGATGTTGTTAGTAGGTATACTACTACTACTAGATATTCCGCCTCCAAGCAGTCAACGTCATGACAACATTACCTTTTTTCTTAACCCTGTCGTATTTGACCTCATCTTCGCAGATAATGGCCGCCTCATGTACGGTTTCCGGCACCATTGCAGTAGAGGTGAAACTGGCAGCTACCATGCCAGTTGAGTAATGCGCCGCATTGAATTTGTCTGCTACCTAAAATTATAATTACTTTTTAGAAAAAAAAAAGAAAAAAAAACCAACCGAAAATTGTGGGGATACGCGGCGAAGTTATTGACATGTTTTTATGGTTTATTCATAAAGTACTAAACCGATTTCTATAAAATTTATAAGGGACCTATTCAGAAGCCTTAGCAAACAAAAAAATAATTATCAAAATTAATTCATAATTAATTAATGTAAACCTATCTTTGATAAACTATTTGCTATCAAATTGAGTTCAAATAAATTATCTTGAATTATTTTATAATTGGCGGAGAAATCATGTAACAAATACTAAATTAGAACATACATCAACATTAAACCTACACATTTAATCTATATAATGTGTAGAGATACACTAGAAAGGCATTCCCGTTATTCTAATAGATGTTTTACCTACTAAATGAAAATATTTTTTACCTCTTTCTTTGTGTCTGCTTTCTCAGGAGCCTTGTATTCTTTCTCCAGTTCCTGAAGGATATCCTTTGTTTCAGATGAGACAGTCTTCAGCCTAGCATGTGGGTCTTTCCTCATTGCAATATCCTCTGAAAAACTATACTTATGCATCTAAACTAAAAAACGACTGGTCCGATTTAAAAAATTCTTTCACCATTACAATGTTACATTATCCCTGAGTAACATAGGCTATATTTCTTACTAGCGACCCGCTCCGGCATCACACAGTTCCCCCAAAGTCCGTCCCAGGACTGCTAGTAATGTTAAAGACCTAGTTTTTTAAGGCCCTAATCAGCATGCAAGTGACAGTAAATTTACTGCTTCTTAACAGCTCAAAACTGCATCTTGAAATACCACAGTGGCTCTTGGCTCATACCAGTAGATCAGCCATCTACTGGTACTATTGTTGGAAGTACTCTTGGGTATAAGTAATTACATAGACCTAATGTGGATTGATGCCATCAAGTATCAAATATGTGAAATACAGGTCATCCTTTCAGGATAGTCATGATCATGATAAAAAGTAACCATGTTTTTCAATGCACTGAAAACTATGTTACCTTCAGTCTCAACCTTCAAACTATTTTTCACATGATGAAAACTAGCAATATTAAACTTGGCCAGTTTATTGGGCTCCTGCAGTACTATAATATCATTTTTAGTAAATGGAGTGTCATCTAGCAAATCCTTCCAGTTCTTCCCCTTGATATTAAGCTGTTCCACTGCTTCATATGTGAACACATTGCCTGTGGGCCTGATTGCCACAATGTGGGTGTTGTTGGTGAACGGTTTGAAGAGTACTGGACAATGGTAGTCATCTTCAGCATTTTTAGCGAGGTTCAGTTTGATAAGTGATTTAAGGTCTTGTTTCTGTAACATCAACTTGAATTAAGTAATGCTTTTTACACCACAAACATTATTTTGATTGTTTTTTATTTTGATAATTTATTATGAACTTATGAAAGATCGGGATCCCCTAATACAGGTATTTTTATACTTTTAAGGGGAGACCCCCTTAAAACTATCAAATAAAATCAGTTCAGTTGATACAGCCTGATTAAACCATAAACATACAATAGGTATATAATAAGGTATATATATAGGTATAATATACTTCGTCAAACTTTTGGATTATCCTAAAATATTACGTTGCCATTTATTAAAATAGGTCAGTGTGAAATTATCATAATCATTACGTTCATAGGCTGCGGTAACTGCTTACCATCTTGTGGGCCGTATGCTTGGATGCCACTTCAGTTGTATAAAAAAAAAAAAAAAAAATCATGGATTACTTACTTTTCCAGTAACAGGATTTATCTTAAACTTCTTCAAAAACTCTATTACAGCCTGTAGTTCGAATATATTACCATCTAAATCACAGTATGGATCCTCAAAAGGTAACAGGCTCAGGCAACAGTGGTCGAATGGAAGTCTTTTAAATGAAGTGTCTGCCTCTTTGGAACTACCTGGCCTCTTTCCACCATAAAGAGTACTCCACTCTGTATATGTCAGGTACCTGTTTAAACAATTCGTGTTAAAAAAAAGTATTCTTTATGATTACTATGTATAAATCATGCAAATAATAAAACAACTTACATTTTATCCTTTTGATGCTGCCGTTTCCCCATTTTGCTGTTTTAAATGTAAGTACCTAGCTAGATAAAAAGTTTTTTAGAGATCCAATGAATTACACAGCACTTGACCTTATTTTTAAGCAATTATTTAATAAAATTATTCTGAAAGTAATAATAATAAAAGAACGATCAACTCAACTCAACAACAACAATCGCAACTATCAAACCCAAGAGAATGTAAGCACTACGTTTATCAAACAATCAATCACATCACTAAAAGAATATAAGCACTACGTTACGAACACCACAGACAGAACGAGTTGCTACAAAAACTTAGAATCGAGGTTCAGCTCTTTAAAAGAGTTGTTTCACGCAGTATGGAGCCGGGCCTGGAGGGCGATTCTCATGCCTCAGATGTGATTTAAGATATATCACATATTTTATGTGATATATCACATATGTTATGTGATATATCGTCAAAACTGTCAAAAATGTATAGAAATGTTGACAGTTTTGACGATATATATCGCATGTAACCATATATCTATGCACGAGAATCACCCTCCTGCTCTTTTGTAGGGGTCTAAAATCAGATAATGTTATACAATAAGTCCTGGCGTAAGAGGCCCGGCTCCATACTGCGTGAAACAACTCCTTTATAGAGCGAATCTTTGTAGTGTAGAAAAATAATGATTGATTGAACTGACGTGTGTGCTTGCTGTCCTAGCCTAGCTAACTTGCTTGCTTGAAAAACAAAAAAAAAAACAAAAATGTCGGCGAATAGATTTGTATCTTCGTGATAAATTTTTCGGAAAATAAAAATAATGCAATAGACTCGTTTACATTTACGTAAATTCAATGAACTAGGTTAATCTTGCTTAAGTACGAGTTTAAATGCATGAAACGCCTGTAATCAGAGGTTTTTGTTTTTGAGCGTGTGAGCCATTCCTCGAATTTCAGTATAATTGTTTGTGTTGGTGAGGGTGATGAACTGAATGGATTAAAATGTGGTAGATTCAGTGTAAAGAAGCTCGGTAAACCTTGCGGGAATATTGAAAGAAGAAGCTTTTGGCTCTGAAAAGGTATATTTTGGTATTTCGAACTTAAAAAGACAGCATTATACGCTGTCTTTTGTGTTCTATCATGGGAAAGTAACAGGCTGCCTGTTTGCGGTTTGCAGAGCTAATCATCTGTTTGTAACGAGATTTTGATTGAATAAATTAGTAACTAACCACGAGATTTCCATTAAGTTCTGTGCTTTGTGCTGGAAGACGTAATTATTACATTTAGGAGGCCGGTGAACCTAAAATTTGGAATTATCGTGTATCGCCAACCCACAAGATGGCCGACTATTGTTCGTAAGGTACAAATAATAATTTTATTTGCATTGATTCTCCGTTGATATGAGTTAAGTAATAATTTCTTGGCCAATTAAAAGCTTGTTGGTTTAAAGTTATTTTGCTTTCTTCATTAGTTTCACCGTGACAATAGGTTCAGAGAATGTCTTTGTCTCCAATGTTTGTTGATTCAAATGAGAAAAAGTTTAGAATATTATCTGTAGACCTGTAGTTGAAGCTAGCAGAATATTAAGTGTGGCTTCCTTTATAATTAAGGTATTATACATTTTGAATCCATTCAGTACTAGTAGATATTAGTCAGCACATTTAGCACTGTAGATGTCATTGCACTCCATCGTCACTCATGTTTCATCAATAAAAATACCATCCTATACCTATCATTATATTTCTATTGTGCAAGCTTCTGCATGTTTTTAATTGCCCCACATAATTTCTCACATTCATTCTCATTCATCACTCACTGCTTGGTGTGGAATTAGTTGTGTGGTGCTTTTAGATAATGTCTGGTGCATCTGGTTCGTCAGGAAGCGGTACGGGACGAGGACGGGGCTCGACTGCAACTGACAACAAGCCAGACACAAAGGAGAACAAGCCAAATCCCAAGATGTCGAAGGCACTCGGCACTTCAGCTAAGAGGATCCAAAAAGAACTAGCAGAGATCACATTAGATCCACCTCCAAACTGCAGTGCGGGACCAAAAGGCGATAATTTGTATGAATGGGTGTCCACTATCCTAGGACCGCCAGGCTCAGTGTATGAAGGTGGAGTGTTTTTCTTGGACATACATTTTTCTCCAGAATACCCATTCAAACCTCCCAAGGTAAATATGCTTTTAACTATAGCAATAATAATCTGCCTTGAAAAAGAAAACAGAGGCTTTTGCCCTGCAGTGAAACATTACATGCATAAAACATGAATGCAAGAGGAGAAAAAGCTCTTTCTCAATGCCCAGAAAGGCAGATTGCAAGAAAAAAGAGACAGAATAATAATTAAGGCCTTTTTCTGATAGTGTTTCTAATTTTCAGGTTACATTCCGCACCAGGATATACCACTGCAACATCAACAGCCAGGGGGTGATCTGCCTGGACATACTCAAAGATAACTGGTCTCCAGCACTTACTATATCTAAAGTTCTGCTTTCAATATGCTCGCTGCTGACTGATTGCAATCCAGGTACTATTACTAGCATTATACTTCTTTTTAAATTCACCTATTTTCTTTTCAATATATGCATTATGCATAGTATAAAAAACAAAGTCGTTTCCCGCCATGTATGTGCAATGGATTTGAATGCGGTTTTTCGCGGTTATCAATAAATAGGTTTTTTTATTGTTCTGATTATCCGCGATCAATTGGTGGACTATAAGTGGATGAGTTGGATATTTCTCTGGCGTTTGAGATCCAGGCTCATTAGTAAGTAAGTTTGAATCATTGACTAGCCAACTCTGGTGACATTTTTTTAAATCTTATTCCTTCCCTCATTATTGAAGGTTCTCCAGGATGTGACTTCTTTTCAAGCGGCATGGTGGAAATAAATTGACTGATTAAAGAGAAAGGCTTATGCATAGTTAAAGCACCCATGTGAAGCTGGAGCGGGTCGCTAGTTATAATAATTACTACAATACACTTTACTCATGTTTGTGTTAGGGATTGGTTGGTAGAGAGTTAGGAAAATGATAATTTTGATATTATTTCCAGCTGATCCATTGGTGGGGAGCATCGCCACACAATATCTTCAGAACAGAGAGGAGCACGACCGTATCGCCCGCCTCTGGACAAAGCGCTACGCGACATGAATGCGTTGCCCCACCTCCTTTACGGAACAATACACTATCATAATATACTCAGTACCATACTATTTTAAATCCATCCTCTTCATTAAATATAAGCTTACACTATCCACTCGAAGAACTTTTTGCAACATAGTTGTCCAAGCACAGAACTATATTTGAGTAGAATGAGTAAGTGTAAGTACATCGCGTGACGAAAAGACGGGATATGTAATGGCTGCTGAGTAACCTCTACTCGCCGCGAAACTCAGTCCGCTCCCAACCGGGGGCGGTGTGGTAGTGCCTAGAATCTGTCTGCCTCGTGCTAATCAATGTTTTTAAATCATTCATTTTCACGCGGCTTATGTTTCCCATCACTAAAATACACTTGTGTGTAAAATACAAATACGCAAAATGTTACAAGCTCGGTTTCCATACAAAACGACGAACTCTTTCATTCTACTTAAATATAGTTCTGTGTCCAAGTCACTCGACAACTATGGCGCAAAGAGCTGTACAAAGCTGCTTAAAATTACTTCAGTTGCAATGTGATGTCATGTCATGCTTGTGATGGCCATCAATTGTTTTAGATATTTAGTTATGATATTGGTTATTCTTCTGTTTTTGTTAGCTGTGTTAATTAACAGTGATAAGTTCCGAAGTGTAACATAGGTTTAGCCAGTGATTGAGTCAATTTTGCCGCAATAACGCGATGATCTCATACACTCTTCAACTGTTACTACTTATGTGTAAGAATGTCTGATAAAATGCGATGCCTAATTTTAATTGGAATTTAATTAGTAAATTGCTATGTATTTTGTTTTCAGGGTATGCTAGAATGGTTCATCAAAAATATAATTAAATAAGGGGGTTGTAAAACAGCATTCTAGTTGCATTAATGAATAATTTATAAATAATCTTACAATAGATCATAATATTTTAACCATAAAAACAAATCTTCCATTTTGTCAATATATCCAGTTGTCTACCCATTTTTTTCAGAGTTTGGCTTATTGAGTAAAGTCGGGTATAAATTTGTAGCTTTTATTTAGTATCTGAATTTTTTAAAAGTATTTTCGTACATTTGGTCCATTATTAAAAGATAAGTAGCTAAATTATTTGAATATTTGATACTTGTGTATAATTTTTATACTCTCTTGTGCAATCAACTTTGCTTCAAAATAGTATTATGTGATTATTACGAAGAACCTGCCAATGCATTTGGCATGGGTATCTTAGTTATTTTGTAGGAAAACTGTTGAATATTGGAAGAACTGAGTGTAATGTGACAATATTTTATAATGCAAAAAACAATTCTGCCATTTATTTTACTAACAAAACATAAAATTAATATAATCAATAAACATTGCTGTTGGGTTAATTTAGTTTCGTTAACCATTTTGTAAGTGCCAAATCCAATAGGCGCGATTAGCTTTTAATCCATTCTGACCATTTATAAATCTCCAAGTAGAACGTGAAACATTTTAATAGAAGTAAGTTTATTGTATGATGTATGTCTTAACCCTAGAATGTAATGAATATTAGTGTTTATTATTTTTAGAAAAGTGTATGTCGCGCGCATTAAATCAATGGTCGCGCGTATGTGAATGATTTGGCGATGAGAGAGTACTTGTATGATTAAGTGATTTGGTAGAAACTGGTGCTGTGAGATTCAAATGCACGCGACATACAAAAGTACTGATAATGTATTCAGGACTGGACTTTTCATCTTGTGATTTTAATTTTGTAATATGAATCGAATGTTGCTTGCAAGACGACAGCTATGTATTTAACGCGACTGATGTTCCTGTAAAACTCGATGTTCTTACTGAATCCGTGGAAGTGTAACCATCCTTCGTTACAATTTATATTCATGGTATAAAATAGGAAAATAAAATGTGTGTAACTAGGACAAGGATTGATGTTTTTATTTATAGTTTCTAGTTATGTCGCCCTTTCTCTAAAACTACCGATGGGTTTAGGAAAAAAAGTAAAAGTAAGACATTTTGTTTATGCCAATTTATTTTTTATATTTCGAGAAACACTTTCAAAAATTACATTACAAAAAATCTGAGACCTTTATTCCTATTCGCAAATTTTGTAGTTATAAATCTAACACTAAATACGTTGAATATAATATTAAGTGCATCACATCTATGTACTTTGGCTAAAAGTTTATAAAATCTATGAAACACTAATATGGAGATAAAAATTTGAGACCAAAGGTAATTGTGTACAAAAAGGTAGAAAACTTATAAATATACCTACAGTAGAAATTTATTTTGGCTTGAAGATTTCAACAAATCAGTCTTCCGCACTGAGCACTCTGTGAAATGAAATTAATAGAACTAACTGTGCTAGTGCAATCCACTCCATTAAAATCTATCATAAAACTATGCAAGCACCCTAATCAAGTAAAAAAATTAGCAATTATGAGAATCTTTTCTTACAAAAAGATCTCTGAATAAACTAAATAAAATAATAATGTGATTAACAATAAAATAAATTATTTCCACATATACATAAAAGATTACTTGTATCACATGACAAACTATACTAAAAGTCAGTTGGATATAAGAATCAAACACTGTTTACTTATAAAATTGACTTCAGAGTGGTGAATTACACCGTTTCGTATTGGCTGCGGATAGAACGGGCAAGGCAGCAGGCGAATATCACTCCAAGGAGCTGTAACAAACGAATTATTTGTTTTACTTTTGTTTTACTTTTGCGCATAATCTTAAAAGCTACAAACCATACTCGTCAACCAACCAAGGACTTTTTCTCACTGCAAGGACTGTTTTTGTCATCAACTTATGTCTAAATCAAAAAAAATCAAAAATGTATTTATTTTGGAACAAAAACTTATAGTATAATAACAACACAAGAAGAACGATAATATCCGCGGAAGCTTAACACTGTCGCGAACACTAACGCCCACCTCCAAATATTTCAGGATCCAAATAAATACAATAAGATGAGATAAGTACAATACAAATTTAAAGACTACAAAGCTTAAGCTACAAAATAAGTATGTGTGCTGGTGTTAATGAGTATGTGAGGGTGTGTGGGTGTGTGGGAGGGTGAGTGTGTGAGTGTGTGGGAGTGTGTATGTGGATTTCCTTGTTCCTCCTAGTCTCGTAAGAGTCTAGTTATCACAGCGGGAAATCCAACAGTGTGTATGTGTGTGTGTGTGTGTGTGTGTGTGTGTGTGTTTGTGTAGGGTATGTGTGAGGGTGTGCGATGTATTTTTGAGTATGTATGTATGTGGACTTCCATGTTCCTCCCAGTCTCTTAAGAGTCTGGTTATCACAGAGGGAAATCCACAGCTTGAGAGAGTGACAGAGATGATAAGTATGTGTAAGAGTATGTGAGTGTGAGAAGAGTGTATGAATGAGGAGGTGTTAAGTCGACCCAAATGAATACATTAATTAAGCTAAAGTCATAAGAAGCCTTTCAGTGTCTTCATAGGACAGAGTAATGAGCCACTGAAGACACTTCTGTTTACAGCTGTAGTGTGGAAGGGGATAGATGTTAATTTCTCTGTTGATTCTGTTGTAGAGCATAGAGCTGATAAAATAAAAGTGGCGACTGGCTAATGTTGTGCGCCGTTGTTCGGTCTTGCAAACTTTATCAGACCTACGTTTGGAGAGTGTAATGTCGGGGTCATATGTTAGTAAAGAATGTTTTCTGGTAATCGTTTTTAATATAAATAGTTGTCGAACAGTCGGAAGTTGAGTGCGTGAATAAAGTTCAGTTGTGGGAAACCAAATAGGTTTGTTTATTAAAACCTTAAGTACAACTCTCTGCGCCCGTTTAAGTCTAAGCATCTGAGTTTTAACACAGCCACCCCAAGAGGTGATGCAATATGAAAGGATAGATTGGGCTAGGGCATAATAAATATTTTTAAGGGACTGAAAGCTGATAATAGATCGTAAGGTTTTGAAAACAAAAATTAACTTCCTGACACGCGATACAGTAGAATCAATTTGTTGTTGCCAGCTAAGAGTGTTATCTATCATGATCCCAAGATATTTATAGGCCGAGGTTCGTTCTATAGGCTGTGACAAACAACAGATAAGTAACGGACATACCCGAACAACTGATAGACGAAAACTGTCTTGTCTGCAAGGAAGTCGGTGGTCATGACAGAACATATAGTAAGTACTACGGTCATTGCACTTTTTAGGGAAGGTCAGTGTTAAGTGGATGTCTATTGGCTGATGATAATGATGTACACGTTCGCCAGTCGGTTTCTGTACATTGCGTTTGCGACATATCAATTTCAAGCAGCGGTTGTTTGTATTGAGTAGGGAATCGCATAACTCCTTATTCATAATTGATAGATTCAGGCGTTACTTTGCGGAAATCCATTACAAAATAAAACAGACGAAAAATCTCTAGTACTATTCCGCTTAACCTTTTAACTGATGAGGTCACACAGTTACCACAGTTAACCTCAAAAGAAAAATATCGACACGTGTTTCATCCCTCCACGGGACATCCTCAGGACCATCGACTTGTTCTCCGGCAGACGTGTTGCTCCGTCGAGCGCTGGAGCCAAAGTGAGAATTCTTTTTTTTTTTTCTAATGGACTATATGCTGTTAGACCGTCTGACGGTCCGTGACAGCGTTACACGAAAAAGTTAGAATTCGATGCGACAACCCCACTATTTATAGTCTCAACCGGTATGGCCACTCCTTATTCATAAATGAATCTGTTTCTGCCATTTTAGCGGCTCGCTAAGTAGTCTTTTGTTGTCATTCTTATGTCAATAAAAAAAAGACTATTAGGTACAGATTTAAAAGACATGTTGCTAATAGAGGTATAAAGTATTAGGAGGAAAACTCTAGCTTTTCGGATTTTTAGCAATATCCAGGGTAGGTACTTACCACAAAGGTCCTCTAATGCAATATGGATATAATACTCTGATATTTCGGTATACAAAAGTGAAGTGAAATTTATTTCGATATTGAAAGAGCTTGTGGAACACTGAAGCTTTATGATGAAGGATCATCAAAAAACCGCTAGAAACTCAGCCGAGTTTGTTCCTTTTCTTTTAGGCTGGGACACGTGGAACTGGCGTAAATTCACCAAGCTAAGTTTCAAAGTGATCCAAATTTGAATAAATATAATTAGAATTACGTTTATAAAAGGTAAACCTCTTACCCTTAGAATAACTACACGCTCTTACCTGGATAAAAGCAATGCCGAGTCCGACGCCTCCGAGCACCTTGGCGATATCCTGGAGGTGTTCCACCAGCTTGGCGAGGCAGCCGTCGGGGTGGAAGCCGGTGGAATTGGCGGTGCAGGGAGCGACCGTGGTGTCGGAGATGACCTGCCCGCTGCAGCAGGTGGCTGGGATCGGCAGCGAGTGGTTCTTCCAGTCTGCGGGGCCGTTGATGCCGCAGCATTCCAGCTGGAAGTGAAGTGTATGGATGTATGAATGAAAATAAACTAGTTCTGCAAACAGAAGACATCGCAAGCACTAACTTATTGGTAAGCAATTTAATGCATTTTAGAGAGATTATCCTCATCACGGTGAAGTTCCTCATCAGATCTTTACCACTTTACTCAATACTCAATTTATTTATTGCTCTCATATGGTTGGTACATTTACAGTTGTTATATAATTAGGTGGTAGTATCACATATGAACCCTATCAAAGGGTATGACAACATGGAGATAGGCCGAGGTTTAAATAAGTAGGAAGTTACTTACTTTACCTTTCAAACAAAAAAAAAACCATCGAAATCGTCTTATAAGGCGGAGTTATCCTATAGCCCCCTTGTTAGAGGAAGTACCCAATCAAAAATTCCCGACGACAAGAAAATCTATAGTCATAGAACCTGTAATAGTCAAAGGCTCAAGTATTTCATGTAGATAGGTACCTACATCGCACATTCGTTTTCCAAAGACGGTTCTAGGATTTATTTTGTTCTATGCAAAACCTGCCTACTTACTGAAATATAATTTTAATAATGTAAGTACTTGCATCTAGATTGAGGTCTCATTTTTCCTTGCGAAACAAATTAAAAGTTAATGAGAATTTAGTTCATAATAATAAAATTTAAAGAAAATCCTAAATGACTTGAGCTCTCAATCCAGACGTTTGCAATATCTTTGTATTATCTCTGTGCTAATAGTTTTAATAGAGCTTAGTTAAAAATCTTTACGATTGCGGTTCACGTTGTGTGTTCATGTCTCTTATTATTGTAATTGAGTATGAATTGAATGATTGTGTGATTGAGAATATTCGCACGAAGCGCGTGAACCTACATTTATTTTAAACATTCGCATGATAAATAATATATTGCTAGGGGGACCTAACCGAGAATTAATGTATAGTAGGTAACTAATGATGAGACTGGGCTATCTCTGCACCTTTGTAAAACATCTTTTGAAATGTTAGTCTTGCGCCACAAGGTAGTATCTTTACAGCCTATTTTTGTTTTACATTAAAAACGGCCCACTCATTTCGAATCGCGAAGTTGTCGAAAGCAAATATACATAATACATACCTACATAGAGAATACAAAAAGGTTTAATAAGTATTTCTAAATATAGATTCCTATGAGGCATCAATAAACCGATTAGACTTAACCATTGTATCAATAGAATTATCGGCTTGTACAGAAATAGAGTTGTTCTTTTGATCTAAAATAAGATTCCTTAATTAGTTTTAATCTTGAGTTTTTGTTGATGAAACACTGAATATAAATACAAGTTGAGTCGTCTTTATGTGTCGTTAGTTTTATTGGTCAGTGACCTATTTCTCTGAATTTAGGTATCTATCTATCCTACTTACTCATGCTGTGCCTCATGAAACCTTCGGGCGGTCTAGTAACTCCGTCACCAGAGTTGGCCACTGACTCATACGAACTTGCTTACTTATTAACTTAGGGCTATTACGCAATGTATTGCAAATATTGCAATCCAGTTTCAATCCGCTACGCTACCTGTCAATAAGCCGTTATTATTCATAAAAAGTAGTGAATTTGATTGCAACCGAATAATAGCACTAGAAAAAAATACATGTATTATGTAAAATACCATAAACATTGATAAACATTGGTTTTACTTCGTAGGTTCCTTCTACACCACTCCGTCAATATCGGTCAGCTAGAACAACACACTACTTACCTTCAAATTAAATGAGCTAGACTTGAATCAGGTTATCCATTAGGTCTAGGAAGAAACTAATAAGCAAACAAGGCGTATCACGAAAAACTTGTTTGACAATCGTAAACGTTAACGTATCATCCCACCAGCATTCAATTTCAGCTGTCAATTTTTATAGTAACTCACTAAATAGGGGCTGTAGTAAAATCCATAAACAATAGACAATACGGAACGTTTACGATTGTCAAACAAGTTTTACGTGATTCGCTTTTATCTGTGCGTCTGGTGACACGTTTTAAAAGTACTCACGTCAGTTTGCACGATATCGAAGGTCTTCCTCACACTAGCGTCTGTCTCGTAATTGGCCATTTTCTCGTTCAAATGCTTCATGATGGAGTTCTCCAGTTCCGTATGCTTCATGTAACCAGCGATACCCACTGCCAGCTCAGCAACGAATATAATCAGCAGGAACACGGAGAACTGAAAGGGAAATAAGAACATGGTCAGAGATCAGTTTTGAAGAATAATAAATTCTATAAAATTCACGACAAACGACATTCATGAAATCATTTTCCATAACATGTACTATGTAGTTCATGGCCTGACTAAGATACATGTCATACGTTAGTATACATATAATCGACCACTAGCACAGTTAATAGCCAGTATGTATAGTTCTCACAGCGGATCTCGGCCGTCGTGAAATTAGTCGTTTCGATGCGTAATGGAGCTTTTTCAAACTAAATTGTCTTTGCACATCACAAACGGCTAACTTCACGGAAGCCTAGATCCGCTGTGCGAACTATAATAATAATTATAGAGGAGCTGGTCTATTCCCTCGCATTCTTTAGCACTCTCTACTCTAATAATAAATAATGCTGGACAATCCACACAGCATTATCTAGCCCCAAGCTAAGCAGAGCTTGTGTTATGGGTGGTTATGGGTAGGTACTAGATGATACTCATATAGGTACTTAAAACTCAATACAATACATAGATAGATATTTTTAATGAAACATAGAAAATACCCAGGACACAGCAGATCGTACAATCATTTGTTCCAAGGCGGGAATCGAACCCGCAACCTCCGTCGCAGGCAGACCTTCGCCCGTTGCGTCACATCGGTCGTCAATTATGTCTTTAAGTGTTCGAAAACAACTCAACTTGGATATGAAATCAGAATCCTTGAACAAAAACTGGTTCCAAATAAGTAAATGCTAAAGCGAGCACGTGTCCGAGAAAAAATACACGTGACGCTAAAACACAATCTACAGTACTAAATATGCTTGATTTGTAATTTTGTATGTATTCACCAGCTAAAATCACGGGCGAATAGGGGTACCTTCGTAATATTCCATGGTATTAGTGCTAGTTCTAGTAAATCGAGGCCGCTCGAGTTACGTCTTCTGTCTAACTACTACCTACTATAACAGCTCCTTCAACGAAGGAGAAACTAAGCTCTTTCAAAGACACGAACAAAGAACTAGCTAACCTAAGAATTCTTAAGTCCAGTGCTTTTATTACACCAGCATTCTGTAACCTCATTGTAGAGCAACTTTCAAAAACATTGTGACATCATGAAGGTAACGATTACACACTGGGTCAACGTCCACGAATCTTTTAGTTTTGTTTAATTTTAAGTTTCCATTCTTTTGTATCAACTATAAACAGCGTGGGTAGTATAGTCAACACCTGTCGCTTTCCATCACCCTTTAGGCGGGTAATGACCGAGATACCACAAATCGATACATAATCCCGAACAAACAACTTTATCTTGTAGTTACGACGTGAGTCATTGCAGCTAACAACATGATACAACGTATTTAGCGGTTAATGTTTGCGATTTTTTATGAAGATAAGTCTGTAAGTATGTTGAATACTCGTAGACAAAAGTTGCACATATTTAGTTGAACGAGTGAGCAGATACGCTTAGTCTCTGCTTCAGGCCTAGCATTTTGCTTTCATCTGTCAGTTTGTTGGTACTCCTCTCCTCCAGGTCGTATTTTACAACCGTTCTAGAAACTTGGTACATACATAGGCTATACATCATACAGCTTTAGTATAGATTTTTGGTCGTCAAAGTTATGATTGGAGGGGTACTTCCTCCAAAAAGAGACATACAAGGGGCTACTGAACATCGCCTTAGATGATCCGATTTCGCTTGTTCTTTTTTTATATGAAAGGTACCTAGTTTGAACCTTTAAGTTGATCTCGTACTTTGGTGAAGATTTGATCAGGGTCCTCGGTGTGATGAGCAGTAAAGCTTTTTAAAAATATAGTAATTACCATCTATTCGCAGAACTACTAGGTACTATGTCGTAGCACTAATATCTGTTCTGTGACTATGTTGAATACTCATTTAAGAGTTGCAGTAAGTAGGTATTTAGTTTGATTTATTACCGATCACAAAGATACGCATCGAAAAACGAACGACTCAAGGTGATCAGCTGGGCTATTATACTAGGCAACACACAGGTATATGTAGAGACGAGTCTCGGTCTGAAGACCTACGGAAAAAGATAGGATTTTACCGATTAGCAGCGTTGTTTTTTCTTGCAGGTATTAAGAGGCAATTAAATTTTCCTCATGAATCACGGCTTTGATCGGTTGATCAAATCGTTGGTCTGGTTAGACCATCATCAGAATCAACAAAACTCGGCTGGGTTCCTACTTCTTAGCTTATCCTAGCTTATTTTATCAGTTTTACAGGACTCGCTGGCATCTCTCATTGTATACTTCTACCTACTCTGAGATTGCGCGTTTCGCGTAGGTAGGTGTAACTTGTACACTCAGTTTGTTCGGATGTCTACGATCGATCTTTAGAAGCCCCGACAGGTCGTCGGCCAGACAGGCGCCGTCGGGTTAGTTTTATCAGTGTAGCCCCTATCTAAACATCCTCACAAACTTTCCCAATTTTATACGAGCTCCGGCCCAAGACTTCTTGACGCATAGAACTCTGAGAGAAAAGGAGTTCAGGCTTTGTGGGCTACTACAAACTGGTATAAGTATGACTATGACGGAATATCCTGGTGTCACATACCTACTCGTTATGTAACATACAGGATACTACTCTACAATACAGGACGGAAATATCACAGTTACAACTGTATGTTAACATCAATTAACTCTGTAATTTATTAATTAATTAATTAATTAGACCGGGGCGATTACCTTTGTGTATGGTTTTGATTGAGGCAACGTTTTCAACCTCAGCGTTTGAATCAGAAAAGATACGATTTTATTTACTTTTTATTTACTTGTAAAGAGTAGCTAATTAAATTAGTAAGTACTTTAGTTTTATATATATTTTAATTTAAGAGGTCGTTAGTATTCAAAATTCTATGGACAAACGTCAGAAAGTGATGACATTTAATAATTAGTTGATTCGGTGTATAAGCATACCAGCATCGTTGAGTTTAAACACACACGGTAGGATATGCTTTGTATTATTAATATATTTTTGAGCTAATACAGTTTCGAGTGTAGTACCTAAATTATTTTTATATTATTTTTGGTTGTTAATTTTCAAAACACAAGTCATACATAAAAACATTGTTTTAAATAAATACGTGTGAACACAGTTATGGGAAAGTCACTGTTTTTCTGTAATAAGTACAGTTTATATGTTAAACTAACACAGAAGGCAGAGCTGCACATTTACTTGTAAACATGCTTTTATTTGAATAGATGAATTTTGTATTTATTTGAGTCACTATGTTATTCGGTGGTTTTTGTAAGAGTCAGTGTTACACCGCTTGGTGTGGTGTGTGGTGACTCGGTGGTATTTGCAACAATTTCATTGTTTTCAGTAAAAACAAAAGTTACAAAGAGTAAACACAATGCAGTGTTATCGTCAGGGCGAACGACTTGTTATTTGCTGACAAAAGAAGATCTAGTAGTATTTTCCCCCTACTCTTCTCTCAAATCATATCCATCTTAATAGGTAGTACTTCTTATTAGTAATTGTAATCGCACCGTCTAATCAGGAAGTATTCAGTTAGCTAGATGAGCACATCAACTTCACTGTGGAGATAGGTTGTATGTGGGTATGAGAACATTAACCTCTTTTTTCCTAGAATTGATAAATAATATAGTTTAGTGCTTTACCAAAGACTTAAAAAAAAAGTTTGGTTTAAACTCAAAAAAGTGCTTTACTTGCTTGAGCCCATTAACATCACTGTGGAGACAGGTTATATGTGGGTAAGGACATTAAACCTCTTTTTTCGAATCCTATCCATAAACATTGAGATTGGTTTATACTCGAAAAAGTGCTTTACTTGATTTTATTTTAATTGCACTCAAAGACATGAGAATAGGTAATCTTCATTCGAGATTGCACTTTATGACAAATATTAGTAGGTACTACGTTGTACGTTCAAGTGGTATGTCTGTACTTAGACATATTTAAATCAAACACGTCTAATTTCATTAGAAATATCTTTCAAAGAGGAAGTTCCATTTAAGTAGTCCGTCGGTGTGGTTCAAAGGTCAGCCAGCTCCTGACTTCAATTGCCGCACAGTAGCTGCTTGTGAGTTGATTAGCCTGATAAAAAGCTTCACATTGTGAATTACCTTTGCAGAATGCATTGAGGTTTTAATGTCGGGAGATGTAACTATAGTGTAACTATAGAGTTGGTATTTATAGTTTAGATTAGGTTTAAATTGTAAAAAAAAAATTTAGATCTTTAAAAACAGGTATAGACGAATCAGACCATTACATACCGAAAACTGCACGGATACACTTCTTTTGAGCTACAAAGACTCTGCCGATATCGGATGAATGACAATACCCCAAATGTCTATTATAATTTTTCTATTCTCTAATTTTTTGACATTGTAAATCACATTATATTGCATGCCTCATAAGGTAGAATACATTGGTACAAGATCTAAATAATTAACATCTAAGCTCAACATGACATGTATTTCAAGCAATAAAAATACTTTGACTTTGACTTTGAATGTCAATACCATACCGAATAATTGAGCAAACGTGGAGTTTTCATGACAGGTATTCATCAACATTAACTCCTAAAAACTTCGTGTGATTGTGCTCTTTTAATTTACGACCGAACACAATGGTAATACATTTTTCATGCAATTACTCTCTCAGCGCAACCGATATCAAAGGTTATCGCTATAATAATTATTATTTATACCTATACACGTTCATTTGCGCTTGGAATAATCTGTGTTTGAAATGGGTTGGTTGAATCTGTTATGTTACATTTTTACAATAATGTACCTATCATGAAAAGGAAAATGTGACCTATTAAGTAGGATTCCATTCTAAATAAGAATAAATAATTTGCCTTAGATAATTACCACTTTTTAGTCGTTTTTTTTTAATATTATTTCTTGCTTCAACCCTGTTTAAATTGTAGTCTTACCACCAGATCCAAGCTGGTAAATTCATTTTCATAGCCCTGTTACGAATGTAATGCTTCAACTTACCGTCACAATCATGCAATGGTTCTCCTTGACGGCGCCGCAGCAACCGAAGAAAGCGACGATGAACACAACAATGCCCACTAGAATCAGCACTATTGGCCCCGAGGTGTAGAACTTCTCATCCGTCAGGTCCATGTACGGCGAGGAGTTGATTTCAGCCTTGATGCCTACGATCAGGATTATCAGACCCGTGATCTGTGGATAGGGAAGTGGTTTTTGAATAATCTGCGTTACCGGATCTAGCTGTTTCCAGGATGCGCCGCGTGGTGATCTCCGAAAATTGACTGAGAATAAAGCTGCGTTTCCACCAGAGCTATGCGAGGATGTGTTTGTTGGAACCAATAGAATCACTTCATTGAAGCTGTCAGAGCGAGACTAGGTAAATGAAGTGATTATATTGGTTCCTAAGAAACACATCCTTCGCTACACATCCTCGCTTACTCTGGTGGAAGCGCAGCCTCAGGGTCTTATTCAAAATTTATGTAAGAAACTGCGTAGGTATTGTTTTTTGATGTCATTCTCATGTCATTAGACAAGACGATGACAAATTTTTAAGACGGTGTCGGTGACGGTTTAAAATGGGCAGTTTTTCGACATTGATGATATTATTTTACGAAGTTATGACGTCTCTCACCGTAGGACGAAACACTGCATTAAAAACACACTCGCAAAAGTTATCTCAATGCCTCTGTAAGTAGGTAAATAAACTTTTAAATTAAATGGTCCTACTTTTGGGAAAGGGGAAATCCTGTAAACATTTGTAATTTTAAACACAACTTACCTACATAAGAGCGCGCGTGACGGCGTGAGTCATTGCAAATTGAATGCTAAAGCAATGACATAGGTAAATGCAAGGACTGTGGTTACCCACCTACCTATTAGGCTATTACTAATCAACCATCGCCAGTTGTTGATTGCACCTAACAAACTCGTAAGTAGGTATACTTGTTACAGGAAACAAAAACAAAGCCAGTAACATCAACTTTCGCGTATTTAATTCAAGGCAATAAATCTCGTCAAGGTGTGACGACAATGCAATAGATACCTACTACTCTACCTAGGTAGGTACTATAATATCTAGTTGACTGTTATTGTCTGTAATATTCTACCTAGGTACCTACCTACCTAGGTAGTGAAACTAGGTATGGCGCAATCACAGATATAGGTACCTAGATAGGTGCTACCTACTAATATGCGCAATCACAGGTTTATTACCTAGGTACAGCTAAGTCACAGAATATAAGGCACTAATATAATAAACCTTTAATTGTAACTAACGTTATAGCTTTAAACTAGGTAACCTACCTACTTATTAATATTTTTTAACGAAGGCCAGGTTACGTTTTGAAAGTTGGAGCTCAAATTAAATTGGAAGGTTACCTCTCTTTCTCTCTTACCTTTACCTTGTTATCTCTATTTTCGCCTTGCGATGTTACAGATTCCTTTTTTATATGTGCTATAAATTAAATGCCCACATAGACACCTACCTACCTAGGTAGGTATGTACAGATACCTAGTTAACCGGAAATTCCCAAGAATATAAATAAATACGTAAATCCCGATTCCCAGGAATGCTAAAACTATAGCAGGTACAGGTAAGTTCCTAGAACCCTAGGTACCTACCTACTTAGTAGGTAACTTTATTTAAGTAGGTACCTACCTACCTACCTATCAACTTTGTTTAAAAAAAATAACCTAACCCATTACTTAAACTAAAAACTTGAATGAATCTAAAATAATGTACTACCTACATAAGTAGGTAGTATATGATTCCTGAATAGGCAGGATCTTCAAAATTATGTAGGTACATATAGATAGTGATGAAAAAAATTCCTTTCCTAATGCGTAATAGTAAAACCTACAAAAAAAACCTACATTGCTTACTTGTGCTAATGTTACTATTGTGCTACATTTGCAAACTTACCGCAAACAAAAGATTGAAGGCGAATAGAAGATATTTCACACATGACATTCCACCGCCGAGAGCCATTTTTAATTTTAAACTTGTTCACTTTTTAAAATAAATCTGGAACAAAAGAACACCAATATTTTTAAATTCATCCTCCTTTCGTCAAAAACTGTGGTTGGTTGGTTGGCAAGGTAAACATCGATTTTGCGTTGTTGCTAGACAGAGGGGTGTACGAAAGCGTTTCGATTAACTAACACATTATCTTTGAACTCGTACTCGGTATTTTTATGTTAAAAACAAATTGTTACTAATATTTTTAAACAAATAGAATGCTCACCGCAGATTTTAATATTCGTTTTTGATAAAATATCAGCGACACCGACACGTCCAACACGTATCAAAAAATGGACTAACTGTGTTGCCAATTGCCAAAATAAAATAAAATACCAACGACACGACACTGACAGCGACATCTGACTTGACTGTCTCTAGGGTTGCTAGTTGTTTTTGGATCTTTTTAATCACCTAGGTCATGCCATGGATTCAGACAAATTATGATGATAATAAAATATAATATTAACACTAACACCGATTAATAGCTAGAATGAACGCATGCCTGACCCATGATCAATTAACAGACACCGCATGCTTGTTTGCCTTCTGTCGGTAAAAAATATAAAACGATTACATCACAGAGTTTATATAAAAAATTACAACTGACTAACAGATCAAAATTTATGTGTTTTTAAAATAAATGTTTACCATTCTAAAGAGTTGCTCATATTTTGTGGTACCTACATAACGAGTGCCTACTTAAAGTACAAATTAATATTGTATGTCTACAAAATACCAAATTTTGTAAAATCTTGCGGTTATTTTATATCTTCTGTACGCTCAGAATAAAGCCAACACGTACTTCTTTTGGTAACAATGCCAATGGCAGCAAAACAGAAAGAGACAGCGGCTGGATGGTGCGGGACCTTCGCTATGACGATAGAGACAGCGTGCTATGCAATGTTGTGCTGCCACCTCCAAAATTCTAAAATGTACTTTTTTCAGGTCGCATGTCGCCAAGTCAATAATGTAGTCGTAAAGCTCGTAACTCAAATAATAGAGTAAAACAGTAAGCCGGGGAGGCGGGTTCGCTAGTTTTAGATAAAAACAGTTTTCTGCTAAAATCTGGCGAACAATTTATAGTTAGTTTGTTTGTATGTAGGTTGTATCTACTTATCTACCTTCGGGTTTATCAAATATTATGGTGGTAAGCAGGTAGGTACTTACCTAGGATTTTTTAAAGTTTTTTTTAGTAATTTTGAGTTGTTGGTACCTACAACGTAAGACATGTAAATAGGCTTTTACTTATCCACCGGTACCCATTACATGTACCCTACTACTTACTTAGATAAATAAATAAATAAAGCTGGACAATCCACACAGTATCATCTAGTCCCAAGGTAAGCTGCTGTTAAACAGAGCTGTGTTTATGGGTGCTAGATGACTGATGTAATACTTAATACAATACAATACATAGATAGATATTTTTTATTATAAATAGAAAATACCCAGAACACCCGGGACAAATATTTGTAGATCGTACAAACATTTGACCCGAGGCGGGAATCGAACCCGCAACCTCCGCGTCGCAGGCGGACCTGCGCCCGCTGCGCCACATCGGTTGTCATCACGAAGTGGTTTTAGTCCAAATCTATCTTCAGAGTTTGGAGATTAGATCGACCATGTCAAGATAACACTGAACTGTTTCCTATCAAAATTCATCTCAGTTTAAACTTATTCTTATCGCTTGCAGTTAGTTTGCAGTGTATTTAACTTCGAAATGGCTCTTAACATGAAGTTTAAAGTGCCAAAATATTTAAAATCGGTCAAATATTGTTTGGCTACCGTTAATAGTGTGTTTTTGGTAAGAATACCTAGTACCTACTTACCTTTCTAAGCCTAGTATCTACTGTGTTACGGTTTTACCCTAGGTATTACAAATTGGTTTATATGTTTTTATGGTGGTAGGTACTTCTAGTAAGTATAGCGGACATTCTACTGTGATTCTACACAGTGCAGCGTCACCTAGCCCTAAACTTGACGATCTCATGTGGGATCGTGCGTTAGTGCCACGCACGGTTGAGAAGCGAGAAGTTGCGGGTTCCCCCTGCGGAAAAAATGTTTTGCATATCTGCTGCAAATACTTGTTCAGAGTCTAGGTGTTTCGTATGTATTCCATAATTTCTCACCGTTACAACCTTCCCTGGACTACAAACATTTCAAGACCGTAAATAACCAAATCGATCCATCCGTTTTCGAGATTTAGCTAGAGCGAGACCTAACGCGCAGCAATATATTAAGGTAAATATATAAGGTATAATTTATAAATTCATTTTTGACCCGCGCGGTTTTACTCGCGTTATTTTTTTCGCAATTTTTCCATAATTTCTCACGTTGTCATTAGGAATCTTAGCTTAAAAATAAATTACCTTAATCGTTTGAATCACAACAGAACTACTCAACGCTGTTGAGTAGTTCTGTAGAATCTGTAGAGTCAACAGATTCCCATTTGTTTTGTTGACAGAACTTATGGGAAAAAATCCCAGTAGTTCTGTCAACAGAACTACTTAACAGAACAGGTAGAAGTAAACGGTTTAAATACCTTCCCTGGACTCATACAAATGTTTCAAGATCAAAATCAGCCAAATCGGTTCATCCGTCGAGTTTTAGCGAGTCATTTTTATTCAAGAGTAGTAGAGTTCTTTGTGATAGAGCTCGTCCGGGGAAGGACTACCACCATACCTATTTCTGCCGCCAAGCAGCAAGGTTTCCGGTGAAATTACAGGCACATGAGACTTTCCATCTAACGTCTCAGGGTGGTAACACGCAAGTGATATCTATGATGTTGCATGCGTACATAGGCTACGGTAACCGCTGACCATCAAGTGGGCCGTACGCTTGGTTGCCACTTTAGTGGTACAAATGTTTATATGTATATATTCAAAAAAAAAAAAAATTAGAATGGTTCTAAAGAAAAAAGATTTGTATTTTTGTATGAACGAATGTAACTAATAAACCCAAAAACTACTGGTCTGATTTCAAAAACTCTCACCACTAAAATACTAGTTAACATGATGAGCATGCGCCGTATAAACAATTATCTTGTCTCCACAGATCACTGGCATTCTCTTCGTCATCGTGGGCGTAATAGTCCTCTCATTATATTCTGACTATGAGGAAATGATAACCAACAGGTTCTTCAACATCCCCGCATTGACTGTGGCGACTGGAGTGATTATCCTTTTAACAGCTGTGTTGGGCTTTTACGGAGCTGTATCACAAAATTTTTATTCTATAGCTGCGGTGAGTTTATGTAGGTGGGTAGAGGTAGATTATTCTTCTTATCCTCGATAATTTTATTCGCGTCTTTAAAATAATTTGACATGCCAACTCTTCACTTCTAGTTATTCTACTGCTGGGACACTACTCTCGAGCAAGGTGATGGGTCATAATCTGTTTGATCGACAACACGGATCTAATGCGGATTGGTAGATGACCAGACACGCTGGTTTTCTTACGATGTTTTGTCCTTCAACTTATAAGAGCACTTTGGCATGTTATTTATAAATTAGGATGAAAAACTTCAAGACCAGAGTTCGAACTGCAAGCTATTAGGATCGGAAGGCATGGGTGCTCTTCTGTCTGATACTTACAGTTAATTTAAGAAATACACTTTAATAACCAGGTATTAAACAGATTGTTTTTTCCATAAGTATGTGCTTCTACTGCTGGCGATTCTGGTCCTCGAGATAGCTATGGTAATCGCAGCCTTCTCTCTGCGCAACGACTCAACATCCGCCATCGAGCCCCCAATGCGCGAAAGCATCAAATTCTACAACACCAGGCTGGAGACTGCTAGAAAATGGGACGCATTGCAGAGGGAGGTAAGTTCCAGGTTGCCGTGGTGATGTGTTTCTCTCTCTGTGCAACGACTTCATCAGCCGCCATCCAGTCTTTAATGTTCCACAGCATCAGACTGAAAAGTGAAGACTGCAAATGTAACGCAGTCCACATGGATTAGCGCCCACAATAGTGCATAGATTTGACACAAGACTATGCAGTACTAATATCTGTTCTGTGACAAGACACTGCGTGAGCTGATAGAAGATTACAACCTCCAGTCATAGAACAAAATATTGGCCCTAAAATGTATAAACTTTTCAAGTAGCTCGCGATGTAGGTAATCAATTTTTTATCCACTGTTTGGTCCAAAAGCACTCCCTTTGAAAGATTACAGTCTTGGAGTGCTCGTAGATTCTCTTTGTCTAGAACTACTTACTCTCTAGAACTACTATTCCGCTAAACTTTATAACTTGGAGACAAAAAGAACGCGAGCACCCAGCTGCTTGCCTTTATCTGAATAGTCCTAATCTTCTGCACTGCAAAGATGCGGTTTAGCAGAATAGTGTTAGAGATTGACCGAGCGAGCGAAGCGTCTCAGTTTCGAGATTGGCCAAAATGCTTTTGGATGTCAGTTTGTCCGGACTTTTTGTGTTCTCGCCTACAGGTTGCATTTTTCAACCAATCTGGTTGAAACTTGGTATTCAGGTTTTATGACTTTATAGAATTTGATTGTCATCGGGGATTTTTGATAAGGGGCGTACTTTCTCCAAAAAGGGACAAAAAGGGGGTTGTTGAATATCTCCGCCTAGTGTGAAGATCTGATGAGGATCTTCAGCGTGATGAGCAAAATAGTTCCTCAAAATGCAATATGTTGCTCACTTTACAAGTTTGTGCTTGCGAGGTCTGCTGTTCGGAGAACTGCTAGTTTATAAGCGGACCCGCCCCGGCTTCGCATGGGTGCTATGAACCTTCCTCTTGAATTACTCTATTAATAATAATAACTTTTGCGTAGGTAGTTTATAAGATCTAAGCGTAGTTACATACTTACATAGGTTCATACCAAGAGACAGACACGGAGGGCGATTTTATTTAATTTAATTTAGGTAAAGATAACGATTTACAAATTCCTTCAGTTCGAATGCTGTGGCGTCCTAAGTCGGGGAAGCTACCACCCCAATCAGATACCAATAAGCTGCTGCCACATAGACTACGGCACGATCTCTCCCTTTCGATGTGGGGTCACCAACTCCTACGAGACCGGCTGTGCTGACGCGTTGGGGGAATGGCTGGCTGGGAAGGCTTACATCTTGGCCATTACAGCTCTTTTTGGCATGTGCATACAGGTCAATATTGAATTACTATGGCTTACAACAACGGAGGCATAAAAATATCTTCCTATAATACTGGCAATGACGTGCTACGCTATGCATGGATGGATCTGGGTAAACAAAAATGAAACCACCAATTTATCGATTCCTGTTGAAACCAGTCATGTAGGTAGGCGAGCCCGATAATGTTACTTTTACACAATAGTTGTCATGTGATGACTGACTGGCTCATTAGATAATATAGGTCATATCAACCCATTGACGACCACAGTAGACGGTTCACTGCTGGATATACAGGCCTCCCCCAAAGACGCCATCTTGATCTTGAGCCTCATCCACCGACTTCCTGTGTCATCGATCCATTGAGTGGGAGGCTGTCCTACACTTATTTTTTCTAGTTCAAGATCGCCAGAACCTGTTTTTTCAAGCAGTTATAATATGAGGTATTAAGTAAGGTACCTACCTAATGTTATTTCAAAATGTTGTTATTGTCACAGGTGTTGGTGGTAAGCGCGTCTGCTTGGCTCGCTTGGAGGTCGAAGTTCGAAGAGGTCGAGCTAGAACAGTAGATTAAAAAGTGACCTTGAAAATATTCTTAAATGCTCAACGCTATTAATTATGGTAATTTAGGTTAAAGAAAAAATACTTGGTATGTAAGTATTAATTAAGTTTATCCTTATGTTTTGGTGCCATAGGTACTGCTTTATCTTCAAGTAAAGTGTCATGTAAGTAAAATAACAACGATGTTTACAGATGGGAATAATCCCTGCTTGGCGGCAGAAATGGGTCCCTAACCTACCCACTATTATTAAATTAATTACCCACCTACTACTAATGTGACTTCCTTCCTCTAGTTCCTCTCTAAGTTTATCTTATTTATATTTGAGTAGGTACATTGTTTATGTAGTTAACTTTATTCTAAGTAGTTAAGTATATTAATATTTGGTAACGTATGTTAATGCAAAGGTTGACGCTAGATTCATGTCTGTGGTTGACGTAGATCACAGAACGTAGATGTATTGGCAAGAGATCAACATCGCCTCAACTCGAGTGGAATCGGGCAGCAGTCATACATAAAGTTCATACTTACCTACGCACATTAATGAGCAGCGTATCAACATCGCCTCGTCCCGGGACAAACATGGCGATCGATGAGCCGAAAATATGCCGATAAGTCTGCATACCTACATAATTACAGTTTCGGTTTATTTATATTTTTTAGTAACAGAATAAATTATTTGAAAGTGTAGATAAAATATTTACATCGTAAGACCCTGAACAAAGTAATGGCGTCACTTCTACCACAAATTAGACCTCCTAATCAATGGTAATAAACGATCAAGTATGTTCCTTGTTTTTCTTATCAATCTACTGTAGTTTTATCTATATAGGTAACTCACCGGGTTTAACCGTAGTACATTATCCTAGCCACATTCTCAGCCGGTTAAAATTAACTCCGAAATGTCATAATGCCCGTCAATTTAGCACATTCTATTGTTATTCGAGCTCACAACACGTCGCAGTTTCAAGATAAAAAACCTGATTAAGTATCAGTGTTTCATTCTCAACCTGTTTTATTCAAATTAGTTATCCAACAGTGGTAGGGTATGACGCTCGTGTGAGATAAATACCTACGCTTGTTTTTCTTATCAAGATAAAGTGCGATAAAAATATTGGAAGCCTTGCTGAATATAGTGGATATCGTCACGCGCGCTCGCGTTTCAGTGTTACAAATACCTAGATAGGTAACTGAAATAAAGTTTAAAGAAAAATGTTCGATAAACTTTTCACGACTGTGAAGTACACTTTGGTGTCTGTTAATTTTCTATTCGTGGTAAGTGGTTGCTGTGTCAATAAATAAAAGTGTCTTAGATTACTAATGGCCATTATTTGTGGTGTAGGTACGTAGTACTAGGTAATATCTGTTCTGTGGTTTAGGTAAATGAATTATCACTTAGCACGTTCTCATTCAAAAACACTCAAGACCAAAGGACTAGCCATCGCCCGCGGCTTCGCTCTCAAGTATAAATTTTATTGTAAAAGTCTTAGTGAAGTACTGACCTACAACGAAGAGCCTAAACCACTCGACCTAGAAGTTTGAAATTTGGAGGGTGGAAGATAGATATCGATAAATGTGAGATGTGTTAAATGTGTTAATTGTTTGGTTCATATTTTGACTTTTTCAATTTTTATTTTGCTTTTTGTTAAAATTTATTTTTTTCTTCATAAAACTCACTGTATAACCATTAGGCAAATACTATTAGTATAAAACACTCAGTAAGTGATTCACGTAAATCTTTTAAGAAATAAATATTCTTAAACCGTAAGATAATGTTTGAAATTAGCCATCTACAGAATCTTTGACAATGGGGACAACGGGAATGATTAGACAATTTTTTTAATAATTTTATTAAAATCCCACTGTCCCCATTAACGGGGACACGGTTAATGGGGACATCGGGAATACACCTAAAATTTAGGTCAGAATTAAAAAAAAAGTTCAATCTGCGTGGAAAAAGTAGCGGAGCACTAGTCTATCTACCAAATATTATATAATGAAGACTTGATTGAGTAACAAATCCAAAGCGCATTTGAGATGGTGTGAATTAGGACGTGATGAGTCTGAGAATTACCGCTATCACTGACTGAAACGCTACAGTGACGGAACAGGTAACTTCTATTATTATAATGTAGATTGAGCTCAGTACTACTCTTAGAAGCTCTACAAGCTCTATGTATTTACATAATAAGCTCTACTTTTAGTAATCTCTTCTAAGTAGTCTCTTGTAGAGCTGTTTAAAAAGGGTATTTAATTATTAGTGCATAATAAGTAATACCACCCTATGCTGAAAAGCAAACCAATCATATCGAACTGCCATTACCGATGTCATAGACAATATTATAATTTGTAAACATAGTATAAGATTGTTAAATAAAGGCTTTTGAAATTGAAATTGAAATTGAATACCACCTTGTCTGTGCCCGGACAGAGTCTGGCCACCGGTATTATAGAACAAAATTGCGGGGAGTAGTATCTATAGTTCTCTCTGCGGATCTAGGCTTCCGTGAAGCACAGATGTGAAGTTAGCCGTTTCGATGCGCAATGGAGATTTTTCGAACTAAATTGTCTTAGCGCATCACAAACGGCTAACTTCACGGAAGCCTAGATCCGCCGAGAGAACTATACATTGCACCTTTACTATAACAATGCTGCTGTGGTTTTTTATCAATAGAGTTATATTGCACTAGAAGTCCGTCCCAACTTCGCGCAGGTGCAATAAAACCGTACCCGTGCGAAGCCGGGGCAGGTCGCTAGTAAAAAACATAGTTTATGTTACTCAGGGATAATGTAGCATTCAAATGGTGAAATAATTTTTAAAATCGGATCAGTCGTTTTTGAGTTTATTCGTAACAAACATAAATACAAAAAACAAATCTTCTCTCTTTATAATTTAGTATAGATATAAGTATTTTAATTTTGTTGTCCTAATTTTAACGCAATGGTAAACCCTGAAAATCCTGAAATGTAAAATCTAAGTGTAAGAAAATAAATTGAATTTAATGTGAGTTCTAAGACGACCATTTTTTTTATTCTACTAAAGAGGAAAGATTGATTGTATTTTTGTTTGGTAACTGGTCCAATTAAAAAAAATTTTTCACTATTAGTATGCTACATTATCCCTAAATAACATACGCTATATTTTATTACCAGCGACCCGCCTCGGCTTCGCACGGGTGCGGTTTCATTGCACCCTAGCGAAGCGGGGCGGAATGCTGATGATGTTATAACAAGTACATGAGTCTATTTCAGATAACTGGTATAATAATACTATCGGTTGGGATCTCAGTACAGTCGGCTTACAATATCTACCATGAGTTGTTAACCGAGAGGTTTTTCTCCCTGCCAGCGTTCTGTATTGCGACAGGCATCATCATATTCCTGATCGCGTCGTTTGGATTCTATGGAGCCCTACGGGAGAATTATCTGATCACTATGACGGTGAGTGTCAATGTCGTGATATTGTAAGGTAGTACATACTAATATCTGTTGTGTGCCAACCTTTACTTATCTTGTGTCCGGCGCACCTACTTATGTACTAAGTACCTAATAAACCACTAATCTATATTTTACATCTTGTAGTAAATTAGTAATGAGTCCGACCATCGATTTTATTATAAGTAAAACTGATCTGGAGGCTTATTCGCTATGACCAAACGCGGGCTGGTTACGATATCTGCGTGGAATCGTTGTCGACGAGCCACGTTTTAGGGCTCGTCTGACTGTTTTCCAAAGTCAACCTATCGATAGCAAAACTATCCCTATTGAAACAACACAGATACAGAAAACAATTTTACAATTTCACACCAGGCACGTATAGAACACGTTACTAAGTTACACGTTATTGGTAAGGAATCTCCTATGTCATAGCGAATAAGCCCCCTGCTGTGAAAAAAAATCGAACAATGGCGGATACGCAAACTTTAGTTTCAAACGACATGGCTTACCGGTGATTTCGGCGATAAGAAAAACGTGTCAAAATTCGTAAAAAACCAAAGTTGTGTACTGTAATGAGAGCACTGGTAGTTGTAGTGACCCCTTCCGATCCTAAGACCCAATCACTCTCGCTCGAGAGTGGGCCATTCTCCCAGCTCCAGAACATTAGAACACTAGATATCATGATGATGACTCATTCTACTACAGATTCTACTAAACTATGTACCTACTAAAGATTAGGTTCTCCGTATAATACCGTATCTTCTCCAGTTTGCAGGAGCCATGGTGGTGATATTCGTGTTCCAACTGTCGGCGTGCATAGCCGGGTACGCGTTGCGTAGCAACACCGTGGCGCTGGTGCAGCAGAAACTCACCGAAACCATGATTATGTACGGCCAGGACAATAACTTCGAAGTCACTAAGATGTGGGACGAGGTGCAAGAAGATGTAAGTGTTAGGGCTCTCCCTTATCGTGATGCTGTGGTCATTTCACTTGCAACTGTAGTCAAACAATTAATATTTAAACGTTATGGCGGCTAACCGCCTTGTACAGTAGAAAAGACGCTACTACAGACGACCTACTCCCGTTATTAAATACGAAAAAAGAAGACATAAACTTCGCAAGTAAGCAAAGGTTTTATTATAGATATGTCTATGCAGAGCTGTGAGCTGTAAAACTAAACATCTGATCAATGATCTTATCTTACATATTCGAATATTCTGCCACCTATTAAATAATATCACAACAATCTGATTATAAGATCTACTTTTACACCGTATCTCTATCAGGAACTATTCTTTCCATTTTCAGTTCGAGTGCTGTGGCGTCACCAATGCCAGCGACTGGTTGATTCCGTTGGGCACGCAAGAAACTCTAGGTCTGCCCGTGTCCTGCTGCGCTAACATCGTCGGCTCCGTCGCAGTGTTCACCTGTAACACCACTGTGGCGTACACCCCTGGCTGCGCAGACGCATTTGGAACCTGGACGAGGTCGCATACCGGCTCCATCGCTGTGGCTGGCGTGTTCCTTGTTCTGATGCAGGTTTGTACCCTTAAATCTTTACATAGTATTAAACAATAGTACATTGTTACCCTAGGGGGTGAAAGTAACTTATTTAGTCCCGAGACGGGGTTTGGTTAGTTCGAGGTGTGGTTAGTTACGCCAATAGTTCGAGGGACTAAATAAGTCTTTAACCCGAGGTAAACACTGTGCTTTTCATTACAAATACAAGGAAAGTAAAAATAAAAACATGAATTAGCAAGACTCATTTCTCATTTTTCTAAAACTCATTTTATACAAATCTCTGCTATACGGAAGTATAAACAAAACTCTCTCCACAACTCGAAAAAACAAATGAAGATCGGATTGCCGCTTTCCCGCTTATTTTGTTATTTTTTCTGTGGCCTTCTGAAACTAAATTATAAGTAAGTTAAAAAATATAAATTCTTTAATCAATACTTAACTTTATAAGATAAAAAACAGACGAAAAATCTCTAGTACTATTCCGCTTAACATTTTAACTAATGAGGTCACACAGTTACCACAGTTAACCTCAAAAGAAAAATAAGTCGAGCGCTGGAGCCAAAGTAGCGCTCGACGGAGCAACACGTCTGGTGGAGAACAAGTCGATGGTCCTGAAGATGTCCCGTGGAGGGATGAAACACGTGTCGATATTTTTCTTTTGAGGTTTAACTGTGGTAACTGTGTGACCTCATTAGTTAAAAGGTTAAGCGGAATAGTACTAGAGATTTTTCGTCTGTTTTCTATCTTGTAATGGATTTCCGCAAAGTAACGCCTGAATCTATCAATTAACTTAACTTTATGTTATTTAAATACATCATGGCTGTATAGAAAGTTGGAACATGGTTCAATAGATATGTGAAAATAGAACTATTTTTTTTAAATATAATTTGACAGCTGTCAGTTGAAAGCAATTCTTCCTAGGGTTGAAAAGTATTACTTTCATCCCGCTCCTCAGTCAACTTCAGACCTACTTTCAGAGTATGAGTAATGAAAAGTGTCTTTTCACTGTCACAACGCAACGCAACGGGTAGGTTGGCTCAGTCGAATGGATTCCGACTTCGGATCCAGTAAACGTAGTGTACATTATCTTGGGGATCCAGATCTAATGGGTTTGAATCTCGGCTGTGGGCTAGGGTTAAGTTCAATTTAACAATTTCAAAGTACTAAAGGAAAATATTGTGAGGAAACCCGTGATCAGTTAGTTTCGCACATATCTTTCGTAGAGGATGGATGTAGATGCTGGGCAAGCCTACTTCATCTTAACCTGGTCTTACTGAGGCTGGTGTGGGCAAACAGACCAACTTGCCACTAGATGCTGTATAAATCATCTTCAATAGATTGTAAAACCTTTACCCCTGCACCCTTTACCAGAGCCATTTTTATTATAGACTTGTTCGTTCGTTCGTATGAGTCAGTGGCTAACTCTGGTGATAGAGTTTCTAGGCAGCCCGAAGGCCTTTGATATATATTATTACCTATTATTATTTATTAAAGACTGTAAAGTAAAGTAATAAGCCAGCTGTTGGTGTTGTCGAATGTCAGTGCGACATGTTAAATAACAAACATCTGAACAGTTATAGTAGGATTATTATCAATGTATTTAGTATTATTAGGTATATTCGTACACAGAAGCTGTTAGTCGGTCACCCCTGACGGGCATTGACATCCACATTAACACAGACTTTAGTACCGTTGGAACAGAAGTATTATTCTTAGATCCACTGTTATCTAGTAGCTGTTAGGTCTTAGTGGATTTACCCTCATTTAATGTTATCATTCACGCATAGATCTTGTTATTGATTTATCTGTTAGTCATAAAATATTAGATTACTTTGCGAGTTACACTTAGGTGTAACTCGCATTTTTTTTTTAATATTTAAGTGCTTACACACACTACCTAATACGGTATTAGGTAGTGTGTGTAAGCACTTATAGGTAATTTTATAAGCTTTATTTGAGATAAGTACCTATACATGGAGAAGCCCGAAGAGATTAAGGGTAGATACTTTTATTTACTTACCATGTTTTTTTTCTAGAAACCTGTTGCCTAAATTCAGTCAGAACTGTTACTGACCAAATTTCATTATTTTTCAGACATTAGCAGTTATAGGAGCGGTATGGATAGCCAAGATTGCAAGAGAAGAACACGGAGCGTACCCTTAAGTTTAATTAAGTATGTAGTTGATAAAATAATTGGCATTGTAAGGACGGTTGCTATCAGCGAGCATCGGGGAGGTTCGGTGGAATTTTCATAGAAATTAACTGCGAAGAGGCGCATAAAAGGCGCGATTTTCAAGTATATTACAAGTTCGCTACAATAATGCCTCGACCTTAGAATATTATTCTAAGCCTCAACGACCGACGACGCTTGCTCCTAGCGATCTACCTAACTGTAATCTTGTAAATTGATAGGTAGGTATATAGGTAAGTGCAATAATAAACTAATGCTACACTCAAAGTCAACATTTTACTTTATAAATACAGATATAACAGGTATTGTTTTAGTTAGACTATCTTATATTATAATACTAGGGCTTCGCACGGGTGGAGATAGATTGGCTTATGGACTCAGGGCTAATGTAGCATTGTAATGGTGAAATAATTTTTGAAATCTGACCAGTATTTTGGAATTTATTCTTTGTAGTCACACTGATATTATGCGAAAGTTTGGATGTTTAGATGTTTGGATGTTTGTTCCTCTATAACTCGATAACCACTAAGCCGATTTGGCTGAAATTTAAAACCTAGATAGATAATGACCGGGAATAGGACATAGGCTACTATTTATCCTGGAAAAAAGTACGGATTGAATAACAAACATCCAAATTTTCGCATTTACAATCTTTACATAATTACCTATTATAAAATCCCTATGCATATACGCTTAGATCTTTTAAACGAAACTGTTTTAATCCGGGTTTCATCATTATATAAAGTAACTCAAGAGCAAGGTTTATTGTACCACCGTGCGAAGCCGGGGCGGGTCTGCTAGTTTCATAATACGACAACTACGACGTGTGATGTATAATGGAGATGAAGCTGAGTGATGAATAAAGCTGAGACGCGATTTGGTTGCAATCCGATTTAAATCAACAACCTATCAATAAGCTGTAACCGATAAATCGGGCTGTAATCAAGTGAAATCGATTGCAACTGAATTACAATGCAGTCTATATGACTTTTTTGAACCAGTCAGACAGAAGAAAGAACGAAAATAAATTAATTCTGACACATCAAGGCACACAAGCTAGGTAGGTACTACTATTACAAAAAGAATAGAAAAATAAAAGGTGTTTTCATACCATCATCATGATGTGCCTGTAATTCACTGGAAACAATATCCTTCGAACCGAAACCAGCAAGCGAGCATTACTGCTTGGTGGCAGAACTAAGGTAAGTACCTATTGGTGGCAGTAGGTACTTCACCAATCGAGCTCTATCACAAAGCACTCTACTACTCATAAATAAAATAAAAAAAAAATAGTCTTCTTTATTTCCCTCACAATAAAAAAACATTAAGTTGATATTTCAATAGCATGCAATTATTCTTAGAATAAAAGGATAAAAATAAAGTGGGTGTTTACGCTAGCTGTCACCAGTTATTATTGTAGGTTTCTTGTTTATTAGAGTCGCACGCACACACGCATAAAGCATCACGGCGTTTATAAGCGGACATTTTGTTTAAAAATACAAAGCTATGGTGGTTCCGTCACCAAAAGGCTTTCAACCATCTGCCTTAGTCGCACTCTAGAATACTTCGGACATATAATCAGACGTAACCCTGACAACCTCGAAAAACTTACTGTTACGGGGAAAATTGAAGGACGAAGACCTAGAGGACGCAGCCCTATTCGCTGGACTGATCAAATCTCTTGATACCCAATTACACAATGCAATTCGAGTCGCAGAAGACCGTACCGAATGAAGAAACATCACGAGAGAAAAGATCATGCAAAGAGGTCGCGACCCTCTGCTTTGAGGAAACGATGCACAGAGAGAGAGAGGTGGTTCCGTATTTGAAATTTGAACCCCCCTTCTGGAAGTCATAAGAGCCGATGGGATAACACACCAGGGAATGGGCAGCGACATTCTACTAAGGATCGATTACCGATACTGCGACACCAAGCCAAGCGTGGTGATTATGTCAAACCCCCCCATTGTGGGGGAGGCTTACATCCAACAGAGGACGTCTATCGGCTGATATGATGATGATGAAATTTTACCATAGGCACAGAACAGCTATAACCACCACATAATACTTATTCCCATGCAATACAATATTCAAAGTGACGAAAGAGACATGTTTATAGTCAAAGACAATATTATTATCATTTTATATCTCAGAATAATAACTACATCTGATAAAGACCCTACAGTCGATAGTAGCCTTCATTTTTAGTATTCTGTGGTCTACCACAACTGGCTGACTCTAGTCAAGCCACACTACCACACATTCTGTGCCCGAGGCAGGTAATTGGCTGAAGTTACAGTCATTGTTCGACGGACGTGCCGAGCGCGCGTGATAACATTACTGATAGAACACTCGAACGAAAACTCAGTTGATACCAAACCATTGCATTGATAACTTCAAAATCAAGCATTTTTTTTCAAAATGGCTAATTCGGAAGTGGGCATGAGGTGCATAAAATATCTACTGCTGTGTGTCACGGCGATATTTGTGGTAAGTTTTATTATATCGCTATTGCGCCATATATTTGTCCCCTTATCAGCTACATTCTACTTATAGTTTTAAATGATTCGCCCTTATTATAAAGGGGTAAGGTTGGTTTTTGAGGCAATACGCGAAGTAATTATTAAACATTCGTGAAGGTTTTGCTGCAGGCTCATGACGTCATTATTTACTTAGAGAATGATGATTTGAATAGGTACTTTGGAATTAGTTTCTTAGTAAAACCCAGTGGAAAGTATTTATGTTGAATGGTACCTAACTTACCTTATGTAAATTTGTATGAGTCAATGGCAAACTCTGGTAACAGAAGTTTTAGGCCGCCCGAAGGCCTATGTCATGGCCTAACAACTTTGAAAAAGCCGGGACCGACTGCATAACGTGCCCTTCGGAGCATGGGAGCGCCCAGTTGAAATTGCCACCAGCGGTCACCCATCCAAATAGTGACTACGCGGAACAGTGCTTAACTTCGTTGATCTGTTAAGAACGACTTAACCAGCCAGCTACAACACGAGCGCATCTATTCTATTTGGATGTAAGCAGTGGGCGGTCTAACTAAAGTGCGGTATAGGCAGGTAGGCACATATGCCACCTATGTAGGCACATATGCCACCTATGCCTACGTTGCCGGCGGCCGCAATGCCTCACCTTTGCTGCCCGTCACCGGACAACTTGTTTGAACTATACCCTACTATACCTTTCTAACTAAGGTCTAGGATTGCTACGAAAGTGCTACGAAGCGTAGCACTTTGAATATCTCACATAATTTGCTCGTAAATGATGATTTCAACTGACAATTTCCAAATTCACCATTGACTCACAAACAATAATTAACTGATATTTCGGAAATGTATCAGACATAGGATTTATCATGTGGGAAAAATAGCGATTGATTCTAGAATGAAAAGGTAGGGTTGGTACCACTTAATACAGTCTATTACTTATTTACAGTCCATAGAGCCATAGAGCGTGATGCGCTGCAAGGCCAAACTATAACTATTGATTTTATACTTTTCCTGCTACTTAGTTATACAGTCTTTTATTCTAATACATAGCTAACAATATCAAAATTATATACCCTATATCACTCATTAATAAATTCATCATAACAGCCTTCTAATGTTCCCACTGCTAGGACGGCCTAGAAACACAGCACAGGCGATGGTCGAATATTTAGTTCATGGACATGCTGGTTTCCTCTCGATGTTTTTCTTCCCCGTATGAGAGCACTGGCAAAGCGCACATACATTTATCTAATAGAAAATCCATTGATGCACGACCGGGTTCGAACCCACGACCTTAGCTAAGTAGGCGATGTTACGAAGCTGGCTAAGTTGTTTTGAATTAGAATCAGAATAATTTATTGGTTGTAATATACACGTCGATAATATCATGCTTATCCGCTTAAAGTAATAACTTTAGTGTCATACATATTTAGTAAGATAAAAAATAATATTATTGTAGGTAAGGACCTATTTCATCAATTGAATAAACAAGAACAAATAGTCTAAGGTAGCTCTAAACTCATCCACAGTGTACGGCAGTAACATAGTTGCGTGTTCCTGCCGTCACATCCGAGGATGTTCCGGAGTGGCTTGCCACTCCCGGGATGGGCTGCGGCCGCAGCAAGTTTGTGAGAGGGGAACCCCAGAGATCCTAGGAGTTCAGGGATCCTTTTGACCCAAACGAGGCTGGCAACCGAGGAGGTTTAGTGAGTCGTCCAAGCGTTTTTTAGTCGGACAACCTCACACACCCCTGTTCGCACCCTCATGCGAAAGGATGTCTATTTGAAGATTACTCCTCGTTAATAAAAAAAAAAAAGATTCATAACAGATCAAAGAAGTTATCATCTTTTTTCACCACACATTATAGATTGATTTAACTAAGAAGCGGAGCCGTTTCACAGCTCACTATCAGCTATCAGACCTTATCATAAGTATGGGTGCTGTACCTATGTGGCTCTATCAGTCTAGGTTCGTTCACTCAACCACATATTTTATTGATTGTTCACTGCGCAGTAGATTTAGTTTAGTACACCTTCGTAAACTGTTTGTCCTTGGAAAAATATGTGGTGTTTTATAATGACGACTTAGGTGGCGTGGTGAGCGAGAGTGAGAGGTTGCAGGTGCGATCCTGCTGTGGGACAAATGTTTATTGATCTACAAATATTTATTCCTAATGTTTATTGATCTGGGTGTGTGGGTATTTATTATATTAACAGTAATAAAACAATATCATATGAACAGAGACAAAAAGTACATTCTACTATGGAACTAATTATTTATTTTCTCTAGAAATGTAGACAGTCTTCATGTAGGTAATTATTTTATAAAGTGAGTTTTGCCTTGAATTTACAATGTGTTAGCCTAGCCATAGATATGCTAAATACTTTGAACGGTATCAACTGACTGAATATCATTACATAAGTACTACCTAAGCAACTAAGTATAGTTATAGGGTTACTTACAACTATTGGCTTCTTAAACGACTTTGGAAAAGAATGTATTCTTTTTAAAAATTGTGTTGCGTTTCAGAGAATATTTTCTTTTTATCTATTTAATTAATGATGATATACAAATTATCAAGGGGAAAGATTTTCTGTTTGTTTGTTTATACTTCTATAACTCGACAACCACTGAACCGATTTGGCTGAAAATTAAAACATAGATAGATAATGACAGGGAAAAAGACATAGGCTAGGCTTTTTATCCCGGAAAAAAGTACGGCCCGTGTTACACGCGAACTAAATCGCGAACAACAGCTAGTTATAAAATAAGCCGGTAGAATTTACTAATTATTCAGCTAACCGAATGACCGACGCCGACCGACGGTGCGTGTTTGATTCCCGCTTGTTTAAAATGTGAAGATCTCACGCAAGCGATAGAGTCGGGCTCGGCGAAGGTGTCACTTTTAGCAACCAGTAGAATGAATTAACTAAAGTCTACAAAACCGGGGGAGGTTATTATGTAGGTAAGCCTGTCGCTGTCTTCCGCCTCTTGCTGCGTCTGGCAAAAGTCTTTCACACCCTACATGTGTACCAGACGGATGACAACAAGCTTACTCTATTAACAACCATAATTGACTGTTGACTATTTACTACACACCGCCTCTACCTAACTCTACCGGAGACAGCCCAGCAAATAACAATAACAACAAAATAAATAACGCTATTCTACAACTTTTCCAGCTTACCTCAGCCCTGATTATCTCAGTGGGGACGACCATCTACGCGATCTACCACGATGTTTCCTTCTTCCTCGAGGACTATTTCTTCTCCCCGGCAACCTTCATCATCGTCATCGGAGTCATGATGCTCTTCGTGTCACTCTTCGGATGCATCGGCGCTCTTAAAGAGAGCACCTGCTTGGTCAATATTGTAAGTTTTACAGATGTTTGTTTGACTCGGCCGCTTTTTACTACTCTCTCAATCAATACATTTACTATATGGCTAGAATACATCCAGATAATAAGTGGTTGTATTACTTATGAACTCCGTAGCAGGGTATGGCAACACGGAGAAGTTTATATGTAGGAGATAAACATCTTGAATGTCTCTATCATCGCTCAGAAAAATAATTAGTCTACTCGCTCCACTGACTTCAGTTAACTCTGTAAGATATTAACTGTCAAAACGAACGACTGGTTGATGCTGAGCTAATAGTGGCTAGAGCATTACGAAATTTTAAAGTAGTATATTATTTCTAGACACAAGTGGAATTTCGAAACGTCCTACCACGTCCACTAGGCTAGCAACAGTAATGTGTTTGTAGCGATTTTAAACTGATTAGCACATCCACATAGGTATCTACTTGAAAACCTTATAAAAGAGAACATTTACAAAAATGATAAATTAGTGTGTTTATTAAATACCAAGGCTACAAATGCGCATATGAGGCCGGCGGTAGGTGAAATTTGACAGACCGGTTATCACGGCAAAATGCCGATGCACGCTGTGTCCTACAAATGATAGACATTGATAATTGTGTTTATAACAACCAATAATTCATCATATCAGCCACTGCTCAAGCAGGCCTCCCCAATTTCCTATGAGGGCCTTCCTCAAAGAGTCTCATGACAATCGATCTTGAGCCTTCACCATCCACGGACTTCCTGCATTTAGTGGGGACCGTCCTACTCTACGTTTTCCAGTTCGCGGTCGCCATTCAAGAACCTTTATTCCCCAGCGGTTATCAGTTCTGCGAATTGTAGATATGGCCTGCCCACTGCCACTTCAACTTGCAAGAGCTATGTTGATGACTTTGGTTCTCCTACGGATTTCCTCGTTTCGGATTAATTAAATCACTTAATCACAAAACCGTTCAAAAACACAATATCCAATTAAAAAATTATTTCCAGTTTGCAGTGGTTCTGAGCATCGTGTTCATCTTGGAGATAGCTGCCGCTGTTGCTGCTTTCAGCCTGCGTTCTCAAGTAACAGACATGCTGGACGACAGGCTCCGCTACACATTGCCTTACTACTATGAAAACCCTGAGGTGGAGGATGCGTTTGACTTCATTCAGAGCAGGGTAAGTTACAGAACACAGTATCCTTCCGGCCTACCCGTTTGCCATTACTTTAAAGTTAAAATACCGAGGTCGTAGTCGTCGTTGATAATTAAACTTTTATGTATTGCTTTCAGTTGAACTGCTGCGGCGTTGACTCCTACAAAGACTGGTCTGACATCATTCCCCCGGCGGGTACCCCTGGGATCTCTATCGACAACATCACTGTGCCCAACTCCTGTTGTGCTGAGACTAAGTAACTATACTGTTTTTATTTAAAAAAAAATACTAAGCTATAAGACAATAATATCGAACACATCTTGGGAGTTGATGATTTTGCAAAGGAAACTGCACAAAAGGTGCAAATCAAATAGTTATTTCGATAAATAGCGATGAGCGGAATGAGGAAAAAAAGGCCTTTACACTGCAGTGAGACAGATGAGGAAAAATAAAATAAATCCTCTTCATTTACACATGTCTCGTGAAAAAAATACCTAATAAAACCTTTGTTGTTGTGTCCAGGTTTGCACTGGTCGCTGGCGTAGAGGTCGACGAATGTACGAAGCTGTATGCCAGCGGCTGTCTGCCCAGAGTGTTCTACTTGGTGTACCAGAGCGCTGGCTTGCTGGGTGCCGGCGCTATGACCATTGCTTTTATACAGGTATGTTTATACAGGGTCTAATATGTTAAAAAAAGGTTTTTTCGTGTGTGGAACCTATTCCTTGAATATTATGCACTAATAATGAAAACCTTGTACTTGGTAAACTTCGCTGAACCAGCAACCGCTAGAAAATAAACGTTACCGAGTTGCGACTGCGATTGACAGCCAGCTTCGTGGCTGGAAGTGTCGCGACTCAAGACCATTCCATGGGGGTGACCTAGGACGCCTAGGTTCAGTAGTAGACGCTGATCATAACGACAATGAATCGAATGAGAGTTCCATGACGCGTGTCAGTGACCTTAATTATAAAATTAAGCGTTTATAATTAAAAATAAGATTTTGTGTGTTTTTTGGTGTAGTTTTTTTTATAAAGTTTGAAACCCCACTTCCTCAAGGAAGTGTAGATGACCGAAGTTTGTATCTTTAATAGGCGAACGTATACTTTAGTTTAAAATAATAACAAAGGTATTTTTTTTTTCCTGGCCACTTCATAAAAACAGGTTGCAATGCTGACAAGGTTTATATCTGGAACTTTGATTTGATACTGGCCAGTAAACCGCATTTTTCTTTTCAGATAATCGGCATCGTGTTTTCCTTCTCGCTGGCAGGCTCTATCCGCAGAGCCAAGTCCGAGCGCGAACGCCGTCGCTGGGAAATCCAGGAGCGCGTGATCAACGCATATACCTCCTTGAACCCTGACAAGGAAAAGTCTCCTCCTATCGTGTACGTCCCGTTCCATGGACAGACCAATGCTTAGGATAAACTGAGTGAAATAACTATAACATTGATAAGTTTATATTTTATTTTAAAAGTATATTGTTGTGATTAGGAATAACGATTTGTTATAGCAACAATAAAATAAAGGAAAATTCAGAGAGAAGGGTGAACTTGGTTACCAAAACAAAGAAAAAAATGAGCCAAAGTTTATTTAGAACTAAATAGGTCTGTTAAGTTACGTTACCTTTATATTTATTTTATTGATCGGACGTTTATTAGTTATTGTTTTCTTAGCAAAATAATCGTATTTTAGCAATATCTATTAAGATTTATTTATTATTATTACACGTCAAGGTATCAGTGCCTATAAATTATACGAAGTCGAAGTACCAACTAAGTCAAGAGTATTGTACATTAAAGTATTTTCTTACACCTAGTAACATGGTTTTTTTTATACGCGAAATAAAATTGATAGGTATAGGTAGTATGATTCTTGTAGTTTGCTATATTACCTATCAATCACCCTTGGTAGCCAATAAAAAAAAAACTTAAAAATATACCAGTTTCTAGAAAGAACTAAACACTTTTTTATCAGAATCATCAGTATTATTAACGCTTGTTAAAGTAGTCTGTCCTTGTCATTCTAACGTCAGAGAAAAGAGATGGAAACCTAAAAACTCTTGTAAAATTAAGAGCTATATTTTAAAAATTACAAAACCAGTTAGGTAGTTTCTGAAGGGTCTTCTACTGTTACATTTGAACGGCGACTGATAGTGAACATATCACTAGATAAGAGATAAGCCAGAATTAGTGACGTCATGCATGGTAAACATCGATTACCACTAACCTTCTATTTTACATACAGAATATCTTGTATTATAAAAAAAACACAATATTTACACCTAATATTTAAATCATATCCTACTTTTAAATATAATAAATTGTGAAAGTTTTTGCAGATGTAGGTCTATCCAGTAAAGTAAAAGTAAATTGTATGAGTCAGTGACCAATTCTACCTTACGTTATTACGCGATAAATTAGCTAGGCAACTTTTTTTTCAACGTTTATTTTTATGACGTCTCATCAGTCATCATGATAGCCTTCTAATGTTCCCACTGTTCGGGACACTGGCCTACTCTCAGGCGAGAGTGATTGGTCTTAGTCCACCACGCGGACCCAATGCGGATTGGTGGATGGCACATGTCTTTAAAATTTTTAGTTCTTGGACATTTTTTTTAGGCCGGTTTCCTCACGATGTTTTCCGTCACCGTATGAGAGCACTGGCATTGCGCACATAAATTTTTCAAACAGAAAAATCCATTGGTGCACGACCGGGTTTGAACACACGACGATCGGAAGGGGTCACTACCACTAGACCACCGGTGCTTGGGTTAGGTTATGCAACGTCTCAAGGAACAGATGAATCTTAGACAAAGTATTATAGAACCTTTTCAGAGTTCTTCTCTTTCGAGACAAAATGCAGATGATTGGAAGGCAAGGTCTACGCGGAGGCTACGACGTAACTCTTCTACGCCGTGCAAGATATCTACGCGATAGCGGCCAACGTTTTCGTAGAAGCTATAATGGAAATATTAAATGGCCTCCTATGTTACAATCGACTAAACTAGTTGTTATAATGACAAAAGTATTTAGTTGGTAGATATTTTTTTTAAATCAAATGATTAATTTATTATCTAGCTATTTTAACCAGGTTTGTAAGTCAAAATATTTTTTTTTATTTATATTAATCCCGATTGATACAGGTCAATTTGAAATATGACAAAGGACTAGACATAGAGAGTTAATAATATCTTATCAGTAGACGAAATGAGAGCATTGTTTATTTATTAACGATCTCACGGAAGATAAGTGGAAAAAATATTCTTCAGTGCGATGCTCTAATTAGTCGCGGATTCTCAAAGATGTAAGTAGCATGAATTTGTGGAACTAATAAATAAATACATAATATATTTTATTTTTAACATTCATTATATTTTGTACTAAAAAGTGGAGTTTGTACTCGTATGTACCGACCGATATAATAATAGTGTAAGCAGTCAAAAAAAATTCGGTGCTATCTGAAATATCGCCACGTAAAAGTTCCTAATAATGAGTGTTTTGACTCATGATACTTTTTATAAAGAAGTAAAAAGAGATATCCACTTAAAAGAAGATTTATCATATTAGTTAACGTTTTTAACTGGAAAATAAGTTTATTACCGGGTTTTTTAATGATTATGTTGTGCGACAGTTTCTATGGTTACAGGCGTCAACATAAACACGATCGATAGGTTAAAGGGCATAAGTCAACCCGGGTACCTAGGTCTATCAAGCGAACTTATTTTATGTTTGACTTTAGTGTTCGAGATCGGTCTACGGATATCATGTACGCTCCTGATGGCATGAGTCCCTACACGCTAAATATAATAACATCAAGACCGCCTGTAAGTACCAATGTATCTACATGATTATCTGTGTTTATCGACTCGTCTTATCTCTCAGATATCCATTTGCTTTCACACCTTGCTGTTGTTTTTTATAATCAGTGGATTTTTTGTTAAAGAGCTGCAAAATGGCTGACCTGGCTCCGAACAGCCAGAGAATGAAGATTAACAAGACTGAATCGGAATATAACATGAAATCTATCCGGTTTCTGTTGCTGACTATCACAGTTATGTTTACGGTGAGTAGGTTTTTGAAATTATAAAGTAAATAACGACCCGCACAGGTGCTTATTTTATACGTATTTATACCTTACTCTTGAATCACTCTAACTATAGATGAAACACAATAAAAAGAACACATACATATAGAGGGACAGACTTAGATTATAGTTTGAGGTCATTGAAAATGGCTGGTCTATTTGTGGTGCAATGATTGAGTGCAGGTAGTGTTCACTGAACTGTACCTTGATTGGCGAAGATAGAGTAGCTCTGGTATCCATAACTCGTGAGGTTTTCTATTCGTCATTCAATTGTTTATTAGAAAAATATATATAATTTTGGATATAAAAACTCACTCATATAATATATTAACATAATGTAGTGTTTACGACAATGGACACCGGACACCGTAAGGGCTTCTTACTATACTCTAATGTTTTGACTCTTGTTAGGTGGTGTGTATGAGGGGGATTAGTAATAGCGTTCGTCAACACTGTGAACGAGTGGGAATGATTTTTCCCACTCGACAACAGTGTTGACTGCAGGGTGTTTCCGAGCGGGAATGACTCCTCTATCCGCCTATAGGCGATACAATATATTGTAGGCTGATTCTAATTAGTTCACCTGGATGATAGTATCATAAGAAAACACAAGTTTCTTTTGATCACCACTAAATTAAATCTCTCAGTTTAAAAGTGGAATAAACCTTAGGTACCTACCTACCGTCAATTAGGTCGAAAACATTATTATTTATCTGATCAAAGTATCACTCACTAACATCCGTTACAGATAAGATAACATCTAGTAAATATATAAATAGAAAAAAAAATTGGTATATTTTGTATAAACCTACATCCCTACCTATAAACTACTAGCAATTTGCCCCGGCTTCGCACGGGTGCAATGAAAACAATATAAACAGCACTCATGCAAAGCCCAGGCGGGTCGTTAGTAATAAATATAGCCTTGTCACGTGAAATAATTTTAGAAATCGGAGCGGTAGTTTTTGAATTTATTTAATTTATTACAAACATAAAAAAATAAAAAATCTTTCCTCTTAATATATTAGTGTAGTTTTAAAGTTTACACATGACTAACTTGCGCTATTTGTGCTCTCTTATCACACTCGTAGGATAATGAATTAATGACAAACAGAAACAGATTAGAATTTTAATAATGTGTACCTACATTTAATTAGCGTTTATACATAAGGCTGCTAATTTAAACTCTTTTAGCTCTGTAAATAAACTTAATAAAAAGTAATTTAAAATGTGGATAGATAAAATAACTACAGAACAATGCTGCCATAAAACACCTCGTTTGATAAAATCGTAGATTAAGAACAAAGAGTAGTTCCATCGACCTCTTAGCCATTATCTTTTCATTTAAGTATTTGTTAATGTTTACTTATGTTTATTTTTTTATTAAATTTCATATAGGTAGTGCTATCTATTCCCGGTAACTGATAGCATAGGTACAATATTTTTGTACCTAAAATTTAATATTTTGCGCGGTTACACTAGCGGTTTCACTTTTTTTTTTAGCAAATTTTTACACCCTGTATATTTTCTCACCGTTAAAACCTTCCCTGAACTTTACAAACATTTCAAGACCAAAACTAGCCAAATCGGTCCAGCCGTTCTCGAGTTTTAGCGAGACTAACGCACAGCAATTAATTTTTATAGAAGATAAGAAGATTATACCCAGACAGACTCAGAACAAACACCCATATTTTGACTATCTGCCCCGGTACCGGGACAGACATTGGCGACGATAACACTTATTCAATATAAGTATCTGCCCATAGGGTAAATATGGGATGTCAAAGTTACAGACACGCGAAAGAAGCCGTGGTCATCATAACAGCCTTGAGCCTTCTAATGTTCCCACTGCGGACTGGTGGATGGCACATGTCTTTCGAATCTTTAGTTCTCGGACATGCCGGTTTCTTCACGATGTTTTCCTTCACCATGAAACAAATAAACCCCACCTATAGGCATGATGACTGATTTAAAAAACTACTCTATTGTATTCAGAAGTATCGAATTTAAGCAAAAAATAACTTGTTATTCCAAAAATGTATGGGTAAATAATAAAAAAATGCGATATAAATTTGAATTTTAAATTTCACGATCACACCAAAACGCGCTGGGTTGCAGAGTGACAGCGGTGACGTCATTATGTCAGTTTTTTATGTAAAATTTTAGCAATAAGGTTCAAATTTTGCAATTTTGTTTGATGCCACCAATCAGAGAACCAAGATGCTCTGATTGGTGTTCAACCTTTTATGGCGGATTGGTGTATTTTGTAGTTTTATTCTATTAAAATTATTATCAATCTCGCATATAATGTAAAAGATATATGGTTTTTATATTCCTTGAATCCTTTTTCATAAGATGATGACGTTATTTTAGTGATAAGTACTTGGTTACTGTCATCATGCGTGCTGTCTTATTTTCAGGTGATAGCAGCACTTATGGTTGTGCTAGGCATATCAGTGTACAGTCACTACCACAGCTTCACCTTCTTCTTCAGCAGTGCGAAGAGTGGGCACTTCATCACGCCGTCGGTGCTATGCGTCTTTCTGGGGCTGGTGTTGTTAGTGGTGTCACTATTTGGATTCTTCGGTAGCTTAAAGCAGAGCACTTGTATGGTGAACTTTGTAAGTACCGATCGGTTTTTTTTATTGATTATAGACAAGCGTTTGACCACCACCTCACCTGATGGTAAGTGATGGTGTGGTCGATGATGGAGCACGCTTGCCTAGAAAGAACCTGTTCACTCTAGCCTTAAAGACTCCTAAATTGTATTGGTCCGGAAAAACAGACCCCGGCAACGAGTTCCATCCTTATATTCCGTTTATTCGTTATATCCCATTTGGTTAGGATATTATTTATCTTCTAAATATATAATACGAGCTGAACCATGATTACTACTTTTTATTCCGGAAAAATGAACTATTCCTGTGGGATAGCATAAAAACTGCAAAAACGCGGATGAAGCGGCGCGGGTCAGCTCGTTTATAATATTAGTAGGACTCTTGCGTTACTGACTAATTAGTTGTTCTGTTTTAGTATGCTATTTTCTTGGGCCTGATCCTGCTCTTAAAACTAGTAGTTGTGATCCTGGCATTAACGCTGAAAGAAGATACCATCAAGAACTATATCCATATACCAGTGTCAGATTACGCGGAGGATCCTGAGATACAGTTTGAGATTGACACTCTTCAGACAAGGGTAAGAATTAGTTAAAGTTTGGAATGGTATTGTGACCATGATATCTTTTAAGATATCACTGCCATTTAACGAAATTGTTAGCAGTAGGCGAATGTTGGCTTTTTCTAAAGAAACCAGTTCCTAATCATCATAATTATCATGCTTGAACCATCCACTCTTATGCCAATTTCAAGACTGAAATAACTTTCTTCTCTCCTTACTAATCGGTTTAATTTTTTTTATTTACTCTACCTAGAAATCGCATAGGTACCGAAAATAGAAAATTATCTCCTTTATAAATAACTCCATAGATAATTCATGCTTTAAGCTACTAACTTTATCTACACAAATGTGCTATCATCTTTCTGTGGTGTCCTTGCATTGTTGTAATATAGGTTGGTAACTATTTTCTTCCAGCTCGGTTGCTGCGGTTTCTACTCCTACCTAGACTACGAGCACGTGGATTTCACCAGCAACCACTCTACCGTCGTGGTCACTAAGGAGAACGAATTCGGAAACCTGATAACTCTGGTTCTGCCCGCTACCTGCTGTGTTAATATTGGCGAAGTATTTTGCAGTAGAATGTGGTCTACTAGCTGTCAGGTATGTATTTAAATTTAAAACGGATAGAGGTCGACAAGAGTGAACAGATCAGTATACAAAATGAAACTGTTATTAACTTAGGGAACATTTTGTAGCTTTGGGTGACACTTAAATTTGTTCGTCTATTTCCAGGCTGCTCTGATCGAGGTGCTGGTGCAGAATGCGACCGTGCTGGGAGTACTGGGCGTCTCCGTCATGTTTATCAATGTAAGTTTAAGGACAAAATAAGTATTACTAGTGACGTAACTGCATGCTCTTTTTCAATGTCTTTGTGTTATGCGCGTTCACGGAACAGATATTAGTACTACGCTCGGTTATCATTTGGAGGTTCTTCGGGGAGTACGTTACGTTCGGAGTTTCTTCGGCAATCTTGCCAATACGACATGGGTCCTCCTATTTTAACTGTTTTTTTAGTGTTATTTTGAGTTGTTTTGTAAATTTGGTGGCAGCTTATCGAATATGACTCGTTGGGTGTAGGTAATTTAAATGTATAGGTGATGTTAGAGTGTAATTTGTCGGTTCCGTCCAACTTATGCAGTCATTAATGAAAGCCTTTAGCCACTACATCATCATCAACCTACTGCAGTCCACTGCTGGACATAGGTCTCTCCCATGGCGCGCCACTAAGCCCGGTCTTCCACTACACTAAACTTTTATTATATAAAACCTATTAACTCTTTAATTGAAATTCTGTTTTCTTTGCAGTTACTGGGGATAATATTCGCGCTTCTCCTAGCGCGGTGCATTCGCAAGGTGAAGAGCGAGAGGACCTTGATGCAGTGGAAGATTAAGGAGCAGTTCATCATGGCACGAGAGGTAGAGGAGTCCAAGGGAGATCGCGTATTTATTGACGAGCAGGCGTCTAGCACTGCGTAAATAATGTTTTTTATGTTAATAACTTTAAGTGTTTTTTTTGTAATTTAAGATTTCCTCTTTCCTTTCACACGACTAATATAAAGTTATATGTTTATCACAAAACTATTTCATTTATGCTTATTATATTGTAAATACCTATTTCTGCCGCCAAGCAGTAAAGCTCGCATTGCTGTGTTCCGGTGTGAAGGGAATGGTTTCCGGTGAAATTACTGGCACATGAGGCTTTCGATCTTAGCCTCAAGGTGGCAATCCGCGAGTGATACCTCTGGTATTGCAAGCGTCCATAGGCTGCGGTAACCGCTTACCATCTTGGTTACATTCATGGTTGCGACTTCAGTTGTATAAAAAAAAACGATTTATTATTAAAATATGAAATTTATATAATGTGGTTTTTAATAGTACACAAGATTTGACAACAATCTGCATGTCATGACAGCCTTCCAATGTCCCAGCTGTGGGAATGAGTGAGTTATTGGGTCTTAATCCACCACAGCAGTGCATTAATGCCTGGTGGCAGAAATTGGTAAGGTAGACTTTCCTGGTTGAGGTTGATCTAAAAGAGCTCTATATATTAAAGCTAGTATATTTATAATTATTATTTCAATATTGTATGCATTGCTGTGATCCAGTTGCCAATAAAATATGTCGTAATTTCTAATATTATATATCTTGAAGAAATAAAATCTATTACCTAACAGTATTATTTATATCATGTAAAATTGCTTATATATAAATTATAATGCTTGATTATAATAAAATAATGAACACTACTTATCATCATAAATATATTTTTAATCTAACATTTACCCAAAAAGATACATCTAACTAATAAAACAATATACTGTACAAGCAGCACATTAAATGTATGTTACAAACTGGTTTCTGCATTGATTACTTTATTACCATCGATATTGTACCTTGTCTTGTGATCCCAGAAAATTTTAGACCTCTTTCTGATTTCCATACCCAGGTCTTCATAGGCGCCGTTAGGTAGGTACGGTGGTGTTAGTTCTCTGTACGCTATGCATACACGTCTGGCTGAGATGTCTTCACGAAGCACTGCATGCTCCCAGTGGTAGCGAGGCTCGCCGTACAAGACTAGAAGTGAGCGTCTGAAATAAGAAATTATATTTCAAATTCAACTGTACCCACTTACACGCATGTAAACCATTTTGAATGTCTTTGTACTTGCATCTGATTTGTGAACTGAGACAACTTGAATATTCATAGTTGTGTAGTTCTTATATTTGTTGTTTTTGTTTTTTTTTTTACATTGGTGCAGCTATTATTAAAACTGCTGGTAGTATTCAAGAATAGATAATAAGTTAGTTGTACTTTAATCTAGTTTATAAAAGATTGAATAATAAGACTATAGTCTTAAAATTACCTTGGCATTGGTATCCTTACAATAACATCCAATACTTTTTCTGGCATACATGCCTCAATAGCCACTTTTACTTTCTCATCAAAAGCAGTTATCACTTGTCCATCATCGTCTACAACAGGTAGATACTCCTCAGCACAAGTAAGATTGTATCTCTTTCTGTTGCCCGAGTATGGTGTCATAGTAAGCATAGAATCTGATAAACAGTTGACCGTTACTATCCGCTCGCCCCAAATCCAACAGTCATCTATATGTGGGTCTATGGAAGCTCCTTTATCTGGGTCATACTCTAAAGAACACTGCTCAATAACACCATAATCTTTCAGCACATCGACTGATTCAAACATGTCTTGTAAGAACTTTGAAAACGCAGGAAATCCATCAAAGTTGCCGGGAACAACTTTTTGTTTTTTAAAATTAGTTTTTGGACCGAAGTTCTGCTTTCTGCGACCACTCTGCGAGGTATCCCAGGGCGTTTCGTCGATGTTTTTCATGAGGTCTTCTTCCGTTTTTTCAGATATGAAATCGAGCTGAATGTACACGCCAGGGTAGTCGATAGAGTCTCCTTCATGGTTCGGATGTTGTATGTATACATCCAGGTCCCAGCCTTTCCAAGCTTTAGAACAGAGCGGACAGTAAACATAACCTTTGTCTTTATCGAGAGCCACCTGTAATTTTAATTTGTCAGCTCCGTACTGCGTTTCACACACAAGGCAAGTTCTGCAGCCTTTACAGCCACAAAGGCGGGGTTTTGTCATCGTTTTACTGGATAACAAATAAATTATTTTTGCTTCGTATTCTTCTTTTGTTTTATGGCCTCTGTGGCTAGTTTGCCACAATTTTGCCAGTGTCAAGTGTATTAGTTTGATTGTCGCTTAGCAACGTAAACAAACGAAATTTGGAAAGAAACGATGACTTTTCTTTCAAAATTCTCCTGGAATGTCTTTGACTAAATTACCAACCAACATTACCCCTCCATTTCAATTACCAACACTTGTGCTAAGTAAACAAGTTAAATTGAATAAACTGCCACCAAATTTACGCAATAAAACTTAAAATAACACGAGAAAAATAATTAAAATGGGAAGACCCATGTCGTTTTGACAAGATAGCCAAAGACAATCTTTTGCATCGTAATATAGTTGCGCAAAAAAATAAACAGAATTTAGTTAAAGGCAGTCTTCTTCTTTTTTTTTTTTTCCTTTTTTAAATGGCAGTCTGTCTGTTTAGACAATATTGCCAGTGTCAAGTAGTGTCGACGTATACAATCAAAGACGAACAAGTTCGAATTTTGAATTTGACGCACAACATTTTGAAAGAAATGATGGCGTCCTTTCAAAATTTTCTAGGAGAATCTTCGATCAAATTACAAACCAACATCACCCTTCCATTTCAATCACTTACACTTGTGCCAAGACTACGAGTCGTATTGGTTAAACTGCCACCAAATGTACACAATAAAACTCAAAATAACTCGAGAAAAACAATTAAAATGGGAGGAACATGTCGTACCGGAAAAATAACCGAAGAAACTCAGTCCTCTATATAAAGAGGACAGAAAGAAGTTGACTGACTGTCATCGACACGTTTACTTGAGTAGAGATGCCCCCTAACAGGTTTTTACGGAAAAATACCGGTTTTTCTATCAAGCTCTCGTATCGTAGCGACATGTATATAGTCAAAGCGTAGCGCGTAGGCATAAACCACATTTTTTTTATACTCTAAAGTGGCAACCATGCGTACGGCCCACTTGATGGATGATGGTAGGTGGTTACCGTAGCTTAGGTACGCTTGCAACATCATAGATATCACTTGCGTGTTTCCTCTCTGAGACGTTTGAGGCTTATTCTGGCACTCCGTGTATTTTATTATGTTGTGCTTGTGACTGCCAACTGCCACTTTAACCTTTTATTCATCTAGGGATTATCTCGTTTCGGGTTGTTGAATAAAACAAATATTATTTTGTAAGTTGTTTTATTTTTTATGATAGGAAGGCTTTAAATAAGATGGTCTATGTAATCATTGTATTTTCATACAAATCTGATAAATAGGTACCTACTTTAATAATTTGCTTTACAAAAGCTCTTAATTTATAGGTAAATGTACCTACATTGTGCATAACTTTGGAGCTAGATATTAATTAGAGAGAGTATAAAAATACCTTGAAAAAGGCATAAAACTAGTTTTGCACGAGTAAACTCCCGCACAAAATTTACCTACTTTCATATTTTAGCAAAAAGTAAAAGTGTGAGAACTTTTCTAAAATCAAACCTCTTCTATTAATAAACTACCTAGGTACTATAATTTAGTTAATTTTACAGCCCTTAGGTTTTATACAGTAGGTAGGTAGATACCTATTGCGGTAAACCTGTTTTTATGAATTAACAAACCATTCCGGTCTGGCTTTAAGTAGGTATGGTCCCTTTACAACAGGCACTATTTTCACATTAGATATAAATCAATTTACAAAATAACAGAAAAGCTAGGTTCCTCCTTCTCTATGATTAATTTTATACAAAATTTGTGCGTAAAAATGTTGTGCTTACTTACTTATTTTATAAGCAGATACTTACTTATTTAAAACATATACTTACCTAGGTGCTTCATAAAAGTGGCCAGCCACATTTATATAGTTTAAATTAACTATTTAGATTTTTTTATACGCATAATTTTAAACCTTTAGAAATTTTATTTATTAAAGTGAATAGTTTTATCATATTTTATCAATTAACATTTTTTTTCTTTTTTAGAGAGCGGATAGACTTTGTTCTGCGTCATTAATAGGTGTGTTCACGTTTATAGTTTTATTGAAAGATACAAAATTCATAATTATTTAAATTTCATGATAGCAGATAAGTAATATTAAAAAAAAAACACCAATACGTTAATTACTCATGTACCAGATGTACTTACGCTGCAATATCTTATATTATATTTAATTTCAAGCGTGTCTCAATGCACCTATAATTTATTTAAACGTACCTACAGTTAAATTTACCTAAACAGGTATATAATTCGCAGGATATACCTGTTTTAAATCAAGGCAAGACATTAAATGGCAGTGACTTGTGTCTTCTAGCGTGTATACGGCATTCACAGGTCTCAAAATTAAATGCTGAAGTTCTTACCTCTATATAAAAGAGTACCTAAGTATCATTATAATAGCAGAAATAAAAAAAATATGACAAATAAACAAAATAAATTTAAGGTAGGTACACAATTAATAATTACCAGATTATCATCTACTTATGGCTATTTTATGTCAAGTACATAGATAAATTGAGTAGCCAATAGCCTTAATAAAATAAGGTATCGTCCATGTTGCTACTCATTTGGGAGAATGTCGTGTTTTTTTATTATTTGTGTCATGTCCTGGAAATATGTCAATAATGAGATCTGTCTCTAGAAATAATATCTATATTATCTAGGAAGATCTTTATAATATCTTTATTTGGTAAGAATACCGTGAACAACCGAGCAAATCTTACTCCGGATGTCTAAACTCGAGCACATCACTCGTAAAAACTCCGTTTTGTTAACCCCAATTTCATTTGAATTCCTTCAATCGAGTTCATCAAAGTCCATAACTCGGAAAGTGGGGTGTGAGACAAGCGCGAGGGGCGGCGGCGACGGCGACGGAGACGCGACGTACACCGCTGGTGGGCGAAGCCCCGGCGCTTCGTAATGCTATTCATCCACCAGCTCCCAGAGCATCAGGGCGGCGTCTGTGCCACCAGTGCTGACCATGCATCGGTCGTTGAACAGGAAGCGTGCATTGTTCACGGCACCACTATAAGTCTTTACTTCGTTGTATTCTGCTTTGGGACTGGCGCAAGGGTACCTGAAATGATATTGCGAAAAGATTTATTTTATGTGTTACGAGCTGACTATTCACCCGCGGTTTTGAGTAGGCTATATTATGTTATTCCATTTACATTCCAAATTTCATAACAGTCGGTTAAGTTGCCACGGAGATAGTAACAAACATTTACACACACAAATGTACTTTACCCACACACCTTTGCATTTATAATATTAGTAGGATGGTAGGGTGAATTGATGCTAGTTACATCTAGTAAAAATAGGAAGAAGCCTTCGCCCAGCAGTAGAACACGAATTATATCATAAACTTTCGCGGTAGAATATACCTAAATAGGCGTAGGTAGCCATCAGAGTCTCCACTAATGAGAAGGTCATGAGCAGCGGAGCGACTTGCAGTAGCTATCAGGGTGGTCATTGGATAGAAACGATTATTCCAAATGCCTGTAACAAAAAAAATCATTTGTTATAGATAGGTAATTTAATGTATCTGCATTCTTTATTCTATATTCAGATTTTTAGATTGATAGTAAATAGATATAGCACTTTGGTGTTAACTGTAATGTTATATCTAATATGTATAAACGAGTTTTGAATTTTGAATTTTTGAATTTTGAATTCTACAGAACCAAGAATATTGCTGTAATTTATTATTACAGAAGCTATAAAAGCTTGCCTGATACGAGGAATCCAACAGTTGAGTTGTATGTTGACCACTTGACGTCTTTCATGGCGATCGGACTTTTCTCTGGCGAAAGGGATTTAATGTCCCCTAGAACAACAAATAAGAAGGTTATTAAACTAACTAGGCCATATTCCAATGTAAATAAAGCATGCATAATTACAGAAATACATACAGAAAGCCAGATCGTAGTCAGCTGTAACAGTTTGCAAGTAACTTCCGTCAAGGCTCCAATCTAGTTGCATCAGGGGCTGAGCCCCTCGTATCTTGTTCGACTTCTTGTAAGAGAAACCATCACGTGATACCCGAAACAGGTAGATGCTTCCATTTTGAGATCCAATCGCCATGAAATCACCAGCTAAAAACAACATAAATAATTAATCATTAACACTTTGATGCTGTTTTAATATTAGTATTTTACGGGGGAAAGGCTAGTTTGTTTTACCAGAATTATACGACAGGCAGTTAAGCGGAGAACCACAGACTCGGAGAGTAGCTACGTGAGCGCCAGCGTCAGCATTCAAAACCACCAAGTGACCTTCAGTACTTCCAGCAGCTAAAGCTCCACCACCTGGATGCCATGCTAAGGATACGCACTCGTATCCCACCTGGTAAAAAAATAGTTAATATTAAAATTAGTTTATTATAAAAACGGACGTTCAGAAACCATTTTAACCAGTATAAATAAAAATTAAAAGAAAATAATTCTTATAGTTTTTTTGGAAATAAAACTCAATGGGTAAATTAAAACTACAGTTTTACCTGAGTAGCAAACACTAGTTTATGTCCTTTCCATAGAGCTATATTTTTGTCATGGCCAGCAGTCGCAAACATTTCGTCATCAGGATGAACAGCCAGGCCCATAAGTTGCTTGTGATGTCCAAAGAGTACCTAAAACATTTTTTTAAAATAAATCTGAATTCTATGCATACGAAGTATGCAACGCCTTATTCAAAACTTACCTGGTTGAATCTCCTTTGAAGAGACCCTTCTAGAATATGATTTCGCGTCGTACCAACGTATAAATTCCCATCATTTCTACCTGGCCTTTGCGGGTAGATAGTACGTACACCACCAGCCGATTCAGGCAACTGAAAAAAAAATGTTTTTTTTTCATACCTGTTGATTTAGTTAAGTGCATTAAACAATCATACCTTTGTTTCAGTAATTCTTTTGTAATTTTGTAATGAGTCCCAGGCAGCTATTTTTCTGTCTTTTTCTCCTCCAGAGATAAGAGTTCCCTCTGACAGCATTACCAAAGAACTTATTCCTTTGATGTGAGCCTGTAACAAACAGAAAAAATATTAATCTATTTGTATAAGATAACATAAAAATTTGAAAAGCCCAAGCAAAAGGAGGCCTATATTAGGTCACACTAAAGTCACACTGGGGATGATGCATATCTTAAAATTCTTAAAAGTCGTCAACTATCTATGTTGTATAATATCTCAAACGGTAAGAATTGTTTTTTGAACTAAATTACTTACTTCAAATTCCATCCTCACGAAATAAGCGCCATCACTGTCTACGCTATAAATCGTGATGAACCCATCACTATCAGCTGTCACAACATCGCCGTCTTGCTCAAACTGCAGCGAAGTGACGTGAGCACGAGAAGGCTATAACAATATGAAAAATGTGATACTATAATTAAATTTTCGGAAAATTTACCGGTTTTTACATCCAACTCTAGTGGAAAAAAATTATAAGAAAAGGTGCAATGCGCGGCAAATTTGAATTCTTGCATTCGAAATATAAAAAAACTTTAGAATAATAAATTCGATTGGACAAAACTTGCTAAAAGTCATCTAAAATATGTTGTTGACTTACAGGTTTGATAATATCCGTACGCTCGAAGAAGCCGTCCTTTCGACGATTCCAAAAAGCCAAGTGCCCTTTGCCGTGTGTGATGAGCAGATTGTCATCTAGCGGGTGGAACGCTGCTCCGGTGAGTTCTTCTTGTAGTGTCTACACAAATTGAAAACTACAATTCACAATCATCGTGACACGCTCAGAGTTTTACGTCGAACTTTTTATAGATGCAGCTCTACTAAATTATGTAAAGAGTTGCCTACTTATTTTGTTGCTAAAATAATTTACCTAACTAACTATTACTTATTTTGTTGCTAAAATAATTTACCTAACTATCTCTAAAACTACTATAAATGGCCTAACTAAATTTGGTACTATCCAAAAACTTTCTTCTACATTACCTCCCAATATTTCACCCTTTATTTTTAGTCAATTTTCGGATTGTGATGTTAAGAGAAGCGTTATGTCCATTACTTCCAATGCTGTCGGTAATGACAACATAAGTCGCAATATGTTAGTGCCCATACTTGATGAGGTCATCTCAGTCCTAACCCATATCCTTAACTTTTCCATCTCCTCTAGTACTTTCCCTAATGTCTGGAAAAACGCTCACATAATTCCATTACCTAAAAAGTTAAATCCATCATCGTTCTCTGAATATCGCCCCATATCCATCCTCCCTTTCCTATCCAAAGTCTTAGAGCGCCTTATCCATAACCAATTGAATTCCTTCCTAAACAGAAATTCCCTTATCAATCAACTACAATCTGGTTTCCGCCGTGGACATAGCACCACGACAGCTTTAACCAAGATCACTGATGACATTCGCCTGGGTATGGACAACGGACTTGTAACTGTGTTGACGTTACTTGACTTTAGCAACGCCTTCAACAATGTGGATTTTGATATTCTTCTTGGTGTACTTCGGTCTCTTAACATATCTCCAACGGCTATTGACTGGTTTCATAGTTACCTGTTTGGACGCCGGCAACGCATTCGCATTAATGACTCTTTCTCATCATGGTGTGATCTAACTGCTGGCGTGCCTCAGGGCGGCGTTTTATCTCCTCTTCTTTTTGCTATCTTTATAAATTCCATTTCTCAAACCTTAACTTCTTCCTACCACCTTTACGCAGATGATCTCCAAATCTACGCACAGGCTCCTGTTAAAAATTTGAGTGAGGCGATCATTAGCATTAATAATGATTTGATACGCATTCTTGAGTGGAGCAGAACTTTTGGTCTTAAAGTGAATCCCAGCAAAACACAAGTAATTATAGTTGGTAGCTCCCGGATGATCTCTAGGATAGATTGGCTTACTCTACCACAGGTCACATTTGATAGTATCCCGATTCCTATCAGTGATACAGTCAAGAACCTCGGAGTATACATTGATAAGTATATGACATGGGATTCTCAGTTGACTGAATTAAGTAGAAAAATGTTTGCAACAGCTGCATCTTTGAGAAGGCTGCAGAATTTTTTACCAACATCCACCAAAGTTACGCTTGCGCAATCTCTCTTGCTTCCAATTCTTGATTACGCCGACACCTGTTATCTTAATCTCACTGAGGCCCAACTCGATAAGCTTGAGCGCCTTCAAAACTTTTCTATCAGGTTCATATTTGGCCTTCGCAAATATGACCATATTTCCGATTTTCGTAACAAGCTCAAGTGGTTGCCCATCCGCTTTCGCAGGAATACTCATATCCTTACCCTCTTGTACAGTATCCTATTTATCCCTTCTACTCCTCCCTATCTCAAAGAACGTTTTGAATACCTTGATCAATCTAATCTTCGTACTTTGCGTTCTTCTGAAACTTTGCAGCTTAAAACTCCTGTACACACTTCAACTTTTTATGAAAAATCTTTCACGGTACAAGCCATCCGCTTGTGGAATACTCTCCCTCATAACATCAGGAAAGCAAAATCCCTCTCTATTTTCAAAAAGTTATTGCTTGATCACTTCTTGTCACAATGCTAACATTTTTGGAACTTATTTATGTATATATTTTGTATGTACTTATATGTATTTATATATTTTATACACTATTTTATATTTATATATTAATATATATATATAAATATTATATTATACTTTAGTATAAGTAAATTTATTATCTTATGCACTTTATGTAAATAATTATTTATTCTTCTCTTTTTGTTTTGGCACCGTCCCATTTCATTCTAACAAGTTTCTGTCCATCCAAAGGTTGCCTGGAAGAAATCGCTCACAGCGATAAGGCCGCCCATTGTACTTCACTGTTAAACATTGTATGTAATTATTATTTTTCTGTTTTTAATTTTCTTTTGTGGTGTACAATAAAGAGTTTTCTATCTATCTTCTATCTATCTATCTCTTGCGCATCAAAACGTCTAACTCCACGGAAGCCCAGATCCGCCGATAAAACTATACCTTTAACAATATTTTCTTAAGCCGGCAAACATTTGATACGCGCAAGGACAAGCACGCACAGCAGACGTAAAATGCACTCTAAAAATTAGCAATGTTTAAGTGGTGTGCGGTCGGGTTCATTGTCAGCTAAAAAATACAAATTAATACTATAATTACAGGGTGAGTTGACACAGTATAGATTAGGTACGTGGTGGGTAGGTACTATGGTTCTACTATGGTATGGTTGGTATATCTGTTCTATGGTAGTGGTGCAAATCATTGCACAGGAAAAAAGCAAAGGAAGTGAAGCGACACGCGAGTCGGGTAGGAGTATACGACAGGATTTGCGTGACCGATATGAGTTTGCGAGTGGTCGGTTAATGCTTTGCTGTTGGACATGATGGCTGGTCACGGATACGCCTGTAGGCATAGTAGAATGACTTCGCATTGTTTATAATATTTGCGTGCGGTTTTTATTAGGACAGCGATAACCCGATTAAGTCCCCTGTCTAATAAACTATAATGGCACTAATTCGAAACTCATTTCTATCACCAATAACTATAAAATAAAAATTAAAAATAACCCCGCCATTCTTATGATGCTAATCTTGAAACGGCTGAACCGATTTTGATAAAACAAGTCTAAGAACTATCGCTACAAAACCGGCTTTCCAATAAAAAACCGCATTTAAATCGGTTCACCCCTATAAGAGCTAAGATCCACAGACAGACACATATCGGTCAAACTAATGTAACAACCCCTTCTTGCTTCGGGGGTTAAAATGTTAACAGGCGACTCTATAATATTTACGTTGTATACTCTTGGTTAGTATTTGATTGCTTAAGAGAACTAACAGAAGGCCTGCTTTATGATAAACGATATCCGCTTCAAATAAAATAAATAAAATAATATAAATAATGCTGGACAATCCACACAGCATCATTTAGCCCCAAGGTAAGCTGCTGTTAAACAGAGCTGTACTAATGACTGATATATATTTAATACTATACAATACATAGTTAGATCATATATATATTATATATTATATATATATTATATATATAGAAAATACCCAGAACACCCGGAACAAATATTTGTAGATCGTACAAACATTTGTCCCGAGGCGGGAATCGAATCCGCAACCTCTGCGTCTCAGACGGACCTGCCCGCTACGACACATCGGTCGTCAAATTAATTTACAAACGAACTAACTAGTTATCTACCTATTTATTATTTATTCTATTTATTTAATTATGTTTTAACTTCGAAGTCGCCTTAACGTTAAATAGTTAACAGCAAATCCCGGCTAAATAACTGCTAGTTTACTAAGAAGATCCAATTATGCGACTGTTACATTTGATTGAGCGCTACGTTGCGTGGTCAGTTATGTAAAGAAAATGGAAATGTTATGCGTCAGCCGTTGGCCCTGGTTTAACCTGTTATTAACGTTGACTAATACGCCTTAGTTCAGTTTAATTTCATATAAAAATGTTTAATATTCGTAAAGTAATAACGTAAAAAAAATTAAACACGTAGACTTGATAACCTATGTTTTTCGTAACAAAAATGTGGTGCGGTGCGCCGGTCTTCTCGTAGCAATATCTCGTAGCGGGCCTACGAATGCATTCTGCGTAGACGACGCGTAGCAAGCATGGTGTTTTGTTTGTTAAGGGTAAATAAGCGATTGAATCTTGAATCTCGGCGCGTCTAGCTAGTTAATTATGTAAATAATATTGATATATTACGCTGCATATTGCTGTATTGTATTGTAAAGAAGGATACAATTATAATACCAGTGCCATGAGCCTTTATGAATAAAGAAAATAGACTAACGTATTCGAATTATTCCCCAAGCCGAAACGCTAAAATTATTATTTAACTGATTTGCCCATACCTTCAGATTTCACTTAGTGAATTTACTTCGTGTTGTTTTGTATTGCTTATATTAGTGTTTTATATTTTATATACATTGTTTTATAAATAAAGTTAGGCTATCGTGTTTGGTATCGCTTAGAACCTTGAAGGTTCACACGGACAAGGCATGACTGGACTGAGAAATTTCAACTTATCAATTGATAAAAAAATGCATTTCTTTTCTACACTAGCAGTTCCAGAGTACTAGGTTTAGTGGTAGCCCGCCTTCCGACCCCATTGTCGTGGATTCTAATCCGGTCGTGCATCAATGGATTCAAAAAAATGTTTCGATGGATTGTACAAGAAAATGTAGTTATTGACATGATTGATAAAGGCGCTAAACCAATTTCGATATTTTTATATGGGACCACCTCTGAAGTATTAGACACCTATCCAGCTAAAAAAGAATCTTCAAAACTAAATCGCTGGCGGAGAAATCGCGTAACAAGCATGAAAAAAAAGAAAAAGGTTTTAAACCGACTTTTTTTCGTATATGCTAATTATTTATTTTTCATGGTCACGACAGTTGTGACTACCCGCAATCTTTAATTAATTTTATGCAAAGATTATATATATGCAAATCATAATTTTATTGACGTGAGTAATGACATTACAAGGTTTGAACTTACAACATGAACCCATGTAGTACTCAGACGGACTCTATCAAGACTGTATTGCACGAAATGCAGCAATCTAATATACATTAGAAAGTCGTTGCGTTACTGACTGCCTGACTGACTGACATTCAACGCATAACCCTGAGGGTCGATTGTGTAATTCGGCTGCAAGCGATTTCATTTAGTTTCAATGAAAAATTGCCGTATTATTTATGAATATGACAGCTTATTGACGCTGATAGAAATCGGATAGCAACCGAGTTAAATAAAATCAAAAACTGACGTATTTTGTACTAAATGACAGCTTGTTGACAGATTGCTGTTTGAAATCAAATTGCAACTCAGATACGCAATAGCTCAACAACAGCGAGCGTAATCGCCCTACATCATACATCAGTTTTTTATTTAAACTAAGTTTAGTCGATTGCAACCGAAATACATAGTTGATTGAATTACATTAAGATAGGTAATACCTCTGACATTTTTAGGGTGTGTTTCTTTTAATGTAGATAAACACAGGCTAGGTTTAAATAAAAAAAAAAAGAAGCCTAAACTATTTAATTACTTACGGCAACTTTTCCAAGTAGATGTCCCCATTGCCACTGCCACACAGAGAGGATGCTCTCGCGGCCTGCGTCCACCGCCAACACGTAACTACCTCCATTCTATACAAAAATATATTATGCTATGTCCCAGCTGCAATATTTTTTGTTGTCAAACTCGGTTGCTCACACTACAGTAATAATAATAATAATAGCCTTTATTCAGACAAAACGTTACATATTACCTAATGCTAATTAATTCTATACAGTAAGTGTGGCCTATTCCTTACTTAATTACTGGAGTCCAAAAAAAGCAGAACAAAAGTAGAGTAAGAGCTTATTCTTATTACATACAAATCCATTTTATTCGGGAAAAAAAACCTTTTATACATAAAACGTGACGTCGCGTGTTGTCCGTAAAAACACATGCGGAGTTCTAATTTGTCGCTCGGTCGGAGGACAAAAGCTGTGTCGTATCGCTTGGACAAGTCTGTTGTTACGCGGTGCTTGGACAATAATGCTTGGATGCAAAATATCTGGCACTGCAGTTGTAAGTACCTACCTACCCATCAAGACAAACTTTTTTTTATATACAACTGAAGTGGCAACCAAGCGGCCACACAAGATGGTAAGCGGTCACCGCAGCCTATGGACGCTTGCAATACCAGAGGTATCACTCGCGGGTTGCCACTTTGAGGCTAAGGTCGAAAGCCTTATGTGCCAGTAATTTCACCGGAAACCATACCCTTCACACCGGAACACAGCAATGCGAGCATTACTGCTTTGCGGCAGAAATAGGTATGGTGGTAGTCCTTCCCCGGACGAGCTCTATCACAGAGAACTCTACTACTCTTGCTGTTGTTGTTGGACTGTTGCTGAAGAGTCCTACCACCAGGTACAAAGGTGTAATATTCTGGTGAACTGTATTACAGTTTCTTTACAACACCTATTTATTACAGGCGCAAGATTTTTGTTAATCAGCTTGACCAGACTTTTTGTACCTGTTGCGAGAGACAAACAAAATTTTTTATATTTAATTGTTATTTAGCTACTCATAAACGTACCAGCTGCGAAAACGCCACAGCCGCGACGCCAGCTTCAAACTCCGCCATGCCGAACACGTGCAGGGTCTGCAGCGTGTCCGTGCTCCAGATCCGGACGTGCGCCTGCGCACGCCGCCCGCGCCCCGCTCGCTGCCCGCTCGCGACCAGCTCTCGAGACGGATGTAGTTCCATACTGTGGACATAAATGGAGGAAGTAAAATATGGATCACTTATTGGATACAAAACTTGCCAAGTCAAAGGAGTTCAATAAATCGCAAGGATCACTTTTAATGCCGTTAAATTCATGTCGTTAAAAGAATCTGACAACAACAACGGCTCGGTTTATTATCACTTTATCACTTTTAAGGTATGATCTTTGCTGTTGTTTTTATAGTCGTAACTCACTCAATTTATATTCAAATGTTTAAAATTTACTAACTTTTTAATAAATTATAACAATTTTGATTTGCCTATGTCTATGTATGCCATAAATTATTGACCGCATACCATTGAATATCTTCAGTGTGTCCAATATAATGTCTCTGGGATTCTTCGTCGCGATCGTACATGATAGCGACAGCTGCCACGTAGTACAGTAACTCCCCTGTCGGTAGAACCCAGAGGTTCTTGCGGGAGTCAGAGCCACGGTAACCGTATCTGTAACGGGAGACCTAGTTTAAACTTCGGCATTCGTTTTTATAACAGTCGTTTGATAAGTTATCTGATGAAGTCCTATTTAAGTAAATTATTCTAAGCGTCAGATAGAAATAAGTGACCTCAGACTCAGTACATGCCTGAGAATTGTCCTTGTCACTGACAACCTAATAAAAGCAAGTCCGAGAGAGCGACACGTACATTAAATAGCTTTCTTGCATAATTAATGATCCACCCCTGAAGCATCTTTGAGCGACCACAATAAGCTGTGTTCATTGCCCGAAATTATTTCTGCTCCGAAACTTTAGAACAAAACAGTCATAGTTTGCAACGGGTGTAGAGTAGCGGATAACTTACACCCAATCCAGTTGCATTTTCTTATCAGGCGGGGTATTGTCGAGTGGGGCATGATGGATTGGCGGGTAGAATGTGCGCCTGAGTCCACGGATCGTTACACGCATGGGTTCCTCTTTCAGAACTTCCAGCAATGTGTAATCTACAATATTGAAAACTGTCAAAAAATCATCATCATTATCCTCAGAAACTTAATAGTAAAAAAGTGTTTGATTTTCCAATAAATAGTTTATGACATATATATATTTTTTTTTTTATACAACTGAAGTGGCAACCAAGCGTACGGCCCACAAGATGGTAAGCGGTTACCGCAGCCTATGGACGCTTGCAATACCAGAGGTATCACTCGCGGGTTGCCACCTTGAGGCTAAGATCGAAAGCCTCATGTGCCAGTAATTTCACCGGAAACCATACCCTTCACACCGGAACACAGCAATGCGAGCATTACTGCTTGGCGGCAGAAATAGGTATGGTGGTAGTCCTTCCCCAGACGAGCTCTATCACAGAGAACTCTACTACTCTTAAAAAGACATTATTGGAATTGGAAATAGTTTATAGAATTATTGGATTATTGCAAGAGCGCATATTCGATTCGGTGATCAGTGCGGTCCCGGCTTAAGGCAAAGATGCCAGTTGGAATGCCACCCGCTTAGAAAATTTTGGATCCCATTTGGTTCTGATACTGTTTTAATACAACAAACCAGTTGATGCTATTGATTTGATATTGTTCTTACCAGAGTTACGAACAATTTCTCCTTCAGGAGCGTATAGAACCCTAGGGCGGCTTTTGCTTCGTGCTCTACGACCACGTAAATCTTCAGTGACTGGTACTGCTGCTGCTACTGCTGCCCTTGAGCGAGATCTGTAAAATATGCTTAGTTTTTTCACAGAATAATTAAACATGGGTACACACCCAACTAGCACGCATCTTTTACTATCTCCTTTGTATAGAGAGCAATAAATTCGTAGCACCTCTACATAAGTGCGTAAAATGTACTTCAAAATCTTTTTAGTGTCTGGTGGTTAAAAAGAAAGAGGAAAGAAAAAAAGATTACCTTCCAACTCACATATAAACAAAGATTTAAATAAAATAAGAAAGTAGATGCTTAGGTTTAAAAAAACAGAGTCCTATGAAATTTACACGGTGTAAATGGGGGTCAGAGTTTCAGAGTGGTTACATAAAATAATAATTGGGCCCCTGGTCCCTGGTAATGATCGCCCGAAACTCGACTGACTAACCTTCTGACTGGTGATTCTATAGGAAGGGGCGCGCTGACTCCAGGACTTATAGCTGGAGTTACCATCAGAGATCCAAGATAGAACGTCTCTACATCAGCGAATTCGTTCCGCAACTGTGAGAAACTTCTGACCTGTCAAAAACGAATCGGATTAGCTATTATTTTGATTGTTGTTTATTAAAAAAATAATTGAGTAAGTAATAATTAGATAAGTACTGACTTCCTGGCCAGTGATTGTGTACATTCTCTTGGCTCCGCTCATTTTCAGCACTTGACCCAAGTCTTCCAAAACTTCTTCAAAGGGTTGTGTTGTACGCAAGTTGAGCAAGACCCGACACTAGAAACAGATATTTTTTCCGCAGACGATAAAAATAATATTGTGTTGGTAATGTTTACAAAAGACTACGTACCTACCTAATAAACCTTACAAAAATAATACCTAGTCTAATGTACGTTTGTTATGAGATGATATCTGTGACCTATGTCATTATGCATCATACACTGAGGTTTTTAAGACGTCAGTACACATACCGCAAAACAAAAATTTTGCGGTCTTGTTCTATTTTACAACAAAATACGACCATGATCAGTTTAATCGCGGACGTCATAAACTGCACCTTCTACCCGACCCAGCTGATATTAACTGATATTCCGACCTCCATTATTGCTTCAAGTCCAAATGTAATAACCGAGTGTTTTCTTGCCAAGGTTGCAGTGTACCTACCTACCGAAAGTCGAATGTCGGAATCGGTAAATGTACGGAAGAATTATTAGGGCCTTCAGACAAAAGAACATTTTGGGTCCTTCAAATTAATACGAAAGCTAGAGATCAAAAAGAAGATTACTGTTACCGGATGAATAATTGTAAAATACTAACTTACCTATGTTTTTCGAAGGCTTTCTTATTATGAATTCTCTATCGCGATACAAAGTATATGAGTATAGGTACCTAATGATATTCTACTTATTATATATAATGAATAAAGACTTGTCTAGTTTCAGAATGTTAGAAAATCACAATTCACAAATGTCATACCTGAATGGAATGATCCATGTTATTTATGATCCTGATAACACGTCCGCTCGCTGGCTTGCCGCCGCCCGGAGGTGGCGCGTCCGACTCAGCGACAGACTGCTTGCGCGTCCCTGCACGTGACCAGCCGCTGGCCGCAGTAGTAGTGCCACCGGTAGTACCACCTCCGTACCACATGCCATTCTTCTTGCCATAGCTTGCTGCCTGTATTTTGTTTTTATTTCACATTATAGGAACAGCTACAGAGAAAAAGTTAACACAAAGTAAAAGTACATGCGAAGTGAATGTTCGCTGACTGCTAATAAAAAGTTTTCACGTGTAGGTAAATGAGGTAATATGAAAGCTATAAAATGTAATTAGATTTAGAAGCACGCATTTACGCTGGCCTTTTGCTATAAGTTGTACCTACTACTCGTAGTAGAAACTACATCCACTTGTTATCCACTTTTGGTTCTTGGAAAGCTCTCAGCTACATTGTAAGTTATAAACTGTTTATTTAGCTCGTACCTAGTACGCTATCCATATTCCTATTTTAGTTTATATTTTTGGCTGTAATTGACTTTGAACAACAAAGCTGGGCACTACGCCCCTGACACGAATCTACATGCTTGATGAATGTGTTAACGAAAACACCAGGCCAAATCAAAACCTACATAAGTTAATAATTTTCATGAAAAGAAAACCTTGGACTACTTAACAGTTTAACAACTGTAATTATTTGGTTTAATTACAATCGAAGAAAGTAAACTTTGCGTTCACGTAGAGCTTTCATTTGAGTATGTTTATGGAATGCTTTTTTCCAACATAGTATGGAAATGTGTCAAGCATGTTAACAATGTTTCATAAAACATGTGGTTATTCTAAAACTTTACGACTTTACGAAGGAATTCGCTCGGTTCCGCTCGAGCAGAGTTTTTCTGATGAATTTCTTGCGAACAGTAACGGTTAACCCAGTTTAGTTTTTTACTCATAATTCTAAGAAAGCACTTAAAAGACGGGTATATACATATAGATCATTTGATGATATACTCGTATTTGATAAGCAGTACCTACTTATAATAATTATAGATGACAGTGTTGTAGAAGGTTTTATGTGAGAAGAAGATACATTTCAAAAACTTGAGTTATAAAAAGAAATCAAAACTGCAATCTAACTTGGGTACCTCTACCTATCAAGTTAATAAAGTTAATGAACATGCGTAGAATATATAAATATAGGTACAAAAGAAATAAAATTTACAAAAACTGAAGGTGGTTGTGGTATAGGTACCTAGGTGAATTGTTTAAGAGGTGATAAAGTTGTAACTTTATTAAAAATTTCAAAATTAAATTCACTCGTCAGCTGCTCAACTCACCATTATGGTGACCCTCAAATCTTCAGCGCTTTTATTGTGCAACCGTACCCTGAGTCGAGATATTTTGTTTTGGATTTGGTACCAATGAATACCGTGACAGGCGTCACCCGTCGCTACCGTCCGACCACTGACGCTGATTGCTCCAACACCTACCACCAAATTATGCAGAACCTTGGGTACTGACCGCTCACCAAGGACGATTTTTATGGAGTGCGTGTAATTAACATATGGCGACCAACTCGATAGACCCTTACTACCCTCGCGAATATTAACGCACAATGCTAGTTGTAAGAATATCAGACTGATTTTGAGAGGTTTACGCTAAGTGGTTTGTGTATACGAATCGCCCAGTAAGCGCTACACGTGGCCAAGAGAATAACCGTCCCGAGCGAGGTCGCGTCACAAATTGCTGCATAGAACGAACTGCGGTGTTAGTGAAATTAATACATCTGTCTGTACCTTTGGACTAATCGTTTTGTTAGTTTTAACGAGTACATTTACCTACTTCCAATGCCACCTAGGCTACGTATGGAAATAATTGAATTTTAAATGCAGTTATGACGTCAAACTTCAAAATTTTATGATTTTAGTGCCAAACTGTTTTCTGCGGCTCTTTAGTCAACTCATCTCATCTCGCACTAAACGTGTCATCAAGAGGTAGAAAATAGAAACACTATAACAGTATACCTACTTCTCTACTGTACTATGTAAAGGTTTAATACATTTGTTGTGGATGAAATGTATGATAAAAAGAAGCATGTTCAAGGCTTTAAGTATTTGGTACCTGCTTGAAAGTACTATAAAACTGTCACTTAGGTCAGGCATATATTAACCCATTTGTGCGATACCCTATCTCAACGCACAACTCACGCAATTCATTTGAATATTTACGAGCAAAACATTGGATTATGTAATTTACTCAACTTGGTGCCATTAGTTAGGTACTCTACCATGTCCAAAACATTTTGCTTAATTTATTCTGAAGTGGTTTTATGTTTGGATAGGTACCTGAATACTGTTTATGATGTTTGTAATGTTCGTTTCGGTACCTAGAGCTTTTGATGGACAATTTAGGTTTAACGGTTCTAAGTTCCTTTTCATTATATGAATTCATTTCTATTTACAAAATGATAAATACTAGGATAAGTACCATGATTGATTTACCTACCTACATTAAACGATTTTTTCTATTTTTTACCCTTACGATCTGATGTGATAATGAAATTGCTATCCATTGTATTCTTATGCTACAACTATTTCAGAATTACCCCAGGATATAATAAAGGGGTTCGCAGTGAGTGAGAGCGCTGGTGGTCTGGAAATACCTAATTTCGAATAATTTCTGACCTCGCCTTCCAATCCTAAGGTTACAGGTTTGTTGAGGGTTTACTTAGGCCTGTCTGTGTACTAGCATTAGAACATTACAAGGCTGTCATGATGATGATCTTGAGTGAGTAAATTAAATTCAAAATGTTTGTTGAACAACTTACAGGCGGTTCTGGCATGTAAACCGGCAAGGAGATGACGACAAACGCTTCCTCATCACTGTCCATAGAGTCTGCGGCCTGCAACCAGCGGTACCGGCTCGGCCGCCACACTTTTATGGCCACTTTGATGCCCGTAATGTTTTTTCCCAGGGACCAACCCTTGGAGAGTCTTTGTAATTATGTATCCACTTTGATTAGGTTTTGAGTTCTTTAGTTCAGTTTTTATTGTATGGTAAAGTTCGATCAAGCTTGCTCCTCGAGCGGATTTACTTTTTGACTTGGTTTTTGTTTAGTTGTTCGAATATAATATTTTTCTAGAGAAAAAGGGTTAATGTTTACATTTCTACGAATGATACTATGATTGTCTCGCGAGACTCCATCTAAATGTCACTCGCGTTCACCACCCCGTGTCAAGTTCAAGTACCTAACTAATGCCTGGACAAACCTACCCGTCTTCGTGTCGGCATGCAGTTATGTTTTGCATACACCCTGATAGCTGCTTAACATATTGTGTCGCGGTGACGTCTGTCCGGTCCACTAGACATAAATTAGCATAAACTTACAATAAATGCACCGAGATTGTGATTTGCCCGGCCAATAATTTTGTTCGGAGTAATGTGGCACAAAACAAAGCTTTTTGGCAAAGCATTTATTGCCATATTTTGGTGTTATTTAGGTTCTACTCAAGGCGGGTAATGTTAGGAAAACACATTTATAATTATATAATCAGCCAAAAGCTTATTAGATCGGAAAACATTCAAGAAGTTTGAAACAGATAAAAAAATTAACAATTTTTTCTAAACATATTAAAATAAAAATTGTCATGTTCTTTACATATTTCGACCTAAAGCTTCATAATTTTCTGGTTATCATTATATCATGGAGCCTAAGTCTAGCTACTCAGACATTTCGGAAATACACCGCATCGGAATCATAGGCGCTCTTTCTCGTGTTACGAGGACACGAGACACAGGCTTAAAACACTCTTAAACCTCGAACATACACCCTCTCTTTAGTCTTGGGTTAAAAAATAATTCGATTCTAATTTAAGATTTTTTAACAATTGAAAATGTTTTGAATGATTGTTTTGGTTGGATTGGTCGTTGGTTTGTATTTGTATTTTTAACACACATTAACTATGTGCAATGTTTATGAAAAGATCCTTTTAATTTATTGAAATTGACTGCAAACATGGCCTAATGGTGCTAAACGTACCTAAATCAGCAATGAAAATAATGCTACGTATAAGGAAGTATTCAAATTGGACTGCGATTAACTGCAACAAATTGGTATTTATTATATTCACTTTCTTTTATTCCACTTCAAAGAAACCGGTTTGTTTATTTCGCTGTCTAGAAAGATTAGGTTAGAAAAACACGTCGTTTTTCCGAAGCACTACACAAGGCACTAGGCCGCACTATCGTCAGCTGACTAATTTGCAACAACAAAACAAAAGCCTTCAGGAAATATCATGAAGTAACCAAACAGACACGGAGTAGACATCGAAGAAGCGACCGTATGCCGATGATATTAAGCTATCAAATATAACGGTAAAAGTATCCGCATACCACGGTTAGATGTGGCAGACTATTCGAATTTCAAACGGCTAGAGGTGGTCAGGTATAGAGGGAGGGGCGTCAAGGTCATTCTCTTCGAACTTTGATTCCACGCAATCGTGTAACCAAACGTTGGTTGATTGCTTCGAGGGCGGCTTGCGGCACCACGATATGCATCGAACAAGACGTTACATTACAATCGAAAGCACTCGAAGCATCACGTGAGCATTAGAGCTTAATCTTGTGGTCACGAGCTGTGCGACACGCGAACCGATAACAACTAATTTCAGACTACGCATAAACATGAATAAAGGTTAAATTAAAAAAAGCCAACCTTGATCCATTTAGGTAAATATTGTTATTTAAAATGTAGCGTCGTTGGGAGTTAATGAGTAAGTAGCATACCCACGAAACTACGCAATGAAAATGATGACAAAGTCACGCATTTTTGTTAATTCATAAGTTTAAACTAAAAATATTTTTAGCATAGTACACTTGTTTTAATAATAGGTAATAAATAACGTTACACAAGGGTCATTCAAATAATTAGATTTTATCGTTGAACTCAAATTTTTGAACATCCTATAGCCCTGAACGTTTTTTTATGAAAAAGCTTTGCGCAGTGACATGGTCAAGGTATATATTATGTACCTAATATACTCTTGCCCAAGAATTCTTAGATGATTAGCTGCTAATTCTGTTAAAATTTGATGTATTTTGATAATATCCATGTGCCACACACAGCTTCGCTCCGACAGTCAAATAATGCTATTCTAGTCGTTCGTTACGGCGTAAATGAGTAACAAACAAGTATCTGAACTTTATTGCATTTAAAATATTATTGGACTATATTAATTAATTTAAGTAATAACTTATTGTCACCCTATAAGTAAGAGGTCAGTTATAAGCATAGTAATAAACCTAAACACCTTGCAATCGACAATTGTCGGAAGCAGCGTTTGACCTATATTCCCAATTTCGAGCCGCCATGTTCACTATGTTTTCAGAGCACGGAATTGTTTAAATCGCTATCGACGTTTGGCGGAAGAAAAGTGCAATTTAGAAACTTCCTACAAGGCCTATGCAACGTTGGAAACTATAAACGATCAGTTTTACGTGTTACGTTCACCTACTCAAGAATTAAAGGATACGTCATCTAAGAATTCTTTATACCATACCAAATATGCGATCAAATTCCGGAAATTAATGAACGGATCTAGATTTTAAATTCTTTGAAACATCTAAATAATGACGTAGGCCTTTTGATAGTTATGGCTTCATACGATCTTAAGCCACGTTTCACACCCTTACTGGGTACATAGCTATGTGTTGGCTGCTCTGTTATTATTTAATATTACATAAGACCTGTGACATGTATTACCCTCATAATTATGATGCAATAAATGATACTGAATACTATTACTACACATTTTACTTTTTACTGATACAAGCTACAGTTGAACTGTCAGAGTCTTTGAAGAAGTTTTTTCGCAGGTGGGTACGCGGTCTTAGGTAAAACTTAAAGTAAAAGACGTCATAAACTGCTAAATGCCGCATTTTGTGGTACTGCTCCAAATGAAGTTACTGTAATAATTTAAATAATTTTCCTGAATGTTTTGCATTCCGTGCGTCTGCAAAATATAGAGCTGAAGTCCCATAAAATTTAAGTATTCAGTTTCTTATGATTCAATTTTAGTAGAATATAAGGTAAATTTGCTTTATGTATTTAAATAATTTAAAATATAAGTTTATTTCATGTGATTTATGAAGTCATAAGAATTTTATGATGGCTTCTTTCTACAGAAAATGAGGACAATTAAACTTTCTTTATTGGAACACACACGCGAAAAAAAAATTACTTTTACATACAATGTTGCCGTTAGTTATAATTACCAATTATAATACACAAGACATATAACCGAGTTTACTACAGTTTGTATTACCTAAGAGTGCGAATAGCAATTATTTGCATGACTTTACGATGCCGCGCCTAGGTCGTTAAGACACCGCATTAACGTATTAGCAATATTAGTTTGAACGAAGAAATGTTTTAGGTACCTATGTACGGTACACCCAAGACCTAATAATTATGTGCTATTCAGCTTAAGGCTTGTCATTCATCTTGTCTTATGATGTAGCATTAGTGTTTGCTTGGTTGGCCTTTGAATTTTCATATTGGTAAGTACATTTTGTTTGTAGGCATTGTATCTTTAGCTTTATGATTACCTACTGTAACAATATTGAACGAATTTTGCTATACAATCAATTGTTATGTAAGCATTATAATATTAATAAAATTAAGTAGTTACGAGCATTCTACGAAAGTGCTACGAACCGCTACGTGATGCTACGAAATGTAAAGTGTTTGAGGTCTTCTATGTAGTTGTTGTAATATTAGAAATTTGGCGTATATTAAATGAATCAATGATATTCAATTAGTATTTGTAGTAGTAAATATTATGATTTATTATAAATTTATTAAAATTGGTATGTACCGTAGGTATGTAAACTGATACCTTGTAATAAATAATTAAACTAAAAAATACGCAGGCACATAAGTACTATTTTATATTTTAAAAACGTTCTTAGCACTTTGACTATATCTTTGGTCTCGTATCAAACTAACTGGACTGAAGGAGCCCAGAAACCCTACTACCACTTAAAAAAAGATCTATTATATAGAAGAGTAGCGACATCTTTATCGCACTCCAAGAAAAAGTAAACGCCTTAGAACCAGCATAAGTAAACCAACATCATGCGATGCAAAACACAACTATTTTACACTACACTCCAACCTAGCTTAGAATGTTATCCGAGAGATGGCATGTTTTTGCATTAAGAGAGTAAAAACAATGTTTTTGCATAAAATAAGGTAGGTATATTGTTGAAGTTATGACTATGCAATCATTTGCTCGAGGTCCTAACCTCATCCAATACTGAAAATGCTTCAGAAAGTATGGAAAAACAATTGGGTAAGTCAGCATAGTATAGCTAACGTAATTAGAGACCAAAAATGAAGTACCTAACTAACTATAAAAAGTTTAGGTGTATTATAGCAAGAGTTATCGCTTGATGAAATATTATTCGTATGTATAGCTATAATAACTTGCCTGTAGTTTTTTTAACACTGACCATGTTGTTTTACTGGTTTTACCGGTTTTAATATTCATTTATTCTGCCTTCAATATAGCTCTTGACAGTTTTAGGGATGTCTAATTATGCAAGCATTCGCAAATGTCGGTCAGCCTATCTTTATGACTTTGATCGTATTTGGCGGGGGCAGCAAAGCGCTCACTCGTACATATAGCTCGCACTAAATTAAACGTGTTGTTGTACACATTTATGTTAGAGTAGTATTACTGATTAGAAATTACTATTATACGTTCTAGAGTCTAGACCAACAGAGTGCGAGCTAGAGTGCGGTCTGCGGATCAAGAAACCGTGAATTTTGTCGTTTTGATGCTCAATAGAGCTTTTTAAAAATTGTCTTTGCTCTTGTTGCTAACTTCACGATTGCGATTGCGATTTGCGGACTGCTCCTATTGTTTTTTTGTGCATGAGACTCGGTAATATTAAGCAAGCATTTATTTGTTTGGCTTGATCTTCTGTGTCTAAAATTATTGAGTACCTACCATTAATGAGTCTAAATATTTTTTTTATACCACTAACCACCTTCTCGTATAGTTTCCACACGCTTATTTTAGCGTAGGTATAGCATACATACATACATAAAGTTACGCCTGTATATCCCGTAGGGGATGGCAGAGACTACGGATTTCCACTTGCTACGATCCTGACGCACCTCTCTCTCTCTCACCGCTTCATTTACTCTCATCGTCGTCATACGTCTTCTTTCACTCCACAACGCTCTCTAATCACACTATTCCTTATTCTATCACACGTATTTAGCAATGTTTCAAAATTCTCGAATTTCTCTCAAACCTGTCGCAAATATCAAAAATGTTCATTCCACCATCATAGCAGGTTGGTTGGTTATTAACCTAAAGAACTTATGACATGATATGTTTTTATACCGATGATTTATGATTATGGTTACCTACATATTATACTGCATGATTATTGATTATGAGGACGTGTAGTTAGGCAATTGGGCCTTAGACCCGGTTCTTTGATGAGTAGTCAAAGTAACTAATAGTTAAACTTGTCAGCGTGCTCGAAATAATAATAGTCTTATCCACACTGAATTTTGTACCTTCACTGTTAATTTTAACCATTGATTGCGTTGACTATCTTTCCCAGTCTATATGTACTTACTTATCCCCAGTATCGGCAAATAAATCTGTATTATTTACATTTGAAATTCAAAGTGCGTACAGTAAAGGTTCCGCGAGTAATCGTCGAGGTTTGCCTTGATGCATATTAAGTGCAAGGTGGTGCATTGACCCCGTGAGGTGTTGCCAACGGCACTTACATTTGCGGTCGTAGGCAAAGCCCGGACTGTGGCATATTGCGTATTGCCCTGAAATAAGAATAACAATTCAAGCTACAACGGCAAAAACAACAAAAAAAAACATTTTAGAATGATTTTTGCGGTGTGGCGGAAAAGTCGTTTGAAACGTGAATGGTGATGTTTGGTTTGGTCTCTTGCGAGATAAAATGATCTACAATTACCTACTGATCTGGGCCTGCATATTCTAGGAACCGGGTTATTAGAATATTAGCGACCGTAGTGTAGGGTGGTTATTAACTGATCCAAAACTATTTGGAAGTTAGATAGATAGATCTTTATTGCACTCCTTATAACACTAAAAAACAAACAATGAAAAAAAAAGAAGCTGAATTTTGTGACGAAAAGAATAAAAAGCGATTGTAGTTTATAATTTGTTTCTATTTTTTTTAAACGCTACCCCACTGTATAATATAACGTAATAGTGCGTAATATTATTAGCAAAATAATAATATCAGAATTTTGTTTGACTGCAGCATGCGGTGCCTATGAACTGCGGTTTCTTGAAGTTCTTTATGTTAGTTTCTGTTTAAAAAGGTGTTGAACCTAATGTAAGTAATCTTGGTGTTTTATGATTACATCTTGATTTAATAATTTATGGATACACGATTGTTTATGTGTAATTGTTTTAAATTTAAAAAGACTGGACAGAGTTTGAATGGTCACTTACTGAATACAAAAAAATGTTTGAAAATGTTTCGCGAAATGTTTCGAATTCCATTTAGTTCGTAACCGTTTTGTGATTGTTTGGCAAACGAGGTTTTGATTACTTAAATTGTTTTCGAATTTCAGTTCCCCGAGAATTAATTACAGTTTTCTGAAACGTCGGGTTTTCGCAATTAGCTGGCTGGCGGTACCAATCAAATAATGATTTGTGTTGCCTATTAAAATTCAAAAAGATTGTTCGTTTTCCGTTCCCGAAATTAAATTACCGTTCAGTAACGTATACTTTTCGCAATTAGCTCTTATCAACTGAATGAAAACAAAGTAAAATTTTGTGTTTAATCAAAATGCAAATGAAAGGTGCGTGCTTATCCCGCGACCCACATCTAGCCAAGGACGCGGCCTCGTCTAACTGCGACATTTTTCGACGTAACTATAATAAATTTACGTAATATTTTGCGATGACGGGGCCGTTATTTTAAATCTTTATTGCATTATAAACTACCTAGGTAAAGTGGTTAGCAATTCAACTACAGAGCTGCGAGCTACGAGCGTAGCGCTGCGTAGCGGTCGCGTAGCTCTTAGCTCAAATTGTACAAGACGGCCGACCAACGATCGGAGCAACAAACTATAATATTATGAATATGTTTTGGTATCAAGAGGCACACTAATTTACATATAATGGACATGTAAATTAGTACCTGCATCTGTAAAAATATTTACGGAAGAAATAATCACTAAATTAATTTAGAGACGGGACAATAGATAATTGCATAGCTATATTGCACAAAAGTGCATATTTGAAGACCTTCTGAAATACCTTCTATGAACTTCATGGGAGACGACAAGAACCAAAAAGATGGATGGATAATGGATAAAAAGGTTACAGTTACGTTTTACACAAAGTAATATTCAGTAGTACGATTACATAAGCCGCTCGCATTGAACGCATTGCGCGGTGTAATTGTAAAAACTATGTAATCGAAAGCGTTTAATGCGAGCCCTTATGTTACTACTCCACAAGTAACTACACGTATCAAAAGTTAAGTCTACCAATATTTCAAAGGATAACCAATCTAGTATAGTAAGTAATAACCAAAATGCAAGTACGAACATACTTTGAATGTCTTGTACGAAGACACGACATATGACGCGCCGTCTTCCAGCTCCTCCAGCCTGTACTTGCGGTCGCCGTCCATCCCGAAGATGAACCTGGCTCCGCGCGGCAGCTCCAGTCTCTCCGACAGCCTGTCCAGTAAAGCGTCCATCGACGCCAGATCCCGACCCGGCTTGAACCGGAACTCCACGCCAGGATGAAACGGGTCCCCATTCCGGTAAAATGTCACCCGCCTCGCCTTCCAGTAGTTCAGGTTCGCGTATCGGCTCGCCGGTTCCGGGCGCAACGGCCTCGGTGGCTCGGACCCTTCGGAGACTTCATCCGGGCGCTGCGGTGAGGACGGGCGGGACGCGCGCCAGTCTCCCGGTTCTCGCTCCTCGTCTGATGGAACCCCGGCCGGTTCTGGGTCTGGTGGTGGGGCTGGTTCTGGAGCGGGTTCGGCCTGTCGACGAGAGCGGGAAGGTAGGCGTGGTGGGTGCGACCGACGCGACATCGCTCGCGACCGCCGCCCGCGGACTGACGCCCCACTCGCTCGCCCCAATCAACTGATAGTGATACCACGCGGCTTGTTTCATTCATGCCGGCACGTGTGATTGATTGGGAGTGATACGAGTTTTATAATGTAAATACTAAGGGCCTTTTATAAACGTAATTACTTTATACCTCAGTTAACAAAATGTGTCTTTCAAAACTAACATCGTCTTTATTCATAAGAATGACAAGGAAAGACGGTACTGCCTTATGTCAATAAACAAAGACACAAATAATAGGTTTATAGTATGAATAAGAATGAGGCAAAGCTAGGGCTTTTAGTGTTTTCTGACACATATTTTTATCAGATTCAGAAAAAAGTGGTATCTTATCAGGAGTTTTTATTTTGTTATTGTTTACCCTCCTTGCCATGTTTGTAAAGCTAAGAGTTCTTTCGAGTATTATTTACATAAGATAACTTAAATGATAGCATTAGCTCGAAGAACTGAATGCTATTGAATCGTCATTATTGTCATCCTCATTTTATCAGTTTTATGAAACCTTTTTTATAAAACAAGCTATAAATAAGCACAGAACAGATATTAGTACTACGTACTATACGTTAAGTTAGAATATTATGTATAGGTAAATCAAGATTGTAAGTATGTACTTATATTATTTTTTTATACAGGTTCCTAAGTATGTTTATAAACCGATAGTACTCGAAGCTCATTTTGCATATAACAAAGAATAAAAGAAGTTTTAATTCCAATACACCAACGCCCACAGAAACTAATTTACTAGAATCACAATTCGCGTAGCAAATAGATCTTTTAGATAAAAGCTAACGAGTTGTTGCCGTTAAAGCATGACTAAGTGATTGTAGTCACGATCATCAAGGTTTCTTATAAAACTATGGTTCATTTCGAAGGTTAAAGTTTAGTGAATCATAGACCGTATTATTCATAGGCTGACTGCTCAATCTCAATGTGACTTGGGGTTTTTGGTGACCGCTAGTATTGGCGTTTCGAACCAGCCTTTTGAGTGGCATTATACGCTTGATGCACCGGTTATTGAAAAGGTGACCTCTAACGGTCGCGGTGTTCTTAACTCAGCCTTTGGTAATCCAAAGGGCACAAAATGTTATGCTAATATTAAAGAATATCTGAATAAATATCTATATTTTTTATATCATATAGTAAACTTGTCAACATTACATTTTGGCCATTCATCCAATGGCGATAGTAAAACTTTCAAACTGTTTTAAGCTAGCCATTGGTGTTTGTAAAACTTTCAAACTAAGCAGGCTGTGTTTAACAGTGGCAGATAGTTCATCATGACAGCCTTCTAATGTTCCCACTGTTGGGACACTGGCCTACTCTCGGGCGAGAGTGATTGGGTCATAATCCATCATGCATACCCAATGCTTGGTGCAATGCAATGGTTTGGTGGATGACACCATGTCTTTCAAATTTTTAGTTCTTTGACATGCCGGTTTCCTCACGATGTTTTCCTTCACCGTATGAGAGCACTGGCATTGCGCACATTAATTTTCGAACAGAATAATCTATTGGTGCACAACCGGGTTTGAATGCACGACCTTAGGAACGGAAGCCGGGTCACTACCACTACACCAGTGCTCTAAAACTGACAGATGGTTACATAAATATATTTTACTCTCATCTAAATCAAATAGACACAACTGTGTGTATTTGATCAGGGCCCGAATGAAAGATTCAGATCAGGTATGACCTGCAGGATGCTGTTATCGCTGATCCGGAGCCTGCTAAGATGTGATGCCGTTTTCTTGCAGATGATGGCATGAAATCTATCAACCCTCGCCTCCGCAATGGCAGAAGTGAGGCAGCCCCATCAGCATTCTAAATCCATTGTTATATCGGACGCGGAGAATATTGTAATTTTTTTTATTGCAACTGAACCACAATGCTGTAGGTATAGAAGAATTGGCAGTAAGCTTTGAAGAGTGTAATTTTAACTTGCCTACTTTTATAAAAACTGTCATCAAAAATAATGACAGCCGTAGGTCTACGTTCAGAATGATTGTGACAAGCTCAGCAGATAAAGAACTAATACCTACTTAAATTAGCTTATTTGCTTTGGGACCTTTCTTTTACTTCTATTAGTTTAGTTTTTTAGTAACTGAGAGCACCGGTGGTCTAGTGGTAGTGACCCCGCCTTCCAATCCTAAGGTCGTGGGTTCAAACCCGGTCGTGCACCAATGGATTTTTCTGTTCGAAAAATTTATGTGCACAATGCCAGTGCTCTCATACGGTGAAGGAAAACATCGTGAGGAAACCGGCATGTCCAAGAACTAAAAATTCGAAAGACATGTGCCATCCACCAATCCGCATTGGGTCCGCGTGGTGGATTAAGACCCAATCACTCTCGCCTGAGAGTAGGCCAGTGTCCCAGCAGTGGGAACATTAGAAAGGCTGTCATGATGAGTTTAGTTTTACGTTTATTTTTGAGAGTGTATTCTTAGACTCAATGGGGATTGCTGGATGTATGATATCCATCAATTAACATCTAGCCTCAGTTTTCCGAGCTTTCATCAAACCCGCACCCGCGCTTTGTACATGAAGCGATATCCCTTAAATAACGAATACTATATTAACTGTGTACTAACTTTGTTGTCTAGATTGTTATTTTGTTGTATACACATTAAAATAAATATTTTTACTCCCTAATTATATGCCTCCCTATGTATAGGGGTGGGTAAATTTATACTTAGGTATTTGATGTTTGTTTTTTTAATGTTATGTTTAGTGCTACGTGATGTACCTGCCAGTCTATTTCTGCTGTGTGTTTTTTGTTTGTGCTGTCGAATAAATACTTTTCTTTCTATATTACATGCACAACAAATAAGGTTTTCTAGATCAGTGGTTGTAACTACCCTACTATTACCAGATTTCTACCTTCGACCTTCAGATCATCAGAAAAGGCTAGGTTCCCATTGGACTACACTGATTTAATATAGTTTGCACATATTATACATAATTATGGTAATTTAGGCCGGGCGCAACGAACTCGAAACTAAGGGTGACTGAAGAAAATGCTATCGATTTTTAGCAAAATTTTCTTCACACGTAAAATTTGGGGCAACTAATAACCTAATTAAGTAGCACGGTAGGTATATAAATAACATGACTGAGTTCATTTCACTTACTTTATTAAAACTTTATTTAAAAGGTGATTGGATCCTAGATGGGAAATAAGCAAGACATAGCTATATAGGCTAGCCGTAGATTGTAGGATCTTCATGTGTCTTGTCTACTTACCTACATAAGTATAGTACTTTATAAGAAATTAATAATTTTGAAGCTAGGATACTAGAAATCTTAGAAGAATCTTTACATTAGGTACCATAATCCTTAGCATAAAGTTCCACTACTTGTTCTATAAGGTTCTACTTCCTTAATATGATATATTATATAAACTTACCACATTCGCCGCTGCAGGTTCTTCTGCTGATGCCATCTTACACCACTACCAGAACACAATCATCAAACAATAACACAATTCAACAATAACAAAATTAGGATAATGAAATATCTACCGAAGCAACGCGGGAAAATTCGCCGGGCGTTCCTCAACAGCTACACTTGCTCTAACGCGTATACTTTGCTTTTAATGTTATTTTTTGGTAACCCCTAATTAACTAATAAATTAACGATTCAATTTATTGCGTATTTAAATAAATTAGTTATTTTATAAGTGCGAAGTCGTCCGGTTATGTTTTGTGAACGGAACAGAGTGACGGCGAGCCGAATGGTCAGCGTAGGGTAGCGTGGCGGCGGCCAGTAAACCCGTCTGTGTTTGTGTGCCGTCGTGAGTCGTGACCACACAGAGCCAATCGATTGAATCATCAGCCTACATGCCTCGCTCCTTACAGGAAGAAAGCTTTCGTGGGTTACATAATGCACTCTGTTATATGCACCTTTTTAAAGAAAGGATAATCAAAATGCACTTTTTAATTAAGGATGTGCTCCTTTGAGTAGACCTTGCTAAACTAATGAAGAATTGAGCAAGCAAAATATTCGTAGGCAAGAGAATTACTTTGTTCGTTTGCCAATTATTTTGTCAGTAAGAAAATAAACCATTTACTGAATGCCTAGATTTTTTGTTTAGTAAATAAATAGACATTGCAGCGTTTGCTAGGTAATTTGTAATTCAATAATCATCATCATCATCCTGTAAGCCTTCTAATGTTGTGTAATGTTCCCACAGCTGGGACACTGGTCTACTCTTGAGCAAAAGTAATTGAGTCTTAATCCACCACGTATACCTAATGCGGATTGTTGGCATTCAATAGATATTGTTTATAAAATAATAAGTAAAATATATTTATTTATAACATGTAGGTATTCGCTCGTCCACCATCACGATTGGTCGAGGAGTCGACATATTTATGTGGGTTAAAACCATAACTTAGAGAGTTTGGCATTTTTATGGCTATTTACTTACCCTTAACCTGTTCTATGTAGTATAAAATGATTACAATAATAGATACATCTCTCATATTTTAATTTTGTAAGCTCTATGACAAATACCATTTTTATTCAAATGTGTTTTTTTAATATAATTGAGTCCAATATTTATACAACAACAATATAAAAAATGCCTAGATAAAGTAAGGAAAATAACATAATTGGTGCGCTTCGTCATAGGGCAGGTATGGGCATACAAATGTAGGTTACTGGAATTGCCACCTCGCTAAGTGCAGCCTGCATAGTGGGGAATAATTACACGCTTATTTTGCACCATTTTTCAATACCTACCTAACTCTATAAACACTTTTGTCAGGCAAACACACACTAAAGGTGCTGAGCCGGTCTGAACGGCCTGAGACTATTACTGATGGTGTAATGAAGCTAGTGAGAATGCGATGTCAAATAGTTTTTTTTCAGTTTGGTTCACTTTCACAACTGATGAAATGAAATTAAATGAAATATTTATTGTTTGTGCAACTAGGTGTAAGGATACAGGTGATTTTCACAAATAGTTAAGAAAAAACTCTTTTTTTTTTAATTTTTTGACAACTGGTTGCGATAAAGTAACATAAAGTGCTTTTTCCTAATTGTCATTTCGAGAGTACTTATGAAAGGAGAAATTTTAAATCGACGCGCGGCTCGGTCACGATAATGCAGCGTAATAAAGCGTAAATTAACTATCTGAAGACAAACTCTATTGATAAAATATAGTGTAATTCGGCACAAACATAGACGTCTCATTGGCGCGTTAATCTTTACCGTTTGTTTATCAGTATCACTAACCAGTCTCGATAAACAGTTGCAATTTAATTTTGTGGTGGTCGCGTTGCCGAGACCACACCTTAAGAAAACCAGCTATTTGACATTTGGCGTAGAGAATTTAGCATAAACGGTAAAACTTTGATGGCTAAATGGTTCTGCGTGATTCAGAATAAATATGGGTAAAGCCTCGAGTAAAGCTCATAAAACCTAAGGTTACATTTCTGTGGCCAGGGTAAGTTATGTAACTAAAATATTAAATGCTTACTTTTATTCAGGTTTGAACCATTTACATAGTTAGGTGATCATCTCTACATTTCATAAATAATATTCATAATTTATAATATTCATAAAAATATTTTATAAATAATTAATATTTATAAAATATATTCCGTCTGTTATTACGATTTTTTTTATGAAGAAACAATATTTTTAGGTGTTATTATTTAAGAATATTTTTAAATCAAAGATTTTCACGCAAAGACGTCAATATTCAATCAAACTATGATTTACCTAAAATTATTTTAGGTACTTGACCTAGCTACTCCTAACTAAAATGTTTTAAAACATGCCAATAATATCAACGTAGAGGATCTACGCAGAGTACTACGTCGTAAAGGGCCTACGATGGGACCTACGGAGCTGTACGACACGAGTTGTCAGATTTGTTTGTTCCTCCATCATGTCACTAAGGCTTTCTTGGTGAAGTGACTACTATCTAAGAATCCAAAGGGCCATTTACATTCACCACCGTCCAACACTATTTTATTCGTTTCCCATTAGTTTACTTTATCTAAATTTATAAAACATAGACATTTCACACATTCTCATTTCATTCATTCATTAAATTATATTACGATTTTAAACAAATAAAATAAATTCAGGCCGTATTTATGAAGATTTATTATATCCCAAAAATTGCGAAATTTGAACCCGCAACCTCCACTTGATACGCGGGTGCTCTCCCAATTGAGCTATCGAGACATATCTCGCTTGCTCGTAATAATCCTTGGGATGGCTCGAAGCGCCGATAGCTCCACCTGTATTTATGAAACCATAGGTGACATAAACATACTCACATTACTCACATTATGTAGGTACCTATGTATTGTGAATTACGTAAATTAGGTGACAGATTGGTTGTTTGTTCTTGAAACGAGTGCGTGCCGGCCTCAATAACCGCAATCATTTACAATCTCTCCAGATGCTCTAACTTTGTTTTATAGAAAATCTAGTTCCACCTCATTCCGTTCACGTGTCTCAAGGACAGAAATAGGAAGTGTGTGGAACCTTCGTGATTTAGGGATTGGAGTCAAGGTTTTACGAGAAATAGGAACGCACCAAAACTAATATTCGTACCTACTTATGTACTACTGAATGTATAAATGAATATTAGCGGGAATTTACACAGCAATATCTAGCCCCAAATTAAGCAAAGCTTGTAGTACTATGGGAACCAGAGAACTGATAGAATATTTATTTATTGATGTGTTCTTATTTAATTTAATGCAAAATTCTTGATAAAAAAAAGGTCAAAAAAATACCGGCCAACTCTAGAGAAGTTCTGTCTGAAGAGCTGCCCTTAGGCCCTTCTGAGTAGTTAAAGTTCCGATGAACTAAGTGGATATAGAAGAAAAGCAAACATCGGTACGGACATAAAAATGCTATACTAAATTATAAAACTCAAACTAAGTTACGTACATAACGGTAGTTTTACAGTAATTATTTGTAGTAGGTATCTTTTATCCAATAACGGAAGCTTATTCCCTGCGAGTTATTTCCACCCATCCCCTCCTGTGCTAAGGTTTATAATTGAATAACCGCACTATGGTGACAGGCATTGAGTGACACCGCGTCGTCATAATATTAGGCTTCCGGCCGCTGATTGGCCGCGGATAGGCGTTGAGATAGGCATACCCGCCCATGTGTACACGCCCTAGAGACGAGCTGATTGAGAAAACTCTTGTTGCTATGCGACACAGAAAGAAAATTAGAATAAAAGCTATCTTAGAACAAAGCTCTCTTTATCATCATCACCATATCGGCCAATAGACGCCCACTGCTGAACATAGGGCTAATAGTGCCATGACGACCGATCTTGAGCCTTTGCCATCCCCAAGACTTCCTACGAACGTAGGTAGTTGAAGTAGCAGTGGGCAGATATAACGCGCAGAACTGATAACCGCTGGGGAATAAAGGTTCTCGAATGGCGACCGCGAACTGGATTAAAGTTTAGAGCGTCCACCCACTTGATGGACCGATGACATTAGAGCGGTAAAGTCTGTACAATTCATGCTGCTCTGCGTAAACTGCGACGACTCTACTTTTATTGCACAGATTGCACTATAGTATAGTTTTGCTTTTGTTTTTAAAACATATATACACTGTTGATAAAACAAAAGTTTCCAAAACAATAAACGACTAGTTATTTCTCTCAGATCTGAACAAGAACGGAAGGGTATACACCGTAGCAGAACGGAAAACTGTGTAAAACCAAAAGAATCTTATCAAAAATTGCGTTACTTCACGCGGTAATATTGGTTGTATTTTTACATATTTTCACTCCGCGCAACATCGGCATATTAAAATTAAACTCGTCATAGTTTACATTAGCGTGGATTTTAGATGTGTGAAGTGCTGCAACGCTGTAGTGCCTGCCTGGAACAGGTTTTAGGTGTAGACTTGCTCAGCACCTCAGTCTGGCCAGCCGAATCTAATAAAATCAGGATTTATACCTGGAGTAAGCAGTAACCACGGATTTTTATTTGCTACGATTTTGACCTCCTTTTGTTATATATTTTTTATAGAATATGATTAAACATTAGTATTGCCATAACAAATAACCAATACCTACTTAAACCTCTTTCGCTTCGTTCACTATAATCGATCGTCATTATATGCTCGTCGGTTTAGTTAGGCAATATAATCCAACGATCGATGTGGCGCAGCGGGCGCACGTCCGCCTGCGACGCGGAGGTTACGGGTTCGATTCCCGCCTCGGGTCAAATGTTTGTACGATCTACAAATACTTGTTCCGGGTGTTCTGGGTATTTTCTATATATAATAAAAAATATCTATCTATGTATTGTATTAAGTATATATCAGTCATCTAGTACCCTTAACACAGCTCTGTTTAAAAGTAGCTTACCTTGGGGCTAGATGATGCTGTGTGGACTGTCCAGAATTATTTATTTATTTATTTATACTGACCTATTTACAGTGTACCTATAATTATCCTTCGAGCAATCTATCATTCGCTAGATACCAACAGAATTGACCCAATAAATTGCAAACCATTCGTCTGGGTCTACGAGTAGATAAGAGTATTATGCATGGAAAAAAAACTTGAATATTTCACTTGTAAAGAAAAATAAGGGCGCACGAACTTCGTGACAACATAGCGTGAAGGGACATGGTCTAATAACCTACACAAAACTAAACCGTACGTGTGGGATATAAAGTTTAAAATGCATAAACTATTTCTGAAACAAAGAAAAATGCTACCGCACTTTGAACGGCTAGACGAAATTATGAGTCCTTACGTTCGACCTACTTAAATCGCTAGATTTATTTGCTGTTTATTGGAATGTGACTGTACTTTCCATTCAAAACGCAACACATTGATAAAAACACTGATTTATTTAATAAAAACAATACAAAACGTAATTTCTCTTACATTGATGTGTCATTTTATTGTCTTTTAATTTTACACCTCAGCTAATTTAGATTTCTTCTTTTTAACTTTTCCTTCGGAAGCTACAACTTCAGACCTTTCTTCATCTTTATCTTTATTCTTTTTTTTATTAGATTTAATTTCGGAGGGAATTTCATTAGAAACATCTTGTGAATTGTCCATGGTTTCAATGTTACTTTTATCTTTTTTCTTCTTTTTCTTAGGTTTTTCCGTGTCTTCAACATTCAGATATGCTAAATTATCGCACACTTCTGTTAGCTTACGTTTGCTTTTTTTCTTCTTAGATATTATTTCTTCTTCTTCATTACTCTCGTCAATAGAAACTTCTGTCTTGTGATGCTTTTTCTTCTTCTTAGGCACATCATCTAATTCCATATCATTCATGTTATTTTCATCTTTTGTATCAATCTTCAAGGTTTTCTTTCTCTTTTTATTAATTCCATCTACATTTTCATCGTTCACTTTTGCATCATTAGACTTTCCTGCCTCTTTTATTGACACATCTTCAATTTTATCTTCCTTTTCCTCCTGTCTGTAAACTTTGGCCAGATCTTTATCATCTCTATCAAGAACTGCTAAGAAAAATCCAGTAGTTAGATCACTTTCCTGTTTCGCATACATACATCTATTACCCATGCTTCCATACATTCCAGAGCCGAAGTTGTTCCATTGACCTTTGAGTAGTTCTTTCACATCTCTTACCCGCCATTTAGCGCGAGATGTTTTGACGACATTGGTTACTACCCTCTCGTTTTCCTCGGGGTAAACAGAACATGTACTGTAGATGATGCGTTTCGCTTTAGGGAACGCGTTCATGGCGTGTTTTAGGAACTTCTCCTGGAGGGATGTCAGTTTAGCGAGGCGGGTGTCTTCTATATAGTCGTGAACGCAGAAGTCCATTCCTGAAACGAATTCGTTTACAATAAGATCGAGAGATGTAGCGCATAGTGGAATAATTATTGCAATAAAAGTAAGTTTGTATGGGTCAGTGGCCAACTTTGACGACAGTTTTTTAGGCAGCCCGAAGGCCTCTGTTATGAAATTCATGATTGCAATGAAACTTATCTTTAAGTCCGTGACAGAGCTATCCAAGCAATAAGCGGCTGTTGAGAGAGATTCACAACATACGAGGACAATCTCTTATCCATTATACTGTAACACGCGTTGGCGTAAAGATTTAAATCAAGACTGATCGAAATCAGCAAACAAACGCAAGCAATTGGAAGAAATGAGACCTTCAAACGTTACTAAAGAAAATATTTATAGTTCTGACCGCTGCTTTACTCGCGTGTTTTTTTATATACCTACTGCCTAAATAATTAATTATGAAAAAAACAAAAACAGACTTCCACCTAAAAAAATGTTTCGGCAGATTGTGGTTGTACGTGACAATGGTAGTTATTGACACGTTTTTTAAGATTCATTCATAAAAGTACCAATTTCGATAATATTTAAATGAGACCTATTCTGAAGTATTATCTATGAAACAAAAAAAAACCATCAAAATCTATTCACAACTGGCGGAGAAATCGCTTAACAAACATACAAAAAAACATAGTCGAATTGATAACCTCCATTTTGTTTTCTTGAGTTAGTTTAAAGCCGTTTGAAATTTTTTTTTTTTTTTTTATACAACTGAAGTGGCGACCAAGCGTACAGCCCACAAGATGGTAAGCGGTTACCGCAGCTTATGGCCGCATGCAATACCAGAGATATCACTCGCGGGTTGCCACCTTGAGGCATAGATCGAAAGCCTCATGTGCCAGTAATTTCACCGAAAACCATATCCTTCACACCGAAACACAGCAATGCGAGCATTACCGCTTTGCGGCAGGAATAGGTATGATGGTAGTACTTCCTCGGTCGTGTTCTAGAACTCTGCTACTCTTAGATAGTGATTACCTGAACCAGAGCAGCTAGGGTCCAGCAGGATGTACTCCACATCATCATGGTCACCTCGCTTGATCTCCAGCGCGTCTCTGTGCAATGTGCTCACGCACTTACTGCCAGTCTTCTCTACGAAGTCGCATAGTGTTTTGTATCTCTTCTCGTCTCGCTCTACTGCGTATATCTTGCCCTGAAACATTGTTACATTTGTTAGTGGTTCGTGGTTTTTGATAGTAAGTATCTAAGTCAGTGTCCAACTCTGGTGACAGAGTTATTAGGCTGCCCGAAGGCCTCTGTCATGGCCTAACTACGTTCTGTCATTTGCGCAGGATGCTCCCACAAACATACAAACATTCCCCTTTATCTTTACCTACATAAGTATAAAATAGTCGCTTTCCCACCGTCTGTATGTATGTATGGTATAGTTCTCACAACGGATCTGGGCCGTCGTGAAATTAGCCGTTTCGATGCGCAATGGAGCTTTTTCAAACTAAATTGTCTTTGCGCATCACAAACGGCTAACTTCACGGAAGCCTAGATCCGGATCTCGGCCGTCGTGAAATTAGCCGTTTCGATGCGCAATGGAGCTTTTTCAAACTAAATTGTCTTTGCGCATCACAAACGGCTAACTTTACGGAAGCCTAGATCCGCTGTGCGAACTATACGCTTAGATCTTTTAAACCGATTTTCATCAATAGATAGAGTAATTCGAAAGGATGGTTTATAAACGTGCAAAGCCGGGGCGGGTCCGCTAGTAATATTATATTAAGTACCTCATTCCTAAGATAGGCAGCCAGCTGCGTGGTCTTCATCCCCGGAGCGGCGCACATGTCCAGGCACACGCTGCCTGCCGGCGCGGCCAGGAGGTGCACCGCCATTGCTGTAGCCTGGGGAATTACCGGCCTGTTTTACTTACCTTACAACTGTTACCGCTTACCATCAAGTGGGCCGTACGCTTGGTTGCCACTTTAGTGGTATAAAAAAAACTATAGAAACCGATGTCAATTTGTGAAATACTGTTTTCATAATGGTAAGAGCATTGGCGGTCTAGTGGTAGTGACCCCGCCTTTCGATCTTTAGGTCGTGGGTTCGAACTCGGTCGTGCACCAATGGATTTTTCTATTAGAAAAATTAATATGCGAATGCCAGTGTTCTCATACGGTGTATAAAAACAGCGTGACGAAACCGGCATGTCCAAGAACTAAAAATTCGAAAGACATGTGGCATCCACCAATCCGCATTGGGTCCGCGTGGTGGATTAAGACCCAATCACTCTCGCTTGAGAGTAGGCCAGTGTCCCAGCAGTGCGAGCATTAGAAGGTTGTCATGAAGTAGGTACCTACCTACTTATATCAGGCATTGAAGCGCATGTGGCACAGGTTCCCAAGTTCCTAACAGATGAAAGTAGTTAGATATAAGAGCACTGGCATTGCGCACATAAACTTTTCGTAGCGAAAAATCCATTGGTGCACGATCGGATTCGAACCCACGACCTTAGTATCGGAAGGCGGGGTCACTACCACTAGACCACCAGTGCTCCTGGAATAATAACATGTTTTACCTTATCCTGAAGAATAACATTATTCTTCAAATACAGCTCATGATCATGCCACTTCGTTCCCGGTGCAAATACAAATATCGTCTTTATGTGGTAGTCCTGGGTGAAGTCAAACTCTGTCAGTTTCTTTATTTGCCCCAAATAATCCTCGTAGGATCCTGAAGTGCACCGGATGAAGTGGTAACCCTCATCTTGGAAGGCTCTGATAGCATCAGACGTTGTGAGGAGGTTCGTATTGATACGTACGTATCTCGGTCTGGGAGTGGCTGGAGATTGAATTGTCGGTTGTAGCAGATAAAACTATGAGCTATAAATTTAAAGATCTGTGTGATCTACTTTTATTTTCTGTTTAATAAAAAAAAACAAGAAACATCTGACGTCATCCGTTTGTCATGCGCACTAGAGACAACGTTATTTGTAAAACACACCCCAAACACTCAATAAAATGTATGAAACAAACACGTCGCCATCTCCTTGGTTTAAGGCGGGGTTCCACCGCTGTGTACGTGAGCCACGCTATGCACGTTACACACGTTTTTACTGACTTTGTATTAAAATGTCAGGGAAAACGTGTGTAACGTGCGTAGAGTGGCCCACGTGCGCAGCGGTGGAACCGCGCCCTTATGCACTTAAATGGATGTCATGGTTAACACCACCTAGTTATCGCAAGAGCGAGATTTCATTCGCACATATACCTAGTACACAAAATAAGTTCTATCGATGTAATGTAATAGTAAAGTAAGTTCGTATGAGTCAGTGTCCAACTCTGGTGACAGAGTGTCTAGGCCGCCCGAAGGCCTCTGTCATGGCCTAATGTGTAATGAATGACCCTAATCTGTAGTGCCAATGGAAGTGCCGACGAAATCGCGATCGGGGTGAGGTAGGTCAAACTGGTGGGAGCCAGTGGCAATTACATATGTAGCTACTAATAAGTATCTGTTAAGACAGAAGAGTAGACTAAAATCATATTTGTTCAGAAAACTGTTGTCAATAATGCATGGGTGATAAATCTTACAGGTAGATGTTAATTCTAAATAATTTAAGGTAGGCTTCAGTCATAAATGATTATACGTTTTTTTGATGACCGATGTGGCGCAGCGGGCGCAGGTCCGCCTGCGACGCGGAGGTTGCGGGTTCGATTCCCGCCTCGGGTCTAATGTTTGTACGATCTACAAATATTTGTTCCAGGTGTTCTGGGTATTTTCTATATATAATAAAACATATCTATCTATGTATTGTATTGTATAAAGTATATATCAGTCATCTAGTCCCCATAACACAGCTCTGTGTAACAGTAGCTTACCTTGGGGCTAGATGATGCTGTGTGGATTGTCCAGCATTATTTATTTATTTATTTTATTATAATACTTTACTAAAGTAGGTATGCTTGGCAGATTCAGGAAGTCGTGAAGTTTTTCTTTGATACGCAAACACACTAAAGTTCCACTGCGCATCAGAACAGGTAACAACACGGTTCACAACTGCTTATATTCACCAAGTGTACTATACAACTAGGTAGTTTTGTATAGTACACTTAGTACCTACTTATCATATTATTATATTATACTAAAATGAACTGATTATTTTTCTACTTATTTATTGTTTTTGGTTCTATCTATTAAATGCCACAGTCAAGCTATAAAATTTACAGTTTTATTACAATTTTATTTGAAGCAAATTATCTGTGATGCACTTCCACAATAAATAGTTTAATGACAAAACATAATAGGTATATAAAAAGAAACCTTAAGTTATAACATCATAACAATTAGATTTATATTGTTGTCCAAGCAAAACTAGCAATAATTTACAATACTGTTTGAGGAAAGAGGAATGTAAGCAAATAAAAACATCAATCTTGTTTCAAGTTCAAACTGCTCCTCTCAGACTCAGTTGGTGAAGGAGTGTATGCATGCTGGTCTATCTCATTCCCTTCATCATCATACTCCTTCTCATGATATGCTTTGTATGCATACACACAGATTATAAAATTCACCACAATCACAGCAGATACAACCGACCATACTGTAACCATGAATCGATCCACTGGATAATACTCAGTTAGTATATGCCTCATGCCAAAAAATGCAATAAACGGAAATGTAAACATGGCAATGCTATACAAAAATAGTTGCGCCAACACCAGTGCAGCTCTCTTAGTTTGTTCAGGTACTAATGGGCCTTCAGACTCAGCCATTGTAATGTTAACAGATCTGAAAAGAAATATACAAAGTTACCTTCTCTCTTCAAGTCATCTTGATGTTCAGATACATATTTCTCAAACTGCTCTTTATAAGATAGTATTGTTTGTTCCGGCTTGCTCTTGCCCGGCAGGGTCTTTTTGCCAAACAATAGCTCTGTTGTGAGGACCTTTGCTAGCCATGGGTCTAAGCGGTTTTCACTTTGTAACAGCTGACAGTGTTCAAAAATTTTATCAATAAAGGCCGCATGTTTGATAGTCTCTGTTATAAGTGCGTAAAGCACATTGGTCTTCTGCAAATTAATGTTAATAGACTGGTAAGAATTTCCTTTTTTATATAAGTACTTATTTGGAATGAGTAATTCATAGGTTATTGAACAGGTAGTTAACTTACAAAGTGTCGAAGTTTGTTGTCGTACAAAAGTGTTTTCACGCTGCCACCTTCTGTGGAAACTTGCTTAACGATATTAGCTACGACTTTAAAATGTCTTGGTACCTTTACTGAATGTTCGAACATTATTTTTTAAATAACATACTTTTTCTAACAAAATGTCACAGACTAATTATTATTTAAAATAAAAGTTTTAAAGATTCACACAGAATCAGAATTTCCGAAGCTAACAATCAAAACCTCTCTCAACTCTAAAGCAAGCAAAGAAAGCAAGCATGGTTTTGGTTGGTTGGTTTAACTTGTCACGAGTTATAAAATTACTGACTCTGACACACATGCTCGTAAAAGCATTTAAAATGGCAACTTTTGTCATCATGCATGCTCGTTACTAGCAAATGCTTAGACACACATGCCACTGACATACTTTTACGTTATTAATAACCATGATTGTGTGTCAGTACCAATAAGCATGCACAATAAAATCATCATCATTCTGCTTATTATTCTATGGTTTCCATAAATATCAATTTACTTTGTGCTCTATGGTTCATTCATTCATTCATACATCCATTCGTTAATTTGTACATACCAAGAGAATGTAAGCACTACGTTTATGTACATACACAGATACCAATTTCGTAGTTTGTTTGTTTTCTTGAAATCTTGAATTATTTTACAGACGAAACAAGAGAAAATCTTAATTAGATTTTATTCTCACGTGCGTTTATTTGTAAACTAATTAAATAATATGTAAGCACTTTGGTTGTGACTTAAATAATTGAAATCGTGTCCATCACCTAAGTTCCAATGTTGTTTGTGTAATCTCTTTGACAGTTTCATTTCGAATGGAGATTTGCTCTTTGTAAAATACCAGGAAATGCTATGATTCAACGTCGCTGTGGCTGCAACAAACGTGTTTGTAGTGGTCTGCGTGTTATTTTCAGCCGGAGACAGCGACCGTCGCCGCTTACGCGAGCACCCAGTGAAAGTTGTTTGATAAAATGTTTTGAGGGTGATTTTTGTAACCTGTGAAAATAATAACATCACAATGGTTCCTGCGCCGAGCTGCCCCGACAAATGGGACTACTGGCAGTCCGAGCCTTCGGACGAGGTGGAACTCATGTGCCTGCTGCCTAACTCTGTCTACATCTCCATGAATACCACTTGGGATGCTACTCTACAGATAGTCAAGGAGGTTAGTGACAGAACAGAGCTTCCTCTGTGACACATGGACCTTCTAAATGTTATATTTACAATAAGAAAGTGGGTCAAACTATTAGGTAACATGTTCAATTAGTTTTTTTTGAGTAGTTTTGACTGCATTAGGATTTTTATTCACTAAACCCAGGAGTTGAGTGTTTATGTATCAAAATTAACACACTTTTAGTTCATTGTACTAATAAACAAGAGAGTATAATTATATGTAAATATAAGGTAATCTTTTGATTTAAACACCTATTTACTAACAAGATAATCTTGATTTCTTAAATTTGTAGGACAATTTTTACCCTTGTGCTGAATGTCTCTTCTTTGGGTTACTTTACTATATTTATAGAACATAATAGGTGAAATTACAGCGACAAAGGTCTAGTATGATTTAGATATTATTATTTACCTTCGATATGTGCTTAACATTAACTTTATGTTACACTTACAATCTCTAATCAAGTTACTATTTTCTAAACTATCAAATAGAGACATTCTGCTGATCAGATTAGGATGGGCATAAAAAATAGAACTCTTTAGATTTTGAAAAAAAAAATGTAACAGTTACCATCTGAATCTAGCCTAAGAACCAATACTGAGCCCTAAGAGGCTGCTGCAGTTTTTTTTTTTTACATATTTTTTCTGCAGTAATAAAGTAGCCTTTGGCTAAATCTCAAGGAGTTCCACTAGTTGAAATAATAAGGTTGTTTTGAAACAAAATACCTATTAAACCTTAAACTGTTGTAATCACTTGATAAATGCAGTTATATCTTCCTTCTTCAAAACAATTTGAATGCCATAATCATGAATAATTTATGCTAGTATTAGTTATATACTAATAAGTTTGTATGATGAGTCAGTCAACTTTGGTCAGGAGTTTAATAAATTGCTTGAAAACTTGTCTTATAACAATCGACTGATATAGTCAAGACCAACAGCTTATCATGCCCTCCAAGGCAGGTTTCTGATAGAAATGCCACTGGCAGTCACCCATCCACATTATGACCTTACAAAACATTACTTAAATGTGTCTATCGGTTAAGAATGACTTAGCCAGCAACAAGTGCTTCTTCAGTATTATTATCATTTCAGTATTATTTGAATTTATTACTACCCAGTATTATTAGGATCAATTTAAATTGTAACATTTTTTTCAGGATCTATGGGATCGTGCAAATAACTTCCCACTGTTTGGACTGCTCCATGATATGTCAGGCTATGTATTCCAATTTGTGAACTCACTGGCTGTGCTAGAGGAAGTGGATGATGAAACAAAACGCATCCGTGACATAAAACCTGTGTTAGGAGTACTTTTGATTGTTGAAAGATCAATCGAAAGACCTGGGGAGCAATTGCTGAACACGCAAATTAGTCATTTGATTGGAAAAGGTTTGGCTACTTTGAACATTGTGCAATTTAAGTTAACTAAAACAATTTTACGCGTCATACTGATTTTATAAAGGTGCGTATCGACTTCGCGCGGCAAACCATTATTGTGGAACGTGCCGCGCGACGTGTTAAGTCTATTTAACCAGTTTGTCGGTTATTGACGACGCGGCAAAGGAGCGTCAGTGCGTTGATCGCGCGCAAATGGGACGGACCTCACGTAAAACGCGCGACAAAAACATGGATAACGAGAAGTGTTTAATGGTTTCATCAATAGCTTAGTATCTCATGTCTTCCATTAGTCTCAAACTACCATGTAGCATTCTGTTCATATATTTTTTTTTCATCCACCAACGAGCTTTTCGCTTCGATCGCTTGTGAATAATATGATAAATAATGATAAAAGCAGCAGCTGCACGTCCCGACGTGATACCTCCATGATTGGGTTAGTGTCAAAATCCCCTTTGAAGCGTCAAGCTCAGTCCAAAAGGGATTTTGAAACAAAAAAATTCCCAAAATCCCCTTTGAAGGGTAATTCTTGTTTACTATTCTGTGAAATCCCGTTTTAATTAAAGGAAATAAATAAATAAATAAATAAATGAAAAGAAAATCATTATTTTGGTACTATTCTAATCTTTTCTGGAAACAATTCAGGGAATTTTCGACCCTCTATTGCCACGCACAAAATGAACGCTCGTTCACGGACCGGCTGTCGCGCGCGGCTGCCTCGCTATGATATTGTGAATGTGTCGCGAACCAAAACACAGGTTTGCCTCGGTCGAACCAAGCTCGCGCGGGGTGGCCGCGCAAAATCGATACGCACCTTAACAGATATGATGTTCCTACTGCTTTAGGAAGGTTATTTCTATATACCACTGAAGTGGTCAACAAGCGTACGGCCCATTTGATGGTAATGGGTTACCATAGCCTATGTACGCTTGCAACATCAGAGATAACGCTTGCGCATTGCCACCCAGAGACGTAGATCTAAAGTCTCGTGTGCCTGTAATTTCACCGGAAACCTTACCCAAGCACTACTGTATTGCGGCAGAAATAGGTTAGGTATGATGGTAATTCTTCCCCGGACGAGCTCTTAAGGGTATGGTAGGTATGCAACCGTTGTGTATTTATTGTGTCTTTTTAAGGTTTGAACGAGTTTGACAGCCTCAGAAGTTCAGAAGTCAAAGATTTCCGGCTACGAATGCGGGATTTAGCGGAAGAGAATATGTTCAAACGGGCCAAGAGTGATCCGTTGGAGAAGTTGCGGTACCGCTTCAAGCCGCGGTTAGCTGATAAGGACAAGACTCCTATCACACTGCAGAGTCATCTGAGCAACAACTGTTTTGTAATCCTCACAATGTTCGATAATTCTGATGTAAGTGTACATGACAAATACATAAAATACTTTAGTATGATTGCTAGATTTTCATATCAGTTATTATATACTAGCGACCTGTCCCGGCTTCGCTCGGGTGCTTAAACTATTACGCGCAAACCTTCCTCTTGAGTTACTATCTCTATTAATGAAAACCGCAATTAAATGCGTTGCGTAGGTTAAAAGATCTAAGCGTAAGTACATATTGAGGGACAGTCAGCGGGAAAGTGACGGAAAAACTAGACCTCTTCTAAGCCGCGGGTTTCATCACGATGTTTTCCTTCACCATGTTCCACAAATACTTTTTTCACATTGAAAAATACATTTTATGGACGAGATGCGAACCCGCGTCATCCGGATCGAAAATCGGGGCCCATCCCACTGAGCTAACACAGCAGTACCTGTTTTTTTATTTTTTATTTTATTTGGGTAAACAAACAGTTACACAATGATAATTATGTCTAAATATGTAAAATAGATTATATGTGAAACCAACACCGTTTACCACAGATTATTCTAAAGTATAAATTAAGCTTATGAAAAGTGGGTAGTACTATGATACTAAAATCTTGAGAATCTCACTTTTAAATGTGCTAGGACGCATTACCGCGATGTCTATGGAATTAAAGTTAGTGTTGTATGAGTGAACTAGGCGGTACAAAGGGGATCGCTTACCAGCATTAGTGCGGCAACGAGTTGTTGCAAACAGGCGACAAGGAATGCGGCAGTGCGTTCTAGATGGAATTCTATAACATAATTTGTTAATGAGAGGAATACAATCGTATCTATTATGGCAAAGATCATAAAGTAACATTGTTTCAAGCTGTCTACGTCTTTGTTCGAGTGTGAGAAGTTCATATTCTTCAAGAAGTTGTTAATATGATAAACGTCTGTGAAAACATTTATAGTGCACACAACGTAAGAATTTCTTTTGCACGGTTTCAAGTGATACAATGTATTTACTGTAAAATGGATTCCAGATGGGCACAGCGTAATCGAGCTCGCAGCGAATCAGAGATTTGTAAAGATAAAGACAATCTATAGTAGTCAAACTGAACTATGTGTATTTTCCTATCTTACTTTATAGCGGCGACAACATTCACTATTTATTTATTCCAGTGTATTTTTATATAAAACATTGCAGACGTGTCTAGACGCTATTACGTTATAAGACGTAACCGCTGGCAATGACAATGAAATACTGATGTTTTTAGATTATTTCACCAATTACCCGGTGACCTGCTTCTATAAATTATTATACTGACGGAATAATTTATAAAAGCGAGCGAATTATAAAACTGTTTTTACACTGTTCGGAACGATATCGTTCGTTGTCCACGACTCGCCACGCACGACAGTAGATTGTATGCTGTTACTATGTAAGTGAGTTCGTACAGATGCGCTATATCAAACAAAATATTTTTTTTTCCTTCTAACGTCTCAGGGTGGTAACATCAAGTGGTATCTATGATGTTGCATGCGTACATAGGCTACGGTAACCGCTGACCATCAAGTGGGCCGTACGCTTGTTTACCACTTTAGTAATATATAAAAAAAATAAAAAATATCGCGTATTTGGGTATGCGATATTTCGCACTAACAACGAAACTTCGTTCAACATACCGCGTGACATAACGAACACACACTAAAATCGCATAGATTTGAACACTATCATTGCGTCTAGAGTAGAAAGTGATAAAGTAGCGTTGGATTATTGTAATTAGGTTGTTATTCTGGTTGTAATTCTTCGGTTCTACATTTTTCTTTGTAATTTTGTGGACTAGGGATACTCACATTCGATCGAAACTCTTGAATGCTAAATTAGCGCAGAATTATATTCAGACTAAAGGTTATGAAATTTATTATTTACGGTTATAAGAAGATTGAAGTCAAAATTTGTATCAAAGTTACTTTAGTCCTCGTTGCCAGATTCTTCTTCGTTATGCTCTTCTTCCACTTCCTCTTCATCCTTCTCGCCTTCTTCTAGCCACTGCATCATCAGGTCTTTTGCTTCGGTCCTGAAAAGTATTAAGTTGACACCGATTTTCACTACCATTGTAATGCAGTGCTCTCAAACAGCAAAAGTAAATTGAAAAAAAAAACCGGGATGTCCAAGAATTAAATTATTCTAATAAATGAGTAAACTATTACTTTAAAAATAGTTTGCCAAGGAATTAATAGCGCTCTTGTTATTCGCCGATTCGTTGCTAGATTACTAGCTCGTCTCTCCTATGGTCAATCGATTAAACCATCTACCCGAATGTGGAAAGAATATGTCCAAAGTTACCTTTCTTCTGGACTCACGACGCCTTTATTCAGTCTTTTGAGTCTTGGCAAGGCAGCCAGAACCTCCACTCTTAGTTCTGCATCCTCCTCTTCTGTTGCTGCTTCTGCGTCTTCCTCCCCCGTCCCTCCCATGTAAGGGCACCCCTTCATTATTAGTGTTTCTAGACCTGGCAATACCTGTAACGAACCATAGAAAAATTGTAGAGAATAAATACAGAAGTGTAGAAACATGCGTGCTGACTGGCTTACATTCAACGCACACCTAAACGGTGAGTCTTAAAAACTGCGAATTTTTGTGTAGTGGGTTCTATAAAATAAATTCAACGACGAAGCGGGAATATATCTACGGACAAATTCGCGTGGCTTTTCACTAAATCTAATAATATTCTATTTAAATAGTAACGTAAATACAATAAACATATTTTTTCCTCATAAACATTATGCAAGTACTTAGGATTCCTTTGGTAGGTACGCACCAAGACTAAATTTAAACTATTGGGTATTTACAAATTCTTGTTATCCTGTTTGTATTATGTAATCTGAATGATATGTTCTAGTAGACAGTGCTGCATAACATACCCTCAGTTTCTTGACTTGTTTCAAAGTAGATACTTTGCAATTCCTCAAATTGACGTACTGTAGTTTTGTCAGTCCAGCGTCGAATCCGTCCAATAACTTTATTGGGTTGTAGCGTACATGAAGAATCCTCAAATTGACCAGTCTCTCTAAACCAAGAAGACTCTTTATCTTATTCCCAGCTAAGTATAAACTATCCAGTTTAGGAAAGTTAAAATCAACGATTTCCTGTATGAAATTGTATCGAAAATCCAAGCATTTGATATTCGGCATCCTACTTTCGAAGAACACTTTGTGTATTTTATTGTAACCAGCTTCTAGCGTACTCAATTCTGGTTGAAATACGTCATGAACTGATGTCAAATGGTTGTAGTTCAATATCATCACTTGCAGGTATTTCATTTTATTCAACGCAGCAGAGTGTAGCAAGTTCTTGTCTGCATGAATTAGGACTAGGTACGGTAGTTCTGTGATGGGTTGCAAGCCATCTAGGTCGATATGATTGTTGGAAACGTCCACGAATTGTAGGTGTTTAAAGCTTTTGATTGCTACAACGTTTGTTAGGTTCATATCTGTGCACGTTGCTTTGAGATAGGTGTACCTGGAAACGAATAATATCGATGAGTTCGCTTAGCTAACAAAGACAAAATGTAATGTTGTTTTTTTGAACTCGCTGCTCAGTGTAGCCTCTGTTATTTCGGCTAGCCTGATCTAGTTGTAACTACAACATCACGCTTAATATTTTATGTTGTCGAACCATCTCGCCGCTTTATCTTGTTCCTTGGTATTCTTTACTCTTTCTCATTTGACTCTCCTTATTTTCTTTAACTTGCGACAGCATCTCTGTATCATTTGTCCAATTATTACCATTTGCCCTTCTTAGCATCTCTTAGTCAAAGACTTACCCATCTCCATCAGCAGTCTTCCCCAAAAAGCTTAGCCGTGCGCTGATCTCTGCTGCGCCCAGTTTCCTCTCTGGGTAGACTATTTTCTCTTCTTCCACTATTCCTTCTCCTACGTGCTCCAAGTGTTCCTCTTCCAAATGCTCCTCTTCTTGGTCTCTCGCGAGGTTAAAATGGGATTTCAACATTTTATTTCTATATACGTATCGCCCTTTGGAATAAAGTTTTGTTTACAGCGTAGTTTTTATAAACATGTAAACAACTGTCGACATTGCCACGTTTGTAGCTATAGGCGTTGACATTCTTTTGACATATTTCATGTTTCGTCATAAGTTTATTTTAGGTGAACCAAAGAGTTTAAACTACGAGCTAAACTTTTTTTTATTAGCACTTATAAATAATAATTAAAATAAAAATTCCGCAATAATTTCACTTCAATATTTGTACTTTTATGGTTACTATAATTGCATTCAGATCAAGGTTTACTTGTATGTATGTAGCTCATGCGGTGATTGGCCACATAATTCCTTTGATGGAAATAATGATGACGAAGGAAAATTTTTGTGGACGTTGTGTTACTCTGATCAAGGTTTTCTTAATATACTCCCGTGTGTTCCCCGACTTCAGGATTAAATAAGAAATAGGACATGATCAAGGTATACTCCCGTGTCGTTTCCCCGACTTCGGGGTAAAAAGAGAAATATAACACTTACGATTAAACTCCTCTCAAATCATTATAAAAATTCAATCTCTCAAATCACAAATTATTATAAAAAACTAAAAATACAGTTGCAAATATTTGTTCCGGGACTGGATGTTGTAGTACCATAGCACTCAAGTCTTGTGGAGTCACATGTTACAGTTTGGTGTGTTGTATAACTTTTTTTTTTATATCATAACCTACCCTTCACACCGGAACATAGCAATGCGAGAATTACTGCTTGGCGGCAGAAATAGGTATGGTGGTAGTCCTTCCCCGGACGAGCTCTATCACAGAGAACTCTATTACTCTTGAAACTTGAACTATGATTTCTTATATAACTGTTCATATTTTATTTTTTATCTTAGCTATCTCTTTTTTCCCCAAGTTCCCCTACAACTCGAGCGTGCCAGCGACGCGCAAGCCGCAGGAGCACATCGAAATAGTTCTCCGCAAGTTTGGAAACTCCTTCAACCTACTGGGACACGCATACAGCTATGTGCTCAAGGTAAATACAATCAGCATCTGACGATTTGCTAAATAGATGTTCTGCTATACAGACCATCTGATAGTTGGACGTTTTGCAATGTTGGATATTTAGCTACTTAGACCTTCTGATCAGGAGGGGTAATTATTTTATAGTTTAATAATCAATACTATTCTATACTAATATTGTGAAGAAGAAAGATTTGTATTTTTGTATTCTGTTTGTAACAAATAAACTGAAAAACTCTGGTCTGATTTCAAAAATATTACACCTTCTAAAATAGAATTACATCTATCTGTATTCGTTCTGTTCGCCTAGCTAGGGTGACAGATGGCACTTTTTTTTATTAAAAGTTCTATCTGTCACCCTGTCAGTGACGAGAGCGTAAAGTAATGAAATACTATATCCCTGAGTAACATAGGCTATATTATCACTAGCGACCTGCCCTGGCTTCGCACGGGTGCTTTTCATTGCACCAAGGGCAGGTCGCTAGTAATTTATATTTTTAATAAAACACTCCTATTTTATTCTAGCTTTAAGTAAAATATCCATAATTCTGTTTGCCAAATCGATTTGAAATTAAAGCATGATGTCTATACTACAGGTATGCGGCCGTCAAGAGTTTTTGTTCGGTGACAATCCACTGATACAGTTCCTTTACGTACAAGAGATGCTGTCTACTGACGGTGTGCCTCAAGTCATGATCGTCAGTATAGACAAACTGACTCTGTCGGGTGAGTTGAGAGTTTAGTATACTTTATTTTAGATTACATAGTAGACTTTATATTTAGTAGACGTTATAGTTCACTTTATAGTAGATTTTAATAGTATTCTTTATAATTTTTTGTAAAGATAAAGGTTTACTAACCAAAGGTAAGCCGCCTCGGAGCGTGTCGCTCGCATCTTTTATTATTACTTTAGTCGCAGGCGCCTCGCGGGTATATAACGATGCACGCTCGATTTCTAACAAGGATAACTAATATTTGACCGGATAAACTTTATCGAAAGACGACCGATGTGGCGTGGCGAGTGAAAGTCCGCCAGAAACGCGGAGGTTGCGGGTTCGATTCCCACCTTGGGACAAATGTTTGTACGATATGCAAATATTTGTTCCAGGTGTTCTGGGTATTTCCTATGTATAATAAAAAATTTCTATATATTAATTGTTTTGTATTAGGTGTATATCAGTCAGCTCTGGGAGCTCTATTCTCTTAGCTTGGAGATAATTGCTTAAATTAATGGGGCTAGATAATGCTTTGTGGATTGTCCAGCATTAATTATTTATCTATCGAGATTTTTAGCACAAAATGTTAAAAAAAGTACATGTTAAATCTAATAATATAATGCGCTAATAATGAACAATAATGAAAGTGAGTAACCTAGTAGTAAGGATAGTATAATTTATAATTTTATTTAAATGTATATATAGATTGATAATTTTATGCTGTTGGTTTTTTCTTTTTGTAGCTTGTGTCGAATAAGTGTTTTTCTATTTATATTAAATGAAATGAAACAACCTTATTTGTGCACAGTGATTCGTGACATCACATTCTACGGCTCGGTGCAGTCGGAGCGGACGCGGCTGCCGTCCGAGCACTCGAACACAATGCGCATGAAGAAGCAGGAGTCCTCGTGGAACATCGACCGCGACTACACATGTGTGGTACACTCTGTGGGCAGGCTCAACGTGGAGCCGGGGAGAGTGGTCGAGGTTAGTTAGGCTTAGGTTTTAGATTATCTATTTCTGATAAGATTTACGAAAATCGCTTACTGTTAAATAATGGCTTGTTCCCATCTTCCAACCTAGCTTTCCACTTTTTTGGGAATTTTAAGTTTCATTTTCCAACCTTTGCCAGGTTGGATAGTGGAAATACATTATCATAATCACTTGTGTGTTACCACCCTGAGACTTTAGATGGAAAGTCTCATGTGCCTGTAATTTCACAAGAATCTACCCTTTGAACCGGAACACAGCAATGCGAGCATTACTGCTTGGCGGCATAAATAGGTATGGTGGTAGTCCTACCTCAGACGAGCTCTATCACAAAGAACTCTAATACTACTCTTAATAATTAGCATAGCTGTCTTTATCTTAAAGCGAACTATTTTTTCTACTTATTCCTATCTTCCAACCTGGCTTTTCACCCTAGGTTGGAAGTTGGGAATTTTAAGTTTCATCTTCCAACCTCTGCCAGGTTAGGAATTCATCATTTATCTTCATATTGTAAGATATTATTATTATTTAAGATAATTATATTAATTTGTAAAAAACTGTAAAATGTCGATGTATGAACCGCATTATTGACAGTTTGGAAGTTGGGAACAAAAATAAATAATCATAATCATAAATAATAATATAAAGTTCTAAGGGAGATAGTAAATGCCCCTTGGTACGTAAGAAACGACGACCTCCATCGGGATCTCAAAATAGAGGGCGTCCATATTTATTTATTTATTTATTTTAGCCCATATCGTCCCACTGTAGGGCAAAGGCCTCCCTCCCTTTCTTCCACACTTCTCGATCTTTGGCTACTGTAGGCCAGTCTTTAAGGTGCGTATCGAGATCGTCCCGCCATCTTCTCCGAGGTCTACCGCGACGACGCCTGGTTTGAGGGACCCAATCAGATGTAATTTTGGCCCAAAAATCTTCCGGCATACGAGCCATGTGCCCTGCCCAATCCCACTTCAGTTGTGCCGCTTTATGGGTGACATCGACAATCTTGGTTTTGGAGCGTAGTATTGAGTTTCTTATGCGGTCTGTGAGTCTGACTCCCAAGATGCTACGCTCCATCGCTCGCTGGCAAACCTCGAGTTGATATCTTTCTTGAGCTGTCAGAGACCAAGTCTGCGCACCGTACGTGAGGATTGGGAGGATGCACATGTCCATGAGTCTGCGTTTTAGGCAAAGTGGAAGTTCGCCTTTCATTAGATGTTTCGTCGCGTCCATATAGTTATTCAAAAACATGCAGAAGCTCATGAGTGCCGGCTTCATCATCACGTGAACGTCGAGGCAATCCAGCTCCTCGACAACACAGACATAGTGAGAAGGCTCAAAAGAACTAAACCTTTTGAGTTAGTAGTGTAAATTAATAGTGTACCTAACGTAGTGAAAGTGTAAAACTACTTATAAAGAACATAATGAACATAGTGACTTCCCCTTAAGAAATAGAGACATTAAGAAAAGTGCCAGTGGACACATTCTTAGGAAATAATTTTATTCTATAAAACTAGGTCAACATTAAATTTCTCGTTAGCCTAAACATAAGGCTAGATCGTAATATTATTAAATACATTGCTAAACTGTATTTAAGAAGAAAAAAAAAAATGATAAATTATGATCTCATTTCGAACACAATAACAAATTACCAACTAATTTCGAGCCTGCAAATTCGCCAGGTTGTATGCCAAGCCGGTATCTTCTACGGCGGGAAATCACTATGCGAGAGTCAGAAGACGCGCGTCGCCACGATATCGTCGGAGGGCGTCGCCGAGTGGAACCAGGAGTTGAGCTTCCCGATCAAAGTGCACAACATGCCGCGGATGGCGAGGCTCTGCTTCGGCATCTACGAGATCACCAAGCTGAAGGGCAAGCGGAGAGCAAAAGACGCCAATAAGGTACGGTGATGAATGAATGATTGAATGGTGTTTAGTAGATAGATAGATAGCAAATTACGGACAACAATCATAATAGTTGCAGTTCGTAGTTATTTATTTCAGAACACAAATTAATTTTCCAAGTCAATGTTTTGGAAATTAGATAAAAAAAAACACTGTTTGTCACCAAAAACTTAAAGTTTTTAAGTTCTGTGAGCAGTGGCATTGCGCTTGCGATATGCATGGTGAATGTTAGATGGTGGCGCTGTCACCAAGTGGTATAATATAAATATTATAATTTCAATTTAAGACATGGCGACGCGTAGTCAAGTCGTCAGTATTTTGTATAGAAGTAATTTACGCCCTCTTCGCTCTGTCGCCATCTGGTCGCCAGAACGGACGCAGGTCCATGCCCAACGAGATCTAAACTGAAAGTAGTAGGCACTGGCTCATTTGGCAATTTCATTTGACTACGTAGTAGATAAAGCTTTTAAATTCGTTTTAATTCAATTCCAATTTATTTATTTCACATCAAGAATAGGTACATATTTATAATTTTTACAATACATTTAGTATATGTTTACGAAATGGCTTGGTTACATAATTAAAATCATCAGAACTTACACTGAGTTTATGCAACCCGTGTTGTAAGTTCTGCTTTCCTTCAATAAATTTAGTAGCCATATCAACTTAGTTTAATTTCCACAGGAGGCTATAAACAAGCTGGCGTGGGCGAACACCCAGATATTCGACTACAAGGAGCAACTGCGCACAGACGGCGCAACTCTATCGATGTGGACGCATGTTGCTGACGACACGCAAGGGGACGACTTGTTGCTGCACCCGCTCGGCACTGTCGTCGACAACCCGAGCACCGACTCGTGCGCGGAACTGCAAGTGCGATTCTCCAAGTAAGATTATTTCTTAACCCTCGCCGAATAATAGAGGTATTATAATTTGAATTTGACTTTGACTTTTACCTTGACTTTGTTGTTGTCTTTGACTTTGTTTTTGTCTTTAAATTTGATTTTGTCGTTGTTTTTGATTTTGACTTTCTACAGTGCCTTTTAAACCTCAATACAGTAGTACTAGCGAAACGGTAGATCTTAGTTAACAAACATTCGCAACATGAGCCCCGTGGGGCACTACAACGTAGCATAGTGAGATAGAGATGCGAGTGAGATAGAGATAGAGAGTGAGATGGAGATAGAGAGTGAGATAGAGATGAGAGTGAGATAGAGATGAGAGTGAGATAGAGATAGAGAGTGAGACAGAGTAATACATATTGTCCGTTTCAGCTACGACTGCAAATACCCGGTGATGTTCCCGAAGCGCGATGTAGTGATAGCGTACAGCGAGACAATCGAGAAGCAGTCGCCCGAGGTGATGGAGCGACTGTCGCGCGACTTCGAGCTGCTGCGCGCGACCGCGGAGAAGGACCCTGTCTATGAGATGCATGAACAGGAGAAAAAGGATATCTGGGCGGCTAGGTGAATATTATAACTATTAATGGATATTATGACGACCGATGTGGCGCAGCAGGCGCAGGTCCGCCTGCGACGCGGAGGATGCGGGTTCGATTCCCGCTTTGGGTCAAATGTTTGTACGATCTACAAATATTTGTTCCGGGTGTTCTGGGTATTTTCTACATATAATAAAAAATATCTATCTATGTATTGTATTGTATTAAGTATATATCAGTCATCTAGTACCCATAACACAGCTCTGTTTAACAGCAGCTTACCTTGGGGCTAGATGATGCTGTGTGGATTGTCAAGCATCATTTATTTATTTGTTTCCAGAGAGCGATTCCTCGAAGAGGCGCCGGAGTTGCTTCCGAAGCTGCTGTCCTGCGTGGAGTGGGGCGAGCGCGCGGAGGTAGGATAAGATAAGATAAGATAAATCCTTATTCGGAACTTAAACTAGTGCACAGTAAAGTGCAAAACCGATGCTACCTACAGAAGTAAAAACTCCCTCCCTCGAGTTCTAAGTACAAAGCTCCAGTGTACAATTTCATGTCCTAAAAGTTTTAAAGAAAGTAACAAATTAACCTATAAAATACTGGTAAATAGGTGGCCAGCGTCCTGAGGATGTTACCGCGCTGGAAGCAGTTCAACCGTGTGGAGTCCGCCTTAGAGCTGCTTGATTACGCGTACGCCGACGGTGGAGTTAGAAGCTTCGCCGTCAAGTGCCTTGAGAACATCAGGTAAGCATTTATACTAACCTGTAGTGTTGAAGTGGCAAGTGTAATGAAGTGGCCAGCGTGCTAAAGTAGTAAGTAAGCTGAGGATGTTACCGCGCTAGAAGCAGTTCCAACAGTCCGACCTAGAGCTGCTTGATTACGCGTACGCCGACGCTGGCGGTAGAAGCTTTGCCCTGAAATGCCTGAGAATATCAGGTAAGCATTCACACTTTCCTACCGTACTTTGATTTTGACTTTTGTAGTGCTGAAGTGGCAAGTGTGATGAAGTGGCCAGTGAATTAAATTAGTGATTGTATCACTCGCTTCATCATCAATCTCTACAATAAAACAAATTCTCTCGCTGTCTGTCCTCTGTTTGTATGTAAGCTTAGATATTTTCAGCGACGCAACGGATTTTACTGCTGTTTTCAAAAAAGTAAAAAATAGATTTAGTCAATAATATCACAAGGATCATTTTAAAACATTAATGGATAGAGTGAAGCACCCGTGCAAAGCCGGGGCGGTCGCTAGTATTCAATAACATTTTAATGATATTTTGTTTGTTCCAGTGACGACGACTTACTGCTTTATTTATTGCAACTGGTGCAGGCGTTGAAACACGAGTCGTATCTAATGTGTGACCTCGCCAAGTTCCTTCTGTCGCGCGCCTTCAGCAACATGACTATAGGACACTATCTGTTCTGGCATTTGAGGTATGTTTACTGGAAACTAAATAGTACTAAACAGTACTAAACAGTACTAAATTGTACTAAATTATGCTATATAGTACTAATAGTAATAGGCCACGCATGTCGGAATCATTGTGGGCTAAATCCATCACAGAGTGGACTCCCTTAAATGGAAATCGATCTCGCGGCACACCACGGCAAAGATGGAGGGATGAAATTGACGCCTACCTAAAGGACTGGTACACAGTAACTCAAGACCGTGATGATTGGAGAGAAGGAAGGGAGGCCTTTGCCCTGCAGTGGGACACTACAGGCTCTTAATAATAATAATAAAGTACTAAATAGTATTAAATAATGCCCTTATTCATAAAAAAAACTTATCAGGCTCTAAACATTTCAGATCTGAAATGCACGTTCCAAACGTTTCGATTCGTTTCGGATTACTTCTGGAAGCGTATTGTCGGGGCTCCCAGGACCACATCAATAGTTTGCTGAAACAAATCAATTGTTTAGAAAAGCTCAAATGTAAGTTATTAACCAGTTATTATACATAACGTCGTTCAAGCTAGGCGAATTTACGCCACTACCGTTAAGCAGTCAGTCCCGGTCCTTTTTCAAAGTTGTTAGGCCATGACAGAGGCCTTCGGGCGGCCTAAAACTCTGTCGCCAGAGTTGGCCACTGACTCAAACAAACTTATTTATAATTACGCCAGAACCAACGCGCCTTTGACTTAAAAGAACTGGCAACAACACCAGCTGGGTTCCTATCGCTTTAAAGCTATATTCGACCAACTTTTGGAATAACTATTCCGCAGAATAAGAAATGTCAAATACAAGTAAACTGTTAGTTTACTCGCGAATAACTACGATTTACTCTGCGAATACTGCTTATTTGAGTTTGGTCGAATCCAACCTTAGGCATGGCCTTGCTATTGTTATGGATGCCGAGTAGAGTTAGAGCACATTCGTCCTAAGCCTTTTGTTATCTGTCAACAGGGTTAAACCAATGCGTGCGCAACAAGAAAGATATAACCAAAGCGCGGGAGGCACTGAGATCGCATTTGGAAGAGGGGCATTGCAAGGATGCCCTGTGTGGGTTCGTCTCTCCGCTCAACCCTAGCTTCGTCTGTAAGCGGATAAAGTGAGTAATACAGTAAAAAGCAGATAAAAAATCTCCAGTACTATTCCGCTTAACTTTTAACCAATGAGGTCACACAGTCAACACAGTTAACCTCAAAGGAAGACATCGACACGTGTTTCATCCCTCCACGAGACATCATCAGGACCATCGACTTATTCTCCGGCAGACATATTGAAGATAGCCGGTATAGTACTGGAGATTTTTCATCTGTTTTTTATCTTGTAATGGATTTCAGCAAAGTAACGCCTGAATTTATCAATAAATAGTACACACAAAAATACCCTCACTGTGAGGGTATGTTTTATATTTTTACAAGAAGTATAATTTGTACCCGTGTTGGGAAGAAACTGTCACCTGAAAAAAAAATGTTTTGATTGATTGATTGATTGACCTGTAACACAGCTTACTTTTAGCTACCACAGGAAGTAGAGCTCTACCTATATTTTGTAGCCTATACATTTAAATAAACATTATTTGTATATGCATGTTTGTAATATTTTTAAAAAATTTTAAAGTTTGTGTGAGTAATCAAATGTGTCACTAATAAAACTATAAATTCTTTTATCACGTTGCTTTGATTAAAATATAATATACGTTATTCCTATGCGCCATTCAATCTCAAACAATATCTAAAGTACTGGAACTGGTTCTTTTAAGTCCTGGGAATGAACTTGATCAAAAGTCCCGGAAACTCCTTCGTTATTCCCGGAAGCATCCTCTAGTCATGTATGTCTTGTGTATGTATGTGACTGCTGATGGGTATAGTTCCCTCGACGGATCTCGGCCATTGTGAAGCCGTTTCAATGCGCAATGGAGCTTTTTAGAACTAAATTGTCTTCGAGTATCACAAACGGCTAACTTCACTGGCCGAGATCCGTCGAGAGTAAGTCAGGTATGTCTATGTATGTGACTGCTGATGGGTCCGGGGAAGGACTACCACCGTACCTATTTCTGCCGCCAAGCAGTAATGCTCGCATTGCTGTGTTCCGGTGTGAAGGGTATGGTTTCCGGTGAAATTACTGGCACATGAGGTTTTCGATCTTAGCCTCAAGGTGGCAACCCGCGAGTGATACCTCTGGTATTGCAAGCGCCCATAGGCTGCGGTAACCGCTTACCATCTTGTGGGCCGTACGCTTGGTTGCCACTTCAGTTGTATAAAAAAATATATGGGTATCTAAGTGTGATTTCATATTGTTTGTCAGGCCGGACGAGTGTCGGGTTATGGACAGCAAGATGCGCCCGCTAATGCTCGACTTCGAGAACGCGGACAAAACCGGGAAGGACATCCGCATCATACTGAAGATCGGCGACGATCTGCGGCAAGATATGTTCACGTTGCAAATGCTCAGGATCATGGACCGATTGTGGAAGAGCGAGGGATGCGATTTCAGGTAAAGAGTAGAAGAAATAGTAGAGTTTTTTCCACTACAGTGGCAATCAAGCGTACGGCCCACTTGATGGTAGTAAAATTACTTTATGATTTGTTAATCAACATCATCATCATCATTGTCAGCTTGTATTCACCCATCAGTGTGCTGACAATGATGATGATCCATTTTATTCAGTTAATTCCATTTATACCTCGTAATTTGTTCATACTACTTTCAAGAGTAGTAGTTCTTTGTGATAGAGCTCGTCCGGGGAAGGACTACCGCCACACCTATATCTACCGCCAAACAGTACTGTGTGCTGTGTTCCTGTTCGAAGGGTATAGTTTCCGGTGAAATTACAGGCACACGAGACTTTCCATCTAATGTGTCAGGGTGGTAACACGCAAGTGATATCTATGATGTTGCAAGCGTACATAGGCTATAGTAACCGCTTACCATCAGGTGGGCCGTATACTTGGTTGCCACCTTGATTATATAAAAAGAACTTATATTTCCATTGTGTGGTGGTTAACACTAACTTCACGCGCCCCAGCCTAAAATAATCTATTAATAAACGTGGCTGGGTTAGCTGGGTAGCTTTTTTTTCGATGACCAATTAGAACAATATAATATATTTAAACTTGTTACGATCCCAGATTGAACCCATACACCTGTATATCGATGGAAAACACGGTGGGCATGATAGAAGTGGTCGAGGACGCGCTCACCGTCGCCAACATACAGAAGCAGAGCGCGCCGTTCAACGCAGCATCCACCATCTCCAGATCGGCGCTATTGCGTGAGTCTAATCTCTAAGTCTAGCCTTTATGTATACAGGGCGTAAAAAGACGACTACCGAAAATAAAAAGGGGTGTACGAGATGGGTAGACGACATAGTGAAAGTCGCGGGCCGTAAATGGATTAGATTAGCACAGGATCGCGGTAGATGGCGCAAACTATGCGAGGCCTATACCCAGCAGTGGGTGAAGTCAGGCTGTGGATGATGGTGATGATGCATTGTACAGCACCCCAAAACCCAACCAAAAAAAATCAGCCTTCTGATGGTTTATACGTTTCCAGAATGGCTGCGGAAACAGACTGAGAACAACTCAGATGCGTTCAACAAGGTGGTGCATGAGTTCAGGATGAGTTGCGCGGGGTACAGCGTCGCGACCTTCGTGCTCGGCATCGCGGACAGGCACCCCGACAACATCATGGTGAAGAGGAGCGGGCAGGTACACACCTTTTTTTTTTTTTTTTTTTTATACCACTAAAGTGGCAACCAAGGCCCATGGTCAGCGGTTGCCGTTATGTACGCATGCAACATCATAGATATCACTTGCGTGTACCCTGAGACGTTAAATGGAAAGTCTCAATGTGCCTGTATTTTCACCGGAAACCATACCCTTCGAACCGGAACACAGCAATGCGAGAATTATTGCTTGGCGGCAGAAATAGGTATGATAGTCCTTCCCCAGGCGAGCTCCATCACAAAGAAACTACTCTTAAATTTACGTCTTATCAAGGCTAGAGTGAACAGGTTCATTCTAGGCAAGCATGCTCTATCATCGACCACACCATCACTTACCATCAGGTGAGGTGGTGGTCAAACGCTTGTCTATAATCAATATATACTTTGGCAGTCACTGGAGCCAAGAGTAATGCTAGTGATTACTGAAAATTACAGTTGCATTATCGAGTTTTGACACTTTCAGTAAGAAAGTGCTGTGCTAGCTTAATAGTCATAATATAATTTTCCTTTCCAGTTATTCCACATAGACTTTGGGCATTTCCTGGGGCACTTCAAGCACAAGTACGGTTTCCGGCGCGAATGGCAGCCCTTCGTGTTGACTCACGACTTTATACACGTCATCAACAAAGGACAGAAAGGGACGGGAGAAAACGAGCCGATTGACTTTAAGATATTCAAGGAGCATTGTGAAAAGGTTAATATATTGACGACCGATGTGGCGCAGCGGGTCAAGGTCCACCTGCGACGCAGGAGGTTGCGGGTTCGATTCCCGCCTTGGGACAAATGTTTGTACGATCTGCAAATATTTATTCCGGGTGTTCTAGATATTTTCTATGTATAATAAAAAATGTATTTATGTATTGTATTAAGTAGTACCCATAACACAAGATGTGCTTAGCTTGGGGCTTGATGATGTTGTGTGGATTGTCCTGCATTATTTATATATATAACACAATCTTTACATACTGGTGGTCTTATAGTATGACCCCGCCCCGACATACATTTTTGGGATTGAAATACCATTTTCGAAGACTTATAATCTACATGTTTAAGCTCATTTGCCTAGAAATACACATTTTAATATTATTTACACCTATGTATACCCAACTGTCTCAAAATAAACTTTTGCTTTACCTTAAAGATCTTTTGGTACGTAATATAACATGGAAAAAAGGGTAGACAATTGATGATGATGAAACATCTTTCGTTCGTGGAATTAAAACCAGTATCTTACCAGTTTTAATTCCATGAACTTAGGATCGTAAAGAAAGGCAATACCATTAAACCACCCGAGAAAGTCTGAGATTATATTGAATTATTGAATATTTATATTCATACACTATCCAAAAAGACTATGCAGACAACACATCATGGGATTGGATGAAACATGATATTAAACAAGAGGGAGAAATGTTCACTGGAACAAATCTTCGACAAGCCCGACTGCCTACTTACACCAAACCTGCTCATAATCTGAAGACTGATCACAGATAAAACAGAACAAAAAAATTATTGAATATTTCAAATTTGAATTTGTTGTACTCTGATTTTTTTTTATTTTTTTATTTATTTCCTCTCTTACAGGCATTCAAAATCCTTCGAAACCACGGGCATTTGATAATATCACTGTTCTCAATGATGATTTCCACTGGCCTGCCCGAGCTTAGCTCTGAGAAAGACTTGCAGTTCTTGAGAGACACTCTCGTAAGTATACCTCTATTTGTATATAAACCTGTCTTTACTGGTAAGACAGATTTGATTAATGTTCAATGCTATGTAGAGAGAGCTGATTTAAAATAGCGTTTAAACGTAAGAGCGCGAACAATAAGTCACATTTCACAAATTAGTTTTTTTTTGGGTATGGGATTTAGACCTTCGTGGTATTCTTTAAGGAAAAAAGGTTAGTAAGAGAACACTTGCAAAAAATTCATTCCGAATTTGAATTTTAACCCTATTTCTTCTTTTTATTTCTAGAAAATGGACTTGTCCGAAGAAAAAGCAATGGAGCACTTCCGGCGGAAGTTCAACGAAGCGGTCAAGCACGCGTGGACGACCTCCTTCCAATGGGCCTGGCATAACATGGACAAGAACAACTGACAATGGCCCGTCAGTCGGCGGCTGAAACGGCAGTCGCACAAAACGCCACAGACACTTTGAACCGAGCCTACATATACATAAGGTCGGTTTTACAACGTGATTATTAGTGGATCGTTTAGTGAACCTACGAAGAATAAGGTCTGTTATTGTAAGCTTTAGCAATGACGATAGAACCGTACGCAGTGGAGTTAAAGTCGCTTTTCGGAAAGCTTCGCGGAGTGTTGGTGGGGTTTGTTGAAGTGAGGTGTTTATTCCATTTCTCTACCAAAATAATACTTTAGCTGTTTAATCTGCGAACTTATATGGTTTGTCTTATGGCTTTTTTGGTCTATGAATTTAATGTTCTGTATCTATCAGCGGGAAGATGAGGTTGTCCCAAGACTGATAGCAAAGTTGCATTGAGGCGCGTTGCACATTGGAAATATTATATAAGTTGTATGCAATACGATAAACTTAAATGTATATTCGAATTATGCTAAGATGCTAGATAAATGTGTGGTAAGTTCGCTCTAGACTCTTGCCGGGAATGCCTAAAAGCGTTAGTTAGTTCTTGTTCCTGGTTAATTTTTTGCAAGAGTCTAGAACTGGCTTTATAAGTAACTCTCTCAATCAATATACGTAAAAATAATCCTATTATTTAAGTTCGTGTGCTCGCGGTTATATTCATACGCTCTTATATTTAACATTATTAAACTAACAAAGATGTGTTGAAATTTTTGGTCTGGTAAATGTAATGTGAATTTTTTTTTGGAAGATGCGAAAGTCTGGATGTATATGTAAATGTTTGTTACCACGTATTTTTGTGAGGACTTTACCGATTGTAATGAAATTTGGAATGTAGATGGCTTAAGTCCTGGTGTAACAACTTAAGCTACTTTTTCTCTCGGAATATGTACTGTTCCTGTGGGATAGCATAAATACTGAAAAAACTGCTGGTGAAGCCGCGCGGGTCAGCTCGTTATATATAAATTAATCATGGTTTATAAACCAGAAACAACACAAAAAAAAAGTCAAAGGACACATCTGCTTTTCACAAGAAGAAATATGCTCTACAAAATAGGTCTTCTTCGAAAGAATTCTGATAATCGTCGTAGTAGCGCCTCTGACAGTGAGAATCCCCCCCCTGAGCTAACTTACCAGACTGGCCCTCGAAGATATTCGGAGCGCTCGTGACGTAGCTGACTAAGTTGTTCTTAACAGATCAACGGAGTTAAGCACTGTTCCGCGGGGTCATCATTTGGATGGGTGACCGCCAGTGGCAATTTCAACTGAGCGCTCCCGTGCTTCGGAGGGCACGTTAAGCAGTCGGTCGCCATGACAGAGGCCTTCGGGCGGCCTAGAAACTCTGTCACCAGAGTTGGCCACTGACTCATACGAACGAACGAACGAGAGCGTGAATACCTACGTCAGTTGTCGTTGAAGAACCTCCAACCGAAGTAGCGTCAGATGCCCTCCCAGTACATGTCCTAGCAAACGAGTACCTGCATCAGCAATGGCATCATTAATAGCCAGCTCTGCCAACGGCCAACCACAGTGCGTCGCATACCTGGGTCCCTTACCTTTCAATTTCAATCCGATTCTAATTTACTGCTGTAAAATGTTTGTACTCTTGCAATCAAGGTTAAATTTGGCGCTAGATTGTCATGAAAAGGTCATATTCCAATACTTGTTAATAAGGTTACATGGTTGTCACAGAGGTATCGACTCGGCAACAGATTAGCATCGCCTCAACTAGAGCGTTAATTCTATGTTTGAAATTATACCAGCGCACAATAATAATTTGAGCATCGTATCGGCGGAATCGCTTCGCCCCTAAAAACAAGTGAAGAAGGCGAAGATAAGCAAACACGATGTCGATACGTATGCGTTTTCTCATTCTCTTACAAAGCATTATGGAACTGTGTTTAGGTTTTAAGGGCACTGTAGCAAGTTAAATTACTGGGCGAAAGAGACTACCAACAATGTCTCGGGGTAATAAGCGCAGTGCAGTGCCACGCAAACACTTAAAAATTTTAAGCTTTAGGTGGCACTGCAACTGTAATAGTCAGGCGTGGTGCCGGACGCTCTGATTGTCTTGTCACTTGCTGACATAAAAAAAAAAGAATCACTACAACTCGGGGTTAAAAATAAAAAAAAATATTTATATTTCAACTAGCGACCCGTCCCGGCTTCGCACGGGTGGTTAAAGTATAAACTTTCTTCATGAATCACTATATTATATTGCTGAAAACCGCATTAAAATTCTTTGCTTAGTTAAGCCATACATACATACATACATACATACCTACATACATACATACATACATACAAAGGAGGCGAGATGTGACTTTATTAAATAACATGTCAAGATTAAATATTTGAGCGTATGCAATGACCGAGCTATATTTTGTAGAGTGGTAGCGTGGGGAAGGCGGCGGCCGATTTGGCTGTGATATTGATATGCGCACGCGCTGGGTAGTAAAGATATTGTAGTTTAGCTTTTTGAATCCTGTTTTTCAATATCTTCTCTGAAAACGAACGATAGTGAATCATTTGAACTTCATTAATTCTTGTACTAACTAATTTCGTGGCTTTCTTGACCCTTCTAGAACGAGGCGGCCAGTCGGGCTATAAAAGAGAGACAGGTAGTCTAAAAAACCATTGTGTTATGTTTTTTTATAGTCTGTCTCGCTCACACTTATTGGTCGTAGATTTTCTATAACTTAAATACAGGATTTAAATTTTTGGCATAGGACTTATTTTACCAAGTGTCGAGTAAGCCAATACAATACTAATAAAAATAAAATACTGGTTAGCCAAAACAGCTGTAGCGCCAAATAGTTAACAGACAAACGGACAGTTCGATGGCCTTACCTGTATTAGTTTACTTGACACTTAATTTTATTAATATTTGCGGATATCTTTACTTGAAATTGGTGAAGTCAGTAATGGGGTTAGATAAAATTGTTAAGTAAGGAATGACTGAAGGAAAGAAAGACGAAGAAAGGGCCGCCGCACTTTTCACCATTCTGAGTTATTGCATCATTGTAATGAATAGGAATATAATGCTCTCGTGTGTGTGTGTACACTAATGACGCTGTTAATCATTTCACTCGAAGTAAATTAATGATTATACCGACCGCTTTTTTGATCAATATAGCTATATCATGGTAATTTGTTAAATTTGAACTATGATAGTTTACAAAAATGATTTCCACTGAGAACTGGTTAATTCATTCATAAATACGAGTATATTCTATGCCTCATTCTAGTATAACTTTGAATTGTATTCCTACGTTGCTGTTTGAATGAACAGTGAAATAGTTTGACACGCGTAAACTTGACTTATTTTCCAGCTGTTCATTTGTATCGAATCGCTTCTTTAGTGTGAAAAATGTTCTCCTAAAATCCTATACAATTACAAATTGAAAGCTAGGCGTACGATTGCCATACAAATTTTTCGTGATTAGCCCCTTTATACTTTTATAGATCGTTTTTTAAATGACAACTATTAAAGATTATATTGTATTTTTAAGTTTTGTCTTAAAATAGAGGTAAAAATTGCGTATAGCAAAAGTGGTATGTCTTGATCGTACCAAGTGAAAATCCGTAGTGTCTGCCTTCTTTGAGATACAAGCATGATTTATGTATGTATTATGCGTTTTCAGTGGAAATTATGGTAAATATTATTTGTAATAGTTTCAGATTCTGGTTATATCTGATTGTAATAAGTGCTAATTTACTCTCTGTTTAAACGAATTCTCTACATTATAGAGTAATAGGAGTGTGTAGAGTCTACACAGATCATAAGTCGAGAATTTTAATTGAAGCTGTGAAAATAGGTAATATAAAGTAGGCTTAGCAGTATTATATCGACGTTTAGAGTTAAACATTATGCTTTAAGTTAGTTCTTATAATAACTGTCTACCTCACGTCACCGTGTGTTAGGTACCAGTTTTTTGCCTTAAGTAGTCAGTCAGTTCACGTAATACATTGATGAAATGCGCTAGATCAATATTCAACCTTATAATGTAGATGTTAGGGAGTGATTTAGCTTATTGGCAAGCCGTAGCTGAAATATACATATTAATCGTTAGTTGAATAAAATATGCCGTAAGTTTTAGTCAAAAGAGTCGTATACAGATAGCAAAATCTATCTAGGTAACTAAACAAGTATTGTGTTGATAAAATGCTATAGAATATAAAATTATGTATAGAAGTAATAAACTAATATGAAAATAACGCACGAAACTACTTCGACAATCCGAAATTTACACCGAAAATACCAGCAAACTCAAAATGTAATACATAATACTAGTAATAATAATAACATGCCTTAATATTATCCATTCACTTTGCAATTTATTAAATAAGGTGATTAGTTATAAATATCAACATTAGTTTGATGACGCAGTCAAAATGTTATTCTTATTGCATTGTTCAATTTCGAATTGCCTAAGTCGAAATATAATTTATATAGGTATTTCCCAACTGATCACGTCATGTATGATCTGATCATACGAAACATACTTAGCCGATCATTAATAAGTTTCAGTCATTATTATACCGTGTAAACGTAAAACGGTAACTTAAATCACAGTGTTTTTGAGTTAGTTTTTCAACTGAACATGGTTGCTTTGTTGATTTATTCGTGTAATCGGTTAGAACGTGATCAATTAGGAAATACACCATGTGTCTGATAGGGCGATTATCCAACTCGGCTGCAATTCAATAGGCAACTGTCAATAAGCTTTCGTATTCATACAAAATACGATAGTTTTTGATTGATACCAAGTGAAATCGATTGCAACCAAATTATATAATCGCCACTCTGATCTAGCATAAGAAATACAAACGATTACTGCCCTAAACAAAGCCTTTATAGCGCGTTGTTTGCGCTTTTAAATAGTTACGAATTTAAGAACCACCGCTCTGCCAGTTCATTTTATTTTTGTCTCATACGGCGCGGACGCATTCGGTAAACAGTTTGCGGCGGATTGGTTGCTTGAGTTAGCTCCCAATAATAGTAATAATAATAATGCTGGACATAATCCACACAGCATCATCTAGCCACAAGGTAAGCTGCTGTTAAAGAGAGCTGTATTATGGGTACTAGATGACTGATATATACTAGTACTTAATACAATACAATATATAGATAGATATTTTTTATTATACATAGAAAATACCCAGAACACCCGAAACAAATATTTGTAGATCGTACAAACATTGGACCCGAGGCGGGAATCGAACCCGCAACCTCCGCGTCGCAGGCGGACCTGAGCCCGCTGCGCCACATCGGTCGTCAAATACTACCAATACTATATTAGTTAGTGTGAACACTATCTAGTTTGTGGAGTTTCGCTCGCCTACAAATTTAATCAAGGTGGTTTGCAAAGTATTTACGTCGTCTTGTCTAGTCTTGTCGGCCGCTCACTCAGCCGCATACTGCGCAAAGTCTGTTATGTTTGCCTGTTTCAGTCAGAGTCCGCCAGCCGTCAGTTTTACGCAAACAGTTTACCTAATGTGTCCGCTCCTTAATTGCCTATGGTTATTAAATACATTATACCGAAAGATTCGTCTATGTATTACAAATACTGTCACAAAACAATATAAGACTATTGTTCAATGTTGTGTTAAATTTTTGATGTGTTCCAAATGTACAAAATCAATCTTTGTTTCTTATTCTATAACTGTACCGGATTGTCTTTGGCTATCTTGTCAAAACGACATGGGTCTTCCCATTTTAATTATTTTTCTCGTGTTATTTTAAGTTTTATTGCGTAAATTTGGTGGCATTTTATCCAATTTAATTTGTTTACTTAGCACAAGTGTAAGTAATTGAAATGGAGGGGTGATGTTGGTTGGTAATTTAGTCAAATACTTTCCAAGAAAATTTTGAAAGAAAAGTCATCGTTTCTTTCCAAATTTCGTTTGTTTACGTTGATAAGCGACAATCAAACTAATACACTTGACACTGGCAAAATTGTGGCAAACTAGCCATATAGGCCATAAAAGAAAAGAAGAAGAAGAAGTATAACTGTACCTAATCGCCTCTAGTTTTTTATTGTAACTATACGTTAGATGGCGTGGTTCAGGATTTTCAGATCAATATGCTCATAGCAGGTATTTGGGCGGTGGCTAGAGGTTATGCCGTTTGCCGGCACAAGGCAAAAGTCGATCTACCGAGTACATAGTTATATAGTTCACCACGCAAACCAATGGGGATTGGTGGATGGCACATGCCTAACGAATTTGTAGTGATTGAAAGCGGGAGAAGGGGTTACTATAATTAGCAAATCTTGTGCTTTTAGATCAACTTATCCAGCAAAAAGACAAAAACGTTGATTACCTCGAAATATATTATTATATTTGTTAAGGTCTTGCACAAGGATTAACTAGATAAATACAATTTAATAGAATTTTCGTGTTTAGTCTTCGGGCGGCCTAAAACTCTGTCACTGACTCATACAAAATTACTTGCTTACTTTTTTACATAATACGATTAAGTAAGTTGTAAAGTATGGTGTCAGTTTTATACAGAATTAGCTGCTAATCACGATTAGAAAATTGTTAAAGAATACAAATAAGCCAGGTCTCATCAGGATTCGCTGCTAAACACAATTTAATTAAAGGATTATTGTAAAAGTCGCACTAAGACTTTAATTTACTAGCTTATTGTGATCCAATAGGCGAGTACATTTCCTTGACAATGCTGGCGAGACTGTGATGACTGAATGACTGATGCCTTTAAAAAACTATTCACTATTTTTTCAAACTTCAAACACTCAAAATTGTTTGTTTTATATTTTGTTAGGGTAAATCTTTGTGCCTACGGTTAATTAAGTATCACTAATCCGGTTTCATGTCATTCAAAAGTACCCTTTTTGTTATTTTTACTCTGCTATTATGTTAAAATCTTTAGTGGTTTTGCTAGTTTGAGTAGTAATTATCCAATCAATTCTAGTTTACTTCGCGCGTACGTCATTTGAAAGCATGCATCAGCACCAACCCAAGGTGACGCTTTCACCTTGGCTTGTTCATAGAATCTCCCGTTGCCCGGCATTTTATAACACCCGGACGGTTATCAAATACAAAACGTAGCATCGTATATGTAGACCAACCATTAAGACTACACGAAAACCGTAACATTTATCAGAAATTAAGGTAGCAAGATCGTTGGAATGACACGAAAGCACGATTAGCATAACCTGTCGCGTCTCGCGTCTCATTGCCTACTCTAAAGGTTCCACAAATATAGATTATAAAAAATACAACTAATAATCGTGAAGCAATCTTGGGTACTTGCTGTGCTTTTTAGGATCTATTTGATCACGTTGCTTTCAACATTAGAAAAGCTTATAGGTGTTAAATCTAAAAGACACTTCAAGAGTAATTTTTTTCTGAATTATACTCTAATAAATTCACTGAACAAATTCATTGATGAATATTAGAAACTAAATCCCCAATTGGACTTTTTAGCCGATACGTATTTTAGGCAAAATCAAAGACTACGCATTAATTTGTAGGATTAATTTAATGTTACAATGATGATTCAAAGTTGCATACTAAAACTATTATTTTGATGACTTCCTCTTCCTGGTTACCGTGACACTAACTTCTAACCTCACACAAAGAATAGGTAAATTATTATGCCTAAATGTAATGCCGGTCGTAGGAAATCGATGGAAGGTGAAAGCGTCATGGCGCTCTTTGGGGGAGGCCTATATCTATAGTGGACGTCTATTGGCTGATATGATGATAATTAAATTTAGATATGTTAAAACTCTTTGGCAAAAATCTAAACGTGTATAATGTGACTCTCATCTTCTCAATGTGGTTCAAAGTGACTTTCAGTTTTCAATAAGCTAACAAATCGAGGGTGCCATAGATTTCTAGAGCATTTCCAGTGATCCGTGAATTCATGTATTGTAACCGTAGCTCGCTCTTGCGGCTTCGGTGTTGATACACTGGATCGAGTTTTTAGGTCAGGGAAGTCTGATACCGTCGCGGGTAGCATTTTCGGTTTCAAGTCAAACGGAAAATTGAGTTAATAACGTGGTTTGTGTGGTTTGAACACTACAAAGTTGGTCTATGGGCATGGTTGAAGTAAAAGTCTGCTTTTTTATATAATGCAAGTCATGTCTTATTAAAAACACATACTGCCAATGTAAATGGTAGACTGATTGCTCCGTATATAGAAATAAGTTTTCCAATACTTATAGATTAATATAAGTAAAGCTCAGTTATATTATCTAGTTAACAATAGCTTATACATAAGATCACAAAGTTTTCACTAAATATCTTGTGTTTATTAACATTCTAAAATATATGAACGACTATTTACCAATTGTTTTTTGGCATTTATGCTGACGTTTCATGTATTTTAACTTGTCTTGTTTTCAAACCACTTTCAATTCTTTAAAAGACATTCTACGAAAAATCAAAGGTTAGAGCCATTAGATTCCAATAACTACTGTAAGCTGACTTATGTATAATGTGACTACATAATAATATAACAATGTAATAATAGATTATTCCAACGCCAACTAAATGCTTCCTATTTAGTACTGAATTCAACAAATATTATTGTTTGTGTACTTTTTTATTCACTACCGATTATGTAATAATGTAAATATTTAATGTGTGAACGAAAAGAGAGCTTAAAGTTGCTAGATATCTAAATTATTGTTGGAAATGCATTTAAAAATAATTTTATACGTGCCGAAGAACCATTATGCTTCGGATCGTAATGTACGATTCAAGAAGATTCAAGTGGCAGGCGTGGGATGTGAATAAACCTATAGATAATATAATATGAATTATTTTTGTGTCTGTACGTGTCTGCCGCGTATAGTGTCTGCAGATTAGAACGAAGCTGATTTGACGAACGGAGTCGGGGCGCGCGACACAGTCAAATCCTACTTGAACTGTGTCGTCATTACTATTCTTACGAATAGGTGATCTTGTTATGTTGGGAGCTCATCTTATGATGGTTTTACGTTAATGCGAGGAGCTTTTCACTTAAAAATATTCTCTTAACCGAATGGTATATATCTCAATATATCAATGAAACGTGGTTTTGGTTCGACGGTTGTGCATAACAGGCAGAACCTTTGAGCTCAAACTAGGTATACGAAAGTCGAAAGAGTCTTCCCATTACATGTAAAGTACAGTCCTGACTTCGTCCGTAAGGTTTTTATGCGAAGGTTCATCAAAATGGCGTCTGAGAGTCACGTCTAGAATTATTGAAAATTATAATGTATCACCAAATGATGAATGGAATGTATGTTATCGCTCATTATAAAATAGTATTTAAGTAGAGACCTACCTACATATTTTATCATAAATGTAATCAATATATCTTAAGCCATTATTACAACTGGCAAGTGGGTTATTAATTATCTAATGTGTATCAAAAATCATCTCAAGTTTACATCAATAGTTCCTTTGTCATGTGTCATTTTCATAATACGAGTAACAAAATAGATATTCACTTAGTTTTAAACAATGTATAAAAATAATTTACCGATTAATTATTTGCTATCGCAAGTAAGATTTTTTTGAATAAACATGTACAGTACATACAAGTTTATGCAGCTTATTATTTATATACTTAGTTTTAAAAATTTACATTGTGTACAAACACTCGTCCAAGGTTCAAACACAAGCTGGTTTTGAGCTAAAGCTCATCGACAATAAACAGGGCGTTTATTAGTTTTTGAGCTTATACTACACTTGGTTTTGGTACTATGTACGCACAAGTGCGTTAACTAGCTTACAAGTATGTGAAGTGACAGAGGCTTGAGTAAAAAGAAACAAAAACCAAAATTTTTATCACGCAACGAACATAATAAACATCAGTGCATCTAATCTTGGCGACAGGCATCTGACATGCTCACCTATATTTAAAATTGCACGACAATTCACCAAAAACCAAATTTTTATTTAATTTTCGTCCCAATCCCAAATCATGAAAAAGTTGTGACGTTTTTACATCAAGATAAATGCACAGTTTAGTAGAGTTCTACTACCTACAAGTCTACAAGCCATTGAACTAGGAAGAGCAACATCATCTCTGTCTCTGTCCCTAAAAGTAAATACCTAAAAAACAAAGCATGTTATATTTACACAATTTATCAAAAGTACGTTTCATACCTGAGTAGGTGACATGAGACTCTTTAAACATTGATAACAAGACATGAAATTGGATGGAGTTGATTCACAGAAAGTGATTAGTAGACGGCTCGGGCGACGCCAGTGACCAACTCAACTGCTCACCGGCCATACGCCTAGAACGCATTTAAACTTCGAGCGCTATTTCACCCGCCTGAATTAAAAAAAAGTTTAACCAGCCAGTGTTTTTTGTGAAGTGAAAATGATCTATGGTTTATAATAATTGAAATTGGAATTTTTGTGAATAAAATAAGATGACGGCTGGGAATGATGAGCAAGAGCCCTTGATTTCAACATCAGTGGATAATCAACGTGTTGCTTACAACACTACACCACCAGCTCAGGTAAGTTAATACAACTCCTGTTTTTTTATTGTTTATCTAAGTAAGTCCAATCCGCAATGGGTCCGCGTGGTGGATTATGACCCAATCACTCTCGCTTGAGAGTAGGCCAGTGTCCCAGCAGTGGGAACATTAGAAGGCTGTAATGATGATGAATGATGATCTAAGTACTTTATAACATTTACCTAGCGACCCGCCCCGGCTTCGCACGAGTAATATTTAGAGTTAGTTGTACTTATTCAATCGTTTTTGTAGTGCACGCAAGATTTTTAATTTTTTTATATTATTGCAATTTTCGTAGGGATCTGAATTTATTATAAAAAAAATATAGCCAGTGTTACTCGGTGATAATGTAGCTATCTATGTGTGAATTATTTTTTCAAACGGGTTGGTAAGTACTTAGTTTTTTAGTTTATCCATTACAAACATACAAAAAATAAAAAGTCAATCAAATCGTGTCTTTACATTATTAGTTTACATTCAACATCTTAATTCAGACTACACTTGATTAAAATGGTGATGATGAAGGGTAGTTCAAAGTTGAAGGTCGTGGATCACTGTCTTTGAAATTTGAACTCTATTGTCATAGTAGTATGTTATGTTTGTTTTTTTTTGAAAAAAAATGGTTCGAAGTTTATCAAGCTTGCTTTCACCTCATTTCTAGTCAATCGAAAACGAAACCTTATGAAAACCTTAAGACCGATAGTACCTCAGTATTTCTCCGTTCATCCAAGTATTATTCTCTATTATAATTCACTGAAATGTTATCTTATCAGTAATCGAATATATTTACTTGCTACCAATCAGAATAGCTAGTTTAAAGCTATGTTGCCAAGGCTAAGCGCGTTTGGGCTTAATGATCAACAAAAAGTCAAAACTCAAAACTGGTTATGCACAGGTTTGGGCGAAGTAGCCTCTTCTAATGTTTTAACATTCTTTAGAGGTCTTCATAGTTTTCCCTTGGCCCGCAATTAAGTAGGTAAAATTATAGTCATCAAGTTGTTAAAATTAATAAATGCCTTATAAATTCCTCTACTTGGGTTTTGTTTACCGAGAGCTTTATAGTTTTTGGCTTTTGTAAACACGTGTTTTTATAGGCGAGTTTGATTCATTGCCCGATTGGAGATACTGTATTTGAACAAGAACTTTTTAGATAACTGTGGGCTTAATACTACCTTTGATGATATATTATATTATATATAATTTAATACAATAGATCATGTACATTCGTTGTCATTAATAAACTATTCTATAGGTATATTTTAGCCAGGACTTTTTATAACTCCTGGTATTTTTGTAGGTACATAGTTTACTGAGGTTGGATTCGAAAAAACTCGAATAGGCCCTCATCATCATCATCATATCAGATGATAGACGTCCACTGCTGGACATAGGCCTGAATAGGCACTATTCCCCGAATAAATCGTAGCTATTCGCGAGTAAACTGACAATTTACTTGTATTTGACATTTCCTAATCCGCAAAATTTGTAATTTTTTCAAAATTTGAAATTCTAGGAGTTGCTCGAATCCACCTTGAATGATGTTAAAAAAGTTACCTTGAATAGTTCATCTTACGTAGGTAGGTAATGGTAATAGGTACTTAAATTGTTTTTGTTTTTAGAAAAGTTATAACTTTAGAGGGGCTTAGTTACAACATATTAAATATTTCTGAAAGTATTTTTTAACAATTTAAAATTTTGTACTTGAACGTCATAATAACTAATTTATAAAAGAAGCTCACCAGCGGTCACCTATCTTAATAAATACCGTGTTGAACATAGCATTTTCATGTCGAGAATTTTCACTTACCGGTGAAAAGGCAACGATTCTGTTTCGACCCAATTCCGAGAATCTTGATCAGGGTGAGTAAAGCAGTCGCTCCGCATCGCGGTATAAAAATATCTTCACATGGATTTGTAAAGATCTTTATTTTTAAAGATCATTTAGGCTTACGCTCCATAACCTATTCAACTAACGAAATGTACCTATTCAATTTGTAATGATCGTTTATATCCTGTTATATTCTCTATCCTAGCGTTGTCCTAGCTTTGACATGTTAGCTTGGGTTTTGGCCCTGCTTAGGTAGGTACACTTACTTTCACCCTGTATCATCAACACCATTAAGATAAAACTGGTTAAAAATATAATATTTTGAATCACTTACCTTTTTTTCGCAATGGATGAAACTATAACAACTAAATCGCATGATATTTAGCTACATTGTTCGATTTTGCATCAATATTATCGATTACTGTTAATTTGAAAGTAATATCGATAAGTTACATTTATGTTTCTACTTTGTCGGCCTATCATCAATGGAAGAAGCGGTGTTACAATACAACAGCTAACAGTCACATATCGTGTTACATTTTTTACCCATAACAGTGTTAATTCACCGCATAATATGTGTATTACCACACCAGCTCAGACCGCTACACGACATCACTACCATCTACCCAGCCTATAGACAAACGACAACTTTAGCGATCTGCAAAAGCGCTCAGTAAAAATAAATCGTGATAAACTAACGCCGCGCCGGCGGCGGCGGCGGCGCGCCGTTATTAATATGCGCTGGTATTCAGTTGAAATTTCTTTGTTTTATGTTTTATTTGTCAGAAAATATCGCATTAATTCTGTTAAAAGATAACAAGCACCTAGAAAAAAGATGCGATCGCCAAACGCTGTAAAACTACAAAATCGGGCACTTCTGTTGTGCTCCTTGCTGTACAACCGTTCACGCAATCACGCATGATTAGTTTCGCTATCGCTAACATGATTCCGAAGTTGGATAGGCGCTTGTCTATGATCCCAGACCGTCTCACCTCGCTTATGAAACCCGATAGGTAGTACCAATTCCCCGGATATATAGGATCGGAAGGAATTAGGACTGATAGAGTAATGACCCTCTAAGCCCGGTCGGTAATGAACACCGTAATTCGTCTACGATGGGTTTCTTATTTTGAGATATTTTGATTAATTCTGTCACCAAAATATTACTTATCGTAAATTCATTATCGTCAACATAAAATCAGCTGATAGACGTCCACTGCTGACAGATAATGTTATTCAGGCATACTTACCTAGCCCTCCCCAAAGAGTGCCATGACGACCGATCTTGAGCCTTCACCATCCAATTTCCTGAGTCATCGGTCCATCGAAAGGTGTATTCACCTAGCTATAAGACGTTTCAAAGTGATCCTTGAGATTTTATTAAATATTTTTTTTTAACATGAATTTGAATTTCTAATAAAATCATAGGTAAAGGTAAACTAAAAACAATGATTGTATTTGCCTTGGTTATTCTAGTTTAATATATAGGTATATTAATACCTAGGATATCTTCACGAATCTGAGATAAACAAACTGGTAATCAGTCGTTACTTTGGTCGCCCTGCGCTGATTAATTCACCTAGAAAACTGCCATGGAAAAATCTTGCGATCTATACTATAATATGTACAACGAAGTTATTTACAACAATATAATCGAAAACAAGAAATGGATACGTCTAAGCAACGGTGTCGACGGAAACCTAGCTAACTGCGGTTTTGTGATATGGGTACATTTTGCGGTTAGGAAGTCTTGATTTGCAGTGTAAGGAAGCTTAAGAATCCTATCCTTGACCATCCTTGAATTTTCTTGTAGCCCGTGAAGAAACGAACACGATTGTGGCTTGTGTATTGAAGATATTTTAACGAAAATAAAAACAAATAAAAGCTTCACGGCCTACAAGAAAATTCAAGGATGGTCAAGGATAAGATTCCTAAGGAAGCACTATATAGCAAGTAAAGCCTTGACTGCTACATTGTTGCTAGTGTTAGCTACTGAAATTAATTTCTTAAATCTAAGTTCATAGTTCTCAATGCAACGGTTTCTAAGTAAATAAATATCAAAAATAAATATAACACAATCAAAATGATGTTTCAAAAATAATAGAAGACAACCTATTGAGGTGTATGCTGAGCTATTATAACGCGAGACTATGTAGCTTCTTTATTATAATTTTGTTTTGTTGTTTTTTGTTTTGCTAAATTGTAATGTAAATTACTTTCGCCGCTTGATTTAACCTTTACATATTAATAACTTGAGTTAGTAAAAATTAAGTTACTTAGTTATTTTATTTATTACACCCTTAATCATAATTTCAGGAACAATCACCAAGCGGCTCTCCTCGCGTCAGCGGCGATGAAACCTCTCTCTCCATTCCTTCAAACAAGAATTATGGGGCTATCGGAGGTAGCGAAAAGGTCACCTACACCTGGGCGGATATTAATGCATTTGCCACAGAGAACAGATCTAGAAGAAGGTTCTGGAATTTCTGGAAGTCTTCGTCCAGCGGCATGTTTCAGCAGAGGAAGCAGTTACTAAGGAATGGTAAAAATTCAACATCTGTTATTTCTGACCACTCCCAATTATATATATATAATATATGTATAGCCTTGTTATTTATAGTCGTAAACAAACTCTCGTAATTAGAATTTTATTTGAGAAAAGCACTCAAATTTTTTATCACAATTGATCTTGATTCTGTTTCTGTGGTAGTTACCACCACAGTTACAACCGTCCAAGACCCCACGTTTTTTGTCAATAAAATTATATCTTAGTGCAGTTACCTTTTCTCAATCGACATCTATTAGGTAAGAAATCGAAACCCTTTAAGCAGGCACCTACTAAATTGTTTGAGAAGCGAGTATAACTTTCTAATGTAGGAGATGACCGAGTGGTCTCGTTGCGTCAATTACAATCTATTGAGAGTCCCTACAATGCCTTCCTGTATAATCAGTAAAGTAGAGTAGGGATCTAGGTACCTAGTATAGTACTAGTACTAGCTGACTAGATACTAGGCTGCTCCATTTATGCATAAACATAGTAAAAACGACAACATAGCCAATTTTTAACGACAGGCTAAACTGAAAGATCATACGAGTAATATAATTAATTTATTATGAACAACCTATGATTGTGATTGAGATTGTAACATACCACTTACCCATTTTTATTATGCTGACGTTTCGAAGCTATTTGTGAGCTCTTTTTCATAAGCTTTGCCCGCCTCCGTTCCATCCGTTCTAAGGTTGCTCGGGGATTACCTAAATTAATACCATTCATTGTAAAATAATTTCTAACCACTACAACTACAGCTTTATTTATATTTTTTTTATATATTCTACCTTGGGCGAAATTCAAATGAAAAAGGTTTTATTAAGCTTTACAGTATTTGGCGTGATACACTAACTACCTACTCGTATTTCAGTTACGTTTTGAAGCTATTTAGAAGCTCTTTTTCATAAGCTTTGCCTGCGTCCGTTCCATCCGTTCTACGGTTGCTCGGCGATTATTTAGTAGCCATTCATTTTAAAATAATTTCTAACCACTACAACTACAGCTTTATTATCAATTTTATCAATTTCATTAATTTTGACCTAAGTACCTTGGGCGAAATACACTAATACTTGTATCTCAATTTTTGTCAGAGCATTTTTCGTCCAACGTTCTGGATAATCCTATTATTTTCCTCCAGTGCACGGAGCTGCATACCCTGGTGAACTTCTAGCCCTGATGGGTTCCTCTGGAGCAGGAAAGACCACGCTCCTCAATAGTCTTACCTTCCGGACACCAAGCGGCGTCGTGTCCAGCGGCACGCGAGCGCTGAACGGCCAGCCAGCCACTCCTGAAGCGCTGGCAGCGCTGTCGGCATACGTCCAGCAACAGGATCTGTTCATTGGGACCTTGACTGTTCGAGAGCATTTAGTTTTTCAGGTAAAAAGTTACTTGCTTCGATGTGAAAACTTACCGACCTTGGCAATGGCCCCATTGATCCTTCAGCGTTTTGTCAGCTGATTTGAAGCAACAAGTTTTACTTATAGAAATAGCTTATTAATGCTTCAATGTACAAAACGTACTGATGACCTTGGTAATTACCCTGTTTTTCTAAACAACTCCTCTTACTTTTGGGACTGTCTTAACATCCTTAATAGCAATTAAACCATTGTTGCAGGCTTTAGTTCGTATGGACAGGCACATACCGTACAATCAGCGTATGCGAAGAGTCAACGAAGTAATTCAAGAGGTAAACAAATAAACAAGAGACGACCGTTGTGGCGCAGCGGGCGCAGGTCCGCCTGCGACGCAGAGGTTGCGGGTTTGATTCCCGCCTCGGGACAAATGTTTGTACGATCTACAAATATTTGTTCCGGGTGTTCTGGGTATTTTCTATATATTATGATAAAAACTATCTATTTATGTATTGTATTGTATTAAATATATATCAGTCATTTAGTACCCATAATACAGCTCTGTTTAACAGCATCTTACCTTGGGGCTAGATGTGTGGATTGCCCAGCATTATTTATTTATTTAATAGTTTCTTATTATATTCATCGACTTTTTTGGTACACAGATTTAAAAAAATCTTTTTAAGTATCTATAGTTTAATTAACAACTTTGTAAATATTACCGATTGGGCGTGTGGTGGTAAATTAAAATTTAAACAATGCTTATTCCACTTTTTCCAGTTGGCGTTAACAAAATGCCAGAACACAGTGATCGGTATCCCAGGTCGACTGAAGGGCATATCTGGGGGCGAGATGAAGCGGCTTTCCTTCGCTAGCGAGGTCCTGACCGACCCGCCTCTGATGTTCTGCGATGAACCTACGTCCGGTCTGGACTCCTTCATGGCGCAAAACGTTGTTCAGGTAAGACTAACTAAGCTTTAGCTGATCCACAATAAAACATAGTTCCGAAGCTTTGGATCAAAATTTCGTGCAATTCTTACTATGAATCACTTTAAGACGGTACGTGACAATGAAAGTGCATGGTACCTAGGTGCTTCGTATTTTGTTCGGCGGAAGTTTGGGACAGACATTTTCATGGCAGGCTTGCAGTCTAGCAAAACTATCTAGCGAACCGAACCATGTGTGTGAGAGACGAGACAGACAAACTCTGAAGTCATCTGTAAGAATATAATCCTGAAAATTATGTGTTGTCAATAAATACTTTACTTTCTTTCTTTAGGTGCTAAAAAGTCTGGCGCAAAAAGGCAAGACTGTCGTATGCACCATTCACCAGCCGTCTTCGGAGCTGTATGCGATGTTCGACAAGCTCCTTATCATGGCGGACGGCAGGGTCGCCTTCCTCGGCTCACCTGACCAGGCCACTGACTTCTTCAAAGAGTAAGTCATCCTTAGCTCCTGAGAATAATTCGGCCAGGGCGAAACTGTCAAAACTGCATTTTAGCAAAAATGTTTCTGATACCCACCCGTTGTCTGCCATATAGGTTCTTAGTGTGAGCGTCTAGCGGGATTAGGAATACTTATAATTCTTATGACGTAATAAGACCAGTCACTAATGTTATTATCATCATTATCATCATACTATTATCTTGCTTCGTAGCATGTACACTAAAACATCGGTTATATATCTGCAGAATATAGTGGACAAAAATCATTTTTGCATCAGACAAAACGTTATCTTCAGAGCCTTATTATTAAAAGACTACTTTTTTTTTTAATTTGATGTTTTTGTGTCCAGCCTTGGTGCAGCGTGCCCACCAAATTACAACCCAGCAGACCACTTCATCCAATTACTGGCGGGAGTACCGGGCCGGGAGGAGGTGACGCGACACACCATCGACACCGTGTGCACCTCCTTCGCCAAGTCCGAGATGGGCTGCAAGGTGGCTGCTGAGGCGGAGAATGCTCTCTATCAACAGGTAACATAAGACACAGTCCAATTCATCCAGCTCCTAGCAGTAGGGCCAGAGGAGCTGCTGTAGTTGACACAATATTGATACTCCTTTGCCAAAACCGGGATGGGCTGCAAGGTGGCTGATGAAGCGGAAAATGCTCTCTATGAACAAGTAACATAAGACACAGTCCACTTCATCCAGCTGCTAGCAGGTCCTCCTGCTACTGCTCAGAAGAACTGACCCACTATTGACACTCCTTCGCCAAGTTCGAGATGGGCTGCAAAGTGGCTGCTGAAGCGGAGAATGCTCTCTATCAACAGATAACATTAGATACCGACCACTTCGTCCAGCTTATTTATTTATTTATTGGTTGTTTGTAGCGTAAGATCCAGTCAGGCTGGGTGGACGCGGCGTGGACGGGCGTGGCGGCGATGCGTGCCAGTCGCTCCCCGTACAAGGCGTCGTGGTGGGCGCAGTTCCGGGCAGTTCTGTGGCGTTCCTGGCTCTCCGTTACCAAGGAGCCGATGCTGATCAAAGTGCGCTTTTTACAGACCATCGTAAGGGCACTTGTTTACTTTTTATCACGTAGAATAATGGATCACTTAGGACGATGAGTCACCGAGTCAATGTTCCACCTAAGATAATAGATCACCTAGGATAATGGGTCACTAGGACAAATAGGTCACCTAGGTCAATGGGTCACCTAGGTCAATGGGTCACCTAGGATAATGGATCACTAGAAAAATGGATCACCTAGGACAATGTGTCACCTAAGATAATAGATCACCTAAGATAATAGATCACCTAGGATAATGGGTCACTATGACAAATAGGTCACCTAGGTCAATGGGTCACCTAGGTCAATGGGTCATCTAGTTCAATGGGTCACCTAGGATAATGGATCACTAGAAAAATGGATCACCTAGGATAATGTGTCACCTAGGATATTAGATCACTTAGGATAATGGGTCACTTAGACAATCGGTCAGCACTATTCTTTATTATAGCCATGGAACGTTTGTGGACGTAGCCTGGCTAAGTTCATAAAAGAACAACGAAATAAAGAACTGTTCCGCGGGTCATTATTTTGATCGGTGTCTGCTAGTGGCAATTGCAAGTGTTCCCGTGCTTCGGAGGGCAAGCTAAGCTATCGGCCCCGTGTTTTCCTGAACGATTATAACATTCCACAGATGGTGTCTATCCTGATCGGCGTGATCTACTTCGGACAGAACTTGGATCAAGATGGCGTGATGAATATTAACGGAGCTATATTCATGTTCCTCACCAATATGACCTTTCAGAACATCTTTGCTGTTATTAATGTAAGATTCTACTGGTATTATAAACTACTATGATGCCTGTGACTTTGTTTGCGTGGAACTAGGGTACCGTCCTTCTTTCGGGATAAAAAGTAGCATATGCCTTATTCCCGAAGGTCTGCCTGCGACGCCTCTTACGTCGCGGGTTCGATCCCCGCCTTGAAACAAATGCTTGTACGATCTGCAAATATTGGTTCCGGGTGTTCGTATTTTCTATGTATAATAAAAATATACACCACACTGAAGCTTTATGATGAAGAGGGATCATTAAAAAAAAGCTAGGAACCCAGCCGAGTTTGTTGCCAGATTCTTCTAGGCTGGGGCGCGTGGAACTGTCGTAAATTCACCTAGCTTTAAGACGTTTCAAAATGATCCTTGTGATATGATTGAATAAATATTTTTTTTACTTACTTGTATATTTTTCTATGTATTGTATTATATTAAGTATATCAGACATCTAGTACCCATAACACAAGCTCTGCTTAGCTTGCGGCTAGTTGATGCTGTGTGGATTGTCCAGGATTATTTATTTATTATTTTATCATCTACCAGTTTACATCTGGGTAGCGAAAATACATTTAAATGTAGGTAGATTTACATTTAGAAGTGATTTCAAATTTAATTGTCATCAGGTATTCTGCGCAGAGCTGCCAATATTCATCCGAGAGCATCACTCAGGGATGTATCGAGCTGACGTCTACTTCTTATCGAAGACGTTGGCTGAAGCTCCCGTCTTCGCGACCATACCATTGGTCTTCACCACGATAGCGTATTACATGATTGGCCTGAACCCTGACCCGAAAAGGTTCTTAATAGCGTCGGGATTGGCTGCTCTCATCACCAACGTTGCTACTTCCTTTGGTAAGTTCTTATTTAGAATGAAAGAAAAAGACATTTATTCTGGTTGCACACAATGTTGTAGTATAAGATAGATACCATACCATTGGTCTTCACCACGATGATAGCGTATACATGATTGGCCTGAACCCTGACCCGAAGAGGTTCTTAATAGCGTCGGGATTGGCTGCTCTGATCACCGACGTTGCTACTTCCTTTGGTAAGTTCTTATTTAGAATGAAAGAAAAAGACATTTATTCTGGTTGCACACAATGTTGTAGTATAAGATAGATACCATACCATTGGTCTTCACCACGATGATAGCGTATACATGATTGGCCTGAACCCCGACCCGAAGAGGTTCTTAATAGCGTCGGGATTGGCTGCTCTCATCACCAACGTTGCTACTTCCTTTGGTAAGTTCTTATTTAGAATGAAAGAAAAAGACATTTATTCTGGTTGCACACAATGTTGTAGTATAAGATAGATACCATACCATTGGTCTTCACCACGATGATAGCGTATACATGATTGGCCTGAACCCTGACCCGAAGAGGTTCCTAATAGCGTCGGGATTGGCTGCTCTGATCACCAACGTTGCTACTTCCTTTGGTAAGTTCTTATTTAGAAAGAAAGAAAAAGTCAGCTAATCTGGTTTCACACAATGTTGTAGTATAAGATAGATTGATATTTACTACGATAGCGTATTACATGATTGGCCTGAACCCTGACGAAGAGGTTCTTAATAGCGCCAGGATTGGCTGCTCTGATCACTAACGTGGCTACTTGTTTTGGTAAGTTTTATCTAGATATTAAAAAGAAAGATAAAATACATTTAATCTAGACACACACAAATAGCACATACAGTAGAATAATAATGTGCCCAGGAACTGCATGGTATCATTCCACCATCTCCTTTTTATCAACGGACTAGCAGACGTACGGCGCAGTACCACCCCGTACCTTGTCAGTATACCACCCATTCGCACCAAGCGCTACAGCTCAACATTTATTATGCGAACTGCCAAAGTGTGGAATACTCTGCCGTCTTCTGTTTTTCCTAAAAACTATAATCTGGGCCTCTTCAAGGCTAGAGTGAATAGGTGTCTTATAGACCTTCGTGCTCCACCGTCGGCCACATCATCGCTTACCACCAGGCGAGACTGTGGCCATACGAAGATTTATTAAGTTATTCACGATAAAAAAAGACGTGATCACCTCGGTGGCGTGGTGGGTGAGTGCCCGGTTGAAAAGCGAGAGATTGAGTTGTCGATTCCCGCTATGGGACAAACGAGTAGATGTAGTTTTTGCAACTTTTTTTTATGATTTACTAAAAAAACGCACTAAAAATTTGAGGTAACCTATCGAACAAAAAAATAATAAATAATGCTGAACACACAGCATCATCTAGCCCCAAGGTAAGCTGCTGTTAAACAGAGCTGTATTATGGGTACTAGATGACTGATATATACTTATAATACAATACAATACATAGATAGATATTGTTTATTATATATAGAAAATATCTAAAACACCCGGAACAAATATTTGTAGATCGTACAAACATTTGTCCCGAGGCGGGAATTGAACCCGCAACCTCTGCGTCGCAGGCGGGCCTGCGCCCGCTGCGCCACATCGGTCGTCAATAATCATCAAATTCAATTCATAATTGGCGAAGAAATCGTCAAACGTACAAAAAAACATAAAGTTGAATTGATAGCCCTCCTAGCTAGCTCCTTTTTGAAGTCGGTTAAAAATACGTCGTATGCTGATCTGACACGTGCCTCCAATTTTAGAATGAAATAAGTGTCCTTCTTATTAATTAATTAAAACTTAACCTTTATCATAATTGATTAAAATAGTATGTAAATACGTACTTTATTAACCAAAAGGCCAGTTTTAATAATAATTTTGGCACATCAAAAATATGTCTAAAATTTATAACCAAAAATATGCAGTTGGCCTACCAATGAGGAAACCAATTTTGATTTTTTTTACTCATACTTATGCTGTAAGGCCTTATAAAAAAATTGGTTTCCGCATAAGTGCATTTTTTTGCATAATTTTAAATAACATTTTAATGGAAAAAAACCTCTTCTTGACAGATTAAGCACGATTGTTTGTTATACACACGCCGGCAAAATTAGGGGAACACAGCTAAAATCATTAGTTTATTTATATAACTGATTTTAACTGTCATAACGTTTCGCCTGTGTTCCCCTAATTTACACAATTTTGCCGGCGTGTGTATATAGAATTACTGCGCAAAATATAGAAAAAAATATTAAATAACCTAGCTGACACCGCTAACTTAATACCCTGTTACTACAACCCGTGCAACTTAAATGCGGACTTTGCTAGTGTTAATTATTTTTATTATTTCAAATTAGTTTTTTTATAAATAAAATAATAATATTATATTTAAAAACTAAAGGAAATTTGGCCGGATTTAATAATAAAAAATAATAGGCGGTCACACCACGGGTTGTGTAGCCTGTGCTGTGCAAAACATAAGCCTGCCATGTTTTGACTAATTATAATGCCTCTTCTCTGACATCATCACTTTATAAGTAAACTAAAAGAGATATACTACCAAATTTCTTGGGAATCAATGTATACCAAAAAGTTAAAAATTCAAAAAACATTTGAATTTGTGATTGGTGGGACTAACCCGTCAGGGAATACCAGCTGTGACTGCGCTTGTTCATGGCACAGTTTCTACCTGCGCTGGTAACAAATGTTTGCATAATCTGTAAATATTTGTTACGGATACTATAAGACAAGTATTTAAAAAATGTATTTAAGTACTTATTTATCTGGTTCTCATTCTACAAGCTTTGTTTAGTTTGGGCTCTGTGGTTTGGGGCTAGATGGAACTGTTTAAAAAGGTCCGCTAATATAAAGCGTCTGTATGTATGACTGGTAAGTATTAGAAAGCCCTTCTGCGTATAACGTGTCGAAATATTGAACAATTTGAATACCTAATCGTTAAATTAACATTCAAACACCTTAAATTATTGCGTAAAAATATTTTCGAGAATATGATTCATGTTCATCATTAATTAGGTACGTACTTAATGGGGTTTTAATTATCCGTTACAAAATAAACGTTCGTATTTCATAACATTTATTGTTTGTATCAAGGTGATTGACCATCAATAGTTAGTCTACGGGATATATAATATTATGTTGTAATTTTTTTCTGTCATGAAAAATCATCAAGTAGCGTAGGTATACTTAGTTTATAATATTACCTACTTGTATATAAAAAAACATTAATTCTGCTGACTCTACACTAGAGTTTCCTGTTTCGTGTGTAGGTACAGTCAGCAAACTGTAAAGGTCAGGTGCAATGAACATCTCAGATAGGTACCTATCGCGTTAAGAAAAAGTTTAGACAACGAGTTTCAAATTCAGGTTTATCCAATGAAAGGCCAACTTACAATGACCTTGAATCTGGCTTCAACTACCTTTTATTATTCTGTGCTTCAACTAAACGGATTGACCTGCAACGCAACACAAGACTTGCGAGCAAAGTGTAACCGTTTTAGGAAAATCGGAACTTTCTCACTTCGGGCTTCGGTTTATCAGTGCACGACTGTGTTGTATCACTGACTGGCCGACTAACTGACTAACACTGACTGATTAATATTAACACAATTTAGATTAATATGGTTTTCTCCTAAATTCTCCTAATCCTAAGGTCAATGTTATGTTATTACATATCGAGCTGCAGCGATTTATCAAGATGCGTAACAAGTAGCCTTCATATTAACCATTTATCACAAAAAGAGAAACTAAATTAACATTTTCGAGTAATCTATATGTAAATAGTGTCATAACTACGTGTTTTATAAAATAGACCTATTTTCCAACCTGATTTTTATTGACCCGTAGGTATACACATACTTATAGCACACATAAATATGAATTAAGTTAAAATGAAAAAGGTTCAATAAGCTTCTTGCTAAATCTATACGAATATTAAAAAGAGGAATGGTTTTGTATTTTTGTTTGTAACGAATAAACTCAAAAATTCCGAAAAGTCCGCTTGCAAACATTCTTTCACCATTAGCATGCTACATTATCCCTGACTGACATAAGCTATTTTTATGTCCACCCGTGAGAAGCCGGGACAGGCCGCTTACCATGCTACATTCATCAGTCATCCCTGAGTGACATAGGCTATATTTCGTGTCTGTTTGAAGCCGGGATAGGTCGCTAATGATAATATAAAATCTTAGCGATACTGACTGATAAGCAACGCACTATTTATGACGTAAGTCCAAGAGATGAAATTTGGAGGGTGTTTGCCTTCTAAAGTATAAACAAGGTGCAAACAAGGTCGTTTGTTATAAAAGTCATTGGGTGCAAATAACAAAAACCCAAAATTTAACTCCTAGAAGACAAAGCAGAAGGAAATGAAATGAAATTCTTTATTGCCGAAGTAAGAGATACAATCATTCAGTAGGTACTTAAAATGAGCGCTACAATTACAACAACTCGTCATAATTTAAGTTGTTTACATCAGCGTAGACATAGGTAGAGGATAAAGATGTATGTAAAAATTCAACGTGGACAAAGTCGCGGGGTGTTCCACTAGTAGTTTTTGAATAAATCTATTTAGTTTCACTAAATTTGTCATAAATGTTTATAGGCCCTTCGTTAAAACGTTAGAAAAGCGTGATTTTTATATAACCATAACATTAACCCCCATTCCAAGTACCTATTTTGAAAATCGTTGCATAGTTCTCTGTAACTTATTAGCGTTACCTACTTAGTGACTACTGAATAGTAATAAATGAAATAATTGATGGACATTTCATACAACGCCATCTAGCCTTAAACTAAGCTGTGGGAATCACATATGTTTTTTTTTTGTAAATCTTACCTAAATACTTAACTTACATTATAACACCCAGACGCAAAACAAACAGCTACGTTTATCACACAAAATATGTTTGTTTTGAGTGGAAATTGAACCCACAACCTGACTTAACTAAGCTTTCCTATTCTGCGCTAAATCGCAGAAGGTAGAGCCCCCAACTGAGTTATCAGTCAATTAAATTAGTATTTCAATATTTTATGCGCATTCATTAGAGTTTGAGTGATTTTTATGGTTATAAATAAATATTGACATCCTCCTTTAGAACAGGTTAGAAAATAAATAACAATCAACTGGCCGATTAAATAATGGGCAAATTGATTTAAAGTACCGAATCAGATACTGTAGCAATGATTTATAGTTAATCAACTGTCGTAAAAACTGTGTTTAAAATTATGATACACTTACATTAATGAATTTTGGTAGTTTATCTTTAGTTGTAAGTGAAATCGTGTAATGGTAGCATCAGTACCTACCGTTTCACGAAACGTTGGTGGATGATATTACAAATATATCGCTCTACTTTCTAAAAACCTTTAACTTTTCATCACACAATATAGGTGTCACTCTGAAATATCTCTTTCAATACAAGCTATAGTCTAAACTGGCAAGAGAGAAAGAGAAAATCGATAAACTTTTGTAAACCTTTTGTTTTTTGTTTCTGTGACTGCAGAATATCACACTGAACAGATTTGGCTGAAATTTAAAACATAAACTTACAATGACCGGGAATAGGACACTTTATATCTCGGAAAAAAGTACGATTCCCGTTTCCAAGCGAACAAAGTCGCGGGCAACAGCTAGTGTTACATAATTTTATGTCGGTTTTCACGAAGATAATTTAGTGATAACTCGATAATTACGATTTAATTAGCTTTTATATTTTAAATGTAAACCAGCCCCCCGATTGCCTAACTCGGTTTCAATCCGATTTCAATCATCGAACTGTCAATAAGCTGTCACATTCATACAAAATACGTCAGTTTTTGATTGAAATCAAGTGAAATCGATTGCAACCAAATTACACAATCGGGGGGCTGATTAAACAAGCTTAAGATATTTTTAAAAGCAAGGCCGTTATAAATTAATCTTTCACAGGATACTTGATATCATGCGCGAGCAGCAGCGTCAGCATGGCGGCGTCTGTGGGTCCGCCCATCATCATACCCTTCATGCTGTTCGGAGGATTCTTCCTCAACTCTGGGTAAGTATTCCCATGCCGTGTCATCGATGACGGGGGCGTGACGGGCTAAGCGGTGCCTACATTTTTAATATAAAACAAAATCGCTTCCCGTCTGTCGTTCTGTTTGTATATATACTATCTATAAGTGTAAACTAGAAATATTAATCTTTCTCTTCAATCACTCTAAAAGAGTAGTAGAGTTCTCTGTGATAGAGCTCGTCCGGGGAAGGACTACCACCATACCTATTTCTGCCGCCAAGCAGTAATGCTCGCATTGATGTGTTCCGGTGTGAAGGGTATGGTGTCCGGTGAAATTACTGGCACATGAGTCTTTCGATCTGAGCCTCAAGGTGGCAACCCGCGAGTGATACCTCTGGTATTGCAAGCGTCCATAGGCTGCGGTAACCGCTTACCATCTTGTGGGCCGTACGCTTGGTTGCCACTTCAGTTGTATATAAAAAAAAAAAAAAACTCTATGAGAACCGCGTTAAAATCTGTTGCGTGTGCACTTCACACATCTAGTGTTAATTAGATTAGGTATTTTTTATCGTGCTACCAATTTCGTAACATGATTTATTTTATCCATGTCTCGCCTTGAAACTTTCGCCTCGGAAAAAGTGAAACGTAAACTCGCCCCTCCGCAATAACTTTTGGGATGTCTCACCTAGCGTAGAAAGTTGCGGACAGGATATAAAATGGCTAAGTTATAATAGGAGGGTAATTGAATAACAATTCAACAGTTCCGTGCCGCCATATCTCAGCTGGATATCATACTTGTCATGGTTCCGCTACGGCAATGAGGCGCTGCTCGTGAACCAGTGGTCTGGCGTAGACAATATCGCCTGCACGCGAGAAAACTTCACCTGCCCTGCGTCGGGACAAGTCGTGCTCGAGACGCTCAGCTTTTCGGAGGTATGTATCTTACCTCAGCTAAGTGTAGAACTGCCCTAGTCCTAATATAGTAATGTAGTGTTACTAGTAAACCATTGGACCAGGCCCTAGTTTATGTAATTCGGTTGCAATCAATTTTACTAGATTTTAATCAAAAACTTATTTATTTTTTATATTGTTGATAAGCTACGGCGTAGCCAACCGTAGCTGCTACGGTTACATGCCAACAACCTGTAATGTACTTGCCTACAAAAATATAAATTCGTTCATGTATCATTTTATCATATTACAGGCTGATTTCACAATGGACGTGGTGAATATGGTGCTACTCTTCATTGGCTTCCGTCTGCTGGCGTACATCGCGTTGGTGCTGCGCGTGCGCCGCGCTAAGTGATCGCAACATACAACACGATGTTATATCATTTTAGTTACTTATTACTAGTGTTATAGCTATTTTTTAATTCCGTTCCAATAAATGTAATGAGATCCTTCTAAATATCCGATTTACGAATTATAGCTAGTATGAACAAATTACGAGGTATAAATGAAATCAATTGAATAAAATGGATCATCATCATTGTCAGCACACTGATGGGTGGATATAAGCTGACAATGATGATGATGAACAAAGCAGGGACTCATCAGCCTTCTGATGTTCCCACTGTTGGGACACTGGCCTACTTTCGGGCAAGAGTGATTAGGATTTAATCCACCACGCGGTGATTAGGGACTCATTCTACTAAAAAAATGTGCAAACGAAACACTGATGAACGATCGCTTTTCGTGATATAAGTAGCTGTAGACGCAACAGTCAACAATCTAACGATCGATCTAAGGATTTTAGTTGAATGTTGAAAGCCATGACAGAGGCCTTCGGGCGGTCTAGAAAATCTGTCACCAGAGTTGGCCACTGACTCATACGAACGAACGAAGCTGAATGTTCAGTTCGTCCAATAATTTAGTAGCTTTTTGGGTAAAATCGAATCGCGATTGATGTTGAACAGTGTCTGAAAAGCCAGTACATGTAAACAAATATTATAAATTTACCTACCTCAAAATATTAAGTTAATTGTGATGTAAGAACGTAATTATGATCTGAAATAACCCAAATTGTAAGTTTATCATCACACCGTCACATGACATAAAAAAATATATTTTATGAAAGTGTCATGGCACATAATAGTCATGGCTAGCTTTCAAATGTAGGTATAACAAATTGGAACACTGATCTACTCTCTCGAGAGAGTGATTGGAGTTGAATCCACCAGAGATCCAATATACATAATAGTTAGTATAATACAGAGATACCTGTGTGATTATTTTGCCATTGGTTTATATACTTAAATTAAACAAATATAAATAAAATTATGTTTTTTATTCAATCTATCATGTCACACTGCTGAGCAAAGGTCTCTCACAGTCTTTCACTAATCCTGATCCTTGGTAGTACATAATTATACAGTAAGATCTTAATGGCAACTTGAGTGGTTTGTCTTTGTATGTTTATTCGAGCATAATTATCTAACCGTTGGCTTTGATCTGTAGGTCGCAACTTGGTTGCAATCTGATTTCAGCGAAGTGTCAAAAAGTTGTCATATTATATCTATACAAAATACGTCAGTATTGATTGAAACCAAGTGAAATCGATTGCAACCGAATTACATAATCGTCCCTCTGATCTACATGTAAATAATAGGTCGACAGATTGAAAAATTTGCTGGTAAAAGAGAAAGACTAATAGCAAATACAATACAGCAAATATCTCAGAAACCTCTTACAAGGGGTTTTCTTAGAGGTTTTTTATGTAAATAACTGAGTCTGCAATGTTTTCTGTCGCCGTTTTAAAAATGTGTTTATTCGCACATAGTTTATTTATAACAAAAAATTCATTATTCAAGGTCGGGATTCAAACACACGACCTTCAATTTTTATATTATTCTTTTGTGTACCTCATAATTTAATATTTTATATTTCGGTCGTCGCGAGATCCTCGGTTCGAGGCGAACTTGTAATAATTTAATATTTTTAATGCAATTTTAAACAAGATAATTAATTATTGTTTTGTTAATTCCATAAAACCTATTTGCATGTTCATATCATTGGATACTTGTTAAGTAGGTAGGTATTACTAGTATATACAATTTTATTGTGTAACCCAAGTAAGGTATAATGTTTATATAAGCACGTTTTGTAAAGATATTTGTGACATAAAATCGTTTTAAAATAAGTTGTTTTTATTTTATTTATCAGTAGCCCCGCCCCGGCTTTGCACAGGTGATTAATCTACGTCTATACCTTGATCTTGAAACACTCTATCTATTCCTGAAAACCACATTAGAATCCGTTCCGTAGTTTAAAAGATCTAAGCGTCAGTCGCTTAGATCGGGTCGCTTAGTCAAGGGCGGAGGAGCGACTTCATTTTATACTTACTACCTACTTAATTATGTAAAGATATCCTACATTATCTTAACCTTCCTTTAGCATACACATAATAGTACATTATGGTACTAGTGTCACAGAATAGATATTAGGTGTAACATTGGTTATTACCGCTGATGCGCCATTAGGCGAGGGTCTTAAGATAGCCGAGGAAGGTAATCATCAATACACATGTGTATCATACGACGTTTTTCAACACACTTGTGAATATAATAAAAAAAAAACTCATAATAAAAAAACAAAAAAAATCTATAACGCACTAGTGAGTTATAGTAATGAAAAAGTCATAGTTTGATTATGGGTGTCATTCTGTGCCTAATTGCGATGATCATAGAGCCACTTTATAAGCAAGTGTGTTGAAAAGTATATAACACGTAAATAGTCAAATTGTCCAGCCCCCCGATCGCGTAATTCGGTTGCAATCGATTTCACTTAGTTTCAATCAAAAACTAAGTATTTTGTTTAAGGCCCATACCCCACCTAAAGTGGCGCCGCCACCTTATTTATCTTATTATTCCGTTTAACAAAGGAATTTTCAAAAATCCATCGACTTGTTTGTGATACCTATCATAAGCTTTTTTTTAATGCCTCTGTAATAGTTTTATTCTATTTAGTTTAGGAAGAGATACGAAAATAGATTTTGGTGGCCACCAAGGGCAACTGCGTATCTCTGCCTAAACTAAATAGAATAAAACTATTACAGAGGCATTAATAAAAAGCTTATGATAGGTATCACAAACTGGTCGATGGATTTTTGAAAATTCCTTTGTTAAACAGAATAATAACATAAAGTAGGTGGTGGCGCTAGTTTAGGTGCTGTATGCGCCTTAAATGTGACAGCTTATTGCCAGTTCGCTGATTGAAATAGGATTGAAATCGAGTTACGCAATCGGAGGGGCTGATCCCGCACTAGGATTGTGTCATACCATACACCATCCTGTGTCGTTTCAGAAATTTACACAAATTGGTATGCAAGTTATAATATACTTAACACACCCAGAACAGTAACAAATATTTGCAGTTAAGGCTAACATTGCCTGCAGTAGGATTCTTTTTTTTGTTCATGGCCCACTAGGTGGTAAGCGGTTACCGTAGCCTATGTACGCAAGATATCACTTGCGTGTTATCACCCTGAGAGGTTAGATGGAAAGTCTCATGTGCCTGTAATTTCACCGGAAACCATACCCTTCGAACCGGAACACAGCAATGCGAGCATTACTGCTTGTCGGGAGAAATTGGTATGGTGGTAGTCCTTCCCCGGACGAGCTCTCGGCCACTTGTGCTAAGACTTGAAATTTTTTTTTGTCATAAATATTTTGTATTTAATTAAATTAAAGTTCAATGAGTTTTAGAGAAACTAAATAGCCAGATTAATTGTAATTTTCTGTTGAGTATGTCTGTACGTTCTTTTTTTAAAGTTATTATGAATCTTAAAATATTTATTGACTTAGGCGAGATTCGAACCCTTTAGCGACATCTAGCAACCTTTCGCTAGATACCTACGCGATGATCCTGTAAGTAATATTTAAAAAAAGGTTAGCATTCTTTTTCATTAATTTTAGCAAAAGAAAATCGATCACTATAAAAATCAATAATCAATTTTTGTTTTTATTTAACGAAAACCATTTAAATGTAAATTAATATGTATATTGTTATTGATCAAGAGCATAGAATAAATATAATGTAAAGCGGACAAAGACCTTAGACAAAAGTCATTGCGGACGCAACACAACGCAATACGAAGCTTTTATTTTCCCTTGAACTTGTTACATCTAATCTAATTAAGAGCACGCAACACAACACAACATTTCATTCTGTACCCGAAACAAGAACTTATGAGCCCGTTTTCAATGCTGCAAATGTTGTACGCGGCGTAATTTACTGCGCGAGTATAGTTCGCACAGCGGATCTAGGCTTCCGTGAAGTAAAACCGTTTGTGATGCGCAAAGACAATTTAGTTTGAAAAAGCTCCATTACGCATCAAAACGGCTAATTTCACGACGGCCGAGATCCGTTGTGAGAACTATACCTACTGGAGTTTACCCATCTAGACCTGTTTCATTCAACGTTTTCATTATTCTAATTGCATGGTCAGGCATGGCGCTTAACATCAGACGATCGACTTTACAGACTCGTTATTTGTGCAAAAAAAAAACAGCCTTGCACGCGAGCATGCGTAGTAAAACCGCGCACTTATGTACCTATGACAAGCGTATCTTAATCTACATTGTATTTTTGGGACACCTTGTATAAGTACGTGGAAATCGATAGTGTACGTGCTTTATCATTCAGTAGGTAACGAAAACAGACAAAAAGTAGAGAAAACTAAAGCAAAATTATATCGCATCCCACTGGCGGTCACCCATCCAAATCATGAGGATTTCACACGTTGCTGAAATTCGCAGTCAGCTGCGCCACGAGTGACGAGTGACGAAGCCAGCATAAATTATCCGTCTCTTTCACATTAGGTAGGTACTTACTTAGGTAGGTAGTAGGTACTGCTCATTTGCTCCATATCTATCTAGAGGTATTGCGGAAGCTTAGCAATAATTCCTAGGGTTGTCACCGCTGGCTATTATTTTATTACTTTTATCACAGCCTGACAACAGTAACTGCTCTATAAAGGCCTGTATTAATAATACCTTCTATCTACTACTATAGGTAACACACCTACTGGAGTACATCATCATGTACATCATAATTCAACGGGTGGACATAGGCCTCCCCTAGAAAGACGACAAATCTCAGCCAGATTTTATAAAGGTCTGTATTATTATGTACCTACCTATATCTACTAAGTATTATAAATACTGGTGGAAATTATCATCTTCATCATCATTATATCAGGCAATAGATGTCCACCAGAGAAAAAACAACAGCTGCCCCCCCTACCATGAACTCTTAGAGCGATTCAAATTAGGACCTAAACTGAATTGTCAAAAAATTTTGTACCATGCATGACTTCAATAATTATATTATTAATTTCAAGGTACAAATTATTTTGACAATTATTCAGTTTAGGTCCTAATTTGAATCGCTCTAAGAGTTCATGATATGGGGACTGATTAGCTGACCCGCTGTTTCTGTCATTGATAAAAGTAATCAATAAAGAGCATAATTATTATACCTTTTCAAATTAGTATAATACTCGTCTAAGAGTTATGAAATTTATTCACTAGACAAATATTTCACATGTTTTACCTTGTTTGCCTAGATAACGTTTGAATAAATATAACTTATTATATATACCTGAGTACTAGCTGTTGCCCGCGACTTCGTTCGCCTGGAACTTGGGAATGGTACTTTTTTCCGGGAACAAACAGTAGAAGAACAAACATCCAAACATCCAAACTTTCGGATTAATAATATAAGTGTCACTTTGTTGCTAGTTTTTGTTGATTTTGAGAAACCAAATATTCGGCATTTGATGGTACTTTATACAATGTGCACTGAAACTAATGAAATATAATGTGTGAATGTTCCACAATGTAGAATACCAGAGTTACTAAGGATTTACATAAAATAACCGTTTTTAACCTGTCAAGCACATGAACCTGCAATTCCCGTAGACCCTCTACGAAACCAGTTATAGGACCATTTTTTAATATACTTTATTGTTATCAAGTCATTGATAACAATAAATAAATAAATAAATAAATAATGCTGGACAATACACACAGCATCAGCTAGCCCCAAGGTAAGCTGCTGTTAAACAGAGCTGTAGCTGTAACAATAGGAAGGTTACATGTCATTTTATATGTCTAGGTGGTTAGGTACCAAAGATTTTTAATAATAATAATAGCAAAGTAGTTAGGTACATTGTGCCTACCTTAAATAGTTCAACTACATAATGTGATGTAGTAATCTAAGTAGGATGAACTGTTCATAACTTTGAATTGTCCATTAGACAGCCCTAGTTTTGCCCGCGATCCATTGCCCGCTGACCCGTCGTGAGTGTGCTGTATCAGATGTCTCGTATACGTTACATGAAAACCGAAGCCTCACAACGTAGCTGTCACATCGTTTTCCATCCACCACTCACCACTATTTGGGTTATCTACCTCTATTCAAAGTAGAGCAAGATCTAGGCTCGTAGAGCAAAAATAGCTCAGATTTAAAACTGATCTTAGAATATCCATAATGGATATTCTAAGAGTTAGGTCATTGAGTCTTGCCTGGTCTGCACCTATTTTAAGCGACTATATGTTTTTTTTATGTTTGTTACGCGATTTCTCCGCTAATTATGAATATATTTTAATGATGTTTGTTTGATAGATAATAATTTAGAATATAAATTTTATCGAAATCGTTTCAGTACTTAATGAATAATTCATAAAAAATGTGTCAACAACTACATCGTCGCGTATTACCACAATCTGCACGAAACATTTTTTTAGGCTTGAAGTCGTTTTTTTGTTACTTTTGGTAGTAAGTAAAGTTTATTTTGTTTCTGACAGATTTTGTTTTTTCTATATATTGATACATCCAAAATGACATCTTTGGTCAGAGTCGAACCCACAGCCACTCGCTTCGCAACCTGATACTTACCTACCAAGCCACCAAGACCGTCGTAGTTTAAACTTAAGTGAGACTGTCCATAATATGCACCCACTTATATCGAATTGGGTTGTTTCCGCTTGGGAACATTAAGATTAACACATCGTGCTATAGAATAACTGGCTCTGGAAATTTAGGAAAGATCTGGAATGTTCCATTCATCCAGCTGGAATAGGTACATAATCCATCAGGTTTTAGAGTAGTAGAGTTCTTTGTGATAGAGCTCGTCCGGGAAAGGACTACCACCATACCTATCTCTGCCGCCAAGCAGTAATGCTCGCATTGCTGTGTTCCGGTTCGAAGGTATGGTTTCCGGTGAATTAATTACAGGCACATAAGACTTTCCATCTAACGTCTCAGGGTGGTAACACGCAAGTGATATTATGATGTTGCATGCGTACATAGGCTACGGTAACCGCTGATTATCCAGTGGGCCGTACGCTTGGTTGTCACTATAGTGGTATAAAAAAAAGTATAAATTAACCTAGTAATTTAGGAAAGATCTGGTACCTATAGATATTCCATTCATCCACTAGGTTTATAAATAAATATATAGTATAAATAATCATAAATAATGTTGTTCACAATCCATACAGCATCATCTAGCCCCTAGCTAAGTAGAGCTTGTGTTATGGGTAGATACTAGATGACTGATATACTTAATACAATACATAGATAGGTACATAGAAAATACCCAGAACATTTGTCCTAAGGCAGGAATCGAACCTGGACCGGACAATCGCCCGCCGCGTCACATCGGTCGTCAATCATAGATATTCAATCAGGTTTCAATAATTATAAAATGGGTGTTTATGGATAAAGTAAATTATGTTAATTAAATTCAACTCGTTTAATCATAACAGTGCTATAGAAATTTTACCATACCTACTGATGAAAAGGTAGTCGCTAAGCAGGAATGTAGGCCTGTGGACGAAGTGATATTGGAATGTTTTTTTTTAAATTATTATTTAAATTTTGTTTTATTATGTGTAGTCGCTTCTATTTGACGACCGATGTGGCAGAGCGGGCGCAGGTCCGGCTGCGACGCAGAGGTTGCGGGTTCGATTACCGCCTTGGGACAAATGTTTGTACGATCTACAAATATTTGTTTCCGGTGTTCTGAGTATTTTCTACATAATAATAAAAAATATCTATCCATGTATTGTATTGTATTGTATTAAATATATATCAGTCATCTAGTACCCATAAAACAGCTCTGTTTAACAGCAGCTTACCTTGGGGCTAGATGATGCTGTGTGGATTGTCCAGCATTATTCGTTTATTTATTTATGTTTTAGGTATTCTATATTCTGATAATTAAAGGGTAATCAATTCTTAAAACACCGTATTTTAGCACGTAAGTAGTAACCTAATCAAAAAACAATTACTCTTTTGCGTAGAATAAGTATGAATTTAGGTTGGTAGCGTTTACCAATTTTTATTATAATTGACCATTTAAATCCTATATCAGATAAATAAATAAAAACTTGGACCGATTAGGTAGACAAAAATATAGTTTTTATGTTGCTAAGATTATTGACAGGATTTCAAAGTTATTATTACGAGAATAATGCCAGCAATTGTGAAAAAGTTAACTGTGTTAGTGAGCAGAGGTTAAACCATATTTGGGGTTCCGTAGTTTGACAAAAATAAATGTGCGATCATCCGTCTGATCGTAAACTGGCGCGGCGGGCGAAGGTGCGCCTGGCAACGCAGGAGGTTCCGGGTTCGGTTCCCGATTTAGAACAAATGTTTGTCCTATCTGCCAAAATGTCACTATATAAATAAATTAAAAATGAAATTTTTTGGGTGTCCTATCAATCTCTGCTTAGTTTTTGGTTAGATGATGCTTTGTGAATTGTCCAGCATTATTGATTTATTTAATACTAGTAGACCCGGTGCGGTTTCACTCGCGTTATTTTTTTTTAATCTGATTTTTAAACCCTGTGTATTTTCTCAACGTTTAAACCTTCCCTAAACTTTTACAAACATTTCAAGACCAAAATTAGCCAAATCGGTCAAGCTGTTCTCGAGTTTTAGGGAGACTAACGCACAGCGATTCGTTTTTAAATCTAAGAAGAATGTGACGATGATGGGTAATAAATTAATGATTTAGATTAGATAATGTTATACTCAGTTAAAATTATTAGATTGCATCTTAATTATTTCATTTAGATAGCATCTAAATAGGTTATGCATTATACTTATGATTCACATATTTCATAGTTTTGATTTACGTTGAGAAAATCAGCTAATTCTTGCGAATTCCGATATTATTAAATTGTTTACAATAAATAACTCAAACGACAATTATTATTTGAAAATTATAAGAATTTCATCGCTCTCTTTAAAAAAAAACCTTGAAGTGCGGATGAAAATAATTTTAAGGGACCTACCCTTAATTAATTATTATAAAAATCTAGAGGGGGTTGTGGTTCACACCATAAAAAATGACCTAAAAGTTTATTTTTCTAGAACTGGCACGGAATACGAAATGCATTTTTTCCTATGCACCGCCTAATCCATCCCCCAAGCTGTTCAGTATCTTACTGGTTTCCATCTTCTGTAAATTTCTGTATAATTTTGCACTAAATAATTGTATGCGTCTCTATCTAATTATACTGACCGCACCGCTCTAACTCGTAGGGAAATATCGAACTATCGTGCAACGTAGTTGAGCTCGTAAGCGACTGCAGACGACTGCCTCGGTATTTCAAAACTAGAAAGCGTTATGGAGTAAAATGCCCGCGCAAATTACCAATACCAAATTTCATAAATATTTTTAGAAGAAAAACAATTTGTGAAAAATGAGTAAGAAATCTTTAAGTGGTTTAGGGATTAAGAAAAGTGCATTTAAAACGAAGCACATGGAGCTTTCGCCTTTAGAAATTGCGGTAAGTGTTTTATTTTATTTAAACCGTTTTATTTGATACCAAATTATTAGATACATTATAGAGCAAATATTTAACATTAAAAATTTCAGTGACAATATATAAAAAACTCCAAATAGAAACCAGTTCTATGCCTAATTATCAAAGCTTTATTTATACAGCAAAGTTTAAGGATTTTTTTTATGTATTGGAATAGTAAAAACTTTATTACCTTGTAGAAGATAAAAAATCTGATAAATCTAAACCTTTACTTTTCATAATACTATTATGTATTTTTGGGTGAAGGGTTTGACTAATTAAAATATGAATCTTGTTGATGTAAGTAATGCTAGAATATTAAATATATTATTTCAAATAAGAAAGTAAAAAAATAATCATACTGCCTAAAAAAATTAAAATACTTAATGTATAGTTTTTCTGTGAAATACGAAATAAATGTTTCATTTATCTTTGCTCACGCGACTGCTAACTACGTAAGGTACAATACCTAATCTATGTTAAATTTTTCTTGACGTGTTTACTTAGGACAATATGATTGGCGAGTGTTGAAATTAACAGCTTGTTTATTGAGTTGTGACGTCACAGTGACTTTGAGTGATAATAAAAAACTAAAGATTTTATATTAGAAAGATTAAATAACTAGGTAGGTACCTAATATATATTATTGCTATACGTGTGAAGTAAAGCTGTGGGTTTGTGTGAAATGCATATAAAAATCCATTGGTAATGACTGAGATTCGATTTTTGACCATCGTATCGAAAGTCAGTGACCATCTTACTGAGCTAATACTGCTGTTCATCGGGAATAACCTCATTTGTTGAATCGCAGCATTATGTATGTTGTGAACAACAAATTTTGTGAAAATAAAGTCTGATAAAAAATGTTCTTACATTGCTACCACGAGTCAAATTTGATGGCCTCTTGAAACGTTTAAAAACTATTGTGTGTGAGTGTAAATTTGATGGCCCCTTATAACGTTTAAAGAAATTATACGACACGGTATCTAAGAACACTTCAAGGCTTTGTGTATTTTGTATAAAATACCTACTCATATTCTTAATTATTATCACTGCTGCAGCGGTAACTTCTATGGTGAGTAATGATTAAAATATTCAAAAAATTCTAGGCAAACCAAATTGCTCAGACGCGCACTCGGCATATTTTGCTGAATTACACGGATATAAAAACCGGATGGCACGGTGGTAGCGTCATATTTAATTTTTATGACATTAAAATGTGTTTATTTGAACTTTTGTGATACTAAAAATATTGCTGTTAATCGATTTTTATTTGAGTTCATTTTATTTTATTCATTTTTACTAGACATTTGCATGTTTATAATGTAATGGTAGTAACTCTATTTCACCCAAGTTAAAAAATAATGCTTTTGACAACTGTAAACGAAAACGTATCGTCCAGCTGTCAATTTGTACGGAATACTTGTTACTTAGTTCATTTTACACCTTAAAAAGGCGCTGTCAAATTGACAGCTGGAAAATTAACGGCAAGTCGTAAATTTTTTAATAAATGTTACAAACGCTAGATCTTAAATAGTGTGTGATCTAAAATACAGGACACAGGTGTTTATGTATCAAACTATGTATGATACCTACAATTCGCATATTAAAAACATCTAAATGAGAGCACCGGTGGTATAGTGGTAGTGACCCCGCCTTCCGATCCTAAGGTCATGGGTTCAAATCTTTTCGAAAAAATTATGTGCGCAATGCCAGTCTTATACGGTGAAGTCACATCGTGAGGAAACCGGCATGTCCAAGAACTAAAACTTCGAAAGACATGTGCCATCCACCAATCCGCATTGGGTCCGTGTGGTGGATTAAGACCCAATCACTCTCGCCTGAGAGTAGGCCAGTGTCCCAGCAGTGGGAACATTAGAAGGCTGTCATGATGATGACATCTAAATAAATGGGGAGATTATAAAATCTGAACAGTATTTTTTTTTGTATTGTGAGTTCTGTCATAAGTATCACACAAGATAGTATTAAGATTTTATCAGGTAGATTGCAATTATGATATTTCAAAACTTGTTTACAACATTAAGTATAATATTAAGGTGAAAGACATAGATAACTAGATACATTCCATAGCTTTACGATTTTGGAAATGAATTGATTTTGTTAATATGTTTGTTATTCAATCAAGCCGTAAACCGATTCGGATGAAACTTAGAGCGTTATTAATTATAAAAAAATATCTTGGTACCCAACTAAGAAGATTAATGAGATAAAAGGCTCCTGAAAACTCTTTGGTTTGTGTCGATTCCTGTATATAGTGTTTTAACATAACATAATATAAGAAGAGAGAGATGTTGCAATATTAACATTGCTATTAAAGAGTTAAAACTATAGTGGTTAGAAATCATATTAAATTATTAACGGCTATTTACCACTTGAATTTGTCATTTATGCTGACGATTTATGTATTCGTCGAGCAACAGTTTAGCGTGGTCGCTGGCGGTGCCCATGAAGAAGAGCTTCTAAATAGCTTCGGAACGTCAGCATAAATGACAAATTTAAGTGGTAAATAGCCGTTAATAATTTAATATTAACATTGCTGTCCCGCAGCGGGAATTGAACTCACAACCACTTGTTTCTCAACTGAGCACTCTGCAACCGCGCTATGGTTGCGCTGAGGTTGCCTTTTAAACTGATTTGCTGTTGATTTTATAATTTTATTGAAGATGAGATGTTTCAGATTATAACCAGTTTTGAAATATCCGAGTGGGCAAAAACTAAGAAGTGAATGACTGCGAATTTTAATCGTTTAAGCTTTTTATGAGATGAAGAGTTTGCATATTGGATTTGAATAAGTTTTAGTTGACGCCACTGGAGAAAAAAAAGCAGGGTTAACTCCTTGCTTATTGAAATACCTGCTGGGAAATTCAACAGGGGAATATAATTCGTTTAATTTTCCAGGAACTAACACCAGAAGACCTGGTTTCTATAAGGGGTGTAAAACGCTCAGTTCGCTCCAAGTATGACGCCTTGTTTCCCGAAGTAGAAGACATCCTAGGGTCAACGCACTCGCCACGACCCAGCACTCTAGTGTGGAGGGATGTTAGCGTCCACATCACGCAGAAGGGTGGCAAGATGAAGAGACTGGTTAATAATGGTACTTTTAACTAACCTTGGTACCCATAAACGTGAACTCAGGGTATAAGAGAATTTTCTATTTTTAATAAAAAATCTCACTTTTAAAAATGAGTTCACGAATATTGATATCATCGTCATTATTACCAAGTAAGTAGGCATTGTATATGTTTCAACTAGACAAGCTACTAGATCCAAACCTTACCCATTTATGTAATGTCCTATTTCATTCGACGCGTTCATCCGATAGTACCTTACCTACCTAGATTAAGAGAGAAGGTGTTGTCAATATTGCGCTAATCCGATACGGTCGCAAGACGATAGAATAGATGAAAGAGTTATTTATTATAGTTTTTACAATAAAACAACTCATAGTAATACTTATAGTTGTTGTTGTTGTCAGCCTGCACTGTCCCACTGCTGGGCAAAGGCCTCCCCTTTGCCCAGCAGTGGGACAGTGCTGAGCAAAGGCGTTTTGAGTTTTCCAGACTTTGCGGTCTAACGCCAATACCTTCCACTGATCACTGAAGGTGTTGAGTTCGTCTCGCCATCGCTTGCGTGGTATACTTATAGTAAATAGTAAAATTCACAAACCTAGCACATTTATTTTGAAGACAGAATTTTAGATCACAATCTCCATAGATTGTAGACACCTACTTAGAGGTCTGTAAGACCGAGTTTTTTTCTGTAAGCTTCATTGATGCTTTTTCAATCAAAAGGATGTTTAAACGACCTCAAAACAAAAAAAAACAAAAGTGTTCCAATTTCATATTATTCTTTTGTATTGTTTTCTTTCCATGTTTATATATATTTTAGTTTTACCAGAGAACAGATATTAGTGTTTTACTATAATTATTCCGATTCAACTTTATGTTTTTGTTATTTTGTTAGTAAATTTACTTTAATTTTTGGGTTTTAATTTCTAATTTATTAACAACCTATAGTATAATTCTCTCGGCGGATCTAGGCATCCGTCAAGTTAGCCGTTTCGATGCGAAAAGGAGCTTTTTCTAACTAAATTGTCTTTGCATCACAAACGGCTAACTTCACGGATGCCTAGATCCGCCGAGAGAACTATGAAAACCTATCCATTCTCTTATTCGCAGTAAACGGCATTGCGAAACCAGGGACCCTCATTGCCCTAATGGGCCCTAGGTAAGTGCGTATTAATTACATACTTATTATATGGATAATATAGATTGGTCATAATATTATTAAATTTTAATAGCATGGCATGCCTAATTCAATTTCGTAGTAGTTATTTTTTGGTATATTTTGGTTTATAAACACGTAGCATGGCCAATTCTTGTGTAGTTATATATTTTTAGGAATACAATTAAAGTGCTGATGATTATGTTAATTTTATAATAAGTATGGAAACTAATCTACATAATATTTGATTTCAAATATGATCAAAGACTATTGTTGAATAAATAAATAAAATAAAATGATCAGTGTAGAGCAAAACCTTAATATGTTATGTTATGCCACGTTCATAGAATAAAAAACCTGTGTACATTTATTTTATTTAGCTATAATCATGATAAATTGTTAGCTGAAATACTACCTTATTTTTTAAGAACGTAGGTAGCATTCCAAAAAATAAATATTATTATACTGATGCTTATCTGGCTAAATTCGCCACGAGGTCGTAAAGTAGTTTAATTTGCGAGACAGTCATGACCGCTTCAAACTTTTAATTTTATTAAATACTTTTAAGTATTTTGCATATTGTTATGTAGTTATTTAATACAGCTCAAAACTCAAATGACCTAATCAATCACTATAATATATCCTTATAGGCATTGAGCATTAAATAATCAATAATACTAAAACCTTATTTACTCTAAAATCATAATATTTCATTATTTTTAAAATACTCATTATTAGTTATTCTATAAGATTTATAATTTTCAACGACATTGTGACAGTCAAACTGATGGTAATATAATACCTCATATGTTATGTACTACCAAGTACAAAACACATAACGATATGGCGTGACAAATAACCGTTTTACTGTATAGTGTTACTATTTACTTTCTATTCACACCGATGTTATCGATTGGAATGAACTAAAACCACATGCTAAGAACGTAAGGCATTCGCATTATAAGGTATCGATGTCCTAAGTCGCCATTGATGCCTACTTACGCGAGCTAGATTTTTTTGTAATATTAGTGTTGTCGCTTGGACAATATTCTACTTACGCTGAATAAAATACCTAAAGTATTATGGGTAGTTTTAAGGAGACAAGGCTAAACAAAAATATTAGTTTTTAACCAACTAAATTAAGAAACTGTATTTGTGTTTTTCGTTTGTGGCCAAGAACAGTAAATTTAGTTTTAATTTTATATTATGATTCAAATATTAACATAATAAGTATGTACTAAAACGACATTATACGAGCAAAAAAATTAAAATATAATATTTATCTAATATAATTTTTTTGGATTATTTATTTATGTAAGCATGTACAAATAGTTTATGTTTTTATTGCAGTGGTGCAGGAAAAACAACCCTTATGTCAGCTTTGGCATACAGAAGCCCAGGTAAGCATTATAATAATATTTGAATACCAAATAGGCTTCAAAATATTAATTTCGAGGCTGGCATATATTTTTTTTATTAAAATTAACTAATTATACAGAATTAATAATTGTAACGTAAACCGGTCAACATGTAAAAAATTGGCTTTCCGAAATTAGTGTTAATTTATTTCCTAGGTATAAGTTTAGGTACCTACTAAAATTACTTACTTAAAAAGAGACTTAATTAGTTACTTTATATGAATAATTAATATTATTTTTGTATTATTCCTCTTTGATAGTATTTAAGCAAGTGACCTAATAGTAAGGATTTGTAATTTTATTTAAATGTATTTATTGATTGATTATTTTATATTTTGAGTTAATTTAATTTGTGCTGTGTTTATTTAATTTAATTTAATTTACATTCAAATACGATTTATAAATTGTTTAATGAATAAATGAAATGAAATCTAAATGACTGGCCCACAGTAGCAAAAGATCAAGAAGTGTGAAAGAAAGGGAGAGACCTTTGCCCTGCAGCGGGACGATATGGGCTAAAATACTACTGATAATACCTACTGATATTATAAAGAAAAGAGAAATGATTTGTATTTTTGTAATTTTGTATGTTTGTATCAAATAACTTCAAAACTTACAAAAGTCCTTACAAAAGTCCGATTTCAAAAATTCTTTCACCAATAAATTATCCTTGAGTAACATACCTAGGTTATATTTTACGTCCGTGCGAAGCCGGGTCAGTAATAATAACACTAAAATAATATTATATAAAATAAATATTGTTTTTCGGACAGTTGGAACAGTGATCGATGGAGACATAGCAATGAATGGACGACCTGTAAGCGATTTCATGAACCAGGAAAGCGGTTACATGCATCAAGACGATCTTTTTGTTGAAAACCTCACCGTGATAGAGCATCTTACAATAATGGTACAAAGCATTTTATGGTATACTTACTTTACTAATCCGTAGATTTATATGATAGCTCTAAAATAATCTCATATGGTGGTAATATCGTAAACCTTCGGAACCAGAAAACAGAAATGCGAGCATTTAAAAAAATATAAAATAGTACCTATATTTTAAATGAATAGTATAAGTATTTTATACTATGTAGCTACTATTAATTTTAGGGCAATTTGTAATCTCGCTTATTACGTAACTACGCGTCTAATAAAATCAATTAACAAGTAATACAAGCTGTGCCCCGCGATTTTTAATAGTTATGCTGCTATTCGAGGCGGAATCAAATCTAACAAATCAAAAATTCTGAAAATCGGTCCAGCTGAAAAATTTTGTAACTGACACGACTTATTTATTAAACAAAATAAAATATGTACATTATTACATTACATTACAAAATATACAAAATACATATGAAACAGTTGAGCCATCTAAAGACCGTTACAAACGACCTATAGATAGCTCAACTGATCCAAATCACTACCAGTAGGAAGCGTTCCCAACATGCTGGCTGCATTGCCACGTTGAATGGCAATGCTGATACGTTGAGCCAGATATGAACCAGCCTTTGGATCACGCGTCGCTTCGACCAGACGCCCGGAAATAATTTTGAAAACGCGGTGAGCTCTGGTACCCCACGGACACGACTTTGATTTTTTAATAATTTATACTAAGCATACCTATACCTACTCTGAAGTGACGTTAATATAATGCACGATGTATAATTTTTTGTAGGTTTGTTCGTAAGAGTTAGTGGCCAACTCTGGTGACAGAGTTTCTAAGCCGCCCGAAGGCCTCTGTCATGGTCAACTTTTAAAAAGCCGGGACCGACTGCTTAACGTGCCCTCCGAAGCACGAGAGCGCTCAGTTGAAATTGTCACTGGCGGTCACCCATCCAAATAATGACCCCGCGGAACAGTGCTTAACTTCGTTGATCTGATAAGAACAACTTAGCCAGCTACGTCACGAGCGCTCCATTTTTAGTAGGTTTTCACAGACAACGGAATTGGTTATTTAAAAAAAAAACTTGTTCAGCCTAGATCTGACCTTACTTAAATGCAATAATAGATTAAGTTATTCTAAGACAGACGATGATGGCAAAATATTTTTTTCGATATGCTAACACCAATTTTTTTTATTAATTATGTGGTCTGACTGGATTTCGTGTTTTTTTTTAACCAAGGCCTAAGTAGGCAGCTCAATTCTTAATTTTGCACACTTCGGAACGAAGCGGCTCTCTAACAACATTACAATAAAACCGATTTTAGTGTTCCTTATCAAAATTTAAAAACTCTGGATACTTTTGCAATATTATTATGAAAAAATCTTCATGGAAACATCGTCTTAGGAGTATAATGCAGTAAAACATGCAAACGACAAAAGAAATGTATAAAATAATTTGATCAGTAAAACGAACAAATATATTATCATAAAATAATTGTAAAAATCGCCACGACTGTGCACGTTCAGTCTGAATCCTCTACTATAATTCAGAAAGTTAATATTCTTACGTTTGTGCTTAAATCACGCTGTAAAGGTTGAACCAAATTTTTATGAAACTGGGATAGTAATAGTTCTAAGCACATAGTGAGGATAATATACTGTTTTTTTTCGATGCACGCGAACAAAGTCTTAGGCAGAAGTTAGTCATGCGTGATGCGATTAAGCATCCTTGCTAACCCGCAAGACAAAAGACAAGATATAGCGTCTGGACGAAAAGGGACTTGATTAACTTCATGTTTATTTTATTTTATTTTTATTTCTTAGGAAAACCAACAGCGGATAAAACTTTATATACTTTTTTATGATAAAACAGGAAGACAACAATAGGTTTTCACGTTTAGAATACTTATAGCGAAAGAACAAAGTAAGAGCTACTCGCTTAAACAATCGTAATATTTCGTGGAAGACAGCTTATAAATTTAACAATTGAAATATGAAAATGAAAAACATAAAAAGTAAATTACCTAATCATCATCACCAACAAAAAACTCTCTGCCTAACCGCTGTCTGGCGGAGTTTACACTCGTGCAGAATAGATCTAAATCAATATAGATAATAATAATAGATGTTGCTATGCATTTTCTCGTAGTTTACTTTACTATTGTTTTTATACCTACTATAATGAAATTATAATAATTATATTTGTAAAAACTGTTTAATTGGCCTTTAGCGTAGCTACTCGTACATGTGCCACATGTAACTATTTTTTGTTTTCTTATATTATTATCATCTGTGTTAGCTGTAAGTTTTCTAGAATTCTAAATTTAAAATAAAATAAAAAGATATTTGTAGGCTCGGCTCCGTATGGACAGACGGACAACCGCACTGGCGAGAAAACGAAGAGTGAACCAGCTACTCCGGCAGCTAGCTCTGTACGAGGCGCGCTCCACCCGGATAGGAGGGCTGGACGGCTTGAAGACCCTGTCTGGAGGAGAGCGGAAGAGATTGGCGTTTGCTACTGAAGTAAGTCTGTTGTAAAATGTACCTTAATGTCCCGTTTATACAGTCCTAATTCTATGACGGAGGCCATAAGGCTTATAAACTCTGGCTCACTCAACTCTGGTGACTCCCAAATTAGCTACTGACTTTAAAAACCTAGTGACGTAGAATAAAGAACTAGAATTTTTAAATTTGTTTTTTATCTCCTGTACAAGAAAAGCAGAAAAGGTACCTTCAGAACCGTTAGTGTTTTAGGTCTAATTTAATTAGTTGTTTTTTTTCTTTTATTCAATGTTTACAAAATCAGAATTATATTAAAGTTAGTGTTTCTCCTCCTTATTATAGTTTGCTAAGACCTAGTTGAAACCTAAGCTATCTTTATTTTAAGAAAATACACGTTCAAATGTATGCATATTCTAGAAAATCTTTGAGAAGTCAAACATTATTTTCCAGCTACTAACAGATCCAGGTTTGCTATTTTGCGACGAGCCAACAACCGGTCTCGACTCTTCCTCTGCCCAAAAACTAGTAACTTTGCTCCGTGCCAGTGCCGCCCAGGGCAAGACTGTGATATGCACCATCCACCAGCCGTCTTCTGAACTTATGGCACATTTTGATAAGCTGGTGCTATTGGCTGAGGGAAGGATCGCCTTTGCGGGGAATGCTCAAACTGCATTAGGTTTTTTTGAAAGGTGAGTCTACTCTAGAGCTCTAGATTGGATATTAGAGATATTAGGGATATTAGAGATAGTGCAGTAATGAAATAAAATGTTAAAAATTAATTTACATGGTAATAAGATTTTAGGAATGAGTGCTAGAAGAATAGTTCTTGGTGCCAGATATTCTGCAAGCAGTGTAGGGTGTGTCTAAGTTTGAAAGGTTAATGTAGTAAGGGATTAGAGAACTTTCTCTTGTGAAACGAGCGTAGTGCAGTGTCACAGGTTTAGGGTGACACTCAGTTATCAGGCATCTCATCATTAGCAGATATAAATTAATGTTTTTTTTCAACGACTTTTATAGTTTAGTACTAGCGCTTCCAGCTTCTAAGATGCCGCGTCAAATGGTCAAAGGCTTTTGCGCAGCAGTCATCAGATGTTTCGTTTAGTTCAACTATCAGGGTCAATAGCTTACGAAATAGCATTTGAAATCCGACCCGAAAATGTATAATATAACCGCTTTTTAACCGGTTGACCATTGATGAAATGCAGTTACATTAGTGCGAGGTAATTGATGCCGGTGCGATATTATTTGGTCAATTACATTAAATTTAGATGTTTGTTACATATTTACGCACCAATAGTTAAGCTGATTTGGCAGATTTTTATTAAATTTAGTTGGTGTACTCAGTCAGACAAATTATTTTACCTATAATTATTTCCAAATTATCCCTTATTATTATTATTTACCCTGGTATCACGCGTGTTATCAGGGTAAAATAATGACCGCGGTATTGAAAGCACGGGGAGATATCATTTTATGTAGAGCTTAGCTGCCAGTTAAACTTACCTATTTATACGGTATAAAAAACGCTTCCACGAGACATCAAAAAAAAAATATATAAAGGATTTGCATTTACGTTATCAACAAAACTATTTTACTAAAATATAAATCACAGGCTTATCCTGATGTCTCAACTTATATTTTTTGAATACAAAAAAAAACAAAACTTCACGAATATCCATACTAATTGCTATTTTAACGATACTTGGCACGTATATATACTAATACCACACATTTATATTCAGTTCCTAAAATGTTATAATAATTTCCATAACGGTATTAATACCAAAAATAATGTGCACATAAAATAGCATTTTACTATTCAGAGTCAATTTATAAGATAGGCAAACTGTTCCGAATGCATAATTATTCAATAGTGAGCCAATGCAATTGAGTCTCATCAATAAATGATCTTGACAAGTCTGTGACCCTAATAGAACTTCCTGAACCCTGGGTCTTCTCAAGGGATAGTGCGTTTAAGGACTATTATCTAGGTTCATAAATCATAATAAGTCGAGAACGTCAATCAATGCTCATGCTCATGCTCACACCGTTTTAGTATTGATAGGTAACATTCCACTGTACAACTTACAGATTGCATAACATGCTTTTAAAGATGCAGAAAATCAGTAGGTATCTACAGATTTTGTTTTTTCAAATTTGTTAGGCCATGACAGATTCCCTCGGGCGGTCTAACTCTGTCTGTCATCGGAGTTGGCCACTGACACATACGAGCTTCCTTACTTAAATAAATGGTTAAAAAAATTACTACTGACATTTTGACTGCACCCATAAAAAAAACTTTTTTTTGCCAACATTAGTGTTCACACCAAAGCCGGATTAGGAGCAAAGCCGACATCGATCGCGTACCTACGCTTGGTTGGTCACGCGTAACAATGTAACATTCTAGTATTGGAATAAAATATACATTCATTACATAAACTACAAATTAAAGTACCATTTTTAATGATAATTGACAAAAAGGAGGTATATTATTTCTATTACGATACCTTTTTTATTTATTTAGATTAGACGATGCATGTCAATAATTTATTGCTCAAAGCAAATACAAATAATTTAAATACTAATTGTGCTTATCTTTTATTGTTTTTTAAGGTCAGCAAATAAAAAGACTGTCAAATACAAAATTAAAAAAAAAAAAATCAATGAGGATTTTTTGTCTCAAGTTATTAAAAAAAAGCTGTCTATTTAGGTAGCTCAACTGGCGAGCCCAAGAGAATGTAAGCACTACGTTTGTCGAGCTATGGTGAATGTGTAGGGAATTCAACATTGGTTGCTCCTGCTGTCACTGTCTGTCATACCTCTGGCTGGTGTCAAAGTCATAGTACGTACTACGTAGTACATTAAATTTGGTCGTACTGAAGTTAAATTATTTTGCCTCAAGCAGGACATGAACCCAACACTTTCCGCTTGACACGAGACGAAACAAAAACGGAGTTACCAACTTTTTCCTTGTTTTGATAACCTTTCCCAGTTTGGCAGTAGGGCAGATAGCGCCATCTGTCAAAGCAATCGGAACTACTTTTTTTTTTTTTTTATCTCGAATCGAAAACTCTCATTGCTGCGATACTCTGTACTGCGCTTTTCACTGTGAGACATAGTTATTAAGTCTCTTTTGCCAGTACTTTCACTTGCCACAGTGCCCTTCAAAATTAATCACATTATAACGCTTGCACACTAATGTTTAAGCAAAATTTCTGGCACTGCGGTGGTACCAGTCAAGTCGGACTCTTGCTGAAGAGATCTAACCATCAGTTATGTTGTAAATGGCCTTTGATTTCTTTCCAGTCTCGGCTACCAGTGCCCCATCATGTACAATCCGACGGACTATTTCATCAAGGTGTTGGCCCTAACGCCAGGATCCGAAGCCGCGTCGCGACAAGCCATCAAGAGCATCTGCGACCGATTCGCAGTCAGCGACGTCGCCAAAGAACTAGACATGGAAATCCATCTGGAGTACCATATAATGGATACTGAGGATGAGGTAAGGTTTTTTTCCAATAGATATACATAAGTACACAACCAGACTGGTGAACTTTACCGGGTCTAGTGCTCACTACCATTAGACCACCAGTGCTAAACTGTCGTAAATAAGTGAGACTACAGTATGGAGTTCTTCGAAAAGAGTGTTTTAAATTTTTTTCAACACACTTGCTTAAAAAGTGGCTCTATGGTCATCGCAGTTAGGCACAGAATGACACCTTAATCAAACTATGACTTTTTCATTGCTATAACTCACTAGTGAGTTATAGATTTATTTTGTTATTTTTCAACACACTTGCTTATATAAGTATATAAGTGGCTCTATGGTCATCGCAATTAGGCACAGAATGACACCTATAATCAAACTATGACTTTTTCATTGTGATTTCACTAGTGAGTTATAGATTTTTTTTTGTCATTTTATTGAGTTTTTTTTTGTTATTTTATTCACAAGTGTGTTGAAAAACGTCGTATGATACACGTGTGTATTGATGATTACCGTTCTCGGCTATCTCGCCTGTAATCACCAATGTTATACACTAGTACCATAATGTACTATTAAAGCGTCGGCAACGCACAAGTGTTACCTCTAGTATTCCAAGCGTCCATAGGCCACGGTAACTAAACTAACTTAACATCAGGTGGGCCGTATGCTTGTTTGCCACCTTGGTGGTATAAAAAAAACAATTCAAAGGAAAAAAACATTTTCAGGAAACAAAACGAGATAAACCGGATAGCTTCAGACCACCGTCGTTCTTGATCAAGATCATGTGGCTGGTGTACCGACACATGCTGATCATCATCAGGGATCCAAGGGTGCAGCTAATACGAATTTTTCAAAAATTGGTAAGTATTTTTCTAGCCTAGCATACTAAAGCGACAACAACAGCATTTAATCATATTAAATAATATGAAACAGCAGAGTCATTTACAGACCGTTACAAACGATCTATATCTAAATAACTCATCTGATCCAAATAAAGTTGATTTACATTTGTGCAACAATATATAAATTAAAGACAAAACTAGAAAATCCACTTTATTTTTAGCTAGTACAAGTATAAGTTGCAAAATAATAAAATATATTAGTCTCCTCGTGACGTAGCTGCCTATCTTGTTCCTAACAGATCAACGAAGTTAAGCATTGTTCCGCGTAGTCACCATTTGGATGGTTGACCGCCAGTGGCAAGTCCAACTGAGCGCTCCCGTGCTTCGGAGGGCACGTTAAGCAGTCGGTCCCGGCCATTTCAAAGTTGTTAGGCCATGACAGAGGCCTTTGGGCGGCCTTAAAACTCTGTCACCAGAGTTGGCCACTGCCACTGACTCATACGAACTTACGATTTTTACCAGTAAAAAAAGAAATTTAAATCAAAAACTTTTTTAGATTTTACATAATTACCACTCTGAATAGTATTGTATTAAAATACATATCACTACATGTATAAAACACATATTAATGGGATATTTTGTAAAGATGTAGAGGTGTGCTTGTAAGGATTTTTAACTTAATACACTAGATATGTTTTTACGCCGACGCGACGCGCCATTTTTTTTTAGAATAAAGGCCCGTTTATACCATACAATAATTGCATGCAAGAATTTCCTTGTAAAATTGATTATGGAACAAAAATGTTCGAAAATTTGCTAAGGTAATTCTTGCATTGTATGGTTGTAAATGGGCCATAAGACGAGGGTTCAACTTGTACCCCCACCAAAATTCTGTCACTATTGCATATTTGATGTCTACCACCAATCTACATTGGGTAAACATAGTGGATAAAGATCCAATCACTTTCGCTCGTGAGTAGACCAGAGTCCCAGCTGTGGGAACATTAGAAAGCCTATATCTAAATAATATTATTGCGTGATGTATGCATCTTACCTGCCTATTAATACTTTGTATAGGTAGGTAATTAAACGTAATTTTGTTATTAATATTTCTTATCTTTTTTTCTCGTTTTAGTTGTAAGTTGTAAGTATTTTTAATTTTTAGCTGTTGTCTCTAATTTTATGGAAAATGCTGTGCATGCCTGTAATTGGCACACATTTCATAGTATTTAAGCTGTAATGTTGTTTATTTAATGTTTGATATGTGTACTGTTGGCGTTGCCTATTAAATAAAATAAAATAAAGCTGTGATGATGTATATTTCCCAGGCCATAGCTCTAACCGCAGGACTTTGCTTCATCGGCACCACAAGCAACACGCAAGCCGGCATCCAGGACGTGCAAGGGGCGCTCTTCATCATCATAGCGGAGAACACCTTCAGTCCCATGTACTCCGTGCTTCACATATTCCCTGAGGAGTTCCCGCTCTTCCATAGGGAACTCAAGGCTGGCTTGTACTCAACGCCAATCTACTACGCCGCTAAAATGATTGCTATGGTGAGTTTAAGCATCATCAAAATTTAGTATTGATATTAATTATTGAAACCGAGAGTTCTCTACTTTTTAGTATCTGAATCAGCTGAAAAGTAAGCTCCAAGATTCAATCGTTTATTTTCTGGGGTATATGCAATCTCTATGTTAGTTTTGTTGTTGCTTTGTAACAGCTGACTGAATAATGCCCTTAATTATTAAAAATATATCATTTTAGCGACTTACTAAATGCTGTATTTTCTTGTCATTCAGAATATGATAGATAAAAAAAACGTACCTATTATCTAAGAGAGGTTTAAAGTACATTTACATAATAAGGCCTTAAATGTATAATTTATTATTATTATCGTTATGTTCATCCAGTTCCCCGGGCTCATCATAGAGCCGACGCTCTTCACGCTGGTGGTGTACTGGATCGCGGGCCTCAGGAGCACCACCTACGCGTTCGGCTTTACGGTCTTCATCGCTATATTGGTCCTCAACGTTGCTATTGCGTGTGGTATGTGTTTCATTTATGTCTTACTCAGTAGCTGTTGCTTGCGGCTTTGTTCGCGTGGGACACAGGAACCGTACACTTTTTTTGGAAAAAAGCCTATGTCCCTGTGTCTCTGAATTTCTTCCAGGTCTGTAATAGTAGTATAGAGATATTAGTCATTTTAGGTTTCGTTACCCTTCGATGTCTGTCTGAGTTTCTTTAAACAATTAGGTTCTAAAACTTGAAGTTTGGTACAGGTGTAGTGTTCATTTCAAATGCAAAGTAAGATAAAAAATAGAAAAATAAGATGTTTTCATCCAAAAAGTGAAGCAACTGGCATAAGTTGCGTTGAAAGGGTTTTGTTTGTACTTTTTTTACATGTCTAAAATATTAGTTTTTTCTTTTCGGACTATGAAAAAAATTACTTTTATAACTTTTCATTTTCGTATTACATATTCACGGCTGGATACTGGTAAAATGTCGTGATTTTTCTCATAAATACTTTTTCAGGGTCATTCTTCTCATGTGCTTTTGGGTCTATGCCGGTCGCCATCGCTTACCTCGTGCCATTCGATTACTCGCTGATGATGACTTCTGGACTCTTTGTAAAGTTAAGGTATTCAATTACAAGTTCTCTATCCGGTACGCGGCTGTCAACTAAAGTTGCCAGACTTCTATGTTTCAATTGAATTTAAGCAATAATTTTATTATATTGGATTATTTCAGCTCGATACCAAAATACGTGTCTTGGATCCGCCATATCTCCTGGCTAATGTACTCCAACGAAGCCATGAGTATCATACAGTGGGATGGAATTGCAAATATTTGTGAGTTTCTTACAATCATTTTACATATTGTTATTCGAAATAAAAATTAGGTAATTTAGGATAAAGATTCAAATAATTATACTTACAAAAATTACTAGTACCTCTAATCTAACATATCTAATTTTCTACTATACGATAAAACCTACACTCAAAAATTAATAGGCAGGTTGTTTCGTTTTTCGATTTTGACATCTAAAAACTGCAAAAAGATATCATAAATTAGGTTATTTGCTAGCAATGTCACTGTTTCTTACCAAAATAATGTGTGCACGTCGTCATCGGCAGGCACAAAGCAGATAAAATATATTTCTTTAAGACGCTTAGTTGAAAGCGGCTCCATAGTTAAAAACAATACCAAATTCTGTCATTTGTATTCAATGGGAAGAGTTTCTAACAACTCAAAGCCTATTAAACTGTGATCTTGTCAAAAACCATTTGTTATTTGAAAAAAATATTATAAAAACGTCAGGTAAAACGCCATGGCGCTACTTTGGGGTATTCCGACAAAAAAGGTCTGCCAGGCAAGCCAGGTATCATACAAATAGTCTTGAAGTAGTTACCAAGAAATGCGTGCAAAACGTCATACTTCTAGCAAATAAACGATTTCATTTTATTTTATAAGACCATCACCTTCGATATCGCTAATGCGATCACTTGTCTTAATTCAAGTAATAATCGCGCAAACATTGGAAAGAATATAATATAGAATGTTAAATAATTGAAATCTTTAAAAATACTGAACTTCTTAGTCGTCGAGCAACTCATTCACGCATAACATTGTTTGATAAAAGATTCTTTTTTTTGAAATTCTCGGAATTATACTCTTAAAAGGACGTAACGTGAAAAGACAGCGTGGACAAAGTAGCATTGGTGGTGTTTTATCGATATATAACCCTACCAATTCAACTTTGTACACGCTGTCACTTCGATAACAGCACTGAACACTTACGAAATGATCCAAAAAAAGCCTCAATGCAAAATATTTATTTTTTATTTTTATTTACCTATTCTAATTTCTACCGATGATATGATACCGATACGATACCGATTTGCTCTATAAATCACACTATCACAATAATATCACACTAATATAATAAATGCAACGTTTTGGACGTTTGGATAGATGTTTGTTCCGCTTTATCTCGATAACCACTGAACCGATTTGTCTGAAATTTAAAACATAGATCACCTATATAATGTTCAGGAATAGGACATAGACTACTTTACCTCGGGAAAAAGTACGGTTCCTGAGTTTCACGCAAACGAAGTCGCGGGGACCAGCTAGTAATTTTCAACATTCCCCACGTCTTTTTTTTTTATTTTTTATAAAAAATGTGTCAGCGTTTGGCTACATCTCGCCTGATGGTAGGCGTAGATGAGGCCTACTATCAGCTTTCCCAGAAGATGCTGATTGACTCTTCTTTTGAAGATACCCAAATTATAAGAATTTTTTTATTGTGTATTTGCAGCATGTATGCCCGAAGCTTCAGGCGCGCCCTGCCTGAGCACTGGTGAGGATGTGCTAGACCGGTACGACTTCCTCAGCAGTCGACTCTGGACCGACATCTCCGCCCTCTTCGTCCTCTACGTCGCCTTCCATCTCCTAGCGCTCATAGCTCTCAGATACAGAGCTAGAAGAAAATAAAACTTTGCCACGTATTGTTGAAATGTTATCTCCAAAGTGCTCATAGAGTTCTCACAGGCTAGAAGATAAAACTTCTCGAATTTTATTCCTGGAAATGTTATTCAAACTCAAATGCATTGCGTCTACCTGTACCTACTTACAGAAGATTACTATCGCCAGCTCACCATGGTTCGGGAGGGATGTAGCATGAACTTGGTTGGTTTCTGTATTTTAATAGTAAAAATCATGTCATGTAAGTGCATAAAAGTACCTACTAAGCATAATTTAATGTTATATATTTTATATCGAGCGATGTAAATTAAATGACTCTCTATACCTAGTGCATTTTGGTTTTTTTAATCCACCTTTCCACTCTTCCCTTTGATAAATTATTGATATTGAAAATCAAATCTATTAGTGATTTTTAGTGAAACGTTAAATTAAATTTACAAATTGCCAACTTTTTATAATGTAAAAATACAAATTAATGTACCTAACTATAATGTATAAAATATAAAAATGAATCAAAATACTTACCCATATTCTATTATTATTATTAAAGTAGGTAGTATTAAGTACCTATAATATTATGCGGGTTAGGATTTTAATTCATTACAATTTAAAAAAATATTTCTTGTTATATATTTTACTTTAATGAAATACTTAAGTACTATATGCACATTTAAGTACATATATATATATATATATATATCGGGCCTGTCAGGTAAAAAATATAATATTTATAGCTAAAAAGTAAGTAAATAAATCACATAATAGTTAAGTAATGCTAAGAGCAAAGATAACTATTTATTTCCTTTTCATAATATAACCAAGATCAGTTTTAACCCTTGCGTTGTCAAGAGGAATTTAAGCGAGTAAAAGTTTAATATAAGAATAACAGTTATCTAAATAAGTAACGCAAACGAAACAGCTAAATCCATCTATCCTTCCTCAGAGTAAAACAGCAAAGTAACATCTTTGCTCCATGAAACTTCAGAGTCAGTTTTTCCTTTTATGGTATGGAAACGGAGCAGTTCACCATGTTTTTGTTAGATGGCGGCACCATCGGAATGTTTTTGTACCTGGAGTCAGGCACTGGCGACCGCGCGCAAGCGTGCGAAGCTAGTTCAAATCCATCCGCCATATTAGTCGCGTCACGCGGAGTGCACTGCACCGTATTGACATGTTTTATCGTAATCTGCATAAAACTTAAGACAAACCAACAAAAACAGTGCCTCCTTCATATAATAACAACAACAAATATGAGATCGGACGTAACCCCGAATCGAAACTCGCGTCGTTTGTTCAATAATAAACGTGCAACGAACAGTGCATACGAGTGTTTATGATAACAATTTAACAGTACTTGATCGTATTGTTCTAGTGTCAAAAGCTTGGTGTTATGCAACGCGACATAGCCGTGACCTTCGTGTCGTGACTGTGCTAAAGGTGTTTTTTGAGGTTAAAATGCAGCTTGGATTATGAGCGACTGCCCCGAGCCCTCAGGTTAGTAAGACAAGACGTTTATTACTTATCTGTAGGTACTGATAAAGTAGCATGAAGTATTTATTTATCGTTGTGTTCCACATTTAAACTCTTATTTGATAAATTGTCTATCCTACTGTCAGTTCAATTACAAATAATAAGTTCAAAATTCAAAACTAACCAAATCCGTTCGAAATTTAAAGGCAATTACCGGTCATTCAACGGTATCCGCGCCGTGTGGTGCATCTGTTTTTTGTGAGCTATGTTCATGGTGTTAACAAATAAACAGGGTGTATTGTAATGCGGGTAATGCCGGTTACGCGGGAGAATGGTGCAGGCACTAGGCTGGAGGTTGTGTTCTCAGCGCGGGGAACTCGGCACAGGAACGCCGGGAATGCAACCTCGCCACCGGAATCACAAAGAGACGACAGCGAAGCAAGGACGAGTATTTCATTGCCCCAAAAAATGGACGTTAGAGGTTCCACAGCGATCGATCTGATTAGACTTGGACGAAACCAATTTTATAATAGATTGAAATTTCTTATTTGACTTTATACCTAGGCACTGACTGTGGAAAGGGAAAGAGTAAACGCAAAAAACTTGAAAGATATTAAAGATAACCTACAAAACTTTTCAAGCATATCTTTGAACAGCAAAAAGATCTTAGACGAAGATGAACATAAAACAATATAGTATTTTTGGTAAGTCAAACACTAAATCCATTAAATATACCTACTCTTATCTGTATCCAATCAACGATGAACTTGGTTTGAAAATAAATCATGGGACTCAAGTGGTCGCAACTTTATAGTCCAATGACCTTACTATCCAAGAATAGACAATGACCAAACCAACCAAACTTTATACCTAACAAAAGTAAGGTTAATATTAAATATTATTAAAATCTATTGACCAAATGCGTGATACCCATGAATTAATACAAGAGTTAATAACGGACAATAACAGCAATAAAATAAGAACAGTGATGACTGATAGAGGTAATAATAAAATGGGTAAACATTAAATACCTATAAATATTTAGATATGAATATAAAAATAATGCGAAAGAAAAGATAAATAACAACAGAAGAAAACAGTTAGAGACGTAACGAAACGAAACCAGCTAATAAAACGCTGAACTTGACGAAGAAACAAAAGTATACCTAATTAACTTTAGCAAAGCGATAAGCTTATCCCGGCACCTAATTTGATAATAACTGCTATAACTAATGACAAAACAAGGGTATTTATTTTTTACAACAACCAAACTTCCTGTCGGTCGGTCTATTCATATGCTAATGTTTACACTGTAGCGGTGTTTTTGTAACACCAGGCTATTGTTGGTATTTTAAACAGATGTCATCTCCATCCATTCAACTGACCACTAAAACTCACTAGACAACGAACGTGTTCCTCTGTCTGGTAAGAAATAATCAGCAAACGATGAGACGGTCGAGACATCGTATATAGACTCTTTCGCCCAATAATTTCACAGTGCCTTTCAAAACTAAACACAGTAAATCAGTAGTGCTTCGGAGCAGAATATCTGACCCTGTGGTGGTACTCCGTCCGTGGTTCCAACCAAAAAAGGCCATGAAACATACCGATTCGAAAACGAACGAAACCTGTATTACGCCTTGCGTAACTCACTAAATTGGTAAAATCGATGCCTTATCGGAGCTTTCGGGCTATCGCACTAAATTCCGTGAACACACCTACCCACTATCAGTCGATAAAAACCACTCTAGATAATGTGGGCTTTCGGTTTATTGACGTCACTGAAACTGTGCTAAAACACTACACTTAACCACATCTGAATAATACCACCTTTGATACGAATAGGATAGGCACATCGCTAGTCTAATAATAATCTAGATTGGAAACTTCTATAGATTATGCCTGTTTAATTGGTGAAATTTTTGTAGTTGAAGTTATTACAACTCCACTGTGTTATTTTGTCGGTAAGCTTCATAAAGTAGGTCAAATATAAACAGAGTTTGGTAGATAAAAAACAGACGAAAAATCTCTAGTACTATTCCGCTTAACCTTATAACCAATGAGGTCACACAGTTAATAAAGCTAACCTCAAAAGAAAAATATTGACACGTGTTTCATCCCTCCACGGGACATCATCAGGACCATCGACTTGTTCTCCAGCAGACGTGTTGCTCCGTCGAGCGCTGGAGCCAAAATTTGGTTGTGTTAAAAGTTTATGAGTTTGGTTGACTTTGATTTTTGAATTATTGCTTAGTTTTTTTGGAAGTCTTATGTAAGCAAGGGGTTTTAGCACAGTTTTAGCCTGAAAAAAAAAAAAACAATCGAAGTTATTATGTTTGTAAACTAATAAAACTAAAATTTATAAGAAACTTGTTTGAAAATCCAATGTATAAAACTGTTACGATGACTTCTTGATCAACAAACCGGTTACAATACTGTGGTTCATCGCATATAAAATGAATTTGAACAAAAGCCTTCCATTATCATGGTTAATTTTTTTCTGTGTTAATTACCTAAATATAAGTACTTATACTTACCTTAAATTAAATTATGTCGCTTTATTCATATTATCATAATTATTTATATCACTAGCGGCTTGTCCCGGCTTCGCACGGATGCAATAAAAACCTAAGGACCGGACCGGTGCGAAGCCGGGCTCACCTTGGGTTACATTATTGAAGTTTTAGTAGGGATCCTTATTTTTTTCTAATAATAAATATAGCCTATTTTACTCAGGGATAATGTAGCATTCTAATGGTGAAATAATTTTTGAAATCGGACTTGCAGTAGTTTTTGAGTTTATTCGTAACAAACAAAAATACAAAAATGCAAATCTTCTCTCTTTAATATTAGTATAGATTTATAACAAGCAACTTTGTAGTTTTCTTTCGTGGCGGAAAATTGGTTTTAAACAATACCTAAGCATTTAGTTTAATAGAAGTAAATAAAGAAGAAATAAGAAAACCCTGACCTTTAAATTAGACTACAGCATAACACCATCTAGATAACGTCTCAACTGGGACTAATTGACTTAAGTCACGGCATAACGTCTAGCGAATAACTAGAAAAGGTCGAACGGTAGCTTGAAAGCGCTTAGAACTTTGCGTGCCTGCATTGCATCGAGGCTAACCAGTATATATAGTACTACACACTACGTTTAAAGGACTTAGGGTTTTCCTTAAACAAGTTTTATATAAAATAGTTAGAAATATCAGTACTATTATCGACGTATTAGATGCTAATGTTATGCGTATGGAATCAGATTGGAATAGATCGGAAACTATTCAGAACATTTTATTTAAATCATTCTTTAAGGTTCATTGATACAAACTAGAGTCGTTCGTCAACTCACACCATGAATCTTGTCCCAACTGGTGTGAGTTGACGAATCGTAAAATAAATATTATTTTCGTTCTGCAACTCACACCACCCTTTGCTTTTATTGAATGTATGCGTCGAGAACAGTCACCGAAAAAAGCAACCTCTGGGATCAAATAATTATTATTGCTCTATTACCGCCATTGTTTGTAAACTTCGTTGTCTAAGAGATCCATAAAAACTATCTCTAAAACAATTTACGGTTGAATAAGCTAAGCGTTTAAATAAAACCCGCAAGTATATATTTATATCATCACCATATCGTCTGTAAGAAAGTGTCTCATAAAAATAATATTGAAATCGTTGGAGCAAAAACTGGTTCCAGCAAATCTCGACCTGGCATTTACTGGATTAATGAGGCTACTTACTTGGAGGCGAGGGTACATGCCTCTCGCCGGTTGCCACAACCGCGGATGTGATTCATTAAAACCGTGCCTAGATTTCCGTTTTAACCTGTTTTACTGGGATGGCTGTTTAAGTTGTCCACATGGAAATACATCAGGCTAAAGCTAAACTAGAATATCTGGTTTGGAAGAATTAGCGTGTCGAATCTGTGCAGTTTTGAACGGTTGAAAATGTCGTTTGCATTTTCTGCCATTTGTCTTCCGACTCTTCTGCCTGAAGCCAGCGGTTAATAATTTTTAAAGAAATATTTTTTGCAAACTTTTGGTTTAAAATATCAGGATTTGTCAGCTCCAGTTAAATACCACGAATTTTCTGTTTGAAAAGAGTGGGTCGTGTTGCAGCCAGCACAGCGCTGAGTCAGAGATGATGACGCAACAATGCTGAGGAGAGCAATCTTCACGAGCACAATTGGATGGACTGTGCATGTTTTATGATACGAGGAGATTTTTTTGATAATGACGGACTCGTGTTTTATTTAATAGCCTTTCTCAGTAGGTGAATCTAAGTAGGTTCAGTTGTAAGTTGTAACTGAGACCGATGAACTGTGCAATTAGCGGCCACGTTCCAAGAAGGTGAAAGGAGTCTCGCGTGATACTCATTTTTTTCACGTAATCCACTTATGGCATTATAATGAGAATAATTTTGCCTGTTGCCGTTTCTTGGCCGGAGCCAATTACTATAGTATCGTTCACAGCCATAGTGAAAGTCGATAATTGTAATAATTTATCATCAGTAAACTGAGGGCCCATCAAAACGCGCAGAAACTCTTTTAGTAGTATTTGATGACCGTTGTCATCTCCCGTAAGGGTCTCTTGGTTTTTCATACGGAAAACTGTCGAGTATTTACTATGAATTTGGGCATGACTCGTGGAAATGTTGAACTGGTTTGAAGCTCGTTAAGACGCGCCGTAGAGTCTCACGTATCGAAACAAAAAGCCTGGAACAGGACAGACTCGTTTTGGACAATACTTCGATTGACACTTGAATGCCGATGCGTTTACCGTGTGACAGCTCATAGTTAAGATTGTTCGAAAAATGTGAAGCCGACATCAAATGCCACTTAGGATAAACATCTAGATGTTATACAATGTGAATAATGAGTATAGACCTGATTGGATTCATATGATGCGGAATTTAAATAATAGGCACAGTAGCTAATACTTAATATACTTAGGTTAGTGTATACGAACATTACTATACACCCACTTATAAACCTACGCTTGCAAAACAAGAAACAAAGATTTATCATTCCATCCTGAAGGTCAGACAGATGTAGCTCCGAAGATAAGGCGGAGACTGCACATGATATATTTCTGAATGTTACTTATCAGATTAGAACAAGTGCACACGTTTTGTGTTTACCAAATATGGAAAAGAATTTAGCTTATATTGCAACATTGAAATTTAACACCTTGTATTTGAGTCTTTGTTGGGAGGATATGATACCGAAACATTGTATGTACATTCAGCTTAGGCATAACTCATGTAATTTGTAAGTAGGTAACAAGTTGTTACAATATTTTTTGTTACTTTCCTAACGTAGCCAATTTGTACCAACCATAATAATTATTTTAAAATAAGTACCTACAGCTAACACTATTATATTTTCGAAACTTAATCACAAAATAAGCAATGAAATTGAGGTCACTCAGCCCTCACAAGTTACTACGCTCCAATCTGTGTAGTCCAGTTTGAAATTTAGCACTAGCGCCACACGAGGCCGGTGACCCTTAATTATCCAGCGCAGTGCAATGTTCCAGTAAAATTTCTGCATAATAAGCCTTTATTTAACCGCTTCCTCGACGTAGATGTTCTTAATAGTTATATGGAGGGCAATGGACTGAGAAAGGGATTCAAATGAAAATGTCATCAAAGAATTTCCTTTATGTAATATTCCGTGAAAATCTATAGGTCTTATCGTTGATTTGCATGCAGTCACTAGGCTTAAAGCAATACGTATTGCTACGAATTATACTTACATAATTATGTAAATGAAGTTAGAATTAGATTATTGTAAAATATTTTCATAATAATTAATCTAGATCTCGATTAATTGTATGATGTCATGATTTAATGAGAATTCATTGCTTATGTGATTGTAGCCGAAGTTGTAATAGACCTACACAAAGTTTTTAAACAGGTAGGTACTTAACTTACTTGCTACAAAGTTTGCAAAACTTTGCTTCCTATAAAAAACCATCTTGTAGTTCCAGTAAAACATAACCTTTTTATGTCTTGTTCGCTTGATACGGCTAGGTACCAAAAAACATGATGTCAAATGTTCTGACAAAGCTAAAGTTCAAACGAACGCTTGCAAAACAAAACGAGTGTTTTGCAGCGGTGATTCTTCTGTAACATACACCGGATAAGCCGCAAATGAAGCCAGGTCACTGCAACTCCCTATCAAATGACTGTTGTATCAATTTGCAGACTTTGGCACTGCCACCCATTCGCGGAATCCCTTTTTTGTGCGTAGATTGAAATCGAATCAGTTTCTTTTTGATGATTCATGCAAGTGATGATGTTATGTCTATTTTGTAGAAGCTGATAGCTATGTTAGTGAGCAAGTAATTATCTGGACATTTCGTTTCAGCGTCAAAATCAAAATCAGCAACAGGGTTAACAGTGTTGCCATAAATAAAACCTGTTCTATTATGTTATGTCCGCAAAATGGCACTGTTCTCGTAACACAACCAAATAATGAACGTCTTACCTTTGTTTAAACAAGGAAGTGTAAAAGTGGTTAGTGGAGTAATTAAACCAGGAAACCACTAAAAGGTTTCTTAGGTTCATCGATCATTTGAGGATTAACAGCTTCCTTAACAAGTGAAATTGTATGAAATCTAGAGCAAGATTTTAGGTTATAATTACTTGATAATCTGGGTTGGTCCTACTAAGTGTATTGAGATTATCATTTGTACTAAAATTACCGTTTTATTTAAGTTTTGTTTATGGTTTTCCGTTAACTATAGCTGCTTAGATATTTGGCTATGTGTGAGCTGTGGCGTGAGTCAACCCAAACCCAGTAACTGGCTGTGGCAAGGTAAATTACAGTAATTTTCCCTGTAATTGCAGCGGACGCTTTTCGGATTTATGTGGCAATTACGCCATAATCCCTAAAGAAGACTAGTAGTGCAGTTACAACATGTTTCGAAAGTAATCCGAGCGTTATGGGCATGCAACATGCTTGCAAGCTGGTTGGATTCAGTTACAAAGTATGTACTACCCAAATGATAATATGTAGATAAATGCGCTAACATCCAAATATATTACTTTGGAAATCAAAATAAAAACTTTAGTGATTGAGACACGTATACTCAAAGCATTATATTATTATGGGAGGGCCTAAGATTATAATTTTTATTATTTATTTATAATGACGAAACTAAGAAACAATATGCCAGACTTTAACCTAATCCAGCACAAGTTTAACAAATTGATTTCAACAGAGATCAATTTCAACTGCAACTGCGGTTGTGACAACAAGGCTGACGGTAGCACCTATTAAAATGCACGTGCATAGTACTAAAGAACAAACAATAGTCGCTATGTCGTTGATATAAGTTAATATAGATACCTGGCGATGACACAGAATAGTAATTACGACGTTTGAGTATTAAATTTCGAACCACAGACACACACAGACCGATTAATATACTTTTTACTACTTAGTCTCTGTTTTAAATATCTAGTCTGGCTTTATCACTAACGTTTTTGGAACCAAGTTAGTAATACAAAGGTCGATCGAATCCGGATATCACCAATTTTGGTCATTGCTTAGAAATAGATTAAAGCTCTCTCTCTAAAAAGTGGATGAATATTACCGATAGCAGAAAATCTGACAATATGCACAGCCAATCAATATTTGAAGCAATGGGTCAGATTATTATACATATACGGCGCCTACGATACAGAACAAGCAGTAGTTATTGAGGCTCGGGTCATGAGTTGAGACGGGATTGCTGATAGGCTAACATAGGCTAAATGAATTAATTATTAGAAGTCGAAGATGGAGAAGAAAATGTTTTATGATAGAGACAATGATCTCTTATATTAGAGGATCTACGTAACCTCACCCACCAAACTTAGAACATTGTAAAAGAAGGGATTTGTTTAAAAACAAAACGAGGCATAAATTAGCAGTTTTAGGAGTACTTCTTTATAACATGCATCAGCTTAAATTCTCACTGATAGGCAATCGAAAAGTGACTGGTTTGTTGAAGTCATTTTCTCCTCATCGGAAGTTTTATTGAAATAAATCTTTACCAAAGTTACTGCAATATAACAGCGTACAACACGATTGTAGATACAAATATTACTGAGTGACCGCCTGGCCTGATTGTAAGATTTGATGTTCTCGTCGTCACGACTATCAGATGTCCTGTTTATAATTATGTTTCTCTTTACAGACCATGCTGAATACAACACGTGTCCCATAAACACTTCTCAGCATTAATAACACAGATTAACCTTCCTTTACGAATACATTGTGTATGACCTTGAGCGATAAGCGTTGTAATGACTCATAAATGCTTCTATTACTAATTATAAGCCCAGCTTTACTCTCGTTATAAAAACTAGCATTTTACTATTCTAGTATTTGAGCTACGTCTTTTTCTTTTAATTTAAATGGATCTAGCCACATTTTATTTCTGCCGCCAAGCAGTAATGCTCGCATTGCTGTGTTCCGGTGTGAAGGGTATGGTTTCCGGTGAAATTACTGGCACATGAGGCTTTCGATCTTAGCCTCAAGGTGGCAACCCGCGAGTGATAACCTCTGGTATTGCAAGCGTCCATAGGCTGCGGTAACCGCTTATCATCTTGTGGGCCTTACGCTTGGTTGCCACTTCAGTTGTATAAATAAAAAACTTACTAACATACAAACGGCCTTACATCTTAGGTACCTACGTAAGATACGTTATACGTTGAAGTACGATTTATTAATATGTTTATGTAGAGCTACCTATATAATATTATTATATCGTACTTCAGTAAGTTAACTCTAAGTAAGTTATTTAATTTTTATTATGTGTTTGCAAGTAACCGAGCATTTGCCTATTGTAGTTATATGTTGTAGTATATTATTTATTTTTTAATAATAAATAAATAAATAATGCTGGACAATCCACACAGCATCATTTAGCCCCAAGCTAAGCTGCTGTTAAACAGAGCTGTATTATGGGTACTATGACTGATATATTTAATACAATACAATACATAGATAGATATTTTTTATTATCTATAGAAAATACCCAGAACACCCGGAACAAATATTTGTAGATCGTACAAACATTTGTTCCGAGGCGGGAATCGAACGCGCAACCTCTCATTTTGATTTATTTGTTCAGTTTATAATTTATTTTTCCATGAGTACATTTACCTTTGCGTAGATACTTACCTATGTTTGCGATAAATTTACCATTGTGTGCATGATACGTAGAATACTATCACCTCAGGTTACCTCAGCCTGTGGTCAGATAAACGAGTGGAACTACGCTGTATGTGGGTATATTATATGTATGTTATTTGTCAATCGTACGTTCTTTAGCTAGGTAATCAGTAATGTCTTTATGTGTGTATGATTGAACTTAGCTATTATAAAGGTATATTATGTAGCTACATCTACCCTTATGCTTGTATGATTATAACGGCTTATTAAGAGGCCTTTCCAAGATTTTGCGATATAATTCATGAAGTTTGCCTGAATATATCTTTATATAGTATAAGTAATAGTGTGCGCGACGAGGAGCGATACATCCTCCCTCCATAAGCGCTCAGCGCGGTTTGAGAGTCGGTACTTCGATCGATATGATTATAAGTGCGCAAAGGTGTGATTTTAAAAAATTCGTATTAAAAAAAGTCAATGCTATTAGACAATTTTCTTTGTTGTATTTATTTAATAAAAACTTAAACTTTAATTTAGTAGGTGTATTTTTATTGTAAACTTCTTACTTTAGCAGAAATAACATGCGTAAAATTGGGAAAAGTACGCGTTTTTTAGACCGTCTTTTTTCAAAAATACTGAACTAACATGTTGTATTTTTCTCTGTACACTTAAATTTTAAAACTGTGATTATTATAATTGCATTTTTGGAAATATGTTAGACTTTGTTATTTCATAGAAAAAATGATCGAAAGTTGACTGGAATTGCTCATTTTACGAAACGTGCGTTACTAATTATTTTTTTAATCAGTTGTGTCTTGAGTTAATTAATATTTGCTCTGTTGGCTTAAATTTTAAGGGATAAAGCTTTTATATGTTTTTATTTTCGTTAAAATATCTTCAACACACGAGCCACAATAGTGTTCGAAACTTACGGGCTACAAGAAAATTCAAGGATTATCAAGGATAGGGCTCTTAACAGTTCGCTGATTGAAATCGGATTGCAACTGAGTTATGTAATCGCCTGGCTAGTGCCTTGACGCAGGACCTATAAATAATTTAAAATGGGTAAAAAGTGTTTTGACGCAGGACCTTTAAAAATCCTGCGTCAAAACAGTTTTTACCCGGTTGCCCTGAATATATGTATTCAGACTGTATTGACCTAATCTAGATGGGCCTAGGGTGGCGAGCATAGAGCAAGCAGTGCCACGCAAAACTCTGAGTGACACTGTAATGTCACTTGATTATAGACAGGAGTGGCGCTTGACATCAAGCAAACGACTGACTGAACTGACTGCTCTCTTTCCATTTGCTGAAATCTAGATAACAAACAACGGTGTAGTCAAAGATTTCTATAATAGTCAAATGGTGTAGTCCTGCTTCATTCTTCGTTTCAACAGAAAGGAAAAAAAAATTTTTTTTTTCAACCGGCGACTTCATAGTTAAGATTTTAATTTGAGGACGTTCAATTGTTTAATAAGTGGCTGTCTATACATGTGCATGTAGATGTAGGTCGTCTCAAATTCTGTAAGTACTCCTTAGCTATCGCAGTATCGCATTACTCATTGTCATCTTTAAAAGCTTATATAAGGATTCATCACGACGCCGATTAGCAATTAGTTGCTTCAAAATAGAATAGATACATTAGCTAGCTATCTTAGGTTTGATTTGATTTGATACCTAAGATAAATCGCTTAGTTATCAATTTTGATATTCTTATTGTAATTTTTCGAGAACCCTTATCTTGAATGGTCTATTTTTAATCACCAGCATGCGCAATTCAAAAGCCATTCTCCGAAGGCGCGAGTGTTCACGATACAAACACAATCAGAGCAAAGGCGGTCATTCTGGCCTCGGTGAAGCAGATTTGAAGCTGGGAACCTCAATAGATCAGATAGTCTATTGTGTGACGGTAACAGCTATTTACGAAGTTCAATAACCCCATCCCATCAAATTTTGATCATGTTCTCTTTTTATAAATTGTAATACAATGTAAAAGCAATAAATAAGAATAAACTGAGGGGATATAGTTTAATAAAACTGTCAATACTTTTTGTATCATGACAAAGTCGAGAGTATTAAATAAATCATTTTGATCCTGATGTTATTAGTAAGTTCGTAGCGTAGTCAGTAACCAACTCTGTTGATGAAATTTATAAGCTGCGCTAAAGCGTCTGTCAGGTCTAATCTCAGAAAAAATACAAATTCTTTAACAAATGTTATAAAAAGAAATAAATATTCGCATACTTACATTTTTTACAGCCTCCATTTAAGCAAAGCCTTATACTATGGGAACCAGATATCTGATAAAATACAATTTTGTGTACTTAAATACATTCATACTTATAATACATAGAAACGGTGTCACCACTTAAAAATTCAAGACCCTATCAAATATTTGCAGATAGTGCAAACATTTGCCACAGAGCAGGGATCGTAACCGCAGCCTCTCGCTTCCCAACCGAGCACTAGCCTACCGCGTCACCGGTCCATTTTCTCACAACAATTAGATTCTAAACATGTTCAGCCAGCTTCTACAAATTACACATTGCACCTCCAGAATTTATAGGACCCACAACTTTCGTTTTCAAACTCGTGGCTTTATGAGTAGCATGACACCCACACATCTGGACCCAACCGTGGCCACAAGTCAAAACACATTACGTTATAGACAAGAAACTGACCACAGACATTCCGATGGCGGTAGAATACATAAAATACCTAGCTTGAGTTTGGTCTGCCTTAGATTCATCAAAATAGTGGCCAATCTTGAAAGTAGGTTTACATATCTCACACTTATTATGATGTGGTTGGATCAATTTCAAGGTTTTGCGGCTTATATTAGCGTTTTGGGACAAGAGACGGTAATGTATACTACGAGTAAGTTAACTTTTCGTAGAATGTTATTATCACATAATGTTAAAGAAATGCCAATGTTCGTAAAAGTAAAACATCTTCTAACTATGTTTACAAATCCAATAAAAGTTACAGCACTTACGGTTTATATGGCTTTTTACTAATGGTAATAGTAGCTAAATAATGTTTTAATTCCTTATAGCTGAATGATAAATTAATTACCCTTGTGCTAATTCCGCGGTTTGTCTGTCGGCAGTCTGTGTACCAAGAATAACACTCGTCTTGTTCTTAGAAATTAGCATGTTCAATTTACTCGTTGCTCAATTCACCATTTTCGTCGAAAATATGCGCATCATCAAGAATTACCAATTTTGTAACAGTTATTATTATTGCACACATACGGTTCATTTTTACTAAACCTAGTTATACAATAATAATTAATGCCAATTCATGATTATCAGTTTTGTAAATTCAGTTTTTTATAGACTTAACAAGTTTCTTTGCGACATTTTTATGTGATATTGGCAATATTGTAAAGAGTAATGAAAATCATTTTCAATATTTATAAAATGCAACTTTGTATTTAAGGTTTTGTTTTGCCACGTTCATCCTTGGCCGATTTTAAAGGCCGGTGCTTTTTATTTACCTTGGTACTTATATAGTTTGTGTCTTCAAAGTTTTTCAATGTCTTTATCATTTACTTTAAAGTTCACGTTAAACGTATTAGCATGTATTATTTTTATGGGTGAGTTCGGTTAGTTCTCTTGATGTGGATACCTTACCTACAGTACTTATAGCATATAAACTTCAATGTCTTCGCTACAGTCACAGTGCTGGTTAGATCAAATGATATTATTTTTATGCCAATACTTTATGCCTGTATATTCTGTTAATCCAAACTTGGACAGTAGGTAATAAAATATGATAAAAAAACCTCCCCTACCCACACAATGTTAGGCTGGTACACATAATTATTGTATAATGCCTTGGTAAGACCTATATTATTGTATACAAAATAATTTAATTTAAACATAAAAACGTTTTAAACAGCTACCTATGTAAAAAAACTAGTGCTATGTTTACGCAAATAAACTTCGCAATCACACTGCTTCAAGCCATTTCAGCTTTGATGTGGGGTTTTATCGGTTTGTAAAACAGATTTTTTTTATTTGCAAGTGAGTAGTTGATTTGTTTTGTGTTGGTTGTCAGCGCCTGTTGCGTGGCGGTCGGCCTTTGTATTGTAGTGATGTGCTAGATATTTATAGAAAACCAGATCTAAAGATTTTATCTACTTTTTTTTTTTTTTTATACCAGAGGATATAAGGAGGATGTTTTTATAAATTTTTATCTAAGCGAATAGGATGGTTCTAGTGCTGGCGCCGCCCCGGTGCCGGTCAGGAAAATCGTTGCCTGGCAATGGATAGACGCTCGGTGCACGTTTAACGGATAAATAAATACACGTGACATTTCACTATACCCCCTTCTGATATTTTGTGGTTTTTCCGAACTCCCCATTTTGAGCCTCATTTGATTCATGGACGACCTCCTATAATGTGAATATTCTGGCTTAGGTTTCAGTAGATATCGAACACAACACTATTATGCAATTGTACAAATCGTTGGACGGGAATGGTTTATTTAATCGGATAGATTTGGGTTCAACGACCGAGTGGGGTGGTCTGTCTGTCGGTACTAGGTCTGTGTTCCTTTACTTTTATATTTATTTATCTTACTGTAACTTTTTTTATGGTGAACCGATGACTGGTCCACAGATTAAACTAAGCACACAAATTATGCAATCAATATGATCATTTCATAATATCAAAATAGTATTAGTTCAGCTTTTAAATCCTAAAATCTTTGTGGTAAATGAGTAAACCAATTCAAAATACAATACAGTTGCCACTGCATAATAATTAAGCTTATGTTTTAAAAATAGTTTTTGGAATGAAGTATAAGTTTAGATATTTTAGTTGTGTAATTGTAAAAATCTGGCCACGAACGACAAAACAATTTATAACAGAAAATAATCGTCCTTAATCTTGGTGTTGAGATTTTGTATATAAACGGAAGTCTGTTTTTAGAGCCTGCTTTAGTTTGTTTCATAACTTGCATTAACTTAATAGACCGTATTAATCCAGAAAGAATAAGATAAAAAAAAATATATAAAAATTCGACACATTTTGCGCAGGGCGTGGCGACTCCCTAAATGGAGAGAAAATGTTTGCAGCCACATACTGACCGTCGACTGACCTTTCGCGACATTAAAGCTATTGCTTTCCATTTCGTATATCGTGTGAAAATGTCGAATACCGTATTTGAACGGCTGTCATTGCTTTCGACGATTTCGACGTCCATTGTAGACTCAATAACAGTTATTCACAGTAATTTCCATTTTTTCGCAGGTGTTCATGAATTGTGAATTTAATATGGACCCACCTCAACGCAGTTTCACTTTTCACTATTAATTGTATTTTGATAGTATAATGGTTATGATATTATTATGCTTGGTTTGATCCCAGAACAGATAATGTTTGGTTCCAAATCGCAGTTTCAAGTTAGGCATCGCTTATTATTTTATTAAAAACGTAAACATTTTTATTACACTCGTAATCTATAAAAAAATCATTGCGTTACTTATCTATTGACTGACTGTTAAGCTAATACGCACAGCCAAAACGAAGCCCCAGAGACCCAAAAGTTTCAGGGTGTTGCATATTTATTGATATTACTTTATATTAAAAAGTCAGCGCGAGCAATCTGGCGAGGCATCCAGCTTATATATTATATGACTAAACAACTAGATAAGTAATCATACATTCTGCATAGGTGCATGCTTGGAAGATTCCTGACTTAGCTAGAAATCAGTAAAAAATCATTTGAGCGCTAGAATCCAAAAAAAAAACATCGGCATGGATCTAAAAGCATTTTGAAATCCTCCTGATGTTTAAAATAAAGTTTATTAAATTGTAGGTGCCTAGCCTAAGTAAATGAAGTCACGTTACGAAAATATATTCAAGATTGAAGTGATAATAGTGCCATTTCAATAGAATAGAGACAAATAAGCCCGCTTAAAGGTGCCGCTGACTTGACCGACATCAAGGTCGGTTAGGAGCACTAAAGTCCTAAGTTGTCTCAAAGCTTATAAAGATAAAGGTTAGAATTTATACAGGCAAATTATAGAATGACTAAGTCAGAACGACAGGCCTTACAACGCTTGATATCACGAGTAGAAACTTATGTTACAGAGTTGAAACTTGAGTTTGTAAAATGGTTTCCAGAAGCACAGTGGATACTACAGTCCCATACTTCATGATGTCTAAGTGCCACAAAACTCTATTTACATCAGATGGAACCTATCTAAATAAGTAATTTTAGATCTGGTGCTTGCAATGGGTTAGTTCCGCTATGCACGATTCCCGCTATAACCGAAGGCATTAATATAATTTAGTAATGTTTTTTCATTTGTATTTATCACGTCATCTTGTCATTTTTTGCACTTATAAGAGTTTATTAGTATTGTTTAAACTTTTCTTAGATAATACTTAACTACCTATGGTTAAAAGCAAAAATAATAGTAATTAAAAATATTACTTATATAATTTATGCCTGAGTAACAACACGAAAGTAGATACTATTGTTACCCATAAATACCTGTTCTAAGGTATAATGTGTCAGTTAACTCAGTTAACAGCAGACTGCAACAACCTTGCCCGACAATCGCCGTTAGATCAAACAGTATAGACTATCGAAGTGTAAATGGCATATTCGTGAGTATTAAACGCTTCTAGTATATGATTTTCCGACTGAGAAATAACCTGTTCATTTTATTTGAAATATATGGGTACATAAATTGGGATATTATCAGATAATTCTATGGTTCACTTAAAAGTTTGTAATGATAGATAGATAAAGCATATAACTGGAGCACCGGTGGTCTAGTGGTAGTGACCCCGCCTTCCGATTCTAAGGTCGTGGGGTCAAACCCAGTCGTGCACCAATGGATTTTTCTGTTCGAAAAATTTATGTGCGCAATGCCAGTGCTCTCATACGGTGAAGGAAAACATCGTGAGGAAACCGGCATGTCCGAGAACTAAAAATTCGAAAGACACCATGTGCCATCCAGGGGGATGGCACATGGTGTCTTTGTGGATTAAGACCCAATCACTCTCACCTGAGAGTAGGCCAGTGTCCCGGCAGTGGGAACATTAGAAGGCAACATCATGATGATGATGACACTGAATAGCGACATAGACATAATTATTAATATTTATATAGTGCATAATGTATAATATCAAAGGTCTAATATATTTTGACGGTATGAGGAAACATCCAATCTAATATAATGTCTTGTCGCTCTCAATAAAAAGATCTGGAGGAATTAGAAGATTATTTACTGACATGTTTTCTATCAGAAGTCGTACTGCTGAGAAGTTATTATTTTCTGAAGATCGTGATTTTATTCATCAGAGGATACAATTATGTTTTAGAAAATATAAATATTAAAAATATAGAAAAATAACGAGTAGATTTTAATATCCCAAAAATTATTTAGCCTCAAGCGGGATCCGCAACCTCCGCTTGGTACGCTGGTGCTCCAGTCTAACTCCAGTCTACCAATTGAGCTATCGAGACATATCTTAGATCACATGTCATAGGGAAGAATATAATCTTTAGTACTCCCTTAGTGTGATAGTTAACACCATAAAAAAAACATTAAAAAGTATGTCTGGTAAAAAATATAAGAAGCACTTTTTAGTATTAGGTACTTCAATATGCACTTAAAATAAAACATGAATCGTTTTCGTAATGCGGAATTAGTATATATCTACATAAAGTGGAACAATGGTTGGAATACACAGAAAAGGTTGAACTTCTGGTTGATTTCGTAAACATTTCGCGAATTCGATTTTGCATTTCTACACATTTTATCGACACGTTGGCGTTGCTTTGTGTTTCGTAAATGCTATGGTACGTGTTGGAGGGTGGACAGATTTACAAGTTAAAGTTTAAATGGCTCAACCTCTGTTTCGTTATATTTTAAATAACTCAACTGCCTCAATCTACGTACGCTTGGTTGCTACTTTAGTGGTATAAAAAATACTATGTCATTTGATAAAAAGTAAGTTCGTATGAGTCAGTGGCAAACTCTGGTGACAGAGTTTCTTAGCCGCCCGAAGGCCTCTGTCATGGTCTAACAACTTTGAAAAAGCCGAGACCGACTGCTCAACATGCAACCCGAAGCACGGGAGCGCTCAGTTGAAATTGCCACTGGCGGTCACCCATCCAAATGATGACTACGCGGAACAGTGCTTAACTTTGTTGATCTGATAAGAACAACTTAGCCAGCTACTGTAATTTGATAAAATAAATTGAAAAAAGATGGCTCAGCGTTAGAATAGAACTCGCCTCCTTTCGCTTCTCAATTGGGCACCTGGCCTACCAAGGTTGTCTCAAGGAGATACTATACGTAGCTTATTTTCTTTATGAATATTACAATAGTCTATGATTGGTAGCAAAATGTTGCATTATTCTTCTACATTTTTTATTTCGATCACAAAAGCGATCAAAAGTCAGCCTCAAGATCTTCAATTTCAATAATGCAAACCGTTTATTTTATAATATTGTTCCGTTCGCATTTTTTTCGGTCAAGGATTTAAATTATACCTAAAATTAAACCAATAAGTTTGCATTGTTATAATGCTATTTAATTTGTCAAGTAAATTAATTGCTGGCCATTAAATAATTTTTAAAAGTTCATGTACGCTACGAATGCAAAATGGTGACGTGTATTTTATCGAAAATAAAACCTTTATTAATTGACTTTTATAGCGTTCATAAAAATAATTGTTGGTTGATTTTCAATGTCTCGATGTGTACATTTTATTGTATTTTTAATAATGAAGGCTGGCTGAACCTTGCAAATAAATACGCCCAAAAGAAAACTCAAGCAAACAAAAATAACTTTTCAATTCTCGATCGAACCCGTGGCATCGGGATCTATCGGAAAGTTATTCTGGGTGAGAGTCAGGTATTCTAGCACATATTCACATATTCCGACATGGTCTTACTAGACTAGAATATGTGTCAAGTAGTAAATTTATCAGACAGCTTTATCAGTTATCTGTAGTTATCTTTACAACCACAACCACTATAAACTTTAACTATGACCCAGTGAGATAATCGCTGACGGTTTTCAGTTTTATCTAATCGAATCTCTACTTTGCCCATAGTGATGGAAACTGTAGATTAGTTAGATGTCTATTCTACAGTAAGATTATATAGTAAGTAGCTAGGAAATGACGGAGGCCTCCAGATGGCCTATTAACTCCGTTACTAGAGTTGGCCACTGACTCATACTACTACTTTTTAGTGAGTTAGGTGTAAATAAATACGTTAGTCTAAAACGTAGCCCGAATGAAATGAAAGATTTGAGACAACAATTTTTTTGACAACCAACTATTTACGTGCAAGTGGATATTAAAAAGCATCACAACCTATAATATTGATTGACCGGATAAACTTTATCGACTTCATCATCATGACATCCTTCTAATGTTCCCACAGCTGGGCCACTGGCCTGCTCTCGGGCAAGAGTGGACGCGAACCCAATGCAGATTGGTGGATGGCACATGTCATTTAAATTTTTAGTTCTTGGACATGCCGGTTTCCTCACGATGTTTGCCTTCACCGTATGAGAGCACTGGCATTGCGCATATACATTTTTCGAACAGAAAAATCCATTGGTGCACGACCGGATTTGAACCGACAACCTTAGGATCGGAAGGTGGGGTCACTACCACTAGACCACCGGTGCTCTCACACTCTATACTTACTCAGGATTTCATTCAATTAAAAAAAAACAATATAATACAATACATTTTTTGGTAATAAAATTGATACCTATAACAAACAACCTAATCTCATGTAGGTACTGTAGTTTCACCTGAAACCTTCGATCACCGCAATACTTGGCGGTAGAAATAAGTACCCAGAACGAATAGGAAAGGATTCAGTCTGTAGTTCATGAACCTTTTGTTCTCGGTGCGTTCAAACGTGCAGCAAGGAAATGCGTCTATTTTCAATGGTTTACTGCGGCTAGTCGCCCATTCATGGCAAAATTACAGCTCCGGCGACACTGACGTGATTAAATCAAGTAATAGTTTTTTATAACATTAGCGGGATTTTATCGCGTTACCTTTTTATTTCTCCCGACGTTTCGATTGTTGCAATATTATAAAAAACTATGAGTTCTGATTGCGAAAGTTTAAAAAAAATCAAGTAATGACTATCATTTTAGCATTTTGCTATTGGTCTTTCCTTGTAATTCATAAGTCAATGATTAAAGACGATAGATTTGAAGTGCTCATCTAACAGAGGTTTTGTTCGTTTATAATAAGCCCTATTGTTTTTATAAAAAACTTTATAGTTTACATCCTATCACTAAGCAACACAAGTAAAAATATAAAAATATAAGTACATATATTATATTCATAGGAAAATCGCGTCGTCGCGTCGTCGGCGTCCCGTCGCGTCCCGTCGCTCAAATCGCCAGTTGGTTGAAACATAGCTTTAGCCAACGAGGCGAATTTCTGAACGCAACAGATTCAGGAGTAATGCCCTTTTATTAAGTCAACGGTTTCAATACGAAGGCGGGATGTTGCATTTTCCGCTGCCAAAAAGTAGCATTTTGGTTTTTGTTACTTATTTACTACTTTTTACTGTAATATGCATCCCATTTGCATAATATAGGGGTAAAAAGCCTTTAATTTATAATACTATATATAATACTATATCAACGAAGGCGAAGGACATTCGTTATTAGACTGAGTAGCACATTAGTTAGAAAATATGCGGCTCCTCAACAATATCTCTTTTACAGCGCACAATTTTTCAGATTTATTGAACATCCTTAAAACAAGTGTAAAAATATTTGAAAAGAGTCTTCATTTCTTATACCTAGATACTATTATTCAAATAAATTATTTTATTCAAATCATTGCGCATCTTTGGTGAAACCGAATGCTCTCGTCCTTTTTGATGCTTTCTCGAAAATGAAATGAAAGCAAATTGAACCGTGGCAACGCGCTTTTAAAGGTACCATAAAATAAACAGTATGTCGTGCCATGCAGAGCACAATGCTTCCTCTATGATCTCATTATTCGCATTCCACTGGACGCATATGGGTCACGCCAATTGTTCTGCTGATGAGGATGTGTTTATTAGGATTTTGACGTTCTCATGCTCACGTAGTTTACTGAGTTAGGTTAGGTAGTTGATTTGAGCACCAAGTGTTCAGTTTAGTCGTCGGTTCAAAACTAGTCGTGAATTTTCTATGCGAAAAATCTGAGTGCGCAGAGCCATTGATCTCAAACGGCGTAGAAAAACTCCTGATGAAACTGGCATATCAGAGAACTAAGGATTTGAAATACATGATGTGCTATCGTCACGAACCCACATTGGTCCGCATGATGAAAATGACTCAACCACTCTTGCTCGAAAGTACGCCAGAGTCCTAACAGTGGAAATTAATCTAGTAACTACAGAAGTTAAAGTTTGTAAGAAAACTACTCGACGCAAAGCCACATGCGTCATAAAAGTATGGCACCCTTAAGTGTTTGTTAAATTGTAAAAGCTAAACGTGTTTTATTGAACAACATTGACGTTAGTTTACCGAATAACATCGACCGTCGGATTGTTTATTGACGTTACCTTTACAAATACACCTTTGTGTAAACATTAAACATACTATCTTTCAGGTAGGCATTTTAAAGCTGTTTATTTTTAAATTTGTTAAAAGCTGGTCAGGTTTTACGTGGGCACAAACGGATGTTATATTAGCGTACATATTTTCTTCAGTGATAGAAAAATGTTTGCATGTCAAATAATGTAGATATATCAGTATAAGTAGAGAAACATGATGCAAAATGAATATAACCATTGAATGGATATATCAAATAGTGCCAAAAATTGTACAAGAAACAAACAATTTACGAGCAGACATGAAAGCCACATCGTATACACCTAGGCGTAAGTTAACTGCTTACAAATATTAATGTAAATGATGCAATGAATAATGAGCGAGGTATAAATAAACGAGGGCGTCTATTCTGACAGGCATCGTACGTAACTGAGGAGAGATGTTGTCGGTCATTCATCACCAATTGATGAGGACGACTTCGCGTAGTATGACGACTTATCAAATACTAATCACTCTTGCAATCAATCGGTAACAATATACATTTTGATTAAACCTCGTTTCTTAAGTCATGCTTCCTTGAAAGTGTAGCTCTACCAGCTCTTCGTTTTGATCTTTTATTATTTTAATGCGTTAAAATTAAAATTCAGACAGAAAAAAAAAAACGATTCATCTCAAGAATATACGAGTAACATTTCATTTTCACAGAGTATCATAAAAATTCCTGCAATTATAGCCATGAAACTGTCGAGTTCACATTGCTTTAATTTTAGCTGTCATTTGTCAAGAATCTAGGAATGAGTTTCAGTGTTCAGACGCTGCCAAACGCAGTCTTTTGTACTCCGCCGGTAAGTGATTCACTGTGAACGCGTTTTTGTTCAATTTAGAAACAGTCTGTTGAAATGTGGAGATTATGTTTCGCGAGCGTATAATTGGAACTTCAGATTACAAAACAGCAGAATCAATCAGAAACGCTGTTTCCAATCGTATCATTTAAACCAAATGTGCTCATCGACGATGGAATAATAAAGAACGGCTCATTAGTACTTAATAAATCATGAATAAAGAGAAACGATGTCTAACTCACAATTTGGTGTTTAAACTTTAAACATCGCCCACGTGTCGAACTTGATGTCATAACAGAGTCCGGTGTTGAGCGAATACTTAAACCACCTGTTCTGTGGGCGGCCAGGGTCAGCGGAAAATTCTAATAATTTACCTTCTTGGAACAAGAATTTTAGGCGTAAAAAAATTTAGGCATCCTTTGGTATGGGTGTAGGCGTTGCAAAAAATTTTGTAATGATTACAAAATTTTTTGATAGACTCCATATTCTGCTGCCATAAAAAAGATCAAGTAGACGATCCATTGATAGGTTTGTTCAGTCTCAAGGGCTTTTGTCGCAGTACTAAGTTATATTTATGCTCTGGCTTTTCAGTTTCCGGTGCGGCCTGATGTTCACATGCCATCGTGCAAATTCTACGACCCCCTGTCTGTGAATTTATAAATAATCTCGTTGCGCCAGTGGCGGCTGCGGAGCGGCAGACCGCGGACGGCGCGGGCGCTCGACGTGAGCGCCGCCCTGCATGACTCCGATCTGATCTATTGTTCAATATCAATGAAGGTTCAAAGTCACGCTATCGGGCGATCGTGCCCAAATTTCCGCTAGAGCAGTTTAAACGCCGCGAGTGCTGCTTGTGGAGTTCAAAGTTTCGGTTTTCTGTGACAATGTGCGTGTGCATTTGGAATTTGAATCAACAGTGAAAGTTTTGTTTACGACAAATAAACAGAATTTCTTGGTTATAAGATGTAAAGTTCAGACGATTGGTCACCGAGATTTTTGCCATCGTCTGATTGAGAGCAGACATGTCAGTTCCAATTTACTAGAGGATAAATCGTCATTCATCGGCGACACTTAAAAAAAATCGTCTTGCTCGTGAATTCACGTCTCGTTTAAATTGTAATGAATGTTATCAACTTCATTGCTAGAACAAAACATAAAAGTCATGGTTGGCCATGCATTGTATGCTAGTTAGTTATGCTGACTTTAAAAACGGTCACATTGCACTATAAAATCTATACAAATTTACATTTTGTGTAATTGAATGTGATTAAACGATGGATAGCACGCGTGATAAAAAACTGCACGCTTTAATGGTGTCGCTTTCGCTTCCAAGAGATTCCATTGATTCTATCGTTCTCATGCGTCGTTGATCCCACTGTGAATTCATTCTGACTTCTCATTAGTGTCTTCATTTGTGTACCTACGCATTGTTATTGGCATGTCTATTTTTACGTTCTGTGCGTCGGCACAAGTTCAGCGTTCATACGACGGTTTTAATTACGTATCTTTGAATCGTTGGCGCTGGTGGTTAGTTGGGATTTTTTGCTCAGTCTTCTTAATTCTTAATAAAATTCTGTTTTCTAAGAAATATTTTTCTTAGGTTTCGGAGTATTCTCCGTCTCACATTAATTTTCTCTTCTGTCAACTGAGACTGTCCTTTTCTTAATGATAAATGGTAGTAGGTGACTCACCCAAGGTCAGAAATCAGGATATGATAAATTGCTGCGTTACGTTGATAATAACTTATTAAACTATCCTGTACACTTATCAATGAGTTAACTACCTTTATTATAGTTTTACACATCTAAAAAAATATCACACAGAGAAGTTCCCTAGATATAAATTGATAAAAGTATTAATGCCAAAAGCAATTCCTAACTGATCTGATCTCAAGCACGAAATTTGAAAAATAATCCTACGCTATGTATAATGTGTTTCCTTATTGTAAATGATTAATGATTTTTCTTTACGGTTGTTAAATCTGTTTAATATGCGTTAACTGTGCCAAAAATTATAAAAGTTTGATCAAACCGTATTTTTTTTATTGTCAGAACGAAAAATTAAAGTTTTATACTATTAAAGCTACCTGGTGTACAAGGCCACCGTTATATTTCAAATTTACCTAAAGATATAATCAATCATGTTCAGTTATCTCAGTAGTACAGTACACTATACAATTACTTCACAGACAGCTTAAAGATAACCAAATTTATGAAAAGTAGAAAATAAGACTACCTACCTACACACCGGCATAATCTATGACCTCCTAGACAATAACTTTAAGCATTATCAGTGAGATATTCTAAAATACTTTGTATTCTACGCCCACATATCCAGTTTCAACATTACACTATGCCCATGACGCGTGCATGTCATGTAAAACACGTTGTTTCGGTCAGTCCCAAATCGTTTTATGTCGTAGGCGTCCGTAGGGCATTACATCGATGACCTTGGTTTTACAACAGCTAACTCTTACATCATACATATTGTTTGTACTTATCCGATGTTATCAAATTTAAAATTGTGTTTCGTCTCTAAAACAATAGCTGAACTAGTTTTATCAATGGTGTCGTAATCGGTCTCTAACCCTTCGGAATTCGTCCTCGATATATCGTGTTTCTTTTATTCATATAGTTTGTAACTGTAAAGTTGCACTGCATTCCACGTGGCCAGTCGTTTGGCATACTCGTGTACGATGTAATTGCTAACAGATAGTTACGCAAATCTGATTGATGATAACCATCGGATCTACCGTTAGTTCAATTTAGCCACCGCACTGTCTCTTGGCCGTTGACCCCTCGAATAGCTTTTTTATCAGCCGATAAACCATCTCTTTGTTCAATGTGTGGAACTAATAAGATGACTGGTTGTTGCTTAAAATGATGTGTCAATTCAAAATGAACATGTCTCATTGTCACGGGCAATGAAGCGATGTTCAGTTTTTGTGAAGTGAAAAAATAACGCCAAGATGATGCAAGGATTACTGGATTCGCTGTACAAAATCTATTCAGGTAAGTTTGCTTGTTTATTTTGGTAAAGAGTTTAGCGTGTGTTGTATCATTCGTTGGTCATCTGTACGGCTTCACTCTAGATTGATCAGTTAGTGAATACTCTAACTAAATATTTAGGAATTCTCTCAATTTCGAGATCATTTTATTAATTCTCAGATCATTTTGGAAATCGTTTGAAGAACTGTATAATTATATACAATTAACAAAGGTTTGGTAACACTAACCTACAGACTTTTTTTATAGTGACATCTGTAAGTTAATTTTTAAAATATGTATTCAAAGAGATCATTGAGGTCTAAATTAAAAAACAAAACGTCAGTCTAAGTTTTTAAATTCGCAGAACATTCCACGACAGTCATTTCATTTCTAAAAAGTTATTCTTAATTCAACTTTTATCCGTAACTTATTTTTTAATACATTTGTAATTTTAGGTGTAGAAACTTAGGTAGGTTTAGGTGTCTAAATTTAGAAATGAAAATTGTTTTATAAATTACAGGTGTTACTGATAGACCGTGTTTGAAGACTACATAATTTTTCGTAACTCACTCACGCGACAATTTTATCATGACAGTGCCTCACAGTTCACTGCACTGCAATGTTATTGATACATTTTTTGAATTACAGGTTTAATTAATTTTGGGTCTTGGTCTCGGTCACGACTGGGATTCGTCAGGGCGTGTCTGCAATGAATTAATGCTTAGCCAGTAATTTGCCATTATTTTTTACTGCAAGCTAATCTTTTGTAATGGGGATATCGACCTCAATGAGAGTAAGAATTTTGCGTAATGGATAGATTATTCATCAGCTAGAATGGCTTTTGCCATATTTTTTTAACGGGGATTTTGTGTGGATCATCTTAGTAAATTTAAAAATAAAAACCATTTATGAAAATTCTACATTTTGCAATGTAAAGTTGATGCTTAATATTTATCTGTATGGCTCTTTGCCTATTGTCTAGTAGGTACTTATATAACAAAAGAAAAAAGTATATTGTTGTCGTCGCCGTCTTCATACACGAGCTAACAGTGGCTTATTGCAAGGAAGACGTTCCTGTAACTTAAGTACCTACTGTAAAATCAAAATAGTGTAATATATTTTTTAAAAGATACTATTTAAAAACTAATTGATTTCGTGACAGGGTAATTTTATGGGGCCAATAAGCAAACAACCCGCATTAAATTTACAGTATACGACTGTATCAAAACATGTTCTATGTATCAAGTAAGTAAGTACACTAATATTAACTAACTTAAAATCTATGCACACATAAGCTTTTGTATGTTTGCGTATATTATTGCAAAGACACATTTGATAGACGTGTTACTTAAATATATCTGAAATTCCAATAGTAAATCATAGATTTTTATCTGTGGCTATCTCGTGTTTATCGATCACAAATTCACAATGCATGTCTACTGATAGTTTCACGTGACTTGTGACCTGAGGTCAATGTCAGGTCCCTCATGAATTTGATGTAGATAAACATTTGTATGGGACGATCAATGAGACTCGTTTATCTCTGTCTCATTACGTTAGTGGGCCTGTTTGCTCAGGTATGTTAGGTGAAAATAGGATTTCCACACTTACAGATCTCAACGTAGTACTTATATCTGTTCTGTGCTACAAGTTTGTAATCATAGTAATATTTTAAATGCATTTTTTTTGTTTAATTTGTTTGTTCCCACTCAACTCCATATCGCAAACGCAGGAAAAAAATAGTATCAGTACTTTTATAATTAGCTATTGATTTGTGATATTTTTTTGTAATTGCTTCAAAAACAATAGGTACTTCAGTTTTTTTTTTAATTCACAATAGGCTTGCACTTGACCACTATCTCGCCTGACGTTAAGCGATTATAATTTATTATATTAATTAAGTAGTGTAAGTACATTATAATTTTTATAGATAATTAAATTAAATAGTATTCCATAAGATTTCTACTATCTGTGCCAGTGGCATTTGATAATAATCATCATGCCCATTGAGTAATTAATAATTAGCTAAAACTTAAAGCAGATTATGTGCCAATCCAAGATATTTGGTATTTATCAACATCAGCATTACATTGAGTAACCTACTATACTTACAAGTTTCGTAAATAAGTTCAAAAGCCACGGTTCAATTGCAGGCAAAATTTGCCATGCCGAAATCATCTCGGAACTAAATATTTGACTTTTGTTCTGAAATCGATTCGACAAGGCAATTATTATATTTACATGCAATTTAAACATGTGAATAGGCCTTTAACCGCCTTGCACAATGCACACGGCTAAATTTATCGTATTGATTGACTCTCTTTATAATGCCTATAACTTTATCTACGGGCGCGGTGCTCAATCGAAACCTAATGTAGCTTGATCCTTCAGTGATTGAGGCATGTGTCACTTCAGATCAGTTTCCAGTGATAATCTTTGCTGGATCGTAGTACAGCGTAGATAAACTCGGTACACCTAATAACTTATACTTGGGTATATACACAGGGTAGAAGGTAGGTCTAGAAATAATAGTTCTCTGTTTAGTGCTTTGAAAAATACAGTCGACGTTCGTGGAACTTTTGTAGATAGTACTATATTATTATGGATACTATTATTTCTTCTGTGCTCCTAAGGGAATGCAGGTGTGCAAGTCGTGATCGAACCAGCAAGGTCGAGAACCGAGAACAGAATAGCCATTGTCTTGAACAATTAATGTGTGAACAAGGCGTTCCACCACCGATTTCTATCACCAAGAAGTTGTGGTGGAGTCTTAGGTATGTTTCTTAAGCTTTATAAACCTGTGACAGTAGAGTAGGTACGGTAGAACCCAGCCGAGATCTATCATCATCATCATGACAGCCTTCTAATGTTCCCACTGCTGGGACACTGGCCTACTCTCAGGCGAGAGTGATTGGGTCTTAATCCACCACGCGGACCCAATGCGGATTGGCGGATGGCACATGTCTTTCGAATTTTTAGTTCTTGGACATGCCGGTTTCCTCACGATGTTTTCCTTCACCGTATGAGAGCACTGGCATTGCGCACATAAATTTTTCGAACAGAAAAATCCATTGGTGCACGACCGGGTTTGAACCCACGACCTTCGGATCGGAAGGCGGGGTCACTACCACTAGACCACCGGTGCTCTTGGTGCCAGCCGAGATATTAAGGTGAAAATATAAATGCACAAAAAAGCTAGGCGCAGTATTATACAATTAAATTATACCAAGAAAAATAAACAGTATAAGTTCACTTCTTCGAGTAACTAATAAAATCATATCTCAATTCCCAGTAACTGCATCAAAGTTATTCCTTTAAAAACGTATAAACCCAAGTTTCCTCATAGGTAAGGTCTCTTTAGCTAACAAATTATCGATAAGATTACGCACTATTTACTAAAGAGGATGTTTGAACTCTATTAAATTATCGATGTCGATATCGCTGTGTAACCGATATCGGTAACGTGTTTTATCTGGTTACCGAAGTAAGATACCAATGGTAATATTTTTTTACAAACGATGCATAATACTGGTTTATATCAAGAGACATGAGTTTAATCCGTTTTTCAACTTATCGGGGACTTTTTGAGCTAAGTACTTATTATTGTTCTTACAGTTGGACCATTGGCCTAAGGTTGAGCAAGTTAATTGAGCCAACCCTACCTCGCCGATCCAGTGTAGATCGGAGACTTTAAATGTCTTTAGGATCGGTAGATGGCAAGTTTTAGATTTTTCACTGAATGAAATAACAAATAAATAATGGTAGTAATTTTTAACAGCCATCTAAAAAAAAATATACAAATTTTACCCTAAATTACGAAAGAGTTTATTTGAGTTTGTACAGAATATAATATTAGTAAGTTGCTTATTTACTTAGTACCTATAGGTATATTCCAAAACGACCGTATTGAGTCGTGAATGACATTGTATGCTGTTATTTCTTCGGAGTCTTACTTTAGAACTTGCTTAAAATTTGGTTTGTCTCTGTTTGTCATAATTTGATTGTAAGATAAATATAAAATTACCAACACGTCATATCATGCACTTCTCAAACAACCGATTGAGAAAACGATATTTTGATTTGTCGGCGTCGCGTCGCGTCGTTCCAAATTATATTTTCTGTACATTTTGCACAGTTTGGAAAACTGATCTATAGATTGGAATGTCCTGTCTTCCGAACTGCGCGTGTGGCGTTGCAAGTGAACCAATGAACTGAATTATTAAATTCACTTTAATAACTGTTTACCTGATTTACTTCCTACTTTATTAATTTTTTGTAAAAAAGGGGCAGCACCCTAACTGTCAGAACGTATTTTCAATTATTTGTCAGACTATAAATCAAACGCTTGTCAAAACACCAAGAAGTGCCTACCTAATCTAATAAGTGCGTGGTTGTGTCCCGTTGACGTCAATTGGCAAACCACAGGTGTTTTGGACGTAAAACAAGCTAAAATAAGGATTCGCAATCTCAAATTAGACGTCAGGTACCTATATTTTTTGAAATATTATCATTACTAGCAAAGATCTTATGTATTATATCATCAGGTTTTATTATTACACATTACATTTGAAATATTGTCATCTATAATCCAGATCTACATCAATATCTTGTCATTGTGTGTCATTGTGTAAGTCGGTAAGGTAATTGAAATATTTGAGTAATATATACTTAATAGCCTGCTAGCTGTTGCCTATAACTTCGTACATTAGTGTATCTACAGTTTTGACTAAGCAAATACCCATTGTTTCACCGGGTGTTTTTCGTATAGATAAATAAACAAAAAATGTAGATAATTATTATGTAAGTATTCTATAAGTTATCTGGTTTCCATAGTACAAGCAAAGACATTAAGAATAATAAATAATAAATAAAATTTGTTTATATGTTCGAAGAGTACAAGTTTTGCTTACTTTGGGGCTAGATGGCACAGTGTGATAATGTCCACCAGTATTTATTCAAAATTCAAAAATGGTCATCTTTAAAAACTATCTAAAAATCACAAGGATCACTTTATAACGTCTTACAAGCTAGGAAAATTTACAGTTCCAACATGCCCATGCTGTAAAAGAACTGGCAACAACAAATCCAGATAGAATTGTTCTTTCTAAAGTGCCTAAAACAGCTTTATATAAAAAAAATAATTTTGTAATGTGTGGACAAATATTTAATAAAATTCCCAGTGCGACCAAAGAACTACCATTGAATTTGTTTGTAAAAAAGCTAAACATATTGCTGATTGACTGAACTTTTTACAGTGTAAATGAATTTCTAAATAGCGATAATTTAATTTAATTTGATTGTATAATAAATTTTAATAATAATACCTAGTCGATAAAACTAATAAAATTGCTTACATAATAGACATTGCTGTACCAAATACACATAATTTACAAAAAACTATTACAGAGAAAATACATAAATACACTGAACTTAAAGAAGAAATTATACGAATCTGGAAGCTAAACAAAGTATATATTGTACCATTGGTGGTCTCCAGCACAGGTGTGATACCGAAAAGTCTGCATCATTACCTTAATATAATTGATATCCCGGAAAACACTTATATAACAATGCAGAAAGCTGCGATTCTTAACACCTGTAGGATTGTCCGTAAGTTCTTACAAGAAGACGTCCTGTCTCACTCAACATGATTCGCACTTGGCTTAGGCCCGTGAGTCTCATTAGACCGAAATATTTATATTTCGAGAGTAAAAGAAAAACATTGAAAATAATAATAATAACAATAGGTAGTTTAATTTAGGCACCTAACATAAGTCTTAAGATTTTCATGCAATGTGTTTGGTGAAATATGTGAACCTTAGAAACATAATACAAGACATTGTAACCATATTACTCGCAAATAAACATTTCAACACCGGCTGGGTTTCTATCGCTTTTTTGGCATGACCGTTACTATGGTTATGGATGCCGAGTAGAGTTGGAGCACATTCGTATACCTAGTATTAAAATAGGCCTAGTTTGCACTACACAATGTGTAAGTAATTCGTCCACGCGTGTTCTCCTTCGATATAACTGCAACATCCCGTTATAATTGTTACAGCTTGCTACATTATCCTTTCGCTGTCGTAGACCTCCAAGCATGATATCATATAACAGTGCCACCACTCAACCGCAGATTGAACTTGGCATTTTATTTGCAAAAGTATTTGTGACGCAGTGACTTTTGGGCACATGTTACTTACTTTGCTTGCCTTCGATTCGTGTGTAGGTCTAGGTACTTATGGTTACAAACTGCATGCATAGTAAAAAATATAAATATTTATGTAGATCAGAGTTTAAACTCATGTAGTAAATGCTATATTATTTTTACTTATATAGTATTAAGTGCACTTAACCATTTTCTTACTAGACACCTTATTCGTAAACTGTCTTAACTTCACCTTTTATTATCTCCCAGCTGGGCAAAGGTCTTTCCTCCTTGTCCCTTTCTCCAGTTATTTTTACTAATTTTAAAACATTTTGTTCACTGCGTCTTGTAAATTTTATTAAGCTAAACACTTCTAGCTTATTAATACCTCAAAAATAACAAGTCAATCAATTATGTTGTATATTTTATGTAAATTCCAAGGATTGTTTAATTTTGATAACGAGGGGAAAGTTTGAGAGCCTAATTGCTTGCAACAACAACAATTTACTCACTGAATAATTAGCACTCATAAACTTGGGGTAGGTAAAACGTCAATTTAAGGCAGTATAAAAAGAAATCGCGCTGTTATAAAATCGTTTTTTTTTTTTTTATTATCTTAGTGGCAATACAATTTGCTTCAGGGTAGTAGGTAAATTACTATAACCATACAGTTTTATACATAGACAAATTTTGCAGTATTTTTGCCATTTCTTGATACAAACATGATTATTATAATGACGACCTCGCTGTAGGCGAGTGCCGAATAGAGAAGCGAGAGGTTGCGCGTTTGATTCCCGCTGCAAGACAACTTTTGCATGATCTACAAATATTGGTTCTAAGTTTAGGTGTCGTGGTACCAGTGTTTAGCAATATTAGGAATCGTTATGCATATTAAAACTTTTTGGCAATAACTTAATCTATTCTAATTTAAGTCTTACTTTTCTCCCTCTTTCCGCGCTTCAGATTCCATTGTTTGTGGCTCTGTTTACTATCTTACTGTACAATTACCTCTCTGTAGAGGATATGTTAGACGATTATTTCACAATAAAGTTTTCGTAGGTTCTTTACGTTTTGTTACGAAATCTAATTAACAGGGTACTATTGTAAATGGCCGGGTAGCACGACGTTTATTATTGTGAAATTACTTTGCAACAGTTTATGGGATTTGATTCTTGCCAAGTGAAATACAAGAATAAAGTGTAGCTAGAGGATTAAGTGTGACAACAATTTCTTAATAGCCAGCAACTCTGTAAAGGAAATCATAAAAATGTTATGAGTGCTATTTCTATCAAAACAGCTTGCAAATACGTTAACATAATTAAAGTAGCTACCTACTAGGTACTTGTAAAAATTGTGTGTTTAATTTTAATATTCTTATTAAATAAGTCTACGTTAGAAGACCTGTCCCACGTTCAGGCGATGCCATCCTGAGATCGAGATGAAATGTCTCGGCACATGATTTCACCGGCAATTCTTCAAACCGGAACACCGCATTGCGTGCATTACTGCTTGGCGGCATGGTGGTAAAACTTCCTCGAACTAGCTCTATCAAAATAACTTTGCTATTATAATAAGAAATTGATAAGTAATAGGTAGTATTAAATATATGTATATAGTATAGTACCTTTACCTACTCATGTTGTTTGTAACATTAACATCTCATTGTCAATTGAATACATAAGTGAATGACTAAAAAGTCCATGAACTTGCCGCTAAGTGCCGTCTCAAACAAATGCGTGTGTGTCTATCTAATATACCTTTGCATAATAAATAAACGTTAGTTGAAATCAATAAAAATGACTGTTTTTTGTTTCAATGACTGACTCAGTGTCATTCACCTTAGATAAGTTTTGACGAAAAAACCCACAGAGGCCATAAAAGAAGAAGAGGAAAAAAGCATTCAAGTTTTGTAACGATATTTCCCGCCGAAACCTTACACAATCCCGCCATCTTGTTTTTATTTTAGAGTTTGTTTTTTATTTCCGTCTCTTGGTGGCCAGCGCTCCAGTTTGCTTTCTCAACAATTTGACGATACACATCGGCTTCTGACCAGTTACCGGAGGTTATATTTATTTAGCAAGGAGTATTTGGTGATTGCATTGCATAGGTATCTCAATTATTACTAAACCCTACTACCGATTAAAGTCAATTTCGTAAGCTTGAAAAATTATATTGGCAAAAAAGAGTTACTTTTTGTAGAAAGTCTACAGATTTTTTTATAAGTAGGTATGCATGTATGTATATCCTAACATAAGATACTCTAATAACTGCTTTCACAATAAGTATAAAAAATATTTACTATTTATGTAACAAGTATAACGTGCACTAAAATATACCTAGTCACAACAAACCGATGTAGTCATTACTATCAGTAAAATAAATTAACTTAATTGTATGTATATAGTCAAGCATTACAATTTTACATAAAATAAGTATTTAGCTTGATAATAAATCGATGATTCCATCACTATTCCATGCAACGACATCCAATATTTCTAAATTTCGAATTGATTGGACAAAATAGTTTAATCATTCTTATAAATCATTTTGCAAGTTTATAAAATCACATGCAAAGTTCCTAAAGTCAAGGTTACACGAAGTTTCGTGAATGTGCTGCACGCTTTTCTGTATGCACTGTCGTTTTAATTAATTCTGTACAAACATTATATTGAATCTGATACATAGCTAATTAATCTGATTTGACTTGCAGGGCACGAGTACAAAGCAAATTGTTGTTAAATACACCATATAACGAAGATTTTGACTTTATTTTACTACTGTGACTTATTATTACAGGAATATCATTTGGTTAGTCTATTTTGTTAAGCTGTTTCAGTATAATTTACAAATCATGCAAACATGTCCCGCTGCTGTTTTTTTTTTGTCAGCAAGTGCCAAGACTATCAAGTCGCCCGCCTGATGTTAACAGCTACGCCTGACCATAATGTCTGGTACTGCACTGCGCTCATCACCCCGAGACGTTGTCTTTCGCCCAGTAATTTCACTTGCTACCGTGCCCTTCAAACCTAAACACAGTTAATGCTTGAACACTTCTGCTTGGAGGTAGAATATCTGGCACTGCGGTGGTACCCACCAAGATGGACTCTTGTTAAAGAGTCCTACCACCAGGTTTATGATTATTTTGCTGCCATCTGTCTTTATTTAAACACCATCTTTGTCTTGTCCATTATTATTACATCACTTATTAATATGACGTAATTTTAAAGAGGTTCTTTCTGACATATCATTAAGTATAATTGACAGCGTCAAAGCGTTTTTAAATTGTTGCCAAATAGCAATCACGGGTTTTTGTTAGCACAATAACGTTAGTGAGCCAAAGATGAAAGTGTGAATCAGTTGGATTAGCTTATTAGCATACCAAAAGCTAATGGTCTATTCAATGTGGTCAATTCATGTCTCGTACAACACTTAGTTAAGCAAAATTTTAGCACCAAGGTGATTGTTATCATATCATATTTTATGACTTTTCTTTGAGGAATGTCAGCTACTCGCTACTTGCGAAGCTTTGAATTAAGTTATAGTTCTCTCGGCGGATCTAGGCTTCCGTGAAGTTAGCCGTTTGTGTTGCTCAAAGACAATTCAGTTAGAAAAAGCTCCATTGCGCATCGAAACGGCTAACTTCACGGAAGCCTAGATCCGCCGAGAGAACTATACATTAGCTTTTGTTTTTGTGTCGCTCCCGCTTAGAAGTAGCTGAGTACTTAGCGCTAAGCGTCGTAGTTTTATTTTTCTGATGCAAAGCAATTGTGCAAGCAAGCACCATAATAATAAAAATAGTATCATTTATTTTACCATGAGTGAAAACTTTTAAGAATCAACTTATATACTTAGGACGACCGATGTGGCGCAGCGGGCGCAGGTCCGGCTGCGGGTTCGATTCCCGCCTCGGGTCAAATATTTGTACGATCTACAAATATTTGTTCCGGGTGTTCTGGGTATTTTCTATATATAATAAAAACTATCTATCTATATATTGTATTGTATTAAGTATATACGTAACTGAATGTTCCAGATAATACAATTATTCCGTACTACCAAACACTGATTGTATGCCTCTCTACTACACACCAATTTCAGACGTATTACTTTGAGATAAGAATTCTAATTGCTTAGCAAATTGTTATTACAATTTTTGTCAGTGATTGCCTGTATTGTGTAGGGTGCGATCGATTCAATTATATAGCGGTCAACACTCAACAGACCCTTCAGTGAAGCAATGGCTTTCATTTGAGTGTTGATGAATTACTTTAACAGTGTGTAAATATTGTTTATTATAATTAATAAACAGAACCAGTTTTCGAAGTTTTTTCGATGATTTGCAAACCCTAAAAAAATATAGACAAGCGTAGTTCATACGTAGTTCTTTACATATTTTTAAAATGAGTTTTAAGTTTGATAAATGAATTAAATTTTAAGCTATTTATTAGGGTTTACAAATCACTTACCTAAATACGATTTGAAGGTCTACGAAAATATTTGATAAGTTGTCTTATATTTGACTTTTTGTTCCAGGTAATAATGGTCTTCCACACTTGGATACTTAAGCTGCTTCGTTCGTTCGTAGTAGGCCAGTAGGCCAGTAGGCGTTTCTAGGCCGCCCGAGGGCCTCTGTCATGGCCTAACAACTTTGAAAAAGCCGGGACCGACTGCTTAACGTGCCCTCCGAAGCACGGGAGCGCTCAGTTGAAATTGCCACTGGCGGTCACCCATCCAAATGATGACCCCGCGGAACAGTGCTTAACTTCGTTGATCTGTTAAGAACAACTTAGCCAGCTACGTCACGAGCGCTTAAGCTGCTAATGCAGCTAGTTTAACTCTTTATCACGATAACGATGATAAATTGTACAACCATCAACATCACAACACAACGTAAGCTTTACATTATTAGCCCTTATATCTCTGACCTTTCAGTTCATTTTGAATTGGATGATGATATAACGATTACGTACTTAGTCTTATTTCACACGAAATATATGCACTTTTAACGCTATGTAATTTTTCCTGTGGGCATTTATATTATGAGCATCAAGGTCACAATTTTAGTTTTAATATAAAGTGGATGAGTGATTGTTGGATTATTATTATATGTATTAAACTTTAATCGTATTTTTTTTTTTGACATACTTTGTTTTTATCAGTTCTAAACAGAGTTTTAGATTGCTTTTTTTTTTTATACAACTGAAGTGGCAACCAAGCGTACGGCCCACAAGGTAGTAAGCGGTTACCGCAGCTTATAGACGCTTGCAATATCAGAGGTATCACTCGCGGGTTGCCACCTTGAAGCTAAGATCGAAAGCCTCATGTGGCAGTAATTTCACCGGAAACCATACCCTTCACACCGGAACACAGCAATGCGAGCATTACTGCTTGGCGGCAGAAATAGGATGGTGGTAGTCCTTCCCCGGACGAGCTCTATCACAGAGAACTCTACTACTCTTTGTTTTTGTTTACTACTTATTTCTTGATGATGATCCTAATTATGATATTAGTATTAGTCTAATTTGGAACGATTTTTAACGAAAGATTTTTTTTATTCTGTAGGCAGAATAAAGTCGTATATTCCTCAATTTTACAACACGAGTTATATTTATATTATCCTTGCCAAATAACATGTCTACGGTACGACATAACGGTCTACTAGGTTTTCTGTCTGTTACTAACAGGATTACTTTCTTATTAATCTAATCAAACTAATGTTTAGATGTTTGGATTTTTGTTCTGCTGAAATTTAAAATATAGATAAATAATGACCGGAAATAGAAAAAAGGCTAAAAGGATAAAACTCAAATGAGCACTATTCGTGGAATAAATCGAAGTAATTCGCGAGTGAACAGACAATTTAATTGTTTGACATTTCTTTCACCGCGGTAATGGTTGTTCCAGATGTTGGTCGAATTATTGATTAGTGTATTAATTATAATTAATATATTTTTAAAAATAATCAAAAAAAAACTTTTAATCCCAGAAAATAGTACGGTTCCTGAGTTCCACGCGAACGAAGTCGCGGGCAACAGCTATTTATATAAATTAGTTATTATAGGATATTTATCTGTTATCAATAAATCGTTATCTATTTAAATATAATTAGGTACTAAGGAGTTTTCAGTCATATATTAAAATAACAAAAGTTCTCAGACTGTTTTCATTTCTTTATCAATAGGTTCATAATCGTTATTAATTTATGTTAATTGTTATCATTCAAAGAGTTAGACTCGTGGTCTTCATTAAAATGGCGTCAGATTCAGATGTAAGTTACACCAACTACTGGTATTGAAAAACCGATCATTTTAAAGGTATGTATACATATTATATATAAATATATACATATATTATATTTATTTATTTATTTTACTTTATTTTGTTCGAAAAACAAACAGTATAAAAAACTAAATATTAAACAACTTAAATAACTAAACACCAATATTAATAATATACCTAAATAATTTTATTTTACTATCTAATAAAACGTCGACCTCAAAATGATATATCGGACTTAACTACGTTTTAATTAACTGAGCAAATTACATTTTAAGAGATTACTTTTGGCGGTTTGATTGATGGCCTGCTTGTTCCCACTAACGTAGATGCATTGTTTTGAAATACCTTTGTCGTAGTGTATGTAAGAAGTTGCTTTTGTATTTTTTAAATGATCATCATCATCATGACAGCCTTCTAATGTTCCCACTGCTGGGACACTGGCCTACTCTCAGGCGAGAGTGATTGGGTCTTAATCCACCACGCGGACCCAATGCGGATTGGTGGATGGCACATGTCTTTTGAATTTTTAGTTCTTGGACATGCCGGTTTCCTCACGTTGTTTTCCTTCACCGTATGAGAGCACTGGCATTGCGCACACAAATTTTTAGAACAGAAAAATCCATTGCACGACCGGGTTTGATCCCACGACCTTAGGATCGGAAGGCGGGGTCACTACCACTAGACCACCAGTGCTCTCCTTTTAAAATGATGCAAGGCTGTTATCGTTCGTTCGTTCGTGTGAGTCAGCGGCCAACTCTAGTGTTTATTATTGTTTGTGTACTTACACTTTATTTATTATTTTTTCAAGTATGCTTACATCGGTGTCAGCGTCGGTTATGTTTTTAAATTTTACTAGCTGTGGTCCGTGCCTTCGTTCGCGTGGAACTCAGGAACCGTACTTTTACGGGATAAATAGCCTATGTGCTATTCCCGGTCATTATCTATTTATGTTTTAAATTTCAGCGAAATCGGTTCAGTGGTTGTCGAGTTATAGAAGAACAAACATCAAAACATCCAAACATCTAAGCTTTCGCATTTATTTAAAATATATGTGTGATAAGTGTGATGCCCGTTGCTGGATGTACTCTACTGAGACCTTTACATTTAACTTGAGATCTATATATCTATTATGTGTATATTAATTATACTTAAATACTAATAATATAAAGAGGAAAGATTTTTTTTTATTTTTGTTTGTTATTCTGCCGCATGTCGGATGCATTGTGGGCTAAATCCATCACAGAGTGGACGCCCCTAAATAGAAAACGACCTCGCGGCAGACCACGGCGAAGATGGAGGGACGAAATTGACTCATACCTGAAGGACTGGTCCACAGTAGCCCAAAACCGTGATGATTGAAGAGAAGGAACGAAGGCCTTTGCCCTGCAGTGGAACACTACAGGCTCATAATAATAATAATAAAAATAATTTGTTTGTTACGAATAAACTCAAAAAGTACTGGTCCGATCTAAAATATTCTTTCACCATTAGAATGCTACATTATCACTGAGTAACATAGGCTAATATGTTCACCCGTTCAAAGTCGAGACGAGCCGCTTGTAATAAGTATTATAAACTAGCTGTTGCTCGCGACTTTGTTCGCGTGGAACTCAGGAACCGTGTTTTTTATCGGGATATAAAGCCTAACTCCTATTCTCGGTCACTGTCTATCTATGTTTTAAATATCAGCGAAATCGGTTCAGTGATTGTCGAGTTATAGAGGAACAAACTTAATTATTTATTATTCGAACAATATACAAATCTTTCTTCACAATATTATTAGTATAGGTTATATTATATTTATTCAGTTGGTGCCGTGAGAACTGTGCGTGCTTGGTTTATTTGCAATGCAACTGATTTCATGGGAACAATTCGCTGTGATTTGAAGTTTATCTTGTTTGTTAGCATTTTATTATGTTCACATCAACTCGTTTGTATAAGTACTTCATTCATTTTAAAAGATTTGATTTGTTTATATAGTGTTCGTTCCATTTCCAAGATCTTCCATCATTTTGAGTTAATGTTTGGTTTTAAACCTATAGTTTATGTCATTTTAAACCTAATTAATTAAATACAAGATAAATATTCATCTATAACCGTTACAAAATAAATAAAAATGTTAATCTAGTAGAACAGAAAAGAAGATTAATTTAATTATACTAATGCTAAAATAAATTAATAAAATTAAGTAAGTATGAGTCAGTGGTCAACTCTGGTGGCAGAGGTAGGTACTAAAAAATAAATAAATGAATGAAAAAAAGTCATGATTGATTATATTGATGCTAAAATAAATGATACCTAACAACAAATCATATTATGATAGCTAATTAATGTAATAAGGCATCATTACCGGATATCACGTTTCATTCAATTAGTAAACCAATAAATATGTAGTTACACGAGAGTGCTATTCATTACCAATACAATAATATTGACAGCAGAATTTAAACATATACATTCTAGGGTAAACTTCACCAACATAATATTGAATCGCTTTGATTCGTGAGGTAATAATCACAGATTATGTTGCCTGTAGTGTCTAGAAACTTATATACAGATTGTCTGGCTAAGTTAAATGCCCGTTACTCGTAGAACTCACACCTAAAGAAGTCCATGTGTCGACAGTCATGTTTTTACAAATATGGTTGTGACCTTATTACACATACTATCGTATATTTGCTTACATAAAATCTAATGATTCTAGTTGCACAACACTTAGGGTTGAAAATTGAATGATTTTTAAATTTATTACAGTGTTGTATGTGTTTTGATTGTACCTAATCGTGAGTGTTTAACGTCTGTTTATCTATTATGTGCGGTTGGTCGGCGGTGATCGACGATTACTTTGTTAGAGCCGGATTTGTTTAAATCGGTGATATATTACCTAGACGATTTTCTATAATGTTAAGTTTTTTGAGCTTATGAATTTTTAAATGCGTCCGTATAGATATGTGTTATGAACCTGAGTACTACAAGCACGTATAAAGTCTTAGCTACATTATCTATGACGCATAAGAAAGACGCAAAATAACCTTATTTCTTTTAACTCATTGTTTTAGTTTTGGCTTAGCATTCATAATTGTCTTTAACAAACTATTTTCAACACACTTGCTTATAAAATGGATCTATGGTCATCGCAATTAGGCACAGAATGACACCTATAATCAAACTATGACTTTCTCATTGCTATAACTCACTAGTGAGTTATAGATTGTTTTTTGGTATTTTTCAACACATTTGCTTATTAAGTGGCTCTATGATCATCGCAATTAGGCACAGAATGACACCCATAATCAAACTATAACATTTTCATAGATTATTATATCATATAGATTTTTTTTTTGTTTTATTATGAGTTTTTTTTGTTATTTTATTCACAAGTGTGTTGAAAAACGTCGTATAATACACGTGTGTATTGATGATTACCGTCCTCGGCTATCTTAAGACCCTCGCCTACGGCTCGGGTCTCAATGACGCCTCAGCGGTAATCACCAATGTTACACACTAGTACCATAATGTACTATTACAAATCTACGTTCTAGATATTCAGCATAATATAACGATTACCTACTGCTTCTATTATGAATACCTTATGGGCCTCTTCAACTAAAAAATTAACGCTTACTAAACAAAATACCCTAGTTATTGTCAATGTTTTGTAGTTTTTATTCAAATAAACTAAACAAAAGCACTACAATTACCAACTCATTGTAGCTTACTTCGCGAAGAGATAATTTATGTTTTGCTGACAAAAACTCCATGACTTGTAATTTAGAGGTCGAGTTTTTGTTCAAGCTCATTTTTGGAACAAACAAATTATCTTGCTACGTCTTCTTCAAACTTATCAATCTATAGGAAGGTGCGTACACTTGTTTGAATTCTTACTCTCTTCATTATACTTCGTTCGTTCGTTCGTATGAGTCAGTGGCCAACTCTGGTGACAGAGTTTCTAGGCCGCCCGAAGGCCTCTGTTATGGCCTAACAACTTTGAAAAAGCCGGGACCGACTGCTTAACGTGTCCTCCGAAGCACGGGAGCGCTCAGTTGAAATTGCCACTGGTGGTCACCCATCCAAATGATGACCCCGCGGAACAGTGCTTGACTTCGTTGATCTGTTAAGAAAAACTTAGCCAGCTACGTCACGAGCTGATTAAATTAATTAATTAAATCACTACTAAACTGATTAAATACATTGACTTTATGTATGTTTTCGCATATACCATATATGTATGTATGTTACGTACGACCTTTGTCATCGCTTTAATATCTACAACGGCTTACAATTTTGGTCTGCTAAATTTTGGGATCTTTGCTTATCGTTAATCATTCTAATTTTACGTAGATTTCGTTCCTCACTAGCTTACTTAATAGCTAAATTATGCAAAAGTAAAAATGGTATAATTCAATAAAATCTCAAGGATCACTTTGAAACTTCTACAAGCTAGGTGAAAAAAGCCTGTATATTCTAATTTATCAAAACAAAATTTCACGTTATGTTCAACCCATATCTTACAACCCGTTTCAGAATGATCGTAAATATCGACTTTACGTTTGAAGTGATTTTAAATAGTAATCAAAACAATCATATCGGGCATCCCACTTGGGCTTGACTCTTGAGGTGATAAAATTAACGCTTTATGTTTGGTTTCTGCTTCATATGACTTTATTTGTTTTGCGGGCGTTAACCCCACGTGTGCAATATGCACTGCCAGGAATTCCGAATTCTTTAGACAGTGTGTTCTTTAAATTCACTTTAAGTTTACTAAAAGTAAAGTATTGTAGGAAGCAAGCAGTAGTAAGTTAATAGTTAGAATTGCGTCTACGCAGTTATTATTTGCAGTGATTTTTATTATAGGGCTCTCAACAATAACAAGCAATGCTTAGAATAGAACCTGACAACAGCCACCATTAATACCTATAACTTAATAATATGTTCGTGGAACTCTTTACATCCTTAATTTTTTAAGTAGGTATATTGATTTTTCTAGATCAACAGTTTTATCTAGAGAATGCTACATTACAGGGATAATGCTATAGGCATAACATATAACATAGGCTATGTTTATTAACTAGCATCCCGCCCCGGTTTCGCACAGGTGCGGTTCCGCGCGAAGCTGGGACAAACTGCTAGTTGTTAATATTTCTAATAAAGTTTCATTGGTTTGGTTTATAAATGTCATTAGTCCTTAGTCGCCCTATAATATACCTTTATTAGAAACTATGATTCATCATTTTTGTAGTAGCTAAAGCTATAGGAAAAAATACACGAATCATGTCACGTTTTAGATTGAATTTCTGAAGAAGTTAGATAATTCAATGTCTACCTAGTTTGTATGTCTTGCTATAAATGTACGGCTTACGGCTTATATCGAAGCGGGTTTATTGTGAATTAGCGAATAATAGCTCTGCTATAGAACAGTTTTTGTTTAGGTTCACTGACCGGCTTAATGGCATGGTGTGGCGCAAGGTAGTGATTTAGATCCTTTTGTTTAAAAGCTATTAATATTAGGTACCTATATCAGTGTAATAATGCCTAATCGCTTCAATATTATTTATAGTAGCTTACTATCAAGATAGAATATCAGTTCTCATACAAAAGGTTTTTTAAAATATTTTTATTAGCGGCAAAGGCTGAATTTCTTGCTAACCTTTTCGAATGGTATGACGTGGGTTATTCAATCCTAATTAATTACACTGCTGTCTTATATAAAAGTTAATTTATATCTTGAACTTTACGTGATTATCTTACGGAGCGAGTTTTAATAGTATTTATTTATTAGTTTATTGGCTAATAGCTTCATTCATACAGAATACAATCTGCTGGCATTCTTCTTCAGGAATCGATTTATTATGGTCTGGTATTTGATATGATACCAAAATGCATCTACCGTGTTAATTAGGTACCTATTTATATTTTGTGTCACATGTCATGTACCTACTTGATTGTTTTGACTTAGTTTCGAGAGTCTTCATCCGTGTGGGTGAAGCACATGTGCTTTTTTTTCATTTCACCCCATTCTGCAGAATGCGGTGAAGCCTTGCTCTTTCACTCAATATAATTCTGTTACTCCGGTATCTAAAAACCCCGTATAATGTGTAGTAAAAATCTAGTTTATTTTGTTTACCATTATTCATAAAAAAACTGACATTTAAGCAGCTTGCTAAGAAAGTCTATCCTTGTCATTCTAATGTAAATGCAATTAACAAAGACGATGATAATATATTTGACAGACACATTAACTATAACAGAGATCTAAAAGTTACACTAAGAAAAAGGGATTCAGAAAAATAATTATTTTATAGAGAGTATACAAAGTAACTTATAAACTAGGGTGTTCTGTTTTTAGAGAGCCATTTACTTATTACCTACGTGAACGCAGCCTAGCCTGTATGTACTCATTGTATGTACTTATATATCGTTAAACCCGAGCCTCCCCCAGGCCACAGAGCCCGGACTGCCTACAGTATAGCAGAATTTCAGCACACGTGGTCATAAGATGTCATACCCCATAAATGGATACAATACACACAAATTGTGGTTACGGACGGTAGTGCCTAATGGAAGTAGGTATTGCATGTGATAATGAGCGCAATTTGTATTATCTGTAGTTACCAGTTTACCAATTCTGTTTTTTTTAAACTAAAGTAGCAACAAAGCGTAGCTAATTAATTGTAAGTAGTTATTATTTTTTATTTTACACCACAATCCATCCTTGAGATATTTATAGGTACTTATACATATAATTGTTTTGTTTTCATGTTTTATCCGCACATGCTTTTTAATGTAGTGTAGGTAACCTTAATCTAATTTCTGATATATGTGTCACTTTAACCTACCTACCCCCATTTTATTTAGATGATTATTAGATTTATTATAACCTAATCTCTTGGGATCTAATAGCCTCAATATCGACTGCTGAGTTATAGTTCTCACAACGGATCTCGGCCGTCGTGAAATTAGCCGTTTCGATGCGCAATGGAGCTTTTTCAAACAAAATTGTCTTTGCGCATCACAAACGGCTAACATCACGGAAGCATAGATCCGCTGTGCGAACTATACACTCCTTGAAGTTATTAAATTTACTAAAACCTAATCCTAAGATTCAATATCGACTGCTGAGTTACACTCCATGAAGTAGATTAAGTAATTCGATCAACTTCGCAAACTAATCTTCTTTCAACAGCCAACTTATTTTTTATAGCACAATGTTGTAACGTATTATTGTATACGAAATCGTAGTAAGATTAATGATTCATGTTTCGTTCTAAGTTTTTTGCGAGATGATAATATCAGGTACCTTCATCTGTTTTTAAATAATATAACATAATCTGATAATTGGGTTTATTGTTACTTTAACTTGGAGGGATTAAGCTCTGTTGTAACATTGATTAATGAATCCTTTAACTGTATATTGTTTTGAAATTAAATTACATACGCTTTCAGTTAGCTGTTTTATATAGTTTGTTGTTAATAAAGCCGTATACATTTGTTGCCGATGTTGATAAGAGTGAAGGTAATAAAACTTTGATGATTTTTGCGAGTTTACCAAATCTGGTGCTCTTTCACTTTCTCTACAACATGGACATAAAAGCTTTCTCCAAATTGTTTCAATATTGTGCTTTACTCTTTTATTGCGGATCCAATCATAAACAAGGTTATATATATGTTGTACTCTTTCTTAAAACGCGCAGGATCAATGTTTTCTTATTTTAATCTTTCTACGTGGCAAAATAATAGTAAGTAATAGCCATTTATTTCAGACAAGGATAGTATTACATAAAGTAATTATATATTAAAACTTAAAACGAATCTAACTTGCAAATACTACGTTTTATTTTATACCTCAAGTACCTAAGTATATATTATTATCTAAGTATAAACTAATTTTGTTTTCTTCAAAGCTATAGTGGTTTTAAAATATATTGTTATTCGTCTTCTTCTTCTTGGTTTGGGTCAGTGTGCTTTTCAGCATAGGCCTCCTCCAAATACCTGCGATTACAACTTTTTATAGATTTCCCAAAGATATTCTTTTGGCAAGGTATGGACACCTTCTTTGTCACCAGAAGCATCACATAAAAGAGGCATTTAAAATAATGGTTTTGAGCTCAACCCTAATTTTGAAATAACACATTTTAATGTTGCTCTAACTTGGAGGGATAAAAATTAAAGACCTAATTAATTCAGATAACTTCCTCAAAAGCTCTTCTTATTTATTAATCAATCCTTCAATCGGTAAATTTTCATCCAAGAATCACTGCATAGTCCAGCCAGACCCCACACTAGGATTCGATCTATGTATATCTAAGAAATGAATCTAGATTCCATTTATTTTTAGCTCATCAGCTGCATCCACTGATATCACCAGTCTGATTTGAATGTGTATCTCAGACGTCGTTTGATAGTTCAATAGAAGCCTTAACTCATAGATTGCTAATCGATTTCAAGAACCGATAACGTCTGTTACAGTTGGTACTGAGAATATACCTCTTGTGTGAATGGAAGCAAACTGGAAGGTCGTCAACGCTGTTTGAATATCTGAATAATTATGCGGTTTAGTTCAAACAACGTCAAGATAGATGCTGTTTACTTGCCAAGTCTAAACTTTTTTTTTCTTTGTTTTAACTTATTTATAATATTATACCAGCCGATCTGCAATAAAAACTTAAGCACTCGTTCGAAGCCGGGGCGACTCGCTGGTTAAAAAAATAATAATAATAAATATATAATATGTTACTCAGGGATAATGTAGCATTTTATTAGTGAAAGAATTTATGAAATCGGACTAGTAGTTTTGTAGTTTAAATTCGTAACAAACAAAATTACAAAATACAAATCTTTCCTCTTTAGAATATTAGTATGGATTGATTATCTAATTTAAATTATTAATACTTATTGTTATTAGATGATTTGTTGTATTTTTCTTGCATGTCGACCGCAATCTTTAACCTCTCAACCTTTAATTAGGTTGGCTTGTATAGATAATGCTTATTTACAGCACTTAGCGTCTACGTAGACATGTAATTTTATTATGTTTATTTGTGTAAATTATGTAATAAATATATAAAATAAATTAAAATACACCTATTTTAATTTATTTCTTTATTAGCACAGCAATAAGTTAGATTGAACTATTGTTCAGGCTCTAATTGACGTTGTCATGCAGCACTGCATTTTTGTGTAGTTAAGTTATCAGGGCTTCCTCAATTTACCAATATTGCTGATTTTATGTAGTTATTCTGTAAACCGGTTGCGGTGTCTCATTTTGAAAGATGAAGCGTTTTTTTTTTTATGTCAGCAAGTGACAAGACAATCAAGGCGCCTACCTGATGTTAAGCACCACGCCTGACTATTACAGATGCAGTGCCACCCAAAGCTTAAAGCGTTTACTTAATCAAAAAGCACACGACGTTTAGACATTTTTCACGATTTGTGATATTGACGGAGCGTCCTCAAACGGTGGCAATAGTTGGGTTAGTATTTAGTAGTAGTTGGATTTTGGGAACTTTAGTCAGAATCCCCTCTGAATCTGAAGTTGGATGAATTATTTAAATCGTAATTTTACTTAATTGGTACTGTTATTTAGTTATTTATTTTAATTTTATTATGATTTAAACGCTAATGTTAATTTAATTTAATTATTATTATTATTGTATTCCTTGTGAATGATACATTGACAGTTCAATGTACCATACACCGTACAGTGGTGAGACAGAGTTTTCATCTGAATAAATAAATACCGAGTGAGGCAAAGCACACCGGAGAGTCCCTTGAATCTTGTTATATTTATTAGGCTGAGTGATTCCGGGACTGGATAGTACAGGCACCGAGTCAGAGTCAATTCGCCGCGCGACATTGAATTTGTCATAAAAACTGAACTAACTGACTTACCAAAAATAATGGCCCATATACACCATACCATAATTGCATGCAAGAATTGCCTTGTCAATTTAATTGCAAAACATTTTTGATCTAAAATCAATTTGACAGGCAATTCTTGCATGCAATTATGGTGTAATAGGCCATAAAACTTGTAATTGCATGCAAGAATTGCCCTGGTAAATCGATTTCAGAACAAATGTTTTACATTATTCTCTGAAATCAATTTGACAGGCAATTCTTGCATGCAACTATTGAACCGTGTAAATGGGCTTTTACACTCTCGGCCTAGTGTCACTGTACTCGATAATGTGTAATCAAAATACAAGCAGCGCTTTTGTTTTACACCATTCAGTTTGCAGTATGTAAGCAGTAAATTGCTCGCGCTTGTCGTTCAAGTGCGCATAAAAAGGTTTGCTTTATTTTATTTTACGTTTTTTCGCAAACGTGCATGTTTGCCGATGACTTCGGCGTGCCTTTGTGACGTCACACTTTCTGGGTAGATTGATTTACATCCACATTTTTTCTTTAAAAGCGTAAACAGACCTAATTCATGCAATAAATTGATGCTGAAATTTTAAAAGTATGGGTATTACATACATAATGTGAAACAAATGTGTATTATTATTTACCTAAGATTTTTGACCACTATTTTTATTTAGTGCTAGCTATTTTATCGGTTCAATAAAAAACACAATGCAATTTTATCTAGTTATAAGTAGTTGAGGCAGAAATGGAAGACAGGAACATATTTGATGAATGATGACCGATGTGGCACAGCGGGTGCAGGTCCGCCTGCGACGCAGAGGTTGCGGGTTCGATTCCCGCCTCGGGACAACTGTTTGTACGATCTACAAATATTTGTTCCGGGTGTTCTGGGTATTTTCTATATATAATAAAAAAATATCTATCTTTGTATTGTATTGTATTAAATATATATCAGTCATCAAGTACCGCTCTGTTTAACAGCAGCTTATACCTTGAGGCTAGATGATGCTGTGTGGATCGTCCAGCATTATTTATTTATTTATGTTGTGACGTTATAACGTGGGAAAAACGACAGGGAAATGATGATGAAGTTATTACAGTCAGCTAAAACAGTTTTCTTAATTTAATGATAACAGTTTCAGATTTTACGATTGATTTGCAATAAGGTTACTCAAATAAAATCTATAGTAAGTGGAAAAATGCACGGACTCTGAATACAAGTGAAACTGCCTCTCGGTAAAACGGCTCATGAGCCTTTACCCCATACCCTTCGCTTTTCGCTTTCCCTCGTCCTAATTGGGCCAAATTGCGAGTGGCGTCTTATCTTTTTAATTTATCTATCATCGCCAATAGCTTGGCGAGATTACTGTAGTCCTAGACCACTTAGGTACCCGTAACATAGGTTTTCGTAATACTATCTCTGGATCTGATTTAGCTGATGTTCTCATCATCATGACAGCCTTCTAATGTTCCCACTGCTGGGAACCACTCTCAAGCGAGAGTGATTGGGTTTTAATCCACCACGCGGAACCAATGCGGATTGGTTGGATGGCACATGGTTTTCGAATTTTTAGTTCTTGGACATGCCGGTTTCCTCACGATGTTTTCCTTCACCGCATGAGAGCACTGGCATTGCGCACATATATTTTTTGTAGCGAAAAATTCATTGGTGCACGACCGGATTTGAACCCACGACCTTAGGATCGAAAGGCGGGGTCACTACTACTATACCACAAGTGCTTTTTATGATTTTTGATGTTCTTTGATGTTCTTATAAACAGGAGTATCTTCACCACTGTGGAGTAACACTGAACATGCGACATCGATGTGCAATGCCCCTAACTAAAATTAGTTATCCGTGAGCAACCTATCAAAATACCTACCCTAACCACGAAACACCATCACCTTTAAAAATACTAGCTCTCTGCGGTTGCCATTACTTTCTGTTACACGTCGTGATTGCCTCTGTGGTTCCTTTTTGACCACAATCAAGATGCTTAGCACCGGTCTCAGACTCTAGCGAGCCCGTCGCAAATAAACACTGTTTAATATATTTCTCGCTTTCTTCTTCTTTTTTTGTAAGCACAAGCAATAATGGAACTCGTTGCCAGCTTCTGTTTTTCCGGAACGTTACAATATGGGGTCTTCAAGTCTAAAGTGAACAGGTTCTTTCTACACCAGCGTGCTCCATCATCGACCACACCATCACTTTCTATCAGGTGAGGTAGTGGTCAAACGATATAGCCAAAAAAAAAAACTTCTTTCATTCTCATTAGTACCTTTTTTGAGAGAGGCATAATCGATAAACGGTTGAAATTGGTGTTCATAAAAAGCTATTTTGTCAGACACGTGCAAGTAGACACGAAGTCGTGACAATAAAGATAAAAAGCTTTTTTGGTTCTCAATATGTAAGTACAGCAAAAAAAACGAATTGGTTATCTATTAAGGTTGACGCAGACGAATGGGACCACTTCACCTCGGCACCACGCCCCGCCTCGCCCCGCCTCGCTCAAACAACTGCCCATCAACGTGACGTATGCACGTCACTGAACCGGCACGGCTACGGCTGGGAGACCGCGCGCCAAGACACCTGGGACTTTACGCTCGGTAACGTTCTACAAATATCACAGAGAGATAACGCCAAATTTTATCCTCGTTTTTACTTATACGACATAATTCTCGAGTGAAAATCGTCATATCATTCGATAGATGTCCACTGCTGGACATAGGTCTCCCCTAAAGAGCGCTCTGACGACCGATCGACCATGACTTAAGTCTTCACTATCCACTGACTTCCTGCGACCGCTTTAATGTCATCGTTCCATTGAATGGGGGCCGTCGACATTACAACAAGCACGCAATCAAGTGCGTAAAAAGACGTGGCGTCCACGAGTTGTCTACCTATTCGTTTCACTTGCGAGCGAGTTGATGCTGATAATAATGTTATTAGTGCACATGGTTGTACGTACATCAAAAAATACTGCACCGCTCAGTCAGTTGAGGCACATGAGGTGACGTTAAGCAGTCGCCAGGGTGATTATGTGCCGTAACTTTATAATACAGAAGGCACCAAAAATAATATTTATAAAATAACACTTATATTTGATCATAAAACTCAGCGGGTAATAATACACTATTAGAATAATACCATTTATAATTTAATTACTTACGCTCGGCCCTCAACCATTACTCGGGATGACTTCATATTAAAATAATAAAATAAATTGATAAAACTAAAGCTTCATGTAAGTCGTACGATAAAACTTATAGTTACGACCATGTTACGACTTATCGTAAAAATATTAGAGGCTCCGAGTAGAGATGTTATCGAGGTAAGATTAAAGTAGGAGGTAAGATTATTAATCTATCTATCTAAATTTTTAGAAACAGACGAAAAATCTCTAGTACCTACTATTCCGCTTAACTTTTTAACCAATGAGGTCACACGGTTTTTACATAATACTTTAGATTATATTATTTTCTCCATAAATAACGCAAGCCAAGCCACAGGTAATAACTAGATTTAAAAAACCCGTGATCTAGAATATTCGTACGATTTTTTTTTTATATTATCAAACCCGCATGCAAATTAAGTTCAGTTATTTGGGGTGTGTATCTTCAAAAAGAGCTTAATGTTATGTCACTAAGGCTTTACCACCCCTACTTGTTAGGGTGACACCCTTACTATTGCACCCTCTCATGTGTCGTGGATGTAAATTTCCTAAAAGTATTTATTTTGAAAAAGAAACATAATTCCATAAAATCTGTATAGCACGAATGGGGAAAAATCGCAAAAATTTTCACTTGTGAAAAATTACGATACGGCAAAAAACACTTTATTTTTGTCGAGTCATCAATGATGTTTCGGTGTGAATGAGCCGCTTTCTATCTACCTAGCTACCCAATCCTTTACCCAGTGGTTTGGCGTAACCCTATTCAAAACTTCTTCAACACGTAACATTTTGAGCAAGTGCATAAAATACCGTTTCAGATGAGTCATGCATATCCCGTCACGTACACGCGTGTGTGGGTGTTAAGTCTGTGTTGGTGATACCATTTAGTGCATCCACGGCTTGGCGCAAGTGATGACACCTAAGTTTTGTAACGTCATGACAGCCTTTATTTCATTGTTAAGGTATCAGGCAGAAAAAACATAAAAATACAAGAGAAAACAAAAACCCTAATCTATGTTCTAATGTTCCCACTACTGGGGCACTGACCTACTCTCAAGCGGGGCATTATTAGTGCACGTGCGGAACCCACGACCTTAGCATCAGAAGACGGGGACACTACCACTAGACCACAATGCTCAGTTTTGTAATGTACCGACATTGAATGGACAGTCGGCAAAGCGAAAGTATATACGGTACTTTCTTTTGAATACAATCTTGAGGTCGTAAATAAACCTTTTCATCAGTTACTGCGGAAAACAAGTCTTGACTCCAAGTCATTAATTTCAATCTCTTTGGTATTTGAGAAACCAAAGTTTCATTTACAATTTTTATAAAAAATACTGGCACTTGTATTCAACTCGACTTTTCCCACCACGAGTGTCAAAATGATAACAGATTGTTGCGCATCACAAACGGCAAACTTCAAGTGTGACTAAATAAGTTGAGTGTACCATAACTTGCAAAAAAAAATCTCCAGTGAGAGGAAAATGCTCTCACTTCTCGGCTCTGAATGCAAACATAACGCTCCCTAATCAAAATACTTATGCAAAGTTTAGACTGAAGCGTATCCTATGAAGGAACGTTGATTTTATACGTATGACGCATAATTATACGTTTCGGCTTTTATAGGGCCCAAACCGAAACTGAAAATGACGAATCCTTCGCGCTCACCGATAATTCTTGCCTACTATCCGCGTGGGTATTTCTAATTGTAAGGACAATACTATTGTACCGTAGACTTGATATAATTCAACCATTTTTCAATGGCTCTGCATTGCACTGTGACGATAAGCGAAGGGAAGACACAAATAAACGCATTTGCATGTTGAATTTATATCAAGGAAAGGTTGTAGATCTTTCCTATTTTTTTATTTTTTTTTATACGACTAGATGGCAACCAAGCGTACGGCCCACAAGATGGTAAGCGGTCATCGCAGCTTATGGACGCTTGCAATACTCGCGGGTTGCCACCTTGAGGCTAAGATCGAATTTCCTATCTCGTTAAACGTTTTTTACGTGAGCTAATGATGATTTTTTATTTGAGCTTAGAGAAAATAAAAAAAAAAATACCTACTTAAATAAAAATAATAAGCTTACAAATAAGTATGTAGGTAGTAAATCAGAAAGTAAATGTCAGTGTAACAATATTTGACGAGCAACCGTTGAACGCGGTCGCAGGCGGTGCTCATGAAGAATAGCTTCTAAATAGCTTCGGAACGTCAGCATAAAAGACAAATTCAAGTGGTAAATATCCGTTAATAATTTAATATGATTTCTAGCCTAGTTTTCTAGTTTCAACTCTTTAAGTAAATGAATGGTTTGCAACCTGCAGATAACATTCATAAAGCTCGTGGATGTACCTGCAAGCATAGCCTGTTTCAGCCGCCAAGCATTTATATGCACAAAAAGAAGTTTTCCCCGTAGTAACTCTTAACTAATCTGTTGAAGCCATCAACAAATCAAAGATTAAAGCTACCGATGGCCATCGGCTCGTTTCATCCGAGCTCTAATGAAGCCATCGCGAAGCACCACCCACATAATGAGCTCATCATTAGCAGCGATCAGATTGGACCTTTCTCCGCACTAACTGCTCTGTAATCTACGTCTCATTTGACCATTCGCCGTACTAACTAAAGTGTAATCTATGCCGTTTGCTTAAGTAACTAGTAAGTAAGCTATGGCACTGGCCTTTCACAAGGAAATTGCGAAAACGGTGAAAGAGGAACGATCTAATCGACTGATGAAATTAACGTAGGAAATGACACTAATTTACAGGTAAGTAAGTACTATTTAAGGCTCGTATTCCAGAACAGTGCTCCAGAAAGGGAATTGACTGATTTTTTGCCAGTTTAGTATAAAAATCTGTTATACGGCCCTCTCGTAGGAGCCTAAGGTTCATAATTTAATAATTGTACTCTACCGTGAAACAAGACTCAAGAATTGATTTTGCAATAAATTTTTTTTGTCCACATCCTAAATGCTCAATCATGGGATTGTGCCAGCAATACAGTTAGAAGAGTTAAGCAAAAACTGCGTAGCATAGTAACACGTTAGTTCACTGCAATGGAACAAACGAATTTTAGCAAGCGTGAAAATGTCGAATCCTATGATTTACTCACACGCCATCGCACACTCTCTTGCACCAGATCCCGTTGTCCAGGGGTGTCCACTGCCTACCTTTCACTTCAGAGCCGTATATGGAATAAGGCTTGTGATAAACGTAAACGTTAACGTATCGTCCAGCTGTCAAATTGTGTAAGGTTTTTGTAGTTAATTTCAGAAAAAGTATTTTCAAACTAAAAGGCGCTGTGAAAAAACCCATACAAATTGACTGCTGGATGATACGCTAACGTTTACGATGTCAAAAAAAAGTAAATTTGCATGAGTTATCTGTCAGTCTGGCCATCTCTAGTGAAACGTTAGATAAAGGCTGTCCTGTCTGAGGGATCCATCAAAGCCTAACGACTAATAGCTGGGACTGACAAAGGGGATTTCCGAAGTACGGAACGTCACGGAATATTTAAACTGTTCATCAACACATTTTAAAAACGCCAAATAAGAACTTTTAAAACACAAAGGCACGGGTACTCCGCAGTTTTCACAACATCAGCTGGTTAATTGTTTTGAACCAGCTGTCGATAACGGTTTACCGACATAGGCTCCAGCCACTGTGTAGTTCGGAGTTTTCTTTGGATAAAAAAAAGTCAGGTGAATTTCTACAGACTCTGTTGTGGCTGTGCAAACCACCGGACATTAATTCATTCTCCCTTCCATGTCTTGATCAACCTCTGTGCTTCCATGCTATTTTGAAGTCACTAACTCTTCTTGGTATCAGCATCATGAAACCATTTTATACGCATCGATGCTATTTTTTATGTAGGTTACAAACGCCCTGGTCTAAAATGTCCAATACCGCTGGTACTAAAACGCCTTATAATGTAATAGGTCATTCTTTAATAGGTCTTATTCGCGCTGAAACTACCCGATATCTCGCAAACGTTCGCAAACCTTACGGCTTCCTAGAAAGATATTTAAAAGAGGCACGAGTTCTTGTGAAAGTGGGTGAGAAACATACATTTTCCCTTTATTTGTATACCTACTTTTGGTGGTGTCGATCAGCTGAACTGGATGGATGGCAATAAAGTTTACAACTAACATTACTGTCTACTTTTAGCCGTATTAGCCGTAAGGATGATAGCACTTCAATTCAATTCAATTTATTTATTTATCTTTTGGCACAGTACATGCATTTCGAAAAACATTACCTACATTAGATATTGATATAATAAAAACAATAAGTTTTTAACTAAAGGTAATTACAATCTAGTAAGTATAGTCACAAAACTAAACTAAACATCAAAAATAAATTATAAATTAAATTATAAAACTAGAATAGATAGCACTAGAATATTATACGTCTACAGTTTGATCTTATTGTAGTAAGGATAATACTAGTGGGCCTACAGTTTGATCTTCCCTAAAAATTCCAGTGTTGCAGGTACAAGAAAGTTCTAGTTTAGCGCTGCTGAGTTCTTAGCTGAGAGCATCATCAGAGAACTGCAAGTATCTGAGGAACAAACGGTTTCATCACAAACCCAAACATTCACTGAAGAACTTCAAGATACTAACCACAATCACAAAAGTGAATGAATGAATGAATGAGTGAATGAAAATCCTCACAAACTATAAAAAACAATTTAAATAAAATAAAAGACTACGGAGAATAAACACAATGTACAATGGGCGGTCTTATCGCTAAGTGAGCGATCTCTTCCAGGCAACCTTTGGATGGAGAGGAGCCGCAATAAACAGAAGATTGGTTGGGGTGCACTCTTTAATAAATAAAACTTTGAAGAATTATTAAAATAAAACACTAAAAATAACAATAACCTAGGTAAAAGTGATAGTTAACACTATATATCAACATATTTTTCCAGCTTACTATAACTCACCCTGTCCGTTCATTAGTACAGCTTAACCTACAAAAGAAAAAACATTTGCATACGAACAAAGCAATTAATCTGGCTTGAAATGCACAAACAGTCCAAAGGGTCTAAACTGAACCCTTTGACAACTAATAAAGTCGTATTTGTTTTGGGGATGCCACACAAAGGTACTGCGTAATTGAACTAGGGTGATGTAATTGGTAGTCCACATTTAGAAGTCCGCGACTTTTCAACGGGAATAAAATTGTTGCTGAAATAAATGAACTACTAAAGAATCATTTTTATATAAAAATAAATTGTGTATATGAGAAGATAAGATGATGATGATAGTACTAAGGATGAAATAAATCAATAAATATTGCTGGAATATCAGCACAGCATCATCTAGCCCCAAGTTAAACAGAGCTTGTGTTAAGGGTACTAGATGACTGCATAGATAGATATTTACTTACATAAAACCCAGAACACTTGGAATAAATATTTGCAGATTGTTAAAACATTTGTCCCAAGGCAGGAATCGAACCCGCAACCTCCTGCGTCGCAGGCGTACCTTCGCCCGCCGCGCCACATCGGTCGTCGTCGGATCGCCAGTATAGTTTTTTATAATCCAAGACTTGTTCGTCGGATACCAAGTCTTGAATTTCAGGAAACTAAGCTTACTCTATTGCAAAAATCACGCTCAAACTGTAACAAGCTTGAAGGTCGCTGACTCAATAAAAGTTTAGTACAACTACAATTATTATCCAACACACACTCAGTATCACGCCCTTCAACTAACGATACGTGCTCAACCAATTCAATTTTATGTCCAATTAATGCAATTACGATACATTGCGGAAGCTCCAATTATCCAACGATAAAATCTAACAGTTACCACAGAATAGTAATATTCCGAACCGGATAGAAACGTAACTTCTTTTTGAACTTTATGAGCCGAAAATTAATAATTCTTTAACCACATCATCCTAGCATCCCCACATCACACTAGACTCTAGTCTAGACCTGGTTTTTCTGTTCTGTGGTCTGGACGATCTATAGAGATCACTTACTTGGGTAAATGCTTGATGTACTGCACTACTGTTTGTGTATTTAGGGTTTTGCAAATTTAATAACAGTCAATTTTCATTAGCAGCCAGTGGTCAATGTATAAAATGTAATAAACACACTTGTTTATTACTATAGCAAAGTCGTTCGTTTGGCCATAACACCCGCAGTGTCACCTAAGCTTTAAGTTTTGAAGTTCTGCATGAGACTGACATGTCTTCAACACCCCAAGACATAACTGTTGTTATAACCTCATTCGGCTAGTTATTACACCCCCAAGCTGAACTTACTTTTAATACAAAGTCACTGTCACTAAACAATGATTAGCAGCCGCGCGACACAGTGATTGGCAACGGCCCAGTGCCTGAGTTTCGTTTCCACCCATACTCTCTGTCGTACATAGATCAGCACTTCGTGCCTTGACTACAAAAGTCAAGGGAGACGTGACCAGCATCAAACACTGGCGGATTTGAATAAATCACATAGCATCCACTCATTTGTTAGCACTCAGAGAAAGCGTTCGATTCCTCGCCCCGACGCAATCACGAGCCCAATCTAGCTCTTACCGAGTTATGCTACGTGCTCATTTCTCTGTCAGCATTCAGACTTCCAGTTTCATCACAGAAACAGCTGGTTCAACTTCATTCATGTATAACTTGCTATACTGTCAGTACCTCCTACTGACAATCAATATTCAGATTTATTAGCCGCAAGTCGTGGATGGAAACAAACATTATTATAAAAACCGACACTAAAGAACTCTTGAACACTGGCGTACTTTCAACCAAGAATGATTGGCTGTAGATGGCAATTATTGTCTTTAGATTTTTTAGTTTCAAAGCATGCTGGCTTCTTCACATTTTTTCCTATATCATTTGAGATGCATTTGCAGTGCAGATAAATCCATTTATAAGACCAATTTCGAACCCTTACAATATAAAGGATGATGGATGTAGTGATTATGCAATGGCCCGAAATACCAATAGTTGCATCGGATGCAAAGATTGAGTTAGATGTGCTCTCTCAGCTACAATTCCTCCCATTGCATCAGAGTAGCGAATTTCACTTAATCGGTACCGCCATTGTCCTTCCTTTCTACGGCACGTCTCACATAAAAGTTGTACCTGGAGAAAGCAGAAGGGGTTTCGATGCCATCTTTTTAACGACTGTTTTCACACCGTCTCATGTTACACTTCACTGCAATCTACCGACAGATATGCAACTGTCTTGAGAATAATTATCGTGTTCTTTAAACGTGCTGCTGTTACTGGGAAGATAAAGCTTATTGTAGAGGTCAGACTTTGTATTTTTCTTGTTTTCAAATCATTAAATCAGATTGCAGAGACTTAAATGTTATTTCGTTCAGGTGAAGGACTTGGTGAAGATATCTTTAAGTTGTGCTGCAAACCCCGCTAGAGACCGAATTTTTATATGATGCTAACTAAACTTACCTAAGATATCGTTTTTAGAGTGGGGTACGTCAATTTTAAATATTACTAGTGAACTAGCAAGAGTTTTTCAGACCATTTTTACTTGGATAGAAACTACGCTATCTAGCTTGTATTATGATAACTTCCCAGCATTGAAGTACCTAGATTAGGTTGATTTAAATTCCAGAACAATAATTGTACGCACCGCTCGGGCTTTCGACACAGCCATTCTCCCGACACCCCATAATGCCAGCACCCGAGGCGGCTAAGTAAGGTATTTGATGAGAATTGCGTTGAAATGATTGCAACAACCTATGAAGCATCTTTATGGAAAACAGGGCTTGATTTCAGCCACAATAAGATGACAGATATAAGAAGGTCCGAAGATCTTCCATCATCATCAAATATTACTACTATTTATTTCCTTATCCAAGGTTAACATCTGTCACCGCCATTCATCCTTAGCCAGTCATAGCCTTGCGATGTGTCTACGTATGTTTGTTCACGAAAATACAAGATTATTTTAGTGATTTCTTTCTATAAATTTCAATTGAGTTTGAGTTCGTTTACCCTGACAAATACAGGTAAAAACCGGACAAATACAGCAGCCAGCCACCTGCTTTCTACACAAATTCGGCCCAAAGTGCTATTATTCAAACTGTGGTCTAAGTTCAGTCACGAGCAAAGATAATTTGTGAGTTTTGGCATTTGGTTGCACCTCACAAATCACAATGGCGCACGCATAACCTAACAATAACTGCCTGCTGCAGCCCTACACCCTAAGTTTCATCATCATCATCATCATGACAGCCTTCTAATGTTCCCACTGCTGGGACACTGGCCTACTCTCAGGCGAGAGTGATTGGGTCTTAATCCACCACGCGGACCCAATGCGGATTGGTGGATGGCACATGTCTTTCGAATTTTTAGTTCTTGGACAACCCTAAGTTTAAGTTTAATTAAATTTAAATAAATAAATAGTAACTTTATCAAGGATATGCGAAGAGCCGAACACCGGGCTCAGTGGCGCGTATTGGGGGAGGCCTATGTCCAGCAGTGGACTAACGTCAAAGTTATAAAATACAAACAATAATGATATAATTTTACCAAGTTTTTTTTAATTTTTATACAACTGAAGTGGCAACCAAGCGTACGTCGCGGGTTGCCACCTTGAGGCTAAGATCGAAAGCCTCATTTAGGTATCAATTTGCAATATACCAAATCTGTCGGCACCCTTCCTATGGGAAATAGACTGTAGTACTTACCTACCTATTCAGAAAAAAACCTTGAAAAACGACCCCTCACCACGACTCTTAATAAAAGTATAACTCGAACACAAATGTCTTGATTTCCATGTGTAGGCATTCACGTCATATACAAAGGTGTCGATAACTTCAAAGAACATTGTTCTTGATCTTGAACACCTGTCATTGACACCACGCACCATCTTCCTTTAGACTTCCTTCATCAACACATAACGAACAGTTAAAACCAAAACCGTTGTCTATGAAAGCAGCTAGTAAAGTTTTCTTGAGAAAAGGATTGGTTAGATTGAACGGTTAGATTGTTGGTGAACATTCTCACACACTGGTGTCATGTAGCATTCAAGGTAATTAGCACATTTGCGAGTCACTTCCTCTTTATGAAGCGAATGCACAGAATTATAGTGTCCAAACGTGGATCAGTGCCCATAATTACAGTGCCTTACAGTTGGTAAGGCTTTTGTACTGTAGGTAACCTACAGTAGGTTAAGGTTTCGATTCCCACCTAGAATAAAATTAAATATTTGTGTGAACTTAGATTTATGATGATGGATGATGTTCCATAACAGTGATGCAATGTTATAAAGAAAAAAACTATAGTGACACATATACACGATTTCTCCGCCAATGAATTGATTTTGACGATCCTTTTTTATGTTAGAAAGGTAATAGGTACTTCAGAGGTACCATATACTTAAATTTATCGATAGAGGTTCAGTAATTTTTGAACAAATATTAAAAATGTGTCAATAACTAATCGTCTCAACAATCTGCCGAACATTTTTTTTTGTTTTTTTTCTAAAAAAATATTATTATGCGCAGTGCTATACTTAAAAACTTTAAGTTTTGGGTGGCACTGCATCTGTAATAGGCGTGGTGCTAAACATCGCCTTGATTGTCTTGTCACTTGCTGACATAAAAAAAAAAATACTTCTGCTCTCGACTTTGCTTGCGTGTTAACTGTGAGTACGACCTGAACGCAATCGCATCGTGGCAACCGGGCTTTATAAAGTTGACCTACATAATAATAAGATAAAAACAATCTTGCAAGCTCACGTCCTGCAGATTACACTGCATTCTCCGGTTGCAATGGCGAAAGGTCGCCGGGACCGGGGTCTACTTTTGCGGACCAATGCGATAAATCGTGACGATTTTCGTGGCTCAGCTTATGTCAAGTGTGGCGCGGTGGGCGAAGGTCCGCCTGCGAGGAGGAGGTTGCGGGTTCGATTCCCGCCTTGGGACAAATGTTTGTAGGATCTGCAAATATTTGTTCCGGGTGTTCTGGGTGTTTTCTATGTATAGTAAAAAATATCTATGTATGTATTGTATTGTATTAAATATATATCAGTCATCTAGTACCCATAATTACAGCTCTGTTTAACAGCAGCTTACCTTGGATTGTCCAGCATTATTTATTTATTTATTATTTATTTATTTATTGAGTGAGTGCTCTGAACTTAATTGAAGCCAATATAAGTTAAACTACGGTATTTGGCATGATTATCGTTGTTTGCTTTCAAGAAAGGACCTTCAGAGGGCTTACTCTTGCGGATAAATGCTATAAATCGTTACACTTTTCGTGGTTTAGCTTATGTCCGTGAGTGCTCTGAACTTAGTTATTATAGCCAATATAAGTTGAACTACGGTATTTGGCATGATTATCGTTGGTTGCTTTCAAGAGTAAACCCTCAGTATCGCCACATCTGTCGGATGAAGCCGTTTATATTCCATGTCATCTACCTACCACTTTGTCGAGCCGACCGTTGACATTATCTTATTGATTTCTCTGCAATTGCTCAATTTTCAATGTAAACTGATTCTTTTAACGGCAATGACCTTACTCTTAGATTACCTTTGTATGTGCCTGTTTACTGCAAAACTCTTTAGCCTTAAAGTAGTAGAGTTCTATCTGATATAGTTCGTCCGGGGAAATAGGTAATAGATATTTTAGTTCAGCTTGCATAAGAATTTTCAATTGCAATTAGCAGCTAATTCTGATTTAATCTGACATATTTGTTTTTAGCGAGTTAATCGCATTAAGCTATTCTTGTGCAAACCGGCCTTAATTCAATAAACATCATTCAATCAAAAATTGTTTGTGTAGAAATCTTTACAATCAATGATAGCTAGCCCGCACATAGTAACTAAAATCGCACATAATGTCGTTTGATGACACAGCTATCAACCCTTCAAATGCCGTGTCATTCAACGCACGTTCGATGGGGCGGTCTATAAGACCCTTCATTGTAGCGCATCTACGTCTCCAATGCGATCCATAATTACCTGTGACATGAATACCAAATGAGATTTGGTCTTTGATCTGATAGATGTTGTATTTAAGTTTTATTATGTACAGACATGACTAGATTTAAATCTAGCCTATTTATAGGACATTATTTTTAAGTGTGAATTTAGATTAATCTTAGAAACTTGATAAGGTGAAGTTTGCAAGTTAGTTAGTCATGAAGTTAAATTTTGAAGCCGACAATAACAAATAATAAATGTATTTCCTTATGTCTAAGTAGTTGTAGGTACTTATTTTTCGTACGTATTTTTATATACATAATCGTTTTTTTTAAATAGATATTCAAACAATAGCACTATTTATCCCCTATAAAATAGAGCTTTTGTTTGAATATCTATTATATTAGAATTAGAATTAGAATTAACGGGCTCATCCTTACTTTATGCTGACACGTCTTGAATACACTTGATACACCTAAATTATACATTTGCATAATCGTATCTACTTACATTTTAATTTCAAATAAACTTGGGTGCACAGCACACAATAAATATGCAAATTATATTTATTAATCCTTAGAAATTCAAAGATTTATAGTTTTTTGCATAAACTAACAATTTACAGCATCCGTACCTGGATATCCCATTTCAATTAGCTTCCCCTGTGTTGTAATAACTCTTCAGATATCAGATCACACCATCATTAAAACGAGCTGCTAGTGTCTGATTTCTTATCAACCTGATTTAAGGTACATTTTAAGTACATTTTATGTATAAAATACAGTAAACTGAAAAGAAAACACGAAGGAAATGAATATACATTTTGCATTAACTCGTCGCATCATTACGGCGGCATCATAGGACACTGGTCGCGAAAATGATATAAGCAATCTCGATCCAAGTAGGAAATGAGAAACATTTCCCCTATGCAATCACCCCATACTTCTACATAATAATAACACCAGGGAAATTGTTGCTGTAGGCTATTATTGAAACGAACACTCAAGTTAGAACACGCAACATTGAAATTAAAAAATAGACTCAGTTCCGACTCATTAGAGTTTAAATCTACATTGCGGAAAACTGTAGCATCCGCAGATTAAAAAGTGCAAAGCGCATGCGTGCATTTTGGAGGGAAACACGTACACAGTGTTGCCATGACGACCAATTGTAATGCACTTTGTATTCTTTGTCTTTGTGGAGTGGTTGAACTCAAAGAAACACTTGTGAAAAATAAATATTGTAATTCTTGGTCTGCAACCGTGATTGTTCTCTTGAAGGCCTTTTTGGGTTGCGGTGAGTGCCAGTCTCTTTTTTGTATATTATATATTTTTGGTTTGACTGTAAGATGAGTAATAATACTTATTGGAATGCATGCCTTAAAAAAACGTAACTATACGCTATAAAACTGATAGGTAATTTACTCTTAACCTATTTATGTCGCTTTCATACCAATACCTTACCTGCCTAATTGGTATAACTTTCTTGTACTATTTGTTCAGAATACCTTAAAAATTTGTAAGGGCCTATATAATTAATTTAGTATTTTTAGTATTTATTGGAGTAATTAGAACGGTCAAAGACTAAATGCATTAAATTTTAATTTAGGCAGTTTTACGTCAATGTTTTTTGTTTTTTTATTATAAACACACGAGGCTTTGTCTTATCCATTATTATTAGTTAAATCAGGAATGCAATCCTTTAGTTTGAGTATTAGGCGAGTCAATTAGAACCTTCCGACTCCAATGCATTTTAATTGCTTGCCTATTCTTTAAGCTTTGAAGAAGCCGACAAAGAAAAAATATTTTTTTCATTTTTAAACCACATCAACTGCATCAATTAAGTTTTTCAATAAACATTAGAATGTGAGTTAGTGTACAATGATTAAAATTTATTAAATGTAAGAGATTTTTCTATTTAGCTTTTCTCATTTGATGGTTAGCGTTTGTCAATAATCACTTATGTTACTTATGTAGGTACTTTGTTGAAGTAAAGGATGGTAGGTAACTTTATTTTAAACGGATAAGCTTAAAAATGTACTTATTCATTATTATTCTGGTAGTTAATTTAAACTAATATAATTAGGTAAAAAGAAATCGTTTTCATACAGATAATAATCTTTTAACTGTGTAAAGGTAATTTCTTAGCACCATTCTATTGTATTCTATGGGACTACTTACAAACAGCTTAACACTAGACACCATAATAAAGTAACGGGGCTTATAAACCATTATTCTGTTAGAATAAATGTTCCATCAGATACAACATGCAAATGTCTAAAAGTAGGTGTAAAGTAATGAAAATAATTTATTTTGATCTCTATCTAGGCTTGGATCCCGTTGCTGGCTGCTAGATATTTTTGTTCTGTGTCAATTGCAAAGTAACGGTAAATTGTTAGCTATAATTATTATGATTTAGCACGTGGGTAAGTAAGGTTAAGTATCGATGTAAAAAGTCAAATACTGTCCTCGAAGTTTGTGAGACCCCCGGGGCTGGGAATACACCTTAATTATGACAAGGGTTAATTTTAATAATTATGCATATATTAACGTATAAAAAAATACATATAAAGTCCTTATGTGCGTGCTACCTATAATAATAATAATGGTAACTTACCTCCATAATGTTTACATTTTGTTCTTATTCATATCATACTTCGTTCATACTTACAGAATAAAAAATATTTGTGTAGCTAGACTAGAGGTAGGCAGGATTTTTTTTTCAAAATAAAAAAAAACGGTCATGTTACAGACCAAGTGGCGCCTCTAGTAAAGCGCATGCACGTTTAAAACATTACTAAGCCTGATTGCTAGCCACTTGACCACCTGTTTACTGTGTTCCGCGCTGTACGGCTAGATGGCGTGCTTTTAAAATACGGTGGTCGTCGTCCAAGTACGTCGTACTAATATCATATGATTTAAAGATTTAAAGATTTATTTATTTAGTTCTGAGAGTAATTTGGTACAACAGTCTCTTATTACTATCAGTTTACAGTAAGTGATCAATGATAATAGTTATGGTACTGTAGTGTTGACTAGGTACCTACTTATTGTTGAGTCAGTTTGTTGCTGTATTTTGACTTAAGTACCTGTCGTAGCTCTGTCCCCCACACTAGGTCTCTAAATGAGCCTGAATTGTAGGGTTACAGTGATTCGTTTCGGACTCTCATCACAATAAAAACATCAATTAACTTTTACCTATGAAAGACTGTAGACAGGTTTATATAGAGAATAAAAAAAAAAAAGTGACTTCCAAATGAACTTAAAATAGTAAAGAATGTTAATAAAAAATAAAATAAAAGTACGATAAACAATAATACGAATCTGTTCTGTGGTCAAAGCTTTTTTTTAATTGGAGTTCTTTTGATCTCGGATAATAACGACATACTGATATGAAATAAATAATGCTGGACAATCCACACAGCATCATCTAGCTAGCCCAAGGTAAGACAGAGCTGTATTATGGGTACTAGATGACTGATATATATTTATTACAATACAATACATAGATAGATATTTTTTATTATACATAGAAAACACCCAGAACACCCAGAACAAATATTTGCAGATCCTACAAAAATTTGTCCCAAGGCGGGAATCGAACCCGCAACCTCCGCGTCGCAGGCGGACCTTCGCCCACCGCGCCACATTGGTCGTCAAATGAAGCATTGCTTTAACTGGAGCAGAACTTAATACTGGCCAAAATTATTTTTTACAAATCCAACATAGTGGTCGATAGAGACCTAGTCTACTTAGGTTTACCGTTCAAAGGTTAACTCGATAATACTTATTAAGTTTAAATATGTTATAACGGTATCAAACTAAAAAGTTGGGCAAGTGATGTTTCGACCGAAAAATGTTCGACTGATTCGGCCCAAATGACACTTTCATTTTTTTATTTTTATTTACTGTCATTTTGGCTTTGTACAGTCAGCGAATAAACGTACAGTACCAAGACAAATCTCTTAGACTTATACTTAAGGCAATTAAAAAGTTATTGCTGTACCACCGAACAAATATTACTTAGTACCTACATTACCACGCCAGTACATAGTACATGTACCTACTAAGTAATATCTGTCTTTACCTGATGTAGAGTGATACGGAGCCGGCACAATATCAGTGCTACTGTGCGAACATGAAGTTGACACGCGACCTGCTCACCTTATCCAGCTTCATTATTATCATGACAGCCTTCTAATGTTTCCACTAGCCTGCTATAAAGCGAGAGTGATTGGTTCTACCAGCGGACCCAATGCGGACTGGTGGATTGCACATGTCTTACAAGTTTTTAGTTCTGGGATATGTCGGTTTCCTCACGATGTTTTCATTCACCGTATGAGAGCACGTACATTTTTCGAATAGAAAAATCTGTTGGTGCACGACCAGTACTCACTAGACCACCAGTGCTTTTGCCAGCTTTGGTACAGACGTACCCCAAATCTAACTCTACATTTCCTTGCCAACAGATTGGCGTGCACCGATGACCGACGAATCGGAGGCGGCGCGGGTACGGCGCGCGCCCGCGCCCCCGCCGCGTCTGCCCGCGCGCCCCGACCCGCGCGCGCGTCTGCCCGCGCCGCCGCGGCTCATCCGGCCCTCGGAGCACCTGGCTATCGTGGCTAGGGAGCAGCGGCACCAGCACCTGGTTCCTGCGGTGACGGTGCTGCAGGGCCCGAGGCCGCCACCGCCTGTGCCGGTGCATCGGCATGTCGCGCCGCCGATCATGAGGATGCCAGCTCCGAGGATGGCGCAACCTAGGAGAGAACAGGTAAGGCTTTTTGTATCTCTACGGTATTCCCTTTAGACACGGTCGAAATAAGGTTTCGTTGCGACTTTTCGGGGAGATTGGACCGGGTGAATTGACGATTGGGAGACAGCGGATCAAACTCATCCCGCTACGCGCGGGATTAGTTGACTTAATGAATATTTTGAATCGGGCAACTGATCCCATTGATACATTTTATGATAACGTAAAAAAATGTTTCGACATCTAAGCATAATTTATAGCTTTTACTATGGTTTTTGAAGCCTATTGGTTTTACCGCAAAACGCACCAATGTGTCGTTCCAAAAATCTGAATCTAGAATAAATTTCTAGCACCATTTTGTAAAAATAAGATTTCAAAAGCATAAACATTGAGAATTCAAAAGTTTAAGACTTTTAATAAGCTTTTACTAATTTAGGTTCCCAATCGTACATTCGAATTTTTGTACCTCAACAAAGATTAAAAAGTATTCAGATTCTAAAACCAACAACAACATCAACATTTCCATTAAAATGCATGTTTCATGCCTGTCCAAATGGAAAAGTGCAGTAAAAACCGTCCGCAATCAGCAAATACAGGAAGAGTTCCGAGAATTCCTCATGCAGAATGCAGAATGCGGTGCATAATTTGTGTGCTGGCGTAACACGGGAGCCGGGAGCCATTCGTCGTTCGCCTTTAAATTGAGCCTTCACGGAAAATAATATTTTTTTACAATACAACCAGAACGCTGAGTTAAAATTAAATGTGTTAAGGGAGCCAGAATCTGTTTGAAGGAACTAACATTATTGTTTAGAAAACTCATCATATTGTAATGCAAACGATTTTATTCTAGTTATGCAGGAATTAGTTCGAAAATGTTCACTAGATGTCGTAGTGTAAAACGTCGCGTTTCTAGATCGCGCTGACGAAAACTTTCTGCCTAATTACAAAACCCATTTCGTTATTGATGAAATTTAAGTCAAGTAATAAAGGTCAATATACCTATATCTTATGGTATATTGTGTATATATGATTTCATAGCCTTGTGTGTGAATTTGTGCCATACCACTGGTTCGCTTACTTACTAAAGTAACATATTATAAAAATAATACATCAACAAAGGCACCCCAAGTAAGTATTCTAACCGGTAATCTATATTAAAGGTCTAGTTACTACCTTACTACAGTACAGCACATCATTTATTCATAATTAATTCAATACCTAGTAATTCAAACCACATAACTATTTGCAACTACAATATTTTTTTAACTAGAGTCTAAAACAGTCTTGTAGTTGTTACAAAATAGATTGTCGTCACATATATAGCAAAACATTCTAGTTGAGCGTGCGATATTCTGGTTAATGTAACAATTTTTTTTTCTGTTTTTTAAAGTCCTTCATCTTTTTAGGAAACAGACTTTTATTTGGAATCGTGTTACAGTCTTTATATTCTTGGTTATCAGGCTCTTTGGTAATTTGTTGGTTTGAGCGTTCCGATGTATTACAGCCTGATTGTAGCGAAAAGAAGGTGACAAACTCTTTATTTATCAAGTTCTTTATTTCTGAGTAGACCTCTTGTTTACAAGCTCAAACTGTTGTAGGCGTTGATTTGTGCGATCCTCGCCTTGTTATGATAATCGCGACATTATTCGCAATGACAGGCAATATTCATCTGAACCGCTAAAGAAAATAATAAAAAGGATTTTACACGACCTGATGGATCTGCCATCGCACTCTTTTTTTATCTTGACAGCAGTTTCTATGTAGACAAAAATGGTAAAGCAAGGCCTTGAACAAAATTACTCACTTCAAAATATATTTGAATAAACAAAAAAACACAAATATTAATGTAGGTAATGCAAAAGGCCACCAACCAGCCTAATGCACTTTCAAAATAAAAATAGATTTCGAACATTATACCTACCTATATTTTATAAAATAACATGCAGTATTAGATAGAATGTAGGTACACCATTACGCTACGCATATAATATGTATTTAGATGTAATTGATGGTATAGGTACTAGTATTATGTTATCTGTGGTATGGGTTTGTTGTCATTAGTTGTCAACATTCGGAAAGACCCAATAACGCCCTATCTGACTCTATTATTCTATTACATTATATAGGTAGTAAAAAGTTTGTTGAATAAAGCATTGTTCTTTTGCGAAATGCAACATGATGGTGGGCATAATCCCCTCTCAGACACTTCCCTGTTTGAGTCATTGACGGCTTTCTTATTGTAATAAGCTTTTAAGTGGGTGCGAGCGGACACCACAATAGGCTTTCATTTTATGCTGCCAGGTCCTCTATGAGGAAGAGGGTAAAGGATGGCAGATTTGTGTTAATCGAGAAGTCAAGATTTATGGAATGCTTGAGCTAAGCGTTATGCTGAATCAAGTTTGTAGTTCTTAGACAATCAGTACGTCTAGTACAGGTTTGCACAGCTCGAAAACTGAAAAGTTTAGGTGGGCTCGATAAACTATTATTTTGCTATGGTATCGGCAGTACGAGCTACAGATTTCGAAAGAAGTTTTAACCATATCGACATCGACGTATCAACCCAAGAGAATATACCAAGAGGATGTAAGCGCTACGTAGAATATAATTAAGCACTACGGTAACAACTTCATACCACATACTTCCATCTCTCTTACACACAGGTAAAAAAGAGAGATGCAATATTCGTAACCCTCTTTGACGTTTTGAATCAACTTAATTTGAAAAAGAACAACAAACATACCTAGTATAAAATAGTCACTTCCCGTCGTCTGTAGGTATGTATATATTGATGCATGAAGATATAAGATAATAATGCACGCTTAGACTTTTTATAGCTACGCAAAAGGAAGGTTTATACAGAGTTTCGGTAAGGTTGGATTCGACCAAACTCGAATGGGTACACTATTTCATTATTTCTCCAAATAATTCATAATATTCGCAAGGAAACTGTCAGTTTACTTGTATTTGACATTTCTTATTTCGCGGAATTGAATCAGAAGTTGGTCGAATCCAGCCTTAGTAATAATATATTATATAGATAGGTACCTACCCAAAAATAAAAGTAGGTACATATTATTAAGCTTTCTACTAACCCAGAATTCTTGATAATCAAATAATGTGCCACTTCTCGACCAAATTACATCAAATCTCAATTTGGAGCACGCTATTGTCAAAAGTGTATGTTTATTACATGTTACATTTGAGTTGTAACAAACGCCTCATCATTGAAAGTCAAAACAAAACAACCACGAAATTAGGCAAAGCTTACACTATCAAGAATTTACAGCCGTTTTTTAGGCGGAATTTTTAATATTCCTCTCCAAAGCCTCTAGTGATGAAAATCTAAATCAAATGATATTTGGTAACGTGTTGAAAAAATGTTAACACAGTGTTTTTTTTATCTACACACGTTTTTCTTTGAAGTTAGGGGATTTTGATACTAACCCAATTATTGTCTCAATGTTCATCTAAATATACTGATAAATTTTAATAATGATTTGGTTCATCTTTAATAATATCGATAGGTTTCTTTCTCACAATTTGTTTAACTGAGGAGAGAGTTTTTTTGGATATTTTAACCCTTTACCTCAGTGTGATGGGTATAACACTAAAAAAACAAAACCAATTAGTTGTAACTATTTAATAGGTAAGTACACAAAATTGGCTGAGACTTTATTATATCTCTGGTTAGTGTATTCTGAGCCTTATTTAAGAGCAGCAATTGACCTACAAAAGGTCTTAGTGGCCAGCTTGCGGCCAACCCACTTCTGAACCATTTGATTGAGTATCGTACTGAGATGTAGAGTAATAATTATAATTATGGTGTAGGAAGTAACTGTGTTTTGTTTATGATACGCGAAGTATTTACATACTTATGCAAGTTTCTATAGTGTACAAGCATCCGTTAGCTAGTAACATCTGTGAAAATGTGTCATTTTTTATTTTTTAGAAAAATTATACTAACTTACGGTTGCTCGCTCGTATACTTTAGAAACCCATCATAAATCAGTCTTCTGTAGATAATCATAATCTGACAAGATTATTTGTTGTAACAATTCAATTTAATTAAAATGATTTTTATATACAGAGATAAAAAATCATTTATATATATATAAATAGTATTTCGTCATTTGCTGACAAGAAACCTTACCGTTAGAGCTGATCCAATTCTATTTATAAACAACGTTTAACGTGATATTCAGTTCGAACTGAAGTTTAGTTGCTATCGAGTTCGTTTTATTAAACGTAAAGGCAAATTAAACAAAAAACACTCGATCGATCGTGGACATAGTTGAAACATATCCGCAGTTAGATCATTGTTCAATAGTAAAACACATAAACACACAGAAACAAATGAAAAGCAGTGGTTCAGTTCGTTTGCTATATTTGCTAATATAATTAACCTCTCAGTTTAATTCCCCATTTGAGCCTTTTGGAGTGGAGAGCCTGGGTCCGCGGGCTCACCGCGTTTTCAAAATTCTTTCCGGGCGTCTGGTCGAAGCGACGCGTGATCCTAAGGCTGGTTCATATCTGGCTCAACGTATCAGCATTGCCATTCAACGTGGCAATGCAGCCAGCATGTTGGGAACGCTTCCGACTGGTAGTGATTTGGATCAGTTGAGCTATCTATAGGTCGTTTGTAACGGTCTTTAGATGGCTCAACTGTTTCATGTGTATTTTGTATATTTTGTAATGTAATGTAATTATGTACATATTCCCCATCAATCTCAATCTCGCATATCATTGAGCTGGTGCATATCTGTTCTGTGCTGGTGCCCTGTCTTCGAAATATTGATATGAAAACATTCACCTCTCCGCGTTTACATCTCCCGACAGCTCATTTATCACTATCGACGTTATATCAGTTTAATAGATTTGAATGGGGCATATTAATAAACATGGTCGGGGATGCGTGGGCGGCGATATATCTATTGCTTTACTATTTGATAGTTTGTCAGTTTATCGAGTCGACATAGCTAATAAGGGCGTTGTCTACTGAAGTGAAACGTCGCTGTGGACTCACATTTCCTCATCACACACTTAACGTGGTGCTTAAGCATTTGTTTGCGAGATCATGTATTGTTTGCTCATGTCATGTCAGACGTCTGCTGCTGGACATAGGTCTCCATCAAAAAATGGCTAGACTAACGGGCTTGAGGCGCCACCATCCACTGACTTTTTTGCTTGAAAATTAAAAATTCTACTTACCTTTTTGATATTTATTGTATTTTTTGTTTAAATCTCTCAAATCCCAAATACTTTACACACAAAAACATTACCTACATAGATAGGTAGCTACTTAAAACAGTTTTTGCCTACAGGAGACAGTAGGAATAATTTTGGAAGATGAAAACAGAACCAAGAGACACCGTAAGTGTACTTACACTTCGCCGCGGCACGGCGCGCTTTAATTGACAGTGTACCTTACTTTATCTATAATATTATGATAGTAAGTAACTGTGGTATTATAAAGTGCACTGGCCTTTTAATTGTGTATTGTAGGATCACACCCACGTTGTATCCATGTACGGTATAATGAAGTTTCGTAATTTATTATGTTAGGAACTGCTTCGCAAATCTGTTTCTGGTTGAATCATACTGAGTAAAAAGGGGGAAATAGATAATACATTTTTCATCTCTTTTACTTTTTTTTATATTACCTTAACCTATTATGTACATCTGTAGTTTAAACCCAAATGTTCTTGACAAATAAAAGTATTTTCTTTCTTTCTTCTCCTTTATGACTAAGTGAAAGAGTACACATAAACGCGTTGCTGCCAAAAAGCCCCTCTAAAGGGGACCTTCAAAGGGGATGTTTAAAACAATAAAGTTTCTCAGTAAGTGATTCATGTAAATCTTTTAAAAAATAAATATTCTTAAACTGTAAGGTTGCCCTGATGATCTGATCTGCGTTTTATGAGGTAAACAAAACACAAAACCACCGCGATGCAACGAAAACTTTTTCACTTACGAAAAAGACGCTTCAATCCGTGACCTAACAACTTGGGTAAGTATAAATACTGTTAAAATACCTTTGAATTTATGAGAATACTATTCAGAAGTTAAACATCTCTCGTTAGTACAAGAAGAGGTAATAAAGCTCGTACTTTAAAGCGCCTGCATAAATTAATGCTGCAATGTTTACGCGGTCACTTTCCAATGTCAACGTATAATCGCGCCCACGCGTCGAGCGAGCGTCTGATTGACAGCCGATGGCGCGTGCGAGCGCGGTTCCATTGCACGATACGATACGACAAAGACTAATTAGTAAGCTCTTATGAGTGGCCTGTTCTGGTTGTGTCTAAATGCCACCCAAACGTCTCCGTCAGTCATGGTCTAACTACTGTCATAGCTAGAAACGACGCATAAAAATACCACCGCTAGAAAAAGAGAGGTCAGTTTCGATTAATTTATTTATTTTCTTCTAGAATATGGCCTCTAAAGACTTCGGGTGGTATATAAACTCAACCAGAATTAGCCACTCATGTAGTCACATGAATTTTTTGTCTACGTTTCATATTACTGTCTTTATTTTTTTTATAGGAATCATTTAATTCGTAGTAGGTACGTATTTTTTGTAAATTTTCCTAGCAATTTCATTGTTTAAATCTTTTCTTCTATCATCATGTTGTTAAACAATGTTTATAGCATTGTTAAAATAAAGTAAAAAATATAACCTATGTTACTCAGGGATAATGTAGCATTCTAATAGTGAAATAATTTTTGAAAATGATGCCTCTACAAATTTTTATTGACGTATCGGACATGACCCTGGAAACAAACATAACAATGACGCGCGTGTGTATCCAGTGATTATGCAAATATTGTCTTTAACCATCTCGATACAATAGCTTTACAACGGTAACCTAAAGAAAGTCTTATAAGTTACCGTTTTTAAGGCTTTCGGTATTCTATACCTAGTACATAATATAGTATTACGTATGTAGTTTGTTATTTCAATACAATAACATTATTAAAATAACCATGCAATTTTGTTTGCATAATTGCAGGCGTTGAGTGAACCTATGAATTATTAAAGTACTCTACCTACTGAATGAAATTTGGTTAAAAGCTTGCTTTCATAATACCCGTAATTTGAAATAGATGGTAATAAAAATGCCCAGCAATCATTAACTTCGTTTATTTTATTATTTTTCTTACTATGAATTATTTTCCACAACTTTGTAATGAAGCTTTCCATTGTTCAACTTGACAAAGAGCTCATTTACTCTAAAAGCAGTAATGTTTTATGTTTTGCGTAATAAAATAATGACAATGTTTTCATCCTCTTTGTGGTTCTTGACCTATATTTTAGGCTTTTGAGTTTTATTTTATGTCAATTTCAACAGAGCACTGATTGTTGTTTGATGAGTTAAGTCTGTTGGCTTCGGGTTAGTTTGGTTACCAGCATTTCTTGCCAGCCCTTTGATGGTGCCTAATATAATCATCATAATGACAGCTTTCTAATGTTCCCACTGCTGGGACACTGGCCTACTCTCAGGCGAGAGTGATTGGGTCTTAATCCACCACGCGGACCCAATGCGGATTGGTGGATGGCACATGTCTTTCGAATTTTTAGTTCTTGGACATGCCGGTTTCCTCATGATGTTTTCCTTCACCGTATGAGAGCACTGGCATTGCGCACATACATTTTTCGAACAGAAAAATCCACTAGTGCACGAGCACTAGTGCTCTAACTGGTGCTCAGTGGTGTCGAATAAAAAATTTGAAATAATATTCTCGAAGGCGCCCAAGTTGTACGCAAAGAAAAGTCGCGAATTGGATTACGCGCGTATACGTAGTTTCCACAATAAATCCATCATGCTGTCACCACCCACTTCGTCAGAAGTAGGTGCACAGGAGTATGGCAAGAATAGGTAAAATTACAAGAACTTGGCGTCAAATCGCAGAGAGAAAAGTGACTTAGAAATGTGTCATAGTAAATTAAAATGAGATGCGGAGGAGTTAGCGTAGAAATGTTCTATAATAAAACGTCTATTTTAGTTTAGTTTGCGATAATTATGAAAGATAAAGATGCAAGATTTTTGGGCAAGCTAGTAAAAAAGCTAGTTTAAAATGCAATTCTAAAAGTTTAGAATTGCATTTTAAAATTTAAGATGTCTAGTTTTTTATCAGTTCTCTTAAGTTGTTCTTAACAGATCAACGAAGTTAAACACTGTTCCGCGGGGTCATCATTTGGATGGGTGACCGCCAGTGGCAATTTCAACTGAGCGCTCCCGTGCTTCAGAGGGCACGTTAAGTAGTCGGTCCCGGCTTTTTCAAAGTTGTTAGGCCATAGCCTAGACAGAGGCCTTCGGGTGGCCTAGAAACTCTGTCACCAGAGTTGACTCCTTAAATACTGACCTTTTAAATTGATAAAGCTGTCCTAAACTTTATTTTGACCAATTATATTATGTCATACAATATAGATTGGTTGATAAAAATCTAATAATCGTGCTCTCCATAAATGGGAGTCAAAATCACTTATGTGTCCAACATAAATTTTGTCAAGACAAGTGTCCACACACTTCCTAGGGATTATCGTTGCGCAATCGCTGACCGAAATCACATGCAAACCTACTCTATGTTCCCTTTGGCTATTTTCAACAGAACCGACGAACTCGACGCGACTTTTTTTTTTCAAACTCTCTCGAGAAGAACTCTCGTCCTTTTTTTTTTTTTTTATACAACTGAAGTGGCAACCAAGCGTACGGCCCACAAGATGGTAAGCGGTTACCGCAGCCTATGGACAGATATCTCTTGCAATACCAGAGGTATCACTCGCGGGTTGCCACCTTGAGGCTAAGATCGAAAGCCTCATGTGCCAGTAATTTCACCGGAAACCATACCCTTCACACCGGAACACAGCAATGCGAGCATTACTACTTGGCGGCAGAAATAGGTATGGTGGTAGTCCTTCCCCGGACGAGCTCTATCACAAAGAACTCTACTACTCTTCAACGTTCTTTCATTATTTTATGCCTGTTCGATAACAGTCTGTCAACAGTAAATTATTTTAAATATTCTATAGCTGGTGGACAAACAACACATTAACCATCTCTTAAACAAATATTCCACCGTAGAACTAAAACTTGTAGGTAGAGGTACCCAAATTATTTAATTATTTTAAACTAAGTAGGTATATGTTTAGAACGGCTATTATTTTTACCAGTTTTCGTCAATTTTGCTGACGTTGCAAAGAACTAAAAATGTCAGCAAGTAAGTAAACAAGCGGTAAATAAATAGTCAAACCGTAATCAGCTACGATATCGCAATATAAATTATGGCAAAGCCAATCCATTCATTTTATGTTCTAACCCTCAAGCTACAGTTCCAAATTACTGATGTTATTTACGATCATATACCTACAATCGCAGCTATCATTACAATCGAATCGATTCGCAATCGAATTAGAAATCGAATCGAATTATTGTGAGCGATTTGCTTGCATAATGATTAGATGTGTTTCTGTTTCATTGTATTTGGTTGTGCTGACTGCGATGCTTTAAAGCTCTGTTGTATCAGGTTGTGGTAATTTTTTTTTCTATTCCTTAATTTCGTTTAGAAGTGATATTGCACAAATAATGAGGATAACGGGAATCGTTTTTTATTATTTTATTTAAATTTTACAGTCCCCATTAATAGATTATTGACAATGGGGACAACGGGAATGTTTTTTTATAATCTTATTTAAATCACACTGTCCCCATTAACAGGGACACGCTTAATAGGGAAATCGGGAATACACGGTAAGCACGCAACGTTTTTGTGAAAATGATGAAAAAAATAAAGCCTATATTTTAAAATTTTTCAAGTAAATCACCCAGTCAAAACTGCATTCCATCCTACCGCGTTTGTCATAGATTTGAATGTGAAATAAATAACAATAATTTTTTTTCAAGTGAGGCGTGCAGTTTTATGATTATTGGATGAACTTTACCTATTTTAAATTCTTGTTTTAAAAAACTATAAAACACCGAGAGAGCGAAAAAAATGTTAAAGTATCTATTAAATTGTTTAAATCCTCAACATACATTTTCTAAAATAAGTACCTACCTACGTAGAATCTCATACATCCGCGTTAAACCATGACCACAGACCACATCGTCATAAACGTGACACCCACGCGGTGGCGCGTCCAATCATAAATTGGTGTAACAACGTCATAACCTTGCAGACCTCGGCCCGTAGTACGCGATGCGGTGTTTCAACTTTGTGAAGATGTCCCACGTTGATATTGTCTAGTTTTATCAACCTACTGCAAACTGATCAGATTCTCTTCTTTTATTTATGGCATCTGTCATTTATTTGTCAATTTTGCTAGTGTCAGTATACTCAGTATAGTAGCTCTGCGGATCTCGGTCATCGTGAAGTTAGGCGTTTCGATGCGCAATGGGAGCTTTTTTGAGCTAAATTGTCTTTGCGCATCACAAACAGCTAAAGACTAACTTCATGATGGCCGAGATCCGTCGAGAGTATACTAATAAATTGTCAACATAAGCAGACATCGAACCAAAATTTTCAAAGAAAACGAGTTAGATGGCAAGGAATAATCCAATCAGCCAGACTAGCATGAGCACAGTAGAAGTTTCTCTCTACGGAAGAGTAGTCAAATTGTCAAATTTCAAAGTAAATTGTAATTTTTCTCAACATTACCGTAGATAAAAAAAATCCTATGATATAAAAAAGTAGGTCCCAATTTTTTATTATATATCTGTTTTTTCTTTTACAGGTAAAATCTACAGAATCAAGGTCTCTAGTTTTTGGGAATGTGTAGGTAAGTGAACATTGATACAAATAAAAAAACCTGTTTATGATCAGTCAGCAAATTATGACGAGCGAGACGGTTTAATTGTTCGCGCCTGACTGTACTGTAACAGCTGCAGGTGATACACAAAAATGAGTTTTAAAGTTCTATATGGCACTGCACTGCGCTAGTTAACCCGAAACGTAGGTACTAAGTCTGTTTCACCCAGTATCACTTGCTACAGTGCCCTTCAAACCTAAGTAGTAATGCTTGCACACTACTGCTTAGAGGCAAAACAAAAAATGAATAATTAATGATCCATCATCGACTCGAAGAAAAGGAATACCACGGTACTTTTAGAAATAAATAAAAATATCTCAAAAAAAAGTTGTTCTACTTGTTTTTCCATATACTATGCCCAGATGTACCTCGGTGTTCGGCTCAGGAACATCTCCTGCGATCTGTTGATTTCGGTTTATGTTTGTTTATTATTTATATTGTGTTGTTGTGTGCAAATCGCGACAGGATCGCGAGATAGCGATACTTATAAGAACGGCCTACGCAGTTTGTAACGTGTCATCTTAAGCTATGATAAAGTGTTAAGAAAATAAGATTCAAATAAAGATACAACATGTTTCAAGTTTGTACGTAAAAACTTAAAAAACTGTTTTGGAATGTAACAATTTACTCAATATTAATATCTAGGTATCTCATCATCATCATATCAGGCGAAAGGCGTCTATTGCTAGACATAGACTTCCCAGAACGCTAGAGCGCCAAGACGATCAGTTTTGAGCCTTCACCATCCACATCCACTTCCTGCGATCGGTCCATCAAGTGGGGGGGCCGTTCTATGCTTCATTCGTACTTCAAGTTCAAGCTCAATCATTTATTTGCTAAAATCCATACAATAATGTTACATACTATGCTAGTCAATGTATTCAGCCTGCATGCAAGCGTGCAAATATTATTCTATGTCATTTTACCTAATTCTAAAATAATACTTATATATCAATCATGCCAAAAAGAGTTATTAATAATTAAAATTACATCAATACTAAAAAAATATATAATAATAACTTAGCAGTTGCCATTCGCGGTCATCGGTTCTACGAGCTTTATGGCCTGCCCACTTCTACTTCAACTTATTTGAGATTAAATAAGAAAACAAAATGTTTTAAACATAAACTTTAAAACTAAAAATCCTTTAAATCACTTTATTTTACTAATCTAGTTATCTAGGTAATATTTATTATTTATTCGTATGACCAAGCGTTACAAGAAAATATTATAACTAAACAAAAAATACATAATTAGACAAGAACAAGGAACAAAATAAAACTTAAAACTAAATAAAAGTAATAAGAAAAAATATATAACTAGGAATTGCTAGTTATTATTTAAAAACACGGAAAACAGTTCCCGCAGCATTAATCTTTAGTTTAGTTTTTGGTAAGGTGCCTCGTATCAAGAAAATATCGCAATAATCGAATAACACGATGCACCTACCACAGCTTTTATTACTTTCCGGTACACGAGGTCAATTAATAAACTTCCTTAATGTTATTGAAAACGTGTGATGTACAATTATCGATTATTATATCGATTTCAGCTTGTTGCTCGTTAACGGTGACCAGAGTTTCTGAAAGCTGCGGATTTCCTAAATACGTTTTTATAGATAATAAAAAAAAACTAGATTTATGTTTTTTTTTAATACAACTGAAGTGGCAACCAAGCGTACGGCCCACAAGATGGTAAGTGGTTACCGCAGCCTATGGACGCTTGCAATACCGGAGGTATCACTCGCGGGTTGCCACCTTGAAGTTAAGATCGAAAGCCTCTTGTGCCAGTAATATCACCGGAAACCATACCCTTCACACCGGAACACAGCAATGCGAGCATTACTGCTTGGCGGCAGAAATAGGTATGGTGGTAGTCCTTCCCCGGACGAGCTCTATCACAGAGAACTCTACTACTCTTAATTATTCTATACTTTTATTGCAACTTAAGGCAGTGTGTAATAGTGTGTATATATCTGACCTGTATTTTGCGTACCAGGAGCCTTATTCGCTATGACCAAACGCGGGCTGGTTACGATATCTGCGAGGAAATAGTTTTTTTTTTTTTTTTTTTTTATCAAGAATAGACCTTCGTTTGACCACGATCTCGCCTGGTGGAAAGCGATGATGTGGCCGACGGTGGAACACGAAGTTGTCGACGAGCCACGTTTTGGGCCTCGTCTGACTGTTTTTCAAAGTCAACCTATCGATAGCGAAACTATCGCTATTGAAACACCACAGATACAGAAAACAATTTTACAATTTCACACCACGGCACGTATAGAACACGTTACTAAGTTACACGTTATTGGTACGGAATCTCCTAGGTCATAGCGAATAAGCCCCCAGTGCGGTATTTGGTTTTGAAAACAAAAAGTCAAAACAAAATGCAACAACGTTTTGGTTTGTAACGCTGTATCCGAATATAACAAAAAAAATATTTAAGTACCTACCTAGCGTAATATTATTATGATAATCATGAATTTTGTAGGTGTTGATCGAAGTCTTTGCCAAACAATAATGATTTTTTTTTGCAATCTTCAGTGTGTTAATAAATTCATGATTCATCATCATCATGACAGCCTTCTAATGTTCCCACTGAGGGGACACTGGCCTACTCTCAGGCGAGAGTGATTGGGTCTTAATCCACCACGCGGACCCTATGCGGATTGGTGGATGGCACATGTCTTTCGAATTTTTAGTTCTTGAACATGCCGGTTTCCTCACGATGTTTTCCTTCACCGTATGAGAGCACTGGCATTGCGCACATAATTTTTTCGAACAGAAAAACAGCTTGGCGGCAGTAATAGGTATGATGGAAGTACTTCCCCTGACAAACTTATCACAAAGAGGTTTTACTATGAACACCGTACTGACAAGGAAAAATTAAATAAATATTTGACTGTTTCATCATTTTGAGAGCAGATGGTCAAACAATTAATCATCACCAAGCAGCTCAGAAGGACAGTGGCAAACAAAAAAAATATGCGGACACATTTTCATACAACCTTTCGGCTCACATTCAGGCCATGATCATAATTTGGGGATTTGGACATTTATATTCCCAAAATCTTTAAAGATCTTTAAAGGATTTGACACAAAACCAATTTAATATACAAGGATCTTGTTTTCAATAAAAATAAATTATGTGGCATAGCATTGACTTACACAAATAAACATGTGATTAATAATAATAAATAAATAAGTTGATTTTATGAAGCCGTTTGGTTATGATGACGGAGGCTTGTACACTCCGTTACCAGATTAGGTCACTGACTTACACAAACTTACTCACTAACTTCTTCTTAGCGGTAACACTTGCCAGAGCCTTCGTGATCGTCAGGAAGTGAAAAAAAGGTGAAAATGGAATGTGTACTACTTGCTTACTTACTTACTTACACAAACAACTTGTGGTTGTATGTAAATGGATCCGTGATGTGGGCTCATAATGATATTGCTCTTGTATTATGACCATAAAATGACGCATTGATTTTTTTGTGCCGGGGTGGTCGTCCTGTTTATTGAGCTGCTTACTGTAATGGAAGTAGTGGTAGGCACTTTGGTTTAATCATTATGTTTTACCAATTTATACATAAGCTCAGTTTTCTGCGAATAAAATTTTAAATGCGAAAGTTTGTCTGTAATTATGTATATAATGTTGTTATTCTTTCACGCTCAAATGATGGCTGGACGAATTTGAATGAAAACCGTGGGGCGCAGCTGGTGTATTATTTAAATTAAGAAAAATAGTTAGTTAGTTAGTTTGTATGAGTACTAGTAGGTATTATATTATCTGTGTCTCAGTTAGTGGCCAACTCTGGTGTTGGAGCTTATAGCGTAAAAGCCTTTGCCATGGCCTAATAACTTTGAAAAAGCAACAAAGGAAAATAGTAGATTATAATTTATGGGACAAAATTATATTTTTCGGTGGGAGCGCTATTTTGAATCCAGAGAGAATTATTCCAGAGTAAAATGCAGCGAAGGGTTTTTCGAATGGAATGAAAAAGCAATTGTGGTACGATTACTAGTCCACTCATCATGGCTGCATATCTCTCCCTTTCGGAAAATACCCACCCTTAAGCTTGACAAATTCACTTAATCATCACATTAGCTGTCAAATATAACCAATGGTTACAATAACCGCCCCTACGCATTAGTGAACACTGAACAGTGAAAGTGAAGTTCATGAAATGAAACCTATAAATAATAAACTTTCTAACTTCGCAAGGAAGTGTTGAGAAAACAATTAATTGGGTGAAATTAATTGCTATTGTTAATAGTGTTGGTACACGAATCGGGTTCGTGTGCAAACAGCGTCTTAATTAAAGGGCCCACTACTCGCAAAGTTGGACGATGTTAATTTGAGATGAGTGTATTACTACAGGTACTTCGGGGAATTTTGCTTCAGTATAATTTTGATAGGTGTTGTATAACCACGAGTAATATGGCACAAATAGCCACATAAATAAGAACTAGCTCCAGTTCTGTGCAAATAGGACACTCACTTATAGGTTATTTTAGGCAACTTCGCTTCACTTCGGGATAATTCCAATCGGTGTTTTTTTGTCTCGTGTCAGCAAAAACCAGAAGTTTAGTAACACCAAAGATCTTGAGAATAATCGTATTAGCTTTGAGGGTAACACCTTAGACCGCTAATAGTGGACAGTTACTTTAAAATTACAAATGCACTATAAAGTTTTGTCATTTTACTTGACAGTTAAATACTTGAATGCAATGAAGAATTCACTAGATGCGATTGCTTACGTAATCATCACCCTACACTACAGTGATCTGACAAAGTTGTGAGGTAGATGAGTATTATGGTAATGAGTTCTCGGCCGACTTCAGCAAGTCTTTTGGCAAAGTTAGTGATATGAAGTCAGATTGCTCATCATGACACCATCAAAACTTGTCAAGTTGATGATGAGTAAAATGTGATAGCGAATTACTTCGCGAGTGTAGTGGCGGCTTTACGTTCCAGCTTGTGAGCTAATCGAAGAAAGGAAAGTTTAATTCAAACACATAAATCTGCAGGCAGGATGCAACATGTAATACAGGTAGCATTATCACAGTTTTGTATCTAAGAAAGGTACCATCACTACAGGAATCTTTACGTGTATCTGATTACGCAATTTTACGCAATGACACTTTATGTCTTTCCGTCGGCAAGATTCTCAGGATTCTGTCTCAAAAAACATGGAGCAACGAGTTTAAATACGGAAAGCTCAAGTAAAATAAAAACATGTTCTTAGTTTTTTTATAGTGTATTGCAAGTGTATTGTAATATATTTCCATTAAAATGTTAACAAATGAATCAGTTAATTGCCAGAAAGAGGCTATCACAATAATTCGTAAGTAGTTCCCAGCCTTGTTTACACGAGTCAAGCAGGTGCACTCCCCATAGCTTCATCTCAAACAATTGCGATTAATATTCATTAACTTAAAAAGGTCGATCGGACAGTGTTGCCAACTAAATCGTCTTCCATTCGTCTGATGTTAGTTTCACAATATTATAATATACCCCGGCAAAATAAATCTTTTGTAACGGTATTTACTTGAATCAACTTTATTATTGTTATTTTATTTTATTTATTTTATTTTATTTTTACATGTTTGGAAAACTAACAGTTTATATCATGTGAGAATAGTAATGCTTAAAATATAGAACAGGATTAACCTAAACAGTTTTCACTAATAGTTCACTTATACTTAACAAAGTTTTAGTTGTCCACAAATTATAACACTTAGTAGGTTTTAACACTTATTAATTTTCAGAAAAAAATGAATAAGAAAACAATGATCACATAATTAATAGGTACCTACCTACCTAACAGAAAAATGGAAACCTAAGAATACATGGGAGTCACTATTCCAATTGAAAAAGGTCGTGAAGATCATCATGATGCTAATAAGCCATATAAACTCATGTAAAGAAATTTTGTGCTATTAACTTTTTGAAAAAGTTTTACCTTGCTTCATATAAGTCTACATACATTAAATAGTTAGTGTTGAAGAGATTGCCGGTTCGTACAAAGAATGAGTTCTGCCTATAATTCGTAGAACATGGTTGGGTATACAGCCTGAGGTAATTACGTCTAGTTGTAGTACGCATTGTTATTGTGATTGTTATATCTATAATTATAAATTATGTGATTAGATAAGTAACATATTTTTATTTTTGTGTTGTAAATAAAGATAAAAGACGAAATTATGTTGGTTCTAGTAAAGTTGCAAGCAGAAAGTCTAATAATTATTTTTGGAAAAAAACCAAGTCTTATAGAAACATAGCTAAGTAAAATAAAATTTAGTTTTGAGTTTCTTACCTTCGGTTTTACTATGTACATGTTAAAAACATAATTAAGAAGTTGGTATATTTTTGTATCCGCTTGAGGAGCAAGAAATTTTATTCCTTAGTACTTAAGGTGTATAAGAAAATAATAATAAGCATAAGAGAAAATATTTATTGTTTATCTAATGAAGGCACAAGTGTGAGGATGTCTAAACTGCATAATGAAGCAGAATGTAAAAACGTTGGCAACACAATACTCAAGGGTTTCATTACCGTAATGTGATTACAATTCAAGTGCAAACATCTTCGAAGCGCAAACTTCCTTGTCTTTAAGATTTCACTTTACAAAACCGAAACCATCGCAAGTAGTCGCCTAATAATATATTTTGACGACCTCTGTGCTATTTTGACGATATCTGATGCGGTGGGCGAGTGCCCGGTTGAAAAACGAGAGGTTGCTGGTTCGATTTCAGCTGCGGGACAAATGTTCGTATGATCTGCAATTATTTGTTCCGGGTCTAGGTTTTGTGATACTAATTTAAATAAATACTACTTTGATACAAAACTACACAGATAATTCTTTTGTGGGGTCAGGATTATGCATCTTACTGATAGCTTGCGTATGTTAAATTATGGTTAGTTATATAAAAATGTAAAGATTTTATGGTTATATTATGATATTAGGTAGTGTGATAAGTAATATTTATAGTGATTTTATCATTTGAAAAAAAAAACCAAGATAATATTACCATTAATCTGTCACCCAATTGCAATGAGCTTCCGTGATTTGGAAGGCACGTTCAATTATCGGTCTCGGCTATTGTAGTTGATATAATATAGTGTTACCAACATTCACACACATACCGTTACGCAATTTTTCCGCATCGTTGTTACAACGCTCATTCATTACCCCAGATCTACGTGATTTACTACGTTAAGCCTTGGTTTTATAAAACGCGGTGAACGTTACGTGACGTCCGTAAATTATTGTTGCAAACGGTCAATGTTTCATTATTATACGATTGAAAATCACATGCACTCGTCGCTTCTTTACAACACGGCCTTTATACCCTCAAGCAAGCTTCTAATAGATTTCTTCATTATCCATTGACGTCGATACACTGAATGCTAGCACCAGTTAACTTAAAAGCTAGTTTGACATAAGAATAAGAATAAGAAGAATAAGAATTTGTTTATTTGACGCACACAATTTGGAACACATACACAAAATTAATAGCTGGTTAATTATTTTATTGTTTAAAAAATCTATCTAATCAGCGGCAATTTAAGTTTTAGGCCCGCTCTGATTGGATCGTGTTTTAATTTCATTATTTTGACAAGGAACCAGCTATCAAAACTATGAAAATAGGAAAATGTGAGTGGCTAATGCCTAATAGGTAGGAATCTAAAGAAAGATCAATTTATGATTTTTTTAAATTTTATTTAGCCAGTGTGCTGATGCGTCGAACCTAAAATATTTAGTTAGTAAAAGCCTGTTGGCGAGATGACTGGTTTTGTTTGTAGATGTACTCATCGACTAAGAAAGGAATTCCCGAAACTCAACCAAGTGGGTTATTTTTGTTTTTATAGTGTTAACCATCACACTAAGGGAATACTAAAGATTATAATATCCCAAAAATTATTTTGCCTCAAGCGGGATTTGAACCCGCAACCACCGCTTGATACGCGGGCGCTCTACCAATTGAGCTATCGAGACATAAAATATGGGAAAGAAAAAAAATTTGCAAAAAAAATTGTTGCTATGTTATCACATAATGATTTTTTACAAATTAACTCATCCCTAAAACGTATGTTTTTGTAAACGGTACGGTGTGTAATAAAGTATTTTCTATCATTCTTTCTATCTACTCCTTAGTGCACGTAAGAGTAGCAGAGTTCTTTGTGATGTCCGGGGAAGTACTACCACCATACCTATTTCTGCCGCAAAGCGGTAATGCTCGCATTGCTGTTTTCCTGTGTGAAGGGTATGGTTTCCGATGTAATTACTGGCACATGAGGCTTTCGATCTATGCCTCAAGGTGGCAACCCGCGAGTGATACCTTTGGTATTGCAACCGTCCATAGGCTGCGGTAACCGCCATCTTGTGGGTCGTACGCTTGGTTGCCACTTCAGTTGTATAGAAAAAAAAGTGGTAAAGTTAGCGGTTCAAAAACGCCAATAAATGGTGCTATGGGCACGTGCAGATAGACACTGTTCCGTATATTTTATTTGTCCCCTTCGGCTTTATGATGTGATATCTATCAGATACAATCTATTGGATAGATTAACGGATTGCCATCTCGATTATACGAAAATAGCGGTTTTTATTCATTCAACCAATTTAATCTTGTCTTTATGTATTACTAGCTGCCGTTTACTGCTTTGATCGCGCAGCAAAACGTAACAGACAGACAGATAGAGTTACTTTCACATATATAATAATTAGTATGGGTCATATTTAATTTTCTTGCGCAGGTTCGATTCCTACAACTATTTATAATAGATAAACAAAAAAACTGCTTGATAAGATTTTGGACCTTCGTGCTATGTGTAAAACCAATAATTGTGTGTTAAGGCGAACAAAAAATCGTTTCGAAAAAGCCGTCTTCTTATTCGGAATATTTATTTAATTGGCATATAACATCATCATATCAACCAATGGACGGACATCTACTGCTGAATAAAGGCCTTTCCCATAGAGTGCCAGAACGCTAGCCACTACAAAGTCATCGGTCCATCAAGTAGGGCCCCTTACAATTATGGCAAGGAAATACGCGCTGATTATAATAACTGATTATATTTCGATGGGAGAAGCCTGGGTTCCTAAAACACAGTTTGGGAACCTATGGATTCATAAACAAATCATGTACCTAATATTCCTGTATCAAATAAATAAATACTTACTCATAAGCCTGGGGGGTCAAAATTACATGTTGGGTGTTTAATAGAAATTAATTATAGCTCAGCAAACTAGAAACCATTGAAGGGTGACGAGGCAGCAGAGTTGAATGGATACGCGTTACAAACAAACTTCACGGTTTAAGCTTGACTGACGTGCGCCTTTATTAAGATAAACTGGTAGAACGCCTTGCAACTTTGTCCGTGTTGAGTCTTTTCATACAATTTTTATCAAAGTCAAATAAAAGTCTACACTATATCGCATTAAGTCATAAAAACCTCCAGGCACGAGTCAAACTCTCAATTTGACTCAAATTACCCTAGGAAACATTATTATTTGGTTCCCAAAAAGTTTATACACGATTTATTAAAAAGGTATTATTATAAACTTATTTGCATCTTAAAATCAGTTTTTGATTGATCTTGTTTTTAAAAACAATCAAATTACTGAGTTTTTCTTTTATTAGGTGCAAATAAATAAAATAAAAATAAAATCTATGCTAAGGTCCACGCTTTAGAAACTCATTATTTAGAAAATGAAACGGACTGATATTGTTTTAAATTTTATTATGTAAAAAAAAAGCTTACGATTATGTATACCAAGGTACAACATTTCTATCCTTGTTGTTATCTCACCTCTAGTCAATATAATACAAGCATAGCAAGGATGGGATGCTTTTCAATCGTTAGCAGCAAACAGCCGCATTTTTGCACCACATTAGGCCCGTTTTAGTGCTTCCAGTGTCTAGATAAGCTATCTCCGTGTCTCATCAGAGCCTAACAAGCGCATACAATGCACTTACAATAGTGTAAATGCCCTTGTGTAGGCACTGGAAATGCTATTGTTGGATTTGAGATATATGTTAGCTCGTGCTTATATTATCTCTATTTCCTCGTATTTACGTGCTTGAAACTAGCTTGGTTTTTTATACTTTCAGCACAGAAAGCGAATCACAAAAACCTCGTTTGACAATCGTAAACGTTAACGTATCGTCCAGCTGTCATCATGATAGTCTTCTAATGTTCCCACTGCTGGGACTCTGTCCTACTCTCAAGCGAGAGTGATTGGGTCTTAATCCACCACGCGGACCCAATGCGAATTGGTAGATGGCACATGTATTTAAAATGTTTAGTTCTTGGACATGCCGGTTTCCTCACGATGTTTTTTTTCTTCACCGTATGAGAGCACTGGCATTGCGCACATAGATTTATTGGTGCACGACCGGATTCGAACCCACGACCTTAGGATCTGATCCTAGACCACCAGTGCTCTATTAATCCAGCTGTCAATTTGGATGATTTTTTTTACGTCTTTTTCGTGCGTACAATGAAATACCAAAATGCCATATAAATTGGTCGCTGGATTAATACGTTACGTTTACGATTGTCAAACGAGGTTTTTGTGATTCACCTTCAGAAATAAAGCATGAGATGTTTGTTTTTTTCGGGTTCAAATAAAAAAATTTTTAAGAAGGATCAAATTTGTGGGATCAAATGACAGTGACTCATAATTATGGACCCCGGTTTTCCGTGGTCAAAGTGGCCGTACGCGGCAGCTCTTATCGATACGCACTTAAATATTATAGTGCGTAATTGTTCCTGTAATTGACGTTTGCCGTTGATATGGACTAGTTTGATATCGGAGTAATCGACTGCTGTCTTCCACTATGTCAGTGGAGTTTCCTTCGTTAAATCTGAGATTGTGCCACTTTTACCTTCTGATAGAGCCTTGGAAAAGCTGCAAATTGGAACTACATTTTTCACGTTCCTTAGACAAGAAAACTGGTTTAGGTAACTATGTAAATACTCTGATAGTAGTACTAATATGTAGTCTATAAGGAAGGGTTGTTATCTATTATAATATTATAGAGAGAAGATTTGTATTTTTGTTTTATACGAAAAAAAAAAAAAAAACTACTGGTTCAAGTCAACCTACCGATTTCAAAAATTATATCACCATTAGAACGCTACGTTATCCCTGAGTAACATAGGCTATATTATTACTAGCGATCCGCCCCGGTTCCGCACTGCACTCATGTGAAGCTGGGGCAGATCGGCTAGTAGTAGATAAACCAGTAAAAAATATTTGCAGGAAGCTAATGAAATATCAACAAATAATAGCCGAGCAACCGTCGAATGCGGTCGCGGGCGGTGCTCATGAAGAAGAGCTTCTAAATAGCTTCGAAACGTCAGCATAAATGACAAATTCAAGTGGTAAATTGTAATACAGTTTATATATTAATCTTTTATAAAACAAAATAAAATATGTACATAATTACATTACATTACAAAATATACAAAATACATATTGTATATAAACAGTTGAGCCATCTAAAGACCGTTACAAACGACCTATAGATAGCTCAACTGATCCAAATCACTACCAGTAGGAAGCGTTCCCAGCATGCTGGAGTGGTAAATAGCCGTTAATAATTTAATATGTTTTTTAAACACTATAGTTTTAACTCTTTAACAAATAATCTGTGAAACATCTTATGCAAATCTATTCCCATGATATCGATTTCACGATACCTATGACGGTCGAAAAGGTCAGCGGAGGAGGAAAGTAAATTGGAAACCGTGACGTACTTTATGTTAGAGCGATTTGTATGCGTCGCATTCTGGTAGTTCAATGCACACGACCAGGCAACTCGACCTTTATTTTCTTAGAAGCTGTATAGGAACCCGGTCATCGGTGTTTGGTCGGTTAGCATGGTGTCTTTAGTGGGCTAATTTGCAGTCGGTAGATGGAATGATGGATGATTTGACGCGGAGTGTACCCTGGGTTCGCTCGGTCGCAGGTTAAACGCCCACTTAGTGCATAATAGCTTGTATTGACTTTGCAACCGATCACGAATCGATCTATGCTTTATAGTAGAAGGTAATAGGTCTAAAGTTTTTATAAACAATCGTATATTTATGAGTGAAAACATTTTGTTATATTTTTTTTTAACTAAATACAGTAAATCTTATCGCATCGTTGGCATCGCTTATCGTAGACAATCAGGCGCCGATTGTGTTTCAACAAGATGCCAATATTACTTCAACTTACTTAAGTTATCTGTTCATTGGTTATGTATGAGTCACAAAACAGATCCAAAAAAGGTCACATGCCTTTAAAGCTATGTTCAATTTATTATGAAAAAAACCGTGTTTTGTCGGTAATCCCACCTAAACCATCAACATACAAAGTACACTGCTACACAAGCGTAGGGGGTATGTATGTTTTTTTTTTGTTTCTTTTTTATACAACTGAAGTGGCAACCAGGCGTACGGCCCACAAGATGGTAAGCGGTTACCGCAGCCTATGGACGTTTGCAATACCCGAGTTAACACTCGCGGGTTGCCACCTTGAGGCTAAGATCAAAAGCCTCATGTGCCAGTAATTTCACCGGAAACCATAGCCTTCGCACCGGAACACAGCAATGCGAGCATTACTGCTTGGCGGCAGAAATAGGTATGGTGGTAGTCCTTCCCCGGACGAGCTCTATCACAGAGAACTCTACTACTCTTAAAATGTAGAAGTTAGTTTAGCATTGCCTTTCTTCTGCCCCGATTTCCACCTCAGCGATCAATTGTATGATTTTCGCATTCGTTTTTAGGTGACTTTCTTTAGAGGATTGTATCTTGACCTGTTTGACTTTCGATTTTTAGCTTTAAACATTTTCGTATAACGGTTTTTGGGTCCGATTTATTTATTGCCAACTGTCTTGGTCGTGAAAGACTAGTCTTTAAAAAGTGTTTTATTGCGTAAAGTTCTTAAAGATAACACAGATGTTTTGTAAGTTACTTCTGTTCCTGGCTCTTTTTCTTTTTAGAGAGAGAAGGTCAAGTCAAACTTAGTTTCGAACTTGGTAAAAGAGTTCGAAGAAACAGTGAAGTATCAGATCTCTCTGTACCTATAACTCTACAAACTAGACGTGTTTTGCTATCTGTTTCTACGTTACAAAACCATCTAAATATCAGGCCACCCTGCGCGATATCTAAACGGCTTCCAGCAGCTTCCTCATGCAAATGACTGCAAATGGTCGGTTTCGTCAGTCTCTAGGTACTGCAGGTAACCGTGCCTGAACTTTGCATTGTTTTAGGAAAGAGGAAGCCACGGATTTATGTTCCTGTGTCTGTATAAAACAGGAGACCTACCGCAGAATTTGTGGGGTTACATCTCTTTAAAATACATACGGTTTTCTCTAGAACTTGCAGCTAACAATGGAGTATTGAAAGTGCAATTAGACTGTGTTATAGGTACTAGATGACTGATATATACTTAATACAATACAATACATACATAGATATTTTTTATTATATTTATTGAAAATACCCAGAACACCCGGAACAAATATTTGTAGATCGTACAAACATTTGACCCGAGGCGGAAATCGAACCCGCAACCTCCGCGGCGGAACTGCGCCTGCTGCGCCACATCAGTCGTCAAAGTTTTTAGTGTATTTAGTCGCTACAATGATTCTAAAACCACGTGCAAAAAGTTGCGTAGTTTTTTCTACCACTTTGTTGGATTTAATTAGCAACGGTTATAAAACTAAGACAGAATCTGTCATCATCAGACTCCAGGGGGCTTATTATGCTAAACGTTAACGTCAGAAAGAGTTTTAGGTAAAGAAAAGTCTTAAAATCCCACTGTAACAAATATAGGAACAAAAACATTGATATAAATTATTTCGTTACTGGTTAATAAAATTAAAGAAAAACATGAAGAGTATTCGAAATTCGTTCATAATGCAATTCCTCATCTAATCAAAGCTAAAGGTTGCAAGAGAAAAGCAATCACCAGGCAATTTACAATAGCTAATGAAACTACTGTAATAGACTTCACGGTGCATAATATTATTAACGTTGCCAGCGGACTTTCATAAGTTTCACTGCACATTCACTTAGTGAAGATTACCATCGAGGGCATTTCGAAAGGGAACTCTGAGATAGGGTCAGTTCCTTCAAGTACAGTGTTAGGTGTACGGGGCAGGATCGTGTAGATACGCGCCAGCGGGCAGCGATTTTCACCTGATGTTGTTCGCAACACCGAACCTGTATGTAAGTTCGCATGTGTCAGTGACTCCGTCAAAGTTACGCGTTAAGCAGTCTGTCCCGGTTTTTTCAAAATTGTTAGGCCATGACAGAGGCCTTCGGGCGGCCTAGAAACTCTGTTACCAGAGTTGGCCACTGACTCATACGAACGAACGAAGTGGCCAACTCTCCTGAAAGCCTCGGGTACCTCGGAACCTGTAGAGCATTTGTCAAATTCAAATTCAATTTTTTTTTAATTATTGAAATTACATTGCACTGTGATGTGAACGAAAATTAAAACGAAGTTGATAAATACGTGGATTGCTCTTTTGCATTCAAGTATAGCAAATGTATTAAAAGCATTCTAATTTCCAATTTAGTTCACCGACTGTGTTAAAAATTAAAAAAAAAACAAGAGAATGGTGTGTGGAATGGATGGACAAGGTTTTTAATTTTTATTCAGCAGTAGGACGTTCACAAGAAATATTTGTTTTTTAACGTTCGCTTCGCTTCGCTTGTGAACGAGCCGTGTACCTTACAAAGTTGAAATGGCTTACAGTAGATAAGAAAAAGCTGCCCGCGATAAAACGAACCTGTGCATTCGCTAAACAAGGATTTATCTCTCGGAGCTGTACCTCGAACATTACAGCTACAAAGTTTCTTTACTATACAGTGTGCCTTGAACACTAGTTTCTGAATGTTATTTTTAACTTACAAGCTACGTTACCGAGATAATCTAAGCAACGATTAACGAAGTTTATTTGACGACCTCGGTGGCGCGGTGATTTAGAGGCTGGTTGAGAAGCTACTAATGTTTGCATGATCTGCAAATATTTGTTCCTGGATTGTTTCTAAGTATTTGTATGATTTTACAAGTAAAAATATATTTGTGAATTCTATCAGTAGGAGCTCTAAAGCAAAGCTTATACCAGGAATCAGATAGTAGTGTGGCGCTGTATAAAATTTCCGGTATTATTTATTTATCTAGTGTTTTTGTTAACCAACCAAATAACAGATGTAACTATCCCTACAAATTTGACTACTTTAGCACATTTTTCGACACGCATCCCTGGGAGACATCAAAGTTATAGGGTTTGCAATAATAAAACGTCTGTGACATCAACCGCCAGCTACTACAAGACTTTCAAGTCGTTTGTTTAATGTTAAGCTCCATGCCTAACCATAACTTTTTTTGTACTAATCTCATATGTAAATGTAATTAGATATAACTCCTTGGTGAATACTGCCATGTTTTATCAGAAGTTTTAAAGTTTTCAGCCTTTTAATGTCATCATCATCATGACAGCCTTCTAATGTTCCCACTGTCGGGACACTGGCCTACTCTCAGGCGAGAGTGATTGGGTCTTAATCTACCACGCGGACCCAATGCGGATTGGTGGATGGCACATGTCTCTCGAATTTTTAGTTCTTGGACATGCCGGTTTCCTCACGATGTTTTACTTCACCGTATGAGAGCACTGGCATTGCGCATATAAATTTTTCGAACAGAAAAATCCATTGCACGACCGGGTTTGAACCCACGACCTAAGGATCGGAAGGCGGGGTCACTACCACTAGACCACCGGTGCTTTTAATGTATTTAACAGCAATTCCAAAGGACTCCTGTATTCCCGTTTCTGTCTATTACCTTTCAGCAGAACCGATTCCTAAATCTGCCAAGTGGTTTCCTAGCTGGAAGGCTGGCAGTAATTCTTGCTTACACCGTGGGTGGTAGGAAGTATCATGAGGACACCCACGGCCTTTCATCGCCCCATGATTCATGTACACGCTTTAACTTTGTTAACTAAGAGGGGTACATAGTGTTTGTCGCAGTGTGTCTGCTGTCAAATAAATACTTTCTTTCTTTCTTCAGCAGCTAAAAGATAAGGTTTTTTAAAAGACTTTGGAACAGCTGAAGTTAAATGCATGGAGATCGCACAAGACCGAAAGAAATGGCATGATATGAAATAGGCCTACACCCTTATGGTTAAGAATGAGAAAGAAGAAGAAGGAAAGACTCTGAAGTTGCTCTGGGCGAGTGCCTTGTTAGAAAGGGAAAGGTTGCAAGCTCGATTCCCGCTGTAAAATAATGTTTGTTATGAATGCATGTTCTGCAAATATAAATTTCAAAAACTAACAGTTGGTATGAATTTGCTTTAATTTTAATTTTATTTTTGGAATATTATAAAACTTTAAAGAGAACTTTGTAGGAACTCCACAGAAAAAAATCCGAAAAATTTGTCGTTATCCTCACTATAAAATCATCCCTCAGATTTGCTAACATTGTAAAGTTGCGATTGAACCAAAATAGTGAGCAGCACAAATGTACTCGCACAAAATATTTACGAACATTTTGTGCAGAACTCCAACATTGCACTAAGATACAGATGCGCGCGCAATTTGTTCTTGTTAGCTTGAGTGAGTCGAACAGAACAAACATTTGTGTCAAACACTGTGCAGCACAACATATCATCACACTGGTGGAACAGTAGCTTTTTACTGTGGGTTGTTAGTGTTATAGTAAAACCTTGTCCCAAAACCCTAGATGACCTACCGTTGCCTCTACTGCGGCGCGAGGACCAGTCTGAGCACATTAGCTCAGCTAGCATCCACAGAGCTTTGTCTGTCAGATTTATTGACGGCTTCGCGTGCCGATAATTCTTTACACGCGAACCAAGTAAAGGCAAATTGCGTAGCGGTATAATTGGCTTTGATGGTATGCACAGATAAAAATACAGGACCTTAGAAGACGCTGTTTAGCGTATGTTTTTCTCATAAATAAAATCTCAGTGGCTTTTCGAAATGCTATATTATAGAAAAGTGGTCTTAGAGTGGCTCATTATACCTGTTTATCATTATTCAGGGTCTAGTTTTGTAATTTATGAAAGTGTACAAAAAAATCAATGAAAGAAAAGAGGCACCCATGATTCCTATAATAAAGCAATCTAGCTTGCAATAGGGACGCTAAAGACAGGGGCATCTATTGTCTTTAGGCTTTTACTATTATTACTTACAATATTTTGAAGTGGGGGTTGCGGCAGGCACGTTTTTGTTTTTGGCATCTGGCACGTTCCACGCGCAGCCTCCGCATCATCCTTGTTTCACGCCCCGCATCCGCATGTTAGTTTTACAAAGTTGTCTGAGTTATTAGTGTTGTTATACGATCAGTCAGTGAGGGTCTGAAGTCTATATAAATAAAAATTTATTACTTACTGCTAAACTACTGTTTATATTATGTACATTTGTCAATTCGGACCACACTGGGTCGATAACTATAAGTTTGATAAGCTGCAAATATTTCGGCCGGGTCTTTGTGTTTAGTTTCTTTTGCAGATTCGGCAGTGGACTGCGCAACAAATATTTGCATAATCTGCAAACATTTGCGCTATCTGAAAATATTCGTGATTTCCCACGTCCAGGATTTAGAATATAAACAGCCGATTAATAAAACTTGAACACTTAGAAATTCACACAAAATTATAGCACCTCAAGTATCTTATCAGCGACAGCAGATTATCTGATAGATACGTCATAATATCGCTAGTCCAGGGTGCGTGCAGCCCTGAGGGCATTTTTCACTGCGGTCGAGGAAATTATAGGCTTTTTACTGGTTAATGCGCCAATAAATAGACGATAAACATCGGTGGGTTAGCTTAGCACGCGCTTGGTGCATGGGCAAAGTTACAAGAGGACCGCTTTGTTCATAATTAACTTGAATCTGGTAAAGTTCCAACTACAGATACTGGCCTAGTCTCAAGGGAGGTTTTAATCCACCACGCGGACCCCATTGGACGGCACATGCCTCTAAATTTTTTTGTTGTTGGATGCCCTTTTCTTACCATGTTTTCCTTTGCTGTTGTGATTACTGGCACTTTTTGTTACACGACCGGTTTTTAATTCACGACCGTAGTTTCTACTATGCTACCGTGCTACTGCTACCCTAATGTAAATGATAATGTAGCCATTAGGTACATTATCATTTACATTTAAATTTATATTTTCAAGGAGACGATGGAAAACTTGTTTTAATCACGGTGTTTGTTTGGATTTCAGAATTGACTTATCCGAATTAGTGTCATCATACCTATTGAGTTTGTCCATTGAGTTGAGTCTGTTTTTTTTTTTCTATACAACTGAAGTGGCAACTAAGCGTACGGCCCACAAGATGGTACCGATGGTTACCGCAGTCTATGGACGCTTGCAATACCAGAGGTATCACTCGCAAGTTGCCACCTTGAGGCTAAGATCGAAAGTCTCATGTGCCAGTAATTTCACCGGAAACCATACCCTTCACACCGGAACACAGCAATACGAGCATTACTGCTTGGCGGCAGAAATAGGTATGGTGGTAGTCCTTCCCCAGACAAGCTCTATCACAAAGAACTCTACTACTCTTAGATACTGATAGACCGAGTCTGACACTAAAATCAGAAAAAGTTGTAAAACGGGTTCTACTCATGACTCTAGGTACTAGTAATTGTTGGTCTGATTAATTTCCGCTTATGTCTTTAAATTGTGTCTTCTACCCACAAAAGCCCAGTAGCCAGCTACTTTCACTGCCCCGCCTGGGAACGCGAAATTCGACTAATAATTTGAATTATTGCAAATCTCGGTATAAACACAATTTGCTGCACTGAATACAGAGAAAGGAAAGTTTAGGTACAATAAACTTCAATATTAGCCGCTTGCTAATATTGTATTATTTGTTTTATGTCTACAAAAAAAGTAAAATGTTTATCTAATGTTTACAAAAAAAGGATTAAAGTACCTATCCTATCAGTTATCTGGTTCCCATAGTACAAAGCTTTACTCAGTTTGAGGCTAGATGGCGTTATTTAAAGAGGTTTGCCAATATTTATTTATTATCTTTTCACGTCATTTTTATGTGAAATTGAGAAAAAGATTATAACAGATTTTTAAGACACATTAGCTAGAGCTAGTGGTATGATTGTGAATTACCCTTAGAGCCTTTCAATCATCATTATCTATCTATGTTTTAAGTTTTAGCCTAATCGGTTTAGTGGTTGTCGAGTTATTGAGTTACAAACATCCAAACTTTAATAAAATAATAAAATAAAAATTCATTTATTCTCTTTCACAAGGTAATCTTAGGGCAGTTTACATTACAGTAGTGCCAATTATTACTTTGTGAAAGACTGGTGCCAGAATTAGGTTCGTTATAAACCCGTATTACAGGTCACTTTCGTGTGATAGTGTAGTTATTGTGATAGTCTAGTAAAAGTAAGCTATGCCACAGCTTTAATTTACTTTCAGGAACGTTTTTAACGGCCCTCATAATTTACGTATAAACTATTTCGTATATAAATCTATGCGACAGCTGTACGCCAACCAAGTTCAGCTCTTTCATTCTTATGCCAATTTCAAGTGCGATTTTACAAAATAATGAAAGCATTGAAGCGCTATCTGGATCAGATCTTGCTTTCCGGGTTTCTTTTACCGACAGCCTCATGGCATGGACCTTAAAAGCCAACCGTGACTGTCCACGTCGGTCGCTTTCAATTGTACAGTCAGCGACATGTCTTTTAAATATATTTTTTGCGCTTTCATTTGTTCAGAAGTCATGTATTCTATTTATTCTTAAATGAGTAAAATTTCCAAGCTTGGATGGTAATCACAGAATAGATCTTATTTATTTTTATGTTATTTATGTACTATGTATGTATGTTTGTATGTATGGGAAACTGTGAAAGTATCATCATCTTTCATGTTTCCACCGTTAGAACACTGGGCGAGAGTAGGGTCATATTCCACCATGCAAGCCCAATGTAAGTTTGTAGATGAAAACTTTGAAACGTATTAAAAAAAAAAAACACCGCACCACTATCACAGATTAATTATTTGAATGAGACAGAGTTAAACAAATATTAACAAAAATAACTTTCATTATGACAACAGACATTCACGCAGTCTAACTGATTTTAATATTCGATAAATTCAGGGATTTCTGTGGTTCATTGTACTAAGTGCTTTTTATGCACTCCCAATAAATACGTAGGTACATACGTAATTTGCATCGACCATTGTTTCATTCTGTCTGTAATTTCCAAAGGATTGTCGAATTGTTCCTACGCATTCCGCTAAGCCATTTTTATGCGGTCTGCAACTGAATAAGTCTCGCATTCCAATATTTTATTGTATTTTGTATTAATGCTGGCACTTCAATTGGTCTATAATGCTCAAATTTTTGGTTTATTTTTGTCAAAAGTCAACTTTGTAAAAAAATTATACATAGCTTATTGATATTTTCTAATTTTAAGAAAAAAAAACAACAAAAAAAATGTTTCAAAGAATTTTGTGGGGATACGAAAAGGTGCAGTTATTGACACTTTATATGATATTTTGACTACTGCTTGGAGGAAGAATATGGTGCGGTAGTAACCACCAAGATGGAATCTTGCTGAAGAGTACAAAACTTATTTATTAACAAAATTATTTATTTTTCTTAACATGCGGATAAGCCCTAGACACAAGCTAGAAAGTAAGCCTTTGAAAAATCCGAAATGTTGTTTTCGGCCTTTTTATTATTTGACCCGGCACGGTTTATTTTTCTCACCTGAGTTATTTTTTTTCGCAATTTTTCCATAATTTCTCACTCAGTGTCCAGGGAAGGCGTCTTGTCACCTGCTGAAAAAAAAGACAGAGAGACTGCGCAGTGCAAAATAGACTAGACCAAAACTTTTTCGTTAACTTAACATTTAGCGCATTAAGCCCCCATAGCCGTATCTGGTAGTTACGATCCGTTTCTGTTTGTGAACTAGTGCCATAAGTTTTTAATTTTTGCATAAATCTGAATAATTTACTCGTTTTATCTTCCGGTCTTGTAAATAAAAGAGCAAGCTGTATCACCTTGCATCAACCCCCTTTGATTTACATAGCTTGTTTTAATCATTTCTTTAATTAACTTGCAATCAAGAAACAGCAATGTACACCGTTCTCTACATTGTATTGATACGGTAGTTCTATAAATCACATTTATCATCCGTTTGGTTTATGAATGCATTTTCCCATTTAAGAATTTTGCAAGGGGAATATTGTTCTTTTCGAAATATTATACTGACCGGAATTCGTTTATTTGTTCTGATACAATGTTGCAATTTGCGGTGAGTAGGTACTAGTAGATACTCTTAAAAAAACTCAATTATCGACCAAAAGGCTGATTACAAAAAACATTTTTCACAGTAATAATACCTAATATCTTTCTATTCCTTAATTATTTTTCTTTCGATAGTCCAAGAATCTGATTCCGAACATAGCGGCATTTTTATTTAGGTATTTTAGAATTCGAGCATAGCGGACCGTAAACGTTAAAGTAAACATAGCTGTAAATTTTTTTTAGTTTGGGTTTTTGTCATCTCCAAGGCAGGTGTCCGACCGCCGCGCCGGCGAGTAAGCGACTAACTACTGGCGATTTTCACGCCCAAAAAACTCATAATAGATAGTACATTCCGTGTAAATTAGAGAGATGTAAATTAAATATAATAATATTAAATAGTTGATCGCCGAATGTTCACATCGCTGGCCGCGCCCCGGCGCGTACTCGCTCTTGTCGCTCAGCTACAAGCTAGTAATAATTTGTAGCTGAGTAACAAGTGCTTTAAAAGATTTGCCGAGCGATACCTCTTGCTACTAGCTTCTCGCTCATTGCCAGCGGTCGGACACCTGCCTTATAGCGTAAAATGAGCTTGGTATTTTATTGATAGTGAATATAAAAAGCAAACTTTTGTACTTTAATTTATGCGTGCATTTGCGCGATACTAAAGCAATAAATGAAATAATAAAATTGTAAGATAAATAAATAAATAAATAAATAAATAAATAATGCTGGACAATCCACACAGCATCATCTAGCCCAAGGTAAGCTGCTGTTAAACAGAGCTGTATTATGGGTACTAGATGACTGATATATATTTAATACAATACAATACATAGATAGATATTTTTTATTATACATAGAAAACACCCAGAACACCCGGAACAAATATTTGCAGATCCTACAAACATTTGTCCCAAGGCGGGAATCGAACCCGCAACCTCTGCGTCGCAGGCGGACCTTCGCCCACCGCGCCACATTGGTCGTCAAAGATATAATGGCAAATTCTAGAACGTGAACTTAAAAGAAGGCAACGTGAATTCTCCTACCAAAGTTCTTTTACTATCATCATCAATATAAAGGATATTGATCAGGGCCACCACTAATTTTACTTGGTCGTTGACCTAACACACGGTGACAAGGAATGAACAAAGTGACAAAACCCACACCTAAACTCGGGTACAGGAAATCTGCGAATTGCGCGCGTTTATGTCTTTTATGTGAGAAATTAAACAAAGATTTTATGCATCGAAACAAATAGGAAATTATTTAATATTAATAAAAAATCGTCATTTCCTACTGAATAATTTTGACAAGGCAATTCTTACTTGCAGTTATTGGGCCTTTAACATCGAAACAAAACGAAATATTATTAAAAATCGGAGTTTATTACTAAACCAGTCGAAACAAAACGCAATTATTTTAATATATAAAAAACGTTGCTGCCCATCCTTAAATCAATATTATAATAACAATTACTGTTAACAATATACCAATTGATTGCGTCTGACGGAAGTCGCCTTTTACACACAAAAACATATTACAATTTAAATTGTTATATTGATAAATGGTCTGAGTATTCCACGTATGTCTGAATACAGATGAGCTGAAGTGTCAGGGTCAAGAAATTTTACGAGCCGAGTTTTTACGGTGAACTGTTTTTTAACTTTAGCAGCAGTTTTTGACGTTACCGAATCGCTAGCAAACACCGAAAATGGAAAATGATAACACTTTTATTCAATTCAATTCAATTTATTAACCATAAGTACAACATTGCGTTAGGCGTCGGTCACACGGCAAGAAAAACTCACTGCTTCTACTCGCTACTGTTGTCACACGCAGCAATATTCATATCTAGGACCTGTCTACTAGTACAGCCAGCGGAGCAAGCCATTCATGAAGTTTGCCGTTTGTGATGCGCAAAACAATTTCGTTTGAAAAAGCTCTTTAGCTATAGCTGTGCTGTGATGCATGACGTCTAACTTCACAAATGTCTAGATCCGCTGGCCCGTACTGTACGGCTGGTACAAAGAGCAAGAAATCGACTTGCTGTCGATTCGGACAAAATTTATTGGGACACAGTGTCCCAACTGACACGACTAATCGAGTTTCTAGTAGTACTAGCAGCGTTGCTCTGTCAGTTACATGTCCTTAGTTTTTGGTGTAGCATTTTAGTAGCGGCTAGCGGCTGCTTTGCAAACAACAGCTTTTTATCAGCGCTTTATAACCTAACAGCTTGTGAAGGCTCTGTATAACTAATGCATTAGATTTCAATTCATCTAGGACGGATATACTAGGGGTTTAACAGAAACCTGTGCTTTGGGCGCTATTGTTTTCCTACGCAGGTTGTTGTAGGTAATTGGTGTAAAAGTCACTGCAATTTCAATTACCTACTGTTTTATGGTCTTGTGGGTATTAACTACTTTACTACACTTCCGCTGTCGCATCGTAGGTATTTTGAGTCTGCTTTTCGGTTCATAAGTTTGGAAAACAAAATACATTTCTGTCGCGTCTCATCGCAAGAAACAAAAGGTAAGTATGCTTATTTTTACTGTACATTAGATTTTGCCCTTAGTAATAATAAAAAAGTATACCTAATAATATGTAAATCATTAATATTTTCTCCCACATTTAAAGAAGTGGATAGTAATGGCTGAAGATCGGTCGTCATGGCGCTCTTTGGGGATGGTCTATGTCCAGCTGTAGACGTCTATGATCATGCATGATGGTGATGTTACTCTGAACTAAACTAGCTTTCTGAGATAGTGCGGCAAGCATCACAGCTCCTTGCTAAATTATTGATCAACATCCGAATTAAACGTAGAATTTTGACACGACACGGCTCTTGGAATACTAGTACAAAATCTAATAAGCTTATGCATTAGTAACCGTAATATTTATGCTATCCATAAACCCACAATAAAACCTACGAAATTAGACTGGAAGCTCGCTTTACTAACCTAATTGATCCGACCCACAAAGTAAGTCAATGTCGGCCTATCCCTGCGCTCGTTCCACTTGTACTGCCCGGGAGGCCTTGACCGCTTTGTCCTTGAAATGAGCATTACCCTTGGGAGACCGTCTCTGATACAGTACCTACAAAATATTCATTTGTGTCATGTTTCTTTCTTCCAACAATGTATTGAAGACAGAACAACTGTATAATTATTATAGATACAGTAGCTGTTACTTGCGACTTTGTTCGTGTAGAAATTTAATACTATACGTGTAACCCTTCCTCTTGAATAACTCTATCTATTGATGAAAACCGCAATAAAATCCGTTGCGTAGTTTACAAGATCTAAGCGTATAATGGGCCATACGGCGGGAAGCGACTTTGTTTTATGGTACCGACACACATGCGTATTACTAGCACGAAAGTATGACAGTGGCATGTGTGTCAAAGCATTGCTAATTAAATGAGCATGCTGAATAATAAATTGGATCAATATAGAGATAAATATTTTTTATCATACAGACAATACCACATCGGTTAAAAAAAATCATTTGTCTTTTGATTTTCGAGCATGCTACCATTAGAATAGTTGCCATTTTAACTTACATTTACCATTATCATGGTAGTTTTAAGCATACTTATAAGCATGCTTATTAGAAGCATGTGTCAGTAGTTTTATACTATGTTGAGTAGAGATGTAAAGATGTTACAATGGCAATCACCACACGTGACCTGCTGAATCAATACAGTGGTATTCAATACTGCTACAACTGTACCTACATTATATATTGAGCATTGGACTTGTTGATTGAATGATCATTAACATAACACACCCAACAGTAACATATTTACACAGATTCCCATATACTCATATTCACCTCACATTCATTTTACCTATTTCTGCCGCCAAGCAGTAATGCTCGCATTGCTGTGTTCCGGTTCGAAGGGTATGGTTTCCGGTGAAATTACAGGCACATGAGACTTATCATCTAAGGTCTCAGGGTGGTAACACGCAAGTGATATCTATGATGTTGCATGCGTACATAGGCTACGGTAACCGCTGACTATCAAGTGGGCCTTACGCTTGGTTACCACTTTAGTAGTACAAAAAAAAAAAAAAATTCACTGTGCCGTGGTTATGAGAAGGCTTTTGATAAGAAGCTACGAAGTCGAGTATAGTTCTCTCGACTGATCTCGGACATTGTGAAGTTAGCTCTTTCGATGTGCAATGGAGATTTATCGACTTCCTTGTTTTTCAAAATAAATTTTATTGTCTTTGCGCATCGCAAACGGCTAATTTTTACGATAGCCGAGATCCGTCGAGAGAACTATATCTACTTACTATTTGGCATCATAATAGAGTAGTAGAGTATTACGCTAAAATGAGTAAACCACACCTATTACCGAGTTCAAGGCTCGAGCCGCTAATAATCAATACTCTGCCTGGCAGCCATAACCTCGGACCTTGAGCAACCTTCCACGTGACATTCACGACGGAGGTTACAAATCGATTGATAAATTCCCTTGGACTTGAACTGTTATATGAAAACGGTGTCTGTGCTGTTTAGAATACACTGTGACTTCTATTTTTAAATGGATAGAACGGAGCATAATCGTTCGTTCGTTCGTATGAGTCAGTAGCCAACTCTGGTGACAGAGTTTCTAGGCCGCCCGAAGGCCTCTGTCATGGCCTAGCAACTTTGAAAAAGCCGGGACCGACTGCTTAACGTGCCCTCCGAAGCACGGGAGCGCTCAGTTGAAATTGCCACTGGCGATCACCCATCCAAATAATGAACCCGCGCACGGAGCGCACGGTAATATGTTTTGGGTAGAACGTGTAAGGTAAGCACTTGAAAACACTATATAGCGTGCTTAGACTGTGATAGCGAATATCCAAGCTAAGCTATAATCAAGCGAAGCGTCTCTGCTTCAGGTCTGCTTTGGTCTGTCAGGTCGACTTGTTATCGACGATACAGGTTTAAGTCTAATTTTTTTTGTCAGTACTATCTATTCTGTGACTGTGTTAAAATGTCCGTCAATATTCATTTTTATCTTTCATTGTTTCAGGTACTTTCATCTTTCCCAGCAATACTTCAGTGGTTTTTCACTATTCTCTGGCCACCTCATGGTAACCATAGGCGGAGTTATCCAAGAAAACGAATCACATGACATGCGAACGGTAGTTTTTTATTAGCAATATTGAAATAACATTAAACCGATTTTTTTTGTATGTCGAAATCTCAATCTAACTGTTTCAATATTGCTTTTGAGCTTATGGTCACCAACCAAGTAGCTTTATTAAGTCTTTTTTTTTCCCGCAAGAATAACGTCAGTGATGCAGCGGTCACGGGATCAAAAAGATCCAGTGTCTGACAAGCGTTGCGTCGATAACACCCACAACACGTCCGCAGATCGAAGAGTTATCTCTAGGGCATCGGGCGATTACGTTGCAACCAGTTATCTGAAGCTTACTCATTGCAGATTGGCGGGTCAACGATCTTATTAGCCTGTCGGATTTAGCACTCAATTACAGTACGCGATTGCTGTAACGTACTAACAGGATTTTATGTAACTTTATTTGAATACTATATTTTAACCTTTTTTACGGGAAGGAATCTGCTATCAAACATCTTGTCCATGACAGAGGCCTTCGGGCGGCCTAGAAACTCTATTGCCAGAGTTAGCCACTGACCCATACGAACTATTTTTTTCCTACCTTAAGTTTTTTTTAATGCCAGTAAATGGCGATACGATTGAGTCGTTCGATATGCCTGAAGGGCGATAGAGAATCGCCCTCCTGACCACAAGGGTTATTCCCAACGGATCTGATCAGTTTGTGCATCTGATCTCTTAGAAAGTTCTCAATAGATCATTGATCAGTTGCAATTGCTTTATTGAGTTAAATGTTGTCCTAAAACAGTTGTGTAGATACGTTGTATATTCCGGTACGAAGGTTAATGTTATCGTGAGATATTTGACATACATCTCAGGGTGGTTATTTGTGAGTGATACTTCTAGTCTAGCGTCCATGGCACGTCCACCGTTTAACATACATCCATAGCATAGGTACTGATGGTAAATGGTTACCACTAACCACTTACTACCGAGATCTCACCAACATTAAAGTTTACTTAAAACTCGCAGAGAGACTGAGTTGTTTGGTTTACCCATAATAAGATATATCTTGTAACTAAAATTTGCATGTATTTTTTAGATTATATATTAGATATTTATATTTATTAGATATTTAAATAATTCGTCTATCTATTTCCATACAAAAGTTTGACTTGCGGCTATTTTGACAGAGGTTGGTTATTCCATTTACCTAGTTTGTAAGACAATCTAAAATTAATCTTGCGATTAAATTATTAGAGTTTTATTTGCTTTAATTTTTAAGTACAACACTGGTTGAATAAGTTAGACAAGTGCGAGTAAATCTTTAGTTTAAGCCTGATTTGCACTTTTTAATAACGTTTTACTAGTTACTAACGTGTTCTACGAAAAATAATTTATAATTTCAAACTATATTATACTAGCAAAAAACTGTTTGCTATAATTTTGCCCGCGTGCGAAAAATAGTTTCAATTTGTAAAAAAAAACGCTCTAATTTTTACGGAACCCCAAAAAAGTAACGGGCTTAGTCTATACACATTTCTAGCCTCTAGGTGCTATTCAAACTACTATTTGATTTAAATCGTTAAGCTGATTAAAGCGATGTTTGCGTAGATCTCAGTTACGATTATATTACACCAAAGTTCATCAACGAAATTAGCTGTTACTTTAACCATCGGCTTTCATTAGCCTTCAGGTAACCTGCATAGTGTCAACTTGCATTTGTCTGCCTTTTAGAGTCATAAGCTAAGCTAACTTTAGCGCAGAGTTGCAGTAATGTGAGTTTCGATCAAATTGGCATTTTAGCTTCTTCTTCTTTTTATTCTAAACGAACTGACCCGCGCAGCTTCACCCGCATTTTGGCTGTTTTTACGCTATCCTACAAGAAAAGTACATTTTTGCTAGATAAAATGTGTTATTCCAGAACTTAAGAGTAGTAGAGTTCTTTGTGATAGAGCTCGTCCGGGGAAGTACTACCACCATACCTAATTCTGCCGCAAAGCAGTATGCGCGCATTGCTGTGTTCCGGTGTGAAGGGTATGGTTTCCGGTGAAATTACTGGCACATGAGGCTTTCGATTTATGCCTCAAGGTGGCAACCTGCGAGTTATACCTCTGGTATTGCAAGCGTCCATAGACTGCGGTAACCGCTTACCATCTTGTGGGCCGTACGCTTGGTTGCCACTTCAGTTGTATAAAAAAAAAAAAACTTAAACCATCTACATACCAAATTTCATTACATACAATCGGTAAAGTCATCACGGTAACATGGTAACAAACATACAAACACACACACAGACTTTCGCATTGATAATATTAGTAGTATATTAAAATTTCTTGTAATTATTTTCGAAACGGTAAGTTCGGTTTAAATTTGTCTTTGGTTTTCATACAGTGGATTTTACAAGAATATACGTCTCAATTGTTTCTCGAACATAGAAATCTAGTTAGATAAAGAATAAAATTATTGTTAATTTATTCCGGTGGATTGACTAGAAAAAATCTAGATGGGAAGAAATTTATGGTGATTGCAATATTTTATCACTCAGAGAATATGCACATTTAGCATACAGCTACTATATTTTCACCGACTTTCAAGAGTTGTAGAGTTCTTTAAATCTTGTCCTTGGAAGTACTGCCACCATACCTAAAACATAGAATAGACAAAAATAAAGTCGATTAAGGTGGAAACGCGGCCATTTCGATCCGGGACAAATTAACAGTCTTTTGTTCAAAGGCGACCCAATGTTTCCTGACCTATGTTCGGTCACGGTTTTGTCCAACTATAGGCAACATAACCCCAGTGGGGTAGGTCTGGGTATATTGGTTGGGTAATTATGCACAACCCACGGACGCCTACATCTTCCCACGACAGTATTGGGATATCCTAAACGCTATCAGGGCACTTTCACCCTCTGTCAACACAATGATACTTACTCAATAGTTTATTACTCTTTCAACTCCCCCCACTCGATGGACCGATGACATTAGCGGTCGCAGAAAGTCAGTGGATGGTGCATGCTCAAAATTGGATGAAATGGGGCTCTTTGGGGAAGGCCTATGTCCAGCAGTCTATTGGCTGTTAATGATAATTCTACTTCTAGAGGACGAAGTGCGATGTTGAAGTTTTAATTATAAAAAAAAACGTATGCAAAGTCACGACTTCACGAGACGTTTCACCACTCATTGAGTGTGTCCTAGTATTATAAAAAGCTTGATGACATACTGACCTACACTGCAGAGCCTACTGGACCTAGAAACTCGAAATTAGTAAGGTAAGGAATTTTTGACACGCATTCCAAAGAAAAATAAAAAATAAAGTGGTATGAAATTCTTTGAATTTAATTGTCTGACAGTTGGCATTTATACCGGACTCTCCAGCAACTAAGTAGGCAAGAAAGTTCATAGTTTTCTTCACAGAACGGCACGTAAGTATACTTCAACACAAAGTAAGAAGCCAGCGCTTATGCGGACATCACAGGCACCATGACTTGCTTGTGCGTTCTAAACGCCCTCACATTTTTTCGGCACTTTTTTCCCCGTAAAAAATCTTGTAAAAGACGAAACTGCTACCAAAATCTTGGTGCAACACGACGATCTTATAGTAAGTTAGTGTACTAACTATACTTATAGTAAGTTACTGTTAGTGGTATGGTAGATCCACTGGAAGCTCTCTGTAGACTGTCTCATTAGGTACACTTATTATGCAACAGTTGCATAATCCAGTAGAATGTTAAATTAATGTTAATTCATCGAGTGCTCAGAAAAGCGTGGGTCTTTAATTGACAGCATTGACTTTCAAGTGCTTTACAATCAAAGATTCCTTACAAGATTTCCAAGTTATTGTTTTTATTGTTTGGCTACTATACAAATGGACGTATGAAAAACAGTTAAAAGTTAATCTAATCTATCTAAATATTTAAATATTTATAAAATCGTTGGTGACTGAGTTATGACTGTGTTGTCACGCACAGCCTAAACGACCTAAAGATAGGACATTGTGTGTTTCTCATTTTAAGAAAGGAATTTCGGAAACTGAACTCCGAGAGGACGCAGCGAGAAAATAAAGTTTTAAAAAGTTTGAAAATATCTGAGGGCGTTCCATTAGTATTTATACTATAAGTTTCACTATTTGAAAAATAGAAAGAAAAATACTTAACAAATTAGAAAAGCGACTTCACAAGAGAGAAATAAATCTTATCACCAGTTCAAAGCTACTCATTACTGCGAATATTGTCAGTTCAAATTAGAAGACATAAAAACCACTGTGTAAGTATTTTATAAAGCTATAAAATATCCCATCGCTTTCGAAGATAAAGTGGTAACCCGCAAGATATAATAAAAGTTAGTGCTTTTAGCATTCGTTTTATACGATCTTGAATCTAATAAATTAACCAGCTATGCTATTTATTTTGATGAGTGATCGCACGTTCAGGCTAAAGATAAAGCACACTTTACGCGTAAGTCCGCGTGACGTTCATATAATCACTGCGCTGTGATGTATAAAACTGTCTACGACATGGCACTACTTGCGTGACATGCATGTGCACGTAGACTTAATACGTGACAGCTCCCAAGTGACAACAGGTTGCGTGCGTACCCTACGCAAAGCGGCGCCCTTATTATGTAAGTCTATTGATGTCGATCGCTTGTCGATCGCTTGTCGATGCTTTACACGCTTATGGTACGCACTGTAGGTGTGAAAAAAACGGCCAGAAGCAACTTGACTTATATAACAGCCCTACGGAACGTCAACGTCAGTGCAGTAATGACACTAGCATCGTCGTTCTTAATGCGTGATAGGATGTTGTATTCGATGACATTCTGTATTGGACGTCACACCATACAAGTTCAAACACGCACATATCTGTGCTGTGTGTGCGCGAAAACGCGTGTATGTATGCTGTAGCAATACAACCTGTTTAACAGACTCTATCTTATGTAAAAAATGTACAGTCAAGTGAATCAACTTTAATAATACGTGACAGTTGTTTAAATAGTGAATTGATCGTGCGATCTCTGACAAAAAAATATGTTTCAACACTCGGCTATAGTCCCTACTCTTTGACGATGACATTTATAAATCTTTGACATTACTACCTATTTTTTTTTTATTTTTAGGCTCGCGTGTTTTGTTGTTTCGTTTTTAATGTATCCTGTGATTATTTTAATGTAAATCTTATTGCTTAATGTTATATAATTAGGAATGGATTTATTTATTGGTTTATTTAAGAGTGGATTATACTGAAATAAGTGACTTGCCTTGTATAACGGACTTTGTTATAATCTGGTGAAATAAATAAAAACTAATACAAATGCAGTGTAGTAACGGAATCATGGCACGGTTCAATGAACGTAAGTTAACTTACGTCTATAAGTTAATACTTACGTCTATTAAACTGTGCCATGATTCCGCTAATTCTAAGATGAACGTCTTTGCTTGCATGAGCCTTGCGTGAGGCTAACTGCGTGTCGAATTAGCGGAATAAGGGGTACAAACAAGCGATAGTGATTAATTGAGTCAACGTACGACCAAGGCGATGTAACCGAATATGACAGGATTAAGCCTTTTGTATTGTACAGCTTTGGCCTGCGGCGTACTTAAATAAAAGTAGTTTAAATGCTATTCCAAGTCCAGATCTATATTTTTTTAAGTTTCATCCAAATCGGTTAGCTTTTACGTTGCTATTAAACCTCAAACATGTATTACCCAAACTTTCGTAAGACATAGTAGGGTATTTTCTTTATTTTTACACATTTTAGCCCAGATTCGATGACGGGTAACATATTAAATGATCGCGGCAGACTCGTCTAAGGATCTATAACAGCATAAACTCATGCTAAGGTCACAGGTCGCGTTAAAACTTTATGTTTTCATGTTTGACTTGCTATAAAGGTGGAGAAAGCTACATCATCAGTATTTTATGAGCTACGATGTAAAAAGTTAATTTAATCTGTATGAAATATTTAATGAATCCTCTCTATTACTGCTAATGCAATGCTTTCACGATTTAAATAGATATTATTAGCTACTGGTTTTCGCTTGTGGCTTAACAACTTTGAACAAGCCGGGACCGTATGCTTTAGAACGCGCCATAACTAGATAAGTAACAAAAACTGATTTAGAACTTATCCAGTAGTAGTCTTTATCCAGTACGAGTTAAATATTTAGGAAATATTTAAAATTTTAATTTTTTTCTTGGGTTCCTAAAAAGTGAATACGCATTTTGAAAATAAACTCGATAATTTTTCTTTTATGAAAAACAGTTGCTATGCGCATATTTTGAATTGGATCTCAGGAATTCAATGGTATTGTCACCTTGATGGGTAAATACGGTAAGTATTACTTTTTCATTGATTACTAAATACAGAGTAGAGAGAAGAGCAGTAGAGTTCTTTGTGATAGAGCTCGTCCGAGGAAGGACTACCACCATACCTATTTCTGCCACCAAGCAGTAATGCTCGCATTGCTGTGTTCCGGTGTGAAGGGTATGGTTTCCGGTGAAATTACTGGCACATGAGGCTTTCGATCTTAGCCTCAAGGTGGCAACCTGCGAGTGATACCTCTGGTGTTGCAAGCGTCCAAAGGCTTGCGGTAACCGCTTACCATCTTGTGGGCCGTACGGCTTGGTTGCCACTTAAGTTGTATAAAAAAAAAAACGCAGAATATTGACGTTTCGGCGGTTTAGAACCACAAATGAAAATGACCACTTTTATGTCTACTTCACAAAATGCTTCTATTTAATGTATGTAATAAAAATAATATAATTAATGGTCTAGTTTTTGTAAAACAAGCAAATAACTGAGTTTAATCTTATTCCGGACCGCGCGGGCGTCAGTAGCGCCACGGTGAAGCGCATTCCAATTTGAACTTTAATTCAATAATGTTAAGTTTAATATAAAAAAATCCAAGTCGTCGAGGTGCTAATCCATGTTAAGGTCCATTCTTAACGGTGGAAGTGTGATGGGTGATGATGACGGAATTAAAAAAGCTTCCATTCCAGTTTCCGTTTAGACGCAAGAGCGCACGACGATTCCATTTCCACGGATAGTCCACTGCACATTTGTGTTGCATTAATTAGCGCAGTTGCGCCTACGCACGTTTAGAAAGTACTCCACTTTTCAGAAACCCTGCAACCTTATTAACAGGTGTTAGGGCTTATAATTGCATGACGGGTCTGTTGTCATTTGCATACGGAAACTGCAAATTGGTTTGGAATTACCGATGGGAGGAAATGTATTAGGGTGTTAACACTGGTTTGGTTAGAAGCTGGCGAGTTCATCGTGATTGTTCAATATGGATCAGCCAAAATACACGCCTAGGCGTAGTACTAATATTAGTGAAATAGGTACAGTACCTAGTAGGTACAACAAAATATTCTACTAGATACCTATTATTATAATAATAACATTTTACTCCTATTTCCAATCCCAATATTCTATTACTATTAAACTACCTACCACATTTTCATACAGGCTCGTCGGTTAAAGGTATTCTTGACTAGGTTTTTTTCTAGAACTCGTCATCATCATCATCACCATCATTATAAATCACTTAGGTGGCAAACAAGCATACAGGCCCACCTTATGGTAAGCGATTACTGTAGCTTATGGACGCTTGCAATACCAGAAGTATCATACGCGCGTGCGAAAAAGCAATGCAGTAATTTCACAGACAAGTTCCCTTCAGACTGGAACACAACAATGCAAGCAATTATTGCATTTTCCCGGACGAGCTCTAACACAAAAAACTCTACTATACTTTACTCTGAGTCGTATTTTGCAAATTATGCAAACTTTTTCCCCGCAGCGGGGACCAAACCCACAACCTCTCGCTTCCCAACCGGCCACTGCGCCACCGTCTCATTGTTGTTACTCAAAAATAATATTCAACTCATAGTAGTGCTCCTATGTTCATGGTGCATGGCATGTAACTGCGCCGAAATATCGGCAATCAATAAAACTCATAAATCATGGAAAATATCTCGTTTTTAGTGAAAATAATATGACTGACTCTTTCAAAATTCAGTACAGTTAAATTGGTGCTAGGGGATCGTATTTCTCGATCTGCTATCGCGTATCCGAAGATGGCTAGGCCGTAGACTAGATCTTGCGTGGGCGATCGACTTGGAACTGTAATGGCTTGCTTATTAAGGCTTCTAAGGGCAGCTTCCATAGTAAAAACCAGAGTCAATATAGTTTTACTACTTCCAGGGTGGATTTGATCAGCATCAGGAATAACGCGCGAATAATTCCGCGGAATAAGGAATGTCAAATACCTACAAGTAAACAGTCAGTTTACTCTCGAATGACTACGGTTTATTACTATCGTGAGCTATATATCATTCATCTTAGAAACGGGTGATTTCACGTACAGGTAATATCGATGAAGATCAGTGTCAGTACCTCTTCACGGATATAGCGGTACGTGAAAACACCCGTTTTTAAAATGAAATAATAGTGCCTATTCTAGTTTGTTAAATCCAACGGAGCTTTTATTTTTATACCACTAAAGCGGCAGTAGACTGGTGTATACTGCTGAAGACAGAGATATATGGAAGGAATGGGGGAGACCTTTGCTCAGGACTATAGGTATAAAAAGCGTACGGCTCACTTGGTGGTAAGCGGTTACTGTAGCCTATCGCTTGCAATATCAGAGATATCACTTGCACGTTGCCACCCTGAGACGTAGATCTAATAAAGTCTTATGTCAAGCTCACTTGAAACCATACCTCGAACCGGAATACAGCAATGCGAGCATTACTGCTTGGCGGCAGAAATAGGTACGGTGGTAGTTCTTCCCCAGACGAGCTCTACCACAAAGAACTCTACTAATATTACGTTAGAGTGCATCGTGAGTTTCCGAGGCCAACTTGAACGCTAAAAGAACGCGCCGAAAAAACACTATAATATGGTATAATGCTGGCTTATTTGTTTCAAATAACTCAAATGTTTGTGTTATTTGGCCAATGCAAAGTCAACTCTGTGAAAGTATTATACAAAATTCAGTTTATATTGAAGAAATGACGCAAAATTTTGAACAGATATACCAAGAGTGAAGTGCTAGCTTAAGGTAAACAACAAATCAGTTCCCAATTGCACCATAGAGACCTATAGCTCTATAACAGCTTTATAAAGGCATTAACTTTCTATTGTTAGCGATTAAGCCATAAAGCACTAGAATAGTAGTCACGGTCGATCGAGATTGTATCTAAGTAGATCGCTTGTATAAGCTCAAAATCGATCTATTACATCGATAAGAAAACGATATCGATATTGCTTGCTCGATTACAAGCGTAATGTTTGGTACTAACACGAGTGTTTGTTCGGGAAATGTACTTAGAAGCGATAAAAGCTATGTACAAGTGGTACTTTTGAAACTGCGTTTCCACGACCCCGACTTTGAAACGGACTTGTTTGCGCCGTGGAACCGTGGTAAGTCGAAGCAGTTTTTAAAATTTTCCCAATTATGATACTTAGGTACCTACATATTTTTCTTGAATGCTATGACTTCATTTGTCTTCGTTGCTTAAATATTTATCATATATTAAAGTTTTTATATATCAATAAAAAGTAACGCTTTAGTAGTGTCTGAACAAAATAATAATAAAAATGTTGAGAGAAGAAATCTCACAAAAAGGTTTCTTGCAACTAAGTCCATGAATTTGCTGAGCAACCGTCGAACGTGGTCGCGGGCGGTGCTCATGTAAAAAGCTTCTAAGGTTGGGTTTCGACCAAACACGAATAATTATCAATTAGTATTCTCCAAATAAATCGATTATTCGAGAGTAAACTGACAGTTTATTTATATTTGACATTTTTTATTCCCCGGAATCGGTTGGTCGAATCCAGCCTAAATAGATACAAAATGTCTGTTTATAAGAAGTAAAACTTGTAAATAACCGTTATTACACTTAATTAAATTTGAAAATGATTATTTTTATAACTAGAGCTTCAATTTTAAAGTTTACGATCACGTTTACCATATTGTAAAAGAGCTAGATACGGCTTCAGATCGCAAGGTACGTCGAGTTAAGTAGGAAATAACCATACGTATAATCGCGGTGTTTCACTATAGTTTTATGATTCCACAGCATAAGTTATTTCGGTCAATGCACCTACTATGCAAATAACCTTATTCTAGGTTAAACATGACATGCACTTGTAAGTATACTGTGTACTGTAGTAAAGTGCTACAACTAGATAAAGAAGCATGTAAATGGCCACATTTTGAATAAGCATATTATCGACTGAAGCACACATACGACTGCAACGTCTATTGGAACGCCCCGTATCAACGCTAGGTTTTATTTTTTTAGTTTTTTATTCATATGCGTAGGGACTCTAAATCTCTATAATATTAGCCAATGTGTCTTTCAAATCTATCATTCATCTTTGTTCATTGACATATGAATGACATACAAAGACAATACCACAGAACAGATTGGCAATACTTAGCAAGTCAAGAAATGACAGTTTTATGAATAAAGGGCATTTATACTCGTATTTTCACTCTGTTCTTCAAAAGTTAAATTTCGATGCGTGCGTTACTTGTGCGTGTTTAAACATAATTACGGTTATTGCTCCAGTGCTTCCAGTCTTCCAGTTCAGTGCATTAAAAGTTGCTAAGACAAAAATCTATCGCAAGTTTGAATTTGCCTTCCCAACATTATTGAGTTGATAACTAAAGAGACGCTTTATTGGATAACATGCTTTACAGTTATTAACCTAAATCACGATTTATACTGTAAATGTGTCAAAAGTGCATCGTAAACAAAGGCAAGTGGCCCGCTCGTGACTCGGTGTATTAACATATCAGCTGAGAACGAACGGAACGTAACATCATCGACTTAGTAATTATCGACTATTTCCCCTCCCTAGGCTTGTTAGAAACCTCTATTTACGACTAAAAGGGTAATCATCTACCAAAGTAAAGCAGGGCGGAGCGTATCTGAATCAACTAATAAAATTGTGTTAAAATTGCGCGCACAACGCAAGTATGACAGGGTTCCATGGTAGGCTTGGCGTCCGTAGTTGTATAGCTTCTAAAAACGCCACTACCATCTAACAAAATAGTTGTCCATGTTGTTGGATGGTGTTGGTTTTTTATTTTTATTTTAATAAGTGGCAACTAAGCGTACGGCCTACCTGATCGTAAGCGGTTACCGTAGCATATATATTGCCACATTGAGACGTAGATTAAAATTCTCATGTGCTTGTATTTACTGGAATGGTGCCATAACCTTCGAACCAGAACACAGCAAAGCAAGCATAATTGCTTAGGGGCATAAGGTAGCTATGGTGGTAGTTCATCCCCGGAGCTCTATCACAAAGAACTCTACTACTCTTAGATTTCAGAGTGTTAGTATTTTTCAGTCTGGAAACACAGCAATGCTTGTAAACTCCAAGGCAGCATATCTGGCACTGCGGTGGTAACCACCAAGACGTGCTCTTGCTGAAGAGTCCTACCACCAGCTGATTGGTCACTACCCAAGACTAATTTAGAGTAATAGGAAGACCTTTATCGATAATAGCTAAGTATAAGCTTATCCAATTAGTGCACTTATATTGTATAAGTAACCATACGCAACATGGTACGACCTTTGTGCCGAATGAAATTTACAATCTCTATGTTAGCGAAATGTTAAGCAGCTTGTTAGTTGAATAGCAGACGTTTCAAGACTTATACGGATGAGCTATGTCTTCTAAAATGCCTGAACTTCTCTCTCCCAGACATAATTTCGCACGGAGGCAGAGAAATACCGCGAAACGGTTGCTACTAAAACTTATTTTCCTTAATGTCTGTCAATTTTGACTATTTGCCAATGTCAAAGTAATCTTCGCAACAAGCAAAACTTTGAAAGAATGAGCGGCGTTTCTTTCAAAAATAGAATCTTCGACTAAATTACACACCAACATTTCAATTATACCTGCATTCTTGTGCTAAGATCACGAGTTAACTGTATTAAATAAGCACAGTAAATTTACACAATAAAACGTGAAACAACACGAGAAAAACAGTGGTCCTGTGGCAAAATGGCCAAAGAAACTCTAAAACCTGAGTTCATAGATGTTACCTAAAATCAATGAGTTCCGCCCGCTTAGCAAAACTTTGGATTGCAAATGGATTGGCTCTCTGCGTACTTGTAGACTTGTCACAATCGTCACGCATGATCGCCGCCCACGATACGCTAATACCGTCATTGTCGTAAATCATTTGCCGGGTAATGAGCCGTGAACTCGTGAGGAAAACGCGTCGTGATTTCTAATGATGGCCGGCGCCGTGAGATAAAACATTTTTGGTTATAACATTTTATTATGAAAGTTACAAAACTTGATGCTTGAGCTTGATGCAGATTGAAGAGGGATCATCGAAGAAAGCAAGGAGTTTGTTGCCTGATTCTTCTAGAGTGAGGCGCGTGGAACTGCCATAAATTCACCTAGTTATTTAACCTACGTTATAGAGGGATCCTTGTAGTTTAACTGAATAAAACTATTTTGAATTTGATTTTGAATTTGAATTGCATACAAATAATTTACTGGACTTCACCTCGATAACCTTGATGCTATTTTTTAATCAAAAGCTAAATATTCATAGCTTTTATTAAATCTGATTTCCTGTTACTAGTTTTCATAACACATTAATTTTCTTTTCACCTCACTGGGTGCCGTTTTTTCCTAAATGGCGGCCGGCAATAACGGTCGTAACAAAATAAATACTCTTAAATCTCTACAATGTGAATGTTGGGAATGTTTCGTTAAAGTGTACGATTCCAATGCGTAAAACTCAATGTTTGAAAAAGGACCCAATGTTTCATTAAAATTTGTGCTCCGATCATGTCAATATTAAGTTCAGAGTTTAATTCAATAAAATAGCGGAGATGAGTTTTATTTATGTTTGTGCTACGTGCCCCAGCCATATTGATTGCTAAATAAGTAAAAAGTATGCAAATCTCTAACAAAAAGTTCTCTCGAAAATGTCCGCATGCTATTTGCTGAAATATAGTGTTCTTTTTGTCAATACAAAGTACACATTTTTCCCACAAGTTCCAGCATTAGTGGCATAAGTGAGGATTTGAGAATGATACGATAAAAGTCCAGTTTTCATGAAATACAACACTGGCGAGATTGGTAGACGACATAGTCAAAGTCACCAGCCATAAGGCTGCGTTTCCACCAGAGATTAGTGAGAATGTGTAGCAAAGGATGTGTTTTTTTAGGAACTAATAGAATCACTTCATTGAAGCTGGGCAGAGCGAGGCTAGTTAAATGAAGTGATTTTATTGGTTCCTAACAAACACATCCCTCGCTACACATCCTCACATATCTCTGGTGGAATCGCAGCCTTAATCGCGGTAGATGGCACAAACTAAATGGAGGCGTACATATATACCTACCCAGCAGTGGGTGAAGTTAGGTTGTGAATGATGATTGATCATTATTATGATAACACTGGCGCATTATGACGGACACTGCTTTTCAGAGACCTTTCCTACAGTTTGAATGATAATTTCAATTTTAACCACAGCCTTCAAGATATCATTGCGTCTATTTTGCAAACTCAAATGAAGTGAAATCAATTAATTTAATTAAAGCTTGATTATAGTAATTAATTCAGTCGCCACCTTAACGCCCCCGGTACGAGTCAGAAGTTATTGGAATGGAAACCGTGCACGATCCTCATCATCAATTTGCTGAGAACTGTCAACTCTTAAAAGCGATAAACGATTGTAGTAGCAAATTTCATGGTTGACAACATAATATCAGATCATTCTCGGTTATAAGTGAGGTAAATCACGATAGGTAATTGTTAACATTATTTCATCTACTAGAATAGACCAACTTACTTCAACTACTGCTGGATAGAGGCACAGAATATAAAAGCCTTTCTGTGATGCCATACCTGACTATCTGTTACATTGAAATAAATAAAATGCCACTGATGTTTTTGTATGCCGAAATGCCAATCAAATTTTAATATGGTATAAGAGCTTAAGGTAGATGCAGGAAATGTAATAACAATAATAATAACGTTTACTCACCAGCCGAACCGAGCCTATAATAAAAGTTGACATATTTTGTAACTTTTATTTTGTGTTATTATTACATCACACCCAATACAGACACTCCTAATCCTGTGTCGTGGGTATTAAGAACTAATAATCTAGGAAATATTTGAAAATCATGCAAATATCTTCCGCAGAGGGCCGGACATCCGTCCACCTCTCCACCGAGGTCGTCAAATTCGAAGTACGAGTACCTACCTATAATTAGTAATATGTAAAAAGTCACATAGCTTTACATAAATTTGGGAGAGATAAATAATTAACTTTTGCCATAATGACAACATTATTCACGTTTCAAAAACAAGAAACTCTTGCAAAAGTGATCCCAACATTTGATCCTACATTCATCTGCCAATAATTTAATTTATTACCATAGAAAGTATTTAAACGATTGGTTACTAAACATTCGCAATAAACACGACCGGCTACTTGTTTTGTCATTCGGTTTTCTAAACTAATAAATTAAAACATTTTTACACCACCTTATAAATACCTGTTTCCTAATATTCAGAGTCCTTTCTCTTTCAAATGTGATTAATTTTATTTCTTGATTTATAATTTAATTTGTTCGATTGTGCTTCTAAGATATGAAAGCTGTGTTTTGCGAAATAATAAAATTGTTTATTTGACACACAGTGATGAATGCTAGTGATGAGATGAAACATAGTAAACCATCAAACCGGATCTCATAACATCTTTCTTTATCATTCGGAAGATGAATGTTTTTTAAATAGCTTTGGATAGTCATCTCTCAATCTTGAATATCTATATTCATAGAAAACTAATAGAATACGGATAGAAATAGGGTAATTACTATTTTCTTATTTTAGTTTCAGATAAGCTTTTATCGAGAGTGTAATTTTCTTACTTTGACTTGCTTTGCTACAGTGCCCTTTAAACCTAATAGGCAGAATTATCACTGCGGTGGTACGGGTACCTGCACACCTAGTCTTACAATCAATTAAAATGAAATCATAAACGACTGATTTATATTCATTTGTCTTTGATCTCATGTAACTTGCATTCCTAGTTCCTTATAGCATTTATTTAACACGATACAAAGGCAATTAAGGTATAGCTTTAAAAGTAGGGCTATCAGTAAATCTTTCATAATTTATTGGCTTTAAATCGCTTCCTACGCGCTATATTTTATATCGAAGGGATTACTCATTCATTTAGGTATTTACATGTTTATTTTTTCAATAACTCTTTTGTGACTTTATAAAATGCCAATTGAGTTCCGTCTCTTATGAAGATTGATGATCTATGATTTTCCCTTTTCTACCTACGTAATCGATTGGTAGGTAACTAGGTAAATTAAATACATAATTTAAAGCTCATTATGGTAAGTACTTGTGGTCTAGTGGTAGTGACCCCGCATTCCGATAAGGTCGTGGGCTCAAAACCTTTTTTGTGATTGTGTATCAATTCTCATTCATAAATTTATTTACTCATTCATTCATTCATTCATTCATTCATTTATTCATCCATTCATTCATACATACATACATTCAATCCATTAGACGGGCCGAATGCTAGTTCGACATCTAGGTATAAAAAAGTAGCATGGTTGCTTTTTGCGACTTTTATGACTCATTCTCATTTTACGACCTGTTCCATCGCACCCGGGAAATGAGCGCACATGCAAATAAATCAGATCTTATTATCGAGAAGCCTCAAGCGTTGCCAAAAGGACCGAACTATAATTAATAGCGATACTCATTTTGAATCAATTTATCATTGTCTTGCTGATTGTAGCTTGTTTTTCGCAAATGAAAGGGTAAAATGTTAATAAAATATTTATCATTATCTTCATCATTATCATCATCCTCATTATCAGCCAATAGACGTCCACTGCTGAACACACAGAACAGAAATTGTATTTTCTGTTCTGTGGCTGGACATAATAGACCTCCCCCAAAAAGTTCCAAGGCATCAGATCTTGAGCCTTCACCATCCCCCAAATTTCTACGAACTCTTTCATGTAATCGAGAATAATATTAAAATATTATTCTATTTGTAAAATGTGGATTTGACAATATTGCTCACAACCTATCTCTACATCTGCCATTAATATTTCACTTCCATAATGTTAGTTCTATCCCACAGATATCAGTTCAGTAAAGGGCACAGCCGTGTGTCTGAAGTTAATTAAATAAGGCGATGCTATCGACAGTATTGTCTTTGCACTTTCGAATAATGTCCTCGAACCGAGGCCGGTGCTTCGGAAGTCCTACTGGGGTCCGATTCCGCAAATTAAATACCTGCGCCCAAACTAAGCAAAACTTGTACTTTGGGTACAAATTACTGTTAAAAATCCAAGAGCATTGCGCGATAAAAATACGTCGCGTTTTAAAAACGCTGACGCGCGAACAGCTACTTGAAAATACATGTGTTCCATTTGAGCGGATTTGTAACGCGCGGTAAAATACGCTCGTGCGAACGAGGCCTAACATGGCTAAGGCTGCGTTTCCACCAGAGATAAGCGAAGATGTGTAGCGAGGAAAGTGTTTTTAGGAACCAATACAGTCACTTCATTATAGCTGTCAGAGCGAGGCTAGGTAAATGAAGTGATTCTATTGGTTCCTACACATCCCTTGCTACACATCCTCGCACATCTCTGGTGGAAACGCAGCCTAACATTTTACTTTGAGGTAGAATATGCGGTGGTAACCACCATGACGGACAATTGCTGAAAACTGTTAGATAAAATACTACGTTACTGAAAATAACATGGCAATTTTATAAACATGTATTGTATAAAAACATTAGTGCGATTTCAAACAGCTCACTTCAAGGAGATCAAAAATACACTGGCCGTTGCTTTACTGGACAAAAAACCTATCAAGCTTTTTGCTACTTATGGTTAATAAACTACGTGACTGGTTGTTCCGATTGTAATCTAAACACCCTATTAAGGGCAATTTCGTATAGTGCTGTAACTTACCAGCGTATTATTAAGGGCGTGAAGTTTAACTTGTCGTAGTATCTATTTTAAAATTAATATTATTGTATAAACAATAGTCTAGTGATGTTCCCATATTTTCAGCTCGTAATTTAACAAAACTTGGCCTTAAACCAAATAACTTGGACTCGGATAACGTGGAGGTTGCCACCCTCAGGCATTTGAGTAAAAATTCAATTCTTTATCAAAGTGTTTATAAACAATACTGAGATCAATGCAACGTTATCCCGTCGTTTGGTTTTATAAGTTCTATTGTTAGCTAGATGTGTTCCAACAGCAGAATGTTTCTGCGTTTGAATATAAACATAAAAACTGTCAGCAGTTTCAGCCGCAGTCATCAGTCACTTCGCTAGGCAGATAGGCTAGCTTGGTAAACCTCTTCAATCTCAATTCCATAAATCAAGATTAGCGCAGGTATATCCTCAACTAAATCGTTATCTGAGTACGGGCGTTAGCGCACGTAATATCTACAGCGGTATGACAGTCGACAAATCATACGAGCAATAGGCCTTTGCCATTTTAAACCGGCTTCTAAAGAGTATTGCCGTTTTCAGTCCATATTTTAAAGTTTAAAAAAAGTCAGACAGGGTTTTCTTTGACGTCTAACCTAGTATTTATATTATCTGTGGTCTTAATAAATAGATGTTAGAAACGCAACATTTTATGATTATGAATCTATCCTAATTTCTAATATTCCTAATTCCTAATAATAAGTTAAAATTTTAATGGTATATTGAATATTTCTTTGTGGCTCATTCACGCCCAAACGGCTAAACGGATCTGAATAAATCTTGAAATTAATATAGATAGTCTAGACTAGCGTAGGCTATTTTAGATGTTGGCACTACGCAAGTGATCCCGTGGGTTCTATATTTATTTTATAAAATATCTGATGGCGCTAATCATTTAATAATGGGAAGCTTCGTAAGACTGAAAATTAGAATCTAGCATTCTGTCCTTTGTACCCTACCAATCTTGCCCTATTCCTATCTCAGCTCTTCCCAAAATATCTCACATTAGCATTCAGTTTTTTTATGCCACCAGGCAGTCATAAATCGGATGGCTCAGCCGACATTCACTCTCGGGTGCCTGCATAAAGCGTAGGCTGGACAAATTCTCGAGCGATCTGAGGTTATAGGATAAATCATGAGATATTGCCTCTAGTCTTGATAAATGAGATCCTGGCGAAAGGTGTGTTTGAGTGTAGCGAGCGAACATGACTATGATGTCCATTTTCTAACCAAGCCATTACATAATACATACTACAAGCGTCGGTAGTCCCATAAAAAAAACCGTTTTTGGATTCTTTTCGGGTGTTTTCTCATGGTCCCATTATTTTGTCCGATTAATGGGATACGAGTTATTGCCGCGCTTTGGAGGGCACGTTAAGCAGTCGGTTCCGCCTTCAGGCGGCCTAGAAACTCTGTCACCAGAGTTGGCCACTGACTCATACGAACTTACTAACTTACTTAGTTATTGCTCGTAGTCCCATTGATTTTTGTTGTTCGTCCTAGCCTCAAAAACCTTTCCCGATTTTTTAGTCTGATGTGTTCTTAGGGCTTTACAATGTTGCACTATATTTCCGACTATCCTGGGGCCTTACTCTTGAACGCAATCGGTATTGGACAAGTATTGGAACAACTTAGCGCCAAATTCAACCTTGTTTCCAAGCGTACAAAAATTTGACAGCAGTAAATAAGAATTGGATTAGAATTGGAATTGAGATTGCGTTGAAGAGTAATACCCTTGTACTGTGGTGTACTGAGTATTCCGGTCCCTGGTCATAATCTTCTTCGTTTTAGTCGGGCAGCACTCTTTGCAGACTGGTCGTGGTTAATGACGGATCTTGCTATGCTTCCCATTCGGATCTATTTGAGGCATTGTGGGAGCAGTTGGTCTGGTCATTTGTAAATTATGTAAAACTTCCCAACACGAGAATGGAATCTCACCTCTTGCATCTCAGCCGTCCAATCCTTCGCGTCTTCAGTTATAAAATGTCTGTAGCCGCTAAAAAGCCGAGAACCTATAAAATGCAAAGGTCTAAACCAGTTTATTTATGACCGCAGTATAATATCATAGACGATTGCATTTATCATACTTTGGAAATGTAAATAGATAGTTTATCTATTGACATAAATAATATAACAACTATGCAAGAAAACACAGACTGAAGACTAATAATAGTGCCTTAATATAAGAAAAATGTAATTTCAGCAGCTTGCTATGTATTGTATTGTGTAAAATACTAAAATATCCTCAAATGAAAGAGAAACTCAACGAGTGAGTTTAGAAATAAAATCACAGCTATATTTAATCTAAGTTTTCAAAACAATAGCCATTACAACACGCGACAAACATCTAAACTTCGCATAATAATTTCGTTAAATATTTACTCATTTGTGTTAATATTTAAGTTCAATTCTTGCTACTTGCTACAAAATAAAAATTAAAACCTTGTTATGACACCATTGCTGCAACAGCTACTTAGTATCAACTTCAATAAATCTGACCTTTGAAATTCTATTAGTTTCGCAAATCTGTAACTTGTTGAATATCATTATTCTTTGGGCTTGTGTCGAAATCAATTTGTCGGTTCCTATTAGTATTAAGTAACAATTTGTGTAACAATGCCCTTTGCTCAAATACTATGCTAGAAACGTGTACACACTTAAGTACTTCTGCAGGGTAAATTATTTTTTCTGTTCTTTACCTTTTTGTTTACTTTGTATACTATAATAATACCTTCTACGCCGGTGAAAGTGGTGTGTAGTTTTATTTAAGTATATAAAATTGAAAATAACAATTGCATATTTTTAGATTTTAAGTTACAAATTTACAAAAAGTATTATTCAGAAAATTATACGGTTAATTACTGTTTTTGTGTGACTATATCACACAAAAACATTTGAAATTTTGCTATTTATTTTGCTATCTATTTATTTATTTTGACAGCTTACGAAAATATTATGTTCATTCGACAATAACATAGCTACTGACTGAGCTGATTCGGCATGCTGTCAGTTGTGGTTACTGTGAAACCACGGAAGTACTAGACATACAATCATATGTACAGACGAGGTAAAAGTGATCTATCCTCTATACCTTCTTATCGTTTAGAAATGAATTGCTGTCCGTTAGTATCGCTAAAACTCGAGAACTGCTGGACTGATTTGACTGAATATTTGTGTGAGTAATAATAATATGTGTGGGAAGATTTAAATCGTTAGAAAAATAACGCGAGTGAAACCGCGCGGGTCAGCTAGTAAATCAATATTTTAGAACTTTTCACATTTTACCTTAGGATAAAAATATTGTAAATATTCTTTCCATTTTTGAGAGGTAAGTAGATCAACTAATAATAAGGTATAGATACCGTGTAGCAAGTTATAATTTTTATAAAATATCTTTATATCAAATATAATATATAAATTTATATCAAAATATCTAGATTGAGCTATAAATACATTTATTTTGTACAAAAAATCTTCGAGGATTCCGACGCGCCGCACACCGAAAAAACCAACGTGAGCTTTAGAATCCGCGGTGCATTTTTTCCTGCACAGTACAAAATGATAAATGATCGAGCATGTACTCCTAATAAGGCATGCGCATGCGCATTCGAACGAGGACTCTTTTGGCAAAATGTTTTATTCATAACAACGAAATAAATAGCGGAATGTTTCTTGCGTTGTAAAGTCGGTTAGGTTTTTTGGGTTCAACTCGATTTTGATAAAAGGTTCGTTAGGGAAATAATTTGCATGGGCATAGAGAACAATATTATTCAGTATTAAAATAGTGGAGTTTTTGTTGTTGTATTTTTTGATATGAAGTCATTAGTTATTTCATTTTGTTTGGTTTTAGTTATTATTTTACTAAATATAAGAGCGATATAAACAAACATGCCTTCACTTACCTCATAGTAACTTGCATTCAAAAGGATAAAACATTGTGATTATCACTATTAGTATTATTATTATAATCTAGCGAGAATTATGGTGACAAAACGGTCAAGTTTTTCGCTTTCGCTGCTGGTATGAAAAGTCGTGTTATTGATTTTTTGCTCGTTTTCATAAAAAGGGACGGCTGCGTATTAAATGATAATTTTCATCCACCACAAATTACTCCTGCCGATGCCGTGTCAAAAATATTAATTATTATCGAATTTTTTCGGTTCGCATAATTGTAAGAGAGTAACATTTATAAAATTAATTAAGAAAACGTAGCAATGTATTGCAATCTATAAGTTGAATCGAGTTTATACGCTTTTATACGTTCAAGTCACACCATGAGCTAAACTTAGTTATCCGAGCTTCAGTATTTAGGGTCAAACCAAAATCAAGAATGACATACTGAAATGACAATGAACCGAAATGACAGTGGCATGCCAAAAATTACCTGCATGCAAGCAATAGGTTATATTCGCCCATAGCTTGCATCTCAGCTCTACTAGTTGGTGGTGCGTTTAACCTGTAAGTGTCTATGTTAAAGCCTCATAGCTACGTGAGCTAAGGGTACCTACATACAAGCTTATAGCGAGCTAAATAACTAAATTAACTATGACGTAAGATATTGTATAATTTATTATAAATAGGAATCTATCTCAAACAATATCTCTTCATTCCCGTGCTCCAAATAAGTAATTTCATATTACGCAACATCTCAATAGATACAGAATCCATTGAAGAATCCGTACGGCGCATGATTCATGGCATTCCATTCATTACGCAATGCATAGGTACCTATCAGAATCATCATAGTGAAAGCGAGATGGTGTCTAGTCTAGGTATGTCGGGAATTCGGAATGCAGATCTTAGGCCTGAGTCAGACTGCTACTGTCAGATTTTAAGATCTTGGTCATTTGATTTGAAGTGAAGGTACAGGCTAATAGAAAGAGTACTTATGCATGTTTTTTAAACTAGTGGAAAGCTTTCGACTTCTTCCGCTCTTGCTTGCTGTATCTGCGCTGTTTTGTTGGCTAGCACGAGATAAAACATATAAGTATTGTTAGAGGGGGTTTAAAGACAAGACTATCAGTTCAATATTATTTATGATATATTTATCAAAACCACAATTATTTGGAGTTAACGATCACACTCTGACATCTTTGTTCCTCCGTTGCCCAGGTAACGCGACCAAGCATGCGTATTGCGCGCCGCACCTTATCCACAGCACACTGCCATAGACCACGACACCAGACTCCTTAGAGTACACAGCGAGTCTAACATTCATACAAGTATATAACCATGAGTAGTAGAGGCATAGGTAAATAAAATAAAATAAAATCTTTTATATAAAAAAAATCGCGGTGCGCTAGTCTCTAAAACTCGAGAACGGCTGGACCGATTTGGCTAATTTTGGTCTTAAAATGTTTGTAAAAGTTCAGGGAAGGTTTAAACGGTGAGAAAATATAGGGAGTATAAATTTGCTACAAAAAAATTACGCGAGTGAAACCGCGCCGGGTCTATAAGTACTTAAATAAATAATTCTCAATACTTTTTGATATTTTTATATATTCTTACATAGTGTATAAAGTCCCGCCGTCTGTCCATAAGTAGGTATTATGTACGCTTAGATCTTTTAAACTATATACGCAACGGATTTTAATGCGGTTTTCATTACTAGATAGAGTAACTCAAGAGGAAAGTTTATAGCACCCGTGCGCGGGTCCGTTAAGTATATATATAAAATACTATAGTAGTATTTATACATACTTAAAGAGTTTAGATTTTGCTTTTCTGGAAGTTTAAGGCCTTTGCATCATCATTGTGATAAAAAAACAGACGAAAAATCTCTAGTACTATTTCCGCTTAATCTTTTAACCAATGAGGTCACACAGTTAATACAGTAAACCTGAAAAGAAAAATATCGACACGTGTTCCATCCCTTCACGGGACGTGTTGCTCCGTCGAGTGCTGGAGCCAAACTTTTTTGGCTATTAACTGTGTGACCTCATTGGTTAAAAGGTTAAGCGGAATAGTACTAGAGATTTTTCGTCTGTTTTTTATCTTGTAATGGTTTTTTGCAAAGTATTGGCTGAATCTATCAATTATCATCATTGTGTTCATGTAGAGTATCAAAAGAGTAGTAGAGTTCTTTGTGATAGAGCTCGTCCAGGGAAGGACTACCACTGTACCTATTTCTGCCGCCAAGCAGTAATGCTCGCATTGCTGTGTTCCGGTTCGAAGGGTATGGTTTCCGGTGAAATTACAGGCACATGAGACTTTCAATTTAACGTCTCAGGGTGGTAACACGCAAGTGATATCTATGATGTTGCATGCGCACATAGACTACGGTGACCGCTGACCATCAAGTGGGTCGTACGCTTGGTTGCCACTTTAGTGGTATAAAAAAAAAGTATGCCACCCATTCTCGCATGAAATATTTACTCAACAACACGCAACCAAATAAGAATTGGCATTTAATTGATAATATAAATCTCATTCCCTCAAATTGGCAATAAATAAGATTGTTGCGTGAAATAAACAGTTTCTTTCATGTCATTTATTAACATTTTTGCCGCGGGTCGTTACTTGAGTTGTTTATTGAAAACCTCTTTATATGACGTAAATTTTCAAACAAAATACAGTAGTTAGATAAAGTGCAGCTGAGAAGCGAAAGGTTATAAGTTCGATCCTAGTAGCGGGACAGATGTTTGCGTGATCTGCAAATATTTGTTCCGAATGTTTTATAATATAATCATAGCTTAATAACTTTGTATTTACAAAAAAAGGTATTTAATGTTATCCAGAGTATAAAATCCAGTTGAGATTTAACTAGTTGTTTCACGCAGTATGGAGCCGGGCCTTGGTCTTTTGTAGGGGTCTAGATAGTTAGATAATCAATAAAGAAACCATTTATCAATGTTTATTTATTTTATTTTAGCTTCTTTCATAGTCTAAAGTAAGTTGATCTTTGTGAAGGAGTGCAACACAATGCAAAACAACATGGCGGGTTAAACGAACAACTGAGTTGTTAGGTACTGTCAAGGTCAAAATGCGTCACGATCATTGGCTAATAGCTGTCATAGCGGACCTCTAGTGTTCCCGTTGTAGGAAACTCAACATAACAAACATTTTTCCTGTAGAACTTTGTTTGTCTACTTAAAAATAAAATTGTTTGTTACTGTTAGTTAGTTTTTTTTAATATTTTTTTATGGTGTTTCAAAGAATTAGGCCACTATGAAATTGGCCCTCTAAGTAATATATATTTTACAGTTTTCCCTTGTTCTTTAGCCAATATTCAGTTTTGTTTACAATTTATTATCATATAATTAAAATTAATAAACCGTTTATGTAGCGCTGAAGCCCAATTTAGTAAAACTACAATGTCTTTTTACTTATTTCTTAGTTAAATTTTTAAATAAACAAGGCGTAGTATCCAATTACAAGAAGTGAACAATTCAAACGATATGATTGTATGAATCTTATACTCTTAATTATACTAGTATACTTCCATTTATGTTACGAGTATAAGATTCATACAATCATATAGTTCGATCATATTGTGTATGATCCTAGAATCAGAAACAGATACTTTAAGATTTTTGATACAGAGTACTTTAAGCTCAAAGCAATACTGAAATAATAAGTATTATACTGAATTTTGTATGCTGCAGTGGTAACAATAGTCTATTAGTAGGTATAAACTGAGTTAGCTCTAACTTAGCTATTACGATACCCGACAAAATTTGCATTATCAGAAGATCAAACTGGTCCATGTATTTTTCACCGCAGTCTACGAGGGAAATCCATACCGTTTATTTAAATGATACAGTAGTTTGCATACAATCACAGTGAAAGGCATGCCCATTGATATTTTAATCATAGCTGGTTATCCGCGTGAAATCGAAGCCTGGATCAAGTTTCAGTTTGTTTGTACAAGATGCAGGGAAATTGTATGAATGTGCCATTATGTAGTGAGTGTTATGGGACCTACCTGGTGCAAACTTGTGGGCGCGGAGAATTCTAATCTATGGGTTTTATTGTGATGTTTTGCTACAGCCATTTTGCTGAGTGAATTCAAACTCCTACACTGTAGTATTTGACTTTGTTTACTTTCATATTTGTTTTTTATGAACACTTTGCTTTGCTTTTTTTAATTAATTTTTAATCGTGGCTCAAAAGAAATAAAAAATACAATTTTATTACTCGTTGTTTATATGTTTAAAAGCGATACCTTTTTTTTTATACAACTGAAGTGGCAACCAAGCGTACGGTCCACAAGATGGTAAGCGGTTACCGCAGCCTATGGACGCTTGCAATACCAGAGATATCACTCGCGGGTTGCCACCTTGAGGCTAAGATCGAAAGCCTCATGTGCCAGTAATTTCACCGGAAACCATACCCTTCACACCGGAACACAGCAATGCGAGCTTTACTGCTTGGCGGCAGAAATAGGTATGGTGGTAGTCCTTCCCCGGACGAGCTCTATCACAAAGAACTCTACTACTCTTATGTACCTAATATGTCAAGGTAAAATTGTATAGAGTAAAATCCACAGTTTAACCAAATATTTTCAATAGATTACAATCTCATGCAATCAAACTAAAACAGCATCATCTAGCCCCAAGGTAAGCGGCTGTTAAACAGAGTTGTATTATGGGTACTAGATGACTGATATATATTTAATACAATACAATACATAGATAGATATTTTTTATTATACATAGAAAACACCCAGAACACCCGGAACAAATATTTGCAGATCCTACAAACCCAAGATTTGTCCCAAGACGGGAATCGAACCCGCAACCTCTGCGTCGCAGGCGGACCTTCGCCCACCGCGCCACATTGGTCGTCAATAACACGATAAACATGATCGTACTAGTTTTGTAAAACATGTTAGTGCTTTTGAAATAACCATTGATACAGATAACAGCGACTGTAAACCGGAAGGGCATGTTGCGAAGCTGATCCGCCAGGACATTGATAAGAACGTTTCCATTATATTATAATATCGACATCTATTATTATAAGCAAACCAAATAACTCAGACGTACTTATCCCTGCAAACCAGGAGCGCGGTGCTTAATACTGAAGTGACAACCAAGTAGGTAACTACGACCCACTTGATGGTAAGCGGTTACCGTAGCCTATGTACACTTGCAACATCAGAGATTTCACTTACGCGTTGCCACTCTGACGTAGATCGAAAATCTCATGGCATGTGATTTCACCGGAAACCATACCCTTCGAACCGGAACACAGCAATGGGAACATTACTGCTTGGCGGTAGAAATAGGTATGGTTGTAGATTTCCCCGGACGAGCTCTATCACAAAGAAGTCTATTACTCTCAAAACTCTTACTCATCACATTATTTTCGCGATGTAACTACTTATTTGGTTCTATTGGTTAATTCTATACATCTGCGCTACACTCACTAGTAATTTTTTTTTTTTAAATTAAGTGTTCCTTATTCAACTTACCGTATTCAAAACTCAAATCAAATTAGAGGCAATGGTAAAGCGATAACATTACACCGATTTAAGCAAACTAGAGCAGGTAATTGGTCGAGACAACAACCGCTATCTTGTACCGAGCCTCATTAGTCATAGGCTAACGTAACTGTTTTATTAGTTACAGAACGTAAATACTATTTACATAATATTTACACTAGGCTTTATTTACAGAACCGAAATAATAATTTGTACATGTCATTACGTATGTGCCTGGCGCGTAAGCACTAAATTATGCTAAACTAACCTAACCTAAACAGAGACATTAGACACACACTACAGCAAATAAAAATTTTTTTTTGTTTGTACTGTAGTAAAAAAAATATCAAAATCTGTCACCAGTATGAAACTTGTGCTGACAACCTTACCCTAATATAATTATATATAAAAAAAACTATAATTTTAATTTACAAAATAAATAATATGAAAGACTCGCTAAGTCTATAAATGTCTCAACTATTGGAGTGTGAATCGCGACAAGCTTCGATTTTACAAAAGTATTCTGAACTGTCAAAATCTATGCTTGAGTCAAGAAATTATACTACGAACTACTAAGTTATGTACATAACACAAAAGTAACCCTAATCATAAACGTACTTTGAACCTCTGTTAACTAATGTGTCTTTCAAATCTATTAAAGTCCTTGTTCCTTGACGTAAGAATGACTAGGAATATTTTCCTGTCAGTCCTTGCAATACTTAGCAAGTCACTGAAATGACAGTGATTTTTTATAAATCAGGGTGATCAGGGCATAAATGTTTATTACATTTAGTTACGCAATGAGTCTCTTGTACGCGTTTATGTAGTAACGCTGGTGCATAGTTGTATCATATAAGAACTTGTTCTTTTCTGATTTCTACAGTCATGTCTGCATTGTGTTTGTTTCCTTATGGTTTAGTCGTTAGACAAGAATGTGTGTCCTAAATACTATGTTTGCTTGTAGAATTATTCGAGAAAATTCATGAATATCTGTTATTGTTCCAGGTATGTTGCGCAGTATACAAAAATTGGAGTAAGATTTTCTTATCATCATCATAGTCAGCCTTGCTTTGACATACCTACTAATATCTGTTGATTGACTGTGAGACTGACATACTCTCGATCATTCACGGTTGCCCGATGCGGATTGATGGATGGAAAATTTCGAATATATAATTCTTTGACATGCCGATATTTTGTGTATTTTACTTCACTGTTTGATAGAGCATACAATTGTTTACATGCGTGCATAATTTTTTTGGATAGAAAAACAATATATAATATACATAATATTGGAAAATGGGATCAATTCTCTAGACCACCAGTGTTACTATTTACTTTATTATATTTGGTTTAGATACAACGTGATGAATCACAAACATTCACAATACTCAAAATTTCAGTTTTACGAGTTTAATATTAGTATGATTATTATTGAAGACGCCTGTTATCGAAGCTAGAGATATGTCTGAAAAGCAGGGCACAGCTTATAAGAACTCAATCTACTTCTGGATAAAGTATCTCTGCAATATTATCAGTCCCGATAGAATCAAACGATTCAATGATAGTACCGACCAGTTTACTGAGAACCCTAAGAGCACTGTCCTATTTTAACTTGTAAACAATTCTTTCATTTATCAAGTGTCCCTGTATTGTGGTTATTGAGTAACGTCTTAGTTTCCGCTGATCCAGTTTTATATCAATATTCTGTTTTGTTTTTATGAATCATATCTATTGAAAATGATTGATAGAGTTGTCGGTCATTGAATTACATTGTACTTGATAAATATAAAAGAGTTTGCATCGAACTTCAAAATAAAAAAACAATATTTTTTTATAAACTTACCACTACAGAGGCAACTAAGCTTACGTACGTGGTTAACCGTAGTCTATGGACGCTTGAAATATGTGTATATGCATATGGTATCATTTACGCGTTGTCAACCCAAGACGTACATCGAAAGTCATTTGCCTGTAATTTCACTGGAAACCATAACCTTCGTACCGGAACCACAGAGCCGGAACACAGCAATGCGAGCATTAATGCTTGGCGGCAGAAATAAAGCAGCTATGGTGGTAGTCCTTCCCCGGACGAGCTCTATCACAGAGAACTCTACTACTCTTCAAAACTTCAAGACTTCAGTGCCCCAGTTACTTTTTCTTCTAGAAATAGCAGTTAGTCAATTTAATCTCATAACTATCTACTAACTGTCTGTCAATGCTGTTAGGAGCTAACACTTCCAAGCCTAATAAAACTAATGTGAAGTCATCAAACTTCATTAACAGACTACCGACTTTCCCATTAATATTTACGTGCTTCAGGGTAACCAATAATATAATTGTGAATAAAATAAAAACAACAGTTAAATATTTTTTTATTTTATGACCATTGCTATCATTTCTTGAAATTTTATATTGAGAAGAATAATTTCAGTAAAAATTGTATTTTTTTTTTCTACATTATTGTACAGTTTGTTTTTTACAAATTCTTAAAATATTCTTGCTAATTTATAAATGCTAATAATAATATGCTTGATAATTTAGATGTTAGTTACTTAATTTCATCGTAACAGTTGAACTGATTTCGGTGAAAATTAATACAGTTATTGGTCTGAATTGATTCTTAAAATATTTTTTATCCTAGTACAAGCTAAGCCGGGTGCAGATATTATTATATCAATAAACATTTACACAAACCAACAAACCTAAGATCCTATAAAAATTGGATTTAATCGGATTTAATACTGAAATCTGTACAAATTACGTGGATACTCTTGATAACCCTACCCTAAAGCAAATTTCTCAAACCTAGACTACTATAAATTCAATTTACTTGGGCCTGGCTTTCTAAATGATGAACGAAACTCATTTGTGAAATGACAAGCAATATGCCTTTGCTTTCTATGCTGCAATGACATATAGAACAAACTTAATGTGTTCTAGGATAACTTTGCTACACTAATAGGAAACTGTATCTATGAGGTATCTTAAAATATTGCGTTTATAACGACAAACGGGAATTCTTGATTTTTTTTTAAACAAAATTCATTGGACCACGGACATTGATTCATTTTGGCCTAACCTGCCCTTTTTAATGTTTATATGGAATACAAAGACTCAAAATGAAGATCGTTTAAATTTCAACCTTCGTTTAACGGTATCTAGGACTACTTGGAAGATTTGTTTATTTTATTTTGTTTCGTTTTTGATTACATTATTACACAATATATATTATATAATAGCTAATTTTAGAAACCGCATTATCTTGATAACTTGATTCTTACGTCTTTATTGGAGGCGACGACGACGTCTGGAAAGTCGAGGAAAGCCTGATTCTATAGGTATACCTATACCTAGGTCAAAGCGTAAGTTCTAAACGAACTAAACTAAATTATTTAGCTCATGTAGCTGCAGCACCTTTTCATACTTTGGAGTACTAATCTGTTCTGTGACTTTGGTTCACATCGCTAACTATACCTTTCTAGAGCCTTCGAAGAAACGTTTTTATTACCCAAATGATATCAAATATTACTTGATCATGTTACATTTTAAGTAAACTTCAAGCTCACTTTGTATTACTTGGCATGGAGCCAATGTATCTCGTGTTCACAAATTGAATTCCGGTCTGGTTTCCGCAAATAGGGTCTCATGAAAGCACTTTTAAGATAACACTGTTTTAGACAACATTATATATACAGGGTCATTCATTATCAACCTGACAAACTAATGGGATAGGTTCCACACATTAAAAAAAAATATATGTACCTATATTTTTTTTCATGTGTATTTTGTCTTATAAGTCCCAAGTAAACAAAAAAAAAATCGATTACGTTTTTCCGCTCAATTATTATTTATCATTGTTGGGAATCGAGTTAAGCGACGTAATAATGAAATATTCGAGTGTGCGCGCCCCGTAGCGGGTCAAGGACACGCGCAGGTCAAGGACGCGCGGGCTATTGACCCGCGGTTCATTGACGCGCGGGTCACTGACACGTGCCGTACGCTGCCTTTTCGATTTCTAACAAGGATAGCAGAATTATGTAATTTTTTTTTTTAAATAAAAAAAAAACTTTTAGAAAACAAAAAGTACAAGTATTTTTTTTTAATGTGTGGAACCTACCCCTTAAGTTTGTCAGGTTGATAATGAATGACCTTATATAGTTGCCGCCCGCAGCCTCATTCGAGTATTACCAGGATAAAATATATTCTTTTTCATCGAAATCGGCTACGCTGTTATGACGTTTTTTTTATACAAATAAAGTGACAATCAAGCGTACGGCCCACAAGATGGTAAGCGGTTACCGCAGCCTATGAGCGCTTGCAATATCAGAGGTATCACTCGCGGGTTGTCACCTTGAGGTTAAGATCGAAAGCCTCATGTGCCAGTAATTTCACCGGAAACCATACCCTTCACACCGGAACACAGCAATGCGAGCATTACTGCTTGGCGGCAGAAATAGGTATTGATGGTAGTCCTTCCCCGGACGAGCTCTATCACAGAGGACTCTACTACTCTTAAAAATTTGACGTGATTGAGTTTAAAAATCTAATAATAAAATTATTATAATAGCGTGATTTGATTATTTAGTTACATTTACAACCAACTCGCAAACATCTTTACAACTTTAGCAACTGATGCTAGGGGTCCTGTTTTATTATATCCGCGAAAGCTGAGTGGAATCAGTAAATTTTCATTTCTATCTAGTAAAAGACTTTTACGTTCTTGATTATCAGCTTGTAAAACTTATATGTTTCTCTAGAGAGATCTTACCAGGCTGTATTTCTTTGAAATTTACAACATTGATAGAAACTAATTGACCACCGCTGTAATGATTTAGATTTAAGGAATATATAAATAAGATTCGATGGACCGATGATTAAAGCGGTCGCAGGAAGTCGGTGGATGGTGAAGGCTCAAAATCGGTCGTCATGGCGCTCTTTGGGGGAGGCCTATGTCCAGCAGTGGCTGATATGATGATGATGATAATGATGATAAATAAGGTTATAGGACGTCCGGTAAACGAAAGTATTCAACTTTTCACTAGTTCAAGTTCAAGTCATATTAGCTAACTCAAAAAACTCCAGAAGCGAGATGAAAACGCTCATACCTCATGGCTATGAACTGAATACATTTATAAAGCTGTTGTTTTAACAGTACTGTATTTTTTTCATATAAAACTTAGGCAGAAAGCTGAAAATAATAATTTTAATCTTAACTAAACAACTAACAGACCACATAGGTAAGTAGGTACTTGTATCATTCGTAGAATTCATCGAACTTTTGTAATTTTAAAGGTTCAAGCTTGAAATCTGTAGGTACGTACTCAAAACGGGATGATGCTTTAATAATGTACTAGGTATATTTTTATGAATTTGTACTCTTTTTATGCCGTGTCGTCGTAGTGCATCCTCATTGTTTTATTTAAGCATATTACAAATTAAATTATCCATCCTTAATCCTGTTGATGCATTTACCGTGAATGCCTTTGAAACAGCTTCATTATTAATTGAAACCCAAAATTTGGTGTTATTGAGTCGTTTTACGACTGCAATTTGTGTGTTGTAAAACAAATTGACCGTGTCGTCTTATTCATTGGCCACTTTGTTTAGAGGTGCATTTGTAATGAAACCTTTTTATCAATGTTTTACAATTTGAATTTAAATTTTTATTCGGTTTTATTACTTACATAGAGTTATTTTACGTTTCCTTTAAAATCTTCAACTCTAAGACCGATGCTGATTACTATATGGTATGGTGTTTGTGTAGTTTTTGATTTAAATTTTATTTTAAACTTTATAATATCTTGTATACGTTACGTCTTCCTAGGAACTAAGAGTTTTAATTAAACTTTATCACCTAACTTTCATATCTAATAACAAATTTAATCCTTGACGTCTATTTCCCGTAATATTTCATTGCTGAGTTTGTTGTTGCTAAATTATGGCGGTTCATTCAGCTAAGAGTCAGTCAGACTCAAGCAAGACAGCTATATAGCCAAGAAAATATCACCTCACCGTAAAATATAACGCAAATTTACGACCCTAATAGAAAGTGTAAGCGTCAAAGTTATTTATTAACCGATAAGACACGCCATATTTGCACCTGAAAGTGGAGATAAGGAAATTGCTGTACAAATAATTTCAACAAGTAAATGCATTCGGATTGACATTAACGTTTTCATTGCTAACAGCCATGTGAAAGTGTGTTATCTGGATTAAATTGTTTTGCATCTCCGTATCCATAGCGGCGTGCTTTATATGAAGCATATTTGGACATAATGGTTTCAGCAGACCAGAAAACCATCCATCCATCAAAGATATGCATACTCAAAACAGTAAGTAAGTTATATGTAGGTAGTTATAAGTTATATGACTGACACGAGAAAGATATGAAATTCTATTCATCAGATAAACAGCCTGCGCTGGCTGTGAATTAAAACTCGATTGAAATTTCCCTTTTGTTAAATGAACAGACAGATTTCAATATTTTCTTCTCGTAGGTACATCATTTTCGATGGTAATTTTCTCGTAACGCTGTACCATAAATCATCGAGACAGTCAGTTCACTTAGCGGCATCGGTATTAAGTGAAATCGGACACAATACATCTCTTTCGTACAAACAATGGGTTGAATGCGCAAGATCACTGGTAATTTTTCTGTCAGCGCCCGCCAATCCGTTCCTTTTACGGTTTTTGACGTACGTCATTTTACCGTTCCCCATGAATATAGAGATATACGAATGACGGATCGGGTAAGCAAAGGTCACCGTGATTATTTTAATCGAGACATTTATCTCGATCTTTATTGTTTCTGAGTTCCGTGATACCACCGCGACGTCTTAATCGGTTGGCCATTTCGGATGCGTCATGTTGAATTTGGATGGGAAAGTGAAGGATAACAAAGATTTGGTTTGCAGATGTCAAGTCAATTATGCTGATCCCGGCAGGCAAAAATATCAATTGTGAAAATGTATTCTGAATCAACTTACTGAATCGATTTTTCTTATACGTTGTTTTTTTTTGTCTTAATTTTAATTTCTTTTTAATAATGACCGAACAACTTTGTTATTTTGTTTACGCGAACTACATTTTTATGGCAAGTCTCACAATATTTTTGTCAGCTTGTCATCATTACAAAACTTTCGTTCCAACCTAAGATAAATCTAATGCTACCCATTCTGACAACACATTCGAATAGATTAGTACTTACAAAATATTATTCAACCAATTTAGCATGACAATAAATCGGCACAATCGAAAGTGAACGGTGCAAGTCGTTTGTAAACTATCGATGATCGATACACCTACATCACTGGGTTTGTTTTGTCGAGTTTGATGTTTGTGCACAACCGTCATTGATGTGTGACAGCCGGCGTGGGAGGCCAGTAATCGATATTAGATAATCGCATTAGGTTTACAAATGTAAGTTTAATATCGCTCGGTTGAGTCATTTTCGATTGCGGTGTTACGTCACTACTTGACGTTGGCTCGTTTTAGACGGGAATGACGTAGAACGACGAAGAGAACTTCTATTTTGAATGATTTTTAACAGCTGTTGTATATTCATTTTTCGGAATAGGTATTCAAAATAAGTCGATATTATATTTATACTACGGTTGTTAGCAGAGTGCTCGTGACGTAGCAGTCTGGTCTAATCTAGTAACTTTAACCATTGGTTGCGTTAACTAGCGGGTTTTCAGTCCATAAGCTCTTGAAAAAGTGACAGTTAACTACTTTATTCGGTACTAAGTTAACCACGGATTAAATAAACTAGACCAAAATCATCCATAATAAATATATTAAAATCATATATTGTCCAATGTTAACCGAGGTTATCATTTTGATGGGTGACTGCTATTTTATGTTTAAAACCTTGCCTGTTAACTTACTTACTCAATCGAATTATAATTTTTATTATGCTAACAAAGGCACAAAGGCAAAGGTTTTTTAACATAAAATGTGTATCACAAAGTATGTTACAAAAAAGTATGTTATTTAACATACTTTTTATTTACGGTTTACTTACTTACTTCGTACTTTTGTTATGTCTAGTACTTTCTAGCTATATTTTTACTAACTGACCTGTCATTCCCAAGCATTTATGCATAGTGGCATTTACGATATATCATAAATCCTAAATCTGCACATCACCTTACCAAATCTTGAAAGAGCCTCGTTAGCTTTATAAAATGTTAAGTGGCTCTTATTGCACGAACTCACTTGAAATTGTAAATTATTCATTGTTTGCATAACTGAGTGAAAGGATAAGATGGTAAGCAATAAAGCAAACAAATTAGAACAAAACAAAGCATTGTCTGCCGTATCGGACCCGGTAGCCTAATCGCGGCACGAATCCTGTCGCAAGCTTTACGACCCTAAGATCTGAAAGCTTAGCACTAGTTCTAAACTGTTCACCAGGATTCCAGACACAAATCAAAAAGAGTATAAAAGAGTTGTAGAGTTCTTTGTGATAGAGTTCGTCCGGGGAAGAACTACCATCATATTATTTTCTGCAGACAAGCAGTAATGCTCGCATTGTGTTCCGGTTCGAAGGTATGGTTTCCGGTAAAATTACTGGTACATGAGACTTTTAATCTAAGTCTGAGGGTGGCAATGCGCAAGTAATACCTCTTAAATCGCAAGTGTTCATAGGCTACGGTAACCGCTTACCATTAGGTGGGCCGTAAACTTGGTTAGGTTAATGGTTACTAATGTTACCATTTAAGTATGAAAAAAAAAGCTACTTGGTAACATAACACACTGTATACAACTACCTTCTGACTTTAAAACACATAAAACTGAACAAACAAATATAAAACAACAGAATTCCCGTGGAAGTAAAAGCCCTAATCGCCAAACCAAAACGCAACGATAGCGCGATCTAGAACCTGACAGACTTAATTAGCGCAACCTAGTTATAGTTCGCACAGCGGATCTAGGCTTCCGTGAAGTTAGCCGTTTGTGATGCGCAAAGACAATTTAGTTTGAAAAAGCTCCATTGCGCATCGAAACGGCTAATTTCACGACGGCCGAGATCCGTTGTGAGAACTATACAAATTTTGAAGTAAAGCTCTCATTTTGACAATATTATTGGCAAAAACTTGTGCGAAAGCAATCGCCTTTCGAATCTTTATGATTTACTGCTGGATTCCTGTTGCACACAATGGCTTCTCGATGGTTCCTCCTATCTAGCTCATGTGGACAACAGCTAAATTATTCGCATTCAAACATATAGTAGTAGTGGATGTGGTCAAAATAGTTATTGAATTTATTTAAAAAAAAACACAACATACTGCCAACAGCTACACCAACAGTAGGTACCCGATATTTTTATTGTTAACTATAAATATTAGCGGAGAATTTAAACAGCTCAATCGAGCCCCAAATTATTACTCTGTGCCCAAACTAAGCAAAATACAATGGCATCCATCGTAATACATAGAAACACAAAAAACAAGTATTTGCAGATTATGCAAACATTTGTCCCTCAGCGGGCATCAAACCTGTGATCTCTCTTCTCAACATCGCCCATCACGCCGCCACACTATAATCATATATAACTTATATAAAACTCAAGAAATATTCAAGTTAATACAAAAAAGTTAGATTCCGATAAGCAAAATAAGTCTTTATAAGTCTGCCCACTGTGCTCAAATTTTAAGTCAAAGTGTCAAACTAATTTCGTGATGTAAATAATATGAAGTTTACAAGCTGCTCTGTGGGACTGTGGAGCCACGCGAAATGGACACAATGTTAATTTGTTGCGCTTTTAATCGTTTCTCTCTAGACCACACGGTAGCTGGAAGCAATAAAACCAGCTTTTGGATGAGGTCAAAAATGTTAATGATCGCAAAAATGTCTGCCAGTTTTTGTACGAATATTATAAGTAGTTAGGTATATTATATTAAGAGAGAATCGAGCACATCTCAGGGGCTATGGTACTTTATTTTAAAGGTATTTAGCAATGTAGAAGGAATAAATGAATATTAGAAAGGTATTTAGTAATGATTTTAATTTACCAAAATCATAAGAACTACTTTCAATCGTTTTTAGTTGAAAATCATTATAATTATTCGTTATTCTCTTCGTTTTTGCGAAAAAATTAATAAAATAACTTGGACTATTCTGAGATATGCCAGCTAAGTTACCGATATAACCTTTTCAATGCCCAGTTTTTTGACCCATAGATAAATCACAAGAACTACTCGTACTTTGATCGTTTTTTGCTGTAAATTATCATAATTATTTGCATTTTGGTCTAGTAGAGCACCGGTGGTCTAGTGGTAGTGACCCCGCCTTCCGATCCTAAGGTCGTGGGTTCAAATCCGGTCGTGCACCAATGGATTTTTCTGTCCGAAAAATTTATGCGCGCAATGCCAGTGCTCTCATACGGTGAAGAAAAACATCGTAAGGAAACCGGCATGTCCAAGAACTAAAAATTCGAAAGACATGTGCCATCCACCAATCCGCATAGGGTTCGCGTGGTGGATTAAGACCCAATCACTCTCGCCTGAGAGTAGGCCAGTGTCCCAGCAGTGGTAACATTAGAAAGCTGTCATGATGATTTGCATTTTATTCCTTTCTTAAAAAATAACATAGACTACTTCTGAATTATGCCAGTTAAATTACCCGAAAAAATATTTGCAGACCATGCATCTTCGGGGATCGAACCCGAAAGCTCTCGCTACTCAAACCGGGCACACACCCAACACGCCATCGAGGTCGTCAATTAAAAAACTCTTTGTGTCGTAGTCTACGAGTACTACTAATTGAGAGTAATTTAAGAGTAGTAGAGTTATTTGTGATAGAACACGTCCGGGGAAGCACTACCACCATACCTTTTTCTGCCGCAAAGCAGTAATGCTCTCATTGCTGTGTTCCGGTGTGAAGTGTATGGTTTCCGGTGAAATTACTGGCACCTGAGGCTTTCGATCTATGCCTCAAGGGGGCAACCCGCGAGTGATACCTCTGGAATTGCAAGCGTACGTAGGCTGCGGTAACCGCTTACCATCTTGTGGGCCGTACGCTTGGTTGCCACTTCAGTTGTATAAAAAAAAAAGTAATTACTACTCGTAGCTAGCAAAGACGGATTCACACAACTGCAAACCATCTTCTCGATTGTAAGTGTAACTTTGCATGGTCTAATTCTATCTAGATCAAAAATTAAGAGCGTAAAAACAAGGCTAACTGCACTGAACTTGCGGACCGCCCGGCAACAGCTAAATCACAAACTCGTCTAGACTTCCCTCCCGCCCACTTTCTATCGAACGTGTCAAAGCATAAATCGCGTTGCATCATCCAATTTCGTACAGTAATTAAACTGTCCGAAGCGAAATTATGTTGCTATTTTATTAAATAACACCCATCACGTACTTACTTCCATTTATTGAGGTGACCCCATAAACAGAAAAAGTAAGAACTAGGGCGCTTTTATGATGACTGTGAGTGTGTTCGTATGGTTCAGTGGCCAACTCTGGTGACAGAGTTTCCTCCTCTGTCATGGCTTAACTACTTTGAAAAAGCCGACCGACTGCTTAACGTGCCCTCCAAAGCACGGGATCCCTCAGTTGATTTTACCACTGGCGGTCACTCATCCAAATGATGACTACGCGGAACTTACAACTTAAGCATTTACGTCAAGAGCGCTCCATGCTTTTTTTCGGGTCTGTGCGTTGTTTTATATTCTTTGTATGCATACAAAAAAAAAAAAAAAAAAACTGTCGGTTATCTGGTTCCCATAGATTTATTTATATTATATTACTTATATTGACAAATAGTAATATTATTGTTAGTATTTAACAAAATAAAATATGTACCTACATATTACATTACATTACAAAATATACAAAATACATATGAAACAGTTGAGCCATCTAAAGACCGTTACAAACGACCTATAGATAGCTCAACTGATCCAAATCACTACCAGTCGGAAGCGTTCCCAACATGCTGGCTGCATTGCCACGTTGAATGGCAATGCTGATACGTTGAGCCAGATATGAACCAGCCTTTGGATCACGCGTCGCTTCGACCAGACGCCCGGAAAGAATTTTGAAAACGCGGAGAGCCCCGGTACCCCACGGACCCAGGGTCTCCACTCCAAAAGGCTCAAATATGTAGGCTCTATCTAGGCCAGCATATTTGCGCCTTTTGGTGTTCTCCGCACAATCTGCCGCCGCGCCAGCCCTAACTGATGTCCCCGACAGATGTGATGCGGCTAAGGTGTCGACGCGTGTCGCGTCCCACACCAAAGGCCTACCCATCTCCCAAGGGACAAGAGTCATACCGTCAGGCCGTTTGCCATCATCACGCACCAAACCGTTCGGTTCCAGAACGGCTGGTACGTTAACACTAACAAACGCCCGACGAATCATATCATTAAGACTGGCGTGTCGGTAGATCCTACCGGCGGCCCTGGTGCACGACAATCAGCGGTGACCAAGCTGGTCGACCGCCGTACCGCATTGGCACTGATGCGGAGCGAAGCACTGCGCACCCAACCGCAGACTAGTTGCAAGACGGAATGTTGTATTGTTCATTAAAGTTCAAATATTGTGAGATGGAAGTGCTTGCAGCCAATGTCCTGACTCAAATTTTGCACGAAAAGCTCGCACTTCGAATAAACCTAACCTAACCTAACCCTATTTGCCTAAATTCATCAGTAATGAGTTTTAGATCGCCAAAAACAGTGTCCACATCTCCACCTAAAGTTCCGTCATCCAAATACCAAACATTTAGCTTATATTGGAAACGTTGAATATATTTAAACTTATATTTACACTAAGCTTTACTTAGTTTGAGGTTTAAAAATGTCCGCGAGTATTTTTAAATGCGGATCGATGGATAGCACATGCCTTTCGATTTTGTGGAGAAGCCGGTTTCCTCACGATATCCTTCACCGTTTGAGAGTACTGGCATTGCGCACATACATGTTCGAGTGGAAATCCTCATTACTGCACATCCGGTATCGAACCAACGGCCGATTAGTTCGGCAAGATCGGAAGACGGACTTCACTAGACCAGCAGTGGTCACTACACGCATACAAATGTATAATTTTATCACTACAATTATGTACTTGGCTCTATCTTAATTGTTATATCAAGTTTAAGCAGGCCATTATGCCTGACATTGCAAATGCTTTCTCTAAGAAATAACTGTCCAAATCGTTCCATTTCCTTTCTTCCGACGTTGATTTTTGTAAACATTATAATTAGCTATGAACTCGAGCCTGTAATTTCTTTAATGATAGTCTCTGTGGTCGATATGACACTCATTTATTTTTATTTTGACTGTTACATAACCACTTTTTGTAGAGCTTTAGCTCAAAGTATGAATATACCCAGCAGAATATTCAATAGCTGGTGACATGGATTTTATTGCTGGTGGTATCTACGTAAAGTTAATAACAAAGCATACTTACCGTATTTTAGGGCCTGAACACATAAACGCGATGCAACGTCACACCGTATCTGAGATGCCTTCGGTTATGATTATTTTTATTACTTTAGAACTGTGTAAAATATCTTCAAGTCAGTTCGATAAAACTGAGGTACAAAAAGCTAAACAGAGTACACTTATTCATTTTAAATATAAAAATAGCAGAATACTAGTTATGCAAACTTGCCAAAGAGTATCTTGAAACAGATCCATAAACAAATGTTGTTATTGCATTGCAATGACTCGACGCATTGAAAATACGCTGACAGGCTTTGAAAGTATAATGAGATAGATCCAGAATAGGCTTTACATACTAGAATAGCAGAAAGATTGCTATTTTTATTAAAATAAAAAAAATAATTAAGTGCGCGTGAGTCTACTAAATAACGATTTTATTCGCTTGCCGATTACGGGACGTGCTTACGTTGGTCGCGTCGTCACGTGATGGTTTACGGCTAGTCGATGGGGCGAGGCGAAGCCGTTCTAGAATTGATCCCATTCGTCTGGGTTAACAGTTAGCCAACAACAAATTGCGTAATAGCTCTACCGTATGATACAGAATAGCAAAATATGATGTAGAGGGAAGTATAAATTACTTATGTCCTTACCATTTCAGGATTAGGAATATACTATATATACGTGCAGTCGTTGATTGAAAGACAAACATCTTAACATCCGGATTTATAATTACAGTAGGATCATCATCATCATGACTGACCATAAGATGATTATAGAAATATATATATATACGAGTAAAGAATGGAATTCGTTGCCGGGGTCTGTTTTTCCGGACCAATACAATTTGGGAGTCTTTAAGGCTAGAGTGAACAGGTTCTTTCTAGGCAAGCGTGCTCCATCATCGACCACACCATCACTTACCATCAGGTGAGGTGGTGGTCAAACGCTTGACTATAATCAATAAAAAAAATAAAAAAATATTGCTGGACATAAAACCCAAAGAGCTGATGACAACCGATCTTGAGCCTTCACCATCCACCGACTTCTATGCTTTATTATGCGATGTGGCGCGGCGGGCGAAGATCCGCCTGTGACGCGGCTTTGATTCCCGCCTCTTAACAAATGTTTGTACGATTGCAGATCGTACAAATATTTGTTCCGAGTGTTCTGGGTATTTTCTATTTAAAATAAAAAATATATATGTATGTATTATATTGTATTAAGTATATATCAGTCATCTGTACCCATAACTCAAGCTCTGCTTAGCTTGGGGCTAGATGATGCTGTGTGGATTGTCCAGCATTATTTATTTATTATTTATTATAGACTACGTTTTCCAGTTTGCATTGCCATTCAAAAACCTTTATTTCATAGCGGCTATCGTTTCTACGATTATATCAGTTGGTCTTTCCAAATTGACAAACTTCGATGATAAATCTTCGGTTTTGGGCGCTGTCGTAACTTCATTGTCTTTGAGTTTAAATTCCCAGAGATTACGAATTCACATTAGACCAAAAGCAGACGTAGTCATTACAAATTAACTGTAACAAACGTAGACAACCGCGGCGGGCGTCACTTTAAATCACTCAGCACATCCAACAATGGGTTTTGACGATCATAAATAATAAATAACGCTTGCTTTCTACACTACTTCGTCATCTATTATTAAGCTTGTATTACATTAGCATTAGTCGTGAGATTCTTCACTTTCACTAGTTTTTGGTGGGGATTATGCAATTTGGGATCCAAGAAACTAGGTAGACGACAATAAACTCTTTTTCAAAGACTTTAATGAAGCTTACTATTATGTCACAGATCATCAAGTCATCATTGAAACCTCATAAAAATGAAGTGTAATGTGTTCATTATTTTGACAGCTACCTAGATAATATTGCATAAGTATTTATCTAACTTAAAGTTGGAAACCCACACTATCTGTATTTATTTTTAAGAGTAGCACAAGGGTTGTCTCTCGGCTTTCTAATTTATATTCTGTATAGCTATAACAATCTCTATTATCGCTAATAGATACATTTAAGTGTTCTACAACTAATGTCTCACGAATAAAGTTGTTCTCACACAATTTGCTCTAGATACACAATTCTGCCTTATTTATTATAGCGATAACCGCTTCTATTGGTGGCGCTACATGCAATATAACGGAATAAAATTCCACTACAGCGCTTTCCTGTCGTGTTAGTGTCTTAGTTACACTAGATTGCTGGTTTATGGCCTTGTCATTGTGTCACTATACAAGAGACAGGGTTGCCAGTATATTTAGTTTTGAAATTGTACGTGTAGGAGATTGATATTTTGATAAAATATGGTCAACTAATGCATCGCCGGCGACTTTGTCTTTACTGAATTTTTCACATGCAAACTTCTTCTGGCAGCGTTTCTTAGTGGTAATTTGCATATTACAAGAAGCACACCCTGAAAAACCGTGAAATTTGTTGATCTCTAGGACTTCGTACTGTCTGTCAGTCAGTCGGTCAGAAAATTTTATATTTAGACATGAATTTGAATCACCTTATTCAATTGTGCCTTTCTAGGGATATTTAACTTCAAAGTACCACTGTATCATGTTTTTAGGGAAATCAATAAAGTTATGCAGAGTTATGAATTGCAACATTGTGTTTAAAATTCAAACTCAATGTGCAATGAAACTCACTACTTCTCCTTATCTTGCAAAACAATAATACGTCGCTTATACCCTTATCTAAGTATAGATAAGAGGCATAAATTATATGCCTCTGAGAATGATTAACACAGTGGCAAGTTTAGGTTGATGAGCCGATTTTTTTGAGATGTAATTACTGTAGAAACGGCTTTCTAAATTATAGTGCTTAGAGTTCGATGAGGTTTTGTTTTCTAACCTACTCAGTGATTCCGTATAAGAAAACATAACACACGCAACAGTCACATCCAGAGCTCACACTAGAATATCCTATGTTAAATTCAAAATTTGTGTAGGTGATACCACAAAACCCAGAGCCGGAACAAATATTTGCAAATAGTGCAACATTTGTCTCGCAGGATCAAACTGGCCTTAGTGGGATCCAAGGATTTCCAAATGTTTATTCTGTATATATTTTTCATTCTCCTACAATCTGTTTTCGAATGCGTCTCGGTTCATCAACCAAAATTGATGTTATTAATTTTATGTCGAAGGTGAAAAAAATTGCTCAGCTACTTCTGCGCTTACTCCATAGTTTACCAACAAGTGCCTCCGCGGTGCTAATTACTTCGCCGGTCAGTGTCAGTGAGATTGTCCAGCTGATTTGGGCATAGGGCTGCGAGCGGCCACACATCGTGTGATCGCAATCGGTAAGAGACCAATTATGGGAAATCCGAGAAAAATATCTCATTGATTTATTAAGATAATGGAGTGTTTATTGTTGTAATTAGTGACGAAACTGCTGTTTTGATTCGTATTTAAGTCTTAATCGAGGATCTGTTGTTGCGAAATAGCTTATAATCGATTCGGCTCGTCATTTTATAGCCTACTTATAATGTCATTATGATTATCAGTTTCTGAGATAATGATTAAAATATTTTGGTAAATGTTTATAATTAACCGTTGTAAAATTGTGCAGGATATGATTGTACATAGTTGGTTTTCTGTGAGTTTCGAGTAGTGGTTTTAGTAATTTGTCTAAGCTCTCATTCCTGATACATTCAGTGAGACATATAGACATTGGTCCTTTGAGGTTATAGAGTGGTTTATTTCTTCGAGCTAACTTATAATGATAACATAAAACACCAAGAACGTTAGACAACTTTGGTGAGATATTTTTAAAAGCATTTCTTACGGTAAGTGTGAAAGAACCAAGGGACCTTAAAAGAAACAACAAATTCCTCAATACGAGCGTGAAGTTAAGCTGGAAACAATTTAAAACAATAAGAATCGGAGATGGGGTGATAGGCCCACGCTGACATATCACGCGACCCCTGAGCGTGCAGTATCACGACTTGAGACCCAATTGTCGCATGATCCGCCAATTAAAGCGAATTTGCACTTAATTGTGTTAAATGTTGGGTAAGCTATCTAGCAGGGCACGAGAAAGGGGCTAATTTGCTTGTTCCAAGACGTTTATTTTTCAGCCTTTTACTTCTTGTTGATTCTAAAACTTTGCCTATCTTCCCTTATCAGTGGGTAATCTTTTGTATAAAATATTTTTTCTTATATACTATAATTTAACCACTGGCTTTTGTGCAATTGTTTCTCTGTCGATTTATATAAATAAAATAAATAGTTGTTTGAATAATATCTGGTGGTAGGACTCTTCAGCAATAGTCCGTCTTGGAGGTTACCACTGCAATGTCAGATATTCTACCTCCAAGCAGCAGTGTGCAAGCATTACTGTGTTTAGGTTTGAAGGGCACTGTAGCAAGTGAAATTACTGGGCGAATGAGACTTAACAATAATGTCTCGGGGTGATGAGATCAGTGCAGTGCCACGCAAACACTTAAAAACTTTTAAGTGTTTTGGGTGGCACTGCATCTGTAATAGTCAGGCGTGGTGCCTCACATCAGCTGGGCACCTTGATTGTTTTGTCACTTGCCGGCATAAAAAAAATTATATTATTAAGAAAATGTCGCCAAGTTTTATTTCATTTCAAAATGTAAGCCTTGGTGGTCGTCACGAAAGCTACTTTTTCCAATTCTATGAAAGCTCATACTCATCATATCTGAATTGATTACGTATCAATAGCCATTGTTCTTTTGTATAAAAATTATAATTGACATGAAGTATTTTCACTTTTCGGGTGGACGATGTTTCTGAAAATAAAAGCAGCTTTGTATGTTTTTTTACATATTATTATTATATTTCAGAGAGAGTATTTCTTGTGTTTTTTTTTTACATTTCTTGTATTTGTACATAGCTTGTTTTTTAAATGTCTTTTTTTTCTATGTTAAGCATATAGTTTGGTTTAGGAAATAATCAATTATGGTACTTTTGTGAAGCAATAAAGATTTTTCAAGAATTTTCAACTTTGCTCAGAATTAAGAAGTATTTCGGTCCTGGGCCTACGTTTGGGGCTTCTTCGAATTTAATAAATATAAAATGCAAAAACGGTTCTGTCTTCAGTTTATTGAAAAGAGGAATAACGAATGTATAGGTATAGTTACAAACCAAGTTCAGTGGAATGAGATTAATTATTATTGTTAATTTTTTCAACACAGAAATCCATATAACTATATTTCAGAGAGAACTTTACAATAATTAAGTATAAATTCTTTAGTCATTACTGTTGGTAGGTATGTACGAGTTGCGTAGTAAGTTATTATTCTGTTATTGTTGTTTGGCTCGCCCACGGATCGGAATGTAAACAATAAAAACTGAATTTACATAGCCACTAGTGTATTTGTATGCGTATTGTTTATACTATAACCAAATTGGGCTTCCATATTCCTGGTATGCAGTTTCGTTCACAGAAAATATTTATCCTCTTGATATTATTTCTGTAGCCAATTTTCGATCTTTTTAAGAATCGGATAAGATCTAGTTTGCCTTTTACTTGTTTTATTTTTTCAAACACTTAAATAGGGTGCAGTGTTTTGTGTGTTTTTTACAAAGCATATTGTGTTATTTACTTTTGGCTTGGTGCTGAATTCCAACGTGATCAATTGACCAAGTTAAAATCAAATTTGATGTAAAAATGTCTTTACCTACTACAACAAAACTTTGTAGTAGGTATTTTACATCAAAAATTATAAAAGGGAAAATATGTACGAGTATTTAAATTAATAACACTTTTGGCATGTAAGGCACTTAAAAATCATGTTCAGTTCAGCCTAAACACTGCCCCCGGCCGAAATCAGACTTATTTTAAATTAAATTAAATTTAAATTGATTCCCTTACAGTTACAAGTTTACAACTACATTAGTTAAGTTAATATGAATGAAAGTAAGTTTAATATGAATCACAGTGGCCAAATCTGATGACGGAGTTATGATGATATGATGATGAATAACAACTACACTTAATTTAATTTATGTGCACACCAAACGTTAAAAGAAATTTGAAAGATGTGTGCCATCTTCTAATCATTCATTAGGTCCGCATGGTGAATTAGGACTCAATCACTCTCGATCGAAAGTAGGCCAGTGTCCCAAACGGTCCCAATGTTGGGAACGTTTAAAAAGCTATGATGTTATAGTGTTTTCACAGCTGGCCTAAGCAATTTTCATGACTTATTGAGATTGTATGAAGCAATCTTTGCAAGCGGAAAATTGAATAAGAGCCTATTAAAATTGATTACTCATTGAATATTCTAAAAGTTAATTACCAAGCTCTATTGATGTCACAATTAATCATTAATTTATAATTAATTATGGCTTAAAATTTTAATTGGAATCGGTTATCTAATAAGTGACATAACAAAATGATCGTGATATTGAATTTGTAATTAATAATTTAAAAGTCAGTGAGCATACTGAACAAATATTGCAACTGACATTTTGGTGAAATGTCAAAAAAAGTCATCATGGTCACACACACGAGTAAAAATGGTTTTTAATTTTAACTCTTTAAAACATCTTAGATAGATTATAATTATAATATAGATAGATAGGTATATAGATCTTATAAGCTTCGTTATAAAAAACTGCGCTTCTAACTTAAAACATCTGGTAAATGCATCCCAGATGTTTCGATGCCAGGATATTGTTTAGAAAATATTTTTCATTTTAATAAAACCGTGTTTTGTTGTTTGTTTCAGGTATGAGTCGCTTTCACTATCACATAAGTTAGTAAGTACCGTATTAGATTAAGTATAGGGTGAAGCAAGCGAATTTTATAAATTTTCTAAACGCAGTTTTGTTTATTAAAAAAAAAAGTAAAATAGTCTTCTTAGAGATTTAAAGTAGTTTCCCTTCAGGGCTAATTCATTTTTCTCACCCTGTATATCGACGTAACGTTAAATCCAGCCCAACGATAAAATAACGATAGCTCTTAGCGCTGAACTCGTTCCATACATTATTTCGCTCCCATTAATTTACTGAGTCACTCGTATCAAGTTCTCTGGGTAAAGTGAAACTTGTTTTATGCCTTTGTTAAGGGTTCGATTCCCGCGTCGTGTCGTCTTGTCGTGTCGGACGATACCAGGCGGATTGTAAATAAATTACATTGGACGTCGACACCTCGACTACAATGGAAAAGAGAAAGTCTAAGGGAAGTTATTGGCCGAACGGACAATTGAAAATGATAAAAATTCGCAGATAATGTTCCCTGCGTTTGCTCATTATTTTAACAAAGTATAAGCTATGCATGAAAACAACATCACATATACAAATTGACTAGAATTCTTCCTTTACGAGAATCATTCATCACTTTACATTTCATATGTATCAAAAAAATCAAATCTGTTATTGCACGATTAAGCATTGACTTGTTTACATAACCATCATGTTGAATACTTGAGGAAAACCCCGCGACTTTGTCTGCATTGAGTTTATTTACAAAAACTTCATCATCTTGCGTCTTTTCGGAGTTGAACTTCGTAAATTCGTTTTTTAGTGCTTCTTTGTTGCTTTCTTATTACACGTAAAAAAAAAAAAAAATTAAAATGTTAGGTCTCTAATGACATACCGGCGCGCAGCGGTTTGGCTGTGCGTCTAAAGTCAGTCAGTCAATATTAGTAACATCATCATCATTATCATCATTGGCCTTTAAGTCTATTTCAAACGGTTTATTTTTAAAAACGGGATATTTACCATGATTTGTGAGTTTTATTGATTCCTGATATTTCGGTTACATGCACCATGATCACGGGAGAATCCCCCCGTGATCATGGTGCCACAAATCATGGTAAATATTCCGTTATTAGTGAAAATTATGATAATAAGCATAATGTTTTCAACACTGTCTATCTGAGATTGCACTTTTTCTGGTGGCTAAACAAACCGATACTGGAGCGGACAGAACGGCTACAGTTGTTGCAAACAAAAGAACTCACTTATACGTTGTTATATTATTTAAAAATGAAATCAGCTGCCCATTACCTAATCTTAAGAGGCAACTTAGAAACCTTTTACCTAATCAAGCAACCTATCTAAGATGCAACCGCTTAGATAAAAGCCCAATTAATTAGAATGCTCATCACTCATTCTCACCACATTGACTTTGATAATCTATAAATCGGTAGCCGCTCATCATGGGAACTGCTTTTAAAGGTAGCATAAAGGATGAGAATAATTAAGGTTGTAAAGCGGAAATCAATAAATGTTCTGTTTTACTAGAGTTACCAACAAGTCACTTACAAGAGGAAGTAGTAACGAGTGCAAATTCTTAGAGCGTATAGCATTCTTCGGTGTTCTTAAGATGTTCATAATAAGCTTTAGAGTTGGCACTGGCTTCCTCTTCACAGCATTTAGCATTTGACGGTCTAGCGTGATTAATAGCTAGAATCTTGTGACCAAGTCTTCTAGATTCCGTGTAATTGTATCGGTTTTCTTGTTTCAATTAACGGCAATCTTGGCTACACATTTTTTGGCATTATTCATTATTATAATAAAATGCAAACATAGAAAAAGATCCTACCTAGCTGTGCCCCATGGTTTTGCATTTGATATGTTATCCACAAAAACAGTCAGTTTTTTTAGGGATAAAAAGTACTTTGCTTAATTATGAGCTATTTCATTGTGTGCTTCATAAATGCTTATAAATTGGTTGAATAAATTTATTTTATTTCTTTCTTTAATTTCAGATTGCAATCTATCTTTGTGCCCAATTTCATTCAGATCTGTTCAGCCGTCCTTGCGTTATTGTGTAACAGACTATCTACTACTAGATCCATCCATCTAAACATTCGCATTTATAATATTAGTGTCAGGAAGATTTATTTGTCGATTTATCTTGAAACCTCCGTTCAAGATTGGATAATATTTGATGGTTTCCACATTTAAGAATAACGTTCTTAACATTATTTTTAGACATTATTTTTATATCTGATACAAAAAACTATAGTAGAATAGGATCAAAGGATATAAATATAAGAGGATTCCAAGGATATGAAAAGTCTTCACAAGTAGATAATAATCACAAATTTATGAAAGCAGATAGCAATAGAAAGGCACTCTTCCCAAAGCCCTCGAGGTGTAGGCAGTCGGTGCAATAATTATTCAAATAAGGTCGCTGCATATCGTCGTACCGGAGTACCGTTGCGGCTACGTGATCCTAGCTAGCACCATTATGCTCACTCGTCATTATCCATGCACCCATTAACTTTTCTTCAGGATGTGGCACACTTTCCAATTTCAATGCACAATACAATCTGAGCCTTTTATAGTTCGTAAATACCATAATTTCCAGTGATTATCGTTCGTTATATTCAATTCTACTATTCTCACGAGAACTAAACGTTAATTTGTCCCGTAAAAGGCGTGAATGACAGAAAAAGCGGTCAAATTCCTACAGCTCTCGATGCAACCGGCTTTTTCTCGGGGTGGAAATATGTGGATTGTGCGGGGTTGGGGGTGTTGAGGCGATGGAGACGCGATAGGGTCGAGGAAGATGGGCTGCGGCTGGCGAGCGCGGGCCTGCTGCGTCAGTCGCGCTGTGCCCCGTGCGTGCACCGATCGTGGAGGGGTCTCGTCACGTCGCTCTATCGCTGTTATTCGCGTGTTTCCGTCGAAAGCGCACGTGTCGCCGGCGTCAAACACTTATAGCAACCGTACACCTGTGACTAAACAAATATTTAACGTGATGTTCATGGTTTGTGCACGATATTGTGATTGGTGCTTAGTTTGAATCTGTGTTTGGTGTTTCGCTTCACAAACTTATGTTCTGAAGTGTTCCCAATTTCGGCGACAGCCAGGGCGCTCTTCGATAGTTGGATGAACGCCAGCTCTGGTGCTAAGGTGAGCGAAATTATCAACCACCTTGGTATTTGCAAAGTATTTATGAAAGACGTAAACTTTGGAATATTTATTGTTATCGCCGTCACCCGGCTTATCTGACGCCTGTTCAGTTTTAATAATAACATTTGGCTTGCTACCCAGCTTAAATTTATAAAATCGCAATTGTTAAAACTCACAAATATTTGAAATTTTAAGATACCTTAAAACTTTTGTTGTTCGTATCAGTAATTTACTGATAGTTTCGCAATGCTGTACCCAGCTGTATCACAACATCGTGCCGTGGGCCATTGTTGTAATGACTGTTTAATTGACTACACATGTTTTCAGTCACCCGGCTTGCGTCTGGCATAATGGCTCTATTGAATACTCTTGCCTTGTCTTTACAAATATAAACAGTCACGATTCTCATAACAATCAATTTTCTATCAATAGATAACACTGTGTAAGATTTTAAATAGCAATCTATAACTTGTAAAAACATTTTAGCTGTCAAATTGTCAAAAAATTCCATACTATTATGTTTATCGTTGTTATTGCGAAGTACATAGCGTTAGTTATCAGTCGTGTTATCTTGTACTTTTCAAGGGTAATCATGGAATTGAAGATAATATCCGCAGTGAACGTAAGCTGAATAACAAGTTTCATAAAGTACGCTTCAACCAATGCTTCAACGGACACTCTTGTAATATTTTATCAGTAGGAGCTTCTTATAATTCATTTTTTCTATGTTTGACCTTCTGAAATTAGTTCTTAACTCGTTCTGGTAGGTACCTACTTTAAATTGATAATATTTTTATGACTAATTATACCTTATTTCTCGAGAGCCCTTACTGAGAGTAATTATAAAAGACGTCACAATAAATGATATGGGTCCAGACAGAGCGGCGCGGTTCGATATTTCTCTAAGTGTCTTTATAACCTCTGTCTTCTGTTTTTAAAGTATGGGCAGTACGGGTAGAGATTTGCAAAATTGTACCTACGCCAAATTGTGCCGTAACTAGTGTAATACAATTTACAAGCTATAAAACACACAACCTACCCTCATATTATTTCAGTAAACATTGCATTATTCGATCTTTTATGTCTTATTTATCATCATCTGCAATAATCTTGATAGTACAAAGATAAGGAGCAAACAGTACAGCGCAATACGTGACTAAGCAACGCTCTTTTACCACTCGCGTCACGTCTGACATACTCAAAGAGCCTCCTTTCTGTTGCTGGTTCATAAAGCAAGTAGTAGGTTTGCTAATTTCCATTTAATAAGTTTGTTTTGATGTTCATTCGTTTTGTATTTTTTCCTAGACCGATTTTCCAAAAACAACTTAATACTGTACAATATCTCTAACAAACTGTCTAGAAATACTAAGCTGGGTACTAAGCTGTATAATATCCCTTGTTATTATCATTGTAGTAAAACAACGTCATATTATAAATAAGCCACTTGAACATGTTTAAAACAAAGAATTTTTAACAAACAACTTAGCGCTACTAAACACCGTTATAAGTCTGAATAATGGTTCTCTTACGATCTGTTTCGATATTCAATGAGCGATTACGATAAACTCTGAACGCTTCATCTATCCCGTCATTACAGAGCATTGCCAAATGCCGAAGCAACTGTAAACAGATACGCATTTCCTCTAGCTCAATGGCCGTACCGCTCGAGTGGTTAGCTGACTCAGGTACTCCAAATTCGACCTACTCGAAATAGACGGTTGTCTACCCCTGTTTTCTTTTATTCTTTTATAATAAATCGTCACTCATTCAATTCGCAATGTTGGCCTTCCGCCAGAGCTCTCAGAGGTTTGGCTCGATCCTGTGCTATAGTAGCACCGTATTCGCGGAATGGGTTCATTTGTTCGACCTAATACTTTAGGTTTACTTGGTAGAGATTCCGCGAGACTGCAGTAACGTTACATCATATGCAGCGTCGAAAATAGTTCGAGTTTTCCGTATTGGGTGGATTATTTCGATTCCAGACGTCGCGTCGGTTGGCGTCGTTGGCCGGTCAGTTCGCAGCCCGTAGTCGCTCGAACTGAATATAGTTTTACGAGTGCTCCTGCTCTGCCGCGAAGCCAGCTCACATCAAAAGCGACCAACTCATTGTTACGTGTTTATTATTAGTTTCCATGAACGGTTTACGTTACAGTTGCGTATGTTGGTTCTCATTTTTCGTAACCTTGGCTGCTTCTGTTTTGAAGGCGCAATCATTCAGTGATATGTTATTATTTTTCTTTTCGATAATCGTCATAATATCTCAGTGGCTTTTGTTTCGGTATACCAATATTGACTACAGATAAGGAGTAAGTAACACCTCGTGAATAAGGATACACAACGGTGTCAATAGGACAACCGGCTGTGAACAAAGTACGAAATAATGCTAACTTATTCATGTGGTGTCTTTTAAAAGTTGACCGATCCCCGTCGACCGGTCCCGTGACCCGTTCGACAAATCGAACTAATTAGTTACCGATTCGGTTTCACTTTTCGATCCTGAATCGAATTGGAAAAGTAGAACCGTAACCAGCCTTGGCTCCGATTTCGGTGGATCCGGTCACGCTGATTAATCGATCCAGTTCGAGTGTTTTTATTCGCAACATTCAATTAAATCGTCCGCCAGCTGAATGATTTTATGACTCATTTGTCTCTGAAGATTTAATTTTCGCAAATATTGGTTAAGAGGTCGGGTATCGGTAAACCAACGTTTCCGACGGCAAAGTCACACAACCGATCCCACTGGCTTATGAATAAATGCAAGTAAAATTTTATTGTTGCATTGACACCAATATGTCATGGGCCCTACAGGCCGGACGGAAAAAAGTTAAAGATGTGTGAGGAGCTGATGAGGCTAGAAAATCGGAACATGGTGCTCCTTATAAGGATCGCTGACAGGTTCTTAAAGATTGTCGAAGTCATCGAATAACGGTCCGATGTAAAAAAAGTTTCAGTATTTCGTTCCCGCGTAATTGGTGGGTCGCATTCGGAATGCGGCCCAACGAAGATGTGTCCCAAAAGGAAAGATGGACAGCCGTAAACGGTGAAGCGGATGCCTACATTAAAATAGAATGCCGACTCGCCGAGGATAAGGAAAAATGCATTTTACAATAATATTTTTCATTTCACGTATTGGAAGAATATAATTCGTGTAAGATTATCGGTATGCGACAAATTTCGTATTTCACAGTTGTTATCTGTAATTAGCGGGATAAAAATGTAATTATTCCACTTATGTATAGCACCTTTCGAGTGTTGAGATGACATTTAACGCTATTTACAATCTGGGTTCAATTATTCACACTTTTATGGCAATTATTTAATATTCCGGTTTGGTTTTAATATGTTGAGTCGAGTTAAAGAGGCGTGATAATGCATATAAATTGTGTCATGTAGACTTGTTTAGACGTAATACGTTTGAGGTGGTTAATGTGTTTAAGTGATGTAACGGTACTCTCCAATCATGGCATTATCCCTACACTTTAGTGACTACGGTAGGTGGTTTGAGGTAACGGCTGACATAGCCCCTAGAGAATGTATGTTAAACACTTTTAGACCACTTCCGAGAATGACCGCGATATATTACCCTGATTTTCTTAAAACAGCTTTTAAGCACGTTTTATGTTTTATGGGTTTTTTATTTGGTTGTACAACTACGTGTTATCGAAGCACTCGGTGAGTGTATACTGTTATTATTTCCGGTTAACCTTGAAAGTATTTATATTTTTTATTTTATTATTTTTATAAAAATATAATATTTTTTTTCATCAACACTGAAGATTATTATGTGCAAAGAGGTGTGTTAACAAAATAACCACGCGTACTAGATGAAGTTATTTTGACACGGTTCCATTGGTTAAATTTTCCATCTCATGTAGATAGGTGCTAGTACTTATTCATAGTGAAACCATCATGCGTGAGTGACTTTCATCTTCTCATGCGATCAATCATCACAAAAAGCTTGTCAATGAACCAATTTACATCAAGCTGTCGGTTTCTACGCCTACTCCATGTTACTTTCGTTTTTATCTTTTGTCTAACTAGTATAGAAATACGAGTAACATAGGTATAGTCGTAGGTCATCAGTCAGGATAAAAGATGAAGAATTTTATCTTGGAGCAAAATTTAGATGGATGGCGTTGTGTGGTATGCACCTATATTTATTTATGTAATTACTTATCTTAGAGCAAAACACTAGAGTTAGATGGATGGATGGCGCTGTGTGGATCATCCACAAATATTTATTTATTTATTTACTTATTCATTATTTTTATTAGATTTTTATTAGGATATTTTGTCGTGCTTTTAAGCGGGCGAGTATGTTCGTGATTTCAAATCATGTGACGATTAATGGTGGTTCTCTACGGAAATGGAAAGGGAATCTGGACTAGAGATTATGAGAGACACGATTATCAATTGCTAAATTAGGATTGCCGCCCACTGGCGCGGCGGTTCGCGCAACATAAGTAAAATTGCTAGGAAACATGCAAAAAACTATCGTATAGCTTGTATTTGCTAGGGATTATTTTGAAAAACTTCTTGATCTAATAATAATCATGTTGGGAACGCTTCCGTCTGGTAGTGATTTGGATCAGTTGAGCATAGTCATGGGTCGTTTGTAACGGTCTTTAGATGGCTCAACTGTTTCATATGTATTTTGTATATTAATATATAAAAAATAATAAGACAAAAAAAACAATAAACTATTATAGTTATTTATTTTATACAGAAAAATTATGGGCTAGCATTACAGTACATATCTAAACGTAGCTTTAATCTAGTTCCCTTTCTAAAGTTTATACCGCAAGCTTAGCATATATTTGAACAAGCAATGTATGCCTTGTATATGCCACGGTTTACCCAATGTAGGCAAGTATGTTTATAAATATTGATAATTGAAATGGAAAGCAGTATATTTTAGCATTTTGTCTTCCGCATAATTTACATCGGCACAAGCTATTTTCTTAACAAATGCAAATTATTTACGTTTCCGCCTTCATGCATTGCATAAGATTTGTATATAAAAACGTGTACCGTAACATAGTAATTAAAATTATATTACTTTCTGTTGAGAGTTTACCGTCTACCATAGGTATTGCGTCAAACAGGGTGAGCTCTAATAACTAGAATTACTAGAAACTTATGAATTAGGGTGGCCAGCTGGTCCCGACCGACATTGTACAAAATATTCCAACAGGCACATGCCGTTATCATTCGAAATTGCCGCGCGTCGTCACTTTGTACTATATGAATGAAATGAAATATAATTTGTTTATTTGACAAACACACAGAGAGAAGACAAAAAAAAAACAACAGACATAATAAAAAAGAAAAATAGATAGGTAAGTACATACTAGGATAAACAACTTATTAAGACGTAAATAAACTTACCTACTAACTGATGGAATGTGCAATACTGTGCCAATTAGTTTTCTGCTGTGTGTGGGTCAAACAGGCTCTGTCTCATCTTCAGCTGTGACACATACCTACACCGTGATGATGTGAAGCCGCACTGGTTTTCAGACAAAGCCTGTGCAAGGGGACCTCACTAAAAAACCAAAATCCCGACATTTTTAAATATAGTCCGTTTTTTGGTCTTCCGATCTTGCAACGAAAACTAGTCAGTAAGTCTTTTAAGCAAGACCAGCCGAGGGGCTCTAAGTGTTCATGGTAGGGGTACCATGAACACTTATGTTCATGGTAGGGGTACCATGAACACTTAGAGCGATTAAAATTAGGACCTGAACTGAATTGTCAAAAAATGTTGTACCATGAAATCAATAATTATTAAAGTCATGGTACAAAATTTTTTGACAATTCAGTTTAGATCCTAATTTGAATCGCTCTAAGAGTTCATGGTATGGGGGTTGGTTGAGAGAAGGATTTTTCATTATTCTGCACACATAACAAAAGTCTTCATCTAAAAAGCGGTCAATCTGTAACAACGAGCACTGGAATACCTTATATTTATATGTTTATTCTAATAATAAATTATATTTATTTATTATTAGATATAAACATATAAATATAAGAGTAGTAGAGTTCTTTCTGATAGAGCTCGTCCGGGGAAGGACTACCACCATACCTATTTCTGCCGCCAAGCAGTAATACTCACATTGCTGTGTTCCTGTTTGAAGGGTATGGTTTCCGGTGAAATTACAGGCACATGAGACTTTCCATCTAACGTCTCAGGGTGTTAACACGCAATCGATGTTGCATGCGTACATAGGCTACGGTAACCGCTGATCATCAAGTGGGCCGTACGCTTGGTTGCCACTTTAGTGGTATTAAAAAAAAAAATTTATTAGATATTATATTTATTTATTATTAGATATAAAAATAAAATAAACAGCTATCGATTACCTATCTTTATTCTACCCATTACTCTACCCATTCTATATGCAATGTACTGCTATCGAGCATTTCAATTGATGGCAGTTTTTAAGTAAAACTAACCATTCCGTACTAATATCTGTTCTGTGATTCCACCATCAGCTTAGTTACTGTTAATGCTTTAAGCATTCATAAAAAAACACATCGAAACGACTAGTTTTAAGCTGCCATCTCAGTTTCTCAGTAATAATATCTACGACAAAATTCTTTAAACTTTTCTCCGAGTATAGAGATCGATCTTATCTGGAGCAAGTTAAGCTGATTCCCATAAAAAGTAGCTCTACCAAGTCTTGAGGAAATCCTTATTTTCCTTTTATTGCCTTTAGTTGCAGCACCACTTTTCTTTTAGATCTGACCACTTTTTATGAGGAAATGTGCTAATTGGTAAATTATCGAGCTGTCACGTCCGTCTTGCATGCGTAACCATGTTTATGAGAAGCAATAATCATTACATTCGTTGCTTTAACATGGCTTGAGTTATGCCTGTTTGCAAGCTCTGTTTTGCTGATTAGTTTTCTGTTTTAAATTTAATATATTAACCTTATTTAGCGTTACGTGAAAACACCCGCTTTTAAAATGAATTAGTAACCTTTTATTCATAAAATAAAATTTAAATTATGAATTAACTAGTTTTATATTGATTACACGATACTTTCTTCACTTTGCAAGTAATTCTGTCATTGTAACCGTTGCGTGTTTTTCTTGCGTGACTTTGAACCTATGATGACCTTTTGGTGCGATTATAGCCACGAATGAAGGTCGAAAACGCGATCGATTTTTATAACACCTCTTTATCCTCAGCTTTGCAATCATTTCCTTTGAACCTACTTGTAGCTATAAAAAACTTTTCTCTGATGAGGTTAGCCATTATACTATTACATCATAATTTAATCATACTAATACTATAAATGCGAATGTTTGTTTAACATACATACTACAGACAAACTTTCGCAATTCAACCAACCAAGTTTCATCTAAATCCGTTCAGCCGTTCGAGCGTAAAGGAGTAGCAAACATAATGTTTATTTGTTACTGGACTGGACGGATTTTGATGAAATTTGAAATTCAGATTATTTCCTAAATTAATTTATAGGCTTTTTCACTGTTTCAAGATAAAAAGTATACATATTATCCCGAAGTAATAAGTGAAATATTCCCGCACGATGGGAAACATTAAGCGCATAAACTTGCAATTGCAAAACCGCGAAGCATGTGTAGTAATTTTATAATTCTCATAAATTAAGTACAGATTTAAATATTTATAAATTAAATATTCAATGAAACACAATACCCACGAATGCCTTGTTACACAAGCCAACTGCCGCATAGTCTTGTTCACGGGTTCCATAAAATACCCCGTCGTGATTCAATAGAGTCTTTATAACGCGACATAAAGAAGGTACATTTATAACAGCGGCACTTTCGCACGGCGCTGGGTCACGCGAGACTCGAACCCGCGACACGATTCGGATGACAATTAGATCGTTTTTGACAAGTAACATAGTTTTTTAGAGTCCGTCTTGGTGGGTACCACCGCAGTGTCAGATATTCTACCTCCAATCAGTAGTGTGCAAGCATTACTGTGTTTAGGTTTGAAGGGCACTGTAGCAAGTGAAATTACTGGGCGAAAGAGACAACAACAATGTCTAGGTGTGATTAGCGCAGTGCATTGTTACGCAAACACTTAAAAACTTTAAGCTTTGGGTGGCACTGCATCTGTACTAGTCAGGATTGGTGCTTAACATCAGGCGGGCGCCTTGATTGTCCAGCCACTTGCTGACATAAAAAAAATAAAAAAAATATAGATAGGTAAATAATTAATCACCTATCTAACTGTTACCGCTCAATCGTCGATAGACTCTCACTGAATCGATTAACCTTTATTATACATATATGCAACAGACTGTGAAGTACAAAGGTTGACGCTAAATAATGAAAGAATTAAAAGTAGTAGAGTTATTTAGGTAAATGGTTAAGGGGATTTCTGAACTTTTTTGAGATTTTATGTTCACAATCCCCCTGCCACTGCCCTGCCCCTGCCACTAAGCAGTAATGCTTGCATTGCTGTGTTACGGTTCAAAGGGTATGGTTTCCAGTAAAATTATAGGCAAATGATTTTACATCTCAGGGTGGCAACGTGCAAGTGATCTCTGATGTTGCAAGCGTACATAGGCTACTGTGACCAGTTACCATCAAGTAGGCCGTAAGCTTGGATGACACTTTAGTGGTAGGTAAAAAAAAAGAGCTTGGCACCAGATCAGCATGTAGTCGCCTCGCATTAGTGTGCGTTGCATACAGAATACTGAACCGCTTCAGTTGAGGTGATGTTGGTATGTTAACAAACCGATACGCCTGCGCCCACCTTAATAAAGACTTCATTAGCAAGCCCGTGAAAAACCTTGACATTCACCGTACTATAAAGAAACTCCCTTCTTCACATCCATTAGTGTATGTTTTCGTACCTAAAGAAGTCAGGTTTTAACGATAAAAATATTATAACATCCAAGACTTTCGTGAGGGCTTGGTAACAAACAATGGGACAACTGGTAGCGTTGACTAAAGATAAAGAAGAGGGTGTAGTCCAATATTATCGTTCAGGTAGCTCTTGTTGTTTTATAGATGAATATCTCTCATTTTGTTCTCTCTAACGCGGCCTCTTTCCTTTCCTTTCTTTCGATAATCATCATCATCATAATCAGCCAATAGACCTCTTATGCTGGACATTTGCCTTGCCACCTCTAAAGAGTGCCACGACGACCGATCTTGAGTCTTTACTATCCACTGACATCCTGCGACCGCTTTTGTCATCGGTTTATCGAGTGAGAGGCTTTCTCTTTCTCGTTTTTTTTTCGATTATAAATTTCGGCTTAAATTTTGGGTTATGCCCGTTCTAGTTTCCCTCTCGACATTGATTACCAAATAGTTATAATGCCTCCGATCGACAGAACAAAAGCCTGGGGCATAGTTTTTGACTGTAAACCAAAAGTGCATTTGTCTAATTCATCATTCAAATACTTTCTACGGCACATTTCGGAGTTTGGCCTCGACAGCATGGTATGTTTCACGGTCGTGTTCTTGTCAGATTGCAGATTATCTACGGTCGACCCAAAAAATTTCTGCCTGAAGCACGCGAAGGCTGTCCATATTCTGACACCATATCAATCATTCTATCAATCTTCACTGGCTTGAGCTGTTTGTTTAAAGACCTGTATTTTTAAAAAACCTCTGGCAACTTACAGAGTTGGGTTCCTTTTTATGTCAAGGTTACAGGGTCAGGTCTTTACCCATATGTTTTATCTGCATGTTGAGTCATAAAAGTAAGTGCTATTACAGTGTGTTTTACGTCGAGGATTTGTGGGAGCTTTTACGTCATAAATTCTATTTACACATATTAAAGACCGTAAAGAATTAGTTCTTTAGATGCTAACTTGTGATAGTTATCTTGTTCATCGTATATTAGGTTATTGTTGTATGATATTTCTCTATTATTTTATCAGTCATTGTTACGATCAAACGAATGTCAAGGAAATTTTGTACATGTGCTGAATGAGCGAAACAAATTGGTCACGACCAATTTGCATGTGTGACGCCAAATGTCTGTTTGATTGTTCATTCAACAAGCAATATTCTATCCGCGAATTATTAGTTACTTGCTATTAAATTACACTTATTATTTTCTGTGTGTACGTCTGTAATCTATAACATTGAAATACCACTAGTTGGGCCACCACACACCAGAGTTGGTCACTGATTCACACGAGCTTATACTTTGAATTGATTCCACATAAATTATTATGACTAACGTACGACATACGAAGGTACCTCTACTCTTCTATCATTATTTAATTTTCTCGTAGGTGTAAGATTTATTAGTCTCATCTCATTTATCTATCATTTATGTTTTTAAATTTGGTGTAATAATTACTGCTAAAGGAATTAACAGTCTTAACCTACAAAATAACTCATAGTAACCTAAATATTTACTATGTAAATTTTTAATCATAAATTGATTAGTGACCTCCCCCGGCTTTGCACGAATGCAGTTCAAAAGATACGCAATACTTACAGAGACAGACGGCGGAAACCGACTTTGTTTTAAGCTATGTATAGAAAAAGAGAACTGGTGGTCAAGTGGTAGTGACCCCGCCTTCCGATCCTAAGGTGTTGGGTTCGAATCCAGTCGTGCACCAATTGATTTTTCTATTCGAAAAATGTATGTGCCAGTGCTCTCATTCGGTGAAGGAAAACATCGTGAGGAAACCGACATGTCCAAGAACTAAAAATTCGAAAGACATGTGCCATCCACCAATCCACATTGGGTCCGCTTGGTGGATTAAGACCCAATCACTCTCGCTCGAGAGTAGGCCAGTGTCCCAGTAGTGGGAAAATTAGAAGGCTGTCATGATGATGATGATAGAAAAAGTGTCATACGATGGTCTCTATTTTTGCTCGCCTACACTACTGATCGCCCTTTTGCATTACATTCAGATTCAGATAACCTGATTGCCTACTTCAAAGGCACGTTATCCTGACATCGCAAGGTCTACAATCAGGGGTCCACTTATTCAATTGCCTTCCAATCTTGCGATCCGTTGACATGCGGGCATTCAAATCATACGGGATGTACATGAATATACAAATTACTTATCCACTTCATCGCTGGTATGTTGATTTATTGACTGCGAGATCCTACCGGTAGTATATAAATAAAAATAATGGTTGGAATGCGTTGATGTACGCGCTGTATTATCTCGGTGGATTATCAGACTTTTGCACTGGTAGAGATTAATTTTAACAAAAATAATCGCTTAACAAAGCCACTTTTAACTTTTGATGCAGCTATTACACATTATAGTCATCTAGTACCCATAATACAAGCTCTGCTTAGCTTGGGGCTCCAGCACTTATTTACTTATTTATATTTATTATTATTTATTTATTTCATTTACAAGTACTAACATTTTATTTGGCTTCGACTGAAGAAATCGTTCACTATCGTACTAAGAGTAGTAGAGTTCTCTGTGATAGAGCTCGTCTGGGAAGGACTACCACCATACTTATTTCTGTGAAGGGTATGGTTTCCGGTGAAATTACTGGCACATGAGGCTTTCGATCTTAGCTTCAAGGTGGCAACCCGCGAGTGATACCTCTGGTATTGCAAGCGTCCATAGGCTGCGGTAACCGCTTACCATCTTGTGGGCTGTACGCTTAGTTGCCACTTCAGTTGTATAAGAAAAATAAAAATAAAAAACTATTTAAAAATTAACTTCTGCGCCTGCGTAGCATAAGCGTCTAATTTGAATAGTTGTTGGACACAGTAAAGTAATATATTTTGCTCTTGACTCCCCTATATACAATAATGCTTGCATCATATTACGTGACCAGACATGCATCTCCCTGGCTCACAAATGAATTAACAAGTTCACAACCGCCAGTATCAACCATGTTAATAAATAGCACATCATAACTTTCTTAATTAAACTTGCTCTATGAAAGCTCTAAGCTGTTAATGGATTACGGACCTTAATGTGTTCCCATAAGTATGTTTATGGTGATTGCTCAACAGTGTTTCCTTCGGGGAACTGGCGACCCACTTGTGTCGTCCGTCTTGAAGACAATTTAGGTGGATTTATAAGAGCTTGTGTCTCCGTTTTATTTATGACAAATAGACAATTCTGTGGAAGTCTGCCCTATATCACGCATCTCGTACAGTATACTGAGATTGTAATTATATTAAATGCCCATTTCAGTTTTAAATATAGATTGTGGTTTTGATACTGTCAATTTACATAAGTTGTATTTAAGATTTATACGCATACTTGAACGAAATCGCCGGCAACAGCTAGTTTAGTATATATTCATCCTAACATTAGAATCACATTTGTTCTTACACAAGTGTTTTTTATCAACATTTCATAAAAAAACAGCGTATTACTAAAATTTTACTTATTTTTTTCATTCTTCATCATGAATGACCGTCTTTACCGTCACCTTTGTTTGTTATTTGTTCTTGTTGTGGCGTCTTTATCATCTGTTATTGTTTTGATTAGGACGTTAATAACCTAGCACTTATTCTATACCCTCGTTTGTTTCGTCAATGGACTCGAAACAACCTATTTAAACACCAATATCTGAATAGTGAACGATTTACAGTGTGCCGTTTATCTAACCATTATCGTTTGCTATTGTACGATATACGTATGTAACATTATAGGGTTTTAAATTCTTACAAAGAAACCTTATAAGTCGTTGTTCTATGTCTGCGTGTCTGTACAATCGTAGTCTGTCGTTTTACTACTGGTTATAATTATGTGAGCACCGGTGGTCTAGTGGTAGTGACCCCGCCTTCCAATCCTAAGGTCGTGGATTTAAACCCGGTCGTGCACCAATGGATTTTTCTGTTCGAAAAATGTATGTGCGCAATGCCAGTGCTCTCGTAAGGTGAAGGAAAACATCGTGAGGAAACCGGCATGCCAAGAACTAAAAATTCGAAAGACATGTGCCATCCACCAATCCGCATTGGGTCCGCGTGGTGGATTAAGACTCAATCACTCTCGCCTGAGAGTAGGCTAGTGTCCCAGCAGTGGGAACATTAGAAGGCTGTCATGCATGATGATGATATAATTATTATCGTGATAATGTTGATAAAATAATCCGTAACAAAACTATATCAAATTAAGATGTCAATAACAATAATTGTTGCACACAGACAGCCATTAGGCAAACAGGAACATTCAAGAAATACTCAAAAACGTTAATGCCTAGATGCCTACTAGAAGAAGGCGTGGTGTGATGATGTCATACTATTTTTATGCACATCGTACATGATTAACAAGAATTTATATAGGTAGGTATAGTTCGCACAGCGGATCTAGGCTTCCGTGAAGTTAGCCGTTTGTGATGCGCGAAGACAATTTAGTTTGAAAAAGCTCCATTGCGCATCGAAACGGCTAATTTCACGACGGTCGAGATCTGTTGTGAGAACTATACTTACCTATTACTTTATACATAGGTACATAATATATAACTTAGACAGAGTAATTATTAATGTGCATTCTTTTTCCTTATTTTACTCATTTGTAAATTATTTTCATAACCTATTTTTTATGAGTATAACTATAGCCAGCGTGTGAATGTGGAGCACCCATACAGGACGTCGCACACATTATAACAGACTGCCCACTTACTAAATATGATGGCAGCCCAGCAGACTTGTTTGCCCTTGAAGATGACGCTATCCAATGGATAAAGAATTTGAAAATAATATTGTAATATTGAACGATTGCATGCAACGCCATACGAATAAATAAATGAGTATAACTAGGTAATTTAGTTATGTTGTAGTTGTAGAACTACATTATTTTATGTTTAATAATGATCTATACCTACTAATATTATAAATGAAAATATTTGTTATTTTGTATTTTTGTTTGTAACGAATAAACTCAAAAACTACTGGTCCGTTTTAAAAATTATTTCACCATTAGAATGCTACATTATCCCTGTGTAACATAGGCTGTTATTTATATCCAGCAGTGTAAAGCCGGGACGAACACCTGATACTGAACTGATAGATTATACAGCAAAAAAAATGTTTTATACGATTAAATAACAATATTTTTTGGTTCATTTTAAAATAACGGTCCGTTTTTGGGCTTCTAAAGTTTTAGGTCACATTTTTCAGTTTTATTTCTTCGTATTCGTATTTAATTTCGAAACTCTCAAAGTTTTAAGCCCAACATCAAAACACAAAACTGTTACTGAGAAAATACCGATTTTGCAAGCCTATAGTAGGTAGGTACCTACTGCCTACTCATTCATAAATTTAGAATGTTCATTCAACGCATTTGATAGCTGTTGTTCTGGCGTGTCTGGCGCCAACGTATGTTTCCTCTTTCCGCGATTAGTTACAGAAATCAGTTCAATAACCTCCGATTTCGCTAGCCAGGATTAGTATCAACTTGAGAAAGTCAATCTTGTGTCTTCTTAACTAAAAGTTACGTACTATTTAAACCCTTTAAATGCAACGAAGTCTTACCATACGTTAGAAATCCTAGAACAAACGGTACGGTTAGATGGGATCATCGACACTACACCACTATATTCTACCTACCAGGACACAATGCGGTTCAAATTAATTGCGGTTGATGGTTGCATGACATTTCCGTTGCACTGCAGGGTACTAGGTTGTTGAGGCTAAAACCAACTCTGTTAATAAGTGTTAGGGTTTAAAATAGATGCACTCGCAAATTTAATTTTTCTTTTCAGCTGGCCTACGATGAAAATGTGCGTGTCCGTAACTTCAAAACTGAACGAAACGCGATCTAAAAACGAAACACATCTACCCGCTACCATGAATTTACTCTTATTTCACTGACAATGCTGTTTTCGAGATCGCTGCGTTTATGAAACTATTGTTGTTTATGTATTATTTTTGAAACGTATTGCACGAAATTTCGACCCGAAAATTTGGAATTAGTGTTTCATGGTTGGCCTACAAAATGTGATTTGAACTCATTTGATACATTATCTGTGAGTTGTCTTTATAAACAGAGCATATACATTAAACGCAAAAAAATAAACGTTTAGAAACACAGCGACTCATTTATTTTGTTAACTCAGCAATTTGTTTTGGATTCCGTCCATTTCAACGGATTCATGTACAAAAACAGTTGAAACAGTAATCATTTTAAAACATCCTTTATAAAAGGTATTCAGACTGAGTTCAGTTACAGAGTTTTCTACGTAAAACAAAAGCATATACAGTACCCAAAGATTTCTATATGTCTATAGTCAAAGACAGTACCAACGCTAAGTAACTGGGTTGCCTGTACGAGTGTACAAGCTATAAAATATGGACACAAAAATGGTAAACAAAGGAATCAAATCAAATAAATCGTACCTACGTCTCCGCCGGCCTGTGCCTTTTTCAGGGACGCGGGGGCTTGAAACGTTTTTAGCACGTCTTGCCCCCTAAGTTTTCATGAATGCCCGTTTTTTTATTGACTTTGTTTTAGTATGTCTAGTTATTTTTATGTAAAAATCATGTAAACGTCGAGGCCATCCAGCTCCTCGACAACACGGATATAGTGAGAAGGCTCAAAAGGACTAAACCTTTTGAGTTAGTAGTGTAAAATCAATAGTGACCTTAACATAGAGTGAAAAATGACAATAAACACATGAACAAAGTGCTTCCCCTTAATAAATAGAGACAGTAAGAAAAGTGCCAATGGACACATTCTTAGCAACTAATTTATTTTATAAGAGTAGGTCAACTTAAAATTACTCATTAGCCTAAACGTAAGGCTAGATTGTAATATTATTGAATACATTATTTTAAAATGTATTCCTTAAAAAAAAAAAAAAAAGGTTTTTTTATGGACCTATTAGTTTGAGTTTACTTTACACTTTGTAAAATATTTGATGTAAATAGCTTACTTTGGACATTAGATCCTCTCCCTATATTTGGTATTAAAGTCCGTTTCCACCAAATACCTTATTACAAGGGGTAACGGCCGACCCTTTGCCCTCATAAATCATACAATTTAGGAAGTGACAATTTATTGACTATTTCATTACAATAGACCGTTGAATTTATAACGTGATAACGACCGTTCTTCCGCGTGTTAATACCGCCCCGAGTTTTCACAGTAAAGCCGTTTGGATTTACGGTATAGATTTGGATAAACGTAAATCAAAAAGTGTTATGGAGATTAATATATTTGCTGTTACCTTTTGTTACGTTCAATGTTAATTATGCGAAGCTGTGCAACAAAGTTGTTTTCCTACAAAAATGTTCTCTGTTGTGAAGCTAATTTGTGGAATAAATAAAGGTATTTGTAAAAAAAATTTAATAATAACAAAATTATTTATGCCAGATTTTTATGAATATTTGCTAGACGTATTAAGTACCTGATGCTTTATTTTTTAGGGCCTGGCTTTCAATTTATGTTAATTTTCTGATTCTGGGAAATCTCAATCGTAAGTAGCTTAGTCTAAGAATGATCCTCAGACAGAGTTCAGCCCGCGCTGTTAGTAAAGAACGGATCAGAAAGCAGCCCCTTATCTTGGCAAAATTGCATTTCTATAGAATTCGGCGCGGTGGGGTGTGCAATGTGCATGTTAAACAACCCTCACACGAGAGGTCCTTCCCTCCGAGACCGGCGCGTGGCGGTCACGTGTTACCTATGTAATATATAATAGTATAGTCATATAATATAGAGCGTGCATCCGATGTTACACCGAGGTTGATGTGTTTATTAAAGCAGAAATGGTTTTTTGGTTTATTAATCTGTTATATTTGGTTGATGTTGTGTTTGTTCGATGTAGAACACCGTTAAATTATCTACATCATCATCATAACCGACCGATGTGGCGCAGCGGGCGTAGGTCCGCCTGCGACGCGGAGGTAGCGGATTCGATTCCCGCCTCGGGTCAAATGTTTGTACGATCTACAAATATTTGTGTGTTCTGGGTATTTTCTATACTATCCACTCGCGTGTCCACATATAATAAAAATATCTATCTATGTATTGTATTGTATTAAGTATATATCAGTCATCTAGTACCCATAACACAGCTCTGTTTAACAGCAGCTTACCTCGGGGCTAGATGATGCTGTGTGGTTTGGCCAGCATTATTATTATTATTATTATTATTATAACCCAGCCTTATCATGTGCGATCTGTTTCAAAAAGTTAATACCTAGTCTTAGACACTTCGTTAAAGGTTACCAAATCTCATATTGCGAGTTGCGAGGAACAAGATTTGATCATCGCATCAGATCCATCAATTATAAGTGTACTCTAAAATGAAACGGAAGGATAAAATGCTTGGCACATAATTTATTAATCAGAATATAAATTATCTACCCACATCTTATTTAATTAAATACTTAGCCATCGATTTCTTAACAAACCTATACTACGTACTTAGCTAGCTACCCTCACACTCCTAAAACTCAACACTTCAACACTGAATATACTTTTAAAATAGATCTTTTCACTTTACTTCACTTCACTCAACTCATCACAAAAACCAACTGCCGTTCCTTATAAAGCTATCACGAGTGCCGCTCGCCATTTTTCGGAACGTATCGACTGTACGAATATGGCCGAATGGCGTTGAATCTAAACAATTTAAAAATAAATATAATAATAACGGAAATAATAATTACAAAATAAATCATAAATTTAACAATCATTAAAAGTAACTATTATTTTATAATTATGACCGGATATGCGATTAAATATTACGAAATTTGCTTAAATCTAGAACTTTAGAGCTATGGCGACAACATCCGGCCGTCCTGCGCACGCATCCGTCCCTGGATAGCGTAATAGTCTGGTGCAATTGCTGAAAACAAAGAAAAACATGATGAGCCAACTAATCAATGTGTTAGAAGTATTCCTACAATGAGTGCCTTCCACTCTGCTATTCCATCAACGGCCAGCAGATGAAAGACTCCTCATTTTATCAGCCATGACACATTCTTGGCATTTAAACTAAACTGTTCCATCAACGGTCAGTTACACGTATAACCCAAGTTATGAATTGTGGTTTTCCCTAGGCGATGCCTTTGGCCAACCCTAGTTGCATATCACCACAAAACGTAACTCCATACTTGCCAACGGATTTATTTTTACACGAATAAATACCGCTGCATAGGTGTTGCCTAAACGCCAAATGTGTCATGTTTGAAGCAAATGCACTAGACAGACAGAATGAAACAAGACAAGTTGATTGTATATATCAATTTTAGCAATTTAAATAGTTATGAAATACCTGACAACATCTTAGGCCGTTTCCTCAGCTTCACTATTGAGATCTGCCAATTTGATCCATGGTTTCATATTTTCAACACAAGTGGTTCCTTCATATAGCTTACTGGAACGTTCGGCGCCTCGCATGTCTTTTACCTTGTATCGGTCGTGACCCAATACGTCTGTCACTTGAAAAGGGCCTTTGAACAGTGGTAACAGCTTAGTGCTTTGTCCGTCGTTCGATTGGCTGGGAATTTTTATGACTACTAAATCCCCGACCTCGTAAACGCGTGCCGCTTTTCGTTTAGAATCAAAAATCTGTTTTTGTTTGTCTGCACTATCCTGGATGCGTTTACTGACTGTGTTTCTTAGAGAAGTAACGTCGATAGGTTCGTCATTACCATCCATTAGCTTATCGGAATCTGTTTGAAGTCTATATCCGAAAAATACCTCACTAGGTGTTGCAGAGGTGGTCTTATTAATGGTGCTGTTAATGCCTTGTTGAATACTGGCTATATGTGTGTCCCATTTATTATAATCAGTGCTAGCACCCATACTCCTCAATGCATCAAGAATTGTGCGATTATAGCGCTCTACTTGACCGTTCGAGCGTGGCATGGCGGTCGCTATAACATGTTGACGAATGTTTTTGTCTTGACAGTACTTAGTAAATAACTTAGAAGTAAAAGAACTTCCTGCGTCACATATAAGACGTTTAGGATTTCCAAAGACTTTAAATATTTTATCCAGTTCATTGATAACAATTTTGCTTTTAGTGCTACGCACAGGAGAAATAAACACAAATTTTGTAAATGAATCAACAGTGACTAGAAGGTAAGTATTCTTCTGAGTTGTCTTCTACAAAAGGCCCTAAATGATCTGTATGCAACGTGTGAAATGGTTTAGCATATTTCGGTATAGGAAACAATTGACCTTCCTTTTTGCCGTGGACATTTTTAGAGTAAATACAGTTAAGACAGTTTTTAATATATTTTGAAACAACTTTTTTCATTTTTGGGAACCAATAAAGTGATTTTATTCTTTCAATTGTCTTGTCCACGGCAAAATGACCTAGGTCGTCGTGGTTAGCTCGTATCACCTGCCAAATACATTGCTTAGGAACTAACCATCGTCTGCCATATTCAGTCCTACGATATACCTTATTGCCTAATAGTTCATAGTCATTAAACGTTTTCTTATTATGCTCGGCCTCACCTGATTCTAAAATTTCCTTTATTGCACAGATACTAGGGTCTTGTAATTGAACTGACAATAACCAATCCCCCTCAGTAATAACAGACACGCTTTCATTTAACATGGGAGTAGACACACTGACTGGGTTTCGGCTTAAAGCGTCAACATGCTGCATTTGCGTTCCTGGTTTATGTATTGTCTCAAAAGTGAACTCTTGCGTCAAAAGTACCCATCTACCTATCCTAGAGTTGATTTCTTGCTTATTTATTGTGTATTTAACTGCGTTACAATCAGTATAAATTTTGAAAATTGAACCTAATAAATAGTGCCGGAACTTCTGCAAGCCAACCACAATAGCTAAAAACTCTAATTCGAACGAGTGGTATCGTTTTTCCTCATTAGAAGTTTGCCTACTGTAAAAATGAATTGGTTTCTCCCCTTGATCGGTTACTTGAGTAAGGATGCAGCCTAAGCCGTCGCGACTAGCGTCGGTGTACAAAATAGTGGGTAATTTGGGGTCAAATATAGTTAATAAGGCATTGTGTAATAACTCGTGTTTCAATTTATTGACAGCTGTGATCTGATCTGAACCCCATTCCCATTGAATATCCTTCTTTAAGAGCTGTGTCAACGGTTTCGCTAGAATAGCACAATTTTTAATAAATTTTCTAAAATAATTTACAAGGCCCAGAAATTGTCTCACCTGATGCACATTTTTGGGTTCTGGGTAATTTTCTACAGCTTTTAATTTCTTTTTACCAGGGCGAACACCCTCCGCGGAAATATCATAACCAAGAAAGTTAACAGAGCTCTGAAAGAAGTGACATTTGCTGAGATTGATTGTTAGACCATTTTTTTGCAATACATTCAATACTTCTTCCAAAATTTTAACATTTTCATCCATAGAATCAGTAGCTATTAAAAGATCGTCCATGTAACACATAACTTTATCAAAACGAAGTTTTCCTAAAACAGTGTTCATCAACCTTTGAAAAACCGACGGCGCATTGCAGAGCCCGAACGGCATTCTTCTAAACTCAAAATGACCGTCAGGAGTAACAAAGGCTGTTTTAGCTATAGAATTTTCGTTTACATTAATTTGATAGTAGCCACTTTTTAAATCTAACGAGGAGAAGCATGAACTGCCTCGCAGTTTGTCGATTAGTTCTTCTACAATAGGCATAGGGTATTTTTCTTTGACAGTGATTTTGTTGAGGGATCTATAATCGACACACATGCGCTTTTCTCCTGAAGGTTTGTCAACTAGTAGTACAGGGCTAGCATAGGCAGAATTGCTTTCCTGTATTATACCGTTTTTTAATAAATCATCGACTATTTCGCGTGTTGCTGACTTTTCAGACTCGGACATACGATACGGTCGGTAACAAACCGGTTTATTCGTGGTTAGTTCAATATCTAACTCGACACATGACGTTTGCCCTAAAGTTTCTAAATCTTTAGATATAACCTTCGGGTACTTAGAAAATATATCGTTCAACAAAGAAACGTGTTCGATGGAGTCAGCGTTAAACATAGACGATTCTATCAGAGATACTTCATTTTTGTGTAAAGGACAAAAAGATAAGATGTTCCCTACACGCGCATACATAATTGTTTTGTCTTCAGTAAAGTTCCTACCTATCAAAATCGGACAACCAGCCAGTTCATCACAAATGTAAAACGTAATATTTATTTTTGCAGTATCTACAGTAAGATCAACTTGTACACCTTGAGTAACTTGAGAGCAAGAATCAATTTTAAACCCTGTTAATAAAACTGGCGCCTTTAGCTGGAAGGGCGAGAGGTTCAACTCGCGTGCTAAAGAAGACGTTATCAAAGAACAGCTGCTACCCATATCAATGAAAGCCTGTCGTTTACATCCATTCAATTCAACATCCTTATAAAATTTATCTTTAGGAGTAGGTGCTAAGATCAACTTGACTTCACTATCTTTCTCTACCTTAGTTTTAATCTTAGATCTGCACGCAAGCTCCAAATGGCCAAATCTGTTACACGAATTGCATTTTACATTATCTTTTTGACTGCAGCTAGTCTTTTTGTGACCTGGCTCGCCACAGCGAAAACAAGTGATGTTAGAGTTATTTGCATAAGAACTATTTGAAGACGTTCCGTTAAAGTTTGAAGAACTTTCAGACTTTTTATCTAAATTACCATAGGGTACACGAGCTAAATTTTTAGGTTGCAGGTTAGCATGTTTTTGAGCAGGTTTTTGTTCCGGTTCAGAATGAGTTTTTCCATGTAAGAATGAAGCTAAATCGTCACAGTACTTAAAGTTACCAGCTTCTGCTGCTGTACTTATATTTTTGTCACCAATGGAACCAACTATTACCGAAATAATATCTCGCTCTGAAAATTCTAACCTCATTTTATCAATTTTGCTTTTTTGTTGAAAATAAAATTCGTATAACGACTGGCCATCTGTAGGTTTCGTTTGTACCAAGTCTTTTAACAAACTGTACATATTACGCTTAATTTGGAAAGTATCCAACAAAGTATTTCGCCAATCCTTCCAATTCCAGGTGGTCCATCGTGTCATATTTTTTTGAAGTGAATCATACCATGTTTTTGCGGTATTACGCAATTTTTGCAAAGCCTGATATTGCAAGACACGATCGGACCAACTGAAAGCGCGAGCATTGGCTTCAACTACATTAATCCACATTTCAATATCGTCCACTAAAGGGTCAAATTCCGGAATCACTGATGATAACATAACGTTTTGGCTTACTGCAGGAGACGCACGCCTGGTGCGTCTCAATTTCCTGTGTCTATGTCCACCAGAGCTGCTACTCGATGATGATCTCGAGTTTGACGAAGAGCTGGTGGGTGTAGCTCTGCGTTTGCTTCTCTTCCCCCGAGTTCTCTTCCGGCTTCGCGGCATTTGGCGTGGTTACTCAGCACTTCTGATATAAGTGTACTCTACGGAAACGGAAGGATAAAATGCTTGGCACATAATTTATTAATCAGAATATAAATTATCTACCCACATCTTATTTAATTAAATACTTAGCCATCGATTTCTTAACAAACCTATACTACGTACTTAGCTAGCTACCCTCACACTCCTAAAACTCAACACTTCAACACTGAATATACTTTTAAAATAGATCTTTTCACTTTACTTCACTTCACTCAACTCATCACAAAAACCAACTGCCGTTCCTTATAAAGCTATCACGAGTGCCGCTCGCCATTTTTCGGAACGTATCGACTGTACGAATATGGCCGAATGGCGTTGCGGCCCGAGTGCTACCAATACAACATCATTTACTTTTTAATAATCTAAACAATTTAAAAATAAATATAATAATAACGGAAATAATAATTACAAAATAAATCATAAATTTAACAATCATTAAAAGTAACTATTATTTTATAATTATGACCGGATATGCGATTAAATATTACGAAATTTGCTTAAATCTAGAACTTTAGAGCTATGGCGACAACACAATTGTATAACACTTGGGAAATAGCACAACCCAATAGAAAATGTGACGCAAAGTACATGAGTTCACCTCTTTCAAAGCTATGATTAATTTCATCACGTCATTGTTGTCAGCCGTGAAGCGTGTCCCGCCCGCTGACCGAATGTTTTGTGCAATCTTTTGTTGAGTTAAAAATTAAAAAAAAATGTCTGCCAAATCCGCACAATGCACTGCGCATGCGTCCTTTGTCTGCTTTGTGCAAGGGCTGCAATGAATTCCCTAACCCCCTCGGAGCGAAATATTATTATCTATCCAATCATTCACACGGGACGTTTTATGACTGATTTGGCATTTGATCTGGTTAAGCATTGCTTTTAGGTGTTCCATGAGTTGCTTGCATTTCCATATTGCCTTAATTTCAATTGTTATCTAAAGATCTCATTTTTATGTGAAACAAGCGGGGTTACTTTTTTTGCAATGCATTAACTACATAAGTGATTGTTTATTTTAATATTTCGTAATATCTACAAAATTAAACTCTAGAGTAACTATGGTTTACTCAAGTGGAAGGTTATCGTACTATTTACTTTTCCATAAAAATCTAAACAATTCCCCCATCCCATTTGTCAAAGAGATAAAAAGCTATTGCTACCGCACTTTTTGATACGCACAGCTAAGCTTGACACATGGATGGGATCGATTTTTTGCCGACCTCGGGGTGAGAGCGAAATGAAGATTGGTGACCCCTGCAGTGTTTATTTTTAGATAAATATGATGAATGATAGATAGATCCTTAAAACAAACTGTTTCCAAAACATATATTATCACTTTTTAAGGGCAGTCTGAAACGCAGCTTATCTATGTAGTTTAGAGTTACAAAAGGTTGCTTTATTGCAAATATTATGTGCTGCAAATCTGAAGAAATAATTGTAAAAACCGCTTTTTGCAAACGAGACGACGAGACACTCGAGACAAATGCATTATGCATCGTCAGGCGTGGTTTGAAGAGTGCAGGTCATTATTTTGCAGTTTCACGTTACAAAGACTTCTCATTTCATTTCATTCATATTTTTAGCATTCCCATCTATGCTCCAACTAGGAATTTTCATCCATGTTTCATTAAACAAGTCTGCTCATTAAATTATCTTTGTATAGATCATCTTATGTTACTAGTTTATTTTGTTATGTGCTTTTGCTTTTTAGTCATCTTTATCATGACCTGTTTCTGTGAGTATTTACTTAAACAAAATTATATGAATGTTCACTTTAGCTAGTAAGTATTTTTTTAACACCACACTTAACTTGCAGTTTTATTGTAATTCGAATACTGTAGTGGAATTCAAAGTATTATTTTGGAAACGCTTCAATCACCGTGCCTAACAACTGCTCCGGTAAAGCCCTGTAGGGCGACACACTTCGTCGCACACCCTTCATCTGCCATCGGAATGTTCCCCACCATAGCATGCCATGGTCACCTTGCTCAAGATCCGTGACTGCACATGTCAGTACTGTCAGTACATCACCTGTTATGTCTTGCTTCCCACGAACTTATTCCAATTACAAATGCAATGCAAAAGGGGTCGACTGACGCACATTCCGCGATAAAATATATAGGTAGATTTTTTTGTTTGATACTCGAAACTGATATAGAAATTATAAAGTAGGTTATTAATTATATCCTACATAAAATTGCGTTATTATAAAACTTATTTGATTAACTAACATAAAAACGCGTTTTCCCGGAAGTCGTTAGTTGTTTTGTTTTGCAAGCTGTTATCGTATCATTAATAACATGTTTACTCTTTTGTTTGTTGGCAATCCAACCTACTGTTGCTGTAGTAGAATCCATCACGCTTCGTACAATGTGATGTCACGCTTCCGTCAGCTGCTTCAGCAATTTACCAGCATCACGACGACAGTTCTCATGATTTTCACTTATTACTATTCCCACGACTCATTGGAATTCATCTATTATCTTGGACATTTGCAACACAACCTTTGTATTAGCGTACTATAACTCCGCATTAAGTTGTTTTATGGTCGTTTTCAATGGGTTTGCAGTTTCGTGATTAGCGGTCGCATTGCTAAGCGTATTTGGAGTCTCTGGAATTATGGAGAACTGTTTGTAGCAATTTACAGTCGTGTTTCATGATTCATTCTGCCAAGGATGAATGTGACTTAATGAGAGACTAAACCTTACCGTTATTAGACCTTACCATTTTACTAAGAAATTGCAATGATTTGATCGAATATCTTAATTATTATCTAAGCTAAACTTCGATCAAAAATCCCAAAAGGGGATTTTTGATCGAAGAAGCTAAAGCAGTTATGCAATGTTATTTAGCTGCTTTTATTATTGTTAGAACTTTTATAAAATTAAGAAACTGTTATTTCTATTATTTCTACTGACTATGCACTTTGGACAATTTTTCTATTGATTACCGTAAGAAAAAGAATCATTGTCTATCAGGTAAACCCAATTCTGAGTTCAACAGTGTATAACGACATAACGCAGACTGCAAGTGCGTTTCTGCTTTGCATCAGACTGGGTGGCCAAGGTGAAGTGGTTGCAATAATATTAATAGAATCGCTACAATTTATGTTATTACAAATTAAAGGAAACATAACCTTGGAACGAAGATAACTTGTAAACGGAGCCAACCACTGTAATAGGTACAACCAATCAGTCTACCATACATTATCCGTATAATGGCTTGTAAGGATTAATGATTGAATTATGTGTATCATTGAATAATTTGTTAACACTTAATCGATCTATCATTTGTCTTTTTGAATGATAATTTGAAATGAAAATTTGTAACTTTTTAAGCACCAATCGAATCAAAAATATATAGATTTTTCAGCTTCAATAAAAAAACCTCTTTTTGAAATAGCACTAGAACTGCAATTTGTAGTAATCGGAGGGATGGCAACTAGCAAGTGCCTTGACCTAAAATCGTGCAGCGAGATCGACGCGTGCGCTTGTAGAGTCAGAGGTCTACTGAGCGCGTGTTTTGTAATCCCTTTTAGGGAATGGCGGTCATAGTGTCTAAAATTAAACTGTAGATTGTCGATTTAAATACTAGTGAGGCAATAATCAAAGAGCTGCAAATTATACAGCAAAATTAAAGAAAGGAGAAAAGAAAAAAAAAATGCGAATATTTGAGGTGATCAACATAATAAACAGCTTGTTATTTTTTGTTCTCTGGTTACTTCTGTGGAATGCCTTCAGTATTACCGGTATGAATAGATTGGACCATATTTGTCATCATTAGCATTTGCCTACAAATATAAATGGGTGCCTTACAAAATATTTATAAGTATCTACTGTATCACAAACTTAACATGTTTATAATTTACGAGCGGGAACCCCAGTTGAGCGTCTGACATCACAATAGCTAGTCTATACAGTGGATCCAGCCTACTGTGCCTCTAGGTCTGGTCGTGACCGTGTCGCGTGCTCATTCGAGCTGACAGCCGTATGGAACACGATGGTATGTCCTTGCAGTTCCGTTTCACCTGCGTGCGGTTTTTAAACCTGATTATAAATTATTAACTATCATACATTGATCTACCCCTTGGATCTACCTCAGTTGGTCCCACTTTGTTGAGAGTTTTTTAAATTTTGTTGTTTGTAGATTAATTCAGAATGTGGAACCGGCATGCCTAAGAACTAAAAATGCGAATGACATGGACATATCCACCAATTGGTATTTTGTCCACGTGGTGGATAATGACCCTTATCACTTCGAGAGTAGGCCAGTGTTCCCATCCCAACAATTTGGATACGTTAAAAGTCTGACCATTAATATAAACGGTTGATAAACTGCTGCTTTTTTATTCTCTGCTAACAACTGCTACTGTTTTATTAGTTCAAACATCTTATAACTTTTCGATATGTAAATCAACTGCTAATGAATGACCACACTCGCACTAAGCAGTTACTTTATCTGCTAACCTTTAGCTTCATAGTGTTTTATCTAAACACATTAATTCAATAGATGGTAGTAGGTATTTACATCCGCAGCCGTGCATCAAAAATTAATCAAATTCGGTTAGTAATGATCTGCTACAGTTATTATCATCATCATATTAATTTATCATGACAGCCCTGTACTTTTTTTTGCACTGTAGATGTTTTATATTCGTTCTGGAATTATATAAAACACTTTTTGGTCTTCCCACACTTTTTTCCTATAGAATTAGGAATTAGGTTATACCGGGATAAATACGTTTGAGCGTGAAGATGTAACAAAATATCACACACACGCAGCATTTTTAGCAGCTACTAAATTAATTACAAGGATTTTATCAACACTAAACAAAAGTTATCAAGGGATACCATTTAACATTATTAACATGTTCACGTAACCCGCGCGGGCGTAACGTGATTCACGATTACCTACCGCTACGTAATTCCATTGATTTAACTGGAAATTGGATTTACACAGCGTCAATATTTGGCAATTGTTTTGTCAACAGTAGATATGAATGAGTAGGGGGTTTGTTACTCTAAACGACAACTTATCGGAAACGGTTTGGTTGAAGTTAGTACAAAATGTAAAAAACCCCAATAGTTATTTTGGTATTTTTGTATTTTGTCTGAGTGGACTGCGCAGTATGTAAGTAACTAACTACTACAGTAAAACGCATTATAAAAAAAATCAAATAAAAAACAAACTTGTCATAAGTTATGACACTTTTTTTTCTAATTTCGAAAGTTATGAATGACTCGTTCTAAACAGCCCTGCGCCGTCACTTTTGTTAAACGTTTTGGTCCTAGTTCAGTTCAGTTTTCATCATGACTTGCTTTACTAATTACGAACATAAAACCGTTAAGTTAAAGTTGAAACTAGAATGCGTCTGTAACACTATCTGCGCACTGCGCAGTGCACAACGAACGTTACCGTTACGTTAACGTCTAGCAAAATAAGATCTCTAATGTGCTGTTACGTAGAGATTTGTGTTTATTCATCTAGTTTTATCGAAAGCGTTTGTTTGAGGCTTCTGTTTGAACTACAGTAACGTTTGGCAAAGAACAGGCGTAATTTACTACGTCCGTCTACTTTTTAGTTTTTATCTTTGACGACCGATGTGGCGCAGCGGGCGCAGGTCCGCCTGTGACGCGGAGCTTACGGTCAAATGTTTGTACGATCTACAAATATTTGTTCCGGGTGTTCTGGGTATTTTCTTTATATAATAAAAAATATTTATCTATGTACCTATTGTATTGTATTAAATATATATAAGTCATCTAGTACCCATAAACACAGCTCTGTATAACAGCAGCTTACCATGGGGCTTGTTGATGCTGTGTGGATTGTCCAGCATTATTTATCATTTATTATTATTTTATTATTAAACATAACAATACAGAATGTTTTTAGTGCAATAAACTTAAAAATAAAAATGTTTTTTTTTTAGATAATTACAGAACTACAGAGCTGCTGTGTTATACAGAGCTGTATTATGGGTACTAGATGACTGATATATCATGTATACTTGTTACTTAATTACAAAATTACAATACAATACAATAGTGTTCTGGGTATTTTTATAAAATATATAGAAAATACCCAGAACACCCGGAACAACCTGGTATTACCTGGTGGTAGGACTCTTCAGCAAGAGTCCGTCTTGGTGGGTACCACCGCAGTGTCAGATATTCTACCTCCAAGCAGTAGTGTGCAAGCATTACTGTGTTTAGATTTGAAGGGCACTGTAGCAAGTGAAATTACTGGGCGAAAGAGACTTAAAAAAATGTCTCGGGGTGATAAGCGCAGTGCAGTGCCACGCAAATACTTAAAAACTTTAAGCTTTGGGTGGAACTGCATCTGTAATAGTCAGGCGTGGTACTTAAGAGCCCTATCCTTGACAATCCTTGATTTTTCTTGTAGCGCGTGAAGTTTCGAACACTATTGTGGCTCGTGTGTTGAAGATATTTTAACGAAAATAAAAACAAATAAAAGCTTTATCCTTTAAAATTTAAGCCAATAGAGCAAATATTAATAAATAAATAAATACAACAAAGAAAATAGTCTAATAGCATTGACATTTTTTATTACGATTTTTTTTAAATCACACTTTAGTGCACTTATAATCATATCGATCGAAGCACCGACTCTCAAACCGCGCCGAGCGCTTATGAAGGGAGGACGTATCGCTCCTCGTCGCGCGCACTATTACTTATACTATATAAATATACATTCAGGCGAACTTCATTAATTATATCGCTAAATCTTGGAAAGGCCTCTTAACATCAGGTGGGCGCCTTGATTGTCTAGTCACTTGCTGACATAAAAAATATATATATATATTTGTAGATCGTACAAACATTTGACCCGAGGCGGGAATCGAACATATATAATACCAAGTTTATATTTATATAAGCAAACCAAAGTATAATACATATTAATAGTCTACTGCGATATCAGTGTTTTATCTCTAACTTATAACTGTTTATAACCGCTCATTTATGGTAACAACATTTCGAAGGATAACTGAAACATTAAAACTGTCATTTTTAACACTGCATTTTATGTAGTGCCACTCACGCTTGCCAGCATTTGTATATCAATATACAAAGACGCAGTTCTGTGTTATACCCCAATGAACATTACGGAAGCGATTTTTGCCATTAAGTTTTTAAACTTAATCTTTTCAGGAACGAAGCCAGACAGCTATTTCCGACGGTTTCGTTCAATTCACGCCGTTGCGTAAAGCTCATAATATCAAAACCATAATATCACTAAAATGGTTGTTGACACTTTTGGTAGGAACTACTTTCTAACTTTTTTTTTATAATAAAGTTTCATTTATAGTGAGCATTGAACATTGACCTATGACAACAAGCTGTTTTAGAATGTATCAGAAATATGAGGTTAACGAATACGTATGAATAAATTAAAAGTAGGTAAATATATTTACCTACTTTTAACCTACTCATTTCTAAACTATTAAAAATTATTCGTAGGTGTATACAGTGTATTCAAAATACGTGACCGTGGTCATGCATGAAATTTTGCTTCAAGATACAATACAAAATTAAATATATTCACTTGCGTAGCGTGGAATCCTTTGCATTATGCTAGTTAGATATACAGTGATACGATACTTACTCTAGAATCAAAATTTAAATCTGATATCCGGTAATGGAAATTTATGAAAGCGAGGTAACCACGAACTCTTTCCATCCCGCTATCTAAACAGAGGAAAACTATAAATTACATTACTCAGTGTTTAAATAGAACAAGCAAACTGGTCTAAGACCGATCTCTAATCAGTTTTGTAAGAAAAACTGGTTTACAAAGCGCATCGATAAGACTGCTCACGTAATAGCGGACCCGATTGTTGTTGGTTCCGTCATCGAGACATCTCGAAATGTTAGATACGATTTGTGCTCTTTCGTAAGGGCACTGTATCGACGCGAGGAAGCTATGGCTGGTTTGAGATGAATGAGAGAACATTGATTTAGACAATAAAAAAATATTATTAGGTCAACATAATCTCGTACCTCTAAATATAATTGATAAAAAGTGGTTGCTGTCCCATGTCCAGTGCTTGGTTCCTCTGAATAATGTCGTTGAATCCTCCTTGAAAAGTCTCTTTTTATAATACCTCATTTGACTAATGATGAAGTTTTTGTAATTCAGTAATTTTACATGTATAACACTTTTTAAAATGCTATTTAAGTTTATCGACGTGTAATAAATTTTCTGAAATGTTATCCACGGTAAGTAGAATTCAATAGAAAACAGATCGTAAAGATTATGTTCAGTTACGCGTTCTTTCGTACGCTCCACTTGTTTCAAGATATTCTGCAATGTTACATGCATCTACCATTAGAAGTAACATTACAACTCGAGTGACCATAAATAGCTTACTTTTGACGCACTGCAACTCACGTTGCTTGTGATGCTACGTTGAATACAAGCTACTTTATAAGCGCCTTTGAAATAAAATGATGTAAAAGCGACTGATGCATCCTTGTATGACTTATTTGACTCATATATTCCTGTTCTATTATTTTTTGCATAGCTTTGCACGCTTGAAAACAAAAATTGTTTGGACACCTATTGTTATTTCGTAGGGCACGTTAAAATACCAGGCCATCGCTATATACAAGTTGACAAAAGCTTTCAACGAGAAACTCGGTAAACTTCAGGCTATAAACTCAATCATAAACAATTTTCATATCGTAGAATTAATATTTAGTTAGTTGTAAAGATACTTCCGATGACACCTGTACCATTCTGTGCCAATATCTTGAAATGCAATAATGTTTTTATGAGTTTGTTTATATTTTGTACGTTTTAATGCTTTCATTGCGCTACTTCTGACTCATAATCTTGTATCACTCACATGACTAAATCTATTGTTTTGGATTTCGTCACTGGCATTCGATGACTTCAAGGTTTTGGACTCATCTTTCTTTTGTTTTGATGCTTCGTCGTTAAGTGTAGCCGCAAAATCGGCTTGGTTCGTAAATCTTTATCCCCAAAACAAATACGCACTTTTTGTCCACAAATTACAATCGGATTTACTGCGGCAGCTACTATGAACTTATAGAACCATATTTTTTTATTTTTTTTTATTTTAATTCCAAAAGATAAGTATAGGTAAGTAGTATTCGTACATACCATCACGCTTGACTTTTGGAAAATACATTAATATTTTCCAAAAAATAGTATAAAAATTATTATGCTGGTTTGAGCGATTCTCTAAATAGGCTGAAAGTTGTTTTTCATCTAAATTATATAGCAGATTGCGCAATTGATTTATCAGAAATTATAATAGGCTGATCTGAAATTGTTTAGGCGCTCCAATTATTTTATTAGAATCTGAATTATGCGAATATATATTTTGTTAGATAATTTAGTTAGAATAACGATAGCAATTTGCAAGTTATTTCTGATTAATTTGAAAATAGAATTTATAAACCTCAATTCTCCATACTGGCAGTAATGCGTTTATTTGCAGGCAAGTATGTATAGTCAGAGTAAATATTTATTTTAATCACTAAAGTAGAGTAAATGAAAATAGAGTTTAATTGGTCGGTGCTTTTTTGAATAATTTTAATTAATCAACAACCAACTCAAAAAATATTAATGTAAAAAAATTATGGTGCTATTTTCACTGGTAGTGGTATATTATGTAACATTAATGGTTTAATTTGTAAATACCTTATTATTTGTTTGAAAATTGTGTTATCTGCGTAAAGTATACGTAAACTGCTTGCAATATATAAAATTATTTTTATTTTGTTACAGGTACGAGTATACTCCACTTAATATAAGTACCTACTACATGCTTTTAACGATGACATTATTGATTTTGGGCTCGTCGGTAATGGCACAGGTAATGGCAAAGATATTGGATGGTGAGTACCTACGCAACAAGTTTACAGAACATACAATATTGCGCTTAGCTCTGCTTCCGGACTCATCGAACTTCCAAAATCCAATGATGATTTGATCCAAAATGACCTCTTCGAATCTGAATTAAAAACTCCTTTCTAAGTAAGTTTAATATACACACACAACCTTTCCAAATTTTAACACTAGTTTTTGGGGGGTTAGTCACTCAGGCTTAATTATTATTAGATTGAATATCCTAATCGTCTTGTTATAAAACTTAACCCAAAGATCCTGGTTGTGACTCATTGTAAAACATATACATTCCAGTAAAGGACACGCCTTCCATGTGTCTGCCAAAAGCCGCAGAAAATTGCGTCAGAATGAAGCTCATTTTATTATTTTTGGCTAGCATAGAACCAAACTCATATTTTAATGGTTTTCTGTTCTGGCCATGTGACTAATAATTTATTGATTATAGTTCAGGCTGAGTGTTGATTGTCAGTTAGTATCCAAAATAATGCTTTTGACAATCGTAAACGTTAACGTAGCGTCCAGCTGTTGATTTGTATTGGATTTATGTAGAATTGTTGATACTATTGACAGCTGGATGATACGTTTCCGGGGAAGGACTACCACCATACCTATTTCTAGATTTGAATCTATCATAACGTTTTTAATTCATAAATATTCAATTACAATAATGTCCGGTTGAAGCTTGATTACATACATCACCTTTTTCATCCAATTCGGCTTAGCTATATCGTGGTTGAGCCACAAATAGGAAAATACTTTAGCATTTACATAATTTATGATTTTAGAGCAATACATTTTATGCACTATAGAACTTACTACGACTCTGGCAACAAACTGAATAAAGACTCCATAGACTAAATGATTGATGAGGCCTATTCATGTTAAGTGTTTTCATACCTGGCTTTTTCTTCGAGGTTGACGATCTCTGATTCAATTGAAAGCGCGTAGTTTAGCGGCTGCTTTTTATTCTGTGCCTTTACGTGATTATGATCAATGGCTTCAGGTTAGTGAACTGTTTTCGCTGGGTTCGTAATTAGATTATTGCTGAAGGTCAACATTAGAAACGCTAACATTTGTGTTTACCGTTATAGCTAAACATTTACCTAATTAGTTCACTATAGCAAAGATTTGGGCTGATCTTTTTCGATGAAGATATAAATATCAAAGCAAAAATAATTTTCTTTGAAGATTTCTGTATCTTTATAGAAAATTATCAGCCCAAATATCTGCTTTGTTTCAGTACACAGGGTAGGTGTCTATGTATAAAATGTATGTCCATAATGTACTTTAAACCTCTATTAGCTAATTATCTTTCAAGTCTACCATCGTCTTTATTCTTTGACATAAGAATGAAAAGGTAAGACAAATTAGCAAGCCGCTAAAATGGCAGTTTTTTAATGAATAAGAAAAAACTGGTACCTTATAAAACGTCGGCGTCGTCGTTCTGATTTTTTTGCACGACACCTGCTTAGTACGCATTATACTCGTTTATTATGTGTATCTGCTTCCACAGAGGCTGTTGAACTTTATTATATCTTCAAATCAACTATCAATTAGAGAGCAATAAAATATATTAACCTGTAATTGCTTTATGCAACTTGCTTATTAAATATCCTTATTAACTCGACGAAAAAAAGCAATATATTCATTATATAATTGCTTTAATAAAAACGATTATTAAATTGAACAAATGCAGCCACTGCCAATTATATTATTTACTTTTGAGCAGAAGTTATGCAATATCCACTTGCGCGGGAACATAAAAGTGTGACGAAATTGTCTACTTCCGCAGAACTATATTTATTTTAATGTTGTAAGACGTTACGTTTGTTCAATATTCAAAGTTTTAAAAAACATTTAAAAAAATCTTAGAGTTGAACCGTGAAATTGTTGAATCCTTTATTAGTGAAAGTCCTTTATAAGTACATCAAAGAGCTAAAATATATCTGATATCCCCATAATGCGACTGATGTCAATATTTCTTTGGAAAATAGTTAATTATTGTATAAACAAACTCATACACGTTATCCAAAAGCTTACAGGCAATACACAAACTTCATCCTAATAAAACAAATTTTGAATGTTCATGGGTTTGTGGTTCAATCAGGATAGATTGTAAAAAATAAACTAATACAGATAAATTTTATTTTAGTTCTTTTTACCTATATAAATAAATAATAAATTAATAAATAATGCTGGACAATCCATACAGCATCATCTAGCCCCAAGGTAAGCTGCTGTTAAACAGAGCAGAGAGTCGCAGGTGGACATGCGCCCGCTGCACCACATCGGTCGTCACTACAAAAGTTTCGCCATCTTACTACTTTCGATTGAGATGAATTTTGTATAATATTAACGTAGTAAAAACCACGGGCTCAAACTAATTTACGGGATAAAGCATCACAGTAGCTTTACTGTGATGTTTAGAACTGATTTCCACGAACTGACAAACACATCAGCCCTGATGAAACCCTAAAAAGAAAACTCTGAAGTGTTTTGACCGAGTTTTGTGTGTTCATTTTATTGTGCGATGTTGGTTAGCGTCTCATTATGTATTCCTGTTTGCTTATGCAACGTAGTGGTATTGAGGTCGGATGTAGTTCCGTTAATCTAAACAATAGATACAAAAGCAATGAATCAACATTTTTGTATAGATTTTGCTTTTCGGTATTATTTTCATGAACTAAATTTCTTGAGCTCTTTAAGCTATGATAAAGTAGTAAGTTAGTATGAATCAACTCTGGCTTATAATAGTAGCTGGCTTATCAATCAAACTACCGCTATTCTAAACAGATTGAGCTCGAAGATCTTAAAAGTATCCTATGTTGGCATCTTATTGCAGCAAAGTTAAACATAATTACAAATTTCGAGTTTTGTATAGCTTTTCATTCAAGTTAGGAGCTTTGACTTCTGTGTCAACTTATAAAGAATAAGTATTACATAAAAAAATTGTGTCTCTGCAGAGCCAATAATAGTCTTAACTACCTACCACTAAAAATAAATTGAAGACATTATGCTAATTTGAATTTATGTCATATCCGCATCCGCTACTTTAACTTTGCGTTTTATGATGTTTCTTTTTCGTCTATTTTTTATTTATATCTTTTGAAATACCGTCTTTGGCTTCGCACTCTTATATATATTGGTTTGATCATTTATTAAAGTTTGTTGTAGTATTTTAGTCTACGCTTGAAGGATAACTTACATTACATACCTATTTCTGCCGCCAAGCAGTAATGCTCGCATTGCTGTGTTCCGGTGTGAAGGGTATGGTTTCCGGTGAAATTACTGGCACATGAGGCTTTCGATCTCAGCCTCAAGGTGGCAACCCGCGAGTGATACCTCTGGTATTGCAAGCGTCCATAGGCTGCGGTAACCGCTTACCATCTTGTGGGCCGTACGCTTGGTTGCCACTTCAGTTGTATAAAAAAAAAAAAACATCTTCGATCAGAAGGCCCATGATTCATGCAAGTTTTTTGGGGTGTAACGGTATACTTGAGTGTTTTCAACGTCCTACTGCTAAGTGGTGTCAAAGTTCTCAAAATAGTCGATATACTATTAGTAAAAAATGCAAAAATTTAAATTTATTGATGAACGGCTCACAAGTGATTTGTGTGAAAAATACATATATGCATAAGCGGGTGAAGTCATGGTATATTTGTATACGTGAATGAATAAGCATGACTGCCATTCATCAGCAGGCATGAAGTCAGGTAGGGTAATAGATACTATTGAATAATACAAGAAAGATAAACAGTACATACAAGGACATCCGGGGAAGGACTACCACCATACCTATTTCTGCCGCAAAGCAGTATTGCTCGCATTGCTGTGTTCCGGTGTGAAGGGTATGGTTTCCGGTGAAATTACTGGCACATGAGGCTTTCGATCTTAGCCTCAAGGTGGCAACCCGCGAATGATACCTCTGGTATTGCAAGCGTCTATAGGCTGTGGTAACCGCTTACCATCTTGTGGGCCGTACGCTTGGTTGCCACTTCAGTTGTATAAAAAAAAAAAAAAAAACACCTATCCAATCAAAACTGCATACTGTACCTACGCCATAAAGATTAAAATAAAAAATAACAAGTACCTAATATGGTTTTAGATATTTTAAGAAATTACGCCAAAAACTGTTTCAGTTTAAAAACAAATTAGCATGAAACAGTAGTAAGTAAACTCTCATCTTCCGTTCTTGTTCGGCTCTGTTTGACAACTAGATGATTACAATGTTCTACCACCTACCACTACAGTTAATTTGCATCGAGGTCGTTAAACTGGGTAGTAGGTTCTATTTTGCACATTAGTCTGTAGAGAAAGTTGTGTGGAATGATGAGATATGTGGAATATTTTGATCTATCTCAAGCTTCTTCTATAGTAGTACTAGTAGGTACCTACAGAACTTTATAGTTTCGTTACCTATGAGTTGCATTTTTTTTCTAATTTTAGTATCTAGTACAGATATACGACGTACCTATTTAACTGTACAATAGAATAACATACTCGTAACTTTTAACCAAATAACTGTCTGGTGTAACTCAAGGGTTTTGACTTGACCCTGCATTTATCTTTATCATTTTGGTAACAAAGTCCTAATTTTTAATGTGATGATTGATAATAATTAATGTAGGTATCTACAATTTGTTTCATAACGGTTTACAATTAGCTTGTTAGGTTTTGAAATAAACACAGTATCATACTAGTTCTAAATATAAGCAGTAGAACTAAATGACAAAACAAACAACACGTACCTACATAAGTATTTAAAATACCGCACTATTACCATACATTTGCATATGTTATTCATATAAGCAGTGTGAATGTGAGGAATCACGCATGGCGGACACGTGGGTTCATTGTTATTTATTACGCTTTGTCACACAAGTGGCGCCATCTAGTGGCTATAATTAGAATACTTTCTTACCTTCATTTATAAAGTCTCTCTTCTTACCTCATATTGCCAATGCTCAATGCCCTTTATTAGTCAAGTATTTTTATAGGCAAACTCGAAAGTATCGTCGTCCGATAGCGCACGGATTGTGCAGGTCTATACCTAGTTTACTGTGCACTGCTGTGGCACTGCCAACGAATTTCGGTCATCGTAAAGTGCGCAACAGGGCTTTTTCGAACTAAATTGTCTTTGTGTCTTACAAACGGCTAAAATCACAATGATCGAGATTCGTTTGGCTGTAGGTATCATAACAGGTGGCGGCACATATTAAGACATTGCCGCACGATTCCCGCGCAATATAAAAACACGATTAACAAATAATTAGAACGCATAAAACGTTATAAACGATGAAATCTCGATTACAGTGTAAATAAGGAAAAGGTAACTATTTCCTTCTAACTCGATTTGTAAGTTACACCAGCAAAAGTATCAATAAATCCTACCTCACAAAAACTTCACTTTCTGGTCCGCGCGTGTTCTCCAGTAAAATGTGATGTAACTATCGGATCATTTGCGATATAATAATATGACCAGTATTCAAGGCATTTTAAACACTGTATTGCTATACATACCGACGAGATTTGTATGGACAGGTAGAAATTAAAAAAGTAGCACGCTTGTTATGGTAAGACATTTACGTTTTTGGCTCTGAGCTGTAACTTTTTGCGCGTAATGGGTATTTTAAAAGTGTAAATAATAATATAGTGCGTGTGTTAATGGATTTTAAATTATAGACTTATGCAAAATAGCTTTAATATTACTATTAATATTACTTTTTAAAATATATTTATGAACTTTTTCACTATTAGCCCCAATACACGGAGCAAATTGTACCAGATAAGTATGTGTAAGCGACGCGAAACTTTTTAGTTATTTTTCGTGGACGCCTTGATTGTTCTGTCACTTGCTGACATAAAAAAGAAAAAAAAATGGTGAATCGATTTTAAACGTGTTCTAATCTAACTCCGTAAATCTTACCTTATATAAAATTAGACCTAAATTACATTGATTGTTATTCTACAACCTGTCACAGCACAGCTAACCTTATTCTTTTTTACCCGTCTGATATTTAATTTTCAGTCATATTAATTAAACTTGGCTAGTCTAATGGGTTGTTCTATAAATAGTTGGGTGCTTTATCTGTGTTATGAGGATCAAGAATGCTAGTGACTTCAATAATACGAATGCAGCTTGGGAGACATTTGAATGGATTGGTACCATGTTTTTATAAAGCCCACTCGAAATGGACTTTCTGCTACTATTTTTAGCCTGTTTCTCCATAATCAGTATGAACAGGACTCTACCTTGTTATAGATGTGGGATTCGTATTCAATGCATGTTTTACTATCAATTCGCTGAAAAAGTTTTGTACGCTTTGTATCTGGGTTTTTAACAAGACATGGACATTGAATAAAGGACTAAAGAGACCAATACATATTGAAGGATTTTAAGTCTTTTGGTGTAGTGGAAGCAACAACTTAGCTGGTTGGTGGGTTGGTGGTTGTGGATCTGAAACCGGTCGCTTACTAATGCGCCTGTTTTAACTATAATGCTCTCAAACGGTGTAGGAAAACATCCTGAAACTAATGTGTTCAGGAACGAAAAAAATCATAAATTTGAATATGAAATTCGAGATGCGAGAGGTTGCGGGTTCAATGTCTGCTGCGGGACAAACTTTTGCAGGATTTGTCTCGGATTTTTGTGTAATAACTATGTATAGTATGTATATATTGACAAGAAATAATATGTATTAAGTGTATTCTATTAACTGGTTCGTATAGTACAAGCTTTGCTTAGTTTGCAACTAAATGGCGCTATGTAAAAATGACCGCCTATATTATTTATTGACCAGACCAGGGTAGCAAATAAAACATATAGGTACAGTGTATTAAATGTAACTTCCACCTAATTTGTTATAGTATGTTTACATTTTGTTATGAACTAACATTTCATTTGATCCTTACGTAGTAGGTACTTCTAATATCTGTTCTGTGCTGATACCTAACAATGTTGTTTGTAACAGTCTTATAATTTCGCTTTCACTATAATTACCATGTTAATTATTCAAAGGCAGTTTAGCGCTGTGAAATTACGCTTCCACGAAGTTTCTTACTCGGCTTGATTTAGAGTCATTTCCACTTGCATTATTTACTATCTTGTTCCGTCTATATTACCATGTTGTTCATTTGAGTACTAACGTTGCCTATTGGCTTTAGTTTAGTATCCACTTAGCATAACTTTATTGCCAATGGCAGTTTATTGGACGTTACTTACATATTAACTCTGACCGCTGACTCTGTCTCGACTGAGAAACCTATATTACTCTGGACAACCGCTGCTTTCTTCTTGATATCTATGTAACATACTTGATAAACAATCGCGACCTTTATAGTTATTTTTTACATATTTTAAAGTTACTCACGCAAAGTATTTAATGAAATATATATTCTTTTTTAAACATTTTGTCACTAAATTATTTAGCAATTGAGTATTATCAAAGTCTTTAAACATAGCAGTAATCCTAAAAAATGACCTTACCAATTAAATAAGGCATTGTGCTATGTGAATCTGTATGTAATGCGAGTACCTATGTATGAATGGGAGCTCTTGGCATTGGGCTTGTTGAGTCAATTATGAGATAAGTACGTAAGCTACTGAATTACGCTATATTCAGGCTATGTTCTCCAAAAAATAACTGTAACCAAGGTTTACGATAAAAGTTTGTGTATAAAAATATTTAATAAAAGATTAATATATATTGGTAAGGTAGCTTGTGTCGATGATAGAATATTTTTTTTATTTAAAAAGTTAAACTAATATAAAAGACGAGAAGACCCTAGAGTTTTATATATAATTATTATTAATATTATATAAATAAATAAAATAAATAAATAAATAATGCTGGACAATCCACACAGCATCATCTAGCAACAAGATAAGCTACTGTTAAACAGAGCTGTGTACTAGATGACTGATATATACTTAATACAATACAATACATAGATAGATATTTTTTATTATATATAGAAAATACCCAGAACACCCGGAACAAATATTTGTAGATCGTACAAACATTTGACCCGAGGCGGGAATCGAACCCGCAACCTCCGCGTCGCAGGCGGACCTGCGCCCGCTGCGCCACATCGGTCATATATGTATACATTTTGTTAAATTATAATTGATAGAAGACCTCTGTATCGTTTTATAATTATTACACCTACCTACCTATCTACAACGTGTGTGTTTTTCTCGTGAGATAAATCGATATCTTGTTCGGATGTACAATGATAGATAGATAGATAGATAGATAAGTCATTTATTTGCAACTTCAAGCACACACATACAAAATTAATACATTGAAAGAGTGCTATAACTACAATAATACAGTAAAGAGAAAAAAAAAAATAACAAACATAAAATAACAATTATGATGATACTACATTTTTCTTTATTGAATGGCAGTTTAAGTAAAAGATAAGTATAGAATTTGTTCTCTTTTTAACTTGTTAGAATTTAGTTTTACTTATTTCTTCAACGAGATCATAAAGACATGGGTCTAACTGTCACGCGACAACATTAATTCACAATTTACTGCTCCGAGCCGGTGACTAATTTCACCAAGGCCGAAGACGATCCATTATTATTTCTTGCTATATACTTACCTACAATCTTTTCATTTTAGGAACCTTATGGCCTTTAGGATAAGGCTCAATTTTCATTTTTGTTTATGAATCTCGTTTTGACCCTTTGATACATTTATGACTCACAAAGGCATTACAATTTCTATACTAATAATATTATAAGAGAGAAGATTTGTATGTTTGTATTTTTGTATGTTTGTTTGTTACGAATAAACTCAAAAACTACTGGTTCGATTTCAAAAATTCTTTCACCATTAGAATGCTACATTATCCCTGAGTAACATAGGCTATATTTTATTTTAGAAAATAATAGGGATCCCTACTAAAACTTCAATAATGTAACCCAAGGTGGAAAAAAATGCCATAAAATGTCTTTCATCGCATGCGCTGCGGAAACTATTGATGAACAAAAAAATTTTCTACAATATTAAAGAACATATTGATATCTACAAAAAAGTCAGCAATACCATATGTCCAACTATTGTAGTTATGTAACTATAACTACTTTTTTACATTTTAAAAGTTGATAGAAATGCCGACCAAAATCAGACCATGTATTCCATACCTTTATATTAATCCCTATCCAAATAAATCATTTCATATTCAAGACTGTTTCAATACCTGTAGATAACTGTTTAAATTATTGAAATCAAACATTTCATTCAAAAGTTATGACGAATTATAAAAATGACAATCTAAACAAAATACTATGCAAGCCCGCGCGCGCGCCGTGGCCAGAGAGGGGCGTGCACATGAACTTTAAAATAGGTAGCCGCGCGGCTAAAACGTGCGGTCGGCTCCTACCTTATGAATGCCTAGCGACCCGCCCCGGCTTCGCACGGGTGCTTAAGTTTTTATTGCACCCGTGCGAAGCAGGGACGAGCCGCTAGTCTAAAATAAAAATATGAAATCTGGACGTTTTTATTTTCAACCTAAGTAATTTGAATGTTACCTTAATTTGGTAAAAAAATATACGAAACGAACTTTGCATAGTTCATTTCTCTTTCAATTAGCTTCTTGGCATCAGTATAAAGTTTTTTTGTCATATTTCACATTTCATTTAATCGTGTGATGTAATTCAGCTTAGTTGTAACATACTTGTATTGCTGCAGGTGTGTACATGGACCCTATAAGGACGCTGCAAGTTAATATTTCTAGTTTAAATAGATAAGTAAGTTATAATAAGTAGTTACAATTCATTCGATATACAGGTCATGTCATAATATTTCAATCATTAAAATAATATGAATATTCTAAATTTTACTTTTTTAGTATATTTAGTATATCTGTTTTTCATTGACCTTTTTTATAATCATCAGTCACAAAACCTTTGTAGCTCAACAACATCTGCAATGCAGGTTACCCAAAAACTAACCAGTTGTTGCTATAATCTTTTTACCTTAGAAGTTTAATCAGTTTAGTTCCGTGGTGTATTTCCAGTCTGACCTGTATTTTATCTCTGGCATTCATCTGTCTACATTTTGTTAGTTTGTACAACCACCGTGCTATGTTTATAATTTATAAGCGCATTTCCTTTAAAATACTGATGCAACTATCGCGTCCTAGTTATTCAACTTTAGGTTAAAAACCATCGTCCACTTGCACGGCACCACAGAGACAGCACGGCGTATTTTTCGCGATGTGAATATAATTGTTCCATGCGACACACATTGCGGCAAAAAACAAAGTTACACACGTTGTTGGTAACGCTTCTCCCGCTGCGCAAAGTTTGTTATATTGTCTCTTTGTCACTTTATACAACAAACGACAACCAACCATACATACGGCCCACCGATGGTAACTTACCGTAGCCAATAGATGCCTGCAATACCATTTGTACGATTGATACGTTATCAATCTCGCGTTGCTTAAAAGTCATGTGCTTGTAATATAACCGGCAAACATACCTTTTGTAACGAAGCACAGTAATGCAAGCATACTGCATGTCAAGAGGTATCTGGTAGTAGTACTTTCCCGGACAAGATCTATCACAAACTCTACCTACTACTCTCACTCCCAGCTTTCAACATGGTAGAAGTGGGATGGTTCATTCATATTGAGCCACATATGGTCAAATCTTTTATTAGATTCGTTTCTACTGAACACAATGTCTTGTTCAAGTTGTAACGTTGTTTTGTAATATGCGCTGTCGTGGAAAAGTCTCATGCTGAGAAGTCTCTCATAACACTTCTCTATTGCGTAGGTACCTATTTCATCTTGGACGCAATTAACGTAAAGGGCTCTCAAGTATACCCTATGGTGCTTATAACCCCATTTAAAGAGTTCAAGGGTCGTCGTAGAGTCTTTGTTGCAAAAATGTAGGGTTATCGTGAACAAAGCTATTCAAAGTGCAGAATAGCTCTTGTTCATCGCCCTTTTTGCTTTACTAGAATCCTCAACAGTTGGCAATTTTTTTTGTAATTACTTACTCCTGTTGAGCAGTTTAAGTTTTTTGAATAGTTTTTCATAATATCATAATAATTGTCATTATTTGTTTAAAGACAACTTATAAATATTCTCTGCACAGTAAACTTTATCTAGTTCAATAAAATTAACAGTTTCTGCAACAGCGAAGACCAATATATTCAAACTAACTGACACCCCACAGAGTGCAAGTCCTGTCTTGCCATCACTATTTTGTTCTTCATTCTGGTAACCCGCTGTGTCGCGAATATAAATTATGGCACAGATAATTATCATTGTTCGCATTTCGAAGTGCAAAGTTGTGAGTTTCAAGACAGACTGCGAGACTACGAATATACTCAAACAAAACGAAAAAACCTAAGTTTATTGGTTTTTGATAAAACAGAGACTGATCGACGTGATAACGAGAGATTTTATTTAGTTAGAGAAAAATACAAATTATGCCATTGTATCGTAGACTTGACAGCATGACAGTGTTGTCTCATGTGTCACTCAAACCATAGAGACCTCTATTACCTCTTTTTTTTTCTTTTTTTTTATACTACTAAAGTGGTAACCAAGCGTACGGCCCACTTGATGGTCAGCGGTTACCGTAGCCTATGTACGCATGCAACATCATAGATATCACTTGCGTGTTACCACCCTGAGACGTAAGATGGTAAGTCTCATGTGCCTGTAATTTCACCGGAAACCATACCCTTCGAACCGGAACACATCAATGCGAGCATTACTGCTTGGCGGCAGAAATAGGTATGGTGGTAGTCCTTCCCCGGACGAGCTCTATCACAAAGAACTCTACTACTCTTGACAGAGTTTAGTTTACACGGAGGTTCCAACAATTTTGTTTGACTTTATTGAATCGTAGGTTTTATTTACATACTTGTTTATTATTCTAATTTAATTTAAGCTATAGTTGCAAATTTGTATTATTTAGAATTGTTAAAAGCCTCCCGATCGATAATAAGCTATAAGATAGTTTTATCAGTGATGTTGAACTACGTATATATTTGTTTCAACAAGCAAGTAGTGTGAATAGCCCGTTGAACACGTGTACTTATATAGTTGTTATTTAACCCTCCGTGACGTCAGAATGAGCAAAGGTTGTAATCTTGTTAGAGGATACTAACACGTCTAAATTATAACACGAGTAAATAGGACTAATTTGTTGTTTGTAACCTTAATCTAATTAGAACATGAAAAGCTGAATGTTTAAATTGGATTGTTTAGGTTACGTGTACGATATACGTACTTATCCACTCGCATGAATGCATTATAATATTGCGTGACACGGATGAGGAACTGCGTAGGAAGTGTTGGAATTTGATGTCCTTGTACTCGTATAAAGGTTTAATCTACCATGAGATATCTGTTTCATAATGGAATATAATATTTTTTTTAAGTGGTTTTATTTAGCTGGACCTGCTTATTGTTTCTAGTACTTAATTGAAATTTTACCCGCCTCCTGTTGACATATTGATCTGATTTTTGGTACACACCTTTAGTTTTGATCAAAACAATTTAATATATTCTCCTCTACCAAAATGGCTCTTTTTCAAACATACAATTGTTTTTTAATCACAACTACGATTGAAGTTAAAATTTGTCAGACGATATAGGTATTTTAATATTTGTAGCGTTTTCATTTTTCAAAACCACAATCAAGCTATGAAGATGCAAGATGACATTAAAGTGGGTGGATGGATAGTGGAGGCTTAGAATCGGTCGTCATGGCATATTTTAGGGGTCTATGTCCAGAAGCAGACGTCTCTTGAGATGATGAAGAAAAAAAAATGTTTCGTAACATCGCAAGATTTCGATTCCAGACAAACCTACGTTTAACCAAACTAAAAAATATTGAAAAATAGCACAGCTATAAATCCCGACCTACCTCAACCGGTCGTTCAACCCGGCCCATTCCCACTTAACAACTCCCTCCACGATGCTGACGCCGCTGCATTCAAGAGTCTTCCCCAAGAGATAAAGCCGATGCACAAAGCATGTTCAAGTACACTCGTTCGCGATACTATTTTTAAAGCAAAAATGCATCTCCATTTTTGCAATGCATTTTCCCGGCTCCGGAATAGACTATTCAAGTTTTGGTGCCATTAAATGAATAGAAGATCTCTGTATGAAAGCTGTATGCGCTCATTTGGTAATGAATGCTTTTTTAACCTTTTTTTAGAATAAAGCTTAGTTTTTGTAAATGATCATTGATGCACATTGAAAGAATATCTGAATTTTAACGTTTTTAAGGCGAAAAATAATTTAAATTCCAATTTGCATTAACTCAATAGATAACAAGAAATTGATCGAAGAAAACTGGTCGCATATTACAAACGTTACAGAATCGATGTCTGCTTCCGTTCTATTTACACACATAAAGTGCTCAACTAATGAATTCACCCATAAACTATACGTACGATATTTTGCATTTGTATACTTTGAGATCAATAGATATGCACGTCCGTGCCCTGAGCAGCAAACTTCATTTGCAAACTTATTACAGAAATCGATACCTTAATATCATACGGCATAAGGGCTTTGTTATATGAAAAAAATGTGTAAATTATTTAATGTATCTTGTAGTCGTAGTAAGCAGTAGCGGTAATCGAAGATATGAAGCAATCAGGGCATGCAGGTCACGACTATATTGTTTCATGCTTGTCAGACAGAACTTATCACATTCTCCCTTCATTGTATTTATTTAAATCGGAATAAAACCAGGCTGTGTCTTATAAGGCGCAGTCAGTAGGATTTAATCCTTTCAAAAGTTTTTTTTTGTTTTTTTTATTATTATTGCAACAGTTACTTGAAAGTTTTATTAACAATTTATTGGGGTTATAAGTGCTACGCAGTACTTCAACAATTAATGAGTCGAATGACGTCACAATAGCCAGGCATCTGCTATTAATCAGATTTACAACTTGATCATCTCGTCAATATATAAAAATGAATAAATATAGGTTAAGATGAGTTTTCATATTTGGCAGCCCTACAAGTACTATGTTGCCATGTGAAAATAATAGTACCTATATTATTACTTTCTTGAATGGACATAGTGTTTAGTCGGCAAGTATAATGTCTAGCACGTCTTGTCAGCTTCCGGCGGCAGACTGCCTTAAGCGCAACGCTGACCCTTTCTCACGACATATACATATCACTACTGTACAGGCTAATAGAACTTAAATAAGAAATTTAAAAAATACGCCTCGTAAATATTAAAAATATATGATACGGTGGGGTCTCTACCACTAGACCACCAGTGCTTTTAGGGTATAAATAGTGGAAGTTTTGAATTTTTATATTGAAATGCTTCAAAGTAAGTTCCCCGTACCAAATTTGGTACAGAGCTAATAAAGTGCGTAATATAAGGATGTATTGAGAGCACCTACATATTTTTACATAAGGAACTGTTTTTTACCCTGTCAGCCACCTCATAATACAAGTTAATCTTATTAAACACGCTTGTACGACTTCCAACGTGAATCGATTGCGAATGATTCATGTGAGGACCCACGTGAAGCCGTTTGAAGAATACTGATACATATAAGATTTCAAAGAACTATTTAGCTCACATCCGCGTTAAAGTTAATTAGAGTTAAGTTAGACATCTGAATATTCTTCAGATGTCTACTCCTAAAATATATCCAATAGTAGATATGTTAAGACAAAATAGCAATGTTGAATTAGATTTTACACAACTTTGCTTCATTCAACTGTAATAAGAATGTTCTTGTTTTAAAAGATATTATTTGGAATCGATTATTAACCCATATCTTTTTTGTTTTCAGGTAAGCTCCAACTGCATAGAAGACATTTGACATAGTTTGGTAAGGTTTTGTGCATTATTCCATTTATATTTACGAAAACACAAACCTAATTAAAAATACAAAAGTCGAAATTGCAAAGGAAATTCCACACTCTACGTTTCTTGCCACCTTGGCAACAAGATCGCATTTCACAAATATAAATTAACTGTTTCAAATGCATCGTAAATTAAACATAATGTTTCTGAGGAGAGTATTTAAGGGTTTCGTGTCCATTGATGTAAACATTCGCGCATGCGTGCCGCACGCCATAGAAGAAATAATACAAAAGCCGAAATTTCACTCTGGTTTTGTATAGGTACGGTACTAATTCTGAGGCAATACTAAACTGTCAAAGCCAACAGACACCAAATTTTTATATATAAAACTAGATTTTTGAGCACAAATGTAGGTAATTGAAATGAAAGAGTTGGTTTGTAATTCAGTCAAAAACTCAGGAACATTTTAAAAAAACGTCCATTTCTTTAAACTTCTATTTGTCCAGCAATTTTGCAATGTTTTGCCAATGTCAAAGTATGTAGTATAACAAAAAGCTTTGCTATACCACTTTGACATTATTATGAAAATTCATAACCATTTCTGATTTTATATCAGCATCAACGTGTAGATACTTAATTTTGAATATAAGTTATTTCAAAGTGATACAGGTATAATGTGCCTCGCGTCGCTGCGTCTGTGCAACAACCTATATAATAATATTTAACCTCAGAAGAGCTTTATTTATAATTGTGATTATTAAATTAGTATGTTTAGCTTACAAAAGCAACAACAGGGACGACGAACTTTAGTATTCAATGAAGTTTACTCTTGTTTTTCTAAATGACTGTTTACACAGAATTTATAAGCTGTTACTAAAAATCTAACAGCATTACTAATAAACGTGGTAAAATATAAAGTTATACCTTGGATCAAATGTAAGATTATATTTTTTTAATTAACAGGTTCTTATAATTATTTATATTCATTTATACAATTTACGCTCTTTGTGTTCTGATTCCAATATCGTATTTTGATAATAATGTACCTACCTATTCAAAATGATGAGTTTGTGCTGATGATGGTCCTTCAAAACCTTTCTTGAATACTTTCACTCGTGTTTCTCGAGTACCTAACCTAAGAAACCTTGTCTAGTTTACCTTCGTATCTCTTGTCACACAGTGATAGTGTGAGAAGCATATCATACCAATTATTTGTTTAATTTAAAGCCCTGTCAAGGGACTAGACGCGTACCGCTTTCTATGTAATGGATCTAACTCGTCTAACTTGCTATCCTTCCAGCGACCTCGCTTACTTCGTATAGATATTAAATTCATGTTTTGCGGAACCAATCAGTCTGATAATTGTTACCTGATCGTTCCAAATTATAGGGTGTGTTAATACTTTTTGTATTTTTGAATGGCAAGGCCAACTTCAAACTTACTACGTAGTACAGAGTTCGTGCTTAGTACATAACACGTGTTCAACATTAATTGTAATTGGTAAAGCTGTTTGTAGCAGTTGTTTGTAAATAATTAAAGACTGTTTTTACATCGTTTATACATTGAAATACGGTTAGCAAAAAAAATACTGAAAATATGGAAGTATCGTATCTCGTATCTTGAAAATATTACCGATATATTGAAAAATCTATCAAGTAGATTTGAAGAAATTAAACCTTCCGTGAAAAAATAAACAACTTCAATGGGTAACGATATTAAGACATATTATAACATATATAGACATATATTAAGATAATACCACACTATTAGACCACTTTTCCAACAGTACTATACATTTTGTCTCTCACTTTGGCTAACTTTGACTAACGCTTCAAAATAAATCTCATTTTACATTGTAATAAAAGTAATTACAGTGCTAGGTGTAATTTGTGTGATGAGATATAATTTGGAAGGTCTCCCTTTGCAGGTGTTTGGAAATACACGGTTATTGTTAATAATAAATGAGCCAAGTAACTTGGTGCGTAGTTTAGTTTGCTTTAAGTATAAAGTAGGTAAGTCTATGATATCATGGCTTTGTTTGTTACCTTAGTCAAAACTCAAATCAATTCATGCTTTGTTTATTTTTTCAGCTCATCCAGTTTCGTTTAAAACATTAGATTTTGGGTCTTGTCTGAAAGTTTTAGGGCGGATTCGTCCAAACTAGTTATACGCCGTTTAAGTCTTATACTCCGATAAATATCAATATTTACTCTAGAGTAAAGTTACTTTGCGTTTGTCCAAATCTCAATTCAAGGGTCACACATATCATATGCGAGAATAAATCACTATACTACCAAAATTGATTATTATTCTTGTTTTATTTTTTGTACTATCTCTAACAATATTCTACATCTACAATCAATTCAATCAATGGGCCATAAAAAATGTTACCACACTGAATAATTGGCTCATGTGTCTATTTAGTCACGACAATGACTATGTTGCCAAAATTACTTTTGAATGTACTTGATGCCATTATAAAAACGACAAACAAAAACCGAAGATTGGTTTCTAAAAAGACGGCCATAGTGAAGCGGAGACAAACAAATGGCTATTATTTATTTTGTAGTGTTTATGGTGTTTTTATAGTCGTGACTGTCGGTGCTGAATGTGTTGTTAATTTTACAATGTAGTATTTTTTTGCTAAGTTGTACTCGTTTATTGTATTCTCTCAAACGGGGAAGGAAAACATCGTGACATTCGCGTAGTGGGTTATGGCCTAATCACCCTCGCTCGAGAGCAGGCCATTGTCCGAGTATATTTTAGCAAGCTGTCATTGTTATGATGATTGTCTCTTGGTATCCTTGTCTGATCACAATATCGCGCAAAAATGCGTAAATTTCCTAGAAGCGTAATTAAAAAAAAAATGTTACCGCTATTATTGTGGCGGTACTGACATTATTATTACACAATTATTATACCAGTATTTTATGGCTACTTAGCGCTCGCTCAAAGCACAGGGTGCTCAAGCTTCAGAATAGATTAGGTTTTTTCATGTCACCACTGTAAATAGATGATGGTGATAAATAGCCAAGGAAGTTATTGAACTCTGGGGTCTTGTTTGTGTACTGAATTGAAATAAATTACCTCTGATCGGTTTTTTTTGTATACGATGCGTACAAAAAAAGATATCCATGCCCAATGACTAGATATTCGTTAGATATGTGCCATTCAACAACCCGCGTTTGACGCGTGATAGATTTATGACCACTTTTGCTCGAGGCACAGATCGAGGTAGGCTAGTATCCCAACAGTGGGAACATTATAACGCAAACAATCATGACCACGAAGAGATTTGTGGTCATCCACTATGATATTTTGTAGGTATAGCAAACATTTGTAGTTGTAAAAAATGACATACGAATTGATAACTGGACAATACGAAAGGTAATACGATGTGTTTCGATTTTAGCACGGGGTTTTCAACTTTATATTCAGTAATGATGAATGATGTCATCATGCTTTTATCTGTTACGTGAATGGATTAGAGTATATTTTCGTTTACGTTTTTAGTCCGTTGTGTTTGTTTGTAGAAGATAATTACGGAAGACGTGTTGTATATTTTTGAGATTGCATTTTAGTGAAATAGTGTTCGCTGTTAGCAAAAAAATAAACCGAATTTTCAAAATGCAAACAGGGAAATAATTTACACGCTAGGACAATAACATGCTTTCATAGTCATATACAAGTCACGAATTAATTAATAGTAGGTACCTAGTTCATATCAGATACGATACAATAGTAATGCTTCTGTCGAAACTTTTTTCAACTCAAATTTACGTATCGTCGTGAGGTAACTGAGGTTCAAATAAGCAATTTCAAGTGATAAACTATGGAATAATAACTAAATAATTATGTATTACTTATCTAAAACGATTTATCGATATCAAGTCGTAAAATAGCTCGTGTGGTAGCTGGATAAGTTGTTCTTAACAGATCAACGAAGTTAAGCACTGTTCCGCGGGGGTCATCATTTGGATGGGTGACCGCCAGTGGCAATTTCAACTGAGCGCTCCCGTGCTTCGGAGGGCACGCTAAGCTGTCGGACCCGGCTTTTTCATAGTTGTTAGGCCATGACAGAGGCTTTCGGGCGGCCTAGAAACTCTATCACCAGAGTTGGCCACTGACTCATACGAATGAACGAACGACGTCGTAACATTTAGAGTTTTCGCATACCATCTCTAGAATTTATTTAGGCATGTGCTTATGTATATAATTTGACTAATTAGTTTAAATAAAGTTGTTTTTTTAGGCTGTTTACTGTGCTTCACGCTGCAGCTAACTCACCTAATTTCGGTCTATTTCAAGAGTTGATTTCGCCATTCAGAATAAATAGAGTCAGTTATTTTTTTTATATATAAAAACAAGCGTTCAACCGCCACCGAGGTAAAATACCTCAAATGTAAAAAAGGTACATAAAAAAGCGTTAGTAAAATAATAGACTAAAGCTATTATTTTACTAACGCTTTTTTATTTTTTTTTATTTTATTTTTATTTTTACATGTTTGGAAAACTAACAGTTTATATCATGTGAGAATGGTAATGCTTAAAATATAGAACAGGATTAACCTAAACAGTTTTCACTAATAGTTCACTTATACTTAACAAAGTTTTAGTTGTCCACAAATTATAACACTTAGTGGGTTTTTACACTTAATAATTTTTAGAAAAAATGAATAAGAAAACAATGATCACATAGTTAATAGGTTTTTTTAGTTAACTGTACTAAAATTCGCCCAAAGTAAAAGTGGTGTGAGCTGCAGAACGAAGAGTATAGCTTTTTTACGATTCGTCAACTCACAGCAGTTGGGACAAGATACATGGTGTGAGTTGACGAACGACTCATTATTTTTTTTCTATTCCTTATATATTATGCAATAATAATGAAAGACCCCTTGTATACGTTTATACAAAAGATGTATGAGTTCTCACGTGATCATAGTGCATTTAACTGCGCCGAAATATCGGGAATTAACAAAATTCATAAATCATGGTAAATATTTCGTTTTTAGTAAAAATTATGTCATGACTAAGACTTCATCATCATGACAGCCTTCTAATGTTCCCACTGCTGGGACACTGGCCTACTCTCAGGCGAGAGTGATTGGGTCTTAAATCCACCACGCGGACCCAATGCGGATTAGTGGATGGCACATGTCTTTCCAATTTTTAGTTCTTGGACATGCCGGTTTCCTCACGATGTTTTCCTTCACCGTATGAGAGCACTGGCATTGCGCACATAATTTTTTCGAAAATAAAAATCCATTGGTGCACGACCGGGTTTGAACCCACGACCTTAGGATCGGAAGGCGGGGTCACTACCACTAGACCACCGGTGCTCCTCTGTTTTGCCTCAGAGCAAGTGAGCTTGCTCGAATAAACTAATCTTACCGCCAATCTTTCACAGCGAAATTGAATTCTCATAGCAATTTGCAAAGGTTAGCATTGACCAATTAAATGTTGCTAAATAAGCGAAACTAGGACCTGATAGCAGTATTTATTGCGATGTGAAATAACTAATTTCCTTTGAGAGATTAAGCTTAAGATAAATTAAATGTATGAAGATTAAAATCAGTTCTGTATTGTGTAACAGTAGATCAGCTTATTAGTCGATAAACTAAGTTTACCTTACGTTTAAAATACAATTAATTGATCATAAATAAGAGTTACTTATGTCAAGACAACTTAAGTTGCATATTAATCAGATATAATGACGGACTTAAATAATTTTATATAAGTTAGTATTAGCATTTAAGCGACTTTGAAAAATCCGGAACCGAGTAGGTACTTAACGAGCCCTCCGAAGCACATAAGCGCCTAGTTGAGATTCCCACAGTCGGAGTTTTCGAGTGACCTTTCGCAATATAAATGCTATGCTGTGCGTTAGTCTCGCTATAACTCGACATCGGCTGGACGGATTTGGCTGATTTTGGTCTTGAAATAATTGTAGGAGAGGGAAGGTTTAACGGTGAGATATGTAAAAATTGCGAGAAAAATAACACGAGTGAAACCGCGCGAGTCAGCTAGTCATTAATAACTGTAGTAGTTATAAACACAGAACAGAAAATAAAATCTGTTGTGTGGGTATAAATGTACCTTCACAAAGAAAGTAAGTAAGTAAGTAAGTAAGTTCGTATGAGTCAGTGGCCAACTCTGGTGACAGTTTCTAGGCCGCCCGAAAGCCTCTGTCATGGCCTAACAACCTTGAAAAAGCCGGGACCGACTGCTTAACGTGCCCTCTGAAGCACGGGAGCGCTCAGTTGAAATTGCCACTGGCGGTCACCCATCCAAATGCTGACTACGCGGAACACTGCTTAACTTCGTTGATCTGAAGAACAATTAGCCAGCTACGTCACGAGCGCTCACAAAAGATTGAATGTATCTTTTTAAAAAAAGGAAAGAAAATCAATCTCTTATGTTTTCGCTATTATAAATATTTATAATAGTTTCTTTCACGCCTTTATATGTGACAATATTATAGAGGATCGCAAACCGCTCCATTTACGGTAAGGGCACAGTTTCTGACGCACTTGTGTGACCTACTTTGTACAAAATAATGACTTATTCAACCTAAAAACGTCATGCATAGCTATAGAGGAAAATATAGGTGGCTTATTTGCTATCATAAACATTCACATTTAATTTTATAATGATTACATAACTAATTCTGATGTGATAAGAAGATGCTACCTACATAGGTATATACCCAAAACAACACTCACTGATTGAACCACAAAACGGTAAGTGCTAGAGTAAAGATATGCACAAAGATATTTCATGCTCGTGTATTTCTCGTCAAAGTTTTTTTGGGTGCACTAAGAAAGGATTTCCCGTAATTCAACTCCTGGAGAACGCAGCGAGAAGTTTGCAAGAAAAAAGTCACAAGGCGGTTAGACTTACGTATGTACTAATGCATTTGATCTAATACGACCATAAAAAGAAGAGTATTATTATAATACTTAAGCGAACTCAGCGTTAAAGAAAATAATTATTGTCAGTGTTGATTGATAGCTAAGATTAAAATTACTGCGTGATACTTGACTATTAGATATGTCAAACTTAACTATTATAATAAATTATTGTGACGTTTAAATAATTGGACATGATGTAAAACTGGTTCTTCATAATGTCAAAAATCGTAATCGATTACATTGATGAATAAAGCTTGGACAAGATAGAGGTAATTTGCTTTTGGCGCCGCCACTTTTAATACCAAAATTTTATTGCTTGTAGTTTTTTATTTGTCATTTTTAAATGTCAGTTAAAATTATTTTGAATTTATATATAGCATAGTTTAGGTTAGTACCTATCCCCAATTATCTATTGCCACTCCTTAATAATAATGTAACAAAATAGCAAAGACTAAAAGTCCGAATACTAAAATCTTATCAACTAATCAGATTTTTTTTTAAAAAAGCTTTGATGTTTCTATAACAATTCTGAAAATGACATGCTTTGTTTATTTTTATGGTATTTATAAACTGTTAGCTATTTCCAAGATCACCTTTTTATTCTGCGACAAATTGTAACTATTATTTGACATAAATACCACAGAGCTACATAAAACTTCTACTTCCTCGGTACGTACCTATAGAGAGTTCAATATCCAACGCAATATCAGATAAATCAGCAAGAAGTAGTTTTTATGGTGACATCTATGATCAAACCTACTCAGAAGTCAGCCCATAACCACATTGCCAAACAATTATCTCACACAGTTTCTCTAAAAGCCTTTTCTGTAAAGAGCACCTGGTTGCGCTTGTCACTCATCTATCAATCTGCTCGAAGTGAAGTTGCCACTGTCCGATCAGTTATAATAGGCAACACATGCATTTCCTAGCAATTTACTACCCTATCACGTACATATATGGCTTATTATCGTTCAGGGTAAACTAACGGATAGCATTACGTCCGTAGGTGTTGGAAGAACAAATCACTATTAGCACGTGACAATTCTCGGTGATTTTACTCTAGCAGAGTGGTTTGGGATTGATGGTGAAGTGGAGTGGCTTATGAATGGAAATTCATGTTGTATATGGCCATGTGATTGCGAAAATTATTCTTATAATATTTCATAATAATTTATAGTATATTTTAAATAGCTTCTTAAACTAAGCTATATTAGTGTACCTACAGTAGAATTGAATATGTTTAGGGATTTATTATGTTCAATCAATTTTTAATGTTAGGTACAATCTAATTTATCAGTTTTACTTTAATTTTATCTTATCGTATAATCAACCAGACCGGCGGAGGGCATTGGCACGCCATCACCCAGGACCATAATCCTAGCTTGGGTACCAATGTTGTCCATCAAGGAAATAGGTACGTCTTATAATCAAACCTTAAAAGTAAGATTGTACAACCTATGTGTTAAATGTAATGTATGTTATTATTCAATAAAATTTCAAATTTCAATTTCAATTTCAATAGTGCAATATTGTTAACTTTTTGCAGTGCTTCTGCCAGCGATTCAGTCGCGGTGCAGACGCGATGCATTGGCAATACAATAGCGATGCAGCATTGATTTAATCGTGTTTCTGGCAATCGACTGCTTAAATTTGGGGTGTTGATAACACGAAAAATACTCTAAATGTAAGTTCGTATATGAGTCAGTGGCCAACTCTGGTGGCAGAGTTTTTAGGCTGCCCGAAGGCTTCTGACAAGGCCTAACAACTTTGAAAAAACCGAGACCAACGGCTTCGAAGCACTCTTATAACCTAGAACTTAAATTGTTATGACGTATCGCGCAACGAAACAAAAGCTTTGAAAAACTTTGAGGTCACAGGTTTGTAAAGTCAGTGAGATTTCTATAAAATAAGTAGGTTTTTAAATAGGCACATCGTATTTGTAAATAATGCAAACGGCGTTGACCATTATGATAATTTATTGTTTATTTACTCTTGGATGGTTTATAGTCAGTGATTGGAGTTAAACGACGTTAAACAGCCTGATTTATGAGTACTAATTTAACCGCTGGATTTGAATATTGTAATTTTTGGTATAAGTTATGTATTTTTAAAAGGCGTGTGCTAAAAAAGTGCACACCAGATTTGGGGTCGTAAGGTGATATTGTTTTACTCCTCACTTGATAAAGTGCACACCAGATTTGGGGTCGTAAGGTGATATTGTTTTACTCCTCACTTGATAAGTTTCTTGAGGATGATACTGTAGCTACTGTGCTACAAGATACAGCTTATAACACCGAAAATTTGTTTTTTTTTTCTGAATTTGAATAGTTAGGTAGTTGAATAGTTTTAGTATAGTACAGGAAACAATTAAAAATGGATTAGCGTACCCAATTACCTTTTTATGATCTCCAGACGGTGTGATTTATAACAGTAACCTACCTACCCATAAATCAATTATTACGTAATTTTTATGACACTTTTTTTATGCGTTTGGTTTTAGCCCATCCCATCAATGACATAACATGTCATGGGTATGGAATACAGTGAAATATTACGTCAGTACCTCACTAGTGAAAGCCTACAAGCGCGTAGTGTTTGTTTTCTAATTTTGATTTATGTTCGAACTGTACAAATTACGTTTGTGCTGAGAAATGTTATTTGAAGCACAACTGGCGCAACATTAGTGAGATGTTTAGAAGAAAAAAATCTGGTTGGCATGGCAGCATTATAGCAGTTGAGATTATTGAAGTTAGACAAAACTCGACATTGCTAGCGACAACGACCGCCCGCGGAATTTTCGCGACATTGTTATAAATAGAAAATGTTAACAACTCTGAGTGGGCAAAGCATTAAAACATCAAATAATTGGATATCAATACAGCTGTTGCCCGCGACTTCGTTCGTGTGGAACTCGGGAACCGTACTATTCTTGGAGATAAAAAGTAGCCTGTTTTATTCCCGGTTTATAATCTATCGGTTTTACAGCTAAAACGGATCAGTAGCTGTCGCGTTTTAGAGGAACGAAAATCCAAACTTTAATTTATAATTTGGTGTGACTAAATAAGAACTTACTAACGTCCGCGAGGATGTTCTGAAGATTTGGCTAGTAATTTAAAACCAAACAAGCATGTATTTTAAGCACAGCGTTCGTATTGCAATCAACTAGCGAACTAGTAACGTAGAGACCGGTGCTAGCTTTCCACCTCCACCACAGAACTATATTTAAGTAGAATGAGTGAGTTTATATACCTCGCGTGCCGAAAAGACGGGCTAAGTAAGGGCTACCTTTACTCGCCGCGAAACTCAGTCTGCTCCCAACCGGGGGCGGTGTTGTGGTGTGCCAGTGCCCTAGAATCGGTTTGCCGCGTGCTTATTGGATGCATTCATTTTCGCGCGGTTTTTGTTTCTTATTAATAAAATACATTTATGTGTAAAATACAAATACGCAAAATGTTACACGCTCGGTTTCCATACAAATCGACGAACTCTTTCATTCTATCTATTTAAATATAGTTCTGTGCCGTGAATCAACGTTTGCTAGACATTTGGATGGTAGCCAGAGGAAAAGAAAAGAAGTTACTGTAACCTTGGGACCGATTCTTTCAGGATGACTGACATCCCGCACACAGCGGATGAGTGTGCTAATTAGTTGTGTGTAGACACGATGCAAGTGACAGCGCGAACTACCAGCTCGACCTGTGAGGCCAATTGCAAATCCATCTTTTATCCATAACCTGGGGGTAGGACAAATCAACGTCTCAGGGTGGTGAGCGCAGTGCAGTGCCACGCTGAACTTAAAAACTTTAAATTTTAGGTGACACTGCATCTGTTATGGTCAGGCGTGGTGCTTAACATCGGGCGGGTGACTTAACTGTCACAAAAAAATAGAGGTACCTATTCCTCAAGGCGCACCCTAAAGTAATCATCGAGCGAGGGAGCGAAGCGAAACGTCTCTGCTCCAAGCCTGGCGTTTGCTTTCGTCTGTCAGTTTGTTAGTTTACTATCTTCGGCGTGGTAAGCTAAATAACTCATAAAAGTGCAGTAAATTACTCACTTTTAAAAGTCTGTGCACTCGAGGTCTGCGTTCGTAAAACTACTGGTATTAAAAATCTAAAAGTGCCTCTGTCTGTCTGTTATATTTTCACGGTTAAACCGCTAAGCTGATTTAAATGATATTTGGCATGGAGACAGTATAAATTCTGGGAAAGAACATATTAGTATCAGGCGAGTTTTGTACAACTAGTGCCTTTGCTGCTGCGCTTTCAACTCAAGCCCTTCTTTCAGGGCGAGTTTACATTAACTAATGAGGTGCTGAAACTAATCTTTGCAGTCAATGGCGCCACAAGTTCAATTAAAATAAGTAAAGTATCTTTGTATGAGTCTGTGGCGGAGATCAAAGACAAATTATTACACCGCGTCTGAAAAACCTTGAGATTTAGAAATATCAATACCACATATTCATTAGTTCATAGAAGAGTTTTTTGTGGTTTCTGTTTTTTTTTAAAACTACAACAACTAATACTTTTTTAACCATATTTTAGGACTCAGCAAGAGTCGGTCAGTAGAATTCTTTTGTCGTTTGTCGAGGAGTCATAATATAAAAAACACATTACGATTTCGGCTTCGTAGTATCGTAATACAATAGTATTTTTTACCGTTGGCGTCGTATTGTCGGACTTATACTGCCAAAACGATTACCCCAGCTTATCCCCGGATCTTCTTACATCACCATAGAACAAGCCATTCATAATCTGTGGCTAAAACGGGGTCGTTAGCCTGTGTTACAAAATCATATGACAGATAATGCTGGCTCAGAACAAATTCTAAACATTTTCTTAATTCTGGGCGCTTATTCGCTATGACATAGAGATTCCTTACCAATAACGTGTAACTTAGTAACGTGTTCTATACGTGCCATGATGTGAAGTTGTAAAATGGTTTTCCGTATCTGTGTTGTTTCAATAGCGATAGTTTCGCTATGGATAGGTTGACTTTATTAAACAGTCAGACGAGCCCTAAAACGTGGCTCGTCGACAACGATTCCACGCAGACATCGTAACGAGCCCGCGTTTGGTCATAGCGAATAAGGCACATAATAAATATTACTCAGGTGCCAGATGTTGCCATAATTTGACATTCGTTTCCTCAAAATATCCTCACCCTCATAACTCTGAATACAAAGAGGTTTTATGCCACTATTTGTTTTTTGTACATAAATCCATTTTTTAAACGTGGGTTGGGTACCGAAAAGCAGAATCTAAAGTTCTATATTTAGTTTATGCCCAAATTACCATGCATAATGGGATAAGGCACATCACAGACCTCGGATAAAGGTCAGTGACCTGGCAAACAGCCTATACTTAATAAAATATAAACAGAACCGGCGATTTTGTAAGGGAACCTTTGTTAGTAAGGTCTGTATTATATTAGTATTAATTAGTAGGCCAATAGAGGAAAAAGGCTTTTTTATTCAACTAATGACGCGAAAAAATTTACGCGACGGTAAATTTGTGCGCCTAATGTTAAGCGCTGCGCCTCACCATGACAGTTGCGGCCGTTGCGGGTCACCTAAATTTCAATTTAAATTTCAAGTTTTGCGTGGCACTGCTCTGCAATCGTCACCCGAGACCTACGAGTAGTTATAAAGTCTCTTTCGTTCGCCCAGTAACTTCACTTTGCACAGTGACCTTCCAACCTAAACACAATAATGCTTGCACACTCTTTAAGAGTAGTAGAGCTCGTCCGGGGAAGAACTACCACCATATCTATTTCTGCCGCTAAGCAGTGCTCGCATTGCTGCTTACCATCTTGTGGGCCGTATGCTTGGTTGCCACTTCAGTTGTATAAAAAAAAACCTTGCTGTTTGGAAGCAGAGTACCGACCAAGACAAACTCTGGAGAATCCCTTAATAACAGTCGTAAACGTAACATTCAGCTGTAAGAGGGCATATCACACAATTTACAATCGTTAACGTAACCACTGTGACGTAACGTAACTTCTAGCTGTCAATTTGTATCAGATGTCGGTAGTTCATTTTACGCACCAAAAAGCCACTGAAAAAAACGTTTACATATTGACAGGTAGACTATACGGTTACGATTGTCAAAGCACAGCATCGTTTATCTTTCCTAAATACATAATCCAAGGTGGATCTGCCAGGAAGCATTCTTCCTGGCAGAGCCACTAGCGAAGTCGATTTTCTCAGTACCTGACGAACGTACAGCAATAAACGGCATACGTACACTATGTACGTCTAACGTACATTCTTTTAAGATATAAATGATCGGATTTTAACGTAGTGGCTCTGCTGGGTAGTACCACGCGAGACATCCTGTATTACACGGCTAACGCTAGTTTGAGTCAAATGAGTTCATTGATATTAGAGTCAGAAAAATACATTGCACTCGTAATCTCGAAAAATGGATGTTCCGTCATTGCATGAGGAAATACTATTCTTAGACGCTGTTTTATCTATAGATTTAGCCTCTGTGAGATTACGAATAGGTATTACTGTAGTACTGTGAGCTAAGCAGTACATTAGCTTGGCGTTTTTGTCGTATTACGTATTTCAGTGTAGATAACGATAACGATGCCGTTTTACAATCGCGGACCAATCAAACGTTACAAAATATTTCGCTAAACTTACAGTTCCATCAAAGTTATAGCCGCCAATTAACGTCCGCAATAAAAGGAAACACCGCAGTAAGCTATAGTTTAGTACGGCCAACGAATATAGGCTATCGTGAAGTTAGCCGTTTGTGAAGCGCAAGGACTATTTCATTCGATAAATTTCCATTGCGCATCGAATCGGCTAACTTCACGAAAGTATAGATCTGCTGCCCGTACTATAATTAGATTTTTTTACTTACACAAGCGCAAGAAAGATTAGGAGTAATATTCCGCTATCCACCCGTGGTCCAACAGTTTTGTCCAAATAGTTAATTCACATTCTTTGCCGATTTTCTGGAACAGACATGTATCGTTTATTTTAAATTGGTGCTTTAATTGTCAGCGTTGTTATGTCCGTCATATAACGGCAACCACTGCTTAGAAACTTCTAGCTTTACAGTAACAATAAACATTGCGGACACCGGGACCATTACGTTATCTCAATCGGGAGAAAGTGACGGACGGCTATCCCGGCCCGTGACAAACTGACACCTGCGTTCCCGATTTCAGACTCTACAATTTTGAACCCTATTGCTATGCATTTAAGATTTTTTTCTTTAACACGTGCGTTCCCAATTCCAGAGTTTACAACTTTGAACCCTAGATTTAATAAGGATAAAGCCTAGTTTGTGTTTAATGGATCGTAAATTTGAGCTTAGAAAGCAAACCTGAGATCGAAGCTGTAAAATAATGGTTCAGCTATATCAGAGTTTGCTCTAGATTGTGACGCGATGTTGTACTAATATCTGTTCTGTGACGCTATGCTAATTTACAATGTTTTGTGAAATATGATATGAAGCCATGGAAACCTTGCTAGTTGGTCAGCTTTATCTTGTTATAGCTTAGGCTACTGTTAGAGTACCATGTCTTTGGTACATAAGCTTATATTAGCACTTCGACGCTTCCCGAACTTCCCGATGAAATCTGAAATCTGAATCCCCTTTTTTATTTCAACCGTAACTTTGTTTAATTAAATTTGAAGTATAGTTCGCACAGCGGATCTAGGCTTCCGTGAAGTTAGCCGTTGGTGATGCGCAAAGACAATTTAGTTTAAAAAAGCTCCATTGCGCATCGAAACGGCTAATTTCACGACGGCCGAGATCCGTTGTGAGAACTATACTAACTGGTTAATGGAACAGAAGAAATATTTAATACATATCAAAGTAAAATAAGTACTCTATTAACTATCAAAGTAAGATATATGTATCTTTTTATCGGGAATTTGTAGTTTATGTTTTCACTTATGGAACTTTTCTAAACATTTGTTTTGAGACTCTCTCTTTCAGATGACTTACACATTTGTTTTTTTTGTAATTTATTTATTTCTTAGATCATAATTTATCGTAGGATTATGTATTTAGGTCTAACAACAACATACAGTTTAAAGCTGTTCATAATATATTTAAAAATACTTCAAAGGATTATAGTACTTACTGCGATAAGCTTAATACACTGTATGCAGTTACATCGTACGATTCGTTGACGTCATGTTAGTATCAAATTTACGAGCTATAATTACACCTGCCTCAACAAGCATTTTAAAAAACTCGAAATACGTTTGTTATCTAATCAGCTGAACATGTCACATTAAAGCACGTTGCAAACCACGCGTACGTCTATGTATGCTGTATAACAAATAAAAAAGTCTGTGTATGTACTATGTAACAAATAAAAACTTATTTTTTATACAACAAAACTGGCAACCAAGCGTACGTACAAGATGGAAAGCGGTTACCGCAGCCTATGGGCGCTTGGTTATGGGCTGAGACGTAGATCGAAAATCTCATGTGCCTGTAATTTTACCGGAGATACCCTTCGGACTGGAACACAGCAATGCGAGCATTACTGCTTGGCGGCAGAAATAGATATGGCGGTAGTCCTCCCCCGGACGAGCTCTATCACAAGCAACTCTACTACTCTTAAACATTCAAATTCAAAATGATTTGACGACCGATGTGGGGCGCCAATCCGCATTGGGTCCGCGTGGTGGATTAGGACCTAATCACTCTCGCTCGAGAGTAGGCCAGTGTCCCAGCAGTGCGAACATTAGAAGGCTATCATGATGATGATGATGACTCAGTAGACATCGCTGCGCTGACAACGGAACAGAAATTGCGGGTTATTCTGTTTACGGTTGCTAGAGAACAATATCTTAAATTCTTAATTGATAAAAAAAATATTTTGAATTTTTATTTGAACACTCGATAAATCGTTGGCTTTTTTGAATAATATTAGACAATCCACACCGATGATTGAAAATAATAGAAGCAGACATTAAGAGAAAAAACAAAAATTAACTTTGTCTGTCTGTTACGTTTTCACGATGAATTTTTCAGAGAATCACTTAAAGATAAGTTCAAAGAAATCAATATTATGACAGTACCCTGTCAATATATTTATGAAAATCTTATGTATGTTCGCAAAAATATTAATCTGTTTAAAAAAAAAAAATGTGAGAATCATATTGTTAATACTAGAAATAGAAAGAAAAAATACTAGCCTAACTGTTCCCACAGTTAGGCTCACTAACGTCAGTAAATCTTTTAAAGGGCAATGTGTACGCTTCTTTAACAAAGTCTCAAGCGACATACAAAATTTATCAATTGGCAAATTTAAAAACTTAATTAAACAAAAACTGTCTCAAAAAGCTTACTTTAGAACAACCGATTACCTAGATGATAAAAAAGCTTGGTACGAATGTGCTCCAACTCTACTCGGCATCCATAACAATAGCAAGGGTCATGCCAAAAAAGCGATAGGAACCCAGCCGGTGTTGTTACCAGTTCTTTTACGGCATGGGCGCGTTGGAACTGGTGTAAATTTTCCTAGCTTGTAAGGCGTTTCAAAGTGATCCTTGTGATTCTATTGAAATAAATATTTTTTATTTTGATTTTTGCCAAGGTGATAGTGTAAAGTTGAGGAACATGAGCTACATTTTGTGTATGCAAGCAGATACGAACGTGGACGGTTGTAATCTGAGTGTGTTTCGCACCATTCATTACGAACTCGTCTTTCACAGGCACTTGACGGACGTATTATCTGTTGCGACATAATATCGCTCATGTAGGATGGAACGCAGTCTGGCGGGGTGTGGTGCAAGTGAGAACATGACCAAAGTTAGACGACCGATGTGGCGCAGCGGGCGCAGGTCCGCCTGCGACGCGGAGGTTGCGGGTTCGATCCCGCCTCGGGTCAAATGTTTGTACGGGTGTTCTGGGTATTTTCTATATATAATAAAAAATATCTATCTTCTATGTATTGTATTGTATTAAGTATATATCAGTAATCTAGTACCCATAAACACAGCTCTGTTTAACAGCAGCTTACCTTGGGGCTAGATGGTGCTGTGTGGATTGTCCAGCATTAATTATTATTTATTTATTATTATTATTAAAGTTTAAAATATCCTACAAGTTTACGAAAAAAACAAGCTCATAGCAAAAAATGTGGTCTTAACTGGTCGACCACTTCCTTTGCTGACTGTACAATATAAAAAACAAATAAGTACTTCTGTTTATATTCTAGATTTCTGGAACTTAACTCAGCGTGAATCAAAACTCGAGCGTTGAGTAAGGAACTAAGGACAACTAATTATCAAAGAAGTGTTTCAACTTACTTCCTACTGGTAGTGATTTGGATCAGTTGAGCTATCTATAGGTCGTTTGTAACGGTCTTTAGATGGCTCAACTGTTTCATATGTATTTTGTATATTTTGTAATGTAATGTAATTATGTACATATTTTATTTTGTTTAATAAAGCTTACACTTACTTATCAAAATCAAAATCGGAAACACAATAAAGTTTCCTTCTTGTACCACAAACAAAAGCCAACAGAAGCTGCTAAGTGGATAATATCAGCCCGAAGCCATTCCGCATTCCGAGTGTTTGAGTTGCTTGACACTAATGTTGCATTAGTTTATTGGACTGATGATCGCGAATGATGCTTGATTGGTACGTAGGACGATCCTTGCAAAGTACTGTAGCTAAATTGAGTAATTTCCTTTAGTTGTAGAAATAAGCGGACCGACAATAAATCTAGCTAAAAATATCACTTTTAAAAATAATAGTATTTTATTACACCTATTCTAAATCATTACGTTTCCACTGCAGTGTCCCAGCTGTGGGAACAATCAGAAATTAAGTAGAATGCTGTCATGATGATGATGATGTACTCACCTCTAACCTTAAGAGTAGCAGAGTCCTTTGTGATTAAAAGTAGCAGAGTTATTTGTGAAAGAACACGTCCGGGGAAGTACTACCACCATACCTATTTCTGATGCCGCAACGCAGTAATGCTCGCATTTCTGTGTTCCGGTGGGAAGGGTATGGTTTCCGGTGAAGTTACTGGCACATTAGGCTTTCGATCCATGCCTCAACGTGGCAACCCGCGAGTGATACCTCTGGTATTGCAAGCGTCCATAGGCTGCGGTAACCGCTCACCATCTTGTGGGCCAAAGCTTGGTTGCCACTTCGGTTATATAAAGAAAAAACCTCATCCGTTTTGTCTTTGCTAAGACTTTACTGATTTATTCTAAAGTATTTGAAATAAATTGTCATTATGCATTTCAAAGCTATGACAGCGAGTGACAGTTGACACACCGCAATAACGTCACGAAATCCTAAAACACGACCACTGACCTAGATATGAAAATAAATTACTAATTAAATTTTTGGCTATACTAGTAATACTAATATTATATCAACACAGGTGTAAAATATTTGCCGGTTACTTTATTATTTTGAGCAAGGAATTAATATTAATTTTCTCTTTTTAAAATGTTCATTATAAATGGAAATGGGTTAAATAAAACAATGCAAACGTTTATTGATTAAGTTTAAAAAAGTGTTGTTCTAAATGTAGGCAATAGATATAGAGTTTTATATTTTCATCAATATCATCATCATCATGACAGCCTTCTAATGTTCCCACTGCTGGGACACTGGCCTACTCTCAGACGAGAGTGATTGGGTCTTAATCCACCACGCGGACCCAATGCGGATTGGTGGATGGCACACGTTTTATATTTTACCTTTTAATAATTCCAAGCACCTTGTAAATACACGTATTTTCTAAACGACTATAACTTTCAGCTTTTCTACTTCTGCTTTTAGTTTAAGGTCGTGGAAAACATTAAAATTAGCTTTTAAACTAGCAAATGACCAACCTGAGTGGCTTCCCGTGTATGCTAAATGCATTTACTTTGCACGTATCCTGTATATGTTCTACGTTAAGTGAAATAAAGTTTTACATAACAAAGAACTGTCATAAACGCACTCTATTTAAATGCGCTGAGATAATTTCAGAGATTTCTGTTTACAAAATTCTACTACAATAATTTCTAATTTGTATTGTTATTTTTCTATTCTCAATAAATTTATTTATAAGTATATCTTTATTGTTTCAGGTCAGTACTATCTACACTTACTTGTGAGTGACAAGGATCGAGATAAAAACAGTGAGTAGGTAAATCATAGAAGTAAGTGTACATTACAAAATTGTTTATGGTAGGTGCTTGGAGCAGATAAAATAACTAAAAGTCACATAATCAAACCAACCCAATTTATTATCGTCAATAATATCTTTGAACTTCCATTTCTTATTATTATTTTACTTATTTGTACAATACTTACAAATTGAATCGTAAACTCTAGAACATAAGGAAGAAAGCACATAAATATCTTGTTACTCAGCCGCTGCGGTATTTCGAGCATGTTTACGATCGGCCGATATTGATGCCGCAACGCGACAGAGCTAGTGACGCGCGCGACTCTATAGTCTGCTTTCTTTTTAAACAAGAACGAATGCATTTTTTTATTATATTTTTAAAGACAATTCTATTTTTAAATAGATTCTTAGAAATAAGTTCATTTCTAAATTTAAATTCCAAGAAAAACTAGTCAATTGCTAGTCAAATAGATACCTACTTTTATCTATCACAATGAGAATACAATTATAATTCTAGAGAGTATAATTCTAATACAATCTGTAAGAGCGACGTGCAGCTCTTTGGTAGAGATGATAAATATTTATGTTGTTAGATAAATATCTATCCTCTCTTCCAACGAGCTCACCTCTTGTTGCATCGTAAACCCACTCGCGTCACCTAACCATTCGATATAGACGTAAGACATTTCACGTTCGCTTCGGTGGTTTACGAGCGCTAATATTATTTATGTGTCAACTTGGTCTATTTTTGTAATCGGCACAGTGAACACGACCGACGTCTCGCCACTGATTCATTGCTGGGAAACAAATGCAGCTCTGTCACCCGTGGTAATTCGGAAAGCGAGAAAAAAATAAATAGGTATATATTAAAATTACGTAGTTTATAGTCACGTCATCGGTGATAGGTTCAAGCAAGTAGAGTTTTTTGTGATCGAGCTCATCCGGGGAAGTGCTTCCACCGTTCTTATTTCCGTAGTACATACCTAATATTATTAAGTTTGAAGACTATAATGAATAATAAATTTACGCTCAAGTAAATGGTTATTCTATAATTTAAAATTATAATTTTCTTCAAGACCGTATCACATTCAGCCCAGTTTGTCATTATATCCCCATTGTCCTAGACTGGTTCATTATATTTTAGAAAGTGTTTCGAATGCCCATAAATCACTTTGATTGACACAGTGACGAAACTAATTGTGCCGCAGCAACTGAGCGTAATTTTACTATAATATAGACAAACTACTCTATTAGAATACAGAGAAATATAACTTTATTCTCTAGCAAAGGATTTGCAATGTTACTTTTTAGGGTAGGTATCTGTTTTTAATGCATTTTATACTTTTTTTTTATTTTATTTAAAAGTGACTACCTACTTTAAAATATTCTTTATCAAATAGTCAGGTACTTACCTCGTTGGTTTTTACATTTCATTAAAAATATTGGTGTTGGTTATTTATTTATAACAATTTATTACTATTTTGTAATCAGATTTTTAAAAAGCAAAAGCTTAGTCCGCTGTTGTCACATCCTGTTGATTTCTAGTCGATAAAAGTCAGTGACAGCAAACGATATTGTCACAGTAATGAGCTTTGGTCACACCAAGCTGTCGTTAGAGTCATTATCTATGGTAATGAACAAAAATGAAAGTCTGAGAGTGTCGGGAAGTTGAATCGGAGATAATGCTTATTGCCTTGTAATAGGCATACTAGTCAAAGTAACTTCAGTGCAAATCTGTTTGGACCAGCAAAGGAAATGAATGCATGATCTAAATAAATACAGAATGTAAAAAAGACAGCACCAAAAAGCTGAAGTTCCCTGGGACGGACTCGATCTTGAGCTTGAACTGAATTGTCAGTTATACAGCTCTTTTTATTTGCTTTCAAATCATGAGTCTGTGTGGAGTGGAACTTAAATAGCTACAAAGAAAAAATATTTTTTTCTATTTTATATGATAATTCCAAGATGCCATATTTGATAAAAGTAACTCAATTGGTCTCAACTAAAATAATATGTATCTAAATAAAGTTATTTTAAGATAAATTGAATGGGAGTAGGGTATGCTTCATATTTTCAAAATCTTATTTTTAAATAACTTGAAGCAGTGGATAACTACAGCTTTCTAATGACAGTATTTTGCAGTGGTCTAAAAACAGAGTTTGAAAGATCGGCTCTGCTAACTGAATAGAGACCACAAAGCACAGCTTTTACAAAAATAAACATGTATTTTACCAGCACCGGTACCTACCCACTACTTACACAAATTGTAACCCTTCAAGCATTACATGAACTATATATTTATTCTAACGGTTCTATCACACTGGGTTGCGAACGTGCAAGCACATGCGGATAGTCGGTTACGAACATGTTCATAACTAAATACCTCAGTCAATGCAATGTCAAAAGCTTAGAGGAGTACGGAATTCAGACTCTGGAATACTACATAATAGCGTCTATAATCAATTGTAACACACTTATAATATAACATTTGTCATGCAGAGTGAATTGAACCCGAAACCTCTCGTTTATCGGACCAACTGCAAGTCCAAAATACAGATAAAAGAGTCTCTCTTCCCCAAAAAAACGCTCGCTTCTCACTCAACCGAGCACTGCACCAACCGTAGTAATAATTAATGTTATCCAGCCCCGCTGAGGGTTTCCTCCACAAATTTCACACAACCTTCTTGCCGTTATTGCCAAATCGCTCGCAAATAACCAGTGTGTTACGGCCTTAACTGTGTGGATACAAAATTGGCAGCCTTGGCCGTATCGTATTTATAAGTACACTTTAGTATAGGCACAGAACCTACGAACAAACATGTTCGTAGCACAGAACAGATATTAGTAGGTACTACGTAAGTTTTACCGTAGTAATAGCTTTTATCTAATCTTTGACTTCACAAGAAGAATAGTGCGCAGAGTTACGCGAAATCAGAGACATTTTTTTTTAATAATGCGTGATGCTGGACAAATCGAAAGTAAGAAAGAACACTTTATTGGGTCCACATTATATGAATACACAAACTAGGTGCTAATTATTATTGAATACAAATCTATAGATCTAAAACACACAATAGGTAAACATAGATAAGTATACAGGTAGATAGTTAATGCTTTCTTGATCTTTCCATTTTTTTTTTTTTTTTTTTTTTGCTTGTGGCAACCCTACGAGCAACAGCTGTTGCGATTTGTTCCGTTCTTTTATTTAGGATAAAATTTATTTTTACGCATAATTACGTGCCCCTTTTCAATTTCATCGCTCTATTATAACCTAATAAACGTGTACATATATTAATATTTAGTAAATATTGTGTTATTGATGTGAATTGGCCCACAAAATACCAGTGTTTTTTCGGTTAGGAAATTTAAACGTAACCATTGTTTTCTCTGGTTTGGTGCTTATTTGTCTTATTGTGCAAGTTATTTGATGCCGGAATACTATTTCCAACCAAGTAAATACCTAAGTATGCACGTAAGTACAATAATTTCAAACTTATAACCTCAACTTGGTTTAACATTTCCTTAGTAAAGTAGCACAGTTCTTCTTCGCCTATTTGAAGAATTATTCACCATGATGACTCGGAAAGCCTTATCTCGCCAGGAGGAGTGCAAACTCCACCAGGCTTTACAAGAACTAAAGGCTGCTAAGGAATTGAGCGACCAGTTGATGTTGGAAAGAGAAGAAAATGAAAAAATATTGTTAGATTCACTAGATAACAATAAAAAGTTAAAAAATGAGTTAGCAGTATTGCATTTAGAATATACTTGTGCTTTAGAAGAACGGGATAGGTTTCAAATTATAATACAAGGGTTCGACCAGTGTAGCATAGAGTATGAGCAGGCTCTGAAGAGAACGTCCACCCTAGAGAAGGAGCTGTGTGATGCCCACCACCAAATCACATCACTAGAAGAGGCCGCTCAATGCTCTGCTACACAAAAAACCCAAAGTTTGTATAATGAATTAGTAACAGCTCGTAGGGAACCTGGCCAAATTTCTGATGCATGTTGTGCCTCTCCGACTGTAACAATAGACTTGACAAAAGATGACTCAGTGGGAACTGTCACAGCATGCACCAGAAATAATCTTAGCAGAAATAAACTAAAAAAATATGTCAAAATAAATAAATACATAACAAAAACCAAAAGAATGTTAAAAAATCAAAAAGGTGTAGTTAATAAAATTAGAAGTAAAAATGAAAAAATTAAAATGTTTGATAAATTACAATTGTGTACCTTACAGCTAGAAAGCAATAGAGTTAAGTATGAATCTGACATACAGCTACTTCAGTCAGAAATTGCCAGCGTCGAGGAATCCTTGAGATCCATTACAATTCGCTATGAGAAGTCACAGGAGGTGATTCGGGAGTACTCATTGGCCATGGACGAGCTACTCACACTGTCACATAGTAACCAACAGCGCTTTGACTCCTTTGTGGGCAACCATACATGTGATTGTCAGCGCCCTGAGAGTCCGGAGCTAGTGTGTCCTGCCTTATCAACTTCCCAGCTGTGTGTCAGTTCATGCAAAAATACACCCCAAACTGTGATGTTCAGCGATGAAATTGGGAAAGACATGGGCCACATGCTCAATACTAGAATGGAACATTCAGTCATTAACCATTGTTTGCCTGACTCAAATATGCATGAAATCATGCAACTAGTTACTAAATATAACTTCAACTCTAATTCAAATATAATAATTTTTCTTGGAAATAGGGGTAATATAAACAAAACTGATTTAGTAAAGTACTATGAAACTCTGATAACATTGAAAGTAAATAAAATTGTAATGTTTACATTCCCCTACAGCAACAGCTTGCCACAAGTGGAAAATGAGCTTAGACATAAGCTGAACCTGTATTTGCATACTATGTCATGCAATAGTAATTTAATTCATTTAATTGACTCTAACAACATTGTTAGTAAAAATTATTATTTGACAAAAGGTAGGTATTACCTTTCCAATTATTATAAACGACAGGTAGCTGTTTCGCTATCTTATTATTTTAGTATAACAGCCAAAAACTTGGCTACACAAAGTGCTTTTATTGGGCACTCCCATGACATGAGACAGACTCTGGACATTATTCCAAGTCATTTAAATTAGTTTGTAAGACAATAGAGGGATTCTCTAGCATTCAACAGTCAAATAATAATTGTTATAAAAAAAGTCAAAATAAATCAAAGAATGTAAATATTACTAGCTTGGTGCATCAGAATATTCAGGGAATTTGTAACAAAGAGTTAGAACTGGAATTGTACCTGAACTCAAATAATATTGACATTATTTGCATTACTGAACATTGGCTGAAAAGCCATGAGCTTATGTTCAATTTCAGTAATCACCAAGTTGGTAGTTCCTTCTGCAGAGTTAACTTTATGAGAGGTGGATCATTAATATTACTTAATAAAGAAATTAAATTTAGAGAACGTAAAGACATTGTCACCCACTCTGTAGAACGACACATTGAGATAGCCTGTGTGGAGTTGGAGCAGTTCATTGTTATAAGCACTTATAGCCCACCAACCGCCTCATTTGATGTTTTTGAGAAAGTAATGGAAGAGGTAATGTTTAAAATAGTATCAAAATCAAATAAACAAACTATTGTTTGCGGTGACTTTAATGTAAACTTGCTTGAAACATACTCTTTAAGTACCAGAATAACTAGTCTATTTAGATCATTTGACCTTGAACCATTATTTATGGAGCCCACAAGAATAACTGCCACTTCGGCTAAATGTATAGATAATATGTTTTCTAATGTAAAAGTATTAAGAAAAAGTATAATAAGTAATATTAAATCGGACCATCTTGGTCAACTTATTCATGTAGAAGCAAGAAACAAAAAAAATGTAAATAGAAAAATAACTTTTATTCCTGTGACCATTGATCGATTGGATAAAGTAAAATTTAACCTTATTTCTAGATTGCCTGGTTTATCATATAACTATCATAATCCAAATGACTCGTATAATCTATTTTTTAATGAATTTAATAAAGTATTCAATTCGATTTTCACATCCAAGACGGTTACGGTATCAGGCAGTTCAAAATTTTGTGAGTGGGCAACAGCTGGTATTCATAAAAGCAGGCAAACCTTGTATGAACTTTACAGCGAAAAACAATACAACTTTAGTGAAGAGTTTAAAGTAAAAGTTAGAAATTATTCAAAAATTTTTAAAAGCGTTTGTCAAGTTGCAAAATCACTATATTTATGTTCAAAAATTAAAAACAGTCAAGATAAAATTAAAGCTACGTGGAAAATTATAAATAATGAGACTGGAAGAGTCAAGACTCAGAATAATGTTTTCAATTTAAATATTAATAATAGTAATATTAAGCATGATGATGAAGTAGCCAAAGCATTCGAAAAATTCTTTACTGATATTCCAGTTTCTACTACAAAATCTTTAAACTCTTCTCACATAATTGCAGAGTCATTGTTAAAAAATAATGTACCACAATGCAACATACAATTACATTTCGATTATGTAAATAATAATGATATTATCAAAGCATTTAAACTGATAAATGTAAAAAAAACCACTGATCTCTGGGGCATTTCTGTTAGCGTTGTGAAATCATTCATTGAAATCATTGCACCTGACCTAGCTTTTATATTTAACCAATGTATTGACTGTGGTGTGTTTCCTGATTTAATGAAACATAGCAAGATAACACCTCTTTTCAAATCAGGTAGTCATTCTGACCCTGGTAACTTTCGGCCTATATCAGTATTGCCTACATTTAGTAAAATTTTTGAAAAACTTATTCTTATTCAGTTACAAAGACATTTTAGTATGAATAACTTACTTGATAGTAAACAATTTGGGTTCACAAGAGGTCGCTCAACAACTGATGCCGGTGTTGAGTTGATATCACACATTTTTGAAGCCTGGGAGGAATCGCAAGATGCCTTAGGCATTTTTTGTGATTTATCTAAGGCATTTGATTGTGTACATCATGAGACACTAATTAGAAAATTACAACACTATGGAGTTAGGGGTGTTGCTCTAGACCTTCTCACTTCATATCTAAGTGATAGAATACAAAGAGTTGACGTAAATGGAAAGCGTTCTCCGGGATCAGTGGTAACAATTGGTGTACCACAAGGATCAATACTTGGGCCATTCTTGTTTTTAATATATATAAATGATCTACCCCGGCTTGTTAGGAACGATCATGAGATTGTACTGTTTGCTGATGACACGTCACTTTTATTTAAATTAAAGCGACAAGAGACTAACTTTGACAAAGTAAACAATGCAATCTCTAAAATTGTAGGGTGGTTTAATGTAAACAACTTATTGTTAAACGAAAATAAAACGAAATGCGTTCGTTTCATACTACCTAATGTAAAACAAAACCAAACTAATATAAAAATAAAAGATGAAAAGCTAGGCCTTGTGGACACCACAGTTTTTCTAGGCTTAACTTTAGATAATAAACTGCAATGGGGCCCACACATAGATAAATTGTCGAAGAGACTTAGTTCTGCAGCATACGCAGTCAAAAAGATCCGTCATTTCACCGACGTCGATACAGCCAGACTAGTTTATTTCAGCTACTTTCACAGCATTATGTCTTACGGTATTTTGTTGTGGGGGAGTGCTGCAGATATTAACACCATATTCGTGTTGCAGAAGAGGGCTGTTCGCGCAATTTATAACATGGGTCCCAGAGAATCACTTAGAGATAAGTTCAAAGAAATTAATATTATGACAGTGCCCTGTCAATATATTTATGAAAATCTTATGTATGTTCGCAAAAATATTAATCTGTTTAAAAAAAATTGTGATAATCATAATGTTAATACTAGAAATAAAAATAAACTCGCTGTTCCCACAGTTAGGCTCACTAAGGTCAGTAAATCTTTTAAAGGGCAATGTGTACGCTTCTTTAACAAAGTCCCAAGCGACATACAAAATTTATCAATTGTCAAATTTAAAAACTTAATTAAACAAAATCTGTCTCAAAAAGCTTACTATAAAACAACCGATTACCTAGATGATAAAAAAGCTTGGGACGAATGTGCTCCAACTCTACTTGGAATCCATAACAATAGCAAGGGTCATGCCAAAAAAGCGATAGGAACCCAGCCGGTGTTGTTGCCAGTTCTTTTACGGCATGGGCGCGTTGGAACTGGTGTAAATTTTCCTAGCTTGTAAGACGTTTCAAAGTGATCCTTGTGATTCTACTGAATAAATAATTTTTGATTTTGATTTTGATTTTGATTTTGATTTTCCATGATCTGCAAATAATTGTTCCGGATCTGGGTATTAAGGTATCATAGTACGATCGTAGTTTCTGATAACCCAAGACACTAGAAAATCAAGGAATCCTAGTGTAGACAGAACTGTATTTGACTATTAGTGTGATATTATCTAACATGAAAATATTTTCTAACATTTGTGATCCAGGTTTGTTGAAAATGTTTAATAATGGTTGCAAACATTTTATAACAGCAGTGTGGGAGCACCATGAGAGATATAGATCTATATATTGATAGATAGATTCACATCGATGCATCACATTTCTAATTACTCTATTTAATCGATGTAGCGAGAGCACAACTCTATAGTCTAGAGATCGGACAAGATTGAAAGTTAATGATTAAATCGCTAAGACATTACCTATTGGTTTTTCTGCCAATACACGCCGGCAATTACGTGTTTTATATTGATAAACTAGTATATACTAGATTATTAACCAAGTAATAATTTTTAATGGTTTCATTTCTCATAGATGATTGATTTTCTTTCATAGATGATAAGAGATCCGATCAGGTTTCATAACATGTCTTTTAAGGTATGATTAATTAAATAAAATATAATATTTAATATTATTTTTCTATAAATGTTGGCATTGCAAACTGACCTACTACACCCTAACATAATGTCAGGCACTGAAATCCGTTAAAGAATTACTTATTCCAAAAATAACACTTTTTTTATGGATTACTTATAATAATATTCTATTAACCAATTGAAAAAATATTGTAACTGATGCAAAGATAGAAGATTCAAATCCTCTTTGCAATTTGATAAAATTGTGAGCAAGTAAGTACCTATTATTTTTTACCTACAATGTCGTGTTCAATGTTACTCGTAACTAAACGTCAAAGTATCACGTTTCCGCTCAGTAAATGGCGCAAATCGTGACATTTGAGAAGGAGTTAATGTTCTACAAAAAAGACTTGCTTTAAGGCTTATTAAGGTTATCTTTTACGCAGATTATGTTTCAATTTGCTACTGATGGTATTTAAATAAGTTTTGTATTTTATTATTATTTAAGAGAAAATAAATAAAGAAGAGAACTAACGTCTCAGGGTGGTAACACGCAAGTGATATCTATGATGTTGCATGCGTACATAGGCTACGGTAACCGCTGACCATCAAGTGGGCCGTACGCTTGGTTGCCACTTTAGTGGTACAAAAAAAAAAAAAAAAAAAAAAACTGAGAAGACTAATGGCCTTCTTGAAAAGGTACGAGTACGTTTTAATTTAAAACGTTATAATACAAATACAACTAATACTATCGAATTAGGATTCAAAATATAGGTAGAGCTTTGCTGAGCTTTACCATATCCTGCGTGGTAGCTAAATTAAGCTAAGTTACATGAGACAGTTTCTTCCCAACAGGGGGGTAACCACAATATATTTATACCTAAAGCAATATTGAAATAATATTACACTGTTAGTTTTTTTGTATGCAGAAATGTCAGTCTAACATTATTTCAATATTGCTTTTGAGCTTGTTGTTACCCCCCAGGATACACTTAGGTAAAGTAAAAGAAGCAAACAAAGGTATTACGAATATAATAATAACTGATTCAATGTATCATGACTTTAAGTCACGGAGCTAGTGGCCCTGACAATGGCACCTGAGTTCTTGTAAACGACTGTGAACAATTTGTAAGCCCAATTAAATTACATCGTTACACTTTATTTCAAAACAGTATTGTTAGTTACCTAATAGATACAGTCAACCATTTGTAAGCCAATACAAAACCTTTTAAAATCAAATCAATCATTAAAGTCATTCTGGTTTTAAATTCTCAAAAAGCGAGATATAACTATGGTCTCAGAGGTTCTGCAAATCATGATTTATGTAGAGATCTAGGTTTGTAGGCTAATCTATCATAAAAGTCATCAGCAACATAAAATCCTAGAAGTTTTTTAAAACATTTGCTTTGTAAAGTTTCTGCAGTGCAAATCAGTAAAAAGTAAAAATTGGTTATACAAATGATTTACACTGTGATTGCAGTGTCCTAATAAACAAGTTTTTTTTTATACAACTGAAGTGGTAACCAAGCGTACGGCCCACAAGATGGTAAGCGGTTAACGCAGCCTATGGACACTTGCAATACCAGAGGTATCACTCGCGGGTTGCCACTTGAGGCATAGATCGAAAGCCTCATGTGCCAGTAATTTCACCGGAAACTATACCCTTCACACTGGAACACAGCAATGCGAGCATTACTGCTTTGCGGCAGAAATAGGTATGGTGGTAGTACTTCCCCGGTCATGTGCCATCCACCAATCCGCATCGGGTCCGCGAGATGGATTAAGACCCTATCACTCTCGCTCGAGAGTTGGCCAGTGTCCAAATAGTGGGAACATTAGAGGGCTGTTATGATGGATGATGAAATTCTAAAAGATTTGTTTTGAAAAGTTTCTTCAGTGCATACCAGATTGTACAAAATGATTTACACCTGATCAGTTTACAACAAAGGTCTTGGTTCAGGTACTCGATCGTGCGACTCAATTTGCTCATAAATTTCCCCAGTCTAGTCTTAGCAGAGCCTTATAAGGGTGCGACTGACAGACTGGTGGGCGGGCGGCGACGCGCAGGCTGCTATCTACGTGCTACAGCTACTTTGATACCAACAATTTCTAACTCGTTCACACCCATGTAAAGATATTAAATAATAATGATAATGCGAACTAATAAACTGTTTGCAATTAAGAACAGTCAAGTAGTAGAACCAGTGCTTAAAATGTGTTTAGTGACATAGACACATATAGCGAAGCATCACATTTACAGTTCAGACAGCGCGACACATTTTGTTATTTAATAAATAATAAAACCCGCGTGTATCTTATTTACCTACCTTTTTTCATTTTACTATATAACTTTATGACTATCAAGCAATAAAACAAATCACATTCGTTTGCGATCACAAACTAAAATAAAAACTATTTATTTGCCTTAATCAGTAACCTTCACATCGATTCGATTATAATCGATTACATTGTTTTATCCGACCTTCTTTTATCGATACTTTCGAACTTGTACCCGTCTCTACTAATAGGGCTGTGGCCTCACACTGCCCTGATTTTTCGAACATTAATTGGACGATATCCTTATTTAAATCTGTTTCATTCACAAGTTTCGCATTAATACTTGTATTTCGATTAATTGAGGTCAAAAATCGAGATGTGAGTCAGTGATTTCATTGAGTTCAGTTAGTCTGTAGATAAAAATTGAATGATTCATTATAAAGATTTAATTAAGTTATTTTAGTAAGCTATTCAAAGATAATATTTTATCACAACTACTACTACCAATTTCGAGATCACAGATCAACACAAAATAAAAAATGATCTGACTGTCATAAAAAAAATATTTATTGTAAACGCTGTTCTTTAGGAAATTATTTTAAAAGGTATTTCTGTTGTAATAAAACGAAAAAGGGTTCCATGTAAACTCAGAATTCCATCTGCGTTGAACTACGTGAGCGATTATAATAAAAGTTACAGGATTTATTGGAAAAGTTATAGTTGATTAGTTAATAGATTAGAGCAACAAATGTTTTGTTTCTCGTATACTGTTTGATGAGTTTATTTATCTACCAGTTGGTTTTTGTTAGATCAAAAGACACAACTCCGAAATTGAGCTGCTAAGATTGGTTTAATAGGTTAAAGAGTGTTATAACTGTTTATTTTATTTTGTTCAACATTCTAGTCATCGATTATTTTTGATGTTGACAGTATATTCGAACAAATGACAGAAATATCGTGGTGATAGCACACACTTAAAATTGCTTATAATGTGTATACTTTATATTGTCTGGTCTGACTTTATTTGATGCAAACTACTTCCTGCTGCATACTCTATTAAAAAAAAGTGGATCTCATAATAACTTTTTTCTTAGGCCATTTTTACAAATTACCAGTATAGTTTTTAAAACTATCATGGTTATAAACATAAATTTCACTAAAAACGGGATATTTACCATGAATTGTTAACAGTAGCTAGCATACTAGACTGACTGGCAGACTGAATGGCAGACTGAATGGCAGACTGACTGACAGATTGACTGGCAATCAACGCACAGCCTAAAAGGTAAGTCCTAGAAAATTTTAAGTTTTAATTTTCTAGGACTTACCTTTTAGGCTGTGCGTTGATTGCCAGTCAATCTGTCAGTCAGTCTGCCATTCAGTCTGTCAGTAACACAACGTTTTTGTATATATTAGTATATATTTGTCGTCGGTCGTCGGTTACAGCTTTTTAATCATACTAACTATTTCATTAAATTAAATGTCTGAGAATTTGGTTTTGAATTTTGTATCAATCATGTTTAGTTTTGTTTAATAACTTGTATAAATATGACTAAATAAGGCAAATAACATACTGCTCTGAAAATAGAACTTACGTGATAAGACCAGATTAATGCACCATTAACACTTAAGGCGGAATTAAAGATAAATAATGATATTATCAGTAACAATGACATGTTGAACAACATATTGACGTAGGCAATTAATTATTTTAATGCAAAACATACTGACAGCAAAACCACATTTTCAGTATCATTTCCTTACAATGACAACTATATTACCTAAAAGGTTAACCAAAAGGATTTTGCGTTGGATTTGTTTGTTGAATCAATATTTTTTGTAGAAAAACTGAGAGTTATTATTATTATCTTAGCTCGATGATGAAAACAAAAATAACTGCAATTTTCCTGATATCTCGCAACGTCACGTCTAACTAATTGTGACAAAGTATCTCTTTCCAATATCATCATTAAATCTCGTTCAGACTAGTAAAATAGAACACATCCACGCGTATGAACCGTAAGCATAAGATATAATAAACAAGGAGAGTTTTTAAGCTTTGGCAGAAACATATTTTGAGGTGGGATAATGCCTAAATTTCTTCATTGAACCTTTGTTTATGTGGATAAGTAGATTATTTTATAGAAAATCTTTTAGCAAACGATTATTTTTCAACAACCAGGACCGAAATGACTAGCAAAAACGAAGGGAGTCCCAGCTGTGGGTGATATCTCCGATGACGATGCTGATAACTTACCAGTATTCACAGTGCTTTAAAATATAGCAGTATGATAGATACATCGAGTATTTACCCAAATACTAATTACTCGATGGGAAGATGCGACAAACCCACCAAATAATGTGCCTTTGTTCCCTATTTTGGTTCGTATTGTATTTTATTCTGGTGTATTTTATCTTTTTATAATTGTTTCCCTATTTCTATACACCGCGCTGGTGTTTCATATTTTGCATTTTTACATTTTTTATAATATCTCAAAAATATTACAACTTACATGATATTTTTTAACCGCAATCTTCCGCTTGCTACGCGGTTGCTCTACCAGTTGAGCCACCAAGGGGAGTCCCATTTTACAACGAAAGTTACTTTTTCGAATTTCATTGCTTCGCACACGTCACTTCTAAAGATTGTAACTTCAAAGCTTTTTTTTGTGATGGCACTCTGTCTGCTCAGACGTAGACAATTTTACCAGTGTCAAGTAAATTGTGAACGTACTTGTTTATACAAAAACAAACGAATCAATCAAGTTCAAATTTTGAATTTGACGAACAAAATTTTTAAAGTAATGATCTTTCAAGTAAAAGGAAAAATTTTGACCAAATTACAAACTAACATTACCCTTCCTCCCATTTTAATCCCTTCGCTTGTGCCACGATCAGGAGTCGTATTAGTTAAACTGCCACCAAATTTACATAATAAAACAATTAAAATGGGAGGACCATGTCGTACCGTCAAAATGACCGAAAAAACTCTCCACTTCAAAGCCTTGTAAGTCACGCTGTTGCTTAGGTTATATTTCTTCCTCTAAAATTTCTGGTCTCGTACACGTCAATCTAGAAGTGGTTCCGTAACTGTTCTCTTAAAATAGACATGGGACAGTTAATAACGAGATCTTATCTCAAATTGATCTCGTTCCACTCCATTCTCGATAATATGAGTTGGAATCAATCAGGACGCCAATCGTACCTAATGTCAGAGCAGGAAAATTATGACCAACTGTGGAACCTCGCATTTCGGCCTGATGTTTTATGACATCTCATAATAACGATGTTTTCCAGAACAAAGGGCGTATCTGCGTATCACAATTTAATTTTAATGAGTGAAAATCTCAAACCAACTTTGTTGTTCTACGAATAAAGTTCTTAAATTTTGACGATCTGCCTCGTTTAATTACAGATATGGTTACAACAGACTGTCACTTTTTCAAGGAATAATGACTAATGAGCTGGCTATCATTTTAATTTTTTTGTTGAGTTTTTGTACTTTATAAAGTGTTATATTTCCTACGCATTGGATGTTTATTTTAATGGCATTTTTACGTGCTACGAAAATACCATTCTAATTCCCTGTTTCTAGATATATTTTTTTTTAATTGGTTAATTTTTAACTAATTATAAAAAAAAAGCTTCGATACGCATTTCTTTTTTAAATAGAGAAAAATCCTGAGGTTTTCTAGTAACCACTTCTGATATTCAGACTTAAACGTGTGCCTTGATATGCACCGCAGTCCGTAACCATCAAAGGATTTCAGTTAACATTCCTTAGAAAGTAGTTCCGGTGGGAGTGCCATCAAAATCCCGATAAAATAGACCAAATAAATAATTTCAACCTTCAACAGCTGCTACCTAAAGTGCGATTTTCAATAAAACTTTCTACTCTTAAAAGGTGCTGTCAAAACGAACACCAAGAATATAAATAAGTACTGGCATTTAGGACTCGTAAAAGTCATAAATATTTATATCACGGAATAGGAAGAAAAGTTTTACGATATCGGGGATAAGACGTACTACCAAGGGAAAGAGAAACTGTACTCGTAATAGTATCCGCTTACCTTTTTACTCATTATCACCATCGCCATCTTTTTAATATTCCCACTGTTGGGACACTGGCATATTTTCGCCAAAGAGTGATTAATATGTCATACTAACCCACCACGCAGCGAATTTGTGGATGGCACCATGTCTTTTGAATTTTTAGTTGACATGCCGTTTCCTTAACTGTTTAATATGCATTGCGATCATACATTTTTGAATAAAAAAACCATTGGAGCAAAACTGGTTTCGCACTCACCTAGATTGAAAATGGTGAAGACAATGATCCAAATAATATTAAAAAATAAATTTTAAATTCAAAATATAACCAGGTCGAGTCGAGCTTATAATCAAACAATAAACAGCAGCATTATTTACACTAAGTACTAGACATATACGGTTCAAAATCGCTTGATAAAGTCCAACGACAAAGCTAATTGGCCGCTTAGTGCCATTACAACTTGAACTACACGACACCTCACAGCTACGTTAGTTAACATAATCATTGCAATTTACATAAATAATTGCACGAGATATTCATCTTATGTTGTAAATAGCGATATCCTCTGAGTATGCTGCTTTCAGTCACTTTCACAGGTTGAAAACTAACCCTTGTTTTCTAAGCCAAAACCTTCAGTTTTACCTGACATTACAGGCAATACATACTCTTTTTGTATGCTTTCCGATTTTGTATTATTCTCGTACTTATACGTTATAAATTTAACAAATTAATGAATGTATGAACTTACAAATTTTATAAATTTCTATTAGTAATGTAGATTTGTTTTCAAATTAGTCGTCGGCGTACGGCCTGCAGTATGCTTATAACAATTTTATTGAATGGCTGTGACTGCTATCGTAGTGAACTGCCTACAGGTAAGTACTTACATTGTAAGTAATTGACGATTTATGCCTAGATTTGCTTATTCTAACCGATTTCTCCGACATTAGAGATAAATTTCAACACGTGACATACATACTAAAGCGACAGTCATACACCACTACGATGGAGAGAAATTGGTAGAGATTAGCTTTTGCAGCTGCAGTACCTTTACCTACATTTGAGGGGTTTCCATCATACCTTCCATGTATGTATTTATGCTTTACATGACACTAATTGAAGAAGTTGTTACTAACTAGTCGGTGCCTATAAACCAAGCTATATTGAAATTTGGAGGGTTTGTTCTTTTCTCTGTGTGTAGGTGTATAATACCATGGATGAATTTTACTTTATTCGTCCATTATAATACTAAAAAAGAAGTTCCCGAAACTTAACTAAGCCCCCGAAACTTGACGACCGATGTGGCGCGGCTGATGATATTCGATTTCTGCCTCGGAACTAATGTTTGTACTAGATAATAAGATTTTACAAATCCCGTTCTTAATAAATTGCACCTGAGGGAACTCTGTTCCCCGCGCTAGGACCTTAGTGAGCCTGTATAGCGAGGCCATAGCGACTCTCCTCTTCGGACTCTATCAGTAATGGTCTCGTTTAGATATCATCAGTAGAGCAGCACACACTAGTGAAGTTTTAAGTAACAAAAGGTAAGAAATATAATAATGTATACTGATCAAATGATAAAAGCTCTCCCAAGTGCGGAAGGAAGGGTCGAATCACAAATCTGAGCAGCTGTCACCAGTCGAGTTGGTCCGTAACCTGATACCCAGTCTGGTACCTGGCGATGCGTCTGCGATACGGCTTCTGGCAACACTGACTCATCGTCACACGTGCGTTTTTAATTTGTCAGCGTTTTGTGAACGTGTAGACTGAGTGGCGTAACAAATACTAACAAATATAAATAAACTTTGGCAGACATTTTTACACAATCCAGCCCCAAATAATAGCAGAGCTTGTGTATGGGAACCAGATAACCGATTCATCATCATCATCGTATCAGCCGATAAACGTCCACTGCTGGACATAGCCCCAAAGAGCGCCATGGCGACCGATTTTGAGCTTTCATCATCCACCGACCTTCCTGCGACCGCTTTAATGTCATCGGTCCACCGGGGGCCTTCCTACACTTTGTTTTCCAGATAAATCGGACCTATTGGAATACTTATTTTTTTTATACATATGTAGATATAGTACATAGAAAAACCTAAACCAGGACCAAATTTTTGCTGATCATGCCAAACAACTTTACCTAAAGCTTTCTGAGTTTTTTTTAATGTTTATTTTTGTTAGCAACTATGGAGGTCAAGTCGTTCATCTGATGTTAAGCGCTACGCCTGGCCATAACAGTTCCAATGTCACCCGAAGCTTATAAAGATCCTAACGGAGATCAAACCCGCATCCTCTAGCTTCTCAACCAGGCACTGGCCAATCGCGCCATCAAGGTCGTCAATATGTCACAGCCTATCTATACTAATATTATAAAAGAGATTTTGTATTTTTATTTGTTTCGAATAAACTCAAAAACTATTGGTTCTATTTCAAAATTCAGCATTAGAATGCTACATTATCCCTGAATAACAAAGACTTTATTTATTACTAGCGACCCGCACTGTTTTTTTTTTCGTTGCACCCGTGCGAAGCTGGGGCACATCGGCTAGTGGTAGGTAAGTATATAAAATATGAATGTATTTTATATACATAGACTAATAAGTCTTTTGGGTAAATGAATCCCTTAAAAGTCCTTTTTACCTGCAAACCTGTCATCCCATTTACTTCTCTTCAAACAGCTTCGGATAAGCTATCATGATGAATTTGCTTTCTAAAGCTCCATCTACACCGTCTTTTTCTTCAATCAACATATTTCAATAGTGAAATCATGTTTGAAGTAGCAATATTGTGTGGGCAAAATATTGCTACAGCGCGACATGCAGGAAGTTTCTTACCATTACTCCGGGTACATTATCTGTTCTGTGACTCTGGTGTAGACGAAGTTTTCTTTGCACAGCCCTTATCGTAAAGCTGGGGACACATTATAGAAGGCGTTCGTAAGCCACGGCTGACCGTTATGCCCGATGTATGTGGACTGTTGTCTGTGAACTTTGCGACTGACGAAAACATCCAGCAAATTTTAGATCAAAATGTTGTCTTACGTTACGCCCAATATTATTACAATGCAGAAGGTCTAGAATAAATTACCGGGCTTACCTCAAACATAGAATGAATCCTCTTCAAAATGATTCTTGTAATTTTATTGAATAAAATGCTTTTGACTTTGACTATGGCTAACTTCAGTTAATGTATATCGCACCATTCAGCCGCGGCTTATGAACTCGTTCTACAATTTGTTCCCAGCTCAACAGACGAGGTGTCATGTAAAGTGCGTGGGTTCCGTAATCAGTGCGTAACTAGCAGGTCCCTCGTTGTATGTCAGCGTTTCTGCAAATAGGAAATGTGGATATGATTTATGATCGTGCCTTCGTGTTGTTAGTGCATGTGATTTAAGATGCAACATTGTGCAAACGTACTGCGATTCGTGTTCTATGTTTTGAATATGGCAGCTACATCTTACATAGGTAGTTTGGTAATACAGGGTAATGCTGCTTCACTTGGCATATCTAGTCAAATGTTTGCTTATTTGTCAACACATACGTCAACTCTGTGAAAGAATTATACAAAGCTAAGTTTGTATTGATGAAGTAAAGCAAACATTTGAGCAAATATGCCAAGTGAAGTAAAGGCATAATACAAAAAAAATGTACCTGCATATATCGATCATCTAATTTGCATAGATAAATAGAAGATTGAATAATTTCGTTGGACACCACATATAAGACAATTTTGGTTGACAATTGTGTCAAATATAAAGCCAACAGCAGTTTTATCGTGTAGCTCTACCCTCAGAGCAAATAAACAGACTTTGGCTCTACCAGACAAAGTTTGTATTTCGGTTGATATAAATACATGTAAATACTACTCCATTTTGACTTAGCAATGAGGCTTGCTCTACCTACAGCAAAACAGCTGGTAACCATCTGTTGAGACGTCATTTGTACTTGAAAAAATTGCTCACAACAAACAAACAGGAAAGGGCATTGTGTTTTTTGAGACAGATGTGAGAATTTTTATTCTAAAGCGAAAAGATACCAAGATTCCATGCACTCCTTTGAGTAGGTTGTGTTTGTAACTAAAAATAAAATTATTACTTAAATCAATACTAACTACAAACTTTAAAAGCATAAAAATCAAGATAGAAATGTCCTAGCGATTTCCATAATTATATTTTGCGGTGTTGTAGACTTTTCTATAATCTGTTTGCGTTATTATAAGAAAAGCAATCAGAGCAAATATTTCTGTTTTTACTATACTTAACTTGTTTTCTGTGCTGTATAATAATATATCTGTCTTGATACTTGATAGTATATTTTCTTTCCTCACCGCCCCATCTCCAAATAGCTCCAAGAATTTCTGTTTTTACCAATACTATTTTTATTGGTTTCACCTACAACAATTATTATTAGGTCATTCCCGATGCAACTGTATTCTGTGCTCTATACACCTGTCTTGATAGTTTTTTTTTTTTTCAGCCCCACATCCAAATTGCTCCACCAGTGGCGCTGCCACCACCACCAGTCGCCGCCGCGCCGCCCGCGCACTGCTCCGCGCCTCGCACCATCGTCATCCAACGGCCCGACGCGCGTCACGGCTTCGGATTCACCTTACGTCACCTAGTGGTTTACCCGCCAGATTCTCTGCAGGTTGGTCTCGTTACCTTCCTCCTTTGTAAAGACCGACTTTACTTTACTTGCCATTATCTGTATTATCCTTTAATTTATCTTGATCGCTATGCTAGTCATCTTTGCTCTAAAAGTAACTTTTCCCTAAAAAAGTGCGTTCAACTCAGGAATGAGGCAAATCCTACTTTGGTTTCTTATAAAATAAAATAAAATATAGTAAACAAAAATTACAGAAATAGCTTTCTAATGGTTTCTGAATAGATCTACTTAAGTTTACGGGTACATTATTGTCTGAGTAAACCAGTAGAAAAATAATTGGGTGCACAACTTTTCACTCGATCTAGGGATGTTCACCATGGACTTTATCGTGATTTTTATTGTTCTTTCTAAAATGTGGCTTTTTCGTTTCAGGAGTTATACGAAGATGCGCGCCACCTCGCGGTGGGCGCGGTGGGTGCGCCAATGGACACGATCTTCGTGAGGTCCGTGCGGCCGGGCGGGCCGGCGGCCGCAGCGGGCCTGCGCGCCGGCGACCGGGTGCTGGCCGTCAACGGCGAGCCCGTCGCCTGCGGCCGCTCGCGCGCGCCCTACGCCAGGGTGGTGCAGCTCGCGCAGCGGGAGCCAAGAGTGCTGAGGCTCACTGTGGTGCCGAGGGACCACGATCTGCTGCAGAGGGTAGGTTCACTCGTCATTATTATCTAGGGTTTCAGCGCTGATTACAAAAGCATCTAGCACAAACTGTTGATATAGTAAAGTGAAGTTGAAGTCATATGGCTAAATTAATTTTAAAAAATTAACATTTTTTTTCCAATTTTTTTTTTGACAAGACTTTCAAGTCGCTAGTCTGATGTTTAGCGCCACGCCTGACCATAACATTTGAAGTGCCACCCCAAAGCTTTAAGTTTTAAAGTTCTAATACTTTTTTTGAAATGGCATTATTAATATTTATTTTAGATCAATAATATAAAAAATTATAACATTAGTGTTTCTTCTTAGTATTTCAGCGAAGCCGCGTACAACCCCGAATCGAACCAACATCAGCGGCAGTTAGAGATGCCAGCGCCGGTGACGGAGCACGAGTCGCGGCTGTTTGACGCATACCGAAGGCCTAGGGCTGCTCTACCGGCTCCGCAGGCACCGGTCAGACACCGAGACGACCCGGAGTATGCTAGTGTGGCGTCGTTAGCGCCGTCACGTTACGATGTGCCTCGAATCGGTGGACCACCACATTATCTGTTGCATGATGGGTGTGTTTGAGTTTTTTTAATTATCTAAACATTTCGTATAAACAGTGCCTACTATACGTACAATCTTAAATATATTTACCGAATATATAATATTTTTAACTTTTTCAGCCGACGAGAATCAGACACTTCCCTACCATCGTCGGCAACAGAAAGTAAAGACAGCCTCGGTTCATTCGACTCAAACTCGACTCTCACCGGTCGAGAGCTGGACGACTCGATCATCCTCTCACGAATACGAAAAAGTCTTGAACAAAAAGAGGCATTCCTTCGACGTCCCAGTCAGCCGACTGGTTGGGTCACGCCTGACGCTCCACCGTCTATAAAGCAAAAAGAGTTCTACGCCAGGCCACAGAAACTTCAGAAACCTGCGTGGCCCCCGCCTGCTACATCCCCTCCACTTGCTTGCTCTCCCCCTCCGCAAGAACAGAAGAAAGAAGAATGTTCTGCAAGCGTGGACAGTGGAATGTACAGTGGCTATGGAGAGGTCAATGGTTCACATGACAAAGGCAGGCTAAAACTAGACAAGAATCACTTCGTGGCTACTCTATCTAAAATACAGGAAACAGCTCCAAGTATTCATAGTACGAACGTTGGCACGATGAATGGATCAGCAGAGGCAAGAGATGAATCGAATAGAAACGAAGAAAACAAGTGAGTATCTACCAAAATTATCTTCTATTTTACACATCATATTCTTGCCAATACACACGTTAAATTTATTTCGAGATGGTTCGCTACCTTTCGAGATAGACATTTAGTAATGACTATCCCATTTTCAGATACCCAGTACCTGAATTACAATTAGTTACGGCGCGGACTCGGCAGCTAGAGGAGGCTCATGGTGGTGGTAAGAGAAGAACAGAAGTGGCTCGGAGTGAGCTGGCTAGACTATCTACCACGCGGCTAGAGCCCAGCGTGGCTTTACGACGCAAGGAGTTCGAGACGAGGACAGCAAGGCGAGAGGCGAGGTCGTTGGACGTGCAACCACAAGGTACCTAAAGTTACTCATGGTAGATAACAGTCACACCATCATACATTAGACGGCGTTCTAAATCTGATCCAAATTATTTGACAATTCCTTGTTTTTACAGAACTAGAAAACGAAGCAGCATTAGGCGGAAGCTTATCAGGAAACCAGCTAATGATAACCGGCAGCAAACACCTCCATTGCCCACCTCCAGAAGGATTCAACCCTGGTATGGCTAATAATCTATTAAAAACCCACCAAATAGATTAGCAATTCACTAGATGCGCTCATATATCCATCCGCTTTCAGAAACAGAAAAGGTTCAAATGCGAACAAGGTCAAACAGTACCGGTAGTGAAGGATTACCCATTAGAAGACATCATGCCACAGGTAATCATCTAGTTTTTAGTCCTAGCTGGTACAATTTAGATTCATTCATGCACATTAGAGCCACGCTACGAAAGATGGGTAAATGTGATTTCGTCACAGTTGACCAGCTTTCTGAAGGTGCTGTATTTTCATCGTAATACGCAAACTGTACGATTCAGTTCGGCCTTCTGTTGAGCTTGTGCTTGTTATGTCCTATCACTGGTGAAAGGTATATGACTAAATGTCAACTACTAAGTATTCTACATAGTCCTCCTGGAGACAACAAGCGAAGGTAATACAAAGTTGTGTTTTGCTTATGGTGTCAGTCAAGGCGTGGAGTAACTCATACGAAAGAATTTTAGAGATTCTGTTCCATGCTATTTTTATACGGTGTGAGCGAGCACATGCAAAATCATAAGGTCTCTTTGAGAACTTTAATAAGAATACCTTAGTACTTCATCTATAGATTCCCTAGCTCATGTTTATATCTGTTGGGGGTAACTGGCTTAGGCTTAACGGTTTGCGTATACGTGAAAACGGCATTCACGGCTTAGCACCGCGTCTAATCGCACTGTTCGCCCCAAGATGGCAGTCACGCGAAGAGACGAATGGGGCTGAACAGGGAGCAAATGGAGGCGATGAACCGCGTGTCGCTGCCCGGTGCCCAGGGCCCGCAGAGGCCGACACAGCTGAGCTTGGCCCCTCCCGGCCTGGGCCAATCAGGGTCTTCGGCGGCAACTTCTCCGTCACCCACACCGAGCACGCCAGCCGATTCAGGTCGAGCACGCGACGTCGTATTGAATGCTGCTTCCCTCCGCTTTAGCTTTACGAGTCAATGATAGGGTCTTTGTTGTTGGTGTACAGGGTAGTCTGTTTGTGTAGTGACTGTTGTATTGTAGTAGGTTTGCCCGAGTTATAAAACACAGTATGATGTTCATTCATTTGTTTAGTGAACACTCGTTGATGTGAACCCTAACTAAACCCTAGTATATTTTACCTTGTCCTTATTGTGAACAATAGCCTATAAATCACAGTACATATTAATAATAAGATCAGTATTTCAAAATATAAAATATTCTTGTACTTGTTTCATCATTCATTAAATTCTCTTTTCAAAGATCTACACAAATAAATTACCCTTAGAAATGGTAACGGGAATAATTTCGACTTGCACTGTAACAGGACTGCGCCTGCGCTTCAAATCAATGTATGGTACTAACACATTGCTTTGGACAAGAGACGGCGCTGTTGCACTGCGCCTAACACCCCTACTTTATTACTAAAAATTTGCATCGGAATGCTTCTAGGTGTGCTATTGGGCTGTTCCTATGAAAAATAACAAAGATCTAGTTGAGCCCAAACAAAAATGCAAAACTACGATTCCTTAGTTTGTAGTTTTGGGTTCTGTCAAAAAATAACCAATGAACGTTCAGTTCTTATTCTAACCGTCGTATTTTGGTGTCTCTTTTTTTATTAGTATTAGCAAAAACGTATATTCAAAACAAATGCAATAATGTGAATTTTGCACAGGGTTTGCCGATGACGTGGTTACAAGAAGGCAGAAGAAAGATGCTCAACTTGGGGGTAGGTCTATATTTTCATATGTTAGACGAAATTAAGTTCTCTAGTCATCGCTTAAAGATGATATTCGAATAATTTTTCTTTTCTTTTTAAGTAGAAGAAGAGCGAGCTATGAGAAGGGTTTCATACCTGAAAGCCACTTGGGGCGATCGGTTGCACTTGGACAGTGACGTGGAGCCTGAAATTGATCACCATAATCTTAGAAGGTAAGATTTTATGCAAAAAATTGCATTAAGATTTAGATTATGTTTAGATGAGTTTTTGCCATCTTAAAAATATATTTTGAAAGTAAAAAATATATTTTTATTAGTCGTACCTACATTAGTTTTAACCTTCCCTTTCAACTTGATTCCTTAATTAATTTTCCTATTATCCTATTTTATAAAAGCACTTTTAGAATACTACTGTAGTTACAGACGGCGAAGCCAAATCCTTTTTACAATGTTTTGTTGTAGATTAATAATTTCTGTTTTACCTACATACCTAAGTATGTAGTTTGAGACGTTTTAAAAGTACATAACAACTAGATTCGTGCCTAATCGTTATCCATAAAATGTGTAAAGATCATTCAAAATTAATAAGTGCATAATATGATTGTTTCCATACCATGGTGATTGGGTTCAAAAATACAGTGTTTACCGCAAGTGGCGCCCTCCCCGGCTCACCGATGACATTACACCGTTGCTGCGCATATTCGACCCTCAGGCTGTCCTCCCTTCGCGGTACGTCGCATGACGACGCAGTTCTTTCTTCGTAAAATAGATGGCGCTTGTTTCAATGTGTGCTATAGTCGACACGCATGTGAAATAGATGGCGCAACGAATAGCAAATTAATTTCCAAAAATTTGCTACAACAAAATTGCTCGCACAGCTAAGTTCATTGTATAAATTACATTTTAACACTGAAAAGCATACAATAGAAAAGTATAATATAATTTCATTGTTGAATTCATAACGAAAACGTTAGGTAGATAGGTACATATTACAACAGATTGTGATACTGTTAAAGACATAAAGCTAATTGAAGGACCAAACACATGGACAAATTGGGTGGTTTTGTAAATATTGCCAAAAACTTTTATAAGTTGTAACTTATTTTAATCGTTGGTTTGATAATAATAGATACATTGTACCTATACCTAAGTAATTGTGTTTTTATAGTTGAATTGCATGTTTGTCGTATTTTTAATTGTGTATTTTTAATGTTGCATGACGTGCTAGAATATTAGCTAAGTCCTGTGTGTTTCTTGATATATATATTACCAAAAATGTTCCGCATGAATAATGGAGATAATAACGTAGTGCCTAAGTCAGCTGGAGATCACTTTACTCTTGAATCTTAAGCTCTAATAAATTGAGCAGTTGTTCCTATTGATGCAAATCTGCATAGAAAATAACATGTGCCTTTTATTTGTGACTAAAAATGCTTGTGTATATTGAAGCCCTTGCTTCCATAAATAGATAAACTCAAATGCAATTCTCTCTATACACTTATTTTACTGGCGAAAAAACTTTGTTACATCTTTAACTTCTAAAATAAAACGGACTGTCGCAATCCTAGTCCTAGTTCTCTTAAAATCGGTCCTTTCACTCAAATCATTAAATACGTATTGAATCCACTCATCTAACTGGGAAGAATAAGCAGTCGGTCCCGGCTTTTTCAAAGTTGTTAGGCCATGACAGACGCCTTCGGGCGGCCTAGAAACTCTGTCACCAGAGTTGGCCACTGACTCATACGAACGAACGAACGAACGAACTGGGAAGAACAGGCTAACGAAAAGGCCATAAAAGGGAGCGATACAGTGGATGCCAATGCCAACAAGTAATGAAGCCAAGAATGTTTGAAGTCTAAACGAGAAATTACCTACTTATATTTATTTGTTTCACGCCAACAGTCCAGACAAGAAAGGAGATGATGATCTGATCGAAAGCTCCGTGGAACCAGTCGAAGGTGACGTGCAAGGGAACGTGCAGATCAAAATGGTGGTCAGCAACGGAAAGGTGAATAATTTTGCAATATATTACTCACAAATCAGTAAAAGTCAAATCAAATTAAATCATTCAAAGTGTGTTAGAAAATACATAATTGATGGTAACGCTTAGGTCGCCTTAGGTCAAAGAAAGAGAGTTTCCTCTGATTAGTACTGCTGGTACTAGTGATGAATAGTAAAAATTGAACCTATGAAAACTGAACTATGCAACTGTTTTTGCTTTACTAAACTAAAAAGTCTATAAGTATTTTATGAATATTACCATGAAATATGCCTAAATACACTAAAATGTGTATGGCGGAAGATAAAGCGTTTAGTTATCAAACTGTACAACTAACATACGAGACATACTAACATAGCAGACGCAACAATCACATACACACTATGTCCTGACTCACACTAGAATCCCTGTATCGTGGGTATCAGAAACTACCATGTACCATAACACCCAGACCCGAAACATATATTATTAGATCAATCATACATTCGCAACCTCTCGCTTCCAACTGGGCACTTGCCCACTACTTGACCGAGGTTGTCTAAACGTATACCTAGTAGAACGTAGTCTGTTTACGTGTCTTGTTTGTAAGGTTGGATTCGACCAAACTCGAATAGCCTAAGTAAGCCATACACGCGATCTACTGGTGAGGATACCTGTGTGTACCTACGCATGACGGTAGCGTTTAAAAAAACTGCACTGGTCCACACAAGCTCTGGTCACGCAGGCATACCTGCACAGATAGACCACTCCGGTGAACCGTGTGTATGCGCCACCAATATAGCGAAAGAAAATAATAAAGAATCCTTTTTGTTCAACAGCGAGCAAGTGACAGATCTTGGAAGCAGGTTTGGGGGGTGCTGCATGGGACGAAGCTGTACCTTTACCGGCATCATCCTAGTCAGGTGAGTTTACACTTAACTTTCAGCATTGTTTTCAAGCTAGTGATTTAAGCACTGAAACCTCAGTTGTAAGAGCTGCATCATTACTGCCTTCTAATGGAGTCATCCACGATGCAGACTTTCTTTCTTCCTTACGATGTTTTCATTTTCTGTTCAAAAGCACTGGCATTGCGCTAAGAAATTATTGGTTTTGAATGTACCTTATATTTTATCGTCTGCAAGCAACGTCAGAAGTAGGTGCCGTCTTGTTTTTTTCGATTTAGAAAAAAGGTGTCCGTCTAAAATTCTAAATTGGGCGGAATCTTTTGACCTTTGCTTGAGGAAGACGTGTTTATATATTTTGCCTCACAGTGTAACCTTGGCGTCCTATCCATTCTATAGGTAGGTACCACGTGTGTGCACCGCAGAGCAAATATTTTGAACCGTTTGGCGTAATGGAATATTATTAGATGAATTTGTATTAATTTAGTGATAAATTTTTAATGTAAGTTTCCTTTTGCTTCGTCGTATTATTTACTTATTCTGATTATTTTTCTCTCAGAGTGTTGGTCATAAAAAAAAACAAAAAAAACAACAACGTGGCAACTTTTGCTAATTAAATTAAACTAACTTTAGTTATTGAACTTGGAGAACTCGAAAATTTTCCCATAAAGGCATCCCAAGGATTATTTCGAGCAGGCGAGACAAGAACTTGTAGCTAACTGGTAAAGCAACCGCGTATATCAAGCAAAAGCGTTATGTTTTTTTTATTATAATCTAACTAACTCATTTCCTATTCTGTGACAACCTAATAAAATTTCAGACAAGTTATAATGAAATATTGGTTGTACTTGGAATGTATTATTTTGATTCCGTTCGCTTGACATAGGTGTATTGTGAGCATAGTGAGGATAAACATGGTGGGTGTATTATATTCACTTTGATAATGCTTTACTTACTTCCTTACTTTACTTTATTACGTGGTCCTCCTTTATTTACACAGATTTTCGCATTTTGAATACAACCAAAATATTAACAAATGCATTAAATTAGTATATAATATATAAAAAAAACATTTGACATTGATAGAATTGAGTTTTTTGTTATTATTGACATTTAATTGTATTAGTTGATGAAGAAAATCTTAATTGAGGATGCGTATTGATAATTTGAAAAAAACATACCAACCTATTAAAACCACACACGAACTTCTTGATCTAGCAGGTAGAGATTTCCAGTCCTTATAGAAGCCAAACCATAACATTTATAGACCATTTGTCCGAAATACTAATTAAAGAACAACTGCCTCTTTAGCGTCGCATTCGGATTCAGGAGGCGTCCTCGTTATCTCGACAATACCTAATGATACGCTTCCCGTTGCGCACACCTGGCTTACACGCGCACGCGCTGCTTTGCTAGGGCTGACTCTCAAACGCAATGCTCTACAAAAGTAACTTTCTTTACAAATAAACAAGTTGCTAAATAAATAGAAAAGGCCTCGAAATATGCTCTGAGAACTCTGAGAACTTCAAATAACTCTCTTACAACTATTTTTAACTGTTCTTGTATTCATTTAGTATATCTTTATCAAAATTGTCAAAAGTCGTATTTTGCACCTGCCCAAGGAGAAAAACAAGAACACCAAGGAGAATCCAATGAATATCTAGACAAAATATTTTTTCCTGCCTGCTTTTTTAACAGACATCTCTCTTCAAAGTATGAGTATTATTAGAATTGTAATTTGAAATAGGAAAATGATGAGTACTTAATTACTCAGTTAATTTATGCTTAGACAACCCTAATACCCGTCCAGCCCGCACCTTCTCGACCCAACCGACTGTGAAACCAACGGAAACCTATGGAACGTGTCGTGTCGTGGTATATGTTGTTCATACTCGCGAGTGTTCATATCGTAGCGAATAAATTAAGATACTGTTTGCTGCAACAGCTGTTGCGGTGCGTAATCTAACATGAACACAGTCATCATTAGAAAGGGGATTTCCTCATGATAATGAAAAACTGTAAGGAACTAAATCACCATACCTATACCATACCATAGGCCATGACAGAGGCCTTCGGGCGGCCTAGAAACTCTGTCACCAGAGTTGGCCACTGACTCATACAAACGAACGAACCATACCTATGTATTTCTGCCGCAAAGCAGTAATGCTTGCATTGCTGTGTTCCGGTGTGAAGGGTATGGTTTCCGGTGAAACTACTGGCACATGAGACTTTCGATCTATGCCTCAAGGTGGCAACCCGTGAGTGATACCTATATATTATATATTGATATTGCAAGCGTTCATAAGCTGCGGTAACCGCTTACCATCTTGTGGGCCGTACGCTTGGTTGCCACTTCAGTTGTATAAAAAAAAATAGATCTTGAGATTATGTTACCATGTCCAGGGAGCATAGTTAAGTTAGTTTATTTTATACCACGCGCGCCATCAGTCCGTCAGTACGCTGACGCTATACACTACGTCTAGAAATCCAAATGAAAGAAAATCTAACTTGATAAATGTATACTGCTACTGGTGACTGAGCGTAGGACGCGACTGATGTCAGCTTCGGTTGAAACGCAGTTTTAAATTATTTCTGTTGTCCTTCTACGAACTCCTGAGATTCCTATGTTTTATATATATGTTTTTGTATGAAAATCACCTATTAGAATAAACTGCACCGTTTTCCTTATACTTGCATACCAACTCGTGAAACAACATTTATCTACAATAATTGATATTTACTGAAAAACGCCATTGTAATTGTAATTTTATCCATAGACATAGTACCATGTACTTAGATAAGTCATACAATACAGAAAGTAATTAGATAATTATTTCAAAAATCATTTACTGAACTCAAAAATAAGAGTAGTAGAGTTCTCTGTGATAGAGCTCGTCCGGGGAAGAACTACCACCTTACCTATTTCTGCCGCCAAGCAGTAATGCTTGCATTGCTGTGTTTCGGTGTGAAGGGTATGGTTTTCGGTGAAATTACTGGCACATGAGGCTTTCGATCTTAGGCTCAATGTGGCAACCCGCGAGTGATACCTCTGGTATTGCAAGCGTCCATAGGCTGCGGTAACCGCTTACCATCTTGTGGGCCGTACGCTTGGTTGCCACTTAAGTTGCATAGAAAAAAAAAATAAGAATGTAGATTTACTAGCTCGTAAATTTACCGTCACCACAGTGGCAGATGTCTTCCATGCAAGATACAGTTGAAACTACTAATGCGCCTAAGAGACTTAAAGCTATATCACAGCTATATATCAGAGTGATAAGCGGAGAACTTAAAGTTTTGGGTGACACTGAACGGTCAGAGTATTTAAAAAAATTTCGCCATACTAAAAGTAACAAAATTCGATCATGCAACTGTATAATCGCAACAGCATAACATTTTCCCCATTAATGGTTGACAAATAATAATTTGATGAAGGGTTATTTACAAATATTTCCTTTAGAACATGAAGAACACCTAACCTGTTGTTTTTCTTAATTATTTATTTTGTTTCGCACTAAAGCATAATCAAATATTTGTCTCATGAAGTTGCAATTGGATTTCCTCGCTCATAATTCACAAGTGCGCCTACGCACTACGCAAGCTCATTCATGAAACCACGACGTAGACGTCACTCAAACGTGGAATACTATAAATCGCAAAGTGAAATATTTTCAGCATATGACCTTTGGTGAAAGACGTCGTATTCACAGCGATTTACGACTTGAGTTGTTATCAAACAATCTTAACTTATATTATAATTATATGTATTATTGTGTTTGCAACGCGTCACAAAGTCGATTGAACTTCTTTGTCTTCATAGTAAAATAATATGAGAAAATTTATTATATTATTTATATTATTTACTAATAAAACTATCGTGAATTTTATCATTCATTTTAAAATCATTGTAAAGATAGTATAGTTTATACTTATTAACTACAAAATTTGAAGGAATAAAATTATTAGAATATTTATAAGCTTATAGTATTAGAAATTACAGTTTTCACATAACGTTCACATTAAACTAAGCAATGATCACAAACAAATTTGCTCTTGGTACTATGCCCAATTACCTTTAGGTACTGTTTGCACTTTCCTTAAACGAAACATTACCTCACATTTTCCTTGTAAACATCTACATTCCTTTTCTCTGTCGAGAATTATATTATTTTTCAATCAAACCCTGTAGGTGAAGGGATTAAAATAATTTCTAACTCTAGGTACTTACAGAAATAAAAACTATATTTCTGTGTTCAAGGAAAACACTCTCTAGAGCAATAAACTTAGTTAAATATGTATTTGTAGAAAACTACAAGCCACGGTATTTTTGTAAAATACGAGTACCTACATAACATGCTTTTTAAAAACAAATGGCTTTTTCACGGTTATAAATAAGACTAACGTAAGAAAGGAAAACAGTAACATATTTCTTACCCAATATTTTTGTGGTTTAATTAGATATAACAGAGATTACATACGTACAGAAAGAATGTAGCAAAAAGACATGAATTAACAAAAAGATAGTGTTGTCTAACAAAGTTTGAGCAAAGTTTAATACACCAAGTTTGTTCGTATTATGTTTTAAAACTAGAATACTTGAAACTTGTAACTATACTATATTTTCAGTTCCTATCTTTTTTTATAAGTCTATCATGGAGTCAGATTGTGCTTAAAATGTTATCTTTGCCTTTGTATCCATTAATAAACGTATTTCCTTTCTTTCGTTATTTTGCCTAGGTCTAGAGCATACTTTTGGTTACTTTAAATCCAGTTATCATCCCAGCAAATCCGTAGGTAGACGCTGAAAAATTGCAAAGCAATATCTTATTCAGTACTCTCTTAGTTTAAGATTGTTACCAAAGGTCAGGCCGGATTTGGTTCACTTAAAGTTGACGTAAAGCTCAACCTTGTGCGACTTATCCTGTTATTATCGAGTTAGGGCGACTTTTAGCAAAGTAGATAGAGATTAAAATATTATGACTTTATGTAGATTGAATTTAGTAAAGCCGCACAGGAGCTAAACTCGCGATCATAAGATTCGGTACCGTATGTAATGCTTTCGTCGAAAATCAAAATAAAGTCCCTAAATTACTTAATAAACATTTGATTTTGGGTAGTACCTAAGTAGTAAATATTTGTACGTCATGGAAAATGGCTGAATGTGTTAAGCACCTATGTTTTTACATAACAACTGTATCGTCTACCACATTCACTGCAAATAAATATCTTAAAGTTTTCTATTAGATTTTGGAGAACATGTTTCATTCAAAATTGCAAAAGATAATAAAGAATAAGCCACTAGTACACTACGTAACTAAATAATTGCATCAACACGGACACACCCCTCAGTATCTGGGTAAGTAGGGTATACGTGACGTGCTTTAGAGGTTATCAGGTCCCTGACACGGGAACAGAACAGGACTATGACGGAAGCTGAGCCCTTGACCCACTTGCGTTACTACGTCACCGCTTCAATGGGGGCAGGAAATTGCACGAGAGGGAGGCGGATGAATGAAATTTTGTTATGAACTACTGTAATCACTCCACCTCCTGAAATTAATATTACATAATACAGGTATTAGTCTGTAGAATGTGCGTAAACCTACAACATTCTAAAGACTAATATAATTACGTCTGTTATATTGTTTAAGTTTTTGGTAATAATATTTTTGTAGATAGTAAAAGTTTACTACTGTATTTAGGTATTATTATATGTACCTATTTTCATAAAGATCATCGCTTTAGATGAACATCGCCGGAAGTCTGTGGATGATGAAAGCTCAAAATCGATCGTCATGGCGCTCTTTGGGAGAGGTCTATGTCCAGCAGTGGATATGATATGATGTTGATTATAATCAACTGAACATTTTATACTTTATTTAAGGTAATCATCATCATGACAGCCTTCTAATGTTCCCACTGCTGGGACACTGGCCTACTCTCAGGCGAGAGTGATTGGGTCTTAATCCACCACGCGGACCCAATGCGGATTGGTGGATGGCACATGTCTTTCGAATTTTTAGTTCTTGGACATGCCGGTTTCCTCACGATGTTTTCCTTCACCGTATGAGAGCACTGGCATTGTGCACATAAATTTAAGGTAATACAAAACGTTTACTACAAATATGTAAGTATAATTTAAAAATTTATCTAAGTTCACAGAATTTAAACTTTCAAAGCGCCATAACTACGTCTCGATACGTAGTCGATTTATCTCTAACGCTACGCTATATTTAATTTGGATGACAAAAGCCAGTCAATACTTCTTGAACCTTTGAGTGCAATAATTTAGTTATTCATATAAATCTAATCTAAGAATATTGAAGATTGTAAAATAAGACGAAAGTTGGTTTAAACAAGATGATACGTTATTCAATGGTGATAGAGATAATAATGGTTCTTACATTTCCGAGGGTCCATGACACGGGCAGGACTATGGCGTCAACCAGGTCCTTGACCTATTTGCAAAACCTACTGTTAAAACTCTGTGCCGTTCTACGTCACTAGGTGAATGGGGGCGAAACACAAGCTTTATGAAAGGAAGCTATTATCGTCATGAATGAGTGAAATTAACAGACGAGCCTTGAATAAAAAGCTTTGGTCACATTTGAATACCAGTAATTATATTTTACTTTGAGTTATGGTTAACATCTATCCGAAATGATAAGATTTATTTTAGATTGTGTTTTTATATGGAATATTATCCAACAAAAGCAGCTGGAAATCAAAATATTTTTCTAGATATTGGTTTCATTTGAAACAAGTAAAAAAAATCTTGTAATAATTGCTCTAAGATTTTTAGCTCCTTTAGTAAGTTCGTGCTTTTGTACTATAATAATAATTGCAAATGTGAAAGTTTGAGTTGCCGTTTAAATATTTTTTGTGGTTATTGTAACTGATTTCAAAGATTCGAATAGCAAACGATTTGTGAGCTGGAAAACGCAATTGTTTACTGTTGCAAATCTGCAGGTACCTAGAAGCAACTGACATTTATTTTTAGTGTTCCAGAAGTGTATTACAAAACTAACTGATACAGTACTATAGTTAATTGATAACGCGAAATCACATCAACAGGATACATTTAGTAGTAGTAGGTAGTAGTATAATAAAATAATAAGTAGTACTTTATAGGTTAATTCATTGGGACCTTCATTTTTCTTACGTTTTAAATACCAACACATTGATCTCATTTTGTAAATAAAGTAGAAAAAAAGTATTTCCTGTAGAAAATAGTGTAGCCAATTCGAGATTTTTGCAATCTGGTGTTGAGTTATTGTAGAAACAGGTTCCATCCAAGGTCACGCTTATACAAAAATCCCTTCGAATAAACAGCTGAAATTACAACCTTATTACGAATAGCACATCATTCAATTTAGATTGATAATGGCTGTTAGACAGCCTAGGGCGTTTTCTTTCCAGGTTTAATATATGAAAATTGCTATTGATATTTTATTGCTACGATTTGGCCTCTGCTCAAGTATTTTTCATTATGTTAATGTGCTTCTGTTATTATCGATCGCTGAAATATTTATTAACGATTTATTGTTTTTGGTTCACTGTAGAATCAACATATTAATATATTATACTACCTGACCAGGCGCGGTTTCACTCGCGTTATTTTTTTCGCATTTTTTCCATAATTTCTCACCGTTTAGTCCCTTCCCTGGAGTCTTACAAATATTTCAAGACCAAAATTAACGAAATCGGTCCAGCCGATTCATTTTTATTTTTAAGAAGATAACATTATCACTAAAACTAGCCACATATTTGTCCAGTATAATACAAAGAGTTTTATTCAATAAAATCACAAGGGTCATTTTGAATAGTATTCTCACATCTATGTGAGTATACTATTCGTAATAGATTACGTGAGTATCAGAAACTACGAAGACGTACCATGTAACGCCCAGACACGAAACAAATATTTGCAAATCACGCAAACGTTTGTGTACCTGTTTGCTTTGCTATTGTCCAAGCGTACCTATGAAACCCTTTTTCAGATAGATATATTTTACTGAACACCACTTGTATTTATGAACACCCTTGGCAATATATTAGTTCAACGCGTACTTGGTTAGTTAATGTCTTGTAAATCCATTTTCACCTGCACTTGATGTCTAAAGTTAAATTTACGACTCAGCTGATAGCATCCTACTCTTAACTTATACTTTTAACTTTTGCGATCTATTTTAGGAACAAAAGAGCTTAAAAACGTAATTAATTTACTTACACGAGAATCTTTAATCAAGAATAACAACTAATTCTTATTAAAACTGGTGTATTTTGTGCTATGGAATCTTAAACATTTTAATAAACAATTGAGTAGCTACGAGTATCACAATAACTAAAATCTGATGCACGAACTAGTAAAACCAGGTTTTTGTCGCTAACCTAACTAAGCTAATTTAACTGAGTCAAAATATTACTAAACAGCTTTGTAAAGAAAAATAATCTCTACTTTAAAAAAGTAAAAGTTCTTTTTATAGATGAAACTTGATAATGTAAAAGGTATTTTCTAATTATTATTCTGTGTTAAAAGGTAAAAATGTAAGAATTTTATTTCAACCATGAAGTAGCAAACCGAGAAACGCTGTTATAGGAAGTCGTTATAGATTTTTTACAAACAAATTAAAATTATTCCACCAGTTACCATTAAAATATTTCACACGAAAATCGTTCAATAATCAAAAACAATTACAAAAACTGGGTGTAGTAATGTAGGAACAGGTTCTAGTGCAAATGGCCTGAGTAATGGATGAAGGCACGCGAACAGTGATCGATGGACTTGACTCCGGCCAGCATGAGCAATGCGCAAGGTATAGAACTGCCTTGTATCTTACCGATCCCAAAATGTGTTAAACTCCCAAAAATCACATACATAGTGGGACAAAAATGTTTTAACAGTTCTATGACGTCACAGTCTTATAGAACTAATGGGAACTTCCCCCTTACACCAGGATTACCTGTATGTAAATCGTGGGTATATCAGAACTACAAGTGTCATAGTCAACACTCAGACACTCAGAGGACTAAATATTGAAGATTATGCAAATATTAGTCCCTCATCAGTGGGAGTCGTATTTAACTATTCTCAGCTAAGCGCACAGCATTACAGATTTAGTCACAGTCACCCAACTTTTGCACTGAAGTTAGCATGCCATGTGATAAAATATGCTATATACTGGCTGAAGACAACGGTTTTCTTTACGAAAACGAAGTGGAAAATAAAATAAAAATAAACAAATGTTAATTTTTTTCCACTCTTCCAACTGTCATTTTAGTTCACAGTCACCCAACTTTTGCACTGAAGTTAGCATGCCATGTGATAAAATATGCTATATACTGGCTGAAGACAACGGTTTTCTTTACGAAAACGAAGTGGAAAATAAAATAAAAATAAACAAATGTTAATTTTTTTCCACTCTTCCAACTGTCATTTTAGTTCACATTTCCGTAGAGAAAATTGTTATTTTTGCTCAAGCTATCCACAGTTAAAAAATCATTCTCGTTAACGAGTTAACGACTTGCAAGTGTAAGACCATTCTCCCCTGTCAACTCCATGTATCCGAGCATGGATCCTCTGCGTCGGATTACACGATAACGATTCAAGTCACGGTCGTGAAATACAATCCAGCCTTAATGAAAAGCCTTTGCTAGCAAATCGGCTTGCTTCTGCGTTTGCGCTCATTCAGCACTAGTTCTAAATCTATCGCAAGTTAATTGTATTGACCAAAGACTTCAAATACCACATATTATGTCATTGTATTGTGATTCATGGTACAAATTGCACAAAAATTCTCTCTTACTAACAAAAAAGTGTAATCTAGAATTAAGAGTAGTATAGTGTTCTCTGTGATTAAGAGTAGTAGAGTTCCTTGTGATAGAGCTCGTCCGGGGAAGGACTGCCAGCATACCTATTTCTGCCGCCAAGCAGTAATGCTCGAATTGCTGTGTTCCGGTGTGAAGGGTATGGTTTCCGGTGAAATTACTGGCACATGAGGCTTTCGATCTTAGCCTCAAGGTGGCAACCCGCGAGTGATACCTCTGGTATTGCAAGCGTCCATAGGCTGCGGTAACCGCTTACCATCTTGTGGGCCGCTTGGTTGCCACTTCAGTTGTATAATTAAAAAAAAAACTTTCCAATTTTATGTACCCCAGGTTGTACTTGATTGGATTGGATAATCCTTTACAACAAAAAAACAGTACGTACGAAAGCCGTTCCAAAATACGCATCACTTTTTCTCATTAGATATGTCTGATCACGTGTCAGGTTCGTTACCCGCCGCTATCGGTTTTCTCGCCTAATATCTGTCTATCTGTCGTATATAGGCAAATTGAACCCTTTTTGCGCACCGGTCAAAGACCTTTAAAAATCAGAGCTTTAAAATAGTAAAGTTCTTTATTCTTTATTCTTTTTTGTACACAATAAACATATACATTAAAACTTATATAAAAGACATGTACAAAGGCGAGCTTAACCCTAAATAGAGTTCTCTTCCAGCAAACCTTCAAAAGAGAGAGACTTTAATTTCGTGGTGGGTACATTGTGTACTAAACATAATATAAAACAAATAAACATAATATATAACATTGAAACATAAAGTTTTAATGTTATATTTTACAAGTAAAACATAGCTCGTCGTCCATTACTTATATATATTTAGAAAAAGTTTCGTTTTAATATTACTTAGGCTGGATTGGACCAACTTATGAAATAGGTAACTATTCCGCGGAATAAGAAATGTCAAATACAAGGAAACTGTCAGTTTACTCGGGAATAACTACGATTTTACTCGGAGAATAGCGCCTATTCGAGTTTGGTCGAATACAACCTTAGTACAAAATATAGATTTTGCAAAAAAAAGTTAAAAAACAAATCAATTTCAAAGCGTCATTTTATCGAAAAAAAATGTGCTTTATTTTTTACTTGAAAAATCATCAATCACCGATCTATCAGTCATTGAGGCCTTCGGATGGGCTATGACCTGAAACATAAACGTTGCAAAGTCGCACAAAAACCGTCAACAGTGCCGCCTATCTGCGTCATAAAGGCGGCGTAGCCGCGAGTTTTGACTCTTTAAGCTCTATATTGTCTACGTCACTAAAGTTCACTTAAACGTACTTTGTTGATCTAATAAATTGTGGAAACGTCAACAACAGAAACTATAAACAAAAGAAGAAGTTTCTCGTTAACGACATTGTGTTGCAAAGAAAAAATCAAGACAGTGCGTAAGAGCAATAAAAGCTACGATGCAGATCTTCAAGGCCATTTGTTATAAATAGCTACACTGGGTGCACTTAGGATCAACTGGTTTCCTTACTGGTTTGTTTTTAACCATGTTCCAGCCGCTGTAATAATCATGGGAACGTAAAAATCACATATAATATAACTAAAAAAGCCTGTAATATTTTTTTGGCATCCTGTTCCATCACCAAAATTAAGAGATTTTCAGGTCTTGTTTGTCAGAAAACGGAGAAAAAAATACTGTTTGCATACTTTTTTTCTAATTTTGTCACCCAACAATATGTCCGGGGGGTTAGTAGCGGTTATTGCATTAACCGTTATACGAATACGTTTTGGTTTTAGGTTAATTCGCGTAGTCAATATACATAAGGGATTTCCGGACCAAGCCAAACAAGTGGTACAACGAAACGCTTTAAATTTTTTATTTAATTCGACGATATCAAATAGAAAAGCTAGTCTCATCATCTTGCCGAATACCAAAAGACCCCAGTATATGATTTAAAAACGTATTAGTATGAAAGTGTATGTATAATGTGTGTGTGTTTAATTCATGTATGTAACGTACAGTACAACAACAATAATCGTGTCCACACCTGCTGAAGTAATGCTGGCGCTATTTCGAACGCGTTATTTCAGGACAGGTGCACAATGGCTAACAATAATAACATAACAAAAGCAACAGTTATTTTTGCTGAGGTCGTATATTTGCGCCTGCTTGAGTGGCTTTGGTCTCGGTCATATGCAACATAATGAGATGGTTAGTGGAAGTTGCCTAGAAAAAACACCGGCAGAAATCGACTAGATGCAAGGTCTTTCGAAGCTCAGTTCTAGAAACAGGGTGATTCATGACAAATCAGTTTGATAATCATAAACGTAAACGCCATTAGCTGTCAATTTGTATGAGATTTATAAGAGTAGTAGAGTTCTCTGTGATAGAGCTCGTCCGGGGAAGGACTACCACCATACCTATTTCTGCTGCCAAGCAGTAATGCTCGCATTGCTGTGTTTCAGTGCGAAGGGTATAGTTTCCTGTGAAATTACTGGCACATGAGGCTTTCGATCTTAGCCTCAAGGTGGCAGCCCGCGAGTGATACCTCTGGTATTGCAAGCGTCCATAGGCTGCGGTAACCGCTTACCATCTTGTGGGCCGTACGCTTGGTTGCCACTTCAGTTGTATAAAAAAAAAAAAATTTTGGAAGTTCATTTTTTTGCACCAAAGCGTGATAGTAACTTGTGCCATAAAAAATAACAACAGTCACAGCTCACTATCACGAGTGTTATAAAAATCATCATAATTACATTATAAAGTTTGCCTCTGTTTTTTAGTATATCTGTTAATGTGTTATACTTTATAAAAAAACGTAAGTGCCAAGGTGTGGAATACTCTGCCGTCTTCTGTTTTTCCTGACAATTACAATCCGGGCCTCTTCAAGGCTAGAGTGAATAGGTGTCTCATAGACCTTCGTGCTCCACCGTCGGCCACATCATCGCTTTCCACCAGGCGAGATCGTGGTCAAACGAAGGTCTATTCTTGATTTTTTTTTAAAGTCGACTGTTTTTTTAGGTTTGCAGTTGAACTCCTAACACCAGTTTCCACGAAACCAGAATTCCAATAGATACGTAATCAGAAACCTTCAGAGTTTGACGTAAACCGCCATACCAATACATCACTTGAAGACAGACTACTCAATAACCTGTCCGCGTTCCCTTCACGATCGTCTTCTGATTAATTCAGCGAGTAAAACTGAGAGACTTCCTGTCACGCCAATTATAAAAATAAACAATAATCACTTCCTATGATACTAAGAGCACGGAAAAAGTTAATTCCACGCTTGTAGAGACGCATTAACACACGTAAGAACTCAACGTGAACGTCACATTGGTTGATAAAACTTTAGGTAGAGCAAAGACAATAGTTCAACCACCGTGTGTGGGCAGTACACTTTTGAAGAAATAAGAAATGGACGGATACAGGATGTTATTGGTTCATATATGGTAACTTTGCCTCTACAAGAGCACGGAAGCTGTGGTGTGTCTGTGACAGGTAACGTTGACGGCGGCGGCCTGTGTTTAATTTGAGGGCGGCTTGGTCTCCAATTTGCGTAATCAGCGTGTGCGGTGATCTCGCCTTACAGGGAGGTAAAGCGGCCGCGGGCGCCGGCACTAACAAACGGCGGAAAGCGTCCAAAAAGCCTTTGCAAATAATGAAAATGGAACGATGCATGTAAGTGCAAAAACCTTCATACCTACTTAACCTTTATATCAATCTACCACTACCAAAAGCTGAAAGATTATGTTTTAGAGAGCGTGTATTTTCCTTATATATTTATGTTTCTTTTATATTACAAATTGGTTCTTTTGCAGCTATCAAATTGCATTTTTATTCAAGACGGATTCTAAGTATAACACACTGATTTAACTATCTAAAACTTTTCTTTAACAGCCATTCATATTCGAACTTGTGAAACATACAAGTAAACAACTAAAACTGGATATGGTAAGTTCAACAACTGATATAACAAACTCTCCTTTTAACACTTTCATGCACAAAATACATCGACTATTTGCTACTAGCTTATTGAGTAACGTTACCTAACTGGTTCCTAAAGCAAAACATTGCTTAGCTAACACGTGAATGCCAATGCCGCAGTAACGAACTCGGTAACAACACATTGTAGTTCCTGCAAACGGGATTAGAAAATAGCTGTGCTAATGATGTTTTAGTTCGGTTACTTTCAGGAAATTTACCTCTAAATGTCGCAAGCAAAATAACCTCCGAATGAAAACCGTGAACAAAAGATTTCGGTAACAAAGGATCAGTTTAAGATGACATATTAAACTTGCTTGACAGTAGTTTACTTTTCTAGTGAATTGAATAACGGACTCACGACTCGAATACCATCGATTACTGAAGAATACAAGGACCTAAATTAAATTATTAAATTAATTTAAGATTAACCAATTTTCATACTTTAGATTTTATAATATCTAATAAATATACCCAAATGATTAATTATTATTTGGCAAAAAAAACTGTCGTACAGCAAAAAGTGGACACATCAGTATACTTAGTGAAATTACAGAAAATATATCGCTTAATACGCACCAAGCTTTCGACGAAAAATATGTTATTGTGTAGCATCATTAAACCATCCACATAAAAAACTATTCCACTCGTAAATAATCGTTCAGCCTTGACAACACTGAGTGTCAACGGAACCAAACCCATGTTTTGTCTTGTTATTAATCGGCTGCTGACACCAACAACGTAGTTTAACTATTTGTTCCAGTAATCTCTTCGACCCAGAAACTGTTATGTGTCTGAGAGATCGCTTAATCCCGAAATCGGGTTCGCGAAATACAGCGGCTGACCCACATTCGGTGATGTATTGTGTAATACCTTTCGGCGGTAGTTCTTAGCTATTTATAACCTTTAGTAAGTAAGAGGAGCAGAAATCCTAAGTTCGTGTCGTGAGTTCAAAATCAGTCTGGCACCAATGTATTTTTTGTAGCCGGCCTGAAGCTTCGTCATGGCTTAAATTTTTGGCTAAAAAGCCGGGACTGACGTAACTTATCCTCTGAGGCACGGAAGCAAACAGTTGAAATTGCCACTGCCCGGTCACCCATCAAAATTGTGAACCTGCGGAGCAGTGCCAACAGCTTTGCCACAAGCGCTTTAACTTTTTAAACCACAGCTTATTGATGTGTACTTATTTGATTTTGAGACTAGTTTGTTTAAAGATCCTTGGAAAAGCTATTAAGCTTCAGATGAAATTGTTTACCAAGTTTATTAAGTACATTATATCTGTCTTGAAAGTCCCCTGCGAAATCACCGAATCGCAAGGCAAAAGATAAAATTACAAGGTGAATTTTATTTCTTGGGGTGACGAGTGCAGTGCAGTGCCACGCAGAACTTTAAGCTTAATGCTTAGGGTGACACTGCAACTTTTATCGGACGTTTTGGCCGTCTTGTCACTTGTATACATAAAAAAAACTTTAGGTTCAATAACCGCAATAACCAAACCATGTTACTTGTTTATGTTTAGTGTAACATGTACATGTTAAACTTACATAAATCATTAATATTGCCTGAACTACCGGGATCTTAGAGCCATGTAATTCATTCCTGACCTAATAATTCTGATCCAACGCTGAATAATATTTTACTGCGAACTGACAATCTTCTTAAACCTAGGCTTAGCTATTTGTAAAGACGCATCAAACAGTAGATATCAATATCTATCTGCCATTTTTGCCGCTATATTACGGCCACTTGTAACGATAGCTGCTTGTTAGACCTAGGAATAATCCGTGATTTATTAACACTTGAACGGAATGGTTTATGATAAGATTTTTGAATATTAAATTCAGGGGGTTATTGTTTAAGTCTGAGCTAAAAAAAGCGTGATGAAGTAAGAGTGCGTTCAAAATTTGCAGATTTTTATAGAGATTCGATAAGTTTTTTTAGTCGTTCGCATAATGTTAAACGCCACGCCTGACCATAAGAGATGCATTGTTAGTTCAATCTTTAAGTTTTAATGTTCTGCGTGGCACAACGCTCGTCGTCCCGAGGAACATAGTTATTGAGACTTATTTGCCCAGTACTACAGTTCCTTGGAGGCAGAATATCTAGCACTTAATGACGGACTCTTGCTGAAGATACTTACCCCCTGGCAAGTTTTATGGATTTCAAGAATCACCAGAAGGGGGGTAAAGAAACCTTGGATCAAGAGCCAATGTCCGGTACATGCTATTTGAGCTAAGGATCGGTGATCGTGAACATTTGGCAGAGAGCAATGCACTACGCCATACACCCCACCACTGGCGACAAAAATATTTAAAACAAGAACTATTGTTAGTAAACGCGACATTACATAACTAAATAGTCATCCGACTACAAATATTCTGAACGGTTTTGGCAGACACAGTAAACGTTGATGTGCGCGGCAGATTTCATAGAATGCACATACCAAACATAATTTTAAGTCTTTCTCTTTAGATAAAAATACTAAACTTTAAAAAAAGGAGCAACATTATCTCTATCCGAATATAATTATGATAGTTCTTTCTACGTTTTGTTCAAACTAAAATCAAAAATAATAAATTTCTTATTTTATCTTGATAAGGTTTATCTTCAGATAACGGCTACGCAGCAGCTAAACCACATAAATCTCGCCAACTCCTGAACATCTGTTCCGAAGGCCCAATATTTCCAATTCCCAAGATATTTTATGACTAAACCGTGAATTGGAGCGTAATGTCTATAAAAATGGGCCGCATAGAAATACCCTTTACGTAATTGATACGTAACGAAGAGCGACGCAAACAGCTGTTCCTTGCACGCCCCAATTACGAATAACTGTTTGAATGACCTATTATGACAATTAGAAAAAGTGGAATGAATTCCTAGAGAGTTATTCAACGGGTACTTTTGTTTGTAAGTAAACAAATATTTTCGTTTTAGAATTTCATTTCCGATATTTTTCATTACAGAATACTCAATGCTGCTAATACAATGTTATGAAATTACAGTTGCATTCTACGTTTTTGACACTTTCGCCAAACACTTTTATGTCAAAATTTATTCGTCCAAGACGGTTGTTATTATGACCCGCTGATATGGTCTTCTTTTAGATACGTAAAAAAGCTTTATGTTATAAACAGTCAGTCATCTAATTTTAAACAGTCATCTTATTTTGTTTTTTGTTACAAATTAACATTATCATAACACACCACAAACTAAAATAATCCTGACTTAAATTTTTTATGTCGTGGGTATTTCAAACTACGAGTACCTACTATGGTAGGTACCACACACAGACTGAACAATATTTGCAGATAATGCTAAAATTCATTCAACAGCGAGAATCGAACCCTCAACCTGTCGCTTCTCAACCGGGCAAATAAATCACCAAGGTTGTTAAATTATTTATACAGTAATTAATTTCCTGCGGTATAGTATTTTTAATCGACTTCAAAAAAGGAGGTTATCGAGGTATTCGACTGTATGTTCTTGTGTTTTTTTTTATATAATTGTTACGCAATTTCTTTATGTGATTATTCTTTTGCGTTTGATAGTAAATTTCAGAGATGGTCTCATATACATTTTATTGCAATTGATTTATAGCATTTTGAAAAATTCATAAAAAAACGTGTCAATAACTACATCTTCTACAACCACAAAAAGTCTAGTTTAGAAGTCGGTTTTTGTTTTATTTTCTACAAATTAATGATTTCTTTTTAAAACTGCCCACAATGTTTATCCATATCCAACGACTATTTTCCATGTCCCGAGAGTACCACATCTGGGTCGAATTCCACTTTACTTATTAGCTTCCTCTCCTCGAACGCGACACATTTCTGTCAACAATCCATTTACGAGACATTCATCCGAAATACTCCGAAGTATTATTCAATTTCTTGAATGATTAATGCTGTTATCTAATAAATGGCACGCATTTAATTATTCTTAACTGGATTGGGATTGAGAGCATCCTCTGGGAACTCTTTCCCTGACCCATCGTTATCTACATTGACGTCGCTACAATATAAGCACCTTGCATAATGTACCTATCTAGAAAGTAAACATATTTAGTTTTTTTTAAATGTGAGATGTTATTTAAAAATTTTGGTAATAAATTAAGAAATCAGAGTATCTCACTCTGTTCAATTAACACTGAGTCATACACATGCCTTAAATTTGCAGCGAATCGTATCACAATTATCAATTATCGCAGTTCAATATCGTATGAGCGGAACAACAAAACATGGATTTTCCATAAATTTCCTAGTGCTAGTAATTAAGTTAGTAAGTAATTAAGTATAGTCAACTGAATGAAGTGCGTAGTTTCGAATGGCTACCACGAAGAACAGAAATACGCAGGCAGCGTAGGTATAGGACGGCTCGAAACGGTCCAAAGATGTAGCGATTGCATGAACGAAGTTTATCTAAAATCATGGAAAACCTGTTATTGTAGCACATTAATGTACTTACAGTTGACAATTAGTAAACTTGAAAATCTATTATTTGTGGCTACCAGATACTTTGTTAGTATTTTAAAACCTGCTGCTAGCGACGTCAAATGTTATCTCTAAATCTCTCTTCTAAATCTTCCAAAGTTCATACTTATATCATTTAAGAAACATTGCTTTTCTTATTTCGAGCATAATATTGTTGAAGTTATGCGTTTCGCTGTAGCACTATATTATGACAACTCGCGCAGTGCGCAGTGTGAACTAGACCAATACGTTTCCTTCACATTAACTTTTAGCCCCCTGTCAAATACCCCTACACACGTATGTGTCATGCTAGTTCCAAAAACCCACATCATGTCACCAAAACAAGGGTATTGGTGCCACCTGATTTCCATGACAGTTTTCTGTGGAGTTTTTCCACCAGCCTACTTTTAAAGCCACCCTACAGGTCACACAAAAGGGTTGGCCGAAGGCAAACAAATTGATTTCGAATTGATTGATTAATAGGGGCCGAATTTCCGTTACTTACGTACTTATTGTATCGGAACTCTTGTCAGAGTGAGAATTGCTCGGTAGAATGTATTGAAGAAAAAAAACAAAAGATACTTAAAGGTATGTGAATAACAAAGCCCAGACCAAGAGTAGTAATTAAAGGTAATGATTAATAATAACGTCGTATGACTTCGAAATCGACAAGGAAGACTCTACCTACTAAGACAAATCTGATAGAAAAAATGCGTAATCTATCTTAATTTGTTCGACGTTTTGCTCGCCCAGATAATATGGCACTTCAGAAAACTTCGGACGGTGCAATTTTCCCGCCTGATTTGTCCCAGTTGAACAGAGATTGCCTCTAAATATAACATATCCAAACATAACAACTGTTTTCTTTGATAAGTGTTTTATTGTGATCCATTCACGCTGTGAAGAAACCACACATATTTGCAGCAGAAAGCCCATGAGTTAAACCCTATGCTACTAATAATAAGGGTGCATCATTTCATGAGAGCCGTTCTTTGTATTTTCGTAAGACACGCGGCGTTGATGGTCTTCCAGCTAAAAATAAATGCATTGTCTCGAATTAGTTGTTTGTTTCGCTATGCTTTTGTTATGCGAAAATAATATCTGCCGCTGGTTGACCCATATTGGTTGTTAGTTTGCGGTTTGCCACAAAATGGTGATTTCACAAGAATGACTTCTGAGGATTGTATCTTTAGATTGTGATACTGATTTTATTTTGTCTGTTAGATAAAATACTGTTAATTGTATTTTTATGGGGTGACGAACAAAGAGCAGCGCCACGCCGAACTTTAAAACGGGCTTCGGGTTACAGTGCAACTGTTATGGTCAGGTGTGGTGTGGCGCTTGTTATCAGACGAACTAACTATCTCGTCATTTGCTAACGTTCAAAAGATTTTTATTAGTACATCCATTAAAGTGCGACATTGGTATCGATTCTGTTGTAGCATGTTTTGAAACGAAACTGACTAAAAAATTTACGTTCGTCCAGTCCCTTTTATTTTATTTTATTCGAAGAGGACAGCAACAGTTTTAGTTAGTTTGATTTAGATAATACTGTAACAAAATCGACTAAATACTCATTTCCCAACTTTTATCGTACAGCAGGGTTTTCCTGTAAGCAATTAGGTAACTTTTCTATTTGAGTTACTTATATACGACAATATTAGTGTAGGCTGTAAAAACGCAGGCTGTATTTTCGTCAGGAAAAGTTTGTGACAAGTCAATCGATCATGCATAATATCCCATAATTGCCTACTACTTTTGCAAGTTTGAAAACACTGCGGTACTTTCTCTAATGTCAAGCCCTACCCGGATTAAATAAATTATATAAAATTTATTATGAAAAAAATATTATCTATATATTGATTTATAGTTTTGTGCTCTAACAATAACATAAAAACATCAAAAGAGAGTGAATGAGATAAATTTTTAAAAAGTTGAATACACGTTATTTTTAATTATATTTACTTTTCAGTTTCATTTATATTTACTTTTCATTGGATCCTCCAAGTGACTTATTCATAGTAAAGTTAACGTTAGATTTATGCACCCAGGTACCTATGTATGGTGCGTGTTAAAACCCTGTTTCTGAACTTCTGCAATGTAGTGTTAGTGTCGTTTTTGATTCAAATTACAAAAATAATATACAAATTCTACGGCACTGTGTGGGAGGCTGCTGAAAGGATGTCTAATTTTATGACGTCATTTTTTCCGTTTACCAAAAAACCACACGCAGAAAACCTTTTTCCTCAAACAAAAATACTAAACCAATCAGTCATCATCATCATCATGACAGCCTTCTAATGTTCCCACTGCTGAGACACCTTCCTACTCTCCAGCGAGAGTGATTTCGTCTTAATCCACCACGCGGACCCAATGCGGATTGGTGGATGGCACATGTCTTTCGAATTTTTAGTTCTTGGACATGCCGGTTTCCTCACGATGTTTTCCTTCACCGTATGAGAGCACTGGCATTGCGCACATAAATTTTTCGTAGCGAAAAATCCATTGGTGCACGACCGGATTCGAACCCACGACCTTAGGATCGGAAGGCGGGGTCACTACCACTAGACCACCAGTGCACCAATCAGTGTTGCGTATCAAATCTAAAAGGTGTTCTATGACGACAGTTTTTCGTCTTAAATATAAAGGTCTAGCTAAGCTATTAAGACTGGGAGACTCTGACGTCACGGGCGCGTATGACGCTCGCAACTAACTACATTATTTCTCGCTATTGTACAATATTTGTTGGTACTTCAGTCCTGCGCAGTTAGACTGTTTACTTTAGTGTTTTAGACGCAGTTCGTTTAGGGGAAAATGTTATGCTGTAAGTAAATATTACTCTCACAGATTGGTGATATTGCATATAGCATTGAAATAATCATTATTTTTAATTTAAATACTCTAAGTATCATCAACTTATCGGCCAAAAGACGTCCACTGCAGGGCATAGTCTCCCCAAAGAGTTCCATGACGACCGATTTTGAGCCTTTATCATCCGTTCCTGCATCCGGCGAATAGGGGCTGTCCTACACTTCGTTTTCCCGTTCGTGGTTGCCTTTATTCCCAACGATTTACATAATTCCACTTGATCACTAATATTTTTGTGTCGTGTTTAATTTTATGGGATTTCTAAGATTTTTACATTATGTTCTTGCGTTTATTGCGGTTATTAAAATGATTGTACGACTGCTATATATCTCGTTGATTTTAACGGCTCTGTAAAGTGTTTATACTTTTTAATTAAGTCTGATTTTTGGCGGGTTATTTGCATTTGCAAAGACATCAAACTGATATCACTACAAAATACACTTTGAAATCACTGTAACTTATAATAAAACAGCCATTACTGTGCTGTTTTATAATACTGTCACAACTCTTGACGGCGCTTAATTATCAGCTTCTTGTTTTCGTTTCATCAGCATATCAGCCAATAGACGTCTACTCCTGGGCATAGGCCTTTCCCAAATAATGCCATAACGACCGATTTTGAGCCTTCACTATTCACTGACTTCCTGTGACCGCAATGTCATTCATCCATCAAGTTTAGCATTTATTCATGAGTTTCTTGTCATTATTAGTAGATCAACACTCTGCAGCATTGTTTTTACTTGACACGTGACTTGTAGGCATTTATTTCTAATCTCTACTGGCTACTAGCAATAAAAGTCGTTCATGACAGAGACCTTCGGGTAGCCTATGAACTCCGTCACTAGGCTTGGCCCAACTTCCCATAAACTATCCTGTAACACGCAATATTGTTCTGTGATACAATCCGTGGGTGATATAGATCTGGGCTATTTTTAGCTCAGCAGTAACGTCTAGGTTATTAATACCTCATTACGGTAATGGAAGGTATGCTTGAAAGATTGAAAAGCTGTTTTAGTGCTTTTGCATTGCAATTACTTGCTTATTAGTACTTATCTACTTGACACATGTGTAGCAGAACGAGTTTGAGCCCAATTGTTATTATGTTAAATAAAGTTCTGTGGTAATAAATTATATATATAAAAAAATATATACTTTATGCCTGCGTACCTTTAACCAAACAAAACCTTTAAACTAATTGGGAAGGAAATAAAAAAGCTTAAATAATAATGTTCTTATCTAGTTTTATTACAGTCCAAATAGTCTTTTACCTCAGAGGCGCCATTGTGATCTCATTCGAATTAAAGCAGTAAAAATGTTTTAGTGTACAAACAACTTTTATCATCGAAGTACTTTGTGTAACATACACTCGACAACTAACATCTGGATCTATTTAAAAAAACAATCGCAGCATTCATAAGATTTTTTGTCATGTGTAAAATCCCAATCGATTTCGCCCAATGGTTCGTCATAAGTTTTTTATAGTCTTAATATTCATAATTACTTGTCATTAGCAATAAAGCTCATGGGGTGTCCATGTAAAAAAAAATATGTTTTTATGAAACTCCTATTATTTATAAAAAAACTTCTTTAATTTTTTATAAAATAATTATTGTTATTCTTAGTAGACGTTAAAATGACAAGGACAACGTCAATGATTACCTTTGGGATTTTCGAAAAATGAAGGTACCTACAACATCTAACACTACCTTACACTATCAAGAGCTTACAATGTTTTGTAGATAGTTAGTAGTCGCAATATTATATCGGCGAATATTATTAGTTTAAATTCCAAGACAAGACACAAATCTTGTTTAGTTTAGTTGGACAAAAGAAGAGTAAAAGGATAATTTCCACTTCGTCTGTAATACGCTATGAAAGCTTTATATTTATTTTACCTATTTTGTATTCGAACAGGTTCAACGTTCGCTGAAAAGCAGAATAGTCTGTAATTCATTTTGTTGTGTCTAATAGGATCTGTGTGCTGTGTAATTTTGTATTTTCAGAAATGTAAATTAGTGTTTATTTTAATAAAACAATGAGCTTATGTATAGCTAGCAAATAAAACGAAATAAGAAGGTACCTCCATCAAAATCCGTAGTAAGTAGAAATCCGCCTTTATGAAAACACGTGATTTCATTATCTGACTTCAAAAGAAGTTTCTCGTTTCTGTGATTATTTTTCTTACCTTTTTTAACAAATATACGTAAATCTGCTTCAGACCCGTTTTTCCTTTTATAGCTTCGTCAAATATTCAGCTTTGTTTAAAAAGGTCCCTAAATATTTAAGTAAATAAATAAATCTATCAAACGTCTGCTAAACCGTTTATTAGAGTTTTAAGAGAAGCACTTATGTTTTCCATAAATAAATGTAATGTAAATTTTAACAGTATGACTAAACGGGAAAAGCAAAGCGGAGAATGAAAAAAGCACGTGTCCCATTTCTCGCGCGCATTGTTAAAATAAGGTCGTACATTCACTAAGCGACAAATTCAACGACGACTGAAAACAAATTGCGGACGACTAATGAAATAATACGTGACTGTCCAAATACATAACATACTTAGCTGATATTTGCTCGCTGAAAATCACACTCGTACAATTTAGATACTTGCCTTGGCGGGCTACAAACAAGCAAGCTACAAGCTACATCGAAATGTATTTTCACCCTCATGTTGAGCAATTTTAGGCTAGTACAGTCTTAATAACACAAAAACTTCCAGGCCGACGAGATTACTTTTTACGAGAGGGCAGAAGTACCGTGCAAATTAATACCAGATAAACAGTTGGTAGGTATATGAAAACTACACGCATTCCATTGTGCAAGTGACTGGCTGTTTGCAAACGAATGTGGTTCGTATACTCACAGGAGTACCTACCTAATGCCCAACTATTGCAACAGTTTCGCAACAAGTTGGTAAATATATTGTGGAATAAATCGAGCTTGTTATCACGCGTACCTAATTATTTCCTCATTTAAAAACAAAAGGGCAAATTTTAATTTGGAACACCCGGATATTGTCATAAATATTTGTGGCTTCAGTTATTCTAATATTAAAGCATAATTGACTGGGTTTTTGAACTTTGGACATGAGTTTGTTCCTGTGAGTTTTGGCAACTACGCATTTCGTGTTTATTTACTTAACTTTACAAAGCATTGTTTGAAGTTAGCCAATGGTTCACACGAGTTACTAACAGTATAAGTTCGGTAATGTTTAAATTAGCAAGGTATCGCTAATATTAGGACTTAATTTAAAGAACTGGAACCTGGAATTGTATATACTGAGTATTTGATCACAGGGCTACACAACACTACCGCTGGTGTCCATAGTCGTGAACGCTCTCGTGAGTCAGTTTTCTACTCGAAATAAATTTGAATATCGAGTATTATTCTCACTCAAAAGTGAGTAATTCACATGTAGTGGATGTACATTATTTATATTCAAAATTATATAACATACTCGATTTTTGAGTTGAAACTTGAACAGTAAAGCTTATTCACGAGAGACGACTATGGATACAATGGTGTCTCTATCAGTGGCGAATCTGAATTCACTTACAAAGTCAATACTGGCTTATTGCTATCATGAATATACAATTGTATAGATTATTCCGCAAAACAAATCAGTTTCCGAAACGCGTGGTCGGCAGCAATCTATTGAATGTTGACATCCTTCAAGGCTTCTAAAAATATTTCATAACATAAGCTTACCTATAAATATACCTATCGTGATACCTATTGTTAGACTGACTTTTAGTATTCGTTTTCTTCCGCGATCTTGTCCCTTTTCGTTCTTGAGATGTATTTTCGTAATTATATAGGTATTATGCCTCCTATTATACCCAAATGCATGCGGCGTAATCAGTTTATGAAAAAACAAAGTTTCTGTTGTGGAAAAAAAAAAATTTTCGAAAATTAGGATATCAAAACTGGACCAATGTTTATTTTTTGTATCCTACTATCTACTTTGAATTAAAATCATTTTTACTTTCCTTAAAATTTCAAAACAAATATAAACATAAAGGATTGCATATCTCTGTGTAAACGAGGTGAATTTGTTACATCAGCTTTGATGTGTTTTCAAAAAACAGAGTATCCAGGTCAAATTATAGCAAGAAGATCTTTACGATGCGGTAAAACATTAAAATCTTCAAAGTGCAACTGTTCACTTTGCAAAATATTTGTAACTCTGTCAACATTCTTTTTTAGCATATAATTTATTTTGAATATCATCATCATCATTATCAGCCAATAGACGTCCACTGACATACGCCTCCCGAAGAGAGCTTCACGACCAATCTTGAGCCTTCATCATCCACAGACTTCCTGCGACTTCTTTATCTTCTTCTTACATAAAAAATGAATTGCTGTGCATTAGGCTCGCTAAAACTCGAGAACGGTTGGGCTGATTTGGCTGATTTTGTCCAGGAAAAAAAGAAAAACTTGAAATTATGGAAAAATAGTAAAAAAAATTACACGAGAGAAACCGCTTCGCGGAACAGATAGTTAGCCATAAAAATTATAAAAACTTTTAAATATATTGCCGAACAACTGAAATTACACGTACTATATTATCTACTTCGTGAATCCAAATTCGGCACTTCTAGACTAGTATGTCAGTGAGACTGATGTCAGAGTTTTTTTACTAGTTTATCTAACAACAAGAACAATACACATAAACTAGAAGAATAAAATTAATACGTAATCCAAATGTTCGGAATACGGGACAACTGCCTGTACAAAATATATCGAGCAAGATCGTTGCCACAAAATACGAACTGTTAAAAACGAATAAACTCCTGACCCGCTCGAATGTTTTGATTACCTTTTTCCAAGTTTTTATACACTCATTTTCTGAGTAAATAAACCTCGTAGAGTGAGTATTCGCGAATAAATAGCTGGTAAATAAATAAACATTGAAATATTTCGTAATATAAAAAAAGTATTGCGTAAAGAGTTGGTTACGTTACTTGTTTAGCCTCAAATTGTTTATATTTTTGAAAATATGAACGTCTAAATATGAACTTTGTTAGCAACGGTCCGATAAGCTACGATGACGGGTCTCTTTTTTATTATTTTTCTAACCTCTTAGGTCACATTATTTTGAGGTATTCCCGCGAACTGCACAGTTTTCTAGTGCACACTTTTTATAACCATTACTGCACAGATTAGGTGTTGCCCAAAATCTACTACCACTATGATAAATAAATGACCGATTCCACACATTCTACGACAGTAAACAAATACTTTTCTCATGTATCAAACACGAGGAACCTATTCATAATCATAAATGAAACCTCTGTTAGCTAATGCGTCATTCAAATCAGTCATCGTCTTTGTTCAAGACAATACTTAGCGAGCTACTAAAATGACAGGTCCTTTTATAAATAATAATGCTGGACAATCCACACAGCATCATCTAGCCCCAAAGTAAGCTGCTGTTAAACAGAGCTGTATTATGGGTATTAAATGACTGATATATATTTAATACAATACATGACAATACATAGATAGATATTTTTTATTATATATAGAAAATACCCAGAACACCTGTGGAACAAATATTTGTAGTTCGTACAAACATTTGTCCCGAGGCGGGAATCGAACCCGCAACCTCTGCGTCGCAGGCGGACATGCGCCCGCTGCGCCACATCGGTCGTCAAAAATAAATAAATAATGAAATGTCTCTTTGAGAAAGTTGTAGATCTTGTTTTCCTGATACCAGATATAGTACTAACTCAATTTCGCCAAAAACCTTAGATAGTATCGTAAGCACGGCAGTATAGTTAAGGCACTAACAAACATGTCAAAATACCGCAGTACATAATATATTAATCTCTACTATATGCCGAAAACATAATTTTATATCTCACATTCGCCGAGTTACTTAGGTACACTATTTCGTAACATTCTCAACATTTTATTACGCACAAGCAGCAACAACTAACTAATTCTAATCTTGTAGATCTAATTTTCCTAGAAACTAAACCAAGAATATATCAGAATAAGTGTCCGGTTAAGTGGATATGATATTTTAAAACACCACAAGAATAACTTTTACATAAATCAAAACAATAACGATAGTGCTGGTGTTGTGTCACACACTCAACAGTACTCGTAGACTCATTAAAACTGTCATAATTATAGACCAAACATTTAATTTTAAGATCTCCAGTAATAGAAAGTAGGTCGAGATGGTAATAAAATAAATACGCTTCGGGTGCAACAGTGACAATATTAGGAGTAAGGTTTGGTTATCTAGGGTGATGTTGGGTAAAGTCACCGTTATCGCTCGTGGCATAACTTCAATTCTTTAAACAAAATGACAGATAACGAAGTTACATGCCTGTAAAACGTCAGAAAGCTTAATTTACGTAGATTTACGTAATGGTAATGTTTTGCGTAGGCGGCTTTTACTGAAGCAATGCGCCCTGTTGCCAGCCACCCCGCCTTGATTCTGTACAGTGAAGAACAATCAATACTATCGGTTATGAAAATCAGAATACTATAGGGGTAGTTACCCGGGTAATAAGGCTAGCAGTGGTTTTAATAACAGCATGACAAAAGCACGTAGCAGCACGTAGCGACTCGTAGCAAAATTCGTAGCACAGAAGAAACTATAGTATAACACTAATTTTGTAGCGAATAAATTAGACGAATAAGCGTAACAGAAATAGCAGTAGGCTCATAACAATAGCACTTTTTACTCAACAGTACTCGACGGATATGGTTAGATACGAGATTCAGCCGAAAATAGACTGACTGTGACAGTGCGAGCGCCCCGCTTACCACAAACTGGGTGGAAATGAATTTACCGTGCAATATCTGACATTCACGGTCGACATTCATCAGTGTCGCCAAGGCATATTGTGTTATATTTTATATAAATAAATAAACCACAGAGGTGTCATTCATAGTTACCAGAATCTGTGCATTTCGATTATGTTATGTAGTAAAAATAAAACATGTTTATTTTTTCTGAAATCTCTGTTTCTTTGCACAGAACTCATGATTTTGAACGAATAGTTTTTCGAAGGTTCTATTGACTAGCTAGAAACTACCGCGACTTTGTTCGCATAATGTTATCTTCTTACAAATGTCCGCTGCGTCGCACAAAATTTTGTTTTTTCATAGTTATTGCCTCCTGAAACAAAGATAACGTTCAAAACTTAGGTTCCCAAGACAGTCTGTAGATCTTGACTGTCATGCAAAGTCAGTTTGTAACGATTTTATGTATGTGGGTGCGTGTTCGGAATTCAATTTGGATGCAGGAAGCTTGCATTTTTCTAAATCGTAAATAGCGTGCGTCGCACGCTGATGACAGTTTCAATTTCAAGTAACATGCGCGAGCGCCCGTTCTGACATAACTCGGCCATGTATTTTGCAACACTAGCTATAAATAATCTCACTATTCGCTCATCCAAAATAACCACTGTTTATTTTATGCTAGTTTTAATTATAGTTCGGTGTCTTTAACCGCTAATCGGAGCTAAGACGCCTTCACGTAATTGAATATTTTCTAAGAATTTGTGTGTTACGCGATGGCATGGCCCATTTTTCACGTTACGAATAAGTAACACGCGATTAATCAAGGACGTCGCTTGTATTTTACCGGAAAAGTAGCTGGATTTGACCTGAAGTTCGAAAGAAGAGGAAATACTGTGCTAGTAAACATGGTTCCTTGAAATATGAATCATTGGAAAGCTATTAAGAAATTCGGAGAGATAAGTTGATGAGTTTTTCATAGTGTTAGAGGACAGACTGTCAGTCCAATATTATTTATGATATATTTCTCAAAACCACAATTATTCAGAGGCAACGATCACATTCCCCCTTCCTTCCAACAATAGACATAAGTTTGTCGTTATTACGAGTTTAAAGATCACACCTCTCTAAGTAATTTAGCACATTAGCAACCATGAAACAATAATTATACCCTTTCTAATTAATGCCACTACAGCATTGGTGGCAAAAAAAATCCTTTGCAATTAGACGCCGCCGACACGACGGAATACATTTTTTTTAACTTTTTGAATAGTTGATATTAATTGCTAGTAGTTTTGTATAAAATACTCTTATATTATGTAAAAACTAAATATAATAATATTTATCCAGTCTATTGTTTGTAAACACACTTTCCGTATTATGTACTTACCTAAATATTCTTTGATCGATTACCCTTTGCGGTGACTGCTCGAAAATAAGACACTTCCTGAATTCCTGATGGCGAGATGAAAGCATCGAATTGTTCGTCTTCAAGTCTCAATCTCCTCGGTTCGGTGCGTTACTCACATTCTCGGAAGCTTATTGTAATGTCGCTTTGAATGTTCACAAAATGTCCACGAAATTGTGGACACATCATTTAAAATGTAGAAAACGTATAACAAAAAGTTGATGATGAATTTATTGGGACGGCTCATAATTTTAGTGCATTCTTCGTTCTGAGAAGATTCAGAAATAAAACGAAAAGATTTTAGGCCTGGTACCGCGTTTTAAAGACACTCTCACTCGAGAGTATGGCAGTTTTTCAGCAGAAGGAATATTAGAAGACGGTCACGATGGTGTTAATAATATTTTTTTATCTCCATAACTAAAAACTAAATAAATAAATAAATAAATAATGCTGGACAATCCACACAGCGTCATCTAGCCCCAAGATAAGCTGCTGTTAAACAGAGCTGTGTTATGGTACTAGATGACTGATATATACTTAATACAATACAATACATAGATAAATATTTTTTATTATATATAGAAAATACCCAGAACACCGGAACAAATATTTGTAGATCGTACAAACATTTGACCCGAGGCGGGAATCGCTGCGCCACATCGGTCGTCTAAACATTGTTTTGATAATCCTTCGTAATTCAATATTGGCAATTTTACTGTAAATATTTTATTAAACAACACCTACTATTGAACTCTTAGAACGAACTTCGGGAGCGTTTAACCGCTTCCGAAGCAGTGGGTCAAAACAGGTTAAGATGATGATGATGATGTTTGCATTAATTTAATTGAAGTTAACGATCAGAACTCGGATGAAACAGTTTGTCCGGAAACCGACGTTTTACGATTTCAAAGAACAAGCAGTAGCTTCTTAATGTTCTAATGCGTATTTATGTTCTAATAAGCGATAAACCTATATTATCTTGATACCTTTTCTAATTAATGCAAAACAGTAGCGCCAGTTGAATCGGTTAAAAGACACTATTTTATTTGGTACTTCAATTTTACCAAATACAAAAATATACGCATCGACTTTTCTTGTACCTAAATTTTACCTTTGTTGAAAAGTAGAATTATTATCTAACGTGTCAAATGATCAGTTCACTAATAAAATAACTGTTTCATTTTCATTTCATTTATTCATTAAACAATTTATAAATCGTATTTGAATGTAAATTAAATTAAAAAAAACACAGCACAAATTAAATTAACTCAAAATATAAAATAATCAATCACATTTAAATAAAATTACAAATCCTTACTATTAGGTCACTTGCTTAAATACTATCAAAGAGGAATAATACAAAAATACTAACTGTTTAACCGCGGGTAACACCGCGGGGCGCAGGTAGTTTAATATAAACATGCTGCCGTAAGGCAAGACTGACAATCAACGCACAATCTAGAGACCCAGTGTGTTCTTTCATTATTTATTCTAGATGTGTAAGCGTGAAAATAAATTTTGTAAGAAATCCCCGAAAATCAACTTGAAGACGCACCTTAAAAATTCCATGAAAAATGTCAGTATAAACCAAGCCTAGTTCTACACTAATAAGTGTAGTAGAATTCGAAGGGTATGGTTTCCGGTGAAATTACTGGCACATGAGGCTTTCGATCTATGCCTCAAGGTGGCAACCCGCGAGCGATACCTCTGGTATTGCAAGCGTCCATAGGCTGCGGTAAGCAACCGCTTACCATCTTGTGGGCTGTACGCTTGGTTGCCACTTAAGTTGTATAAAAAAAATAAAAAAAATAACAACATAATTCCTTTAAAGCTCTCAAGGACGGGTCAATGAGCCTTTTGCTACACAATTCCAATAATTAGGGAATCAGTTCAGATGGATTTGTGTTCATATTTGCATAGGACTTCGCTTTATGGTACATCAGATTAATTAAGGTTAGCTAACGATCGACGGAGTTAGCATATGAAAGTATTTCGGAAGTTACATTTAGGTTTTATTTGTAATCTTCTGGTATAAATATGACAAACATGTCAAAGTCACGGAAGTAAGCAAACAATCATACAACATTTATAACACAAAGGATAAAAACATGCTTTGTAGCTGGAGTCTCAAAAAAAGAGTGAAGTAAAATCAACTGAGTCTCTCACTTATTATTATTATTATAGCATTTTATAAAGGCATAACATCACTGTTAAATTAGTCATTTACCTTTATTAATAAGTTAGGTATACCAGGAAGATAACATTGTTGTTAATTATTAGATTGTCCAGTGTTGATGGATTTTCGCAAAACCTAAAGTAAATACTGGTTTATGCCTTTCGATGTGTATTTATACAATCGGTACATTGTAATAATACAGCTTTTGTTTAAACCCACTCAAACTGCAAATAAAACCAGGAAGAGTAGACAAAGAGTTTCTGGCGAAGGAGTTTACGAGTCATCATTTACAGGCACAGACAGTCGGTAAAGTCCGCGCGTTTGTTTTAGATCATAAAAACATAAGAGCACCCAGAACTTTGCCGGTTTTGGGTCCTTTCGTACAATCATTGCACGTTGATTTTACAATTAACAAGTCCGATTAGAATTTCATGAAGGTTAAGAATACCTTCATCCATGTATTTATTCGGGTATTTATTGGAACGAGCATATCGATTTTTGTAGCGTTTTGATTTTTAGAACACACATAATATTGGCAGACATTTTTATCCAGCACCATCTATGTTTTAGCTAAGCAAAGCTTGTACCCACTATGGGAACCAGTTAACTGATAAAATACACGTATACATATTTTTTGTAAATACCCAAACCCGGCACAAATATTTGAAGATCATGCAAACATTTTTGTCCCGCAACAGATCAACCTTATCTAAAATGTACCATAAATTTTTATTCAAAGCTGTTGTAATTTGAAATGAATCCACGATTTGACGATTACGATTGTATAAAACTGGTAAAAGCAAAGGTACGAGGCACTCATTGTTGTAGTTCGTAAAACTTAATCTTTAGTTTTAGTGCATTAGACGTGGCTCGTATATTTGTTATAACTATTATTACAAAATTGCCGAAATAAAAGCATCCTAGCGAAAGACAAACATTTTCGGGTCGTGCCCGTCGCGAGCAAAAAATGTAGAGCAGGGATAATTCACCCTCTTTTGTTAAAATAACTAAGGTCTGGATAAAAACAAATTAGTCAGCACTGTCTTTGTCACTCTTCCATTCTTCATGTTGTACTCGTCGAGTCACTACTTATATGCTAGACTAAAGTAATTGCTGTTAGATATACGAAACACTGACAGTAATATACCTAAAATTATAGTATAAAATAAAACAATATTACTTATGAATGATGTACTACATCATAGTTTTAAAGTTTCTACAGATAATATCAATGTTTATAAAAGCATTCGTAGGTTCAATTAGAAACGTAATTGAATTATTCCAAGAGCGGATACTGACTTATGTAACCAAGCACATTACAAAACCAATGGTCTTGCCAATGGCCCGTAAAATAGCACCTATGGCCCATTCATTGGATTGAGTTGTAAGAACTCGCCGCAGCCTATTGTTCTTTTCACTTAATAAAGCAGAGTCTCTGTTGCAACATGAAACATAACCGTTTCGAAAATAAAAAATCTATGATTGTTGTTTATGAATGGACTTTACTGAAACTTTTATCTTACGTGTATAAATATACAATGTGTGCGTTATGTATCTATGCATAACAATACTATAGGTATCTTCTGATTACGACACCCGCTTGTCTTCACATAATCTATCTCTCTGCTGAATTTTATAATTTATTTATTTGTTTGTTTAAATTATCCAAACCTCCGCGTAGTTGTAGTTATTGTAAATAATATCTTTCCCAAGTGTCCTCAAATAAACGAATGGGTGTCATTTATTGTTTTTGAAAGCATCTTTAGGACCTTAGTTGTATAATAAGTATTACTTTATATAAGTCCAGATATTTAGCCAACTTATTTTTAATTTATTAAATCAAAATCAAAATCAAATTTAGCGGCTTTGGACAAGCGGTTTTTAACGCGCGCATTCCCATAACGCCGTGATAGAGCTTGTGTGTAAAAGCATTTGTTATCCTCTTGAAAACCTTGCAAACCCGCAACATCAAGATCTCGGAATAGAGACATAAAATGCACAGCGCGCGTCACAATTGCGTTAACCCTCCTTTTATTGGGTACCGGCGTTTTATTGTTATGCTTTAACCTACATACGGCTGAAAAAATATTCAAAACATTCCACGGTCAGCTTTCGTTACATTATTGTTACAAGCTGTTAAATCAGTGTTTTAGAGTTAGCACACAGTTTCGCGGGGTCAATCTTTTGAATGAATGACCGCTAATGGTAATTTCGCGCTTTCGTGCTTTGGAAGGCACAAGCACGCTTAAAATATTCTGTAGTGGTACGAAGAAATGGCAAAAATGCGCACTTTTGTAGTTTTTTCATTTTCGTGTAAAGCTTCAAATACTACACACTATTTTTTTTTTTCTGTGGTGGTATTGACTACTGAGAAGTGGGCGAAGTGGGGCGAAACGGCACGGCACCGCGTCGCGGTCGCCGTCGGCGTCGCCGCCTCGGCACAGATAAGTGGACACTCACCTTATCTGGAATCCGAGTATTAGAAGACCTATGAATGGGTAATTAGGAACGTGTCGAAACTATTTCTCTGAATTTTGGCTGGCGATATGAACTTTCTCAAAGGAAGGTAATTACTTTACGCATGCTTTGAAATTGTTTACGAAATATGAAAATTTAATTTTCTTTTACTCGCTATAAATAACGTTTTAACAGTGAACCGGTAATAGGGTTCTAAAATTAGATTTCAAAGATTGGAACCGTGACCACTTCACATAGGTACAAATGGAACCTTCGTGACGTCAAGACGTGTCACGTGACATTTGAAAGCTCAACATAATATCCATCCAGTAATTGCAAAATTGCCCTCTGAAAGGGCGCACGTCGCCCTTTGGAAAATCAATTTTATGTTTCAGTTTACACTACCTTTTTGGGTGTAAACTCATTTTAAGTGCTATCAACCTCTGATGTAAAATTAAACTTTGATTGAATGCTAGCCCCTTTTGGTTTACGAAACGGAAAACTGATCGTTCGCTGAGTTTTTCAGTCAATTTTGACAATTGGTTGCCTTGACTAGCGATAAAAACCGGGCACTATATTATAATAAGAAAGTAAAATATTTAAAATCTTTTATATGAGGTATCTTACCTACATAATTATGAAGGATTTAAAAGAGTTAAGCTCCTAAAGGTTTTAATCAGTTTTATCTCCTCTCGCGCAGCCGGATACGAAATAATTTAAATCCGGGTTAAGGTCGTGACCTTTGGAACAAAATACGGGTTCAATATTTTAGAATAGAGAAGAAACCCGGGATAACTTTTGATGTTTCCTAAACGTTGTGCTAAGATAATCTTATCGTGGTTTTTTTATAAAACGCCGTTTGTTTATGTGACTTATATTCTATTATATTGAAACTGGCGCTAAGAGTATTACGATTTTACATGACAAGCTTTTGCACTTAAAAACACTCCACACTCCATCTTAACAGGAATGTTGTGACATTTGAGGACAAGAGATAAAAATAATACTCCATCTCATCTCTCTTCATTTGCCAAAATAATCAAAACCCAGAAAGGAATTTAATGGGGCGTACAGACATGCTGGTAGCCACATCCATTTTGTGTAAGTGCTGAAGGCTGGGTCAACCGAAATCGAAAATATATATGACAGCGAAGAATATGGCTAATACATACTTACAATTCAGGTTGTACATACTCGTACGTTACAGAGTACACGTTTTTTTATGTTAGCAAGTTACCTGATAGCAAATGCATTTGCACTTTGTCACCCAAAGCTTCATGTCTTATTTAAATACCTACTTTGTTAATCTCTATTGATCAACATTTCCAGGCAGAATAATCCAATATTCCCCTGTCCGATAATCATCAGCATCATCCACAGAAAGACTTCACACACAGCTGGGTATAGACGTCTTTTTGTTTGTGCCATCTTTAGAGCGATCCTGCGCTAATCTGATTACGGTCCGCGCCGTCCGCGACTTTGACTATGTAGTCTACCCATCTTGTTAGTGAACCGATGCTTTTATAGCCATTTCTCACCATTCAATTATTCCTTACTCCTCCTCTCTCATCACCACGCCTTGTCATGTGTAAGTAAACACGCATTTTATTGTAATAATTCCAATATAGCCCTTTTGAAACAATAAATGGTTTTATATTTATCGTAATGTAAGTAAGATTGTTAAAATGAGATCAAATATTTCGATGCTGTACGGAAGACGTCGCTTTATTTTGACAGATATGTTTTTAAAGGCACGGTGCCATTGACTCATATGTACCACTTATCCATACTAAACGTAATATTTTCTCTAGAATTGCGTCGTATATTTACCTCAGTTATAGTTATTGACCGCTAGCTATCAGGAGTATTCTAGTTTTATATAAATTACTCACTAGTTTTTTTTTTGTTACAGGTATGTTCAATTCATCATCTGCAGCCAGCTGTAACCAATGAATAACTTGTATGTAAACATATCTATTTCAAACAAGATCGATTAAAATGCAATACATTTTTAATTGATACAATTTATGTGAACTAGCAATTTAGATAAAATGAATTGCACTTAGTGTTCAAACAACTTTAGATAACATTACGTAAATAACTTTATCAAACCACTACGTCACCTGCATACGTAGAGGGCGTACCTCAGGGGCGTACTCTCGAGCCATTTTAATATAGTGCTTCTATTTTTAAAACCTCGACGTGTCTAGTCGGCTCATAATACAGACGACTTTTGCGTGTCCTTGTAGTGACGTAATTCGGTAGGTGTGTGAAACGTCACGTAAAATAAGCTCAATAAATCAAACACGTCATTCACGTTGCAATAAAGATCAAGAGAGATTATAAAGATTATTTTAACAAAATTTTACTCGTGTGACGCCCTTAAAAATGTAATCTTATTTTAAGTCCGCAAACAGCCCATAAACTTAAATCAATACATACTTTCATTGAACCGTATTGATCATGTATGTATTATAATTAGAAGCAAGTGTTTTTATGGCGAGATATTTTTACTCCACCATATGATTTTAATCGAAACGATTGTTTGAGTTTAATAATATCTTTTTGAAATAAGTTTCTATTCATAACGCAGAACGGTATTAAACTTCAATAACAAACTTTCCAATTTGCGCTATATAAAAGCTTTTTTTTAGATCTTACGGAAACAATATATTAATTATTAACCAAACTGTTTTGGAACGAGATGTAGAGCAATCTCGTGTAAGTAATCGATTGTTTTAGAAATATGTTTACGAGATAGCTGAAGGAAGGAACAGAATTTTGTTGTGCTTGATGGATAAATTCTTTTATTTTTAGTAATATTACATAGATTGATTTGCCGCAATTTGGTAAAAGACGGCATTATGTCAAATATTAAGTGGACCGTGCCTCTGACTATCCTCTTAATCATTAGATATTCTCAAGGATTTGAGTAACTAGAGATCTAATTCGAGAAACATTTTCAATTGCCTTTGATTTCTGTAACTGCTATAACGGCCACTACCTTAAGGGATACCAACTTGTCATGGCCTTCAGGTAGGTACCTGATTTAGGATTTATATTTTCAGCTAATCTAAACGAATTGTGGAAAAATAACCTAGGTAGGTACCTACTATTACAACTTTCTTCATGTTATTCCTGGGTATTATTGGTCTGGTTATTGCATTAAACGCTTACCATTACTGTCTGCAATTGTATAAATCAATCGTGCAATAATACACCTTCAAATTTTTCAAGACCAGAATTCGAGCATTTCCGTGAAACAGTTGCATTATTTTAAAAGAACACTACAAAAGTCCAACGTCCAATAAAGTCATTATTTCCTTGAGATACGTTTTATAATGAATCAAGCTGAAAATAAACAGAGCTTAGTCGCATTAGATGATATTTATGTTCTACGATAGTTATTTATACGTGCGGTGTTTTGTCGTACGACTGATTTATTGACACCGCTCTTGTGGTGTGTCCTTTTAGAAAAGGTCACCGTGGATGTTATGTGATTTAAATGGATGTAGCTAACATATTTACTAGTAAAACTACCCGCGACTTCATTCGCGTGATATTATTTTTCTACAACAAAGTAAACATTAACATCCGCTGCCCTCTTTATTATCACAAATTTCAATTCAATTTCTATTTTATTTATTAACCATTGGTAAGCATAATATTGTAGAAAGTATCTACAAAATCAGCGAATAAACGTCCACTGCTGGTCATAGGTCTATAGATATAGACTGATGATGTTAAGTATCAAAAAAAATGCGGAGTGTTAGTGGTGTTGTACGTTCTTTAATTAAGTAGGTATGTATTGTTCGTGAGGATGTTATGAAAAGAATTATGAAATCCAAACAACTTATAATTACAGTATAATCAGATCAAGGCAATCCAAGTGAGTTTGATTCCAATGCCGCGATTTCCGCAATTTTAGATTAGAACAAACTCACTAATGAGTGGTTTTTGCAATTTATTCTAATGCCATAACTTCCACAGGAATAACATTGCGAAGTTTGATTTGTATCTTAGAGCTTAGCCTAAATTATAATGCGGCTTAGGTAAGTTTAACTGCGTGAACCAGTCACAGCTCTGCGATTACTTCATCTTGCAAACCGTCACCAAGGCTGTCAACAAGATCAGCTTTTTACTATTCTCACATGCCTACTCCCGAGCGAAAATTCAAACGACGTTGTTTATTAATGAATCAGGCTCCAGGAATATGACGTATAACTTGCTGTAGTCTAAAATGACCAAATAAGTCGTCATTCTGCGAGTTTGATACGTTAAACGTGGGAAACTCGGTGTTCGTGCGGGAAACGGGCGACTTCACACATTTCACATCCTCACTCCTGTAAATTCACAAGAAGAGTCAGTTGTTTTGTGCTTCCAAAACATCTTATAATAATTCAATACACCTTGTTTCAATGAAGGTTCAGCTCATCATTACAGGTTCCGATACAGCATACAATACATACATAAACATGAGCCAGATGAATCCTATTCAATAGATAAGCTGAAAAGATAAATGGCGTGAATGCCTAACTTGTTTTAACAACTAGTCAAGAAGCGTGTTGCGAGCGCGACTTACTACGACTTTTTAGGAGATTTACCACCTGCGCGGCGGCAATAACGTTTTATGGTTTAAAATAGTTAGATAATTGTTTATTACATCGTAGGTACACAGGCAAACTTTATGCTAGGGAGCATTTATTTCCTAAATAACATTTGTGTATAGTTTTTAAAACTATCATGGTTATTAACATATTTTTTATTAAAAACGGAATATTTACCATGATTTGTGGTGCATGTTACTGCGCCGAAATATCGGGAATCAATAAAACTTACAAATCATGGTAAATATCCCGTTTTTAGTGAAAATTAACATTTGTGTTTTTTGGAAAATTAGATAATTAAATTTAATATTACTTTAATATTATAAATACGAAAGTTTGGATGTTTTTTTGGATGTTTGTTCCTCTATAACAAAAAAAACATATACTTACTTGAGTACCTACTACCTAGTTTGATATAGTAATTAGTGTCTTTACATACTGCTTTATTTTTACTATGTAAAGATTATAAACAGATTCCTGTGTGAAATAAATAAATACTTACAAAGAAGTCGCTCTTATAAGTCGCGTCTGTCAAATTTGTAGAGTCGAGGCGTTTATCCTACGCGGCATGTGGGCATGACCTAGACAGGAATGGGCCTACACACTGCATTACTGGAACTGCGAGGAATTCGTGCCATCTTGTCGTGATATTGATACCTCGTTTGCGTTTTGGAGGTCTCTACCAATACTGTTTGTGCCAAGAATGAGTTAAACAAATATGTAATTGTGAGTTTTTTTGTTTACATAAAGTTTGCATACATATTTTTGAAGGTAAATAGTTGGCTTTGGCTTATTTCTTGTGGTAAATATATAAATACTCCGTGTGTTAGTGGAAACTTGATATTAGAACTAGAATATAATTTCATTACTGTATTCATATTGAACTGTAGTATAGGACGGTCCTCTACGGACGGTAGAGCACCGGTGTTCTAGTGGTAGTGACCCCGCCTTCCGATCCTAAGGTCGTGGGTTCAAACCCGGTCGTGCACCAATGGATTTTTCTGTTCGAAAAAATTATGTGCGCAATGCTAGTGCTCTGATACGGTGAAGGAAAACATCGCGAGGAAACCGGCATGTCCAAGAACTAAAAATTCGAAAGACATGTCATCCACCCATCCGCATTGAGTCCGCGTGGTGGATTAACACCTAATCACTCTCACCCAAGAGTAGGCCAGTGTCCCAACAGTGGGAACATTAAAAGGCTGTCATGATGATGATAGGACGGTCCATCGTGGACTCTTACTCGATAGACCGATGGCATTGGCATTGGTCGCAGAAAGTTGGTGAATGGAAAAAGCTCAAGATAGGCATAGGTCCGGCAGTGGACATGTATTTGGATTCGGACTCTAACACTAAAGTCTTATCTTTCAGACAATGTTTCATTATATCTACCTACCGCATTGTCATTGCAATGCGCAATTATATTGGAATGTTATTGGTCTCAATTAAGTTTACAGCATTTGTATTTGACGAGGATCCTTGCAAAAACAGGAAATCTCTATGCTATCGTTAAATCTATTTACGCAAAAAGATACAAGCTATCAGTCAAGATTTTACACAGAATGCAATTAAAATTGTGTAGAGTATAAATCCAATATGTTCTACGGTGCAAACCGAGAAATGGCGCAAGGCCGGATGGCAAATCGGACTCGCCTTGTAATTGTTTGGTATCATCACTTTGTTTTCGACTACGATAAGTGCCTACTGTGAAACTACCAAAGATATTTTTTTTATACAAGCAGTAATAAGGTGGTCAAGCCTGATGTTAGGCATAAACACATGACTATAATAGTTGCAGTGTCACCCAAAGCTTTAAAGTTTCGCTCGCGGTAATACTACACTGCGCCTATTCACCCCGCGACGTAGATATTAAATTCTTTCACCACTTGCTACAGTGCTACTCAAACCTAAACACAGTAAAGCTACCACACTTAGTACTACTTGGAGGCAGAATATCTATATCTACGGTGGTACCCACCGAAACTGGATCTTGCTGAAGAGTCCTGCCACCATATGTTTTGGTATTTGTGGCCATAAGCTGTCGAGTTATTTTCAATAATTAAGAGATGGTGGTATTTCGAAAAACCAGCAAATGACTAAATATAATGAATTGGTGTGGGTAGAGGCTACTTGAGTAAAATAAAGAAGCACTATCCAAATGATATTGAGTTGGAAAACTTTCACGGTAGACGCTGCATTGTAATGTAGTATGTAAATAGCCATTACATAAAATCAGTTTATTGATTGGCTATTGGTGTGATTACCAAAACAACAGATAAAATCCTTGACCTTGCAATAGGTAATCTATTCAAAAACCTTTGTTGATTTGTAACATTCCCATCGCGAATATTCTGCAACATAATTATTTATGATTAGAATGGTTACTTGTTAATTTCACTAGATGCGTATCTAACGATCTCTAACGATCTAACCTGGCTATCAATTAATCTATACTGATTGTTAGGTTTTCGCTTACCGTAGCGGGTTACGAAAGCTCTTCTATAGGAACTATAATATTTCTGTGTCTTTCTTTATCTGATGGAACTAATTGATAGTGTTGCATTCTTATTAATTGGCCCGCTCTACCGTGGTTCCATCCGACATTTTTATGTTTTTGCCGACGGAAGACTTTTATTTTTAGGGTTGCTTTCGAGGCTATTATTAAACGACTCGGACTGATATCGAGGTTAACCATAAATCGAACAAGTTGAAACTGACTGTAACATAAGCCAGGTTCAAATTGTTAACTGATTCAAGGATTCTATCGAAACACATATCGAAGGTTACGTTCCCAATTTCAAGGTATGCTCTATAAAAAATAATGATCAAGAAACTTGAGGAGTAACACATCACAGTTACATTTAGGGTTCCGCAAAAGATTAAAAAACCACAAGCAATTCTATCAAAAACCACATAATATTAATCTGCCAATAAATCAAAAAAGCTTTTTTATCACATTTATTATGTGTTTAAAGCTAATTATCATTTGTATTCGTCGCATAATATATGACTGTCATACATAATTAAAGTGTGCTCATAGGATTTTTCACAGATGATAAAACGAGATTTTTTTCGCAACATCTCGATTTTGTTTATGAAAAATCTCGTAAATGTCATTTGACTTTAATGTTGCGTGAAAGTGAATAATAGAGTAAAACAAAACTATTATAGCCGGATGCTGGTGATGAAAAGGTGTGATGTTTCTGATCTCAAGTCGCTACAATTTTTTTATAAGATTTTGTGGTTCCAAGAATTGTTGTAATGGGATGATCGATTGATGTAATATTTTCTGGCTAGAGATTTAAAATACAAATTTCATTTTATTTTGTGCTGTTTAAAAAATCCTTTAAAATTGCTATTTTATTATGATTTGGTAAATGAGGCAATGTTAGATTCGTTTATAAATGCCATAAAAAAGTTATATTTGCGTAGTAAAAGATATTCATTTTGTAGTCTATTCGTTCTTGATTTATTTAGAGAAGATTAATAAATAATAACTGAAAAGACGTGTGATCTTGAGAAACTCAATAAACATTGACAATCAGAAACAAACCACACACAAGTGTATAACAAGGTAATACAGATTGCGAATAAGGTACACTACCCTGTTTCTTAAACCTTCTCCACAGTAGATATATAAGTAACTTATTTAAACTGATAATGATTTTGTTGCATAAAATATAATTATTGTAGGGAGAGAAAGAAAATGAAATCACAAAAATAGCAGAACATACATCGGCCAAATTTTTCCGCTAGACCTCAGACGTCTATCCAACGCAATGTCATTTATCAAAATTGGTAAGGCGATGCAGATAAGATGTTATTAGATTCGAAAGACCTTGTTTTTTAACGGTTTTGTGTTTCGATAACAAAATATATTTATATGTAGCTAAGGTACTATGAAATTTATAATTTACCTTAAGGTAAATCAAAAATTCTAAAAAATCCACAATCACAAGAACACAAAATGCGTCACGTCCACACCCAAACTATGACACTAATGTACGTTATTATATGATACTAATAATATATTTCTTAGAAAAATATTGTGGAAAGGGGTGTTCTAATTGAGATTTGCGTTTGGGCGGCCGAGGGCGGGCGGGGCTGGTTTCCCGGCTCGAGCATCGAGCGTGCGAAGCGGCACTCGCGCCGCGCTCGGCTTGTTGTACGGTCGCGGTATCGACACACCCGACAAATAACGCGCTAACTAGCAAACCACAAACATGCGTTTTTGCAAAAGATAAGTTCAAAGTTAATGAATTCGCCTTGACTTTTATTAATAGTTTCCGATATTTAGTAGACATTCGTGTTCCGATTTATGAATGACATTTTCGGACATTCGTGATTTGACTGTAAGTTGAGTGTGTGTTGTGAAAATGACATTGGACAAGGGGGAGAGTGTTTTGGGCAAGATACAGCCGGCAGCGTCGGTGTCGTGCCTGTCGCAGTGCCAGAACATTTTTGGGAAGAGGCTTAAGCGCTGGGGCTCCACGGGATCCTGGGTAAGTCGAGACTTCTTAGGATCAAAGAATTGTTTGACTTTAGTAAAGCCTTTTCGGGAGGCAATACCCAACGTACCTAAGTAAAAAAAATACATTCGGTTTTTTATTTTTTTTATATAAAAGCAAGAGAGGTTTTCTAATGGTTCTGTACTAAGTATTTCTTTTTCATATAGATAAAGCGATGTGCAAAAATAAACATTCTTATTTAACCACAGACTAGTTTTAATTTCTGAGCATTGACCTTGAACCGAAGTTCGATAGACTCGCAGCAAGATGAAGTAGGCTAGAGCCTTTTCATCCATACAATATTTACAATCTTTTACAAATGTAAAAATCATTAATTTTCAGAGAAAATTAGACAACATGAAAGATATATTCAGAAAATATAAACAAGACAATTGAGATTTATGATGGCAGTTACGCACGTAAATACCGGCCTATGTACATACATGGTCTGAAGTTTGAACCAATATATAACAATCTATATGTATGATGCACGCCGTATACAAGCGAAGCCTTGTAAGGCCCGGCTCGAAATTACCCGGGGTGGCAACTGCGTGACTCTCACGTGATGATGTCGTTTCAGATAAACCTTAGAGTGAATTGTTTGGAAGTGTAGGGTTGAAACCAACGTGAATTCCACTGCTTTTTTTAGTTCAAGCATGCAATAGTATAAAATCATATATTTATTGTATGTACTATCATTTATTATTTAAAACGTTAAGTTAAAACTACGCGTATTTTAAGTCTTTTGCATTTTAAAAGAATTGCAAAGTGTTTTTTAACTATTGTTGGTTTTTTCCAATACCTACAATATTTTTTTTATTAGTAATACATTATATTATGTATTATTTACTAACAGTTTAAACTTGTTAAATAGTACATTACTATATATTATTATTACCTATATGAAAACATCGTACCATCAAAATAATGACTCAACACGAGAATTTTCTAATTTAAGCATAACAAGACACTTTCTTCGGAAAAACAAGTCTCCAAATAGGATAATTAAACTGCCACCGATATGGTTCTAAACCCGTTTGACACTCAGTTATAACGTTCTTATCAAGTGGTAATTATTAAATACACCTACGTTATGTTCGACAAGTTTCGCCAAAAGTAATTCAGGCGTCAATCGGTTTAGTGGAAAGTATTTTTTCCCGCCAACACTAAAGAATTAGTAACATTTCGAAAACTGTCACAGCGTTTGATCGCGAATAGTGGAAGAAGGGAAGGGAGGGACGCTTTTTTTCTGCAGTGGGACAGTAACGGCTTAATAATAACAATAACATTAATGATTATTTAAAAAATTAAAAAATAATGTTCATAAAACTTATTTGGTAACATCTATTAAATTAAAGCAAAAGAGTATTGTTTTTTAATATTAAATTGCGTTTAAGTGGAGTTTTATGTGAGATGCATGCTTTCGTAATCGATATTTTGGTAAAAATAAAACAGTTTTTACTGTGTGATTTTTTTGCTACCGGCGGCATAACGAATCATCAGCTGACATTTGAAAATGTGGAGGTAATTTTTCAAATTTTTACTTTGATATAATCAACTGTCATTGCTGTAGGTAAGTTGTCGCTAAGTATAGATAATATTTTATTTTTGTATTATTATGTTATATTTTAAGCTTGCTTAATCATTTTTAAACTAAACCTTTACTTTCACTAACACAGTACCGTTCAGTGAGCATATAGGCGGATCAGCCATTTTGTAATTTTTTGCATTCTTGCATGCGGGAAATAAAAATAATAAACGGGTATAGGTAGAGGCTAACGCTCCCGCGTCGTCACTGGAAGCAATCGCACTGAATATGTAGCAAATGCTGCGATCAAGCGATGCGCGATGCCGCGAAGAAAATAATTTGCAGCTCTCTATTGAAACCGGCAATAATCGATTATAACGTATTGTTTCGTAATACGTAATAAACTCAAACCAGTGTCAATCTTATCAGATTACCTACTATTATCATTATATTTTGTAAATAAGTACTCGGAATATAATAGTTTTGCTTTAGTAAATTCCTTTGAGTATTGATCAAAATAATGATTAATTTATTTATTGAATCTCTCTTCTTTCTATCTTTATTATAAGTACATTTGTGAACACTTTTGTATAGAGATATAAACACGCGTAGTGAAAAATCGGTTTATACTCGTTTGTTCGATTGCATTTTCACGTAACCGACAGGTCGATGGCGAGACCTTGCTCGGAGCTGGTAACTGGTCTCGATGCGCGGGCAGAACAGGTTTCATCAGGTGCCGGTGCCGACCTAGGGCTTTACATAATTTGCGGAATTATAGTAATGTCACTGTCAAAATGTTCGCTGCGCCCTTGTTCAAGCTGCAATAACGATTATTATAGCACTTTAAAAGCATGGTTATATTATACGTTCGTAAGATTACCTGCACCTTTTCACGGATGTTCATGAAACCTAGTCTTTTGAAATCCTTAATATTCAACTGTTTTAAAATTAAGTTAAAATGTTTTTGTTTTGTTTTTCTGATTCATTTTACTTATAATTCGGAACAATGCAGATATTTATATTAATTACAGCATAGAAAGTATTGTTTATTTTTATATATTTACATTGCACTCACTAAATGAATTATGTTATAGTGTTGTATATAATTTATAGAACGAGCTCGGGCTCGCCATCTCTAAAACACTATATTATAAATTAATAAACGCCCACGCAACATGAAAACTAATATGTCAAGGTTCGTCGAGAAAATGTTTATCATTTCAAGCGGACCGTGTAATTATCTAATTCCGAAAGCTAACCGCGGAAATTGACGCGTAATTTATCATTTTCCACATCCTTCACAACATTAACATCATGTTTAAAGAGGATGGATTATTACTAAAGTTAACCTAGACAAAACATTAATTTTTATTTAAGCATTTTATGCATGCCTATGTTTGATTTCCCAGTTAGATGCGCCGCTTTTTCTTTTTATGTTTTTCATAACATCAAACATCTAAAGTGAAAGTCAATCATAATCGTTACGTGTACAATGGGAGCTCTGTAACAAATTATTGTTGTTTTTGTGCTGTGTTTTGATGTAGTACCTATGTGAAACCCGACCGACTAATGGTAACCCTGACATTAGTAGTGTGGGCGTTCTTTTGTTTTCATCTCTCTTGACTTCGAGGTTGTCATTTGTAATATAATAAAATTCAAATTATAAGATTAATTTTGTTTCAGCCAATGGGTTTAAATTAGTTAGACTGTCTTCTGAAACGTTTAGATCTCGGACATAAAAACTTTGTTTAGAGCACACGGTCGTATTTGAGATAAAATACTTATTATATAAATATCGACAAAAAGGCCTTGTCACATGCTATGAAGATAAGTCCTAAACAGGCGGACATTATGTAAATATCCAAAATTCCATCACATATCGATAGAATGCAAATGTCCAAACGTTTGCTAACGATAACACTGTTCAAACTTAAAGCTTCGACAAAAACGCCTGTTCGAGGAATTTGTAAAGGCAATAGGGGTCCCTGTTAGCTTGACATGGCTCTCATTAAATTATGGTTTGCTTGACATTACTTTTGAAGTTGAACTCTAATTTTTTTTTTAATTTTAGAAGTCCAAATTACTTTATTGACTGCCTTAGTATTTTGAAGAATCGGTACAGACTGCTTTATACAGGGTGTAAAAAGACTTCTTTTACAGCACCCCAAAACCCAACCAAAAAAAGTCTGTGGTCCATAAAAAAATTATAATTATAAACAAGATTTTTATTATAATTTAAACAAAAAACCGTAATACGGTAACGATAAACTTTGCTACTTATAGGTACAGAGTATAGCTTAATTCATTTGTTCTAAGCATTGAATGATTAAAATCATTAAAATTTGCTTCTCCGGCTTGAGTGCTTACCTGTTCGACCCAAAAAATGTTCTACCCAATAGGTATTTTGCTCTGTTTGACCCAAAACTTTGATTCAAGTTACCCTTTCTACACACACCTACTTATTCCTAATTTCTATTGGCTTTGATAAAATACCACGGTAATGCAGCAAAAAACTCCGTACTTTGCGAATCGCATGCTCGAAGTGGTTGCGGTTTCCGCTACATTTCGGTGATGGTAGTGAATGTCTAAACCGCATTACATTACTATGGAATTTGTAATGAAGTTAGATGTTTGCGCTGTGACGTGTAACTCGAAAGCACTTAAAAATATTTTAACATAGATAGAGACACAAGGATAATGGAATGGATCCCTTTTTTAACAATTTCGTCAACAATGCGAGTACACCCCATCCAAATTCATTTAGCATGAACCCTTCGTAATGTCAGTTGTTTTACCATTGACCCTTAGGGGTGGTTAAATACCATAGGTAATATAATATTACCAGGTGTTGCCTTATCAATGTTGTATTTGTACAATTTGGTACACAAAAATGTTGGGTATGCGACGTACACGTGTCAAAAATGATTTAAATGAATGAACTTGTAGACCCGGCGCGGTTTCACTCGCGTAATTTTTTTTATAGCAAATTTTTACACCCTGTATATTTTCTCGGCGTTTCAACCTTCCCTTTCAAGACTAAAATTAGCCAAATTGGTCCAGCCGTTCTCGAGTTTTAACGAGACTAACTCAGCAATTCATTTCTATATGAATGAATGAATAAATTCAGTTTATAATATAGTTTTTTTTTTATTGTAAGTTAACTCTGCTATTTCTTTCGCGGTTATACAGATTTGTGCTATCCCACAGAAACCGTACCGGGACAAAAAGCTTTGTGTTATTCCAGATCACGAACTATGTAGGTATTATAAGTTTCATCCAAATCGGTTCAGCTGTTTGTTAAAAAGTTGAGGGGGATAAACATACCTACACACAAACACACAAGCTTCCGCATTTATTTAAGTAAAGTCTTACTAATAAATAAAGTCGTATGAACGTATTTACGAAGATTTAGGTGAAGTCCTTAAAGCTATCTCTCTTCATTTATCGCTACTTTGTCAAGAGTTGATTCACAATAATACCCTCTTAGGATATATCTGGGCGGTGATTGCAATAAATAACACTAGACCTCAGCACACTGCACGACCTAGACAGTAAAAGATCACCAATGGGCCTTATTGACGGCCAACAACATTTATCACATATTTTTATATAAATCAGAACAGAGCTTATTTTTTATTGATTTTGGGTAGAAGAGAGTTGTTTTATACCGGGTTATTCAAGTAAGCCAACAAATAAGTATTTCGTTAAGCCTTAGTTAAACGCGCAATAAATACTAGAAAAGAAGATTACTTATAGCTGGTAATATTTTAGGGATTTGTTAACCATATAGTTATCGACTTGAAGATTAGTACAAAAATGTAGAAAGTAAGTCTGCCCGCGACCACGGTTGTTTCAACACAACCGAAACGTCGGCGTCGGGAAATAAAACGGTAATTACGCGATAAAATCCCGCAAATATTATAAAAAAAACTATGAATTTTGATCGCGAAAGTTTAATAAATATTTCAAACGTAAAGCTTCGACTAAACCCGCACTGACTGACAATCAAGGCAGTACAATATAATACATAATGTATAGTAATACATTAACAGTAACACATTATCACTAATATGGCTACATGGTAAACAAGCCCGCAGCACAGCACATCTGTCGATATGTGGTCACCGTAGCATATGGAGGCTTGCAATACCACAGGGCTCCCCAGGCTAGCTAATCGCATGAAGCTTTAACAATAACAATAATTGTCAACAATCTATTTATCATCTTGTATTTTTGCTGCAGGAAATTTACGCTAGCTCGTGTACCTACTTCCTGCAATAACGTCGCTTTTGTAATAAACGTGTATCTGTTGCCTATCATAATATCCGTATGGCTTGCACACTTTTATAAAGGTTAACAATTTATAGACGTTTATAAATATTGTGGCCTATATTGTGAACGCTCACCGTCTTATTACAAATACATTGTTTAGTGGGGATCAATCGATGATCAACTAAACATACGATCAAAAAAACAAAGTTATTCCAGAGCTACTCAATCTAAAAATATTAATTAAAATACCTCGCAGAATGAATTTGTCCGGACAAAAAGAGTTTTAAACTGCATGGCCAAATGTTAGAGCCAGCCTCACGACCCAGCAGCCCCATAGTTTATCTCATTCGTAGGTCAACCTCTCTTTGCGCACCTATTTGCTTGTTTATTCAATACAAAATTACGTCTATACTTTTTTTTTAGTTTGTGTCATGCAGTGTCTTTTACGTAAAATTTCAGCGTCAAGGAAGAAGTTTGTTTTATTATAGCTGCGATAGAAAAATGCCTAGACCGGGCGATTACACAACTCGGTTGCAATTCGATTTCAATCAGCGAACTGTCAATTAAGCTGTCATACTCATACAAAATACGTCAGTTTTTGATTAAAACCATGAATGAAATCGATTGCGACCGAATTACGTAATCGCCCTTTAGGTGCATAAAAGTCGAACCCGTGAACGAAAAGCGCGTTTACTAAAATTCAGAAATATTTTTAGTGCAGCGTGCAGGCATACGCTGTGAGAGTAATAATATATTATCCACGGTACCTACATAGTAACATAGGATAGATTGAACTCACATGTATAATTTTCATTCAACCTCAAACCGTCCGACCGAGTTTCCTCGTAGTCGCTCGTCCATTCAATACGTAGCGTACTTCTGTCCGCGATTTCTAACGTTTGCGGTTTTCTTCACTCATATCATGAGGGTTGCCAGTTATTGCAATAACCATCTTAGAAATACAGAACTTATTGCAGTAGTTTTTTGCTATTTAATCATGAATACAAAATGTTTTGTCTTACCTACTCATTTTGATCTCGTAAAACGTTTATCCGGCAGTTACACGCTTGAGTTAGTAGAGCTAGTAGCATATTTTATGTTATTCCCAAAACTCTAGCACTACCTACCTATGTAATTATTATATTATATAATAGATGTCTATAGATAGTTGATTATAGGTAAAATGAGTGTTCCAGTTTTGATAACTATTAAGCAGAACACTAAAAATGATGATGACATGGCAACCCTACCTCCAAAAGACCGGTTACACAACAGACGGTTAGCGCGGTTAACTCCCCGATTATTACGGCCCAATTGTTGTGTGTTGTAAGCCTTACACGTGTGCTCTATTGGCTAAAGCATTGATCAAACGATGTGCAAATAATTATAGTTTAGTGAGCATTCATTAGAACATTAGCCTAGGGGACAATGGAATTGAAAACATATAATTTTCCTATAGCTTTTGTCGCTTCGAATAGTTGTTATAGTCAGAAGTTTTCATTCTCATTTCCGATATTACCTATGTTATGTAGTACCTAAGTTAAATAAAACGGTGAGTAACCTCCATTTACCACATAAATTAGATTACAAAATAAAACATTTCTTCTTTAAAATGTTAGAAAACAGCAAGTCAGAAAAGTTCAACGTTCTAATATGGAGAGCGCCTTTTCACGGCTAAGGTACAATCAAAAATTCATAAAACGTTATTTCTTTTGTGTTCAGGGAATAGCAGTCGCTGAAATTAGGCTTTTTTATGATCATTCGCAATTTTTTTTACAGCTATTTAATAGCAAAAGAACTTCAAGAGGTCGTCGTCCCGGTAATGCCGATCGAATATGAAAATTCGCCGATTTGCACGAGTTAGAAACCTACCTATGCAAAGTACCTCCTAACTCCTACTCGTAGAAGTTAAAATACGTAGATAGATATCGAAGCATAAAATAGGTACCAAGGTACACGTTAAAAACATTAACCTTTGTTTGTAGGTGCTTTGTTTAATCTCAAAATACAAATAGGTTTCTAGTCGCTGCTTCAAAGGTTCAAAGTTATTTTAACCATTGGTTGCGTTGACTAGTGACAAAACAACTGAACTTTATAATCGTGATTGTTAATCAAAATCGATAGTGAGCTTCGGCCCATAAATGCAAAACAATACTTATAAAATAAGAGCAAACATACACAATGCCTGTAGTTTGCACAAATTGCAATGGCATGCATGTAGCTTGCAGACAAGCTACTGGATTGTGTAATATACCAACGTACGACAAAGTAAAATGACGCAAGTACCATAAACAGAAATAATATTTGCATGTCGAAAATCAAATTAACATACGAGTTTCTAATGCATTTTAGCACAACCACGAAAAACAATTGATGTTCATTAAGATATTCCCACAGCGCGCCTTGAACCTATCGATAGCCATTATTGTATTCATCAACCATACTCACTTAAAGGAAAGGTTGAGCCAGCCTCGAGCACAGCCTGGTGAGGTCACATGTCTATGCCTCCAATGGGCGAGAGATGACAGCCAAGATAAGACCGTACCTGTCAATATGACAGAAATGTCTGACGCGCTATGCATCCGACAACGCAAGCCCTTGAAACTGACGGTATCCATCTTATTGTATTGTATTATTTAAGGCTGCGATTGTAACGGCACCTGTAAAGGTACCTGATGATGTGAAGCAATATCTGAACTCATAGTACACTCCCAATAAAAGAGGGCAACGAATGCCTACTACCATTAGGTAAATTGCCTTTGACTTGTAGTTATAACAATTCGTAGTCAGATTAGCTTATCACCCGGACCTAAGTCAAAAAATAGGAACGCTTTGTCAAAAGACATCACATTGTTCCTGATATGATTCACTGATGATTCAAGATGTCCTGATAAATTCCATTCGATAAGAGACAACGCAGTATTTTTTTTTCATCGTGTTTCATAAACAATGCGTCAAAACGATGTGGCGCAGCGGGCGCAGGTCCGCCTGCGACGCGGAGGTTGCGGGTTCGATTCCCGCCTCGGGTCAAATGTTTGTACGATCTACAAATATTTGTTCCGGGTGTTCTGGGTATTTTCTATATATAATAAAAAATATCTATCTATGTATTGTATTGTATTAAGTATATATCAGTCATCTAGTACCATAACACAGCTCTGTTTAAACAGTAGCTTATCTTGGGGCTAGATGATGCTGTGTGGATTGTCCAGCATTATTTATTTTATTTATTTTATTTATAAACTGCCGTACATTGCCGAACATAGCGCTACCATGCGCGCGCGCAGTTCTTTTATTAATTATCGTGTCCAATTCAGCAGAGGATATGACGCCATGGTGTCGGCGATCGCGCGTGACCCACCTGCAAATCGATCCTGCTACGCAATCGGTATGCATCCTTGAATCGTTCATGCCACAGCCGTATTGTAATTTTGTGGTCGCGTGTGCCATCAAAAATCATCGCGGGCCTCAATTTATCCAACTAAAATATCACATTTTAATACGAGTCACAGGAACAGATCACTTAGCTAAATTGGTGCTCCAATTTACCTCAATCCTGAATCCCTTTTGGCGCGATTATCTTAGTTTTGAAAGTAGTATAAATAATAGCTCAAGGCAAGAAACCAAAATATTCAGCTCTATTTTAACTTGATCTTTGGAAATATATGCATACACACCATACTATACCAATTTGTTTCTTTATAGCGACGACCTCTATTATGTCATGAAATTCGAAACCGTAGACAAATTAAGTGGTTTCATAACTACGTGTAACAACAGTTTGTATTCTGTTACCGTTTAGGGCATCACGTCGGTTATAATACATCGCAAATCAATGAGATCAAAGAAGTATATCTAATAAATATAATGTATACAATCTTTACCTATACAAAATTACTCACTGACTTGCTGACTGTCAACGCACAGCCTGAACGCTTAGTCATAGAGACCTAAAATTTGGAGGGGAGTAGGGCGCAATAAAGAGGAATTCCCAAAATTAAACTAAAGATGAAAGTTAGACAAAGCCGCGGGGCTATATACACTAATAATCTATAAACAGACGCGTCTATGACAAATCACAAAAAAAACACAGTAAGGTCAAGAGTGATGTGGTTATATCAAAACACAATTTAAAAGTACGTGAATCAAAAAACAACGACCGTTAGCGGACTCCCGTCGTGAAAGGTATTTTAATCAGAGTTTTTTCGAACTCAGACGGTTCATAGTTGGCCAAAAAGCAGAGTTTACAGAACTTTCTTGGATGGCTACCAACTATTAGCACGTCTCTCTCTTCCAATATTCCTTACATTGAAGTCGCCAATTCTAAAATGCTTTCTTAATGGCATACCTACCGAGATCCCGTTTCTCTTAGCATGTTTAAATATAAAATCATAATAATCGTCATCATAATCATCATAGGCCTTTTTCATCTATAAAAGATGATTCAAACCATTACATATAAATAATAGACTGGTGGTTTTAAATCTGCTTTTGATGCTTGTGTTGATGTTAACATATGATTCATTTAACAATAGTATAACTCACCACGGTGAAGTACGTGGATTGCCACACGGTGGCACAAAATTTAAATTCTTTCGCAACGGCACGGGCGCCGGCCCTCGTAAACAAAACGTCCATCAGGCCGGCTCCACACCAACATAACATATCTACATTTTATTACAACTCCTTGGCATACGACAGCGGTTTCCTAACACCCAACTATTCCAGGGATTTCGAAAATATCATAGTTTATGGCGAGTTATGCGAGTGCCATTGACCCATTCTCGCTTTGATTTCTCAAATTAAATAATTGATTTAAAGCGTTTATGGGGACGGAGCGCTTGATGTCTAACGGTGCGAGGACACACATAAATTCGTACTCGTTTGATTTTGTTTGTAGAATCTTGATTGCCTTCGTGCTAAGTTCGGGTTTTACGTAACCCGTAAGATTGGCACAATAAACGTAAATAGTTCTATGAACTTACTTATATATAAGAGAAAACAAGCTATGCAAGCACTGCAGCTTTTCCGAGCATTAATATAGTATCAAAACTGGTTTTTAATCTTTGGCTTTAAACGATTCATCAAAACGTAATTTTGTTTTATTTTCCATCGGTACCTTCGTCTGCGCATATCAGAACATCTCTGTACGAATCTGTCGAGTCACTCACACGCCGACATATCTGCCCATCAGTGATCTACCTATTCTACGTTGTGGATACAAGCGTCTGTCTGTCTGCCAGTTCTGAGATCGTGAGCATGTGTGCTGGATTCCAAGAACGAATGCCGTACTCCTCATGATGGAGCGCTAGCTCATTATAAACTATTAGACACGTTTAAAGAACCGTTTAAATTGTGAAGCTACTTGTTTTTATCGTAATTTTGCAGGAATAAACGTGTACTCATTGACATGGGACAGCAATGACAACAATTTTAGAAACTGCATAACTCAAGGTGCTGTCAGTTTTATTGAGAGATAGTTATTGAGTCTTGTTTAAAACTAACTCCATATCTTTCAGCAAGTTTATAATGCTTATTATTATTATTTCGGACTACAGCTTACTCTACCATATATACTAACCAATTGATACTGCAAACAGCTTACAATTGCCTATTTTTAATAAATTCTTATCAAATACCAATTGATCGGATCCTATTTCCTATACTTACCTATGTCCGTTATCATTGCAATCTCGCGTGTCGCTAATTACTTACAGGTAGGCCTACATACTTACATACCATTAAGTTCACGCACATATACATACAATTATGCCTTCAACAGTTACTGTACGGATGAATACGTGATTATATAGTGGTATTGGTGATATAGAGAAACTGTTAAGTGCCAGCACAACCTGCACAACCCCTGTCTCAGACAATCTTCAAATTGTTTATAAATAACACTTTTGAGTAAAAATTACGAAATTCATTTTCAGTATAGCGGTTTTCCTGTTTTATTTCTTTAAAATTTGTTCTAGTTCTTTTATATTTGTAATAAGATTTTCTGTCGTCACACTCGTATTTGCCATAGTTCCTACCTGGTTTGTTTTTTTTTATTTCTCTCTCTCTTGTCGCTGTATTCATTGATTTTTTACTGCAAACCATGATTCTGAGCGTACGTCTCACAGATCTCTTGATCAAAACATTCATTGCACAAGTACTCAAATAAGGCAAAGCGCGTACGCCACATGGCGGCGCGGGCGCAGACCGAGTATCTGCTTCGGCGAAACGTAAACTTATGTTTGTAATTATTCGATGTTCTCGAATTTCAATGAGATTTTATTAGTTCATAAAGTACAACAAGCTTTTTAAAGGTTTTAATATATTACATGATCGGTAACGTTGTGTTATCTTAAATCATAGTTGATCTTTAATGGTACTTACCTATTCAGTAAAATGAATAGTTTTTCAAGTTGCACATTCAGAGCAAATATCTAAACAGATTATTTTCAACGTCTTTGGTTGCACATAATATTGGTTCTACTCAGTTGCAATTAATGCTCAATCAAAGTTTATTGTGTCTATTCTGTTAAATGGAAAATAATCGCAATTACGCATCTCGTTGCGCTGTATTCTGTCAATCGTTGATCTCACAATCGCTATGTCTATGCGCACACGCACATTGCATGTAATGCGCAAGCGCGTCCGCTGCACTGCCGGGGTCAACAAACTCTCATACCTAGCATAGACTTGGTAACGAAGTACTTAGGTAAGTTTATTGCGGTTATACTTATATAAGGTTTTATTTCAAACCTCATTATTAATCTAATTTATGACTCAAAAGCGACATATTTAAATTATTTTCTAGAATTATCGCTTTAAATTTAATAGGTGTCGGTTGTTACGATCATTTCTGGAGCGCTCGTGACGTAGCTGGCTAAGTTGTTCATAACACATCAACGAAGTAAAGCACTGTTCCGCGTAGTCATCATTTGGATGGGTGATCGCCAGTGGCAATTTCAACTGAGCGCTCCCGTGCTTCGGAGGGCACGTTAAGCAGTCGGTCCCGGCTTTTTCAAAGTTGTAAGGCCTCTGGCCTTTGGGCGGCTTAGAAACTCTGTCACCAGAGTTGGCTACTGACTCATACGAACTTATTAACTTTACGATCATTTCTCATTCTAAATCTATTTACATGTCTAGTCTAGAGTCTATTGTGGATTATTAGTATAGTAAGTAAGCATATTGCTATGGTCTGTCGTATGAGGCGGTAACGTGTTATCTTCTATTTAGAGTGCGTTAAATGCGTTAAATGATTTCGAGGCCCAGACTAACGTCAAAAAGACTATTTATGAAGTAAGTTTCACTAAGGCTGGATATACCCTATTACCAAATTAGTCACGCAGTGCATAGTTACCTGAGTTTCACGCCTACTGGCGCAGCCAGACCTTTCCGCATCAATGAAGATGTTGAATTAAACGAGTGGGTAGACGGACATTTGCCAATTGCTGACTTTCTATCGATAATTATGTTATTATTATAGAGTCCAAGGAGTTCCGACATGATAATCTAATTCATATGTATCCGATGTAAAATTAAAAGAAGAAGAAGTATCCGATGTAAAGATATCTTTACCACTGATTATTCTGAAGGTTTTACGAAGGTTGGTCCACGCTGACTTTTTCATGTAAATTTATTCTTCTCGCTGCGTCCTCATACGAGTAAAATTTCGAAAATATCTTTCTTAGTATATCAAAAGGAACACGCACTTAAAATTAAATGTCTCTACATTTACTGGTTCAGTTAGGGGTTGCTTGTTATTCCCTTTGTCAGTCAGTAATACCAAATTTAAAATTTCGGTTGATTTAAAAATTCTAATTCACCAAATAGATTGACAAGGCTTTTTTGAGATGTGGATTTCTGCCTTGCGTCACTCCATTGTTATTTCGCTGTTTATTTGAGAAAAAGAACTGATCATTTTACATTTCACCTTTGTTATGTCTACCGGTATCATGATCAAACGCTTTCAGAACTTATCTACCAGATTTATAAAGATTTCAACAGATAAAGAAAACAAACTCGCGCGTTGCAGATTTCAAACAACAGAAAAGTTAATCTCCGAACTCATAAGAAACATATTTCACTTGTTTACATAATTATTAAATAAACAAACTTGCCGTTCTTTGAAGTTATTCTGAATCAGTCTATTGATCAGTCAACAAGAACGAGAAAAGGTGGTACCTAGACAATCTTGTGATAGGACAGTAAAATTATATTGTGTTACAGCCACTATTGAGTACCATTTATCACTACTGACATGACAGTAAACATTCTCGACATGCCCTACTAATCGTGTTATTAGACAATGGTCATGCGCAGCCCAGCCAGTTATAATGAAGTCATCAGAGACATGCTTTCCGCGCGATCTGCCGCCGATGATGCGTGCTCTTGCTGGACCGATGCATTTCCAGGTCGGAATAGTACTCACATAGAAAGTGCATTATCAACCTTATTTTCTAAAAGCTAATAGACAAAACCGTTCAACTTAAAAAGCGTTATGATTTGTGAAATGAGTAAAAGGGAACGGAATAGCATGTATTGCTAACTTGCTAAATTGCAAATAAACTACACTGAATTATCTATAAGTACAAATTGTTGCTCTTTAATTTGTTGCATTGTAGCCTAAATAAATATGAGTTTCGTAAATAGAGTAGATCAACGATATCTGTTAACGGTTATTTTATTTAGATTATGAAAATGTACATTGATGTCAAGTGACGCTTTGATTTTTTTCCGCTATCGCATTGTTCAACTGAACTTTCGACTAAGTACTAACAGGTCAAAAATTTTACAAGCATAAATGCCGAAGCCCTCATTATTTATTGAATATGTTATGTTTCACAGAAAAAAAAAACATTTGAAATGGTAGGGATGTTGGTTTGTAATTTGGTCGAAGATTCGCCTAGATTTTTTTTTGGAAAGAACGCCATCATTTCTTTCAAAATCAAATTAATTAGAACTGATTCGTTTTTTTTTTGGTTAACTACATTGACAAAATTGTCTTAGCAGACAAACTGCCATAATAAATAAAAAAAGTACCAACATAGTAGGTACAACGATGACGCGGTTGTTACCCTACCAGGTTTCTTCTATCGCATGAAACCTGGAATTATTCATTCTAGACCTACATTATAGACTACTTTTTATCTAAGTACCACGCTAGCAAAATCCTACATTCTTGAATGAATATTTCGTCATAACTACGATTAGGGTTGTCAATTATCAATGAATATTTATTTCATTCAAATATCGTTGCCCACGTAATCTGCTCTACTTTCCAACAATCACGATATAAATAGAATAAAATAGGTTATAAAACATGGATGTATGGACAAACTGACCCAAATGCGAGTATGACGTCGGTACCTGACGTAATTGAACGTAACGCAGATCTGCATGGTTCGGGATGAGCTCATTCACTGTTTAAACTGATCTAGTTTCGAAAACTATACCCTAATCTCAGTATTTCACGGTAATGTTTGCAATCAACATGAACAGTATGATCATCAAAATAATAACATTAGTTAGATTTATACGATTCTGGACATCAAAACCATGAAAATAGTTTTATGGTGCAGTAAATAACAGTTCATAGAATGGATATATTGAACGATTAAATAATTTAGGTCTGGACAGCAAGCTCGCTAAAGAAATGGTACCTACTGTACCATCCACGTGCTAACGACTAGTTAACAAGCTAATCACCGGACACGCATTAGGTAGGTACCCTTGTTAAAGTGATCCTATGACCCAGAGCTAGTTACCTTGCTCTGATTTTCAAATTAATATTAGCAAAATGTCTAAGATTGTCTATTAATTAACTGCTAATTAAAGTAGAAATGAAGACAACAATTTGAAATTAAAAATAACTAACACATCCTCGTCTTCTAAAGTTCGCATCTCTTTAAAGCTGATTCGGTTTTTTATTATTTTATACTTAACTTACTTACTATTAATCTTATGAATAATAAATCTACTAAGTAACATTGTCTGCGTATAGCTTTTTTTCATGCCTCTTGATAACTTCCTAATAATAATCATACATACATAAATATCAGAACAAAATAGCTGGCGCTGGGTCATAGGTACGCCTTAATATGAAAATCACAGGATGTCAAGTGGAAAGCAGAAACGGACATCACATTTATTTCTACTACGAAAGCTGTTTTGAAACCACGAAGATTTCACACGCTTGTGCCCAATAAGCAGTATTGCATCTGCTATAAGTAATGTTACCTCAGGTTCAGATGACTCAGAGTGACAAATGGAATCAAAGCAATAATAAACAATGAGTCAACACTTGCCGGTTTATGTCCAAACCGCTGTGAAGTGTCTAGCTGCTGTTTCGGATATTTGTTACAAAGTGCTCACAATTTTTTGAGCGTATTTAATCTTGTTTTAATAAAAAAGTGCCTATACTGTATATTGTTGGCCTAAATCCGGCTGTGCACACTGGGCCAAGGGTTGGGCCCTCATGTTGCGGCCAAGATTTCGGATACCAATTGTCGCTGTTTACATATGGGGCCAAAGGTTGGGCCCGTATGTTGGGTCAAGATGACGAATAAAAACGAACTGAAGAAGGCGCCCATGTGTTAACGCTGTTTGCGGAGCGCGCCAAGATCCTTTGATCTGAGCACGAAAAACCGACAGTATTTGGTTTGCCGGCCAATAGTGGTCGCCAGCTACAACAACATACGCCAAGAGTACCAACCTAGTCTCTACACGCTGCTGGCCCAATATGTACTGCCGGCTTAAGGCTATGTAAGTTTGTGATTAATCTACGCGGCAACTGCTGATTGGCAACCTATTTCACGCGAGGAAAGTTGCAGACATAAGGTAGTACAAAACGAATTGCCAAATTTTTATCTGCGAAAATCACGAAACAGTCCTCTTAAAAGTCAAGCGTCTCACCTACCGTCTAGCACTTAAGATTACGCAAGGTACTCATTACCAAACTAAGGCTCCACTACGTTTATTTCTTTGAACCATCAATGTTGAGTCACCGGAGCTAAGCTTTCTTAGTTTATTCGCCATTTAGTAAAGATAAGAGTAGTCGTAATATGTTGACAACAGACGCAAAGTTAGCTTAAACTGTTAGAAATATAGCTAGCAAACTATATAAGTTGCGTAAAATATAATTTCAAATATTAAGGAAACAAACTGTATAGGATTTACAGAGAGCTTTGCTTATATTAATGTATAAGTGAATCAATTCGAATCGCAACTCAAATTCGCAGTCATCATTCGCTCGTATGCCAGGGGTAGCTCTTATCGGAAATATTTGCAATATTAGCTAATGTTGTTTTCTATTACGTCTTTGATGTGATTGATGGCGTATTTGCGTAACCCAAATTGATTAGGACTGGTAGGTACATTGCAGGCCTCGTATAATTAAATATTATCCGTGATCCATCCAATCCATTACCCATGTCCTCACAGTTATATCCGATGTGAATTAGACAGTGTTTTGATTTTATTTTAAAGGAAAGCGCGAAAATCTCAAATTTCACGAGTTCAATGACTAGTTGACGACAAAAACGGAAGGGTTGTCGCTCAATGTAACAAGAAAACGGCTGTGTAAATAACACCGTTGACTGAAATACGGTATCCCGGCAGAAAGTTTCTTGGAAAAATTTGACTGGAGGAGGTAAATCTTAATATGACGTCATTTGAGATTATACACGAAGAAAAATGAGATTATCAAAGACGCTGACAACCCTGAGTTAGTTGAGAGAAGGAAAGTATGACAAATCGCGATTAGCGGTGCGTTGGATGATCGGATGGAGTTAGCGACACGGTCGAGCACGACTCTGAAACACGACTGGAAGTAAATTATAATTCACTTTGCGAGCTGATGTTAAGGAATTGGGAGATAAACGCTGTGGGAAGTGTACATAGGCCGTGAAGATAAAGAAACTGCTTACTATTTACAGCTATGTAAATAATAGTTCTTGTTTTAGCCTATCTGTAATACCTATTTACCTAGGACTTGTCTTAGGTTGCGCACCTGCAGATTGGAAGTCTATAATATAAGACTGCTCTTAGATGCTCTACGATAATCCAAACGGTAAGCTTAAGCTAAGTAAATATTGTGTGAAGTAGTACTTTAATCTCTGTCAGCATATGTAGGTGCAAATATATAAGTTGACCTGGTTTACAAAAAATAAGAAAGCTACAATCAAGAGATGTTAAAGAAAGATAAAGTTCGTTGTTTTCCATAAATTCTAAAAGTAAAAGTGTGCATATTGTTGCGGATGGTTGATCCGGAAAAAAATATCATCAATTTCCTAACCGTGAAAACGACAATTTGGCAGACGCCTCGGAGTCTGCGCGGGAACACTTTCTTTTCTCTGCGCAGACGCGACTCCGAGCCATAGTCCTTCAGACGTGCGCGAGCGCCGCCCGGACGCTACACGCTTCCGCAAATTTATTATTCACATCTCGTGTTTTATTCATTACATCGATTCTATCTCGGGAGATTTATGAGTTTATATTTACTCTTCAATCAAAATACCTACTCAAAATCGATCCGTGTCACTCATCGCGGTGATCATTCGGAAGTTCGAGAGCGATGGGAGGGCCAATGCCCTCGTGAATTTGCGTGTATTTACTGGAACAATAAATACATACAATTTCTGTAATTGTATAGTGTTTTTGAGTGCATTGTGCGCGAAGTGCCGGTGCCAACATGTGACAATGACCAATATGTCGTATCACCTGTGACGCTTGTGGATTTAAGCCAAAACATGACTCTGTGGTACACCAATATATTGGTGAGCTTTTATGATCGATATTTACTGCGTTTTTCTTGCATGTTTGAAATAGTCACTCACACCTGTGCCTCTGTTGGCATCTATCACGAATATTGCTACGAACGGTTCTTTAGCTGCCATTCTTTCGCATCTACGGCTCTATATTTAGCTTTTTCCTTTTATGCGATCCGATTCCGATTATGCGATAAAATTAAGAAAACTCTCTGGAAAGAAATCAGTAACATATCCGATCAATCTCTTCTGTCCCATCTGGGGCAATGTCAGAAAGTCGTTATCATAAAAACTTAATTTCTCTCTAGCAATGCGCGTCGCATCGCACGCCTCACAATTATTTTTATTGGGAGGTTAGGCAATTGACCTACAAGTAATATGTTATTACTGACCATCGATAGAACTGCCGCCGGTGCTTTTATCGGGTCAATTTCGAATTTCTTCACTTTCTACACTATCACCAGACGCCACCGGTAGTCTAATCAACGAATCCTCATTACGAGAACTGCTAAAAATTGCGTAGGAGTGCACCATTAAAGGCACATTGTGAGCGATATTACGTCACTGTGCCAATTCTGACGAGACGCTGACCCTCTAATTACATTTGATGTGAATAGGTTACGATCGCGTAATGTTGTCGTCGAACAGACGGACTTTTCGGTATTACACACGCGGAAGCCGGCATGTGGGTCGACCACAATAATTGTCGATTGTTATCGATGCAATTTTGATCCTATTGAAAGAGTATTTTTTTATGGCTTTAGATGATATCAGAACACGAACTGCCTATCTAGTCGAGTGCTCGTGCCATTTTTACAAAATTAATTCTAAGAAAACTGTTTTTGAACTATTAAGTCGTGCTGGAACTATTTCTGAGAAACGTTTTAATTCTAATCTTTTGATGAATATAAATGATATTATGATACTAAAGTAGAGACATCAAATCATGAAGTAATAGTGATTATAAATTATTATATTAAGTACCTAGGTACCTATATTATTCATAGAAATCTTGTTTCTCTAATATTAACGTCAGAATGGGACACGCGTAAGGGAGATGCGAACGCACTTTCGATTTTCTGCCTGCAACCACACATCTCATTTCTGATTGCCTTCGGGGCCGCAGCCGCGGGTAACAGTTACTAAAAGCCAACTTAGCAATCATATTCCAGTTAGCTATTCATCTGAAATGACTAGATGCCCCAGTTTAGCTATTCTTTTTATTTTACATAGCTATGTTGCCAGTCTACGTTTGTCAGTTATTTATGACGCCAGCCACTATTTGCAAGTCGGTTCCGCATGGATACCTATTGTTCAAAAACCCGTTAATATTCAGACGCAGGCAAAACACGCACCACAAAATAAACAGTGGTGGAAACGAACAACGCTACAAAATCTGCACATTCATAAAATTCTATTTCCGCCTCGAAAACAATTAGCGTAGCCAGAAAACTCCACGAATGACTGCCGTATAAAAGATCAAATTTTTCTCGGTCAATTCACCGCAGTCCCAGTTTCTATCGTTACTTTCGTTTGAATAATGTTGCAGCCATAAAGATAATGGAGACAAAATGCGAGAATATTTTAAGCACTTGTCTGATTCACGTCTACATATTCACTTTAAAACAACTATAATTAGGGGTGAAAGCTAGACGCTTTTTATTTTTCGTGATCGGTGTCGCCGCGAGAACACGATTTGTCGACGTCTCGTTTTAAAACATCCGTCAATGATGGATCGGTAATGGCATCACTTTGTGGTTGAAAGCGATTTCATATTTTCAAACACGATTGTTGTTAACAGCTCTAAAGACTGTGAAGTTTTTATTGTAATGCTTTTCTGATTCAAAGCAAAGCTTGAAAATAAATGTCTCATTGTTAACATACAAAAATATTCTCTATATTATGTGTATTTACACTGGTAACTTTCCGATTACATACACAACATATTATGAACACACTTAAATAAATTCTGACTGAAAAGTCTTTTTTTATAGTTAACCCCTAAAATCGTAGGCAATTAGATATCCCATCCTGATTCTGCCGTCACCTTTAATGCAGCAGTTGAAAGAAACCAAAGATTTCTGGTAGACGATTTTAGAAGAAACCCTGACATTCCCTAGTGAAAATTCACAAGCATGTCTCACCAAGCATCTTCTTTTGTCCGCAGAGCCCAGGCGCCGTAAGCGGTTCCGGTACTGAAGCACAGCCAGGGTCCAGAGACGCTCTGGACGTGCGCTACTCGTTGGCTGCGTTGGCAGACGATTACACCAAGCGGAAGCACGTCGTGAGAGTCACTACCGCGGCTGGAGCGGAACTATTGCTACAGGTAATGCAACATTCCTGGAACGGATTTATGAAAGAGAAAAGCTTGAGTACAAAGTACACTGGAACCTTGAGTTTTGGTTATCAGAATGCCCAGATATAGAAGCCGACCAGTTATGAATAGGTCTGAATCGAGAATATAAGTCAGGTCTGTCTCATGCTTTTTAAATTATAAATTTAAAATATTAAAATATTAATTTACTCTGACAGAGAGAGTAGAGGTAGACAGAGAGGTAGAGATCATGCAGTCTAAAACTGCACGCTTCGCCACCGCGTTTGACATAGATAATATGTAGGTATGTGACAAGAAAAACATTTTTTGTAGTGGGGCGTGCAGTTTTAGAAGTCCTGACAAATTTCTAAAAGAATGCTCGGGATGCGAACTCATTAACATGAGAAACGTTTATTAGCCAAAGTTATGCCCAGGGTATGTTCTGATGCGTGTTATCCTGCAGGCTGAAGGTGCAGCAGACGCGCAGCGGTGGCTGGCAGCGCTGCGCAGGCACTCAGCGGAGCCGCCGCCAGCGGACGCCGTGCCGCCTGCGCCGTCCTCCGCGCCGCCCACGCAGACCACTGCGCCAGACTGTCCGTCGCCACTACCCCCACAGCGGAGCAAGAAGATCGGCAGAAATAGGTCACCCACTGGTAAGCCATCATTTACCACGTTCAACGCCACACCACGGGTACCGCCTATACTTTAGAGATGACTCGCCAGGCTAGGCGCCGGTACTGGGATGAAATTTAGGTGGACTCATTGGGCGAGTCGGAGGCACTAAATCTGTACTAAAAAAGATAAACCGGAAACTGTTTTAAAAACCTAACAAAAAATGCTCGTTGGAATTTGGGACTATCTACCCGCTTATGTCGCTTATTAAAATTATAGACAATTAAACCACTAAAGTGGCAACCAAGCGTACGTCCCCCTTGAAGGTAAGTGGTTACCGTAGCCTATGTAACAGAGATATCTCTGTCTCGTGTGCCTGTAATTTCCCTTCGAACTGGAACACAGCAATATGCTCGCATTACTGGTAAGCGGCAGAAATAGGTGGTAGTTCTTCCCCAGACGAGCTCTATCATCGAACTCTACACTCAATGAATAAAGAATAAAGCTTCCATCCGCTTTTATTTACGAAGCGTTTTCTTTAGGCCCACCGACTCCAACGCTGCCGTCGTCGCCGAAGAACAAGACGTGGAAGGGTCGGATGGCGAAGCAGTTGCGCCGCATGCACGGCGGCACCAACACGCCCGCCACGCCGGCGGTCACCGGCTGGCTGGGCGCGCCGCTCGAGAGGTGCCCGTCTGAACCGGAGTACCCGTGTGTGCCTCGAGCGGTCACACTACCCGCGAATGCTGTAGAGGTAAGGATTGTTTCTTTCTTACTGGCTTTGGTGAGATGATTGGCTCACTGGTCTCGACTGTGTTAAGGGCAGAGAATTTGGATTGTGTTCGTCTGAACCGGAGTATCCTTGTGTGCCTCAAGCGGTCATTCTACCCGCCATCGCTATAGAGGTAGGGATTGTTTGTTTACTCACTGGTACTAGATGATAAAGGGTAGATCATTCACTTGAGTAAGAGATGCCACTAGAGAGATGTCTATCTGAACAGGAATATCTTTGTGAGCCTCGAACGGTCACTCTGCCCGCGAATGCTTTAGACTCTACAGTGTACTGGTTTCAGATGAGTTTGTTGCCTCGACTGCGTAAAGGACACAGATTCTGGCTTGTGTAAAGATAACAATAATTGAAAAAAGATTGGTTTTCATTCAAATCAACAATAACGACTTGAAGTCTTCGACAACACCAAAAACCAACCCCAAATTTTCTGAGATAGGTACAGCCAAATAGTCAAATACCTACTTTTGGGGCTATAACTAGCCTATAGAGATCAGAATTTTTCTTGTTATCGAATTAACCTTCTCGGTAATTTTAGTAGGGAAATAAAGATCAGCACAGACGTCTTGCGTTGAGGTGTAAACTATAGTGTAGCTTTGTTTCCGTAGTCGTTCGGTCTCCGGACAGTGGGCGTGTACCGCGTGCCGGGCAACGCGGCCGGCGTGGCAGCCCTGGCCGCAGCCCTGGACCGAGGCGAGCCCCCGTCCGAGGGCGACGCGCGGTGGGCAGACGTCCACGTCGCCTCCAGTCTACTGAAGGCGTACCTGCGCAGATTACCTGATCCGCTCCTCACGGCCGATCTGTACCCTGCATTTATCGGTGAGTTTTATAAAAGGTATAAGTAATGAGACTAAGAGACTAAGGAAGCGCTGGCGAGACGACCTTGATCACCCTAGACATTTCTGAAAGCTGGTAAGAGATGGAAAGGACCGAGATGAGTGGAGGGATGCAGGGGAAGCTTTTGCACAAGACAGTATAGGCTAGCAAAAAAAAATACGAGAAAGAATGAGCACTGGTGTTCTAGTGGCAGTGACACCCGCCTACCGATACTATATAGTACGACCTTATATGGTCGTGGGTTCGAACCCAGTCTTGCACCAATGGATTTTTCTATTAGAAAAAAATATGTGCGCATTGCCAATGCTCTTATATGGTGAAGGAAACCATCGTGAGTAAACCGCGTGTCCAAAAACTAAAAATTCGAAAACATGTTCCATCCGCATACCAATCCGCGTGGGATCCGCGTGGTGAGATTAAGACCCAATCGCTCTCGCTCAAGAGTACCAGTGTCCCAGCAGTGGGAACATTAGCAGCTGATGTCATGATGAGGATAAAATGAGATTTTGTTATTGATTCCCCTCTCATTTACGATTTTCAAGAATGCATCAAAACAACCTGTTATTGTTTACTTAATTCCTATTTATTTGGATTCAGCTGCTGACCGCTCGCCAGAGAGAGCGCGGGAGTTGCGGCGTCTCGTTCGCGCATTGCCCGAAGCGCACTACGAAACACTCAAGTACCTGATACAGCATTTGCGGCGAGTGGTGGCGCACTCCGCCTACAACAAGATGGAGGCGCGGAACTTGGCCATTGTGTTCGGGCCGACGCTGGTGCGCGCGGCCAGCGACGATATGCTGGCGATGGTCAACGATATGTCCAGTCAATGCCGAATCATTGAATCTTTCCTAACTCACGTAAGTATACTCTGCTTGCACACTTAGCGGGCCCGTCCCGGCTTCACACGGATCCTCTGAAGATTAACATTATGTCAAAAATCTATGATGTAAGTTTATGGTGTAACGTCTATTTTAGAGAACCATTAATAAAAATATAAAAAAGATGATTCTTTTTTGAAATCGGACCAGTAGTTTTTGAGTTTATTCGTTACAAACATACAAAAATATTAAATCTTTCCTCTTTAAATTAGTATTGACAGATGGCAAATAAGCATACTCTAAAATAAAAAAATACTACAGTAAATTTACTGGCACAAACACTTATCAAATCATCTGTCGAATATTTCGTTAATAACAACATTTTAGTGTTTACGTGACCTTCGAATTCCCTCTACCAGTAGATGACTATCTGTTTTCTTATTGAGTGTTTCATTGTATATTCAAATATATTGTATATCTGTCATCTAGGTACCCATAACACAAGCTCTGCTTAGCTTAGGGCTAAATTATTCTGTGTGGATTGTCCAGCATTATTTATTTTATTTATGTATTTATTGTTTCCAGTATGATTGGTATTTCGAAGAGGAGGAAGGCGATCCTCCGGTGGACCCTCCGACCTCTGCTGAGGAACTGTCTCCAGCGCCAGCGCCCTCTCGCGACCTCCTCATACATAATGTTAAGAAGATTGAAGGTACGCACACAACACTTATTTTATATGCAAAAGACCTTAAAAAATACTTTTAGTTGCATTTGGTTCAAAATTCAAACGATAAATTGATTGATATTGTTTTATTCTATGTTTTTTTTTCATTAATTATATAGGCACGGCCTGGAGACTTACTCTTGAATCCAATGACAATTCCGATTTAATCCCAATTTTAATCTAATTCTAATTATTGACTGCTATAAAATTTTTGGAATCTTAAACTTTATACTTTCTACTTTCTTTGTATTGAAAAAAGGTTGAATTTGGCGCTTTAGCACTCAAGAGTAGGAAATGTCATTACAATACTCAATACCGACCGATTGGTTCGAATTGCGTTCAAGATTAATTCCCCCGGCTTGGAAGAGATTTTTTCTTAGTTTTATTTATTTTGTTAATTTATTTAATTTATTTATTCCTTTTCCTATTTGACTTTACAGATTTTAACCACGTTCTTTCAGGCAAAGACGTGTCGACCCGCGACATCGTGTCGTCAATTATATCCGCGGCAAATCGTAAGATTCAGAGGAAGCCTCGGTCTAAACCTTCGTCTGATAAGAAGTGGGTGGAAGAGAAGAGAGTGGATTCTCCATCGGGGTCGCCGCCTAACTCTCCGCTGACGTCACCGCCGCCACATCTGACCACTTCGCTTGCGCAGTACGACGGCTTACCGCATAGGATACGGCAGCACGAGGGAGTTAACAAGTGAGTTGTGTTTTATGCACTAAATAGTAAAAAGTTTCAATAGAAAACCTATCACGAGAATGTAGAACTTATATTATAACAGTCTTCAAAAAAAAATATTATCATTTTGATTGTGATACTAAAAGTCACACGTTTTGTTCCAGAATCGAGCTAGAGACAATAAGCCGGGGTCGGCACGAGATCTCGCGGCAAACTCACACGCTGAACAACTTCTCTATCGATGGTAAGTTTCACATCTATTCGTAGATCGGCACCTTTAGTTATTTCAGTTAATGGAATACCGCGCAATTTCTAAATTTTATTTCTTGATACCAATGTATTTTATACGTGTATGCAGTAAAATTGTCTACTATTTGCCCACTAGGTGTCCAGTACTGAAGTCAGAAAGTAGATACGCCAATCCCTTTCCTTTGTCCACAATAAAAGGTATAGGAATGTGTGCGGACCGTGTTAATAGTGTTGTTCATCGCCTCAACCGCACCCGTGTGAACGCAGTGTTGTCCTAACGTCGAGGCCCGCGACCATCAAACTAACGCTTGCCGTCGGCCGGCTTCGCGCGACCATCGCATCCGCTGTACAAACGTCGCCATCAATCACTCACCCGCACCCATCTAACGAGCGACGCTCAATCCTAACACGCTTCCTCGCGACTATCATTGAATCCGCCTCGACCGCGCTAACGCCACATTTGATTGTTGTAGGAGCCGGGGACCTCGTGTCGAGCCTGACGAGCACCTTCGACCAGAAGCTGCGCACGCTGAACGGCTCGTCGCCGCTCGACGACGGCAGCATCCCGTACGCGGACGAGCCGGAGGCGGAGGAGGGCGGGCCCGAGTCCGGCGCCTCCTCGCCCTCCGGCGGCAGCGAGCGGCGCGCCTCGCCCGGTGCGCGCGCGCACGAGCTCAAGGCGGCGTGGCTGGCGCGCGACCTGCGCCACTCCTCCTCCTCCAGCGACGAGCCGGACGCGCGCTGGCCGCGCCGCCCGCGCAGCCCGCGCAGCCCGCGCCGCGACGACGACTCCGAGAAGGAGAACTGCCGCGCCTCCTCCGAGCGCGACGACGACGACGAGAAGGACGTCGACACGCGCTCGCAGGCCTCCTCGCTCGAGCCGATGCCGGACAACGACAAGACGCTCGAGCGCGTACTGCACCCCGCGTATCCGCTCGCCGCGCGCGCGCCGCACGAGAGCGCCAAGCGCAACAGCGCCGCGCTCGACGCGGACCCGCCGCCCGCGGAGAACAAGGACGACGGCGCCAAGCTGAAGCGATCCGAGTCGCTGGACCGCGAGCCGCGCACCGACGCGCGCGTGTTGCGCTCCGAGTCGCTCAACTGCCGCGCAGAGCGAGTGCAGCGCTCTGACTCGCTCGGCAAGGAGCGCTCGAAACTCGACAAGTGCGAGTGGAACGTGGTCCGGCGGCGCGAGAGCGGCGCGGGCGCGTGGCGGTCCACCAAGCTGAAGCGCAAGAACGGCATGCCGGAGCGCGGCATCAAGCGGCGGCACACGGTGGGCGGCACCAAGGACTTCGACAAGGACGGGTGGAGCGCGCGGCACACGCGCACCTCCTCGCCGGACCTGACGCTGGCGGCGGGCGCGTGGGGCGGCGGCGGCGCGCTGGTGCCGACGCCGCGCGCTCCGCTCGAGTCGCACGTGTGACGCGCTAGCGGCGCTGCTGCTGAACCTAGTTCGTCTCTTTAGTCGCCGGAACTTTTGGTGCCCGTTTTTGTGGTGCTGTTTTATGTTTTCCGATCCGAAACTAGTTAGATTTAGATTCAACCTGACCGACCGCCATCGATGCGAGTCGACCCTGCGCTCGCGAAGTTGACTTGCGTTTTCATTGCGCTATCGATCCTACCGGTTCGAGCACATCTTGAGAGAGGCTATTATCATTCGACTCGACTGACTGAATAGATTAGGTCACAAAAATATATGTATATTGTAATTCTCTATTGTATAATAATTAAATAAATATATAAATACTCATGTGAACGTCGATATTTTAAATTTCAAATCATAAGTAAACAAACATCCATGTATTATTTTAACTATGTCGTTACAAAAATTTATAAGAAAAATTGTATTATTCGGACGGTGCAATACATGATTGTTTATCGTGGTCTAGGAATTATTGATTGAAATGGAAACAATATTGGTGTAAGTTGAACGAACTTAGCTCACTAAATAATGCCAAAGAAAGATGATATAACTGACACATACTGAGAGTAAATGCGTGCGCGGAGCGTATACCAGATTGAAGGGACGAATCGGGAACGGAATGCAAGGATTATGATGTTGCAACGAAACTACTGACCATAACGGAATTAACTTTCCACATATTGTACAATGCCGTTCCGCAAGACTACATTATATGTTTGTAGTAGAACTCCCGTCGTAGATACCAACTACCATTTACGGAGTTTCGGTGGAACCACGCGGCTTAGAGTTACAAGATGCATAATATAGTTAAATAGTTCTAGTAGGTACTAGTGTTTAGTTACAGAATAGATGTTATTAGAGTATGGTGCCAGTGGAAATAATTTTAAGTAAGCTGTGCCACCGCAGGCACGGCTATGATTGACCACACGATAACACCACTTACTTTTAAAACCTTTAAATTAAGAACTAGGAATTTTCGAAATAGTAATTTTTAATAGAATCTTATGAAAATGCGTACATCACCTATTTGCCTTTTGCAATAGATTAGCTGATTTGAATTTTTGCACAATTCTCAATTAATACATTCTTCGAATTAGAGAGTTACCATAGTGTATCGCATTGGTAACAAACAAGAAAAATATGAATTAGAAAATAAATAATTATTATTACAAAAATCGTAGATTACGAATAGTATTGATTCAAATAATGTAAACAGATATAAATTAAAATGTAAATATTAAAGCTAATTTCAATATATTATTACATGTAATTTTAAAATAATCCCATTATAACTACACTTATGTTAATCGGCCTTACTTATTATTATTAACGCTATTTAAATTTACATGTTTAAAATTAGCACTGTCGCTTACTATGGGACGGAGGAATTAGTTGTAATTCACTGTGTAAATTTGAATAGCTTTTAATAGTAAGGCTAAATGTGTATGGCAGTCGCTAATAAGTTAATAACCGACGGTATGCGACGCGACGTCGTAACACTACACACCTTGCAGTGATAATAATAACGTGATCCATCTTATATAACTTTGTATAAATTGTACATTTCTTTTATGGTTAATTTATATTAAATTTGTTATAAATGCTTTGTTGAATGCAATTATTTTTTATTGTTTTGTTTATCAAAGAAAAGTATTTTAGACTAAATTCAATTGTTATTTATTTGTGGAAGATGTAAAAACGTGATTGGCACAACATTTTAGATACGAAATCATTTTCTGTATATATTCATGTTTAGTTCATGGCAAAACGATATGTTAGACTTTCGTTCTTTAACTTTTTGAAAATTTTTATACCATCTTACGTTAAGACGATCTCAAGTTTGTTGAATGTTTGCAAAGCGTTCCTTTAAAGATTTATTTGTAAATATTAATGTAGGTACAGTGGATTTACTAATTTTACTGCAGCATAGTACGTAGAGTAGGCGCAGTGCCAGAGAGCTCCTAACTATAGATAAAAGACAGTCTCGCTGACGAGGCGAGACGGCTCGCTCGAGTATGTGCTTTCAAGAAATTTGTATTCAAGTAATCTATTCATGTTCTTCGTGTAATCAGCTATGAAATTCAAACACTGTTATAGACAAATTGTGAATATGGATCAATCCACATTTGCAATGTCATTGTGTATATTTTGGAACAATGGAAATAAAATATTGAATCAATGTATATCGTCATTTTTATTCGATCTACCTACCACGTATATCCTGAAATTCCCAAATTATTAGATGGTATTATTATTAATTGTCAGGTCTTATGGTTCCTAAACATTCTAAAACGCCTAACCGTAAGATGGGACACCATTTGAAGATTATTCCCTTATTCATAAAATAAATACTTAGCAGTTCGCTTAGTCTTTCCTTGTTATTGATTGTCAATGAACAAAGACAGTGATAGATTTGAAAGACACATGAGATAACAAAGGCTTGTATAAATAAGGCTTTTAGTACATTAATTCTTAGGGCAGTCTGTCCTGGCTTTTTCAAAGTTGTTAGGCCATGACAGAGGTCTTCAGGCGGCCTGGGAACTTTCGTCACCAGAGTTGACCACTGACTCATACGTACTTACTTACTTTTTAGGGGATTATTAAAGGAGTTTTTAAAAATAACAGTTCACGACAAATATTTCATTTTATTCATAAAACATTAATCTAACAGTGTAACTCTACATCAAGGTACGTTTATTTGTAATTTAATCAAAAATAGAAGTCTTTGACAAGAGCTCGATAGTTGAGAGTATCCAACATTTTTCATACTACCTACTCTATGCGAGCTGGCCCATCTAAGTGACGTGACTTGATATGGCAACATGCGAGATCGAGTTGTTGGTTCTATATTTATGTACTGAGCACTGCACTGACAAGTCGCCACGATCATGTCACGTCACTAAGATTGGCTCTAATAGCGCTGTGTTACCTTAGCTACGTTTATGGCATGGTCAGACTGGTCGCACACACGCAACGCACGCCATTTTCATTGAACACATGCAACGCGTGTATATTTCGTAAAAGCATAACTTCTTTTGACACTTTTAGTAAGGGAAAGTGAAAACTCTACAATACAAAACTGGAGTTTTAAAAGTCATTGTATAAGTAGAGATGTGCCATAGATGTTAAAGTTGCATACATTGCGCAGTTTGGACCAATCTGTCTCTACCCTTACACACATATTCACCAACAACATTTCAAGGCTAGACAACGCTAGCAAGGCCATTCAACTTGTTTGAAAATACAGGCCTTATTTAAAAGTCCTAAAACTACTCAGTACTCTTGACACCTAACTGAATCACACACTTTGAACTTTTCAGTCGCAGCAATACAAACACTAAGCATTATACATTGCAATTCGTTCTAAGCTACATCTATTAGTTGTCAACATTGAACCTTATGATACAAAAATTAAGAGCCATTTAACACTGGCAACGTAAGCTCTCTAAATAGAAAAATAGAAGTATCGTACGCTCTTGGAATAACATTTTAAAATAAATCGCGCTTCTTAGATTAGGAAATAAGTTAGAAAGTGTCTTAAATTAGTACCAAGTTTTGCAAACATTAGGTACAAAGAAAAATAGTAATTGATATATCATTTTGCAACATTTAACTGCTAGCTACCACTTTCAGAAGAACACTTTACGTACTTTACTTCAGTGTTGCATGAGTTATAATAAATATAAATAATAAATGCAGCGATAAATTCAATAAATTAAATATAAATAAATTAAAATACATTCAAGAATTTATTACATAGGCTAAAACTATTATAGCAACTTTCAACTTTAACCACTATTGTACCTTCAAAAATAGGGTTGATAATATCTAACAGAGATCTTTTGAAATTTCATTTTTTTATCTACCTAATGCCCATTCGCTTCTCACACCTCGAAAAATAAAGAGGAAAATTAGTAAAATACTACAGAGTCGAATAACATTCACTATCAATACATTTAAAAACCGATGGGCTGGATAAATCAATAACGTATTATTCGCTACCACAGATCCATAAAAATAGCCTCATTTTCCCAAACATACTGGTTTTTTAGGACCTTGTAATACCGAGGTATAAACTATTCAATCAGCGCCTAATCGCGGTTGCTACCACAAAAAATATCCTTCTAAAGTGTACTTGAAATTCAGAACAACCTTAGGACATTATGCTAAATTCTTGAGTATATCAATCAAAAATCAACTATACTTAACCGGTTTATGGTTGTTATCAAAACAGCGTAAATATTTGTAGAAATAATCATAGTACCTTAAAGGAATCGTTCACGAACATTATGCTGAAATAATTGAGTAGTAATCAAAAATCAACCATACTTAACCGGCTTAAGGTTGAGAAAACAGAGTAATTTTTGAATAAATCATAGTACCTTAGAGGAATCGTTTGCAGTTGCGTGCGCACAGCGAGCAGTCGCATTGGCATTTGCGTCTCGTCTGCGGCGAGCCGGAGTGGTTCTGTACTGAGTGACTGCGGTCCTCTGAAACGGAGAATAACTAGGTAAAATATAGGCAATTGATTATTTGTTTTTTATTGTTCACCACCACACTAAGGCTCGCTTGAAGCTAAAAAATATTGATATAAACTTTGAAATATAAGCAAGCAAGGCATTGCGACACAGTGCATTGTAGTTGTACGTAATCGAGTAACAAATTACACAGTGTTCATAATAGGTACTAATTATGTTATACCGCACGCATGCAAATATTATTTTTAGGTAAAAACATTAAATGATAGATATTAATTAAATTAAATAAAACCAAACTAGATTAGGTGTTTTACTTTTCGTTCAATAGTCTTGTCATTGAATTGTTGTTGTAAATTGTTAAATGAAATATCTGAGCACGTGAAATAAAAGCGATGAATAAATTAACACAAGTAATTAATGGAGAGTAAAAAATGGGTCACTCCAATAAACATTCTCCCGTCCCGTCTTATCAGACTTCACTGAAAGTATAGTTCTAGAGGCGGATCTCGGCCGGCGTGAAGTTAGCCGTTTGTGTTGAAGACAATTTAGTTTGAAAAAGCTCCATTGCGCATAGAAACGGCTTATTTTACGGCGATACTTTATATCAGGTGGGATAGCGGCCAAACGATTGACTATCTATACTAATATTATGTATAAAGAAAGATTTGTATTATATATATATTTTCTTTTATGTCAGCAAGTGACAAGACAATCAAGACGCCCGCCTGATGTTAAGCACCACGAATGACTATAACAGATGCAGTGCCACCCAAAGCTTAAAATTTTTAAGTGTTTGCGTGGCACTGCACTGCGCTTATCACACCTAGACATTGTTGTTCTCTTTCGCCCAGTAATTTCACTTGCTACAGTGCCCTTCAAACCTAAACACAGTAATGCTTGCACACTACTGCTTGGAGGTAGAATATCTGACACTGCGGTGGTACCCACTAAGACGGACTCTTGCTCAAGAGTCCTACCACTAGGTGAATAAACTGAAAAACTACAGGTTTAAAAAAGTATTTTACCATTAGAATGCTTTAATTAGAATTTTTGAATTGAATTCGAATTATCCTTTAGTAACATGGGCTAGCAACCCGCCCCGCCTTTACAAGGGTATATAAATTTTTTATTGCACCCGTGCGAAGCTGGGGGAAGATCGGCTAGTTTATACTAATATTATAAAGAGAGAATATTTTTTTTTTTGTATTATTGTTTGTTACGAAGAAACTCAAAAACCACTGGTCTGATTTCAAAAATTCTTTCACCATTAGAATGCTACGTTATCTCTGAGTAACATAGGTTATATTTATTACTAGCGACCCGCCCCGGCTTCGCACGGGTGTGGTTTCATTGCACCCGCGTTAAGCTGGGACGGACTGCTTGTCAAAAAATGTACCGTCAGCCGATATCCGCCGCTTGAACCATACTGACCCGGGCACGGTGCAAGCACATAGCGCGGCCGGCGCCTGGCCGCATGTCAAGCAGCGTCCTCCTCGCGGCAGGCGGGGGGAGCAGGGGGCGCGGGGGGCGCGGGGGGCGCGGGGGCGGGGGCGGTCGGGCTCACGGTCGGGGGGCTCCACGGCTGCACCGGGGGCGTGCACGGCCGCGTGTCCTCGCTCTCCGGCGCGGGGCCGTCTATCGTCAGGCTGGTTAGAAGCATGTCGAAGAGGGTATCCTGAAAGTTTAGGCGCTTGTATTTGTTTGTTGGTTGATTTTCGCGTCGTCACTATCATCACGTTTTCGGCTATGGGGTTAACATTACAACATTAGTTGAAATAGCTCTAACGCAGCTTTCTAGCTTTTTTTTTTTCTTTTTGTGTCTTTTAAATCTATTATCGTCTTTGTTGTCTTTCCTTTCACTCACAAGGAAAGACAATAAGTAGCCAACCGCTAAAGTGACAGTTTCTATCATGAATAAGGGGAGTAACATGGAGAGTGAAAGGGTATGAGTCAAAGTTGGAAGTTACGCGTGTGTGCGTGAATTAATAGATCTTGCTACGACTACGGGGAGAATCAAATACGTAATGAAAAACTAGAGAGATCTTAGCCTGCGGTTAAGGGAACCAAATACGTAATGAGAAACTAGAGAGATCTTAAGCTGCGGTATAAGGGACCCAATAAATAATAACAAACTAGGCAGATTTTAGGGTTTTGGTGTAAGAGTACTGCCAGATGCGAAACTGGTATACTGGAAAATGATTAATTTATGTTGTAAGCTTTTATTATATCATATTATTTTGAGTACTTACTTACATTAAATAGTTTATTGTAACTGTTGTATCTACTTTTTATCTATCCTCTGTTAATCAATAAATGTGTTTTATTTCTTTCTTTCCTAATACTGGACGAGAAAGCAGTGTGTTAAGAGAAGGTAGTGTGTGTTACTAGAGAGCGCACCGATAGTGAGTCAGCGTTAGTAATTACGTTGTAGTCGAGTATGGCGCCGATGCCGACCTCGTCAGTGTCGCTGACAGACGTCACGGAGGGCCAGTAGTCGTGCGCGCCGCGCGGCGAGGGCGAGCCGCGCTCCGGCGTGCCCGGCGGCGACACGCCCGAGCATGCCAGGTAAACTGCAATGTAAGCAACGTAACCTGTATATTTTCTGATCCTTAGGTCGTAGGGTCGACGGTCGTGCACCAATGGATTTTTCGAAATAAACTCAAAAACTACTGGTCCGATTTCTTAAATTCTTTCACCATTAGAATACTACACTATCCCTGAGGCTATATTTTATGTCTACACGTGCGAAGCCGGGACAAGACGATAGTATAAAAAAGTTTGTTGCCTTCTTCTTCTAGGCTGGGCGCGTGGAACTGGCGTTTTACTTAGCTAAAAATATTTTGAATTTGAATTTGATTTTATTTGGTCAGTGGAGTCATACTTACGACGGTTTCTAGTGTTCCCCCTAGGTCTCAGTTGTCCGGGTGAGGGGGGCGAGTCGTGAGGGACAGGGCGGGGTCTGCCCACGTTCCTGCCGCCGTGGGCCGAGGCAGGCCTCGCGATGGCCCCGGAGGGCCCCGCGGCGAGGACGGACCGACGTGGCCTGGTCTGAGCGCACGGCCCGCGGGTTAGATGCTCGGTCAATGCGCTACTGCTCCATTGACGTTTTGGACCTGATAACAATGACAAAATAAATCAAGGAAAAGCAAACTTATGGTCCATATAACATATCAGTCTAATAACTGCCTGTCACTTGTTATGTTTTTAAAAGTTCTTAATTTTTCATTAAAAATACAAAGTATTATAATCTAAATACAGTTTAGTACAACACAACAGTTAATCTAAAATATAACTTTGCAGGCTGCAGAGCCTATATTAGTTTTTAATAAAATTATTATTTATGTTAAGTTAAACTTTGTAAATCTTAATATCTTAATATACTTACTTCATATCGCAATAAGACTACAAAATAATATGTGCTTTACTTTGTGTAGCGCGTATTTTTAAAGTTGACTATGAATCAAGCTTAAACTATGACCATAATATTCTATGAATGTAGGTTCATCTGATTTATTACACTGTCACTGTTAAACAGATAATAGAAACGAAGTGTCTCACCCTAATAGAGCTCCAAGCTAACTCACCGTGCTTCCGCGGTAATCTAGGCGTTAATCCATTGATACGCATTAGATTCAACAGCAGCATATCAGTATGAGCGGCGGTGGACATCTGGGGGTCGTTGTCGTGCGCCCCCCTGGGCTGCGCTGAGGGCCCCGTGCCGTCAGTCCCCGCGGGGGTCATGGTGTTACCCCCAACTACCCCCAGTAACCGGCTGAGGATGTCCCCACCGTCGTACATTGATGCTCCATCCAGTAGGTCTTCCACGTCGTTTTCCCCTGTTGGATGAGAGAAGGTTACTGTTGGTACGTCTTGTAAATAGTAACACAAGTGACTTAACTTACTTTTGAGATGTTTTGTTCGTTTGTGTGTTATTTGCTCGCTTTTATTAGGACAGAAATGAAGACAAGTAAAATTTGTGAATTTTACTCCATTTTATGCTACTTATTCATAATAATAAACGTTAAAATCTGTTGTCATCTTTTTAATTGTCTTTGGAATGAAAAGGATAGACTTAAAGGAGAGATTTTAAAACATCTCTAGCATTTTAAAGGTAATCATCAGTCTAAAATATACGGGTTTTATGTGGTGAAAATAATCATTTGATTTAATCCTGTACCAATAAATGCGAAACTGCTGTAAAATCATAGTGATTGTGTAATAAATTGAAAGAAAACTGTTTATTTTTAATTAAAAGTATTAAGAGCAGCATAGAACATGATCAACATTATGTCATACTGCCATAATATTTTGTCATAAACTTTAGTAGTCTAGATTTAGAATTATTTCTCTTTGCAATTGAAAAAACCAATGTAACTTTGTACTATGGATCGTGGTTTTAAGACAATTTAATCCAAAGTCATAAGTAATTAATCTATAGTTGAAAGAACGAAAAAAGTAGTTAGTAAGTTTCGAAAAAAAAAACTTATAAAACATTAATAATTTGAAACTTGAACGCATATCTCACAAATAAACTCAGGAATTTTATGTATAGTGCAGTAATTACGTACCTTTGTTGCAAATTACATTCCATTTAATAAAAAACTGACATATTATTTTATTTGAATATGACGGCTTAATGACAAGTATTTGAACAGAGTTGTTTGCAACCAAGTTACATAATTATGCTTTTAGCGCGAATATTACTATCGTATCGTAATCGGAAAACTTGTGAGATTTTGTACTGCGCGTAAGTTTATCCGCGAAATATAAATTTATATGCGCACATGCGTCTGAGCTTTTTACACAGATTATTTTTATATATCAAAATAAGTTAATCACAAAAAACCTTTACTAGAACCTCCTTTTGACTTACACTAAAATATAGTTCAGCAGCACTATATTTTAGTGTAAGTCCTGTCTGCCAATCATTAAAATCATACATTAGGCTAAAATTCTTACACGCCTGTAATTATTGTAGTTTACTAAAAATAGTTGGCCACTGACTCATATGAACGAACGAACTAAAATAGCGTTTTTTTTTTCTTTTGCTTATAAAATTAATCATTATTTCTACAACTTCATTACAATAACTTCTATGCAAGCACTTCTGCTTGTAGAGGTGGGCTGGCTTTATTTATTAATTTATTTACTGTGTTCCTAGTATCAGATGTTTATGGGGTTGTGTGTGTAGTTTTGTATGTGATGTGTGTGTGATGAACTAGTCAATGCTTGTGTGTAGGGGTTGTGTGTGTATGGTGAACTAGTCAATGTTTGTGAGTAGTTGTGTAGGGATTGTGTGTGTGTGGTGAACTAGTCAATGCTTGTGAGTAGTTGTGTAGGGGTTGTGTGTGTGTGTGTGATGAACTAATGAGAATGTTTGTGAGTAATGTGGCGGGTGTAGTGTGTGTGAGCTAGTCAAGATGATGCGCGTGCTTGCAGGCGTGCGTGGTGGGATGGGGGTGTCGCGCGCGGTAGGGGCGGGGGCGGTGGCGCAGGCGCGCACGCAGGCGGTAGCACGGCGCGGGCGGCGCGGCCGCGGCGCGGGACGAGCACGACGCGCCCGACTCACCCGCGCCGCACCACGAGCACGACCCGCTGCCGGACGAGTTCGAGTTCTCTGCGGAGGGAGGAAGGAAGGACTGAGGATGGGAGGGATGTTGGAACTTGTCAGCTACTTATTCTTACAACTGGTATTTTGAGGAGGGGAAAACTTGGGAATGGTTGGAACTTTTCGGGTCCCTATTAGAACCGGTCATGACAGGAGATTTTCTACTAGGTTCCGGTAGGGGCGCGCGGGTTTTGAAAGGTTGAGTGGCGAGTTAGCTCTTTTCGTTAGCGTGAAGCGAAGATCACCGGCCCAGGAGGAGAACTTGTTGCTGTATGATTGAAAGGCTTTTTGTATGAAAAACTTACCTGACATTGTTTCATCATCAACGTCGTTTTCTTCATTTGAATTCTCATCGATATGACTTGGAATATGCACGTCAGCAAATACTTCAAGTTCGGTGAACAACAAATCCTGCGAGAAAAAACATGTTTGATTAGTTTGACTTTTGTTTTGTTCAAGAGCCATTTCGTAACCAATTTACAATAAGGCAATAGATTATCCGTTATCGCTGCTGGACTCACACGCGGCGTTGCCAATCTGCGCACCATCGCTATCCTGCGACGCTTCTCTCTCCTTCATCCTGGCACCGATCCCGGAGATAATAGGATTAACATAGTGCGGCGTTGCCAGCATTATCCTGCGAGTAGTTTAGTACTGACCCCGGTATCGCTGCTGGACTCTGATGCGGCGTTGCCACTCTGTGCACCGTCAGTCTGATGCGAGGCCTCACCCTCCTGCCTGGGCGTGAGACCACTGGCCTGGTTCAGTTCTGGAGACGACATGGAGGAACATAGTGCGGCGTTGCCGGAATTGAATTCCGTCACTGGTGCGCTTGCAACTGCTAAAAACATTAGTGATTATAATGATTGAAGGTTAAGTATACATAACTTTTGATAAGGATTGGTCCTTCAAAACACATGACCATACTATATGGAAGGGGATGGGGAGCTGACCTAGTGGGTGACCACAAGCTCAAAAGCATTATTAGAACAATGTTAGACTGACATTTCAGCAAACAAAAAAAACCAGTGTAATGTTATTTCAATATTGCTGGTTGTGGTTGTGGTGTGGTGACAAGCAAGACGATCGTTAAGCCACACGCCTAACCATAACAGATGCAGTGCCACCCAAAGCTTAAAATGTTTAAGTTCTTCGTGGCACTGCACTGTGCTCATCACCCCGAGACGTTGTTGTTAAGTCTCTTTCGCCCAGTAATTTCACTTGCTACAGTGCCTTCAAACCTAATTACAGTAATGCTTGCACACTACTGCTTGGAGGTAGAATATCTGACACTGCGGTGTTACCCACCAAGATGGACTCTTGCTGAAGAGTCCTACCACCAGGTAAACAGGTGCTATTCCAGAACTTAAGCCATCTAAATCCATCATATATTCAGGAGATACGTGATAACAAACACACACATATACACAGGCTTTCGCATTTATAATACTAATAAGATAATATTTAGATAATGACCTGTCAAAGCGGACTCCTTAGCGGGTACTTGTTTGTCGGGGCGCTGGAGCCTGGTCGGCAACTTGCTGATCGGGCGGCTCGGCGTGTTCGCGGCGCTCAGCAACGTGTGCAGGCTCACCAGCGCCATGTTGTCAGCACCACTCACGTGTAGCGAGTTGGCAGATCTGAAAACAGATCACAAAGATAAATTTAACCTTCATTTTTTGGTGTTTTCACGTACCGGCATCAAGTAACAAAATCCATCCATTTATGATTATTAGCCTGTGGTGTCCCACTGCAGGGCAAAGGCCTCCTTTTCTTCTCTCCATTTATCTCTATTTTGAGCTACTGTGGACCAATCTTCTATGAAGGCATCGATCTCGTCTCTCCATCTCCGCCGCGGTCTGCCGCGAGGTCGTTTTCCGTTCAGGGGTGTCCATTCCGTGGTGACTTTAGCCCATAACGCATCCGACATGCGGCAGACGTGGCCCGCCCAATCCCACTTTAATTTTCCCGCTTGCTGACCGACATCCACGATTTGCGTTTTGGAGCGTAGTAAACTGTTGCACACCATCCATTTAAAAAAAAAATCATACTAAGGAAAACATCGTGAGGAAACCGGCCATCCACCAATTTTCATTGGGTCCGCGTGGTGGATTAAGATCCATCATAGATATCATTCACGGGTGAATGATGTTGCAAGCGTACATAGGCTACGGTAACCGTTTGGTTACCGGTACACTTGGATGCCAATTGTTGTTGGTTTAGTGGTATAATGGTATAAAAGAAAAAAAAAACAATCTAGAGTGATTTTTCTCTCGAGTTAGCCAGTATTCCAGCAGTGGGAACATCAGAAGGCTGTCATGATGAGAGGTGTCATTACCGCGAGGTTGAAGGCAGGCTGTACGTGGGCGAGAGCGTGTGCGGGACGATGCGACGGTCCAACGGCTGCCCGTAATCCCCGTAGTGCGAGGACACTTCATTATTGCGCGTGTCTTCGGTGAACATGGCCGTGTTTAAAACATCTGTAAAATATTCAGTCTAATTGTAAACTAATACTGTAGCAAACGCGCACATGAAAAGATGACAAGCTTGTGGAAGCACTAACACTGTGTGGTAGCGATGGTGGTTAAGCGATGCAAATATCCCCTACGCTCCTACCTATTACTGAGCTGACTGTCCCTAGTCTAGTGCCTATAAGAATCTTATTAGGATATTCAAAATTAAACTCCAATTACTCACTGAACAACATTTATTTACAAAATCATCCTCGCTTTATACAAGATAGAGCCTTTCTCTAGTCACTAATAAAACTAGCTAAAATTATCACCATGTCCAATAATAATGCGCCGTTAGACTCTTGTATGAGTATTGAAGAGCGAGACCTTCGCGCGCGAGAGCAGGACAGCGTACCATAAATACGCGGCCACGATCGTAGCGCCGGCAGTCTTCGTAACGCTGTCACGGACCGTCAGACGGTCTAACAGCATATAGTCCATTAGAAAAAAAAAAAAAAAAGGCCGGCAGTGTCGGCGACGCACGCGCCCGCGGCAGTCGTCACGGACGGCGCGCGCGTGTCCCCACAAGCTCTTAGGCCTCGTTCGCACGAGCGAATTTTACCGAGCGTTAAAAATCCGCTCAAAAAGAACATTTCTTTGTAGCTGTTCGCACGACAGCGTTTTCAAAACGCGACGTATTTTTATAGCGCAGTACTGTATACTGCCCAACGGCGGTAGTTGGATATTTAACGCTATCACATCGAGAGTCAACGCCTGGTTTTACTGCGACGGATAATTTACGTTCGTGCGAAAGAGCTCTTTCCCACATTCTTGTACATACATATTCGGTTTAATTGACGACTGATGTGGCGCGGCGGGAAAAGGTCCACCTGCGACGTAGAGGTTGCGGGTTCGATTGCCGCCTCGGGACAAATGTTTGTACGATCTGCAAATATTTGTTCCGGGTGTTCAGTCCGTCATCTGCTACCTATAATACAAGCTTTGCTTAGCTTGGAGCTAGATGATACTGTGTGGACTGTAGAGCATTATTTGTTTATTACTAGTAGACTTAATCGACCCGGCGCGTTATTTTTTTAGCAAATTTTTTTCCCTGTATATTTTCTCACCTTTTAAACCTTTTCTGAACTTTTACAAACATTTCAAGACCAAAATTAGCCAAATCGGTCCAGCCGTTCTCGAGTTTTAGCGAGACTAACGCACAGCGATTCATTTTTATATATATAAGAAGAAGAAGAAGGTAAGAAGATATTTGCTATCATTACCTGTGTTAGTAATCCTCTGCGGCGCGACGATGGGCGCGTTGTATTTCCACTGGTTGTACATAACGGAGTCGCTGAGCGCGTTGCCGTCGACCGGGTTGTTGTGCGCGGGGTTGTCGCAGTCGGCGGCGGGCGCGGCACTAGCGCTCGACGGCGCGGCACGAGTCGCCGCTATCGAGTTGCGAGACATCTCTAGGGAGAGACGCTGGAAACAACATCACTCATAAAGTTCTTGCTATTCATGAGCGGTGAATCTATTTACATTTAGATTTATTTATTTATATAGAAATTATAGAAGTTTACAGTATTACTACCAAAACACTTGCAATCTTAAATGAAAACTTAAGGCAAAATAATTTTTTGGGATATTATAATGTGATAACTTTTTTTTTTTTTTTTCTGTGTTCATCTGCGATCAGTCTTCAGACTATGAGCAGGTTTCATTTGTTCAGTAATCATGTTCCATCTAATTCCATGATCTGTTGTCTGCGTAGTCTCTTCTGGTATGTAGTAGTAGTTAGCTGTGCAGCCAGGCGGTTTGGATGTTCATTTAGGCGTTCCTTGTATTTGGAAGAATAAAGTTTTATTTCTTCGGTGACTGTGTTGACTTTCAGTTCCCTATGCAACTCCGAGGTCATAAGGAACCATGGGGCATTTGACAGATGTCTTAAGATGTAATTTTGCGCTCGTTGTATGTAGTTTACATTGGAGATGCAAGCTGATCCCCATAGTTGGATGCCATAGCTCCATATTGGCTTAAGTACAGTTTTGTAGATGAGTAGCTTGTTATCTGCCGACAGTTTTGAATTTCTGCCAAGTAGCCAGTAGAGTCCTCTGTATTTTAGGTTTAGTTGATCTCTTTTCATTTGCAGGTGTTTCTTCCATGTCAAGCGTCGATCTAAGTGCATTCCCAGGTGTTTGACTGTGTCACTATGCGGAAGTGTGTGGTTACCCTTCCTGGTTATAATGTTTAACTTAAAAATAATTTTAACATTCTAAATAAAGTGCATAGATTGTCAGCAAAAAGGTCGACTTGTTGGAACTCGTGTACAAATGCGTTTATGAGAGAATCACCGGTTTTGTGTGTGTTTTGTTGTGTGTGTAGTGATTACTTATGCCGGGTTTCTAAAATGTACAAGCATCCGTTAGTAGAATTTATCAGTTATTTTTGTATGAAAATATCATCCGTTTTGTTTTTTATCAAAAATTAACTAACAGATGCCATTAGTAGACCAGCACTTGACTCAAATGCAGACAAACATTAACTAATAATTATAACAAACTAAACTAATAACTCTCAAATGGTGAAGGAAAAACATTGTGATGAAACCGGCATGTCCAAGAATTAATAATTCGAAAGACATGTGCCATCCACCAATCTGCGTGGTGGATTAAGACCCAATCGCTCTCGCTTAAGAGTAGGCCAGTGTCCCAGCAGTGGGATAATGTTCCTGGGCTGTCATGACATGATGACAAACTAATAGTAACAAACTAATGGGGCATCTGACCACTAGGGTTGATGCAATTAAATAAAGATTTCGAGAACATAAATGCATTACCTCTTTGAGATCATTGATTTGCAGAATGTGTTGGTTCTGCATGGTGATTAGCTGGTTGATGTACCACTGTTGGTCGCGGCAGCGTTGGTAGAACGTCGGCGGACGCACTTGGAACCTGTTATTAGAGGTGTGCAAAAGAAAGGTTAGTTCATGCTCAGCCTAATAATTAAAGTATATTTTGGTAAGTTAGCCATAATATTTTGGGGATATAATATTTTACAATTGGCATAATATGTTTTTACATAAGACCTAAGCCGATTTTTACAATAGATTTATTGAATGGCCGAGACCACGCGAACTGTAAAATTCCAAAATGGAATTGACATGACACTATTACAATTGAAATCTATCTGATTGTGCCATGCGGAACACACTTTAATTTAGAAAATACACTCAAATGCTGGTTGGTCAAAGAATCCCTTCACTTTAATATGCAAACTTCTTCGTGCATGTCAATATTTCATTTTTATTTGATGTGTTTGTCTATTGACCGATAAAATAAGCTTTATCGGTTACATAATAAAGTCTTCAATGATGCAAGTTTCTGTAAGCTAAATATTATAACCTCACCTCAATATAAGCGTATCAGTATCCGGGTTCAGATACCCCTCGCTGGCCAGCAGGTCCAGTCGGAAGAACCGGTTGTATCCCCAGCACTCGCCCACTTCAAAATCAGACGCGAATTCTCGCACTATGTTCTTCGAGGGGTCCCGGGATACTTGGTGTAGCATCTCCACGCGGTATTCGTACCTGGTTACGACAAATCTATGAAGTTGATGGTATTTTTTCAAATAAATCTCAGTTTGAATTTAGGTTCTAAGCTTTAGACGTAATGGTCATTTTACTATGTGCAAGTTTTATTGGATATAGGAATTAGAAATATGCACGGTAATTTCTGCTGCAATGCGAACGCAATGCGTTGATTACTGAGTAATTATGATCGCATACGGTCAAAAAATGTTAATTTAAGTCTGATGTACAATTTAACAAGAACAAGTTTCTAGTTTTATTTAATAATGCTTTACAAATCAATCAAGAAGTTTTAACCAACACCAAAAATAAGGTTATTACAACATCGAGTATTTACAGTGAGTGGAACTATAGAACATCAAGCTTACATTTTGTAAGCAACAACAAATTCACGAACATGTAAGCAAACTGCATTGAGTTGAATTTTTATCTCTGTTATAACAACAGAACAATTGTAATTTAACTTTTTAAAAACTAATGGTAACAAGAGATTCTAATAGACAGCTATCGCTAGGAGTTCTAATTCACACAAGCGGTGAAAATGTCTTATGATTTTCGAATAACCATGAACAAGCACATTTGAAATATCCTGATAAGAAATCATAAGAACATAGAGTTGTATGTTATTTACGGGTCAAGTGTTGTAATGGAGTATGATACAATGTAAAGCTTTCCATAGATAGCAGACGGGTTTTGATATACAAAGCGTATCTTGCGCAGCGCATAAAATATTTATATACAGCCTCTTTTGATTCCTGTACAGTTTTTTTATACTACTAAAGTGGCAACCATGCGTACGGCCTACTTGATGGTAAACGGTGTCGTATTGGGACATTGTGGCTCGATGTATTGAGATTTAGAAATTATCATAAAATCCCTCAGCGTGAAAACGTTTGAACAAGTTGGCCAAAATTAGTTAGATTATTGTGAAGTTACACTTTAATTTAGTTTAAAGAGCGCGCCGCACGAAATACACTCTGCGTGGTCCGGCACCATGAGTGGTGAAGCGTGATACTGCTATCTACAGCTAATGGCATCGCGATTCTTACTTACCTCTTCCCTACTCTGTACTTAGCAGCGCTTGTAATAACGAAAGTATTACGGTATTTATTGGGTTAGCATTATTTTATAAGCAAAAAATATTGTGACTTCTCTACAGAACCTTCAAGTGTAAGCAAATCAGATAGTATTCTTATAAGTTTTTAATCATACAATTATCGGTTGCAATCCCAAGCCAGTGTTTGGAAGGCATTCAGCTGGTTGGTGTTTGTCTAAATACTTTGCATTTATCTAAATAAGGTGAGCTTGGAAAATATATCTATAGGAAGGGAAGACTCTCCACCCAAAACTTTATTTAAGTGTTTTCCAAATGCGTTCACAAGTGCACACAGCATAATATAACTTGAGTTATTGCTTTCTACTATAGTTTGAAAAGTGTCTTCGTAGAGAGTTACCGCGAACACTGTTTCAGAGAAAGTTAAAGACCATTTTGGAAAGCAAATGCTATTATTCAGTAGATGAATATCTAAGTGACAAAAAAATTATTTAATTTGACAAATTAATCTCATATGTAATATTAAATACTTAATAACTAATTTTTATTATTATTATTTTGATTATCTAGGTATATAAGTATAGGTTATATTTTTTCTAGGCTGACATTTTAAATAATTTTATGATAATAATTATATAAGATTAATGTAACACATAATAGACAAATATTGCATGCCATAACATGGCAAAATACATTGTTTCCAAATTTATGCAAACAAAAAAAACTTTGTAATTACCTACATGTATTTCTCGCAATAAATTTTTACTTACTTACTTACTTACTTACTTACTTACGTGTTCAGTTAATAAAGTTAACTTTACCGTTGAATACTCGATACATTCTTACGTCTTAAATACGATACGTATTCGTATTATGTGGTATTATACACTTACAAGAAAATACAGTACATACTAACTTAAGTAACTTTGCTTAGTTAAAAGTACCAGGCTGTCATAACTCACTTGGAGGTCTCCGGCAGTCCCGCGCTCAGCTCGAGGAACACGGAGAGGTAGTTGCCGCGCACGACGCCGTTCCCGTCGGGGTACACCTTCAGCCGCCAGCACAGTCCGTTCACGTGCAGCGGCGCGGAGTACACCGGCGCCGCCGCGTGCTGCAGTTGCGTGAAGCTCAGCAGCGGGAACGTGCTGCTGTCGTAGCTCGGCACTATTTCACTGAATAAATAAATAAATAATGCTGGAGAAACCACACAGCGTCATCTACCTGGTGGTAGGACTCTTCAGCAAGTCTAGGTGCGTACCACCGCAGTGTCAGATATTCTACCTCCAAGCAGTAGTGTGCAAGCATTACTGTGTTTAGGTTTGAAGGGCACTGTAGCAAGTGAACTGGGCGAAAGAGACTTAACAACAATGTCTCGGGATGATAAGCGCAGTGCAGTGCCACACAAACACTTTAAAACTTTAAGCTTTAGGTGGCACTGCATCTGTAATAGTCAGGCGTGGTGCATCAGGCGAGCGCCTTGATTGTCTTGTCACTTGCTGACATAATAAAATAAAAATTTAAAAAAACCCAAGCCACACCATGGACACTCTCAATAAAATGTATGAAGCAAACACGTTGCTATTACCACACGCATAGTTGGTGTACGTAAACGGTGTTGTGTCATGTGTGAGTGTCATGGTTGTCCCCACCCAATTATAGCAAGAGCGAGATAGCACACTTTCGCTCGCTCTGGCATGCGCGCGCTTGGACCTACACCAAATCAAAATAAACGCGTGCCTAATAGCCTTTAGCTTCAGTGCCGACGAAATGTGCCGTGTGGTGCCGGCAAACTCGCGACAGGGGTCGGGTAAGTAAAACCGGTGGGAGGCAGAGAGTGGCTATTCTGTATGTCGTACTAATATCTGTTCTGTGCCCAAGCTAAGAAGCTTGTGTGATGATGACTGATAGCGGCTGAAACGCGAGGACGGCTTCTCTTCTTTCCTTATGAACCTGGGTGCTTAAGTTTTCATTGCACCCGTGCGAAGCCGGGACGAGCCGTTAGTAGTTAATACAAATACAGCACATAGATAGATATTTTTAATACCCAGAACACCCGGAAGAAATATTTGCGGATCGTACAAACATTTGTTCCAGGGCGGGAATCGAACCCGCGACCTCCTGATTCACATGCATATATTTTCACGGGTATTTTCTATATTATTTTTTATTATATGTATTGTATTAAGTATATATCAGTCATCTAGTACCCATAACACAGCTCTGTTTAACAGCAGCTTACCTTGGGGCTAGATGATGCTGTGTGAATTGTCAAATAAAAAAAGTTGGTTTAGCTTTTGAGATTCAAGTGACTTGTAACGAGAGATTTTGTATAGAAACAAGGAACAAAATATAGTACCTAGACAAATGGACTTGCCTGTGGAAATCGGCCGGTACAGGCGCAGTCACAAAGCTAGCCATAGGTTTCTTGCGGACCTGATGTATCATCTTCGATATATCGCCGCTCTTCGCAATCAGCTCAGATCTGAAAACACAAGTGCAATGATCAATGATCAAGCAAAAATTGTACCAGTCTACAACAAAAATACATCACGATCATCATGACAGCCTTTATAATATTCCCACCGCTTGGACACTGGCCTACTCTCAAGCGAGATGGATTGGGACCAACACACAGACGTAGTGCGGATTGGTGGCTGGATAACGAAATATAGGACCTCAATCAATGGACCAATGACATTCGAGTCGTAGTTGCAGAAAATCAGTGGATGGTGATGGCTCAAGATCGGTTGTTATGGCACTCTTTGCGAAAGGCTTATGTCTAGAGATGCTGGCTGTAATGATGATGATGATGACTCTTCAATAAAAAAATATAAACATACAATCATCAATACTTATACCCAAACACAAGGAGACGTTAATATATCCAAAGCAGAGGAGTCTAACAATATTGTATGTGTGTGTGCAACATGGTGTGTTTAACAGTAGCAATAAGGTTCTAATTACCTTGTACTGGTGTGAACTTGGTGCTCAATCTCCTGCAGCAAATGCTCCAACTGCTCAGTCTCCTGGGTGAGGCTGTTCTTCTGTCCCATCAGAGTGAGGAGTTTAGCCTTAAGCGCGGAGTCCAGGCGGGATATCATCAGCTCGACGGCGTTACGAATCTCACGCACGCGCTCATCTTTCGCTGCGCGTACTGATTCCACATTACGCTCCTGCGAAGTATGGATCAGATGGTAATACTCACAAAATAACATTATAGATAACGTTGAATGACCGAAAGACACGGTAAGCTGTTATTGCCTCTTTTTTTAAGTTGTTAAGTGGCTTCAGGTGGCTTCGGCAGCAGATTTGGCCACTGGATCATACAAACTAATTTTAATTAATGTAAAATTATCTTGACACCAAGTTGTTGCTATGTGGTTGCTTGGAGACGTAAAATGGTGCGTAATTCACGATTGAAAAGGCGTTGTGGCATCGACAACTTCGATAATGGATGTCCTTGACGCGGTGGGCGAGTGACGGGTCGAGAAGCGAGAATATGCGGGTTCGATTCCCGCTGCGGGATGAATGTTTGCTGATCTGCAAATATGTGTCCCAGTTGGGGACAGTTGCTTATGGAATTAAGAAGCAACAAAATATGCAATAATCTAGGCCCAATAAGTTCGCCCAGGGTGAAATGGAAAAATAGTTTTGTTTAAAAATCTATGATCTAAGCCTCCAACTTAACGTTGTTTAAACAAGTGATTTTGAACCCTGCAGCGTGGATGTAGAGTAGAGTATTAATTATAAACTCAACAGGATGTGGCATTCATGGTCTCAAATATTTTCACTTTCAACAAGAATTTCAATGACTCTTTGGAGTGGCTTTCTCTTTAGCTTATCTGATACATTACTGTTAAATTGAAATTATTGGTTTGGTCTTTATTCAACATCTTTTAATAAGTGTCAAGTAACCTTGCTATTAGCCCAGTAACTAATTCAAATTATAAATAGTTTTGTTCAACAAAATCCTTAGAACCATATTAAAACGTCATAAAGCCATTAAAAAATTTAAAGCATTTACGCCAGTTACACGCGGCCCAGTCTAGAAGAAACTGGCAACAAAATTGACTGGGTTCTTAGTTTTTTTTCGATGATGATGATGATGATGAACCATTATATCTGTCCCTGTCTGTCAGTGACTATTTGGCGCAACAACACATTGTCTGACTGGCAAATAGACTTACACTAACTTACTAGGTAGATCGTGAAATGCGTCAGTGACAAAATAAACTACAATTTGTTTTGTTTTCTTTATACTATGTATAGATAGATAAATACTGAAATGCTCAAGTTGAGGACAAACTGATACATTGCCAACTCGATACTGGTGATGTACTTACAACATCCTGCACTAAACTGATCAGTTCCATCAGTCTGCGGCGCAACTGGGACACCTCATCTCGTATCTGTGTCAGATGCTGCTCATACACCTCCTCGAGCGGCTTGAAGGTGTGGCCCGAGTGGGTGCCGCCCCACAGCGCGCACTGGTGGCAGATGCAGCGGCGGCAGGTCCAGCAGTACACGGTCAGCTTCTCTTGATGGGTGGCACATCTGGATATTTTATAACAAAGTCAATGTCAAAAGAGCTTTATTCAGAAAATCACAAGGATCACTTTGAAGGTCATACAAGCAGGTAAATTTACGCCAGTTCCAACGCGCCCATGCTGTAAAGAACTGACAAAGACACCGGCTGGATTCCTATCGCATTTTTGGCATGAACCTTGATGGATTATACATTTTAATAATTCCAATATATTATATGGCACTGACACTGGTTCGACTCAGAAGCAAGCTCAGTGGCGCGCTTTGGGGAGACCTATAGAAGTGGACTGTTTCGAGTTAGTTAAGAGAGTCGTAATCAAGGTTGAGTATGTTACAAACTCATTCTCAATATTGCACAGATATACATGAAACTCCTGATTTCTAAATAAATGATATAATTCACAATAGTTGTAATTTAAAATTGGTAAAATTATTAATTCCTGTTAAGTTTATTTATAATCCTTTAATTTAGGGTGTCAGGATCCTTTGTCAGGATTTCATACATAATATAAAATGTATAATTTAATGAGAAGCAAAGTGCTATCAACATTGATTAAGCATTTGCACAATTAGGTAGCATGCAGCAAGCACAAAATCTATGCTTACTCAACTTGACCCAGCAATTAAATTTTTGCTATAAGAATAAAATGTTTTATCTGGATGGTACATTTTTTGATTTAATTATTTATTGTATTATTTTTTTTGTTTTATTTATAGCACTGAATCTACACATTTATACTGAATGGTTTGTTATAATAAATTGAATAATAAAAAATATTTTAAAATTATTATAAACACTGATTTAATAAAATTAGTCTTTTAGTAATAAAAAAGGCACTCACCGTTGGAAATATGATGAAGTGTTACTGAGGCATGAATGAAAACACTGTGATTACAAGCTAAGAAGCATAAAACATACTAGTAAATTTGTATTTTATATAACAAAAAGACTTTCGTTTTGCTTGAAATTCAGAACAAAGATTTACTATCATAATAAAATTAATAAAAGTATACATAAATAATTGGTAACATGATCCAGATATAATTTAACTATCATAGAAGAGAATGCCTGTAAGATTGCCAATTTTTTAATGGGGTTTTTTCAATATTATTATAAACTACAAGCTCAATAACAAGAAAATTTCGTTATACCTGTCACGATAGTTTTCTCTTTGGGTGGCCGAGTTGGTTTGCTGCATAGTCTCGATTTGCTGGGTGACCTCCTCCACCCAGCGGCAGTTGACGAGCTCGTGCAGGTGCAGGGACGCCCTGCAGTGCGGGCACTGGGACCTCTGCTCCGTCAACCAGCGCCGCACGCAGGCATAGCAGCATAACTTCGAGCAGTGAGGGCATAGGTGTGCGTCCACCAGTTTTTCCATACAAATGAAACACCGGAACACCTCCGCGAGCGTCTAAAATCATAATTCATAAACCACACAGTTCAAGAGCACTGAAATAAAAAATCTAGGCCATATCGATTTACCTCAACAATCTGTTCTTCGCCATTTCCATTCCCTTTGTCCCCTCTAGAAGCCATAATTCGTTTCCTTGGCTGGGTATGAGGCCGACGAAACTGAACTTTACTAAAATTTGGTCATTTTTCTAGTTTAAAAATGTTAGCAAACATGTTTCGCAATCGCAATGCGAGCGTCAATACACGAACGAAATCACTTCCGTGTTCGAAAATCAATCAAACAAAATAATTTATTTGGTTGAGCGAGCGAGCGAGCAAGAAGTCAGCAGAGCAACCGAACCGTCAGCATCAGCACCAGTCAGTCAGTCAACAACCCAACCAAACCAAAATCAAATCGACTTGATTTCAAGTCAAGTCAAGTCAAGTCAGACGATGATGTTGCAAGCTTTACAACCTTATTATTACCCATAACATGAGTTGACCCACAACAGTACCATTTTCCGGGATAAAAAGTGTACACTCAAAAAGTAGGTACTCGTCCAATTTCAAAAATTCTTTCACCATTAGAATGCTACGTTATCCCTGAGTAACAAAGGTTATATTTTATTTTGGAAAATAATAAGGATTCCTACTAAAACTTCAATAATGTAACCCAAAGTGTAAAAAAATTAGCCATAAAATGTCTTTCATTGAATGCGCTGCGGAATCTATTGATGACAGAACAAAAAAATGTTCTACAATATTAAATAACATATTGTTATCTACAAAAAAGTCAGCGGTACCATACGTCCAACTATTAGTAGTTATGTAACTATAACTACTTTTTTACATTTCAAAAGTTGATAGAAATGCCGACCAAATTTAGACTATATTTTCCATACCTTTATATTAATCCTTATCCAAATAAATCATTTCATATTCAAGACTGTTTCAATACCTGTAGATAGTCTAGATAGATAGTGTAGATAGAACATCTGTGTATTTGGGTGATAAGACTCTCTCCCCCCAAAGTTATGAATGTAAAATGATGTCGGTTTAGTTCGCACAGCGGATCTAGGCTTCCGTGAAGTTAGCCGTTTGTGATGCGCAAAGACAATTTAGCTTGAAAAAGCTCCATTGCGCATCGAAACGGCTAATTTCACGACGGCCGAGATCCGTTGTGAGAACGTATAATATTCTACCGTTTTGAACTTACTACGAAAGGAAATTCAGATTTATTCGTTTATTTGCTAGCAGCTGTTTTGTGAACAATGCATTGCCCGAATTAGCATTGCAAAGGAGTTGTTTCTCGATGTATGGAGCCGGGCCTAGGTCCAAATACATACGTAGAGCAACAATGTAACATGCATGATCGTATTGACTTATTTATTGATAATAACAAAATACCTAGGTAAATGTTTTACAAAATCTGCCGCCTGATTCTAGGTACTTGTATTTTTTGTACAAAAACAACCTGTTATTGGGCAGTACTCATAACTGTGTTAGTAAGAGTACTGCCCAATAAAATAAGAGATAATATGATCAAGGAGCTTCAGGTATCAGTCAAGCAAATATTACTGCCTACGATACAGGCCTACAATAACAATTACCCCTTTTTCGGGAAATCTTATCAGCAGGTTATTTATATTCTTATTCATAATGTTACCAGAATCTCTATAAACAATGGTAGGTTATAAATATTTTAGTTGTTTAGCTATGTTAATGCTGACTTTTTTGTACGCATTACCTACCTCTACGTTTAATAAAACTTATGGACACCCACCGATACTTCTTGAAGACTTGAACAAATATTTGCAGATCATGCGAACATTTGCCCCGTTCGTTCAGGGGGATCGAAGCTGACACCTGAAAACTTTCGCTTTTCAACCGGGCATGCATTCGCTCACTGCGCGCGCACCACTTCGAGAGGTCGTCAAAGTGAGTGAAGTGACAAACTATTAGTAAAAATAAGATAAATATTATGGTATGGCAACTAATTGGTCTCAGGCTAAGTCAGTCAGTTTTCTTCTTCTTCTTTTAATTTTTGGCATCTGTGGCCGGGGTCAGTCAGCCTGCAGTCAATCATGAATAACTGCCAAGTAAAATGTATATCACTGTCAATCAGTCAATTTGTCATTCACTCACTGTCAGTCATGTCAAATGATCAATAAGAACTACAAAAAAAATAACCTCAATGTTTAAAAAACATAAATCATTTCATATTTTATTTTAAAAAGGCGTGGGTTCTAGAAATATATTCATTGAACAGATGTATATCTGACATAAAAGTAAGTTGCTGTTTATAAAGCATTTAAATAAGATGCAATTTCTGCCGTTATTAATAAGTCGCAGTATTATCGTTTCGTAATCTCTTCTATTGATTAGTTTTTAAAAAGAGCACTGATGGTATTATCTGTTCTGTGCTGGTGGTCTAGGTAGATCACTAGTGGTCAAGTGGAGGTGGTCCCGCCTTTCGATCCAAAGGTCGTGGATTCGAACCCGGTCGTGCACCAATGGACTCTTCTATTCGAAAAATTTATGTGCGCAATGCCAGTGCTCTGATACGGTAAAGGAAAACATCGTGAGGAAACCGGCATGTCCAAGAACTATAAATTTTAAAGATATGTGCCATTTACCAATCGCATTGGGTCGTTCACAATAGAAAAATAGAAATAGAAAAATATTTATTTTGCGCCACACAATAAACATAAAAATAACAATACAAATGAAAACTAAACTATTGTGACGAAAAAAGACAGTCACTCAGCATGTGCTACAGACTTAATGTGTCTGTAGCACTGGTTTTCAGTGTAGTCTACAAGTAGTAGCAGTTAACTGCGACACAAGTCTCTCTACTAGGGCATCGGAACCGGTTCTTTTTTGTAGCCCCAAGAACCGGGAATTCCCGGTTCTTGGGGCTACAAAAAGAACCGGTTCCGATGCCCTACTCTCTACCTAACTATTTACTTAGGTACATTTTATAAAAAGAAGGAACTCTTCTTTATATAAAACAAATATACCAAAATTAGGTTGTTTGTGACATTAACATAATAACATTGATATTATTAACCATGATTTTATAAAAACTCAAAACTCTTGATTACAAGCATAATAAATGGCCAGAATCGAGTTATTTTACAAAGATTCTACCAAAAAACTACTGTTTACGGATCTGCCCTCCTACCATGAACTCTAACTCTAGTGATTCAAATGAATACCTAAACTAAATTGTCATAAAATTTTGTACCATGATATCAATTAGACAATCATGTCATGGTGATTGTCTAATTGAATTCAAAAAATTTTGTACCATGATATCAATTAGACAATCATGTCATGGTGATTGTCTAATTGATATCATGGTACAAAATTTTTTGACAATTTAGTTTAGGTCTTCATTTGAATCGCTATAAGAGTTCATGGTAGGGGGGCAGATTTTTGAGAGTTTAACAAGTATTTTTTTTAAATATTAAATATTAAATTGATTATGACCCAACCACTGTGCTTGAGAGTAGGCCAGTGTCCCAGTGCAGCAGTAAGAACATTAGAACGCTGTCATGATGATAATATAATATAATTGATGTTTAAAAATACACTGTATGGACTTACAATATGTCTAATTCGTGTATTCCCGCATGCAAAGCATGTCTGTAGCTATTTTGTTCTAGTATTTATTTTGGTGGGACATAAAATAGATCTAAATATGAAATTTAGATCTATTTTACGACTAAGCTCACTAGATTTATTTATAATGAACATGTAAAGTTGTTCATTCATTGTGATTATATAATATTATAAATTTGTAATTTTATAAATTAACTTGTATGTAAATCTCTGTGATAAAATCTAGATGATGCTGTGTGGATTGTCCAGCGTTTTTTATTTTATTTATTTATTAGTGTCTAACAATTTTTGTTAAAGTGTTTATATATTATTTATTCTGTAACTGAGTTATTACTTATTCTGTAATGTTTTCTCTTTCCTGTTCTTGTTTCAGAATGTTATTGTTACTGCAGCACACTGTATAACCACACCATGTCTTATGTAAAAGTCCTGCACTGTAGACTGTGCTTAGGCCATGGCAGCATTGGACTTATTACGAAAACTGTGCTACTTAAAACCGGAGTGAGTATACTGAACTACCTAAAGTAGACATACAATTCATAATTTGTATTAAAAAATGTTTTTTTCTACTGCTGCTCACGCACCCATGGTGTTTAGTACTACTTTAGTACCCTTCTAGACCCATGGCACAACTACTACATACATACATACATACATACATACATAAAATCACGCCTGTATCCCGTAGGGGTAGGCAGAGACCACGGATTTCCACTTGCTACGATCCTGACACACCTGTTTTGCTTCATTTACTCTCATCACATTCTTCATACACGCTCGTCGGTTTAGGGTACTCCTGACCTGGCCTTTCTTTAGCACGTCTTCAATTTGATCGTAATACTTGCGTCGAGGTCTTCCCCTTCCAACTTTACCATTCACACTCGCCTTATGAATCTGATTCGTCAATCTTCTTTCATCCATCCTCTCTACATGCACAAACCACCTTAGCATGCCTTTCTCTATCCTCATCCCTACGTCTTCTTTCACTCCACAACACTCTCTAATTATACTATTCCTTATTCTATCACACAGATTAACACCACACATACTTCGCAACGCTCTCATTTCTACAGCATTTATTCTACTTTGATGTTTTTTCTGCCATACCATTCACTGCCATTCACTGCCATACATTAGTGTCGGCGCTAACACTCCTCTGTGTACGGCAAGTCGTGCCTTTTTGGAGACGTTGCGACTGCACATAAATGCATTTAGCGCCCCATTCACTCGATTTCCAGCATTTGCTCGTCTTTCAATATCACTCTCACACTTTCCATCTCTCGTAAACAAAGTCCCCAAATATACAAAATCACTCACTTGTTCCACTTTCTCTTGTCCGATCATAATCTTACATTCTGTCATATATTCATCTCTCTCAAAAACCATTACTTTCGTTTTATTAACATTCACTTTCCTTTCAAACGACCCATGCATAATTGTCACCATCTCCTGTAACTCATCTGCTGACGACGCAAGTATCACCTGGTCGTCGGCATAGAGAAGACATTTGACGAGTAACTCGTTCATTACACAACTACTATGCTCTGATTGTGCCACTACTTTAGACAAAACCTGACTCCATAGACATTGCTTACTCAAAATTAATTCAGTATGAAGTCAACTCATCATCAGTCATCTTCATCATCGCCTATTGCAGTCCAATGCTGGACGTAGTTCTCTCCCAAAGCGCGCCACTGAGCCCGATCTTCGGCTCTTATCCACTTTCTGCCAGCTACAGTGATCCATCTAGCTGGATCTAGCATCAGTCATCTTAGTCAATCATTCCAATAAATAATCAAATCCAATATAATGTACATTTATTTACAGAAACTAATCTATTACATAAACTTCATATTCAAGTAACCTGTTTTTGTATATTCAGATAACGGAATGTTATGCAGAACAACATTTGAAAGGAAACAAAAACAACATCATTAATTTGCTTTTGGAACATTTTAAAAGTTACAAAAAATTCTCTATTTTACAAACCCTAGCAAGACCATGTAACATAAAAGGCTACCTACCTTGTATGTTGAATCTACATGGCAAAGTTTTAAATCAGATCTAGGAACAGATTCATATTCATTTATTCTGCACAATGTACATTCAGCTTAGGTCTAATATAATGTAGCTGCTAGTGAGTCAAAATCAAAATCAAAATCAAAAATTATTTATTTTAATAAAATCACAAGGATCACTTTGAAACGTCTTACAAGCTAGGAAAATTTACACCAGTTCCAACGCGCGCCCATGCCGTAAAAGAACTGGCAACAACACCGGCTGGGTTCCTATCGCTTTTCTGGCATGACCCTTGCTATTGTTATGGATGCCGAGTAGAGTTGGATCACATTCGTCCTAAGCTTTTTTATCATCTAGGTAATCGGTTATTTTATAGTAAGCTTTTTAAATTTTCCAATTGATAAATTTTGTATGTCGCTTGGAACTTTGTTAAAGAAGCGTACACATTGCCCTTTAAAAGATTTTCTGACCTTAGTGAGCCTAACTGTGGGAACAGCGAGTTTATTTCTATTTCTAGTATTAACATTATGATTATCACAATTTTAAACAGATTAATATTGTACATGAACTCTATTAGGGTGTTGCAGGTAACTAGTTCATTATTCACTTCATTCACTATTCATACAAAATTTAGTTCAACTAATCATTCTCCACTCAACTCTCCTTCATTTGTTCTCAGAATGGAACCTTCACACAGCAACTGGCCAGGATATCGACATCGCACTGCTGGAAAAGCAAACTGCCCATCACATCACAAATACAAACCTCTGCCACTTTGAAGAGTAAAAATGTGCAACAGGACAATAGGATGTGGAAGGAGATACCTTCGAACGAGAGGAAAAATAATGTGGTTCAATACTGCATGATGCTATCCAAGTTTAGGTTGACTTGTAAGTTATTATAATCATTATAAGACTTGGGATTATAAGACATACTGACCAACAGCCCACAGCCTAAACCACATGCACAAGAAATATGAGCTCTTCTCAAACAAGTTGTTCCCATCTGTCTCCCAGTTCTGTCCCCATAGGGTGATAGTACGGACAGAAAGTTATATCTGTAGGCGGACCGATCATTTTATTCTCTCAAATGGTATAGGAATATTTTGTGAGGCGCTATGTACATAACATTAGGCAAGTTACATTACATCTAACCGGTGGGAGGTTAAGAGTGGCCATTCTGTACCTACTGTTCTGTGACCTAACAGTGGGACATTCCCCACGAGTGTGAGCAGGCCCCTTTGCTATGACCAAACGCGGGCTCGTTATGATATCTGCGTGGAGCCATGTTTTAGGGCTCTGACTGGTTTTTCAAGGTCAACTATCGCTACAACAAGGAGGGTAAGGTTTTGTAATTGTTCCTAATGACCTACCGCTATATTATGTATTTCGCGAGCAATATGCGTCAAGGTTGTAGTTTTAAGTAGGTACATCTAGGATCTAATATGAAGCTTTAGGATATGTTACTAAGAAATTGTACCTACAATTTTGAAAATAAATATCTTTATCTTTATCTTAATGGTGATTTCTCGTTCCAGCCCTGGTAGTAATGACATCGATGGCAGGATACGCGCTCGCGCCTGCGCCGTTCGAGCTCAGCACGTTTGCTCTGTGCGCGCTGGGCACCGGGCTGGTGTCCTCGGCCGCCAACGCTATCAACCAGTTCCACGAGGTGCCTTTCGACGCGCAGATGTCCAGGACTAAGAACCGGGTGCTGGTTAAGGGGTTATTAGAGTACGTATTATAGACTTCTTGCATATAGAAAAAAAGAAAGAAATAAGAAAGAAAAGTATTTATTCGACCAAAAAAAAAAAACAGCAGAAACAGACTGGCAGGTATCATACACACAACTCTTCCTTCCTACTTTTAGTTTATGTACATCTTTTTAGTAATATAAAACCTGTACTTGAGAACCTGTAATTGGCTTTCCATAGCTACCAAGTGTATATTTAAATGTAAAAGCTGTTGGTTTTCCTAAAATAAAGTAAATAATATATTTTTTTTTAACTTAGTATTGGAAAATAAACAAAAACAAGAAACAGAAAAAAATAATGCAGAACCGATAATTGTTGAGGAATAAAGATTCTCGAATGGCGACCACGAACTGGAAAACGAAGCCCCTTACTCGATGAACTGATGACATTAAAGAGGTCACACTTCAAGTCGGGGGAAGGTGAAGGCTCAAAATAAATAAATATAAATAAATAAATAATGCTGGACAATCCACTCAGCATCATCTAGCCCCATGGTAAACTGCTGTTAAACAGCTGTATTATAGGTACTAGATGACTGACATATACTTAATACAATACAATACATAGATAGATATTTTTTATTATCTATAGAAAATACCCAGAACACCCGGAAAAAATATTTGTAGATCGTACAAACATTTTACCCGAGGCGGGAATCGAACCCGCAACCTCCGCGTTGCAGGCGGACCTGCGCCCGCTGCGCCACATCGGTCGTCAGTTTTTGATTGAAACCAAGTGAAATCGATTGCAACCGAATTGCGCAATCGAGGGGGGGACGGTTCAGTAGGTACTTTAATTTTTTTTTTTTTAAATTTGATTGCAGTCTTTTTACATTGAGTTAGACATTATTGTATATTCCAGGCCGACGCACGCGGTAGGCTTTGCAGCGCTCACCAGTGCCGCCGGTGTCGGCATACTGGCGCTCGGCGTGAACCCGCTGACCGCGGCGCTGGGGGTCACCAACCTTATCCTCTACACGTGCGTCTACACGCCCATGAAACGGATGTCTATACTCAACACGTGGATCGGCTCTGTAGGTGCGTTACCTAGGGCTATATAGTTCTCTCGACGGATCTCGGCTATCGTGAAGTTTGCCGTTTCGATGCGCAATGTAGCTTTTTCGAACTATATTTTGTCTTTGCGCATAACACACGGCTAACTTCACGATGGCCGAGATCCGTCAAGAGAACTATACTCGTGAACGAAACGTGAAGTTTTTAAAATAATTTGACATGCCCTTTAAATGAATATTATTAGTATTTTTGTATTATTCCTCTTTTATAGTATTTAAGCAAGTGACGTAATAGGAAGGATTTGTAATTTTATTTAAATGTATTTATTGATTGATTATTTTATATTATGAGTTAATTATTTTATATTTTGAGTTAATTTAATTTGTGCTGTGTTTATTTAATTTAATTTACATTCAAATACGATTTATAAATTGTTTAGTGAATAAATGAAATTAAATGAACGCAATTCCAATCGATCGGTAAGTAAGTAAGTTCGTATGAGTCAGTGGCCTACTCTGGTGCCAGAGTTTCTAGGCTGCCCGAAGGCATCTATCATGGTCTAACAACTTTGAAAAAGCTGGGACCGACTGCTAACGTGCCTTCCGAAGCACGGTAATAAACATTATTGGAGTAGGGTTACTTTTGAGTGCAATAACTGGTCATGAGGCAGTAGACTTGACTTTTGATTTTATGCGTGTTTGTCTTTTGATTTAACACGTGTTTGACTTGGTACGAGTTTGACTTACTAGGTACGTGTTTGACTTTATGCGTGTTTGACTTTGTGCTTGTTTGACTTTATGCTCGTTTGACCGTGGGGACAGTGGGATGTCAAAAAATTAACTTCCCGTTGTCCCCATTACAAAAACAGTTAAGCGGAATAGTACTAGAGATTTTTCATCTGTTTTTGCGTCAGTATATTTTTGTATTTGTATTTTTATTTTATCTTGTTTTCAAGAGTACAAAAATTTTACAGCAGTAAATTGAAATGAGGGGTTTTCGATTCGAGATTAAAAAAAAGTCGTTCCGATTGCTTTGACAGATGGCGCTAGCTGCCCTACTGTGAAAGGTTATCAAAACAAGAAAAAAGTTGGTAACTCCGTTTTTGTTACGTCTCGTGTCAAGCGAATTTTTTCTTTTCGTTTGTATTTGATTTCCACTCCAGTACGACTAAAGATAATCTACTACGTAGTACGTACTATGACTTTGACACCAGCCAGAGGTATAACAAACAGTGATAGCAGGAGCAACCAATGTTGAATTCCCTACACATTCACCATAGCTCGCCAAACGTAGTGCTTACATTCTCTTGGGCTCGCCAGTTAAGCTACCGCCATCTAAATAGACAGGTTTTCTTTTTTTTTTATAATTTGAGACGAAAACATCTCATTGGATCGGAATCGTCATTGGATTGAAGAGTGGCACCAGGAGCCTTATTCGCTATAACCAAACGCCGGCTCGTTACGATATCTGAGTGAAATCGTTGTCGACGAGCCGCGTTCTAGGGCTTGTCCGACTGTTTTTGAAAGTCAACCTATCGATAGCAAAACTATCGCTATTGAAACAACACAGATACGGAAAACAATTTTACAATTTCACCACGGCACGTATAGAACACGTTACTAAGTTACACGTTATTGGTAAGGAATCTCCTATGTCATAGCGAATAAGCCCCCAGGTGCTGATATAAGTAGATGTGTGTGTGCACTGTGCAGTGGGCGCGATACCCCCGCTGATGGGGTGGGCGGCGTGCGCGGGCGCGCTGGACGCGGGCGCGCTGGCGCTGGCCGCGGTGCTGTACTCGTGGCAGTTCCCGCACTTCAACGCGCTCTCGTGGAACCTGCGCCCGGACTACTCGCGCGCCGGCTACAGGATGATGGCGGTCACTGACCCCGGTAACTACCGCACCTACTAACAGGGTTCGTTCGTTCGTTCGTATGAGTCAGTGGCCAACTCTGCTGACAGAGTTTCTAGGGCGCCCGAAGGCCTCTGTCATGGCCTAACAACTTTGAAAAAGCCGGGACCGACTGCTTAACGTGCCCTCCGAAGCACGGGAGCGCTCAGTTGAAATTGCCACTGGCGGTCACCCATCCAAATGGTGACTACGCGGAACAGTGCTTAACTTCGTTGATCTGTTATGAACAACTTAGCCAGCTACGTCACGAGCGCTTAGTGCAAACAACTGATGTGACTATACCTACCTGGTTTTGTTCTTTTTCTTTATTTATTAACTGATTTCAAAAAAGGTGGAGGTTATCAATTTACTTTACTTATGTATTTTTTGTATATTTGTTACTAGATTTCTCCTCCAATTGTGAATTGATTTTTATTTATTTCGATTATCCTTTTTTGTTTGGTAGGTCACACTCCCATTAAATTGTTATCGATATTGATTTAGTTCTTTTTGAAAAATTAACAAAAGTTTTAAGTACTCTTGAGGCCGGTTTTTGTCTTCTAAAAATAAATAATATATAAATAGATTCTACTTTAATTTTCCCTAATGTCTATAAAATTGATTAGCTAAATATTATTCACAGGTTTATGTCGCAGAGTCGCGTTGCGGCATACGGGACTGATCACGGCGACCTGTCTCGCCTCGTCCTACTTTGGCGTCACGAACTCTTGGTTCGCGCTGGAATCATTGCCGTTGAACATATACTTTATGTACTTAGGTAAGACAAACTCTACCTTATTTTGTGAGCTATGAGCTATCTCTAAGGCGCAGGACAAATATTAGTACTATGTACAGAATGGCCACTCCCTACCTCAACCGGTTTTACTTACCTCACCCCGGTTGCTAGTTTGCCGGCAACACACGGCACCTTTCGCCGGCACTGAAGCTAAGGGCTAAGAAGTGCGTTTATTTTGATATTGTGTCTAGGTCTACAGCGCGCGCATGCTAGCGCCAGCGAAAGCGTGCTATCTCGTTTTTGCTATAATTGGGTGGGGCCAACCATGACACACACATACAACGGCACCGTTTACGTACACAAACCGCGCATGTGGTGATTGCGACGCGATTGCTTCATACATTTTATTTGAGTATCCGGGGTTGGTCTAAATCTAAGCGTACGGTGGGATAAGCGACTTTGTTTTATACAATGTAAAGACTAGCTGTACCCGCTCTATACCCTGGTGGTAGGACTCTTCAGCAAGAGTCCGTCTTGGTGGGTACCACCGCAGTGTCAGATATTCTACCTCCAAGCAGTAGTGTGCAAGCATTACTGTGTTTAGGTTTGAAGGGCACTGTAGCAAGTAAATTACTGGGCGAAAGAGAATTAGCATCTCGGGGTGATAAGCGCAGTGCAGTGCCACGCAGAACTCAAACACTTTAAGCGGCACTGCATCTGTTATGGTCAGGCGTTGTCCTTAACACCAAGCGTCTTGACCTTCTAGTCACTTGCAGACATAAAAATAAAAACCCGCGCGGCATCACACGCGTGGAAATAAGTCATTTTAAAAATTAAAAACACATTTTACAACTCCGGTGGTCTAGTGGTAGTGACCCCGCCTTCCGATCCTAAGGTCGTGGGTTCAAACCCGGTCGTGCACCAATGGATTTTTCTGTTCGAAAAATTTATGCGCAATGCCATTGCTCTCATTGTGAAGGAAAACATCGTGAGGAAACCGGCATGTCCAAGAACTAAAAATTCGAAAGACATGTGCCATCCACCAATCCGCATTGGGTCCAGTGGTGGATTATGACCCAATCACTCTCGCCTGAGTGTAGGCCAGTGTCCCAGCAGTGGGAACATTATAAGGCTGTCACGATGATCACGATGAAAAATTAAAAAAACGGCAAAAATCCTGACTATTTGCTTTCTTTCAGCATGGCAGTTCTACCAGAAATCAGACAGCAACAGTTCCAGAAAGCTGTTCCGGTTCTCCCTTATACATTTACCAGCGCTGATGTTACTAATGTTAGTCAACAAGAAGTACTGGAGTTCTACCAGCAGCGATATTCAAGAACACGACTCGAAGCAAGACCTGAATAAACTTCACGACTCCAAGAGGATATCAGTATTACCTAGGGGCCCGGTGGTTGCCGCGCATGATAAGTAAGCTTCCAGCTTTGGAGTCATCTTTAATGGGTCTATGTTGACTTAACGACTTATTACATGATATGTAAGTTTGGAAGCTTTAGGCGGGCCCTACACTTACAATAACATTGCGCAATATCACGAATTGCGCAATACAATTGATCGTCTAGTGTTAGTATTGTAGAAGTTTTTTTCTTCTTTTATACTATTAAAGTGGTAACCAAGCGTACGGCCCACTTGATGGTTAGCGGTTACCGTAGCCTATGTACGCATTCAACATCATAGATATCACTTGCGTGTTACCACCCTGCCTGTCATTTCACCGGAAACCATACCCTTCGAAGTATGGAAGTTTGCGCAATGATGGAACGAAAGTTTGAGCGAGTTTAATTTTTATTGCACCATATTTATCATTGCACCGTGTAGGATCTGTATTGCGCAATATTTTTTAGTCTGTGCGTCGCCTTGACGAGGATCGGACCATTCTCGTGGTTTATTTTTGCCTTTTCATATACCAGTTTTTCGACCAGCGACGTATTTAATTTTTATTTTTAGCCACAAGTAGCAACACTATAGATGCAGCCAAATCTTGGTCTGACATCTTGTTCACGGAACAGTTCCATTTGCTCGTGCTCATGCGAAAAAATTTACACATATGAGTCGTCAATGATTGCGTCAAAATAAAAATTGATCGTTTGAGTGAGAATGCCGATTCAATCATAATGCGCAATAAAAATATTGTGCAAACTTATTGTAGGTGTAGGGCCCGCCTTAAAGTCATCTTCAGTGGGTCTATGATGACTTAATGACATTACATGATAAGTCTGGATGCTTTGGAGTCGTCAGTGGGTCTATGATATGTTACCGACTTACTATATTCGCTAGCGACTTTGTTATGAATGCCAAATGTTAATCGATTAAATTAAAAAAATGTGTAATTTGACGTAGCTGGCTAAGTTGTTCATAAAAGATTAACGAAGCAGTATTCCGCTTAGTCACCATTTGGATGGGTGACCGCCAGTGGCAATTTCAACTGAGCGCTTCCGTGTTTCGAAGAGCACGTTAAGCAGTCCGTCCCGGTTTTTCAAAGTAGTAAGTCCACTGACTCATTCGAATTTACTTACTTTATTGGATAATGCTTGTCAGTTTACCGGACTCGCTGGCGACTATAGTAAGACTCAGATGAATAGATTACTTAGCACTTTTTTTTAACTTAACGCCCCGTCTTTGAACTCTTTATTTACAACTTAGTCACAAATTACATTAAGTATTTTCAGTTTTAAATTGTCCCGCTAATTGTAGGTATTTAAAACTCTTTGACTGCTATATTTTTTTTATTTATACAGATTTAACAAAGGAATAGTGGATCTTTCACTAGTAATCTATGCACTTGTGTGTTTGTTATTTTGTCGACCGATATGGCGCGGCGTGCGATGCTCTGCTCCGAGCTCCGAGGTTGCGGGTTCGATTCCCGCTTTGGGACAAATGATTGTACGATCTGCAAATATTTGTTCCGGGTGTTTCGGGTTCTTTTGTACCTATGTGTAATAAAAAAATATCCATCTATTTATGTATTTTAGTATATCAGTCATCTAGTAACTGAACACGAGCTCTGCTTAGTTTGGGGCTAGATGATGCTGTGTGTCCAGCATTTTTTATATTGTTATTGGTGATTTTAATGTATTTATAAATGACAGGGACATCATATTAAGCTGGTGCTAAGAGTTTCTTAATATTTGAACATAAATACTTCAGCAGTCTTAAACATAATCCTGACCCACACTAGGATCCCTCGTCGTGGGTACAACTTGTACCGTGGTACAGTCAGAAGCAATAAGATATTACGATTTGTATACATCTTATTGCTGTTGACTATACTAGTAGCACTCAGACCTTAAACAAATATTTGCAGATTATGCAAATATTGGATAATTAGAGCATCTTTACACTATCAAACATTTTACTTGCCAAATAGTTTAAAAACGCTCAATAGCTTCCAAGGATTACGTTGTTGAAAAGAGAAGGATAATAATAGTTCCTTCAAATTTGCTTTGTATAAAGTTAATTTTGTGAATCTACGAAAACTTATAGCAATGAATTAGTCAATTATTATGATAATTATTTTTTATTTCGTTTGTTGTGGAATACTGCTCGTAAAATCATCCACGAATTGGGTCCGTAGATTAGATTGGGTATCACTCTTGCTCGAGTCGGCCAGTGGCCCAATCTGTGGGTCCATTAGTAAAAACAATTTCCTATGACTATGTTATCTTGAAATGTTACCTTTTAAACTGACGGGATAATAAAAGCAGTGGTTATGTACTTAGGATATGTATTTGTAAATAATGTACAATTTAATTATGTGATTTAGAAAGCTTGTAAGTTAATTAATTAATCAATCACAAAGATTGTTAGTATTTTTGTTAAAAACAAGACGTAATGACGTATGTTGCGTTATTTAAATTTGCAATCAATTTGTTGGTATGTTTAGTTATTTCTTTGCATTGTAGAAAATCGTTGGACCGTTTTTCAACTATCATTATTATTGTACTATGTTACAGCAGACACACCTTAATGCAGATAATAATAATGTAATTATAAAACTGGTGAACCATATCAATGGTTTTAGATGCTATAGTGTTAGTTACGTACGACATGTACAAAAACATTAACTTATTTTTGGCAATAGAAATAGTTCCTAGGGATCGGGAGAATAAATGAAAATTTTCAAATAAAAAAATTCTTACATTTATTTGTGTTGGTACATAATTCATTACAAACACTGGAATTGCAATAATCTACATACATTACTTACAAACATTCAGACCTGGTTTGAACATTAGCAGACGGACATTGGGTGTAACGATTGAACGCAACGAAGTTAAGTATTAGCGCGAGCCCAGACTCTACTGAAACCCGTTTTTAATTTCACAACATCGTAGAAATCAGCTTCTATTTCCTGGAACAAACAAACAAAACAAGTTCAGCCATGAACTCTTAGAGCGCAAATTAAGGCCTAAACTAAATTGTCAAAAAATTGTATACCATGACATGATTGTCTAATTGATATCATGGTACAAATTTGACAATTTATGGTAGGGGGGCAGGTGCTTGCAGCAAACTTGCTTGATTGATTAGGTCTTAATCCACCACGCGGACCCAATGCGGATTAGTGGATGGCACATGTTTTTCAAATTTTTAGTTCTTGGACATGCCGGTTTCCTCACGATGTTTTCCTTCACCATATGAGGGCAAGGGCATTGCTTGCGCACATGCATTTTTCGAACAGAAATATCCATTGGTACACGACCGGGTTTGGCCACGACCTTAGGATCGGAAGGCGGGGTCACTACCACTAGACAACCGGTGCTCTCTACTACTTAGTAAGTAGTACTTACTTTGCCTTCTTGGGCGAGCGGCCGTGGTCTCGACTGTCTTCTCGTGACCGCTTGTTGGAGTGCTTCTTGTCGTCGCTGCGGGAGGAGCGGTCGCGCTCGCTGTGCGACGACTTGTGGTGCTTGTCGCGGTTCTTTGATGGACTAAAATATTATAAAGTAAGTTAGTATGAGTCAGTGGCCCACTCTGGTGACAGTTTCTAGGCCGCCCGAAGGCCTCTGTCATGACCGAACAACTTTGAAAAAGCCGTGACCGACTATTTAAGTACTCTTACTCTTATTCTACACTTTAGTCTGGTAGTGATTTGGATTAGTCAAGCTATCTATAGATAGTTTGTAAAGGTCTTCGAGATGGTTAAAAAAAAATTACCTGCTACTGCTTTTCGACGGGCTCTTATGACTCGAACTCTTGTGATTAGAGCTAGAGCTTTTATGGTTAGAACTAGATCCCTTATGGTTCGAACTAGAGCTCTTATGATTTGAGCTGGAGCTTTTATGGTTCGACGAGCTCTTGTGGTTCGAACTGCTCTTGTTGTGACTTGAGCTCTTTTTCTTGCTACGCCCTTCGTCGGAGTCGTAATTTCTTCGGCCGCGGTCGTGTTTGCGTTTTCTGTCGTAGTCTGTAGGGTCACCGTTGTTTTTATCTTCTTCTGCCGCTTCTCTTTCGAGGTCCGACCAATCCTTGCCAGACTCTTCGTCCTCTGTAAGTTAAATTAAGTGGAAGTTATTTATAATTGATAGATTCAGGCGTTACTTCGCGGAAATCCATTACAAAATAAAAACCTGAGTGAAGGGATGAAACACGTGTCGATATTTTTCTTTTGAGGTTAACTTTGACGACCGATGTGGCGCAGTAGGCGCAGGCCCGCCTGCGACGCAGAGGTTGCGGGTTCGATTCCCGCCTCGGGACAAATGTTTGTACGATCTACAAATATCTATCTATGTATTGTATTGTATTAAGTATATAACAGTCATAATACAGCTCTGTTTAACAGCAGCTTACCTTGGGGCTAGATGATGCTGTGTGGATTGTCCAGCATTATTTATTTTATTTTATAATTAACTGTGTGACCTCTTTAGTTAAAAGGTTAAGCGGAGTAGTACTAGAGATTTTTCGTCTGTTTTTTTATCTTGGAAGTTATTTATTAAACATACAATGTATTTACAATGCCAGTCGCTAAAACGGTGAAGGAATAGTGAGTAGACCAGTTAGTATTCTATCAGCGGTGACGGGTTTACAACCTTTCACAATGGAATATTAACTACATACTATGCAACACGTGGGCATGTGCCAAATGGATCGAATGTAAAAAGTGTCTATCATCATCTATCTGCACCAAAATATCAGTTTACCTGCACTGTCTCCAGATTCTCCGGATTCGTCCGAGGCTTCGGAGTCGTACTCGGAACCGTCGTCGGATTCTTCCTCCGATTCCACGTCTGTGGGCTCGTACGCGTCGTCTTCTTCCTCAGAATCCTCATCCTGACAAAATGTATAGTGAGTTTTTTGAAAATGCCGGGACCGACTGCTTAACGTGCCCTCCGTAGCACGTAAAGTAATTTTTGTTGCCACTCTACACAGTATTGGATTTATATATATTTGTGATAGGCTGCCGTAACCGCTTACCATCTTGTAGGCCGTACGCTTGGTTGCCACTTCAGTTGTTAAAAAAAATTAAAAAAACTTGTATAAATAGATAACTTACCGCTGCAGCGTTCTCTGCATCAGACTCTGGATCCAGGAAGGACCAGCCGCCGCTCTCGAAGAACCCTTCGATGTCGTCCGTGATAGTCTTCATCACCTTCGTCCAGTTCAGTGACTGGATACCTTCCGCGTACCGGATGTCACACGAACTGCAAATATAACCTCAATTACTAACAACCCCACAATTGACTTATAATGACATTTAGTGATAAGTTACCTAGTTTTAATTCCTTTTAGTTTCAAGTTCTATTTTGTTCCTTGTTCTTTTTAATAATAGGCATGATGACTGATTTTGAAAAACTGTTATATTGTATTCAGAAGTATCGACTTTAGGCAAAAAATATTTATTGGTTACTGTCATCATGCCTATTGCAATATGTATGTACGCTTAGATCTTTTAAACTATACAACGGATTTTAATGCGGTTTTCAATAGATAGAGTGATTCAAAAGGAATGTTTATTACAAACTTCATAACCCGTGCGAAACCGAGGCGCTAATAACACAAAATGTACTCACTTAAGCCACTCCTTAACATGATCCAGCATGTTCATCGGCACAGCATTCACCATAGCCACTTTCTTTGCGTAGTCCTTGAACACGAACACCATGTCGAAGTTCTTGAGGTGGAACTGCACTCTCTCGAAGTGTACCAGCTCGACGTCTTCGAGCGCTATCACGAAGGGCGGCCACTCGGTCAGGTTGACCAGCGCTCCGGAGGTGGGCTGGAGGAGGACGGTGGAACGGAACGGCGCGCCGGGGAAGCCTAGCTCTCTGTGGGAAGTGAGTTTTAGATATATTAGGGTAATTTGTTGTTAAAAAATAAAATATGTGTTATGTACATATTTTGTTTTTTACGTTATATGTATTACAAAATATACAAAATACATATGAAACAGTTGAGCCATCTAAAAACCGTTACAAACGACCTATAGATAGCATAACTGATCCAAATCACTACCAGACGGAAGCGTTCCCAACATTCTTCCGTCTGGTAGTGATTTGGATCTATTAGGGTTACATCTTATTTTTATACTATATAAATCTTATTTATAAATATGAATTGCTGTGAGTTAGTCTCGCTAAAACTCGAGAACAGCTGGACAGATTTACCTAATTTTGGTATTGAAACGTTTGTAGGAGTCCAGGGAAGGTTTAAACGATGAGAAATTATGGAAAAATTGCGGATAAAAACCGCGCCGGGTCAGCTAGTCTTCTTATATATAAAAATGAATTGCTGTGCGTTAAGTCTCGCTAAAACTCGAGAACGTCTGATTTGGCTAATTTTGGTCTTGAAACATGTGTAGAAATCCAGGGATGGTTTAAACGGTGAGAAAATAGGTGTGATGGTAGCCCTTCCCCGGACGAGCTCTATCACAAAGAACTCTACTACTCTTATATGTTTTCGAGTTTTAGCGAGACTTAACGCACAGCAATTCACGGCAATTCATTATTATATATAAGATCATGGTAATGTCACATTAAAGTCCCACCAACCTGAAAGGCGTATCGAACTCCACCTCCTGCTTGGTCATGTTCTCGACCCTCTCGCAGAAGCTCTTGAAGGCGACCTTCAGCTTGTGCCGCAGCTCGCGCTCGCTCTGCTCCGCCGCGAGGTCGTCGCGGTCGTGCATGTGTTGGTGCTTGCCGAGGTCGGTCGTTATCTCACCCACCTCCGTGTAGAACTGCACGTCCACATGCTTCTTCTTACCTGGTTCAAAGTAACTTCCTATGACTCTTGATCTATATTATTCACTAAATTTAATATGATATTTATTTACTAGTTATATGTTATACACGGAAAGTTCAGGACGCATTTCATGAATGAAGTTTTTCATTCATGAAAGGCGTCCTAAAAAAAGTAGTAGAACAAACGTTGTTTGCCAAGACATTTATAAAACCCTCCATTCAGGATTGTATAGACATTATGTAACACCATGTACATATAATTAAATAAATAAATATAACTATTTATTTATTTATTATTTGGTTGAGTATTAAAACATAGATGACAGGGAATGGGACATACTACTTTTTGTACTTGTTTTTGGGAAAAGGGTACGGTTCCGGAGTTGCACGCAAACGAAGTCGCGGGCAGCAGCTGTTCATAAAAACTGTCATCTTAATTTCATCGGAAACAATACCCTTCGAACCGGAACACCGCAATGCGAGCATTACTGCATGACGGCACAAATAGATATGGCGGTAGTTCTTCCGAAACCAACTAAAACTTACTTACACAATGATCAACATTAAACCGAACTTACCAAACATTATAGCGTGTTTCAAATGAAAATGTAGCAATATAATCATTTCTCCATCGCAGGGTTGGAAGAAGGCATTCTTGATGTTATTATACAGTATATCAACTTTGTCGCCCCTCACTGAAGTAAATCTAAATCCGTTTGTGTGCGCTTCCAAAGAGCCGCTCATTCGCTTAGTAACTATATTAGGTCTAATGTACAGATCTTTTAGTTTTGGGTTTCCTTTACTCTGCGACATTATTAGTGTGTCTTGTTTTACTAAATCCTCCTTTTCTCTTTCTTCTGCCTCTCTTGTTTTAAACTTTTTCTGGACCTCCTTTATAAGTCTGAAGCCGGTGTTGAGGTTGGATGATGGAGGGGAGATTTCACCTGGCTCTTTCGTGTTTGTACTTCGATATGTCCTGAACGAAAACATAAATAACATGCTTTAATTTTATTATTAAGAGCCCTATCCTTGACAATCCTTGAATTTTCTTGTAGCCCGTGAAGTTTCGAACACTATTGTGGCTCGTGTGTTGAAGATATTTTAACGAAAATAAAAACAAGTAAAAGCTTTATCCCTTAAAATTTAAGCCAACAGAGCAAATATTAATTAACTCAATACATAACTGATTAAAAAAATAATTAGTAACGCACGTTTCGTAAAATGAGCAATTCCAGTCAACTTTCGATCATTTTTTCTATGAAATAACAAAGTCTAACATATTTCCAAAAATGCAATAATAATAATCACAGTTTTAAAATTTAAGTGAATAGAGAAAAATACAACATGTTAGTTCAATATTTTTGAAAAAAGACGGTCTAAAAAACGCGTACTTTTCCCAATTTTACGCTTGTTATTTCTGCTAAAGTAAGGAGTTTACAATAAAAATACAGCTACTTAATTAAAGTTTAAGTTTTTATTAAATAAATACAACGAAGAAAATAGTCTAATAGCATTGACTTTTTTTAATACGAATTTTTTAAAATCACACCTTAGCGCACTTATAATCATATCGATCGAAGCAGCGACTCTCAAACCGCGCTGAGCGCTTATGGAGGGAGGACGTATCGCTCCTCGTCGCGCGCGCTATTACTTCTACTATATAAAGATACATTAACGCGAACTTCATGAATTATATCGCTAAATCTTGGAAAGGCCTCTTAAGTCCTATCCAAAAATTATTTCGTCTCAAGCAGGATTTGAACCCCCGCAACCACCGCTTTATACGCGGGTGCTCTACCAATTGAGCTATCGAGACTGTATATCGCGTCCAAACTTCACCTTTAGTAATATTAGTAAGATATTGGTGTCAATTCAGTAACATTTTCTAAACTTAGCTAGGTAACTAAAATTATCGCGGTCCTTTGTATTTCAATTTATTAGAAAAGGACGGCAACAATATTAGATAGTTTAGTTTTTAGTTTTTACAACAGAATCGACACACACGGTTTAAAGGGCACTGTAGCAAGTGAAATTACTGGGCGAAAGAGACTTAACAGCAATGTCTCGGGGTGATAGGATAAGCACAGTGCAGTGCCACACAAACACTTAAAAATTTTAAGCTTTGGGTAACACTGCATCTGTTATAGTCAGGCGTGGTGCTTAACATCAGGTGGGCGTCTTGATTGTCTTGTCACTTGCTGACATAAAAAAAAACGCACCATTCGGAAACCTCTTTCACACACACAATATCAATCTCAGTCGTTATTTAATAACAATAAAACAAAGATATAAAAAAGAAATAAATGCAACAGTAGATAATTAACGAATTTAACTAATTCTAACACTATCAATCATTCTCTACACACTTTCGGCCATCGGTCAGCAAACAGATCACACGATGTTGTTGATGCCAGGAGCGCATTTAGCAATTTTAAAGTCCGAATATAAATAATATTAATAAAAAATACTCACACTTCTTTAACAAAGGTAGCGTCAGGCTGCGTATAGCTACCTCCCTCGTTCCGGCCCATGGTCGCTCCGGGGTGGAAGAAGTTTATCCTGAGGTACGTGTAGTCGCCCTCCACCGACTGAGAGATGTTCTTTATCGTTGAGATGTGGAATGGTACGGGCACGCCGAATATCGGCAGGATTACTGTCTCGTACTTACGATCTGGAAATATAAGGATAATAGTAATTTCACGGGATATTAAAATAGAAGTCATCGTATCAGCCAATAGCCGTCCACTGCTAAACAAAGGCCTCCTCTAAAGGGCCTGCCCACTGTCACCTTGGTTTTTCTGCGGATCTCGTCGTTACGAATTGGATCACGTTAAAAATGTCACAGTCACGACATTATTCACGACGCACATGGGATGGTACAATTAATCATGGAAAATTTATAATGTTTCAAATAAAATTTGATTTATAAAATACTACATTCGTCTTAGTGCTACAGGATTAAATAAATACTTACAAGATCTGTATCTATTTTGGTCTGGGTGTTGTGTGACTGTTTAATGTTTATTTATTTCTACTTTTCCTCTATTTTGTCTGATCTAAAGTACTTACCAACATACAATTTGAGCTCCTTGACCTCATTCTCTCTAGGCATTTGACTGACGCTCTTATAAGAGACAGTACTTTTCCGTAGCTTCTCAGTATCTTTCCCGCCCGACTGTTTCGCCAGGCGTTCCTTCGCCTTCTCGTTGAGAGTTATAGCAAGTTCACGTTGATGCTCTTTGCGTTTCTCCTCCGATGAATGTTCCGTTCGAAGCTTGGATTCGATGACGGCGGTCCTTTTACCTCTGCCTGGAAATTGGACTTAGAATTTTGAACATGTATGGTGTTGGAAAAGTTTATGATTATAAAATGTGTTTAGTTTTGTGTTAAAATGTTTCGTTTGAAAAAAAAATATGTTAGAAGATTAACTGAGTAGTCAAAAAAGTTTTTTTTTTTAAATTAAATGCTTCCTAGATATTATTATAGACAAGTGCAAAATTATTAAAAAAAATTGTTTCGCCAAAACTTGCTGTTAGTGTGTAAAATTATAAAAAACTCACCGCCATTTTCTGTTCATCCGCGATTTCATGTAAGTAAATAGTTTAGTTTAGAAACACGTCATAAAATGTTAATTAAAAAAAATCATGCATTATTCACTATAATAAAAAAGACTGCATTCAAATTGGCGCCAACTTATTCTATTGATATTCATCATCATTTTCCTGCCCTTTTTTCCCACGTTATGTGGGGTCGGCACAACATGTTCCTTTCTTCCATTCCTCTCTATCACCCGTCATCTCAGTACTCACTCCTTTCTTACTCATGTCATCTTTCACACAATCCATCCATCTTTTCTTTGGCCTACCTCTACCTATATATCCATCCACATTCATATCTAACATTCTTCTTGTCAGATGACATTCATCCCTCCTCATAACATGCCCATACCACGCTAACCTATTACTCCTCATTTTCTCAGTCACTGGTGCCACTTTCAGACTTCCTCTAATGTATTCATTCCTTATTTTATCCATTATCATTTCTTATTCTAACTTATTCTATTGATATTATCAATGATAATTTACTGTAATAGTAACACAAAACATAAATGTCGCCATAAACAATCTATATTTACAAGATGTCTTAAACCAAAGCTGCGTCATAGAAATTTACATTTTTATAAAGTTTGCTTTCAACTCACCGAGTATTTCAGTCTTGTTTTCCTTTTCCTCTTCTTCTTCTTCGTCGTCGTCTTTCAAGAAGATGCCTATGTTTTTAATCTTCTTCTTGGACTGCGTGAGGAGGGATGCGGGTACTTCCTCATTCACTAATACTGTATCGCCAACGTACAGGGCGTAGGTCTGAAATAATTTAAAAGATTCACATTCAATCATCATCAGTGGTCTATAACAAAAAGACTAGCGGCCTATCCCGGTTTCGCACGGGTGTATAAAAAATATAGCCTATGTTACTCAGGGATATTGTAGCATTCTAATGGTGAAAGAGTTTTTGTAATTGGACAAGTACCTACTTTTTGAGTGTACACTTTTTGATTACATAATCTTAACAAACAAAAATACATAATCTTTCCTCTTTATAATATTAGTATAGATGATAAGTAGAGCAGAGTAGAGATTTACAAAGTCATTAGGCACCTACATTCGTGACTAGTAAGTAAGGCCTATAGGCAAATTTCTACAGATAAATTGTGTTAATATGACTAAGGGTGAAGGAAACGCAGCATGTTTATGTTTTAGTGACAGTGAATAGAGGGTCTAGTATTGCGGACAAAAGCATATCGTAACAATTTATGTGGTTCAGCTGATGTCCGTGAATGCTTTTAACTTAGTTGCCACCGACTATGTTGGTTGTTTTAGAAAAATGGCGGTTTTTCGTGATGTAATGTAAAAATGTCTAGCGCATTTGCATTAGTAGTTTTTTTCTACTTTTTCTAAAATAATGCACAATCAAAACTCACCGCTTCCTTTTTCGGCTTTGCCGTAGATGGGTAAAAAACATGAAAAGGCAATGATTATTTCTAAAAGTGGATGCTAAAGCTTCAACTATTATAGCGGTTGCCAAAAATATCCAGGAGCGCTAGGTCAAAGTCAAAATCTCTTTAAACAATCATATCACAAGGATAATTTTGAAAAGTTTAGGTTTTGTTGAAAGCTGAGTAATTTAATACAACCGTTTAGATTAAAGCACATACTACTAATTTCACAGTTTGGGAACTTGTATGCATTTAAGAACACCAATAGTTTCGATAATCGTAGGTGTCGATTCTGTGTAGCAATTTCTAAACTTAGTTAACCAAAATTACCGGTTATTTTTAGGTATTTCAATTCATTAGAAAAGGTTGACAACAATTTCAGTTAGTGTAGTTTAGAAAATGTTACAAAAGCAACAGTGTAAGTATGCATTTCAATGCAATTGGCCTACGAAATTACCTCTCCCTATAATCTTTCATCTAATTGGTTGCTTATTTTGTGATATATTTCAGGGATGATATGACAATGCACACACAGAACTAATGAAGATAATGACACAGGTCCTAAATCTTAAAAATAATCTCACCTTGCCTTCCTTCTCAGTAGCAGCACTATTAGTAAGATTGGCTAAGCCAACATTTATGTTGAAAACCATACCCTTCTTTGCCACTACTGATGTTTTGGGTCCTATTAAAATGGAACTTTCACGAAACTCTATTCCCATTACAAACCTGCAAAGAAATATATAAATAAATATGTACCAAACTTAAATTACTAATTACTACTTAAAACTTTTTGTAAATAAATTATTTACTTTAATAAAAATACATACCCAAATGATTTAGTAAGATTATCTACCAAATTAGGCTTTTCCTTCTTTGCTAGTTCCAAGCCCGCCTCATAGACCGCTGATAGTTTAACACCTGCCACGAGAGCCTTCATAATCTCCTCTTCAATATTCAACAAGAAGTTATAGTTACTCTGTATCTCATCTGTGGGATTGACCAGCAATGTTCTCACAATATTGGAGCAGTACGACTTGTATCTAGCACCCAGTGAACACACAATAGCACCAAAGTGCAAGTGATTTTTATCAGATACAGCACTGAATTTGAGACTATAGTTGCCACCGGATTGGATGATAGGAGGGTAGCACATGTCTACTTGACTTGTGTCTACTCCGGTAACATATTTCTTGTCTGATATTGCTGCTTCCACTCCTTCTGCCAGTTTTGAGTGTTTTACTTTCTGTGAATGAAAGATTGTACCAATTTATATGCTACTATTTTGTATCATACAAAACGGATTGCACTATTTTTTTTAATTACATTTTTGAATTGATGTGATAACTTTTTTTTGTAAAGATTCCATAAATAGCAATAGTATGCAAACAAAAGTAAGAGTAAAGTAAAATTAAATGTGAGGATGACAAGCGATTTCATTGAGAGAATTTATTTATTGCATAAATGTGATGCAATGTAAGCACTGGTGGACTAGTTGTAGTGGCCACGCTTTTTGTTTCTAAAGTCGTGGTTTGGAAACTTTGCATGCACCAGTGGATTCGCATTACCTCTCAAATTGTAAAGATAATCATTGTAAGGGAACCAGCAAGTCTAAGAACTACAAATTCGTAACATCTACCAATCCACATTGAGTCAGCATGGTGGATTAAGTTTGTATGCATCACTGCAAACTCTGGTAAGAGTTAATAGGTTGCCTAAAGGCCTTTATCATGGCCTAAAGATCTAATCACTCTCAGTCGAGAGTAGGCCAGTGTCCCAGCAGTGGGGACATTATAAGGCTGTCATAAAGATGCATTATACCTTACCTTATCAGAGTCTATAATTTCCATGATTTGATCTTTTAGGTATTTCGTGAAAACATCCACTGTGACCAAACATGCTTTTTTCACTGTAATAATTTCAGAATCTTCCTTTGGCGCCATTAGTACTGCTACAGTTGAACTAATATCAACATTTTCATATTTTTCACCTTTCAAAACATTCTTCCAGCTTTCACAAAATTCACCGGGATAATTATCTTTTACAAATACACCTAATGTTTTTCCTGATTTAGATTTTTTTATCTCTGCTATTAGTTTATTGAAATTTTCTTTATCTTTATCAGTCTGAAACACAAAATAAAAAAAAATACATTATGAATATAAGTGATGTTGTGTCTTATAGGTTACATAATGTTAGCTTGCCTGTATGAGGTATTTTGCCTATAAAGCAAGTAATTTTCAATGCTTGCTGAATTGATAAACAGTAGATGCTAGTTTCAAAAACATACTGAATCCTTTCTTCTTATTATTATTGAATAAATTGAATCACTCTACCCATTGAAAGAAAATTACATTAAATAAAATCCATCCCTATTTTAATTAAAAGATCTAAGCATAGATACCATACAGAGAGACAGACAGCAGGAAGTACTAGGTTTTTTACTAAATAAAGATGAGTTACCCGGTCTCGGACAAGAAGTTTTACAGGGGGCAGCTCTGATTCCTCTTTGCCATTCTCAATTTGTCTTAAGAATTCAATCTTCTTTTTACTAGCTAGAAAACACATGCTTGTCTCAGTAAGTACTGTGATAGTGTCTGGCAACTCATACCCAAATAGCCATGTCTGAAATGAGAAAAATACTTTTAGATATATGAATTGAATGTAAAACTTATGATTATTTATTGTAATATCATCGACATGGATCGCATGAGACAGAAAATAGGTAGGTACTTGATTGGATGGTTAGTTAATAAGAATGCAAGTAAATTGTGGGAGATTACTTTGTTACTTGCTTCATCATAACTTAGTTTTAATAAATTCGACAGGATATCGGTCTCTATACACTAAAATAGGCCCTGCTGGTCATCTCTAGCTCATATTATATCACATGGGAAAAAAACAAACACGCAAACCTGTAGCGCCGTAGACTTGCTGTAAAGAGTATCCTCGTCCACTCCAACGCAAGAAACCAGGCAATCAACCTTTGCCAGTGCATCTTCACTCTTCGAATCGGCTGCTGCGGCCTGTGAAACACGGTGATTCGTAACAAATCATACCCAAATCATCATACCAGCACACGGATATCTAAACCAACCTTCCATGCCGCGTAGAGTCTTTTGATACGTCGATAAAACGTGTCTTTATCGAGCGTTAAATTAGCCATGGCGATTTACTTTATAAAACACCAATAAAACAATTTTTCTGGGTTATTACGCCGCGAAAATAAACAAATATTACTCGCACCTCCACAACTTTACATTACGGCTTTTGACAGCAAACAAATCACAAATGGCCGATCGATGGATGGCGGGCCGGGCGGGCATCCTCCGTCGCTAGCCATGTTGTCTTGTCTATGGAATTTGTTCGGATATTTCACATTCATACTACACCAAGTCGTTAGGGCATATTCTTTCCATCACTGTCCAATCATCCGCAAAAACCTGTATCTGAGGATGCATGGTGATCTCAGACTAATTCTAATTTGTCTGAGAGTGCAACACAATGCAAAACAACATGGCGGGTTAAACGTAGTAATAATATCTATCCTGTGCTACTGGGTTAGTACTGTAAAAGTCAAGATGCGTCACGCACTATTTATTATTTATTGGCTAGTAGCTGTCATGGCGGACCTTTATTGTTCCCGTTTTAGGGACTACACTATCATTTATCTCGGATCATAGATCTATGAGTCAATGATATTGGATAATGTATTAGAGGACTATGATTCATTTTCTCCTTGATCATAGATTTTTGACATTTGCTGAGAGATTGGATCCAATGGTCATAGAAACAGGTGTTGAAAATTATTTTTAATTTTTTTCTACTAGGTATTTAAAAGCAAATATAATAAAAGAGTTTTCAATTTCGTGTTCGTTATTATGTTTCAAATAATGGAATGTAGTTTTTTTTCTAATACTTGCATAACCTTGCTGAAAAAACAAAAACAAGCCATACTAAAAATTACGAAGTCTTTTGGCAAATCGAATTCTCTGAGATCTGGTAACCCTGACGTCAATACCTGACACCTGTCACTGTCATCTATCAATCTGTTGAGTCGACAAGTTCTCCATTGCAACCACTTAGGACGTAAAATAGGATCAAACAACTTTGATAGTGTAATACACAGTTAAGACTCAAATAGTCAATTATCTTGGATCAATTACATGATCATTTAAAAGATCCAAGATATATGATAGTGTAATATGCCCCTTATGAAACTCAACACAATAAACATTTTTCTTTTAGAACTTTGTTTGTCTTCATAAAAATAAAATTGTATGATAATGTTACTTTTATAATATTTTCCAATTTTTCTATGGTGTTACAAAGACCTAGGCCACTCAGAAATTATTTACGTTGCCATGCGACAATCAAACTCATATCTACTTGACACTGACTTGAGGAACTGTACTTGAGGAAAAAAAAAAACTACGTCATAAAACGTCAACAAACAGCAGTGTATACTAAATACACTTGATTTTACCTAATTTATTATTTTAATCAGGTGTAATAATGCAAAAACTGAGAGCAGATGAAATAATTCATATCTCAGAAAGTGTGCTAAAAACACTATCTCATAATCGCATCACTACTCCCGTAGAATTTCTTCAAGGCGATATCGGCAAGTTGGCAACGATTACAAAATTAAATTTACAACAAATTCTAGCTATTAGAAATGAAATATTTGCGAAATATTCAGCTCCAGTTATAGGTGGGCCCGTGTTACTAGAAAGAAGTTTCATAAAATCTAGATTTTTGAGCTCAGGCATAGAAAGGCAAGTACCTACCTATCTAACTTAATTATCATAAATTTTACCGCCAAATTATCATACCTTTCTTCCCTAACCAACTTATTAAAACCTTCTTCCTAGGCTTTGAGCATAAATAAACAACAAATTCTCAATGTCTTAGTTCCTAGGGTAGATAGAGTGACCACCAAATACAGAAGAAAACTCTCTATGCAGAATTGCAGAATACAGACACCACTTTTATCTGCAATCTCTGTAAAATGTAAAGAGCTAGGTACTTTAATTAATAGTAATTTTACTAAGAAATCTGATAAATTAAATGTTGCAGCTGACACCAGAGTTGGCCATTGGCTCTTAATAAAAAATTTTTCTTATACCACTAGAGTGGCAACCAAGCGTACGGCCCACTTGATGGTCAGAGGTTACCATAGCCTATGTACGCATGCAACATCATAGATATCACTTGCGTGTTACCACCCTGAGAAGTTAGATGGAAAGTTTCATATATAAATGTTTCAGACTTGATGCACTTATTGGTGGTGGCATACCAAAAGGCTACATCACAGAACTTTGTGGCCTTGCAGATTCTGGGAAAACACAGATATGTTTCCAGCTTGCTATCAATTGTGCAAAAACCAACAACAGTAATGTATTGTATATTGACTCTAAAGGGGATTTCTCAGCAGTACGGATACAAAAAATTCTTGATGCTTCAGGTTTTTCTCACAAAGTAAGATAATATGAAAGTTACTTAGGTACCAACCATGATTTTTTAATTATGAACTCTTAGTTATTCATGTTGCCCTGTTTCAGGAAATGGCAAGGATAATGTGCAAAATAAAAGTGATCCGAATATGGACAATGGATGAACTAATAGAACTAGTTCAAAATATTAAACAGAAAATAATTGAAATTGAAAACATTGCATTAATAATCATAGATTCATTGCCATGCTTAATGCTTCAATTTCTTGGTGATGAAAATAAAATAGGTGCCTACCATCAAGACCTTGAAAATGAATAAGTTCAAGGTCTCATAGTAAAAAAATAAATGTTTTCAGGTCTAAAACTATTGAATACCTTCGTAAACTATAGTAGATATTTGACTAAAGAGCTACAAATACCTCTAATTTGCGTCAATATACAAACAAGATGGGTAGACCAAGAGTCAATTGATTTGGAAGGTATGTAGGTAGCTGGTAATCTATGTTTTGTTAGATGGGCTACAAATAGATTAGTTTTGAATTATTAGCTTGTTTTAGATATTGGAGAACAGTCTTCACTCAGAAAAGAAACATACACTGAAAAAAGAAACCGCTGCTTAGGAAAATACTGGCAACACATCCCATACTTAGTTTTGCTGACAGAAAAATCTGAAAACAATCCAGTGGAAAGTAGTTCTCAAATAGTGTTAACAGTAATGCAGTCATATTGTAAGGAAATGCAAGCAACAAAATGTTCTCTAAGTCTCTGTATTTTAGGTGTAACATAAACTTGGATAAATATATTATTTTACTATTTACACACTTCATTTCTCTATCCTACAAACTTTATAAACAGTTTACTGATGTATTTGGGAACCAAACCTGCACCGCTCCAGGCTTTGCCCAATCTTTTTCTCTGTCAGCCAAATCTAGTTTTTTCATATTCTGTGGTATTTGTTCCGTTACGCAAGAGTGAAACAAAGAAAATTGTGATGCGGGCGAATGTCAGTCGTATTCCATTTTGTTATGTTATGTTTTATGCTGCCCCTCTATGCCATACTTGTTTACGCTAACCTAAACAGAATTGCTAAAAACTTAGAATCGGGATTACTTCTTCTTCTTCTTTTGTTTTATGGCCTCTGTGGCTAGTTTGCCAGTGTCAAGTGTATTAGTTTGATTGTCGCTTAACAACGTAAACAAACGAAATTTGGAAAGAAACGATGACTTTACTTTCAAAATTCTCCTGGAAAGTATTTGACTAAATTACCAACCAACATTACCCCTCCATTTCAATTACTAACACTTGTGCTAAGTAAACAAGTTAAATTGGATAAACTGCCACCAAATTTACGCAATAAAACTTAAAATAACACGAGAAAAATAATTAAAATGGGAAGACCCATGTCGTTTTGACAAGATAGCCAAAGACAATCGGGAGTACGTAGTATTAATATCGTTCTGACGTCTGTGTCATTGTTCTTGAGCCTATGGTTATTTGTCAAATTGCAGTGTTACCAACTTTGCCACTCGCCACTTCTGGCTAGTTTTGAAGGTTTAATGACTAACATTTTCTCTTTTTCGAACGAAAGGTTTTCGATTCAAAATTTAAAAAAAAAACAGTTCCGATTGCTTTGACAGATGGCGCTATCTGCCCTACTGCCATACTGGGAAAGGTTATCAAAACAAGAAAAAAGTTGGTAACTCCGATTTTGTTTCGTCTCGTGTCAAGCGGAAAGTTGTGGGTTCATGTCCTGCTTGAGGCAAAATAATTTAACTCCAGTACGACAAAATGTACTACGTAGTACGTACTATGAATTTGACACCAGCCAGAGGTATGACAGACAGTGACAGCAGGAGTAACCAATGTTGAATTCCCTACACATTCACCATAGCTCGCCAAACGTAGTGCTTACATTTTCTTGAGCTCGCCAGTTGAGCTACCGGCCATCTAAATAGACAGCTTTTTTTTTAATAACTTGAGACGAAAACAGCTCATTAAAATGATAACCATAAACCACTGTGCAACACTAGTTTGACAACCGATGTGGCACGGTGGGTGAAGGACCTTCACTAAAGGTCCACTTGCGACACAGGAGGTTGCTGGTTTGATTCCAACCTTGAAAAATAAAAAAAAGTTAAAAGAGCACTGGAGGTCTAGTGGTAGTAACCCTGCCTTCCGATCCTAAGGTCATGGGTTCGAAACCGGTCGTGCTCTCACCGTATCTCATACGGTGAAGGAAACATCGTAAGGAAACCGGCATGTCCAAGAACTAAAAATTCAAAAGACATGTGCATCCACCGATCTGCATTGGGTCCGTGTGGTGGATTAAAACCCAATCACTCACGCGAGTCCCAGCAGTCGGAACATTAGTAGGCTGTCATGATTTTACTGTGAACTTCATTCAATGTTGTGTTTCTCTACTTCTTTTAATAATTTATGTGCATAATTTATTATGTGACTTAGCTTCGCACAAATACAATTTAGCCTTGTTTGCAATGCGCCGGTTTTTTTTGAGACAGACAGGATTGATTAGCACAGTCAGCGCATAACCGTCGCTAAGCCAACTATCGTGAATATTCGTGAAGTTTAGTTTGTTTAGTTCGATGCGCAATGGAAAATTTTCAAACTAATATGTCTTTGGATAACTTCACGCCAATAATATTTATTTATTTATTACAGACTCTCTGGCTTGTTAAGAGTTGGCAACTGGCAACATGACATTTGCGTTGCGACTTGCCTTGCGTTGCGTTGCGACTTGCGTGCGATTTCTTCAATCAACCTGTCATTTTAGTGCACGCCTGACGGGCGATGCCTGTTTTCTGTGATGGCTCTTTTTATCTCTTTTGTAAATTCAACATTTTTATGATAATATGTGCTTAGTATCCTTCGTAGTGTAATTTTAAATAGTTTTATTTATATATCTTCTATCAAAATGGCTAATCAATCTCAGAAAATCACTTATAAGCTGGTGCTCACAGGAGGTAAGTGTCAATTTAGTACCTATTATATTACTTTACGTATAAATTCCTAGATAAAAATATAAATTCAGGGATTATTATGACTTCCTGAGGGTGTGACTAGTGAATTCTTATAATTTTTTACTTAATATCTCGTGCCACTTACTCAATTTTATTTCACGTGTCCAAGCATATTTACGTGTTATTGTAAGAACGTAATAACACGTGGGATTGTAACTCAAATACATATATTTCTATGAATATATCAACAGGACCATGCGGCGGTAAAACTACCGGGCAATCCCGGCTGAGTACATTCTTCGAAAATCTTGGATGGAAGGTGAGAATTATCCAATTTTAGCTCATATAAAAGTACCTACATAAGTAAGTGAATCTAAGCCATATAATGTTGGTAATTAAAAAAAATATACCTACTTATTAGACCTTTCTTTATAGTAGGTATAATTGTATTGTAGGCAATTTTCTAATGAATTTGTTTAAAAAATAAAACTATTTTTTGCTGATTTTTTTCTGAACTGTCAAATCAAAGTTTTATCATTAAATTTTTTCAATAAGATTAGAAAACCTTTTATTAGAATCTTAGAAACAGATTTTTATGAAGTCACCCAAAGCAATGTTTAACATAAACCCATCAAAATTATGGTTTTATAATAATTGAGGGTTTTTGTTTATGATGGTTTCTCCTTTTGGAGATCCGGTACGACATCGTTCCACATTGGATCTTTTTCCAGGTGTTCCGGGTGCCGGAAACGGCTAGCGTCCTTCTAAGGTACGATGTGAACAAAAATTGACACAGTACATGCAAGATAAAAGTGGTTTTTTGAATTTATACAATTTTTTAAAAAGTTCACAACTGTAATTTACCCATTCTGTGTAGAGAATTATTGTTCTCTACTGTCATTTGGCTACCATGATCACCACATAGACTATTTAATCAAAAAGTAGATAAAGATTACATTTTATTCAAAGAAAAGTTTACTGTCAGCTCTAAGGTGGTTCATCCATATAAGATAGAAATAAAGAAAATATGTCTATTCAATCTACCACAATTATGTGAACCTTAACTATAATAATATAAATAATTACAACTAAGCATTAAAAAATCATATAATAACTAAGTGAATTACTTAGCACTTAAAAAAATATCACTAAGTAAAGTAATTGGAGTCTTAAATTCTATTTATCTTTCTATGTTCAGCAGCTAAATTCTATTGTCAATACTAGAATATTAGAGGCCTTAGAGCGGCCTAGAAACTCTGTCACCAGAGTTGGCTACTGACTCATATGAACTTACTTACTTATTGTCAATATTTGATTACTTTGCCCAGGGACTATAGGTAGTGTAGATTTATATACCTACTAAATAGGTACCTAGGTACATATAATTATCAATACTTACTAAGATTTGTTTGTTAGTTAGTTTGTACCGAAACTACTGGATCTATTTGGCTGAAATTTAAATCATAGATAGATAATGAACAGAAATATGACTTAAGCTACTTTTTATCCCGGAAAAAGTAAGTAAATTTCACGCGAACGAAGTCGTGGGCAACAGCTAGTAATAAATACAGCAAGTACCAATAACATTAATGTAGCTGAATAAATATTTTTTATTATTTATGATATTGATTGAAGACATTTTTTGTTTTATAAAACAATGATACTTATTCAATGCTAGTCTAAATATCAGTACAAATTTAAAATTCTGCATTTACTTGTCATGTACTGTGAACATATTTATGTACCACATTTTGGCATTTTACATGCTTATAAAATAATGGGTATTTGTTTTGTTACATTTTGGGGATATTTAATTGTTTTGATGAGTTAGTTCATGTTTATCTTTTCTTTTACAGTGGAGGAGTCAAGTTTGCAGATCTCACACCAGAAGAAGGTATGTTATATTTTTACTAAATTACTGTATTTTTTATATATATTTTTGTAATATCCATTTAGATATGATCTCGTAATTGTCCTAAACGTATCGGGATACTTTGCACCGCTATATTCTGTTAAAGTTTGTTTATTACAACTTACGATTGCGACTTGGAAAATAAGAATGTTGTTTAATTATCTCTCTGATTTCATAGACAAGCTATTAGTTGTTATACTACCACTATACTATCCAAAAGTACTTAATAAAGGTAAATCGTTTTTAAGAAAAAAACCTCGTATGTCTGTCTACATACCTAGTAAGTATCTAATTCATTTGGTACCTACTTCAACAGATCGTTTTATGGAGTCTGTCACATCGATGTGCAACGGTAGGTAGGTATTTAATGAGTTAACGCCGATGACACTTCGAAACGCATATGCAACACCCGTCAATTTGCATTTGACTATGCATAGCCAAAGTTTCCCTAATTTTGGCTAGTTAGCTATCGTTTTATATTCGTTTATGTCTACATCACCAAATGGGCCGGGTTGTTGCATTTTATTAGAACGTTTTCACATTTCCTAAGAAGTTAATAATTTATTATTCGGGACAAATTACGTGTCATTGTTTCGTCGGACACCTAAACAGGAACACCCGTGCATCTATTGTTCAATTGAATGAAACTGAAATGAATAGAAGTGTAGGTACTCGTATTTTCACGGTAAATGTAACAAACTAAACAGTCAAATTCTGAGCAGTAGCCAATTATACGTAACTGGCAACAATTACATTTCCTGACGAGCCAATCGTTCGTTTCTTTTGTCAGGTTTTATCCCTATCAATGTTAAGGGTACGGAAATAAACATGTCCTTCAATCTTTCTTGTCAATACGGCCTTGCTAGTTGGATTGATTGTGTAATGTTATTGTACGCGATTGCTTCTGTTATCCAAAAACTAGCACTTACCGGGCTTTACAACAAAATGTATTTGTTACTTCCTGTCCGCAAAGGGCTATCTTTTAATTATATTAATGTTAAAGTTTAGATGGTTGTTTGTTTGTTGTTTATTTTCGTGATTGCCCTAGCATTTAGATGAAACTTGCAATAATAATAGCGTATAAACACTTACTCATAGCTATCGTAGTTTTATCGCGTATGAATTCATAGCGCGTATTTATGTTTCATTGACATCACAACTTGAGCATATTGAAAGAAAACAATTGACGAATAATATCCCAAATGGGCGCGACTGCATTGACGTCAGGAGCACGTGAGGTAGGTCGAAGTTCCACCTTGCCAAGATGTTAGACCAGATCACAGAACAGTAATTATCACATCTTGTCGTGCATTCGCTCAATGGCGAAGATGATTTTTCAACACTTGAAAATCACATTACATAAGTAATATATAGTCTCTATGAAGATATCAGTTTTTCGAACTATAAAACTGCCGAAACCCCGTTTTTTGAGTTCAAAATTGTTATCTACTTCAAAACATTGTACGGTTCATGCATAATCCTATTTGATACTGATAACCTTGTTATATTACCAGCTTCTGCACCCGGACAAAAGCAAGTAAACTATAATTAGGTTATCTATACCTATTTCTGCCGCCAAGCAGTAATACTCGCATTGCTGTGTTCCGGTTCGAAGGGTATGGTTTCCGGTGAAATTACAGGCACATGAGACTTACCATCTAATGTCTCAGGGTGGTAACACGCAAGTAATATCTATGATGTTGCATGCGTACATAGGCTACGGTAACCGCTGACCATCAAGTGAGCCGTACGCTTGGTTACCACTTTAGTAGTATAAAAAAAAAAAAAAAACTAGCTTATCCAGGTTCAAAACCAATTTGAATGAATCTTATATTACCTTTTGGATTCAATGTGTCATCTACATACATTGGTTACAGCGTGATCTAATAAAATAACAAATAACAATAAAAAATTTCAGGTTTATGAATTAGTAATGTTTCCAAGTACTATCTACACTCTTGTTTTTCTCCAAGTCAAGTACATACTGCATTAAAATGTTTCAAACAATAACATTCTAATTACACACGTCACGTCGTCAGTCAAGAAACACTTGCTCCAATTTGTTCGTACACCTTGTCATCTCAAAGTAATTTGTTACAGACTCTGCCAAATCGTAGTAATACAATGAAGTTCGTATCAAATAATATAAAAAAAAACATTATCATTATATTACGCAAGATATTAACCGTGATTTAATCGAGCTACTGAGTTTATTTCGGTGGTTTAGCGTCGGTCACGTGTAGGTACAGTTTATTTTTGTTTCCCAATCTTGCGTCTCGGCCGGGCTTTATTGTTATTACTGGCTCTTTTGTACGGCTGTGCGTCGAAAATAAAAGTCCTAGACTTTCTCTATGTATCTCTGCTTTATAAAACAATGACAATCCATTTAATCGAGTTAAAACTCGCAGATATGAGCTCTGTCTCAATTGTAAGTTTCACCTTGCGTAGTCACTGTAGAGAATCATCTTTATTGAATAAAGCATTTCCACCTTTATAATCTTATAAGGATGGAATTATGCTAGAGATAAAACTATCAGGGGCTTCAACATAGGTGATGTGTATCCACGTGTGTGACGTGTCGTAAATAGCACGTTCACGGTCACGAACGCGGCTCACTGGAAATTTTCACAACAAATGCTTGCATACAACCGTGTTTGTATATCACGTATATCACATACATGCATTCCCTGCTATGCTATCATCTGGATTTCTGTACTTCAATCGCACCGTAGCAGCTAAATGGTTTTGACAAAAAAAATAGGTATGTCCCTCCCTTTATTCGGTATGGTATACTAGAGATATACCACGGCAAAAGCTTGTGAAATTCATCAACATGAAGATTGAAAAAAATAAATTTCTGATATTGAAACTAGATTCTACGATTCTACTCACCAATCCACGTTGCGCTATCATGCCATTGCATATAATTGACCAATCAATGTGCTATCGGAAGATAAATGAGTTTGTAATAAATGTTAATGGAAAATTGTTTTGTCTGATAACACTCAAAATATTATTGTTATTGTTTACTTTGTATATCTGATTCTGATTAATTATTAATAATATGTAATCGTTATGCAACAAAGAAGGTTTCGTACTCTATCTTTAGTTACAAATGAACACGTGTTTTTCCTGAATGAATTACTGTTAGCCTTCAGTGCCCCCAGTGTTGCGACTTTTTTCAAAACTGGGGGCACTGAAGGCTCCCTCCCCCATATTCCTCCAGCATTTGCGATCCTAGGCAGTGGTTTGCCAAGCATCATCGTATTAATGAATAGGTATTTATAATATCGTATATTGAGGATGAATGTACCGAAACTCCTTAGTTTATGAAACCGCAATTCGATTGTTTTTCCAATGCTTTTAGCTTGGTTGTTTCAGCTCATTTTCATCGCTATAACAGCCCACGTTACCGTCCAACCGCACTCTTCCGATTCATTACTTCTTTTGGTATTCATACCTCCGTGATATACAAAGCATTTGAATCACTGAATAGTATTCTAATCATTTGTTAAGTTCAGAACTGATGTCGATTTACAGGCAAATGAATGCAACATTACGTTGAAATCATCTGGTGAATTGACCCAAACTTTATTACATTCATATATGTTCTGCATTCGTTGTTCCTTATCATTTGCCGCATACGATGTTAACATGAAAATGGTATTTGCATACCGACAAACTTATCATCTAAATCACATCACTATGTAGTTATGTACAGAAATATCTTCATGAAGATATTGTATGTATAGGACATACAATGCAATCAAAATTCACGTGTGCCTGTGTGATGTCTGTGTAAATATCACCTACTACAAACAAAACACTCGTCTCACTAGATCTTATCTAAAACTAATATCCGTTTTGCTTTCGACGTTTTCTTGTCAGTAGTAAAATCATAAAACGTACTTGAAAATAACTTTGACTCGATGTAATTGGAAAAAGCTTTGAAGTTAACGTTGTACATTATTAATATCACCCCGAAAGGTCAGGGCGGAGTGTCCTTGCAAGAAAACAATATAATATTTACTTATTAAAATGGAAAGCTAACGATCGGTCATAACAACTGTACCAACCGTAGCAGTTACTACAAAATGTATTTGTGGCAATGGCCTTGCTCCCGATGTTTTGCCTCAGCAGTCTAGTTGATAGGTTTTTATTAAAGCCTCCAAGAGTTGAAATTTCTCTTTCACAAAGGGGCACGTACATACGTACCCTTTTGTCTACTGAAGGGTAAACAACTGGCTGACCTGGCTCAGATTGTTTCTAGTAGAACAAAAATATCTTCTTGCTTGGCAAATTTGGCAAGAAACAGTTTTATTGCGCAACGGATTGTATAAATCTTACTTATTTCACTTGATTTATGTATTTTGGGAGACGAGTTTAATGTATTTTTCTCCCAACTGAGTTATTGTTTATGGTTTACCGATGTCCCTTGTCTTTATTAAGGTTGTTTGAAAGCCATTACAATAGTCGTATCTCGTATCTATCTATAATGTCTATCTTCGTTTTAATGTAGAAGCTAGTAACGCTTAAGAGGCGCTTAATGCTGATAAAATAGTTTTCGGTACTGTAGCAGATTTGCTGATAAGTGTTGCAGGCGATATGTGCCCAATGGAATGCAAGCGATGCACTGCGGCTGCTATGACTATGGCGCTAGCAAAGTCGGGCGATGGTGAGTTTCACTGTGTCGCCAACAGTTGTTCTGCTAAAATAACACCTCGTACTAAGCATCAAGTTGCATCAAGTCATCCATTATTGTACTGGAGTCATCATCATTAGGTGTTTGTTGCTACGTCGTTGCTAGTGATATACGATCGGGGTCTTATTTCATCTACTGGAGTACCTTGGTTGTTTCTATTGCTTCTTGAGCTTCAAAATGAAGCCGCTATCATCATTCAACCAACTATTATTAGCTGTAGTCTCAACATGGGTTCAAATTAGCAATCATGTTACTGAATCAAACACCTAAAGCAAAGATCTAGGTGCAAAGTTCGCAAAGACAACAATCATCTGCTCAATTGAAAAGCATTTAACACATCCGCGATTTTGAGATTATCTCGTGGCACTTGGAATATTTGGTTTGGTAATTTGCCAGTAGCCATATTTTACATACGCCTGTATTTCTATTTTTAAAAGACCGCTTTCGTTCTCTTTTGTGTCTGCTATTATAATTATTTTTGTTGAAATACTTACTAAAATAAATTATTCGTTCGTTCAAGCATATTTTATACCTAGTTGTGTTGTATCCGCTCCGCTGTCTGTCTACTGACGTGAAAGCAGAGGCATGTGTGATGTGATGACGTCTGAGGAGGCGCGATTTCAATGTCCATTGGTATACTCTGCCAAGCTTGAGAAAATAATTTATGATGAGTTCACTAAATAGCTCTCGTGATTTTAATTCGTCTATTTGTAAAGACATGAAAAAGTTCTTAAAATAGAAAAAATTAAGAAAGCAACTGCTCAATATTTCATCTACTCGATGAAATATAACAAAATTTGAAAGCAAAAGCTCCGTTGTATTTTATTGGAAGTTGGAACATTCACTCAGTTCTGACAAATTTAATGACTGTCGCTTTGTCAACCGCTTTAGATACGAGGCAGGCAGGTACAGCCCATCCACAACGGTACGGCGAGTCTTCCGACGAAGAATAATGTTAATTTGAACAGTACACGACATCATCAACAACGCACGCGATTCCAAAATATACTCTCTGTTAATTCCCCGTAATATATCTCTAACCTTTTAAGTCTGACGGTCACAAGTTCGGGAAATGTTTTAAAAATAAACATTTTGATCTAATCGGTTGTAAAGCGTTGGCATTGATGCAGCTAAGGCCAAGGATGGAACGGTCCCTCTTGTATATTCTAGTTTGCTCGTTAGCGTAGCGAGCGACAGTAAGTACGACCCCAAAAACCATCAAACGATAAAATAGAAACGAGAACCCGAAAATGGTTATAATAAGTATTGAACATACTACTAAATTAACCACATCCTTCTGGATGATCGATCGACGTCTTTCGAAAGTAATTAATTCATTAAGAGAATAAGACTGAAAGTTGAGCTGGTTGCCTAGTGATCATAAAATCGGTTCTTATGTCATTGATAACTCTCTCAGATTGTGATTGTGAGGCGTCTAGGAAAGCTGGGCCTCCTAAATCTTTGTGTCATGTTGTATAATCTCTGCGTGTTGACGTGACCCTCTTGGCTCCCGACCACGCGCTGATAGGAGGATAGTCCTACCAAACATGCGTCTGGCTTCAACTGGATTCTTGAGATAATGTATTGTAAACCATATAACTAGAAAACAAGAAGTTTTTAAAATAACAGTAGGAGCGGACTGGCTGAGTACAATATTTTTGTGAAGAAACAGAATTGAATATGTGAATCTTGATACAATGTCTGAAACTCCGTTGGCAGGGTTGATCTTGTCTGGAAAGCCCTAAATTTGTTTTTTCGTTATTTAAAGAATCAGCGAATAATCTAGCCGATTGTGAACAGTTTTTTGGTCGGGAATAGTCAGGATAGCATGTCTGTTCTGTCACAAGTACAGAGCAATTTACATATTATAGCAGTTACCTCTACGTCTCTTCACATTTGTTTTCATGACCTTGTCGCATACCCGTGACCTTTCGGTTTAATTATTCAGTAACCCTAATAGAAATCGATAACAAAGATATCACTTTATAGTACAAAATACAGACAACAAAATCTGAAGGTTTACAAATCAAATCAAATCAAAATCCATTCATTTCAGACAAAATGTCCATAGTGGGTTAGTAAACATAATAATAACGATAATAAAACATAAAAATAAATTAAAATGAAGTACTAATAATTATCACTGAATGTGGAGCTGAATCAGGGGCAGTCTGCTCGTTCAGCTACGACAACGCGCAAGGTGCTGTTGGCATGAAAGCCATCGGTCTGAGCGTCAGCAAACATGCCCGACGCGCTGCAGTATCTCGGCAACCTCAACAGCATCCGAAACGCGTTGTTATACTGCACGCGTAGTGCGTTGATTGTCTTCTGCGAATAGCTGACCCATAGACTGCACGTATAAAAAGACTGGCAGAAAGCTATAAAAAGGGCAACTTTTACTGCTCCCATGCCGTGTTTACCTCCAACAATAACCCCATATTGTCTTGATTCAGACATACTAGGTTTTCATAGTTCTGGCACAGAATATACTCTGGCATTCTAAAAGACGTTACCTTCTGGTGATTATAGTTATAATAATAATCAATAATCATTTATTTGGTACACAATTAGTAGGTACACGTCAACAATTGGTTTACTAAGTTTTTAGCCTAGGTTACCAATTACAAATTAGATAGGTACCCTTTTTTTTTTTTTTTTGAGTTTTATATTGAGTTTTAGCACTTGATCTACAGTAGTATAGTATATACTTCTGTGACTTGATCTAAATATATGTAATTTTTAAAGTCATTAGCTGTATTTCATTGTTAATTTATATTTTATTATTTATCATAATCGCAAACTATAAATAATTAAACATGGCAATACAAATTGATTAAAAAAATATCGTAATTTCAACCAACTGCGTGTATAAACAACCTTAATTAATTTATCATGCCCATATATTATGAATAATTATTATAGCAATTCAAATAGCAATTCTTATCACGGTTATCTAGCAGTACACAAAGTTTCTATAGGTATAACAAATTCATAAACGTTATCAATATCAAAACAAAACTGGTCACCTCTTTACTGCTACTAAATCTACTTAGTTAAAGTAAACCTTCGCGAAAGCATTATACTTTAATCTCACTATCTCATAGATGTTGAATCCGATGTTCATCTTAATACCTTACTGCGATAACTGTCTGTAACTCATAAAAATTCATGCTTTTCCATATTTAGTACAAGTAGTAGTAGTCTAGTAGTCCAATACATTTAGCAGATAGCAGAAGATGTACTGTCCTTACCTACAATATTGTAGCGACTATAATTTGGCGAGAATGTTTTAATAACCTGCGAAAATATAATAAGAAACTGGACCAAGAGATGTCTCTTGCTCTAGTTTCATGTCGTTTAAAATTAATTTAAAGTATTCATCAAACCAAACAGAAGTGGGTTCAGTGGCAACCGGGAAATAAAACTAGAAATAACGAGACAGTCATGGTCGAAGTCGAGTAATTGCTGTAGTAAATAATATAAAACCCTCATTTTCCTTGGGATTGTATTAAATATTACGCTGATATACAGATTCTTTGTTGACATTAATAGCCTTTTCTTTCGCCGGCTGTTTCTATTTTTTCTATTTGCAGGCTTGTTATAGGTTCTCGTATAAAATATTGTACCTACCTACTTCAAGTGTTCAAACCAAGGATCTCTTATTGATCCTCTTTGTTGTAATCTAATTTGCAAAGGTTTTTTTTCAAGAAGCAATAAAGATAACGACGCAGTTGTAAAGATTGTTCAATGAAACGTTCCCAAAGCTGAAACTAAAGTCAATTTAATGTAATGAGGTTGTATAGAATCCTAATGCATACCTTCTATATACAAAGTGAATTTATGCTTGCGCGACCAAACCTGGATCTAATTCTCTTACGAATTATAAATGATTATTTAAAGATATAGAAAAGATTTGGAAGCACATGTTTCAGCAAAAATATTTTGATGATGAAATTCAAATAACCTTTTTTCAAGACAATTTAAAAAAAATATCCCTCTTGTTATGTAAAGTAGCGATTGATGTAGTGTCGTAAAATGTAACAGCCGTAGTAATCGTGAATAAGAGATGAGATATCTTCAAAATTTCAGTATTGTCAGCTTTAACATCATTGTAATGGCAGTATGGCACATTTCCTGAGCCATTTATAAAGTTCAACGAGTTCTGAAAGACATTTTATTTTCATCAAAATTCAAATTGGTTTAAGTTCTGTCTTCGTTTTCTGGTTCGTACAAATTCTATAACAATACGTTTATCATTCGCCCAAAACGTGGCTCTTTCTACATCTTACGATCTATTATATTAGAATACTATAGTATAATATCGGAAAAATAATTATAACATAATGTACCTCTTGTCAACTGCGTTCCTCACTAATGTATTGGCCGTATACCTATTATAATATTATTGTCATCAACTAGGTACATTTGGCAAACCAAGGCGTTGTGTGTGGCATGTCGAGTCGAGATGTGTATCGGTCATTTACAGTGATTTGTTAGATGATAATGTGTTTATCGCGCTTTGACAATATCCTTAGACCGCGTGTCCGTTTGACTGGTTACTATCGTTCGTTCGTTCGTTCGTATGAGTCAGTGGCCAACTCTGGTGACAGAGTTTCTAGGCCGCCCGAAGGCCTCTGTCATGGCCTAACAACTTTGAAAAAGCCTGGACCGACTGCTTAACGTGCCCTCCGAAGCACGGGAGCGCTCAGTTGAAATTGTCACTAGCGGTCACCCATCCAAATCATACTATTATAGACGCTGACTAACCTAAAATTGTACTCAGAGCATTGACATTCTTTTTTTGCATCAACTTTTGTGAGTATTGTAGATTTAAACAGGTTGGTTCTCTAGTAGTTATGTTCTGATTATCAATTTGACACTGTCGGAGTTCCCAGTTCCCAGTACGTACGCACACTAAAGGTTTTGCAATGCTACTAGGTACGTGAAAACACAAGCATGTCATCTGTATGTCATTCAACCCAATTGGTAGCTAGCGAGCTACTCATATATTTATTTGAGATCTTTCACCAGTAGCACTGTCTCATAATCAGAAGACATCAAAATTACCACTGTGTTGGCATTAAAAATAAAAACCTACTTACGTATCGAAAAAAGAAACGCTATGAGATCCTTCAGGCAACGCTACCTAATAATAAATCTTTATATTCAGAGGGTCTACTCTTGAGAGCGACAAACGGTAAACGTCGCAAATTTCGTAGTTCAACTTATGTTGGTTGCAACTAAGTTCAGAGCATGCACGGATATAAGCTGGACCACGAAAACCGTCACGATATATCGCTTTTGTCCGCAAGAGTAACCCCCTAGTCTGGCTGGCTCTGGTCCATTGCCACTTAATGTCAAGTTGTCAGTCAGTTTCTGTTGATTTGTTCGTGCAAAACCAATGTGTTGATGTAGTAGTATTGTGTTTCACGACAACCTTTATCACACCGGAAGGTCTACCGGTCTACCTCACTAATAAACGTGAGAATTCGGTGAAAATGCCAAATGGCCAGTCAAATAATAAAAATAAATAAACCACGCATCGTCATTGGCTAATAATTGAGTTAGACTCTCAGTATAAGGTAGTACAATGAGTTTAACCTGCTTTATTGCCAAAAGACTCGTTTTCAATTATACATACGGCCTATAAAATCCAGACTTGACCACTAACTAAAGCTACCACTGTATCTTCAATATACTTACATTATTATAACATACTTAAGTCTATTAAGACTTGGTAAAATAACAAATGCTCCATAAATAATTGGATATAAACCATTCCGCCTATAATTGAAACCGGCTAAACCAGAGCGAACGGGAGAATGAGAATTACTGTTGCAAATTAATATTTTAATAAAGCTGACTTCACTCTTCGTACCGTAATCTTTCCAGAATTGGACGTATCGCATCCAATCAAAATGTAGAGCAAACCTTACAATACAAATATTGATAAAGAAAGGTGAATCCAAATTTTAAGTAAGTATGAAACTATTTACGGCTTTCCTATAAAATACCACGATTTTGATTTGCGTAGACTTCGGCGAGTATTTAGGTACTTACTTACTAATTTGTATTATTTACTTTATTTTTTATTTTATTCTGAGAACAACAGTAACTGTCCAACTGGCACAAAACCAAGATGACTGTAGAGATCGAAGGGAGCTTTGCCCAGCAAACATCGTCAGGACACAACGTAACCCTAAAAACTGAAAACAACCTATAATAAACCTATGTTATCTCAAGGAGGTTTTATGTGTGTTATCCTCAGGAAATCTGTCGCTCTAATGCATAGGTAACTATTTTCCTCGCGTCACATCATCACATGTGACTTTGACCGTGAACCGATGACGCAGCAGTGGACGCCCCTCAAGCTCCCAGCGGTCCGATGACCTCGCGAAGGTTGCGGAAAGACTCGGCCAAACAGAACTCAACAAATCATAAGACATGCTAAATACTACGCAGCTTTGTTCGGATATGACGCAGCATAACTATACTTATTACATTATTAAGTTCATATTTTATCTAAAATCTACATTCGTCGACTATGTAACTCTACGACCTAAAAGATCATATTGCATACTCGTATCTTGCACGAGTTCGGTAATTATCTGGTCAATCGATCAAACTAGATGGTATCAGGTGAACTTATATGATACCTACGCGATTATTTGCAATGTTGCTTTGAATGAAACATGTGAATCAAGTATTAACTGTTATCTAGGTGGTCAACAGCGACGTTTATATTCTCCAAGCTACAAAAAAGATCGAACTCCTCATAACTTTGTACTTTTCCATTAAAGTCTTTATAAATTTTCGTCGCTTGATAGTTCTACGGATTTTCTAAAGTAATCATGACTGGACAGTCTGACATAATTAAAGCAAACAAAAGCTATGTTGGTTCTATTTGGTTCAATAACTATTATTAAAATACGTACACACTTCGTCGAAGGGGTTGCGTAGAGGCTTATTGTGTTCTACATTATTTACACTGGGGAATCCCTAAAGAGGTTCCATTCAGGGCCGGTTACTGCAACATGATAAGGATTGTACTATTGCGAACAAAACATTGATAATATTTTGCGTGTATGCTTAGCACATATTTCATTGTTACAGCCGTGAAGTTTCAAGAAAATCTGCTGAAGACCATGATCCAGATTGAGAATACTTTCTTCGAGCTCGGAAGGACATGCCAGAGGAATTGCCTGATTATATGTGATAGGGGAGCTATGGACGCAAGTGCATGTAAGTACACACTCAATACTTAGTACCTAAAGGTAATAGCCGTAGATAGTATATTAATCGAACATACGTTTTACTTGTGCCGATACGATAACATTATATTTTGTGATATTTAATTCTGAAAAAATATTTTAGATTAGCATTCTTTAGATGTTACCATTTTTATTAGTAAAAAAAAACATTTATTTTCTATAGATAGTTAGTAATCATAAATATATTCGAAAACAAAATACTTTTTATACTTTTTTTTGTACCTACATAAACTATGAACATAAATATATTATTTTGATTTTGGCTCGCGTGAGTAAATCAAGCAGCAAACTATTATTAACCTTTATGTTATCTGTGCCTTGGGTATTGATTTAGCTTAGCTTATACCCACGGGCAGGCATACAGGCATTTTGAAAATAAAATCGGTGTTACGTGTTTCACCTAAATAACAATAATATCATAATCTCAAATCAAAAATAATCTAATCTTAACAAAAGCTCATTAGTTAAAATATTCCACATGAACTGACATATTGTGATTCACGGCTGGTTTATCAATGTAATCAACATTTGAATATTTATAAATTCTCACACATAAACTAGGTACATTTCGCTACCGTATAGTACCGTATCGCATCGTAAATATTTTGTGCCTGTGATAATAAGACATGATATCACGAATCACGATCAATATTTATAATTTTCAGTGAGTTTTTTTTTTATTTTGTCAGGTTTACTATACTATAACCTATAATAATGTAATGTGATATTTTGTCGAAGGAACGGAGAAATCCCCCCCGTTCATGTATTGGATAAAGTGCCCTAGCAGTCGCCTATTTCGAAAATTTTAAAACGCATTTGTATTTGATAAAAATGTCTGAAAACATTCATAAATTACTGTCTGAAGTGTCCGGTGGATTATAAACTCGTCAATATCATTGATAATAAAAAAAACCATCGTTATCATTTTTTATCCCACTAAAGTGGCAGCTAAGCACCTGATGGTGAGCGGATATCGACAAGGCTTCGATATCCGCTTGCAATATCAGAGTTATCTACTCCAAAATCAAAACATTGTTTACGCTATCTACCTATTGTTTTATGTAGCTATAAATGTTTTATGGTGAACGAATGGTTTCTAGTTTAACAGCAGTGAAGTCTACGTCAGCGGTTTCTGAATCATCACGTTTTCGGTCACGAGGACGGCTTCCGGTTTCGACGTAAACGTATATGGATATTGCATATCACATTATTTTACATACTGCGAAGTTTCGTAAGCCTACTGTTTGTTTACCAACATAAACGACTGTTTAACCAGTATTTTGAATATTTTGATGATTGCGATAAATAACTTCATTGTATTTGTTTGAATTTGTGGAATTTACATTTGTAACAGTGTTTTTAAGAGTGCATAGACATACAGTTTTTTTTTGATAGATCATGAGATTATGTTTGTAATTGTAGCCCCAACTATGCAAAAGCATAAAACAATGCGAACTTAAACATTTTATAGAGTCAAAATGAAAAAAAATAATTGCCTTATTTATAAACATGTTGATTTTGGGACATTCTGTAGTAATGCTACTACAATATTATAAATCAAATAGAAGCTATTTATTTCAGACCAGCACAATCAATATTTTATATTAATGCAGTACTTGCACAAAATATTGAAACTAGAGTAATGTAATGGTAGTAAGCAAATGCGCTCTCAGTGTAAAGTGTAACAATAAACAAAATATTACAATGACTGCAAAAATACAAATTAGTCAAATTATTTACTCAAATTAGTCACGACTAATTTGAATAAAACACTGTATTTTTGTACTGTGTGGTAAGTTCACGAACTTACCATAAAGTAACCTTCTCAAGTTTACACAGAAGGTAAATGGCGATGTTAAACTATCATTTCTACATCTTACAGTTATATCAAAAGACAAATGGGAGGCGATGCTAGCCGCCAATAACTGGAACAGCGTGGAACTGCGCGACAACAGATATAACCATATCGTACATTGCGTGTCTGCCGCTAACGGCGCAGAAGACTTCTATTCTACTGAGGTAAGCTATAGCGTCCTTTTCCTTTGTTTTTGGCGAAAGTCATTTTATTGTGAATGCGAAATGGTTCTAATCTCGAATATGTTTTTCATACACATTTACCAACAGTACCATAGTGGCAACCAAGCGTACGGCCCACAAGATGGTAAGCGGTTGCCGCAGCCTATGGGCGCTTGCAATACCAGAGATATCACTCACGGGTTGCCACTCTGAGACGTAGATCGAAAGTCTCATGTACCTGTAATTTCACCGGAAACCATACCCTTCGGGCCAGAACACAGCATTGCAAACATTACAGCTTGACAGCAGACATAGGTATGGTGGTAGTCCACCCCGGACGAGCTCTATCACAAAGAACTCTACTACTCCGGTGATCAGGAATCTGCAAGAGAACTGAATTGGATCTGAAGATGGATAATTGCAATTGCTCATTTTGGGCTATCCATAGTCGCCCGATCATAACGATGTCGTCTGACCGCTTTCTATCTTGTTTTTGGGCCTTTCTATTACTGCTTTAGCTAGGCTATTACTAAACTAAAAGAGCACTGGTGGTCTAGTGGTAGTGCCCATGCCTTCCGATCCTAAGGGTGTGGGTTCGAACTCGGTCGTGCCATGGTTTTTTTTATCCAAAAAGTTTATGTGCGCATTGCTAGTGCACTCATACGGTGAAATTCAACATTGCGAGGAAACCGGCATGTCCGAGAACTAATAATTCAAAAGACATGTGCTATCCACCAATCTCACTTGAAACTTGACTATTACTTGAGAGTAGGCCAATGTTTTTTTTTTTATGTCAGCAAGTGAAGATATGATCAAGGCGCCCACCTGATCTTAAGCACCACGCCTGACTATTACAGATGCAGTGCGACCCAAAGCTTTAAGTTTTTAAGTGTTTGCGTAGCACTGCACTGCGCTTATCATGCCGAGACATTGTTGCTAAGTCTCTTTCGCTCAGTAATTTCACTTGCTAACTAAACACTTCTAACCTAAACACAGTAATGCTTGCACACTACTGCTTGGAGGTAGAATATCTGACACTGTGGTGGTACCAACAAAGACGGACTCTTGCTTAAGAGTCCTACCACCAGGTCCCGACAGTGGGAACACAAAAAGGCTGTCAAGATGAGATTACTAAACACGGTTAAAGTGTTGGTCTTGGAAACCTGCACGCAGACAGCTCATAATGTTATTACAGCCAACTTGCCGCCATAATATCATAATCTAAACAAGCTATCCAATCACGTTTCCTACAGTATGATTATGAACTTGTATGGTTATTGCAATGCAACGATAAACAAGTGATTGAAAACGTGACGTGCAAATTATTTGAAGCAATAGATATTATAAAAAATACATAAATAAACCTTCCAGACCCACGGCTCAACTACTGTGCTCAACTGGTTGTGCCGTTGGTATTTTGGATTCCATTCTATACCATAATACAATATGTACATATAACTGAGTTCCCTACGACTCAATCCAGACCCACGGCGCAACGGGATCGAACCCGCTACCTCTCGCATCATAGCTTCCAACACGAACGCCAAAGTAGTCCTACCATCTTATTCTCTACACTCTAGCCCAATATGTTGGCCCAGCTCCTTGGTCAATGTCTAACTGCCGGCTTAATATTAGGCATGAATGAATAGTTATGCCAAGATAACGGGGTTTAAGGCCCAGACAATGGGTGTGTCGCCGCCAGTCATGAGCATTCTAATTATTTAAACAATTATGTAGTATGTAGAATATCTTACAGAAATTAATTGAAACTTCTGTTTCAACTGGAAGACAACATGAAAACTGGAAGACAACATTTTTTTTTTAAAGTAAAAAGTAAGCTTGTATGAGTCAGTGGCCAACTCTGGTGACAGAGTTTCTAGGCCGCTCGAAGGCCTCTGTCATGGCCTAACAACTTTGAAAAAGCCGGGACCGACTGCTTAACGTGCCCTCCTAAGCACGGGAGCGCTCAGTTGAAATTGCCACTGGCGGTCACCCATCCGAATGGTGACTACGCGGAACAGTGCTTAACTTCGTTGATCTGTTAAGAACAACTTAGCCAGCTGCGTCACGAGCGCTCCTTTTATAGTGAGTGATAACTAAATTCACGATAGTTTTATGAGATAAAACTTGTAAGATACATACATTCTTCATAACTTCTTTAATGAGACATCTTTATAGTTTTCAAATGTTTATGTTTACTTTACGCATGTTGCAACTATTTGTTTCCTCTAGATTTGGCACAGACTTATCATTGGCATGCTGCCATTTTCGGTGATAAAAGCGTCATATCAATGACTCGCGATGATCGACTGACACGCATTCGATCAATGTATTATGATAAGTTAAGCCGCCTGTCTGCTGAAAACTCAAGGCTTGATCATAAATATATAAACGTAGCCCTTATTTATAAACGTATTTTAAACTCCTGTTAGTTAATGTGTCCTTCGAATTCAAGCTCCAAGCCCAGGAACCCATCTGAGTTTTTTGCCAGGCTCAGATTTCTGGGGCTGGGGCGCGTGGAACTTGCGTCAATTCAGACGTTTCAAAATGATCCTTGTGATATAATTGAATAAATATATGTTTTACTTACTTACATCATTTATTTATTATTTAATTATTAGATTAGATTAGAAGTCAACGCAACCATTGGTTAAAATTTTCTTGAAGAAGCCTCTGAGTTGACTTCTGATCAAAAAACTCGCCATAAGGTACGTTAGATTGGCTATATCAATAGGTGATTGACTTCTTATCTCCTTAATTTCCAATTATAAAAATTGAGCATCGCATTAGCATACGATCCAAATAAAGGTTTTTTTAATAACATTGAATATTTAGACATTATTTAAAAATAGTTTGTTATCTCCTATGCGGGAATTTAAGAATAATTGTGAAGAATGGCTTAGTACAATTATTAGACCCAAGACTTTCATATATTGACACAGAAAGACTCCATATCTAGAGCAGTTGAACTCTACAGATCGTTTGTCGACCGCCTACTATTTCACGTGTATTTTGTATAACTTAAGCGGCCTATCCAAAATTTAGCGATATAATTCATGAAGTTCGCCTGAATTAATCTTTATATAGTACTAGCGGCTCGTCCCGGCTTCGCACGGGGGTAATGAAAACTTAAGCACCCGTGCGAAGCCGGGGCGGGTCGCTAGTCATTTATAAGATAAAAAGCCGACCGCGCGTTTTAGCAGCGCGACTACCTATTTCATATAATAAGCACGCCTCTGTCAGGCCACAGGGCGCGGCGCGCGCGCGGGCCTTTTTAGTATTTTGTTTAGAGTGACATTATTATAATTCGTCATAACTTTTGAATGGAATGTCTGATGTCAATAATTCAAACAGCTATCTACAGGTATTGAAACAGTATGGAAAATATGGTCTGAATTTGGTCGGCGTTTCTACCAACTTTTAAAATGTAAAAAAGTAGTTATAGTTACATAACTACAATAGTTGGACATATGGTACCGCTGACTTTTTTGTAGATATCAATATGTTCTTTAATATTGTAGAACATTTTTTTTTCCATCATCAATAGTTTCCGCAGCGCATGCGATGAAAGACATTTTATGGCAAATTTTTTTACACCTTGGGTTATATTATTGAAGTTTTAGTAGGGATCCTTATTATTTTCCAAAATAAAATATAGCCTATGTTACTCAGGGATAATGTAGCATTCTAATGGTGAAAGAATTTTTGAAATCAGACCAGTACTTTTTGAGTTTATTCGTAACAAACAAAAATACAAATCTTTTCTCTTTATAATATTAGTATAGAAGTATAGATAAGTAATAGTGCGCACGACGAGGAGTGATACGTCCTCCCTCCATAAGCGCTCAGCGCGGTTTGAGAGTCGGTGCTTTGATTGATATGATTTTAAGTGCGCTAAGGTGTGATTTAAAAAAAATCGTATTAAAAAAAGTCAATGCTATTAGACTATTTTCTTTGTTGGATTTATTTAATAAAAACTTAAACTTTAATTTAGTAGTTGTATTTTTTATTGTAAACTCCTTACTTTAGCAGAAATAACAAGCGTTAAATTGGGAAAAGTACGCGTTTTTTAGACCGTCTTTTTTAAAAAATATTGAACTAACATGCGGTATTTTTCTCTGTTCACTTAAATTCGAAAACTGTGATTATTATAATTGCATTTTTGGAAATATGTTAGACTTTGTTATTTCATAGAAAACATGATCGAAAGTTGTCTGGAATTGCTCATTTTACGAAACGTGCGTTACTAATTATTTTTTTAATCAGTTGTGTCTTGAGTTAATGAATATTTGTTCTGTTGGCTTAAATTTTAAGGGATAAAGCTTTTATTTGTTTTTATTTTCGTTAAAATATCTTCAACACACGAGCCACAATAGTGTTCGAAACTTCACGGGATACAAGAAAATTCAAGGATTGTCAAGGATAGGGCTCTTAATGTTAATATTCTTTGGTCATGTCAGCAGAAATGTGCTAGCATTACTGTGTTTAGGTTTAAAGGGTACTGTAGCAAGTGAAATTACTGGGCTAAAGGGGACTTAATAACTACGTTTCAGGTGCAGTGCCACGCAGAACTTTAAAACTAAATTTTTGCGTTACAACTTTTATGATCAGGCGTGGCGTTTAACATCAAGCGAACGATTTGACCGTCTCGTCATGCTGACACAACAAAAACTATTTAATGTTTTTAAGAGTAGTAGAGTTTTTTGTGATAGAGCTCGTCCAGGGAAGGACTACCACATTCCTATTTCTGCCGCCAAACAATAACGCTCGCATTGCTGTGTTCCGGTTCGAAGGGTATGGTTTCCGGTGAAATTACAGGCACATGAGACTTTTCATCTAACGTCTCAAGGTGGTAACACGCAAATTATATCTATGATGTTGCAAGCGTACATAGCCTACGGTAACCGCTTACCATCAAGTGAGCCGTACGCTTGATTGCCACTTTAGTGGTATAAAACAAAAATGTTTTCTAAAAGCTAATAACGTTTACAGGACCACGCGTGCCGCTCCGAAGGCGTGGAGCTCGCGCGGGAGTTGGACTACAACGCGGCGGCGGCGTGGATCGGCCACCCCTACTTCGACGTCATCGACAACTCCAGCGACTTCGACAAGAAGATGAACCGCCTCATCGCGTGCGTCTGCCAGAAAATAGGCATCGACACCGGTGACCGTCTCAACGTCAACTCGAAGAAGCGCAAGTTCCTCATCAAAACACCCCTCAAACCAGACACAGAGTTCCCCCCGTTCCAAGATTTCGACGTTGTTCATAACTATCTGCAGAGTGATCTACGTAAAGCGCAGGTCAGACTGCGCAAACGAGGGCAGAAGAACCACTGGTCTTATATCCATACGCTGAGGAAGTTCCACCCGACCAATGGGCAGTCTGTTGAAGTGCGGACGCAGCTTAACCATCGCGATTATTTGAATTTGCTCCCGCAGAGGGACGATGCTCATTTCACGATATTCAAGAAACGCCGCTGCTTTATTTACAACAATCAGTACTATCAGTTGGATATATACAGGCAACCTACTCATCCCAGGTAATTGTTAACTCCTGTCCATTAAATACCCAACGCCGAACAGCAGTCTACATAGTGTTTATCAAACACAATGCTCAGACCCGGAGTAATTATTCACAGATCATCTATTATTATCACCCTGGTAATGAATAACACTGATGAGTGATTAATTATTTTTGTATTGACAAGACAACGCTTTATTGATTTATGGTAACACTATCAAAATCTATTATATTACCCTGGTAATGAATATCACTCTAGTGAGTGATAAATTCAGTTTCATGACAACGCTTTACTTAGGTAAGTATATATTTTCAGGTGTCGTGGCTTGGTACTTCTCGAGACGTATAGCGCCGCTTACGATCAAAATACGCTTCTAGAATCACTGCCAAAGTTTCTAACCATTGAAAAGGAGGTGACAGGCGACCCAGCCTACTCAATGTACAACCTGTCACTCAAAGAAGATTGGAAGACCTCAAAAAAGTACTATGCTGGTAATGATAGTAACGGTAAGCATATAAAGTGTACGCTTTGTCTTCAAGTAAATATTCGTGTACATTTTCTATCCTTACTTTTTGTATATACTGTATTGCTAGTTCGTCTCAAACATCATTTTGTTGGCAAGAACTTGAACCGTAAACTTTATTGCTAGTGATGTTTGGATTGAAACCATTTTATTTAGATTGACTGTTTATTGAAACTTATTTCTGTGTTGTATATTTGCATGTAATATTTATCTCTTGTGACTTAAACACTGGCGTAATTGTGATATAGACACTGTTTAGATTTTGTATTAGTTCTCGTAGCTAGTTACCCATCACGCAGGTTTGTTTAGTTTCGTCTCACTGGATGTTTTACATAAGTTCGCTAGTCGAGAGTAGATTTTTATTTCGGATATTTAACGTCGCGTAATTTTCAGATTCAAAACCCGTCAATCTGGGACATAAGAGCTCTGATATAAGTTCAACCGATGATTCTACTAATACGGATGATGCAAGAAATTAGATTTAGCGATCAGATTAGCTTTAATGTGACTAACAATTGCGCCAGTGTCTCGTCTAGATGTAGAGTTTGGGGTTAAATTAGCTTTTGTTTTGGTTTATCAGGGCATAAGTATGCAAACGGTCACAGTGACGAAAAACTGAATGGCCATACAGATAAAGTTAATGGCCACGGAGGTGGGAAAATGAATGGGCATGGAGAAGGCAAACTGAACGAGCACGTTGATAAAATTGACGTTCGCAACAAAATCAATGAACACCTTAACATGAACGGACATGCGAAGACAAATGGCGTTGATCTTGGTATAAACAGTTTGAAGAACGGTCACAGAATGGATCTCGGTACACCAAAGATTCAAAAGGTTGCTGTTAAGTAACAACGTACTAAACTTAAGTATTAGATTTTAAAACTTTTATGATATTCCACTTTGTAACATTTCAATTTATACACAACATCTTTTTGAAATATTATTATGCAATTTGAAATCTGTACCTACTAGTGCTACTAGGTATCTCTGCTGATATTCATCTGCCATTGAAAGCTGTTAAATTATATATCCAAAGTTATTGTATAGATTGCCAAATGAGATATATTTTTGTAGTATTCCTTGATTATACATGACATAAATCATATTTTAAAGTGATGTTTTGAGCTGAATAATGAATTGAAATGTTTAATATTATATTGTTTGTGCCTTTACACAAATTGTATCAAAGGTTCTTGATGAATTCACGTTAATAATAAGTACTTAATGAATTGCATTATTAAAAACAATATTGTTGCAGTATACTTAGGGCATGTTCCCAAACTCCTATTCAAAATGTTGCTTCTTCATTTTTAAATTGTGCTATTCAATGATTAACTCTTCTTCAGACTAAGAAAATAAGACGTGACTGTAATAAAAAACGGAAAGTAGGCCTATTATGAGCACTTATTGCAGCGCTATGTTAGGACCAGTTCTAGATTAGTGCTAGAGGAGCTTATAATTAGGCCTCTGTTCGAAAATACTGAGTGGCGCCGCTCGGCCGAAAACGGCCGCAGCGTCACGTCACGACACACACAGTGGGAACCACTCTTAGATTGTTTGTTAGAGAATATCATATGTTCTGTTTTATCTAACACTAGCATTTTATTTATAGACTAATAATTTAATGAATTTAATTAAAAAACATATTCAATAACTATTTGATAACACCAATATTTAGACTACAGTAAAGAGTTATTTTTGTAGTTTGTGATGTAAAGTGTTAATAAAGATCTTGATGTCGTATCTTCATAGTAGATCGTACACTTAAATTTAAGGGCATCAGCTTCTATTTTAATATCTAAAAAAAAATATATTTCAAATCAATTGTCCCTAAATTTATATATAGCAGTCTTTTAACTATTAGATCATAAATGATTTCTGTTGATTGTTGTAGATCATGTTGATTGATTATCTCGGTGTTGTAATTATTGTTTTTCACGTCGAAGGGAACTAGGTACTTATTTGTATATAAATTATTTTGTGACGATCACATTGAAATGTTATTTTACAAAAGTATTTTTAAGTCACTGTTTTGTTGGATATGATGGGAGAGGGCAAACAGAGGGCTTGATAATAGCAACAAAGCTATTGAAGTGTTGGCATGTATCCACAAGCATCGCTAATGGCTGTGCTTCTAAATGAGCAATACCTATAGAAATCTGCTATGTTGGCAGTGATTGTACCAACTCTATAATTCGAGCTAGTTGCACCAAGACTCAAAATTGCACACATTTGAATGCACATGTGTGTTAACAAGTCTATTGGTGCCACATGCTCGGAGCTTTCAGACATCAAATCTCAAAATTGTATGTCTGCATTGGACTCATATTATAGAAAATGCGAGTACAAAATACCTGTTTTTTATTTAGAAAATTTCTCTATTTACAACCAAACTAAACAATTGTTCAGTTTGGTATAGCCTCTGCAAGTCAATCAGCGAATCAGAATAGTCACAAGGGAGAAAATCTCCCACGGCACTAAATACATAAAGTGCCATGTTACTACATTACATAGTCTCAATAGAAACGTCGGACAGCGAGCAGTTGAGCGGCGCTCACATAAGAGCTAAGCTTGAACTATTTTCTTAGTGGGATCAGCTCTTAATATTGACTGGTGGTCCGGGCAAATTAATAAAGGAACAGAAAGTTATCTTTGTAGGAAAACTACATTGATTTAAAAACAATAACATATAAAATAAAAAAAAAGCTAATAAGCATCACAAATATTATTTACTTTTCTTAGCTTCTTTAAGTTTTAACTTTTTGTAAATATTCAATACTTTCTTTCCTGGGACCAGGTTTTGGCTAAGGCCTGGTCGTTTCTTCTTCATTGGCCCTGAACTTTCCCATTGAGAATCATCTGTAGTTGATACAGATTCCTCTTCAGCTGGTGGGGGAGTGGATAATACAGAGCCTGTACTTTCACAGACCACAGTTTTTAACTTCTGAAAAATCATGCAATAGTGATTAGATCTGCTGACAAAGTATATCAGCCCACCAAATGCTATGGCCTACCTAAGAAAACAACTGTTATTGTGGTAATTTACCAGAATATTAGGGAACTGTTGTGATAACTTGGCAAAAAGGGTATTGGTTTTTTTAGTTCGATATTTTAATACAAGCTGAAAAATTAAAAACAAATTATTTTTAACTAAACTGGAAACATGTTAATTGAGCTAGGCAAAAGGTGTCTTTACAGACACAGCCTTGCGCATACAAGATTGCAGATAAGATTGCACATGCAGTTATTTTTTTAGCCCTTCTGCAAATCCGGCAATGTATGCTTGAGCACAAAGCACTATTATTTGGTTGGAGTTTCAAGATTTAAGTACCTACCTTCTTCTCTACTTCTATTTCATCTTTAGTCTTCTGTATATCCGAGTCATGTGCATATTTGCAGTTGTGCCCAAACCGACATCTCCCTTTTCTGTAGTTCCAGCATATCTTCTTCCCATTGATCATCTGAGTGCCCTCTTTACCTGGAACCTTACAGTCATCGACTATGTACTTGACGATTGTGTGCAAAAATCGGTACAATGCTTGCCGAATATACCAAACACAAATGTACCAGTCATAGGCAGTAATAAAACTATGTTATGATATATTATATAGGTTATATATATATAGGTTACATAAAGCCATAGAAATAGTACAACTTTGGAATTAAAGGATCAAAGCAATTGTAATCAGAAATAGGAAGTCAACATATACCATTTTCACATGTTTTTCAAGTATTGCAGATTTAGCAAGTTCGGCCTCCACAAATGGATTGGAAAACACAGAACAGTGCAATGCATTCTCGCCAAGACTGGGCTTTGGTAGTTTAGGCTTAGCACTCTCCTTGGGAGCCCTAGAACAAGAAAGACAATCAATATTTACTGGTGAAGGACAAGAAGTCAAGAGGTAATTAATGATGCTTACTCTTGAGAAGAATCGTTGTCCGAGTCGTTTGATGATGAACCGTAGTCCAACAAAGCGTTCATCTTCACAAGAACTAGAAAGCAATTATTTTACACAATAGATCAATGGTATGGAATGAATATTACAGAAAAAAGCTGCAGCTTGCGCAGTAGCAAATAAGCTTTTTTTTATTCTTCTTTTAATTTGTGGCGTCTGTAGTAGTCATGGAAATGATTGCTATTTTAAAATCATTATCATATGATGATATTATAAAATTTTGTCACTGCTATTTCACATGCTATTTTTCACAGGCAATGATTTTCATTTTGACGGTCTAAAATAGAATAGAATAGAATAGAATAGAAAAATATTTATTTAACGCCACTCAATTAACATAAAAATAAAAATAGCAATACAAATTATAACTTAACAAAAAAAAAATATTAAAAATGTCATTTGGTGAAAGCTACTAGTGCTATCTCTTCTTCTTCTTTTAATTTGTGGCGTCTGTGGCTGAGTTTGCTACAATTTTGCCAATGTCAATGTCGACAGGGTTGAAACTTGAAACACAATGAAACACTACATCCACTAGAACGTCCAGTGGCACTATAATACCACAAAAGTTTTTACCAGCATACGTCCATGGTACTAAAAGGCCACAAATCAATCCAATAAGAAACCTTAGTGGATTCTATTATGATTCAACTTTAGTCGATCAGGAACTTAGTCGATTATATTAATGTTGAACTACGATTCTTTTGATATACAACACTAGGCAAATAAGGAAGCGAATATTTTACCGTGATTTAATATGTTTTATGTGACGTCATGGCGGGTCGAATTTCACGTCCGGATTTAATTGCTTTGTTTTATTTCTTATTTTATGTCTAACTATTTATTTTATACCAAAAGAAAGCCAGATACGTCTGCTTTAATACAAAAATAATAACCGGTAGGTATCGTTTGTATAATTTAAACTCTAAGCTAAATAAAATAAAAAAGTCATGAAAAAAATGAACGAACGGATGACGTACTTTGGTATATTATTATCATGTTGTCGCACTTGAGACGGCCTACAAGAAGAAGAAGAAACACAAGGTTGACAATGGAGGATCTGAGACAGAAGATGGTCGGTTTATAGTGCTATCTCAGATTATTAGTGCTACAGAAGGTGATATATAATGAGTAAAGTCGCTCTCTACGCCATGATGATTGTTGGTTTTATATATATACAGTTTATATATATACAGCTGTTGTACGTTTCCCCCGCACAGCTGATGAGCGCTTTTTTATTTTTTATTTGCAATCAATAATTATATCAAATTCTGTCAAAGTCAATAAAAGTGTCAAAGTGTTTAAAGTGTCAAAAGTGACGTTTTTTGACGTGGCAGAATGAATTTGCCTTGCACTGCCACAAAAAAAGAGACAGCCACCAGAAAAAAAAAGAAAGTTAGTTGACGATTTCTTAGACAAAATAAATGCAAAACAGAACTTTACGGGCATGTAGGTTAAAATTAACCCGCACTAAAATTAAAGCTTAAAATTAACCCGCACTAAGATGCCAAGTTCGGTCAAAATAAATAAATAAAAATAAAATCTGTTTATTTCGAGTAACTTTTTTGACTCATAGAAGTAGGTAACAGTCAAAGGTCATTATCGTTTGACGACGTACGTATCGACAATGTATTTTTCGCTCTTTTCGCACGCCGTAAATAGGCATTTAGCGTGTCTCGCTCTCGCTCGGGACGGTTTTACCGACCGAATGCTCCTCACCAATCGAATCACCTGCTACAGACACGATTACTTCCGATTAAATCCGAACGCTCTTTGATATCATTTGCTGTGAAATATAGCTTAAATAGCAGTCATAGTAGTGCTCTGCACACGGAATGACGTGATGATTTTATTATTTGCTGTGATTTAGAGCAAATAGCAATGCACCTGACACGATGATTTCCGATGAATACCGAACAATCTGTGAAATCATTTTGCTGTGATTTAGAGCAGTGTGTGTGTAGGTAAGGAGCAGGTGTGACGTATGAAAACTTATTTCATATGATTTTGCACTGCTATCTATGATATGTTCCATGGCTAGTCTGTAGCAAAAAATAAGCTTTTGACACTTGACACCGCGACATGACATGACAGTATGTTATATCTGACACAGGGTTGGGGTTCGTACTACAGAAGTAGTATTTGTACTACAATTTCATGCTTCGTACTACTTACTACCCATACCTAAGGGTAGTACGCTAAAATACTACAGTTTCATCACGCGTAGAAATTACCAGATATTAAAAGTTTAAGGGTTGGTAAGGTTTGCTTCTTTTCTGTCTGACTATACTTTGTCATTTATCAATGTCATTGTCAACTACAATAACAGATTAGAAATAATCGTAAATACTCATTATATTCCAAGGTTTTCTTTTAGTTTTTTGAACAATTTTTGGATAATGTTGGAAACTTTTTGTTCCAAAAGTAAACGAAAAAAAGAAGAGAAAATATTGGCTAAGTTAATGTTGGTTTTAATAATTATAAGTACGTTTTATATGAATTTATAAAGTGTTTTACAGTTTTCTTAGAAATACTACTATTTTATGGTTTTTGTGCAACAGTTTTCATCAGGCTTAAATCCAACCCTGGTCCGACAGTAGGATAACATGATAACTGCAGAGCCAAGGAACGAGGGATTCATCCCTTCAGAAATGAATCAAATTGACTCATTCACTCACAGCAAACAATCAACCATAGACAAATTGTTAAATTATGCGGGCCCTTGCGGGCCCTACACCTACTGTAACTTTGTTGCATGCAAATAAAAAAATATGTTCGTTTCATGTACTGCAACAGTTTTTACAACTGAATGACGAAGACAGGAGATGGTATAATTTAATGCAACCAGTAAAGGTCGAGCACATTATGTCGAGCCGCAGCGGGGCGGAGCGGGCCGCAGCGCAGCGCAAAATGATTACCTAGCACATTAGTGACGGGCCGGGTCACATCGCAGTTCATTGACGGATTTTGAGTACAGTATACTGCCAGAATTTGCGTGCAACTGTACATTATGGATAGCTCTGTCGAAGAACTTTCTTTTTTTTGCCTGCTGCTATAGCGCACTGTTGACGGGGCGCAGCAGGCCAGTGCGGGCCGCATAGCACGGATGCAAACCCGCCTCGCCTCAGCCAAAGCAATCAAAACTATTTTTTTTTTAAATCCCGAATCGAAAACCTCATTATTTTTCTGATAGAAAAAAAATCCTAGGTCTTTGTATGTAACACCTAAGCAATGTATTCAAGCGATCTGAGCAGATTGTTGCGCTCCGCCCCGACACGCCGCGGCCCAGCATAATGTGCGCGAAACTTTTGCCTGTATAATATGCGTACGTTCAAAAGTGGGCAGTTGTGTAATGTAATCTGTGGCTATTTATTTTTTTGCCTACCTTTGCCAACACACTCAACTTGGACTTGGCAACCCAAGATATTGTTTTCTATATGTTGGTTCACCAATGAGCATTGCCAGTTCAATCCTAAAACCTTCCAAAATAGTAGTTTGCTAAACAAAAAATACAAAAGTATAGGCGAATATATTTTACTACATCATCATCATCATCACCTTATTCAGTAGTGTCATTTTATAAGAATACTTGGTAAGCTATGTTTTGCTACGAATAAATCTATTTGTTTTAAACTAAGAAAATATTTTATAAGAGAAGGAACGAACTGATGATAATGGATAATTAAATAAATAAATAACGCTGGACAACTCACACAACATTATCAAGCCCTAAGCTAAACAGAACTTGTGTTATGGATACTGGATGACTGATATACAAATACAATACAATACATGAATAGATATTTTTTATATTAATATTATTTTTTGTGTGTAGTGTAGAACCTATTCCTTAAATAACAAATTACATATACAAATATTTGTTCCAAGACGGGAATCGTACCCGCAACCTCCTACGTCAGAGGCGGACTTTCAACCGTCGCGTCACATTGTGTTCTGTTACGGGATGGGAGTTTATTATCCATCATGCTGATGACACAATCCTAAGCAATTTATTAATTATCTGACTTTACTTAAAAATAATTTTACTTTCTTGGTCTTGGTTGTTCTAGTAAGATGCTAACCTCATTCCGTGCCTCAAAAGTCCAAGATTGGGTAATTTTGGAAGCACTTTCTCTTATTTCCTAGCAACCCTAAAATTTCTTTTTTCTTCTTTCAAAAGTGTGAGTGAGAAGAAAGATCTTGCTAGTTCGCGGAGTAGTGACGGCGCGGCATCAATTTCTGAATTAATTACCATTTGTCGCAAAAACTGCGCGTCCTTTATCTTTTTTAGACCAAAATCTTAAACTTTATCCTAGGTTGTGTACTAATATTGTAATCTAATGGCATCAGATGATGAAGTAGACGGCTCCTTCGCAGGTAAACGGTCAATTTTGCTAGTATGTCATAGGTAAGCCGCGAATAGCGGTATCATGTGTTTACTTGCGGTATGCAATTAAAAATTTAGATTTTTTTTATTTGGATTCAAAGATTTCTTCAGACTCGTATACCGTACCGTTTCCCGTGATTCAGAAAGAAACATACAAGTTGTGCGCTAATGTTGTTTTGATGTTTCATGGTTGTAAATATTTTTGAGTGGCAGGTTGTGACAGAAAAGAACATGCGATATCCCCTCATTACTACTTAACAAAATGGACGCCGCCAAACAAAGGGATTAGTGACCTTAGAGCGAGGTGTGCACCCATGGGAGAAAAAATATGCTGGTTGATAGATTTCCTGAATGCTTGTCCAGGTGTCAGTGTTAGTGGTGTGACCAGTTTGTGAACTTGCAGGTGACGAGGACGTGGAGGAAGGTGAAGGCCAAAATGAGAACTCCGGTGAGAGTGATGAAGTACCACCAAAGGTAATATTCAAAATTTTCAAAATCATCGCTTTAATTTTATTTCTTCAAATGTTCCGTTCTGTTCAAATTATTTGCTTACACAGGAAGATGAGGACTATTCTCCAGAAGATGGTAGAAAGAAAAAGAAGGGTAAGAAGCGGAAGGCCAGAGGAGAAGAGAAAAAGGGCAGAAAAAAAAAGAAGAAGCGAAAGAATGAAAGTGAAGAGGTGAGTGGCCCATGTCAGATGACTACATTTCTTCATTAATATACTACCCATATAACTACAATCAATGTATAATGGAGTATTGGTGACTGCTGATCTAGTGGTTGTGACCCTGCCTTGCAATTCGTTTGAAATTTAATAAGCATGAATCAATTTTTCATTTGTAAAATATATTGGATACTGGCATGTCCAAGAATGAATAATCCTGAAAACTTCCCATCCACCGGGGTCAGTGTGGGGTCTGTGGTGGATTCTTATTCACTCTAAATTGAGAGTAGGTCCATTGACCCAAACCAACATTAAGAGATTAGAATGCTAGCAATTATCCTACAAGGGCTAAATGATGCAGTGTAAAGTGTCTGACAATATTTATTTAAACTTAGATAAGTATTATGCATTGGGTTATTTTTTTCCTGGTACCTAGTACCCACTTCCAAACTTGTGTTGACCAAATGATTTTGTAAAATCCCCAAAGCAATTCCAAGGACAGGATAAATCTGCTATTTTTGTAACATTTTAAAATGCAAAGCAGAGTTTGCCTAGAGTGTATTATTTATTAAAATATGTGGAGGGGAAATAGAAAAAAGAATATGTGGAGAAGCCATTGACCCTTCAGTGAGTTGTTATTTGATAAAAAATATCAACCTAATTTATCTCTTTTTTTTAATATCTTTTCCAAAAGTTAAGTTGTGTAAACCTTCAGGTATATTTTTAACACTGCTATTAAACAAAGTCTGTTAAAAAAATATGTATGTTATTCTATCAGCACACCTGAACACTCAATAAAAGGTATGAAGCAAACACGTCGCAATCACCATATGCAGAGTTTGTATACGTAAACGGTGCTGTTGTATGAGATGAGATTGATAATGAGGGTCGTCCCCACCCAATTATAGCAAGAGTGAGATAGCACACTTTCGCTCGCTCTGGCATGCGCGCGCTTCGTCAACATAATCAAAATATACGCGTACCTTAAGCCTTTAGCTTCAGTGCCTGCGAAAGGTGCTGTGTGGTGCCGGCAAGCTCGTTCGTTCGTATGAGTCAGTGGCCACCTCTGGTGACAGAGTTTCTAGGCCGCCCGAAGGCCTCTGTCATGGCCTAACAACTTTGAAAAAGCCTGGACCGACTGCTTAACGTGCCCTCCGAAGCACGGGAGCGCTCAGTTGAAATTGCCACTGGTGGTCACCCATCCAAATGATGACCCCGCGGAACAGTGCTTAACTTCGTTGGTTGTTCGTTGGTGCAACAACTTAGAATAATGCAACATATATTAACGCGATTTTTATAAAAATAAGCATAATAATATGTTCATTTGACACACACAATTAGGAGGGCAGTATAGTAAAAAGGTCAAAAACAAGAACAGATAAATTTATTCACAAATTAGAATATTTACCAGTACCAGCTGACCCGGCGCAGTTTCACTTGCGTTATTTTTAATAACTTTTCGAACACGCAACCCCTCGCTTCTCAGTACTCACCTGCCGCGCCACAGAGGTCAAACTAAAACTAGTTGCTAGCATTTCGGAGCTAAAATCTGCTGTTATTTCAGGAGGAGGAGTTTGGAGTTGAGTTGGAGGCAGAGGGTGACAGTGACTACGCCCTGAGTGCAATGTCCTCTAGCAAGAAATCACGGAAAGGACGCACGAGCAAACACAGCACACCTTCCACACCAGTTGCTTCAGACTCTGGCTCGGGTGAGTAATATTCTTAAAATTATAAAAATTAAGTATAGTTCGCACGGCGGATCTCGGCCGTAGTGAAGTTAGCCGTTTCGATGCGCAATGGAGCTTATTCTAACTAAATTGTCTTTGGGCATCACAAACGGCTAACTTCACGGAAGCCTAGATCCGCCGTGCGAACTATATAGTTCTACGAAAGGCATCGGCGAATTTCGTCCATCACCGGAATTACCAGCGCTCGGTAATTGTAAAGTATCTATTTAGTTAAGTTGAAAGTATTTTTTATATTACGTTAAATTATTAGGTATCATCATCATCATCATTAATCAGCCGATAGACGTCCTCTGCCGATTTTGAGCCTTTACCATCCACCGACTTCCTGCATCCGCTTTAATGTCATCGGTCCATCGAGTAAGGGGCCGTCCTATACTTCGTTTTCCAGTTCGTGGTCGCCATTCGAGAATCTTTATTCCCCAGGGGTTATCGCTTTTGCGAGCTATATGGCCTTTCCACTGCCACTTCAATTTATCACCGTCAACTGGTCACCATCATAGCTGTTTGAACCTTGGTTCTTCTACGGATTTCCTCGTTGCGGATTCGATCGCGTATAGAAACTCCTAGCATAGCTCTTTCCATAGCTTGTTGAGCGATTTTGAGCTTTTGAATAAGACCAATAGTTAAGAGGCCTTTCCAAGAATTAAATAAAAATAAATAAATAAATAATGCTGGACAATCCACACAGCATCATCTAGCCCCAAGGTAAGCTGCTGTTAAACAGAGCTGTATTATGGGTACTAGATGACTGATATATACTTAATACAATACAATACATAGATAGATATTTTTTATTATATATAGAAAATACCCAGAACACTCGGAACAAATATTTGTAGATCGTACAAACATTTGTCCCGAGGCGGGAATCGAAGCCGCAACCTCTGCGTCGCAGGCGGACATGCGCCCGCTGCGCCACATCGGTCGTCGATATAATTCATAAAGTTCGCGTGAATGTATCTTTATATAGTATAAGTAATAGCGCGCGCGATAAGGAGCGATACGTCCTCCCTCCAAAAGCGCTCAGCGCGGTTTGAGAGTCGCTGCTTCGATCGATATGATTATAAGTGCGCTAAGGTGTGATTTAAAAAAATTCGTATTAAAAAAAGTCAATGCTATTAGACTATTTTCTTCGTTGTATTTATTTAATAAAAACTTAAACTTTTATTAAGTAGGTGTATTTTTATTGTAAACTCCTTACTTTAGCAGAAATAACAAGCGTAAAATTGTGAAAAGTACGCGTTTTTTAGACCGTCTGTTTTCAAAAATATTTAACTAACATGTTGTATTTTTCTTTATTCACTTAAATTTTAAAACTGTGATTATTATAATTGCATTTTTGGAAATATGTTAGACTTTGTTATTTCATAGAAAAAATGATCGAAAGTTGACTGGAATTTCTCATTTTACGAAACGTGCGTTACTAATTATTTTTTTAATCAGTTATGTCCTGAGTTAATTAATATTTGCTCTGTTGGCTTAAATTTTAAGGGATAAAGCTTTTTTTTGTTTTTATTTTCGTTAAAATATCTTCAACACACGAGCCACAATAGTGTTCGAAACTTCACGGGCTACAAGAAAATTCAAGGATTGTCAAGGATAGGGCTCTTAGCGACCACGTCTCAGTGCCATAAGTAATTATTATTAGGTGATCACTACCTATAATAGTCCATAAAATAAAATTTCTCAATCAACCCGACTAGAAACTCGAAACTTGCCGATACATCTTATTAAAATCATAACACTGCAGACATTTTTATACAGCGCTAATATTAACTACATAACACGTCTTATGCGTCTCAAATTCTGAAGGAAACTGACACAGATTTTACTTTTCCAGAGTTCATCAGTTTTTGACTTTGTTATTTATGTCCTTTAAATAATTTTACTCTTAAAACTATCGTGAACTATATCATATATTTTACAAACGGGTGTTTTCACGTACCGGTATATCGGTGAAGAGGTACCGACACTGTTTCGACTCAATTTCGAGAGTCTTCAACAGGGTTGAGTGACACGGCGAGCGTCCTCCTCCGCGTCGCGATATGCACTGCGGGCTGCGGCTCTAGTAGCGCGGCTCGACAGGCGCGCGGGTCGGGGGGAAGGAACTTGTGTTCTAGGCGAATTTCCACGCAAGATTCGTGAGGCGATTGAGATAGGGCGTCTACCGAATTTCAACAGAGACCGCGGATGGACCAGCCTGGAAATCTTGCTTCCATGGAGTTCAAGACAGCGTAGTTTTCGAGTCTGATAGAAACACAGTGAGTGTGACCTGTCTGGTTCCATCGCGATTGCCCAATGATGGAGACGAAAGCAGTGGTGACGACAGTGAACTACCTCAAGTCGCTTCGCCTAGAACACAAGTTTACTCCCCCCCACCCGCGCACCTGTCGAGCCGCGCCACTAGAGCCGCAGCCCGCAGTGCATATCGCAACGCGGAGGAGGACGCTCGCCGTGTCACTCAACCCTGATGAAGACTCTCGAAATTAAGTCGGAACAGTGTCGGTACCTCTTCACCGATATACCGGTACGTGAAAACACCCGTTTGTAAAATGTATCCTATAAATAAGTTTTAAAGTTTTTGACTCTCGTTTAGTTTTTTTTTTTTTTATTGTCAGCAAGTGACAAGACATTCAAGGCGCCCACCTGATGTTAAGGTTATTTAAAATGTTGTTAATTAAGTATAATTTCCAGCAGGTATGCCTACTGTTGAAGAGGTCTGCTCCTCCTTCGCCCTCACAGATGTGGATATTGAGTACACAGAGGCTGATCTAGAAAATCTGACATCTTACAAATTATTCCAACAGCATTTGCGTCCTTTGATTGTGAAGGAGAATCCAAAGGTGAGACTTGATTAGTAATTCAAAATCTATGTTTTTTTAGAAAATTATGTTTGTTAAAAAAGGTTGTTACGAGTCACGGGCTTGATTTTGATAAAAATAAGACCTTGAGATGAAATAAGACGATTTTTTTTTAAATGGTGTTCCTATTTTTATCATTGTATAGAGTGTGACTCCTAACAGCATTTTTCCATAACTAAAGTCGTTTAGGTTTTACCCTTTAGATTACGGTCGAGAGTTCTCACCCTGTATATTGTCACACAAGGATCAATAATACATTTAATAAAAACATTTTAATTACCCAGGTTCCAGTATCAAAGCTGATGATGCTGGTAGCGGCGAAATGGCGGTTGTTCTGTGAAACGAACCCACACCTTAGCAACCAGGGCTCCGCGAATGTCGTATCGGAAGATAACACATCCACAGCGTCGGACTACGCGCCCAAGAGTCGCGGACGCACGCCTAAGGAACCTAAGGTGAGTTGTAAATAAATATAAATATTGGCGTATTTTATTTTCACAATATTTTCTCACGGCAACATCAAGCCTCAATATAAGCAAACTGGAAACCAGATGACTGATAGAATACATAAATATTTTTTTTCCTAAATGCATACTAAAAATAATACATAGAAATATTCAGACTTTTTAGGAGCGAGAATTGAACTTCTCTGACACTCGGCTGTCTGCCACCGCGCCACCGTGGTCGTCCAGCAGTTCTTATGCCCGTCCAAGGAACTACTACCATTTACATATTCATGCAACTTAGAATTAATACTCACATCGCTGTAATCCAGTTCGAGAGGTATGACATGCAAAAGCTAACTGAGTGCTCCCGTGCTTCGGAGGGCACGTTAAGCAGACGGTCCCGGCTTTTTCAAAGTTGTTAGGCCATAGTTATGAAGCTTTCGGGTGGCCTAAAAACTCTTGTCACCAGACTTGGCCACTGACTCAATAAACTTACTTACTTTACTAGTAGGGTAGATGTACGGTTATTAATATTGCGTTCATGACTATACCTTCTCTGTCAGACATTACGAATTTACGACGTTCATTAACATTTAGAAAATCTGTCATTTTTGTAAAAGGATTTGTTCAGTACGAGAATAGTGCTATATAAAAATCAGTCCAAACAGACCGGAAACATAATAATGACATTTCCGCCCAAGAACGAAGAGGCAACAGAGGAGCCTGAAGAGGAAGACCAAGAGGAGGAAGTGAGCGACGAAGGTATCCTGGCGTCGCAAGCGCCCCGCAAGCGCGGCCGCAAGCCCAAGCACGCGGGCGCGGGCGGCACGCCGCGCGGCAAGCCGGGCCGCAAGCCCAAGGTGCCCACGCTCAAGATCAAGTTCAGCAAGCGTAAGCGAACTAGCAGCGTGAGTATCAGTGTGAGTTAACCCACTCATTTTTTGTTTGGTTCTGCTTGTTTTAACTGCAGCGTATCGCGCAGGTCGGTTTGATTCGGATGTATTATAGCAGCTTGAATGTCAATGGGAGTTATAATTACATGGCGTTTTTTTCATTTATTTTTCGCTTGCCCTACCTTTTTCGATTTGTTTAATTTATTTCAACACGAAAAATTTTATAATGTCAGTGCAAATGCTGAAAAACAATGAAAATCATTCTCATCGTTAAAAAAAAATACAAAAAATCATTCGACATGTATCCTTGTACCAAAGATATTTAGGACATGTATAAAATTAATTTGATGTTTTAGGAGGAGGATCCAGAAGGCAGTGCTGGTGTCAATTCAGATTCGGATGCTGAGTTCGAACAGATGTTGGCAGAAGCAGAGGAGCCTAAGCCGGAGCCAGTAGCGGCCGCGCCGGAAGAAGTGGTGCCAGTCGATGAAAACGCTACTCCAGTAAGCATTCAATAATAACTGTCTTACGTCCGAATACTCGAACGCTATTTAAATATTTAAGACTAGCTGACCCAGCGCGGTTTCAATCGCGTTATTTTAGTTCGCAATTTCTATTTTTCCGCATAATTTCTCACCGTTTTAACCTTCTTTGGACTCCTACAAACATTTGACAAATCGGTCCAGCCGTTCTCGAGTTTTAGCGAGACTAACGCACAGCAATTCATTTTTATTTTTATGATGATGAAGATTGTGTTAACTGTGTAAGAGGTCACTAGTTTTCAAAATCGTATAGAGAAACGTCAAAAAAGTCATCACTTAGTGGTAAAAATAGTGGCCACGTAAGTTTCTTGGTGGTTTCTTAAAGTTTATATTATTTAATTCTGTTTGCAGCAACCCAAGAAGAAAGCCAAGACCAAGATCGGAAACAAGACTAAAAAGAAGAAGAACAAATTGAAGACCACTAATAAGTTCCCTGACGGCGCGGAAGGCGAGCATGAACACCAGGACTATTGTGAGGTATAACACAAACATAACATCGTAGTATTTCATTTTTTGGTGTTTCTAACTAATTGACAGATCTTTGCCCATTATTTAAGCTATTTTGATTAGTCATCACAATCTTGTGTGTGGTCACATCTGGGCTTAGTTTTTTTTTGCAAGGATTTGTGTCTCAACTTACAACTTGTTTTGTCTTTAAGCACCGAGACAAATCTAGTTACTGTGCTTGATAACTTGAAACGATTATGTACCGAGGTCTAGATCTAAAGTCCTCCGTTATTTCAAGGAGTTGGGCTGGCTAGGGTCAGGTTAGCAGGGGGACAATGCACAATGCACCCCAATGCGGTACGTCAGTGCAGATCTTGTACCCCCATTTATGATTAGAATTAGAATTAGAGGTCGAGATCATTCCGCCGTCTTCACGTCCCTCCCCTCAGGCGTCGCCGTCGTCCTAATAAAACGCGAATGCGCGATATCGCAAGATCGCGTGAACTTAGTTCGTACGAACGCGCAATCGAACAACTAATAACGTCGAATAGGTATCTTATTAGAAGTTTGCGCTATGCGATCACGCTACCGTCACCCTTAATATGTAAGTATATCGCTGTCATATGGTACATATGTAGTTGTTACAGAATTAGTAGTATCACACATGAACTCTGTTATTAGGGTATGGCAATGGAGAAAGGCCGAGGTTTATGCATTAGGTATTTATTATGTAACGTACCATAAGCGCGTAGAGGATCGAGAGACAGACGCAACATCAAGCGATCGACAACGATAGACTTACATATTAAGGGTGCGTATATTAAACTCACTCAATAATCGAGCATTCGCGTGTATTGAGGCGACGCCTCAGGCTGTCAAAATACTAACCATGAGCGCATCTCATATTCGTATAATGTGCCTTACAGGTGTGCCAACAAGGTGGAGAGATAATACTATGCGACACGTGTCCGCGCGCGTACCACCTGGTGTGCCTGGAGCCCGAGCTGGAGGAGACTCCGGAGGGGCGCTGGTCCTGCCCGCACTGCGAGGCCGAGGGCAACCAGGACCAGGAAGACGATGATGAGCACCAGGAGTTCTGCAGGTAACCACATACTCTGTTATGCCACAATTGTGTAATCCACAGAACTATATTTAAGTAGAATGAGTGAGTGTATGTACCTCGCGTGCCGAAAAGACGGGCTAAGTAAGAGCTGAGTAACCTCTTTACTCGCCGTGAAACTCAGTCTGCTCCCAACCGGGGGTGGTGTGGTGGTGTGCCAGTGCCTAGAATCGGTTTGCCGCGTGCTTATCGATGCTTTTAAATTGTGGCGTATCAGAAGGTTGCGTGTTCAAATCACGTCGGGGTCACCAATGTGGTAGGTACCTATTTGTCACCAATTGTTGTACCAAACTTGGGTATGGGTAAAATGATAAAACGTCCGGTTCCGTTACTGAATTTATATTTTAAATAAACGCGAGCAAAACTACATGAGTGCGCCTAGTGAGCGGGGAGTAACGACTGGCGACGCGCCATGCAAATCTAACGCGTCAGCTCATTTAGCAAGAAAGTACTTGTGGCTAGCCGCCACAAAATCATTCATTTTCGAGCGGCTTATGTTTCCTATTACTAAAATACATTTGTGTGTAAAATACAAATACGCAAAATGTACGCTCGGTTTCCATACAAATCGACGAACTCTTTCATTCTACTTAAATATAGTTCTGTGGGTGTTGTTGAACTTGATACTTACGAAAAGTGATAAGAGCAGAATGAAGTAGGACCTGAATTCAGTTGGCTTTACAGGAGGCTTGAGTAAAAATGTTAATCAAGCATTTATTTATTACTAGCTGTCGCCTGCGACTTCGTTTGCGTGGAACTTGGGAACCATACTTTTTCCTGGTATAAACCTATGTCCTATAATATCTATCTGTACAATGTATTATACTACCTGGAATGATGAACGTCTTGGGCGTCTCTAGTTCTAAGGTTGGGCGCTGGAAACTGCGACACAGTTTATAATAATTGTATTTTCCAGAGTTCAAAATTTTTGATCATGTTATTTAAGTACACTAAATAAATTTAAAAAAAAAAACTGTTTTAAATTTCAGCCAAATCGGTTCAGTGGTTGTCAAATTATAGAGTAACAAACATCCAAACTTTCGCATTTATACATTTGAAACATAAAAAATCCATTGACCATCAGCCTATTAGTGTTACAAATCAGAACATTTTCGACATAGAATAAATTATTTTTACAAAGTTTATTATCCTTATCATTCTGTTCATTTAAGAATCTGCAAAGACGGTGGCGAGCTACTATGCTGCGACTCGTGCCCGTCGGCGTACCATCGCTTCTGCCTGAACCCGCCGCTCGAGGAAGTTCCCGACGGGGATTGGAAGTGTCCGCGATGTAGTGTGAGCATCCCTTTCTTTCTATGATACTATTTTATACTTTAATATCTTTAAATACTTTCTACTTGATACTATTCGCTGCTTCAATGTTGCTTTGAATAGGGTTCAAAATAACCAAGAAATAGAAATAGAAAATACATAGAAAGAAAAGCAAAGTAAACAAGCTACTATACACAGTATAGTAATATTAACGTTTAATAAAGATGCAATAAATTTATAAAATAATAATAACTGCCGCCCGCAGTTACGTACGCGTTGTTTTAACTATCTCTGTAGATTTTTTTTTATACCACTAAAGTGGCAACCAAGCGTATGGACCACAGAATCTGTGGTATGGACCACCTGATGGTAAGTTTTTACTGTGTGTTATATTACTGATGTGTTTTTATTTCCAGTGTCCTCCATTAGAAGGCAAAGTGGCGAAGATACTCACGTGGCGCTGGAAAGAGCAGCCGTCTAAGACGAAAGCGCCGCGTCAACGTGAGTTCTTTGTCAAGTGGCATGAACAGTCCTACTGGCATTGCAGCTGGATATCTGAATTACAAGTAAGGAAATAGCTACTACACTCTAGTCTAGACTAACCAGTGCACAAGTGATCCTAAGTTCGTGGGTCGTGGGTCGAGACCAATCGTGCACCAATAGATATTTATTATATTATTATTCGATCTCGACTTCTTCGAAAGAGGATGATGGGACATTGCGAATGAGAGAGATGATTGGAGAGATTTGGGGGAGACCTTTGCCCAGTAGTGGAACGAAACAGGTTAAAATAAATATATATATTCACTAGCAGTACGTCCCAGCTTCGTGCGGGTGCAATGAAAACCCACCCGTGCGAAGCCGGGGCGGGTCGCTAGATTTAAATAAAGCCTATGTTATTCAGGGATAATGAAACGTTCTAAAGGTGAAATAATTTTTGAAATCGGACCAGTAGTTTTTGAGTTTATTCGTAACATACAAAAATACAAACCTTTCCTTTTTATAATATTAGTATACATATAAATTATTAGCCTGCGTCGTCCTACTGCAGGGCAAATGCCTTATCCTCCTTCTAACTTTCATCTTTGTTTGGCCAATGTTCTCAAATTGTAAAGGAAATTAAGGAAAACATCGTGAAGAATCCAGCATGCCAAAAAATTATAATATTCGAAAGACATGTGCCATCCACCAATCCGCAAGTAATTGCTAAAAGCACCTTTATACGTTACAAATAAAGTTTAAATTCGTCCACAGCTCGACGTGTTCCATCCTCTAATGTACCGGTACTACATGCGCAAGTCGGATCCCGAAGAGCCGCCCAAACTCGAGGAGCCATTGGACGAGAGAGACAACCGCCTCAAACGACTCAAGGACCAGAAGCAAGGGGAACAGGACATGGATGAAAAGATGCTAGAGGAAAAGTTCTACCGGTAAAGCTTTTAAATGGGTTTGCATACAGGCCGGCTAGCTTGAGCACGGTAGACAACGGTTTTCTTTATGGAAATGTAGAGAAATCCAATATAATTTGTTGTTTTATAGTATTTCCATCACATACAGAAGATCATAACCGTTGGTAACCAAAATCAAATTGTTAGTAACTCATACAAACATACTTCTAGAATCGTAAAGTATGGTTGCAATTAAAAAACATAAAATCGCTTACTAATAAAAATAAACTTTAAAAAAATTATTTAATCACTCTCATATTATTACAACTTAGTAACTAAGTTCAAATTAATTTTCAGGTACGGAGTGAAACCAGAATGGCTAGTGGTACACCGCGTGATAAACCACCGCACGGGTCGCGACGGCACCACCTACTTCCTGGTGAAATGGCGCGATCTGTCGTACGATCAGGCAACTTGGGAGTCGGAACATGAAGATATTAGCGGGTTGAAGAACGCTGTGGAATACTACCAGGTAACTCATATTGTTTTAAAATAATATACCATATTTCTATTGATAGATCGCTCAAAAATTTATAAAGTTATAGCTGTAATCTGCAACACACATACGCACCTCAGTCCTCAACTAAACAGATCTTTTTAGTGACAAATCTATTGAACGAATTGACAAGTTGCTTGTGTTGAGGCACAGTAATGTCTCACGCCTAAACTAAATAGCTGCGTATGTAGTAATTGTATAATCAATAGAATATGTTTTCAGGATATGCGCGCTTACATGACATCTGAAGGCAAATCAAAGGGCAAAGGAAAGAAACCTGGCCGCAAGTCCAAAAACCGTGATATTATCGAGGACGACGATAGCGGCGGCATTCAATTCAGAGTTAAGAAGTACAATCCACCGCCAGAACGTCCTCTGACAAACCTCAACAAGAAATACGACGACCAACCACAGTTTGTATATGAAACCGGTATGCAACTCCACCCTTATCAACTGGAAGGTCTCAACTGGCTGCGGTACTCCTGGGGTAACGGCATCGATACCATTCTAGCCGACGAGATGGGTCTCGGGAAAACTATCCAAACCGTAACGTTTCTAAACTCGCTATTCAAGGAGGGACACTGCAAAGGTCCGTTTTTGGTCTCTGTTCCGTTGTCAACTGTGATCAATTGGGAAAGAGAATTCGAACTCTGGGCGCCAGATCTGTACTGCATCACTTATGTCGGGGATAAAGATTCTAGGGCTGTTATTAGAGAAAATGAAATGACTTTCGACGATAACGCCAACAGAAGTGGACGACCCTCTAAAATTAAGTCTACAGTGAAATTCAACGTTCTGCTAACGTCTTACGAGTTGATATCGATTGACGCGACGTGTCTCGGTTCTATCGACTGGGCAGTGTTAGTAGTAGACGAAGCCCACAGGCTGAAGTCAAACCAGTCTAAATTCTTCAGGCTACTGGCTGGATATCACATCAGCTACAAACTTCTACTAACTGGCACGCCGTTACAGAATAACTTAGAGGAGTTGTTCCATCTCCTCAATTTCTTGAACAAAGACAAGTTCTGCGATCTTGCTGCATTCCAAAACGAGTTTGCGGATGTGTCGAAAGAGGAGCAAGTGAAGAGGCTTCACGAGATGCTTGGCCCTCACATGCTGCGGCGACTCAAAGCCGACGTCTTGAAGAACATGCCGACCAAATCAGAGTTCATTGTCCGTGTTGAACTGTCACCCATGCAGAAGAAATACTACAAGTATATTCTGACGAGGAACTACGAAGCTCTGAACCCTAAAAGCGGTGGACAGACTGTATCTCTTCTCAATGTAATGATGGACTTGAAAAAGTGCTGCAACCATCCTTACTTGTTCCCCGTAGCGGCTGAAGAGGCCCCGCTCGGCCCACATGGCAATTACGATACCCAAGCGCTCGTAAAGGCATCCGGGAAACTAGTTCTCATGTCCAAAATGCTGAAACTACTCAAAGACCAAGGCCATAGAGTGCTTATCTTTTCGCAGATGACGAAGATGTTAGATATTCTCGAAGACTTCTTGGAAGGCGAGGGCTACAAATACGAGAGGATCGACGGTGGGATCACGGGCAGTATCCGACAAGAAGCAATAGATAGGTTCAACGCTCCAGGCGCTCAACAGTTTGTGTTTCTACTGTCCACCAGAGCCGGAGGGTTAGGTATCAATTTAGCCACTGCCGACACCGTAATCATTTACGACTCCGATTGGAATCCTCATAACGATATCCAGGCCTTCTCACGCGCGCATCGTATCGGTCAGGCGAACAAAGTCATGATCTATCGATTCGTTACACGCAACAGCGTGGAAGAGAGGGTCACGCAAGTTGCTAAAAGGAAAATGATGTTGACTCATTTGGTTGTGCGTCCCGGAATGGGCGGAAAAGGTGCCAACTTCACTAAACAGGAATTGGATGACATTCTGCGTTTTGGTACAGAAGAGCTGTTCAAAGAAGATGATGGAAAAGAGGAAGCGATTCACTACGATGACAGAGCGGTTGGCGAATTGCTTGATCGATCTAAGGAAGGTATCGAATCGAAGGAATCGTGGGCTAACGAATACCTCAGTTCATTCAAAGTCGCCAGCTACTCCACTAAAGAAGGTGACGGCGAGGAGGAGGTCGATACAGAAATCATAAAACAGGAAGCTGAGAACACTGACCCGGCGTATTGGATAAAACTCCTCAGGCATCATTACGAACAGCACCAGGAAGACCAGGCCAGGACACTCGGCAAAGGCAAACGGGTTCGCAAACAGGTTAATTACAACGACGGCAGTGTGGCGCAGACTGAAAACCGCGAGGATTCAACTTGGCAAGAAAACGGCTCAGACTTCAACTCTGACTTCTCTCAGAATAGTGAGGATGATAAGGAAGACGATGATTTCGATGAAAAGAATGACAACGGGGATCTCCTTAGCCGCCGCAGCAAGAGAAGGCTAGAGAGACGGGAAGAACGCGATAGACCACTACCGCCGTTACTGGCAAGAGTCGGCGGCAACATGGAAGTTCTCGGCTTCAACGCGCGACAGAGGAAGTCATTCCTCAACGCAATCATGCGATACGGTATGCCCCCACAAGACGCTTTCAACTCGCAATGGCTAGTGAGAGATCTAAGGGGTAAATCAGAGCGCAACTTCAAAGCTTACGTATCACTTTTCATGCGGCATCTCTGCGAGCCCGGTGCGGACAACGCAGAATCATTCGCTGACGGAGTACCACGCGAGGGCTTGTCGCGTCAACATGTACTGACCAGGATTGGAGTCATGAGCCTTATTAGAAAGAAGGTGCAAGAGTTCGAGCACATCAACGGATACTACAGTATGCCAGAGCTAGTGCGCAAGCCAGTAGAACCAGTGAAAAATGCTGCCGGAGAAAGCGCCACCGCCAGTCCTGCGCCATCAAGTACTACCCCCATTACCTCCGCTGCTCCCTCCCCCGCCCCGACACTAGTTAAAGAACCAGGCCAGGCAGAAGATCTCTCAAAGGACGACAAAGATGAGGCTAAATCAACGGATGAAAAAGCTGATGACAAGGTTAAACCAGAACCGATGGACACAAGTGACATCAAAGAAGAAATGGAACAGGACGAGAAAGAACCACCGAAAGAGCCTGAAGAACAAAAAGAAAAAGAGCAAGAGAGACGCATGTCGGTTGACGAAGAACCAGAAGTAAAAGAAGAACCGGCAGAAGTAGAAGAGGAAAAGAAAACTGATGATAAAGACTCTGATAAAGCTAAAGATGATGATAAGGAGGTTGATAAGAAGGATGATATCAAGCTCGAGAAAGATTTAGAGGGAACTGTAAAAACTAAGGAAGAAAAGAAGGTAATATTTTTTTACTATTTAGTCATTTTGTACTATTAAACATGCACATCTTTCAGAACCCTGAACGTCGCCCCGTACCTTAGCCACAAGTACGCGTATGCATAACATGCTTTTTTGGTAGATTCGAGGTTTTTTTTGTGTGAAATGCTTTTTCATCATTACGTTAAATATAACACTTGTAACATTTTGTTCTTTTCACACAGGACGACGACGACGACGATGTAGTACTCGTTAAAGAGGAAGAAGATCTCAAAGTAGAACGTCGCAAGTTTATGTTCAATATCGCGGACGGCGGCTTCACTGAACTCCACACGCTCTGGCTGAACGAGGAGCGAGCCGCGGCCCCTGGCAGGGAATATGAGATCTGGCACCGGCGACACGACTACTGGCTGTTGGCTGGCATTGTCACACACGGCTACGGCCGCTGGCAAGATATACAGAACGACCTTCGTTTCGCCATTATCAATGAGCCGTTTAAAATGGACGTGGGAAAGGGAAACTTCTTGGAGATCAAAAACAAGTTCCTGGCCAGGCGTTTCAAGGTGATTATTCTAGCTTCTAGCTTTTTACACACGGCTCAATATCAAAAACTTACAAATCAAAATTAAATAAGAAATCACTTTCAATTGCTTTTAAATCTTGTAAATAAAATGTATAATGATACCTTTTTGTCCATGGGCCCTCAATGAAACTTTAGAATGTGAGTATTTTTGTTACTTTAACGCTGGAGCTCACGAGTATATTTTTAATCAATATTCTCGTGAGGATCCAGCGTGCACTATATTTACAGTGGATTATAAGTTCGCCTACGACGAACCCATCCTAACAACTTTATGGCGCACTGATTTTCATCACAAGGTCCTTTTTCCACCACTCAATCTAGTAACTGACTTCAGGCTTACCAAAAAACAACTTTACCACCACTAACTAAATGAAATAAATAAAAGACCATGATCACAATCTTAATAGACAGAAGAAAAGATACCAAGGATGACTCAACCAATGACCCATTCCGGCTCCGTACAGGTGCTTATACTGTTTGTATAAACCTTCCTCTTGTATCACTCGTATTTATTGATGAAAACCAAATTAAACCATTGATCAATAAGGCTCAACATTCAATCCGAAGGAAGTTAACCAAGTATACTTGTCCCCAGCTACTGGAGCAAGCGTTAGTTATCGAGGAGCAACTGCGTCGCGCGGCGTACCTGAACCTGACGCAGGACCCGAACCACCCGGCGATGTCGCTGAACGCGCGCTTCGCGGAGGTCGAGTGCCTCGCCGAGTCGCACCAGCACCTCAGCAAGGAGTCGCTGGCGGGCAACAAGCCTGCCAACGCTGTTCTGCACAAGGTATTATCTAGCTCTAAGTTCATTCATTCATCATGTCAATTGACTCATTTTTCATTCATTTTGCTTTCGACCAGGAGGCAACCTTTGGCTCTGGCTTTATGTAATTCGGTTGCATGCAATCGAATTTCACGAATCGAATATTATAACAGCTGGTTGTAACCAGTAATCAGTTTTGTAATAGCCCAGCGGACTTAATAATAATTTAGCATGTCCATCAGTCACACGGTTGCCTCTGATTTTAGTACAGTAGTAGCACAGTAATCCAATCTGAAAAAAAAAATATGCAGATCAAGCAAACATTTGTCCCGTTGAAACGTTTTACATGCTAGGAAAATTTACACCAGCTCCAACGCGCCCATGCCGTAAAAGAACTGGCAACAACACCGGCTGGGTTCCTATCGCTTTTTTGCCATGACCCTTGCTATTGTTATGGATGCCGAGTAGAGTTGGAGCACATTCGTCCCAAGATTTTTTTTCATCTAATTGGGATTTTTTTATCATCTGATTGGGCACGATTGGGGCTCCCCGCCCACAAGTCCTGCTGACCACCATAGGTTTCATAAACCTATCTCAAGCACCAGACTCTTGCAAAGTTGGAAGTGCCTAAACATGTCCTCATTTGGAGCGTTAAAACCACGTTGTAAGAGAAAATGTGTGTTGCAGGTGTTGAACCAGCTGGAGGAGCTGCTGTCGGACATGAAGTCTGACGTGTCGCGGCTGCCGGCGACGCTGGCGCGCATCCCGCCCGTGGCGCAACGCCTGCAGATGTCGGAGCGCTCCATCCTGTCCCGCCTCGCCGCCACCGCCGGCAACCCCGTGCCAGCTGGTCAGTACTCTTATCCTACTTGGATATGTGTCTATGACAAAAGCTAATTTGGTCGGACCATCTGATTTGGCTTTTTTTTTATATGTCAGCAAGTGACAAGACGATCAAGACGACTAACCATAACAGATGCAGTGCCATCCAAAGCTTAGTGTTTATGTTTTGCGTGGCACTGCACTGCGCTCGTCACCCCGAAACTTAAGTCTCTTTCGCCCAGTAATTTCACTTGCTACAGTGCCCTTCAAACATTAACACAGTAATACTTGCACACTACTGCTTGGAGGTAGAATATCTGACACTGCGGTGGTACCACATTAAGGGTGGATTCGGTTGGCCAAATCCACCCTTAATGATATAAAAAAAACGATTGTCTATTTTTTTTTTTTTTTTTATTTACTGAAGAAAAAAAGGCTTAGTCGCCGAGCGACCACACCGCCCAATCGGTAATATTCACAAAGTTATGAAGGTTATACTTACTATACTAGGTATAAATCGCTCGGCGGATCTAGGCTTACGTGAAGTTAGCTGTTTCTGATGCGCAAAGACAATTAAGTTCGAATAAGGTCCATTGCGGCTAACTTCACTACGGCCGAGATACGCCGTACTAACTTTATAGTTTTGTTATCAAAAGAAAAAAATTGTCTAACCTTGTGTTGTTGTGTTGTTTAGCGCAAATGGCGCAGTTCCCGACGGGCTTCCAGGGCGGCGGGTCGCTGGCCGGGTTCGCACCCGCCGCCGCCGCCGCCAACTTCTCCAACTTCCGCCCGCAGTACTCCGTGCCCGGACAGCCCACCACTCCCGCAACTAATGTGAGTGACCAGTGCCTCTAGAAAGCGACTAACGTTAATCGTGGCCATTATCGTAGCTCAACTTATGTAGGTGATAACGTAGTTCAGAGCAATGTGAGTGCCCAGTGGGTCTACTCTAGAAAACGATAATCGTGGCCATCCTAACCCCATCCAGAGTTTGTTGCCAGATTCTTCTAGGCTGGGGCGCGTGGAACTGGCGTAAATTCTTGTGATGATTGAATAAATATATTTTTTAATTACTTTATCGTAGCTCAACTTATGTAGGTGATAATGTAATTCAGAGCATTCACGGACTAAGCTGACCCACGAAAAGTGTCACGATATATCGCATTAATTCGCAAGAGTAGACCCTTAGCCCACCGACGACCATTCACTTATAAATTAAATCAAATCAAAAGTGCTGTATTCAGTTAAATCACAAGGATCACTTTGAAACGTCTTACAAGCTATGAAAATTTACGCCAGTTCCAACGCGCCCACTAACTACTTACTAACATTCAGCCGCTTAATCACATATCTGTGTAATTTACTTCAACTGCTAATACAGATATATGCTCATGCACATATCTGTGCTAGAGCACATTATGCGCTATTTTGCGAAAAAGTAAATTCGTATGAGTCTGATGACGGAGTGATTCGACAGCCCGAAGGCCGTTATGCCGACCGACTGCTTAACGTGCTCCCCGAAGCACGGAAGCGATCAGTTGAAACTGCCACTGGCGGTGACCGCCATCCAAATAGTGACTACGCGTAATAGCGTTTAAGTTAGAGTTTAAAAACGCTATTTTAAGTAACATATTGTTTCAAATTTGCTGTTTCTTTTTGCGATGATAGGAGTTAGCGAATTTAAAAAAAATGTGTTTTTTAAGGTCATTTGTTTTCAAAGATAATTTTAACGTAAAGAGAATTTTATATAATCTAGCTTCAGACAATAATTATCTGACCACTAGTGGCAAATTATCTATCCTGAACATACATTAGTATGTACCACTAACATTGTTTATTTTCCTCTTTCAGAAATCATAAGCCCTCGGTAACTTATACGTCATAACATAATTCGACTCTACCTACACACGCGCAGGTAAATTTTAATATATTACTCGGCAATAATGTAACTTCAAATGCTTGATTTTACTGTAATATTAAATTGTTCAATAATTGTGCACATTAGCAAAGGTATTGCACTATTTATGTCAGGCTCAATTTGTTAGTTGTAAGCCATAGAATAATATTAAATTTGTATTGTTTGTTTTAGTGAGCGGATAAATGGTCACATAGATGAATATTCTAGATGTAAGCTTTCCAAGATTTCTCTTCCACCTTGGGTTTGAAGTGATAACTTATTTAGTGATTAGTGCCGATATGTTTAGTTAACATAATAATAATTACAAATGAAACAGGACTCTCACACTATTTATTTCATCCTGATCTGTATGAATCTGTTTTTGTGTAAGTGATTGTGGACTTATGAAAATCTTTATTTTTAATTTACCAAAAATGAAATAAATCAATACAATTAAGTAAACAAAAACTGGAGTTTTCATTCGTGAAAATTATGCTTGAGGCTTTTTTCACATGTTCATTATGCTAATATTATTTTTTCTCTGCTGTCGGTGAAATAGCTTGTTACTCAGTCCCTGGACCGTTCGACGTGACAATAATGGCCAACTGGCAACTTCGAAGTTTGTTAAATAGGCTCTTGTATCTTGTATGTATAACACACTATCCATAATTATTATCATGCTACAAATTTCTGTCAACTAATGTGTCTTTAAAATCTGTCAGTCTTTAGTTCATTGACATAAGAATGACAATACTTAGCAAGCAGCTAAATTGAAACTTTTTTTTGAATAAGGTAGGAGTGAGAAGAAAAAAGACCTTTGGTATTAGAAAAATCAGCATGTTAATTTGATCTCAGATGAAATTTAAATTTATCTAATATGATCTGTCAGTAAGTAAGCCATCATATTCAAAGTAGATTTGAAGAAAGTTGATCAATAATTACTAAAAGTTCATTGCTAGAAAGCTGAGCAACTTCAGTTCAAAACAACGGGTTTATAAAAAAGAAAGTAGTTTTATAAAAGTATATTTATTTTATGATCACAAAATTAATCAATCAATATACATAGTAATAAATAACATTATGGTACATTAATATCACCAAGTGTACGTGTCGTCTTCTGTATTGTACTTGACACTGTCCAGCGGTCGGACGGCGCCGGGATCGGCGGAGCAGAACAACTGCAGCATGCTATCAATGATGCCGCAGTCTGATAGGTTCTCCTTGTTGAAAGCTTTGGCAAAGTGGTTTGGTTCATTCTCTTTGGAGCTGCCGTCTGAAAAAAGTATGTATATTACAAGAAAAGATGGCGGATTCCTAGACCTACACTGAAATTGACGTATGCCCTGGAATACTATAAGTCTGCGGATTGTAGTACTACAAAAAACTTGACCTTGGCGTGGTAGGCGAGTGCCCAGTTGCGAAGCTAGGTCGCGAGTTCGATCCCGGTACGGGATAAAATGTTCGCATAATCTGGAAATACTTTTTCCTGGTCTGGATGTTATAGTATCATGGTAATATTAGTCGTTTCTGAAACCCACGAGTGGTTTAGAACCGGTCGGCGGATCTAGGGAATCATAAAGTTGGCAGGCAAGAATGTATGTAAGGTATGTGATGCGCAAAGACAATTTAGTTAGAAAAGCTTCATTGCGCATCGAAACGGCTAACTTGACAAACAAAAAAAATATATAGATCGCCGACCGTTCTTGGTGTGATTGGTAGGTGTCTATTACAACAAATATTACGCTTTAAAATAACACTCACCTCGTGCTACACTCTGTGCTGCATATGAAAACGCGAGCGTAGGCTGATGGTGCGCGAAAGTAGCACTGAACTGCGCGGCGGAGCTGGTTTTCAGCACGTCGAATAGAGTGTGCACCGCTGTGGGTAGGATCGGTCCACGGAGCTCTATCGAATAATACTTGTTGCTCTCGGAATGTATTACATTCTCCCGCACCTGGGGAAATAATTTAGTTAGCTATCTATTTTCGGTTAGGCCATTATATGTAGCTCGCGAGCCCAATAACATCAAGCTCATCATCATCAGCAAATAAACGTTCACTGCCACATCATCATGACAGGCTTCTGTTGTTCCCACTGCTGGAAGGGACACTGGCCTACTCTCAAGCGAGAGTGATTGGGTCTTAACAACACGCGGACCCGATGCGGATTGGTGGATGGCGCAATCTTTTGAATTTTAGTTCTTGGACATGCCAGTTTCCCCACGATGTTTTCCTTCACCATAGAGTACTAGCATTGCGCACATAAACTTTTAAATGGAAAAATCCATTCGGATTCGAACCCACGACGCGAACGGTCCCGTGGGACTGACACCTAGGACAATGGGTAACAGAGATGCTCGTTACCTTCAGAGAATACAGCGCGCCTCCATGGAGGACCGTGGGCGTGGGCGGCACCCTCGCGAACGGTCCCGTGGGAGTGACAATGAACTTACGGACGATGGGTAACAGAGATGCTCGTCACCTTGAGAGACTGAAGCGTGCCTCCGTGGAAGGCCGTAGGGGCCAGTAGCGTGGGCGGCACTCCCGCGAATGGTCCCGTGGTACTGACAATGGACTTGCAGTTGAGTAGAAAGTTGAACAGCGCCTGCGCGTCGGCCCCGCGGACCAACACGAGCGATTCCGCCGCGCTGTCGACACTACTTTCCGCGCTATGAGTGATTCGGGCCTGGGGGGACAAAGGTCCAATTACGAAATTTTTAGTAGAATTATGGTAAACCTAATTGTTGTAGTAGTTTAATGGTGAAGTGTTAGGTTGGGTGATGTTAGTAGAATTAGAGGTAAAAATTTTGTTTGCTAGTAGCACTGATAATAGTTACCTGCGTGATGTTGATCTTCTTGATGACCTCTGTCTCCAGCCCCAGCTGCGATAGGAACTGGTCTGGATCCTCCTCATCTTCCTCCTCCTTTTGAAAGTAATTAATTTAAGTTAAGACAATTAATAACCTACAGACAAACAATAACCAATTGAATAAACAATGCGACACCTCTCGTCAATGAACTAAATTAACTTTAGTCATTGACGAGTATACCACTGAACCGAATTTGAAGTTTTAGATAGTCGCGGTAGCTCCAAAACGGTACGTCCGTCGCGACGTACTGTGTTTGAGCTACATGCAAAAAACAAAAATTTGCTAAAAATTCGCGGTTATTGGGCTCCCAAAATTTATGCACAATATTTCAATTGAATGGGCAAACTCGGATTACACGCATTTAAATGAAGGTATTAAAACGATTTCACCGCCCATTGTATATTGTGTCTATTCTCCGTAGTGTTTTATTTTATTTTAATGGTTTTTTAAATAGTTTGTAAGGTGTATGTACACTGTACAATAAAGAATTTTCATTCGTTCATAATCATCATTACCATCATAAAAAAAAGTTAAAAACCTTTCCCTGGTCCGTCTTCTCGTCCATCGTGTCGTAGCAGCTGTCGAAGGATGCATTCTTGGGTTGCTCGTCAGAATTGTTCAGTCTTGTCTTGTTTTCGGGCCGAAGAGGCATTGTGAATTCTACATCTATTAAAATGGAAATAATAATTGTAATACAACTGCATTCTCTACAAGAGCACCAGTGGTCTAGGGGTAGTGACATAATAAGGTCGTGGTCTCAAACCCGGTCGTGCACCAATGTATTTTTCTGCTTTAAAAATTTATGTGCGCAATGCCAGTGTTCTCATATGGTGAAGGAAAACATCGTGAGGAAACCGGCATATCCAAGAACAAAAAATTGGAAAGACATGTGCCATCCACCAATCTGCATTGGGTCCGCGTGGTGGATTAACCCAATCACTCTCGATTGAGAGTAGGCCAGTCCAGTCCAGTCTCAACAGTAGGAAATTAAGGCAGGAATACGGTAAAGTACGACAAAGCTAAGTATGGTAAGAATGGTTCAGTTAGAATGGTGAATCGGTTTAAGTAAATTGAGATCGAAAGTCTTTTCTATCTACTTCTTAGGGTGACATCGTGCGAAAGAGTAAAGGTCCACCGCCGGCGGGCCGTACGCTTAGTTGCCACTTAGGTGGTATAAAAAAAACCTAATGAAATCGATTGCAACAGAATGACATAACAGCCCGTTAGTAGTATTAGTGAATACCTTCTTGGCGCAGCGTGTGCCGGAAGCCGCTGGTGGTGGGCGCGATGAGCGCGCGCGGCGCGGACTCGCCGCACAGCCCGGCCGCGAGAAACAGGCACGTGAACGTGTTCGCGCACACGTAGAAGTACGGGCAGTGCAGCGCTCTCACTAGCTGAGTAAGTTCGTATGAGTCAGTGGCCAACTCTGGTGACAGAGTTTTTAGGCCGCCCAAAGGCCTCTGTTATGGCCTAACGACTTTGAAAAAGCCGGGACCGACTGCTTAAATAATAAATATATAAATAATAACTTTATTGAGGACACAATTTGCTGTTAGTTTTTCATACTTAACATAAGAGTCCATAATTAAAAAATAGTCCTACAAATAGCGGTCTTATCGCAAATAGCGATATCTTCCAGACTTAACGTGCCTTCCGAAGCACGGGAGCGCGCAGTTGAAATTGCCACTGGCGGTCACCCATCCAAATGATGACTACGCTGAACAGCGTTTAACTTCATTGATCTGTTATGAACAACTTAGCCAGCTACGTCACGAGCGCTCTTACTAGCTGCGATCAACTTTACATTATCATGGCAGCCTTCTATTGTTCCCGTCGCTGGGATACTGGCCTACTCTCGAGCGAGTGTGCGTGTCCTACCACGCGCACCCAAATCTAATTGGTGGATGTCATGTCCTTTGAATTTTTGATTCTTGGACATGCCGATTTCCTCACGTTGTTTTCCTTCACTGTATGGGAGCACTTGCATTGAGCAGATCAATTTTAGGAATAGAAAAATCTATTGGTACACGACTAGGTTTGAACCTTTGGATCGAAAAGCGGGATCACTACCACTAGACCACTAATGCTCAAACTTTATATTGCACCTTTTTATAACACTAACTACAAAGTGACAGCCCTCCTACTGGAATGTTGTGAGATCCTGGCGTGTGGAAAACGAAGAGTAGAACGAATGAAAATTAGAATTTAATACCTGGAACAGTGATCGAAAGCTCTCCGTCCACTCCCTATGCAGAGAGTGCTTGATGTCCTCATTGGCTGCCATGAAGCCGGTGGCGGCGACCTTGCCGGACGAGCGCGGGAACAGATCCAGCCACGGCAGGTGCGGGTGCTGCCAGTACAGGCAGCTCTGGTGGAAGCGCGCCCGCGGGGACGTGTCTAGTGTAGGTGAGGCGCTTGTGTCTAGGCAGCGGACGAATCTGACAATACAATAAATATTCATGGACATTTTTCAAAGTGCCCAAGAGCTCGCGTTCGGACCTAGAGATGAAGTAAGTCGGATCAGGATGATGTAAGTCGGATCGGAAGAGGTAATTCGGTTTGGGGTGAGGTAACTCAGATTGGGGTGATGTAAGTCGGATCAGGGTGATGTATGGGGCTAGTATCAGTAGTCCGGTTAGTTTGTCCGATGATCGGACTGATGAGACTTTGTCGGCTCAGTAGTTCGGTGATTTAAATCCTCGGACTACTGAGACTTTTTGTCCGTTAGTGACTGTCAGTAGCTATACTATATTTCTGGCGCTTCGACGGCCGCTCCCGCGGCACGCTCGCTTCGCTCGCTCGTCTCGCGCGTGGTTTTTCACTAACCTAACATAACCTAACCTACTAATTTCGATCTGGGTGGAAAAGTAGATCTGTAGACTTCCAACTTATGGTGGAAAGCTAAGTTGGAAGATGGGAATAAGTCATACTTAGAAACTTTTTGACCGACAGTCACTAACGGACAAAAAGTCTCAGTAGTCCGAGGATTTAAATCACCGAACTACTGAGCCGACAAAGTCTCATCAGTCCGATCATCGGACAAACTAACCGGACTACTGATACTAGCCTGATGTATGTTGGATCAGGGTGATGAAAGTTTGATCGGGTGATGTAAGCTGGATCAGGGTGATGTAAGTACGATCAGGGTGATGTACGTACGATCAGGGTGATGTAAGTCGGATCGGGGTGATGTCAGTCGGATCGGGATGATATAATTCGGATCGGGGTTATGTAAGTCGGATCGGGGTGATGTAAGTCGGCTCGGGGTGATGTAAGTCGGATTGGGGTGAGGTAATTCGGATCGGGGTGACGTAAGCTGGATCGGGGTGATGTAAGTACGATCAGGGTGATGTATGTCGGATCGGGGTGATGTAATTCGGATCGGGGTGATGTAAGTCGGATTGGGGTGAGGTAATTCGGATCGGGGTGATGTAAGTCGGATTGGGTGAGGTAAGTCGGATTGGGTCAGATCATAGGAATATGGTGTTATTTAATCTCACCCAGTAATTCCTGAAGCTTCTTCACTAGCCTTCAGCTTCAGTGACCAAGCGAATGGCTTTGGCGACATCAGTCTTAACTTTGTTTTTAATGCCCAGTCGATGGGTAGATGCTTATATTTCTTCTCCACTATGTGCTGCAAAAAAAATTAGCATAACTATAAGAATCAAAGTGTTTTATTAATTATAATTTTGTTTGTTTCTTGATGGTTGATTTAAAAACCTTATTCACATTAACATCATAAAAGTAAAAGTTTGTAAATTTTATTATTTTATTTATTCAGGGACATCAAACAGCTACAACATAAAGTTTTTTTTTTTGTTCCCACTCAACTCGGTACTTGCTGAACCACTTAGATTAAACTTAAAAATGAGCATCTGACTTCAAGGCTCTTTAATCCTGTTACAAAGAAAGCAAAGCCAAGGTTGGTAGCAACTATTTTTTAAAATAATTACCTACATGAATTGGCCACCGTAACTAGAATAACATTTAGAATTAGTTCCAGTGGCCAAAATAGGCCTGGATTAAAATTAATACTTACTTCTATAGTATGTTCTGCTGTGAACTTTTGTAATAAATTTGAAAAGGTTGACAATTTCTCTGTATCAACATTCTGGGGTGGTTTTTCTACCAGTTTGGCCGGCAGCTTGAGTAATGCAAACAGGGTTTTATCACTTGACTCATCTAGAGAAGCATCATCTATCTTTGCTTTCTTAGTTGGTACTGTGTTGTTCCTGAGAACAAAAGTCATTTATGTAATTCTATGCATAAACTCTATGCTTCTGTGTGAATGCATTATTTATTAAACCAATTTACTTACATAATTATTAATTATTCCTTTTTTTTTAAAGGAGCTTGGCATTGAGTTTCGACAATGTCAATTACACTTACATAATTAGAAATTATAAATACATAAGTAAAAATACTCACTTAGAAAATGGGTTTTTTCTCTTATCACTATCCAGAAGCCTGGAGAAATCCAAGTCAAATGGTTTTTGACTGGTAGGCTCATCACTGGCTGAACATGAGGGTTGTCTCATACGCTCCTAACAAAGGATATCATGTAAGGACTATTATATAAACATTATCATCATCAATCAAGTATTATGGGCAACCTGTTGTTTGTAGGTAAATTATATTATATTGTTATTACTATTTAGCCTGTTTGTCTCTATATTATTTTGCTTATATTGTCCTACTGCAGAGCAAAGGCCCAAGGAATAAAATTTTCCCTGACCCTCCCTTTTATCAGCTTTCTCTGTCCCTTGCTGCAGATAATATATATATCAACCAGACTAGCCCACTGGCCCACTTTATAAATAATAACCATATCATCTGTAAGTATTTTACTAACTTAAAAGAGGCCGTCAACACCAGATGACCAGAGGCATCACTCACATTGTTAGACATACATACATCATGTGTTTTTATAAACATAAACTATGCCATGATTCTTAAAAAATGAAAACCTTTGTAGCGAGATATTAAATGGTTATCTATGAATGTAACTTCTATATTAACAGTCAATACTCTCAATACACAATATCACGGCTCACCTGTAAAGCTTTCTTTCGCTTTTTTAACTTGTGTAACTGCATAACTTCGCTTGGTCTTTTCCATGGCGATGTTGGTTCCATAATAGCGCAAGTATGTATAATCAGTTCCTGTTCTTAATACAACCAATTGTTTACGTTTAAAAGCTTGGGAACAAACTTTTACGCGCCCTAGCCGCGCGTGGCCATCAAAAAAACCCAAGAGAATATAATCACGAAGTCTGCGCTGCGCTACAAAGCAGCAAAACTACTGGGCATACAATACAACATGTTGGCATGGCAACCACATGATTAGTGTTATTTTCACGAACAGTATCAGAGCAATTTATTGCACAGCATGATAAACCACGACAAATATCTTAAACCATGGCCCAAATACCAGGCAGTGCTGTGTATTATTATCAAAATGTGCAGCAAAACCTGAATAAGTAGCCACAAATTAAATAAGCAATTGGTCTCACTTAAAGAGCAATGTTCTAGTGCTAGGTGATGGTGGTGGTGGTCCTAATACCTAATCTTTTCTTCCAATCTTCTGGTAGGTAGTAGGTTCGAAAACAGTCGTCATGCACTACCTCCCTAGATAATCGGTTTTCCACAAGAAAAAAATATGTGCGCTAATGCTGATGCTCTCAATGTGAAAACGAAACCTAAACATGTCTACATTTCATAAGAAACGTGCCATTCACCAAACTGCTTATGGTCTACCTACATGGTGGATTAGGACCCATCACTCTCTCTTATGAGTTGTAGACCAGTGTAGGGACATTTTTTTTATGCCAGTGAGGCCGGGGCGTGCTGCCATTAGGATTCATTGGTATTTTATAGTTAACTCAAATCAATTTCTGTATAATATTACTGCCAACTTTACTCGGAGACGGTGTAAAAGGAGACCGACTAAAAGGCCTATGAGCTCAGCAGCTCAGATCGGCTCAGCAGCCACAGCTTAACATACCTTTTGAAACATGTTTATGGTGACGATCCATTATAGTGACACACGAAACAATGCTTAACTTCATTGATCTGTTTTTTTTTGTTCGGACTCCGTTTTCGCATTTGGCCTCGCATTGGTCCGATATGCGTGGAAAAATTCATTGATCTGCTCAGAACAGCTTATCTAGCTACGCCACGCAGGAGAGCTTCATGTCATTCAAGACTATTACTACACCATCACACCAACCAGAAGTTTGCTCGATCCTCATCATAATATAAATATATTATGTAGCTATAATTTTTTTTATTGCTGTCACACACATCGTCTCAGACAGCGTGTGGATCAATGCATAGCGCCGCTTTACACGTATCACGCACGGCACGGCTCCTTGGGCACGACGACAGACTGGCAGGCAGTGAAAGGCCTATTACATTACACGATTCGTCGGCACGATGAGTCGTGACGACAGATCGGACGTTCTGTTTACACTACACGATAGCCTCGATTCTAAAGGCTCGATTACATTTCACGATTTGAAGCAGGGAGCCTAAATCGCAAGGTGTAATCGCTGTTCGTCGTCCGATTTGTCGTCACGGCTCATAGTGCCGACGAATCGTGTAATGTAATAGGCCTTTGAGCGCTAGCCGCTATTCCCTTTGGGCAGCAGTCAAAGAGTAAAATATAGCAGTGTCGAATCAGCCGTTGTCGCACGCATACGCAGGCAGGCTATAGTCTATTTCCACTGTATTGGTATTTGGTATCGGTCGTCATCATGTTTAACTCTACTCGTGTTAGTCATTTAGTTTGAACTTGAAAACCGAAAGTGAAAAAGAAACATGGGTTTTCTTAAAATGCTGACTAAAATCGAAAAAGTAAATTAGACCTTAAATATAATGACTTTCAATTTATTTTGCAATGGTTTTGAATATTACAGAGCGCGCATTTTCTTGGTAAGTTTTTTTTAATAAGTTTAAACTATTTTACCCCTAATTATGTAGGTAAGTAGCTTTATAATTAGTTTTAGAGGTTAAATTAATTTGGCATTCCTTTCTTCATATTGCAATACCTCGAGATACATCGACGGTCATGAGTTACTCGACCAAGATAACTAAAACAGGCTTGCAAATTCCAAGAAAACGATGATCTCACAATCCCTGTTTCACTCACAAGCTGACTATCCAAATTAAAATTCATCGTTATCGCCTGGACGGATTTAAATTAAACTTTAAATAGGTATACATACCTAGTTCGTGACGGCATGCGGCAATATGCTAGCACCTGAGTTTTTACTTGTCCCGGAAAAACAATTCCTGTAGGATAGCTTAGATACTGCTAAACCTTTTTTTTAGGTTTGAAATATGACTACACGCACTTTTATTGTAAAAACCATTACCTACCAGTAGTAGTACTAGGATTAGGTTACTTGGAATCCTGTAGAGATAAGTTTAAGGAACTGGGCATTATGACTATGATTGTCGAATTTATCTATCAAAATAGTTTACATGTTAGGGATAACTTAAGAAATATAAAAACAATGAAAGATGTACATAATTATAACACTAGGCATAAAAATCGCCATGTAGTACCTAAGACAAGACTGGCGAAGGTGTATAAAAGTTATTTTTGTACGTCGATAAAACTCTATAATAAAATACCTAAAAGCGTAATGCAAATGCCAGATAATGATTTTCTATTGTATATAAAAAGACATTTAATTGCTAAAAGTTTTTATAGATTGGACGAAGCTTTTGCTGATAAAGAACTTTTTACTGATGACCATGCTATTTGTTAAAAATTGTAACTTATTTTCTACATTGTTGACGATGCTATTGCAGATACTACTTCTGAATTTGTTTGTTTATGTTAGTGACATTTTAATTTGTATTTTACATTTATTGTATTTTTAAGACAATTTAATTATTTCTATGAGATCACTTAAATATACCTAATCATAATAATGTTTGTAATTTATGACGATCCAAGAACATGTAATTTGTCAAAGGAAATGAATTGAAATTGAAAATTGAAATTAAGTATCTTTTAGGACAAAAAAAAAATATTCTACAATTACTTTTGTAGAGTACTTTGTAAGTAATCCAACACAGGCCACAAATAATGAACAGACGCATGATCACTGAAAACAGTATAATATTATACCTACGCACCTTTTTAGGACAGTAATTAAATTACCTATACTATTTTTTATAGAGGCACAATAATAATAGGTATTGACGAACTGAAACATAACAATTGGCACAAAGCAGGTATAACTTTTAACCACCACCAAAATATAGCTAAGCAACAAATAAAGTAGGTACCTATTTTATCTATCTATGTATTTACATAGTACCTACCTACCTAAGAATCGTACTTACAATATAATCGTATGTAACGCATCAGCTTTATTTGGCTCAGGTACTCGTACTGTGTAGCTGCTAGCTATGTTAGGTACCTACCCGTATACCTACCTATTTACCTAATTTACCGTCAACGTGCTACCGTGTAGGTACGTAGTACTAATATATGTTCTGTAGTGTAGGTAAACATTTAGTTTGATTGATGAGATTTTTTACTGCACAGCCTCCTCTCCTTATGTAGTAAATCCTAAGTAAATCCTATTACTTATAAGGTACTTTTAAATTGTAACGTGAAATGACGTGTAATGTATAGGTATAATGTGTGAATAGTGCATTATTATGAATATAAAACAAAGTTTACCTGGGCATTTAGGTAGGCATTCCTACCTTGTTTTTTAATGATTTCTAATCTGATTCGTAATATAATACAAAAATCTAATTTAATAAGTTTATTATAATGTACCTACTTATGTGGAAGATAGATAATTTATACTAAGTACTTAAATTATAAAATAAAATAATATTTTTTGAGACCCGTATTCATCGTTTTTTTTTCAAAAATGTGTAGTAATCACTGAAGTACGGGCTATTAGTACTATAAAAATATGGTAGTACCTAAGTAGATAGGTGTTTAAAGTATTTTTCAAGTAAGATTCTGTTTTCACCTAATTGCATGGAACTAATTATACTACCGTACCTAATTGAGATTGGTATATAAAGTGACAACAACATTATATAAAAGAATAAGTAGGTACAAATAATTTTATAATAATAAAGCACCATAGGTATCTTTTTAGAACCAGCTCAGGTTAAAAAAACATATATACCTACCTAAGTAGGTTAGGTATCTTACTAATTGTGTTTTGAGTTTAAACAATAACTATGTTTTATACATGATTAAATAAAGTAGTACTTAGTATTATCGCTGATGTTAAAAGAAAATGTTGAAAATAATTTTTATTAGCCTAATAGGTAGGTATTCCCGTACAAGATTACGCACTGAAAAGGAAAATCTTTCATCCGTGAAAAATTTCCCTACCGGTCCAAACGCAAAGCATCGCAAGCATAAGTGTTTTATCTACATAAAAGCTTCGAACATATAAACAAATTCTTTCGATTCGATTATTCTTAATGTCTTTGCATAAAAGCTATTGAAAGCTCGTCAAAGTAGCAGATCCTGCCATCTGATGCAAATAAGATCCCAATGATAGCGGCATCGACACGGTTAGTAATTAATGCGGGACCGCTCGCCGGGCTGTCGCTGTCATCGGCTCTATTCACACGTTCAATGGAGGCGGGCACAACATGGCTGCAAAGGCTCTGAATAGGCACCAGCTACGCATGGACATTGAATAGAGTCTGAAGTGGCTAGCACGATAGTTTACACTTCCGACGCAATGTAGATTTACATGATAGAAATGTATGCTAATAAAAATGTATCTCGCTGTAGATCAAGTACACTCTGCTGTGTTATTTAATAAGTCTAACTGTTATGTCTAATAAAGTAAAATTAATTATCTAGGTACTCCAGTTAAAATGCAGTTAAAATGGGGTTATTCTTGTATAAGTAGACTAGACCACAGATAACATAATACTAGTAACTAGACGTTCTAAATAATCTCTGAAACTATAAGAACTTACTTTAACTATTGTTTGACTGCATGCTGTTCATTAATCTTGTTCTCACAAAATAGGAGTATACTTAAATTAATTGCTCGTTAGTCTCGCTAAAACTCGAGAACGGCTGGCAGGAAAGGTTTAAATGGTGATAAAAATGCTAGTTGAGCCATGTGGATAAGCCAGACTAGTAATAGTAATAAAATAAAAGATATATGATGATAAAAAGGGACTTTGAAGACTGACTTTTACTGTTGATCCTAAAATAAAATATAAAACGCTTTAATGCACAGCACATAAATAAATAATATGTAACATTATAAGAACAATATATTGTTATAAAAACAAAGAGTGGTCTTATCTCGTTAAGAGAAATTTCTTCCAGGCAATCTTAAGATTAACCAGATTGACGCGTACTATATTGTTGTCAGGGGATAGTGGAAAAAAATACGAGTATAGGTAATAAATTATTATACTATTAAATAATTTATAGGTACTATGTATGTAGGTACATTAGGAACACGTAGTTGGGTCTGCAATTAATTATTTTTTTCTTTCAGATATTATGGATCTCATTAGTATTATATCTTTTTTACGACACATTTATTTATTACAAAAATGGACAACAATTTTTTTACACAAGAAGAATTTTAGGGGTAAGGAGTTATGCTAAAATAATGAAAGTCAAGTATTGGTGTGTGTGACTGCATTTAAAGTAGCAAGTTAAACTTACTTTTTTTTTCAGTTAGGCTTTTGTGTGTCGCGTGCAACAGCAACAGTCTTGAACCTATGTGGAGCACTGATATTAGTGCCACAATGCAAGAAACTAAATCAAATTTTGTACTGCATACTCTCAAAGTTATGGCCGGGGCTATTTTTTTACTGGCTAGAAAAGGCCAAGAGTTTTCACATGACTGTTGCAACTACGCTCGTGATATCTGGTGGTGAGTACTTTCTTAAACCAACAAAAAAATATTAATTTACAGAGTAAAGCTGTTCATATCATAACAGCTTCAAAATTGTTATAATTTTTAATAAAATTATGATATTTTTAATATTTTGATATTTACATTACTTGCTGCACATAATTATTAGATTGGATCGCCATGTTAGGTTGGTAAGTATTAAAGGTATCCTAAAATATAGGTAGCCCAAAGATAAGTCCAAAATTGAACTTTAGAGAAACCGGCTTAATCCTTCATGGAAGAGGCTTTCAAATCACATAGGCGTTCACAAAGCGAATACTGAATGGTAAAACGCTCATTAGGGGTCTCAGGGAGCGTACCATTATGTTGTTGAGACGCAAGCTAATGGTAGCCGGTGCTAGGTTTAGCTTTTGTTTAGCAAGTGTATTTCACTTACGCACTTTTCGATAGTGTAGGTTTCATGTATTTAAGCTGCGTTGAATAGATGCTTTATTGGAAACGAACAATAATCAATAAGACTGAATTGTTCTCCAGCTTTGCTGTTGAACGGTAGGTACCTATGTCCAACCGCAAGATAACAGAAAACAAGACTCATAATAATATAAACTGATAAAATAAGGCATGCATTTCAATTTTCATTATTAAAGCTAAGAACAAAGTGCACCTGCATTGCACTAAACTTCCTAGTTCCTACTTTATGGCCTGCCTACTTTATTGCAGTGCTACATTCCATATCCCACTTCGTGAACTTGTGGAATTTCTCTAGAGGGTTCGACGAAGAATGTCGCGAAATTAACTTCGCGAACTACAGGAACGAGGTTAGTGGTAGGTAGTGGCTAACAGGCATCATTGTATTTACACTCACATAAACTTCTAACATTGCTGGATCTTTGTTTAGTAAACGCCAGATTTGACACGAAATCACTAACCATGCACTGGTACATTGGAAGCTGGATTAAGCTATATACAGTCACACAACAAAAGAATATAGTTATGCAACAGTCTCAATTCAAATTTTAGCAACTCTCAGAGTCTATCAGTGAGATTTATGTTTGTTGGATTTTTTTTCAGAACCCGTTGCACATGCTTCTTAGCATGACCTGCATCACAGGCCTTCTTATGCTTTTCACGACGTTGCTGATGGGAGTGACGTCACTAAGATTCATCAGACGGAAGGTCTACAACGCTTTTTGGTACGCCCACCAGTTGTTTATGCCATTTATGGTGCTGTTTCTCATTCATCCATTGAGGTAAGTCAATTTTATTTTATGGTTTGAATACATAAAATTAATGGGACATTCCTTATTTAGAAAGTACAATGAATCACTCAAAACTGTTATACAGTACCTACCTACCTATATCTATATACCTACGTACTCTCATCTGATACGGTTTGTTTTTTAATAGCCAGCCTTCTAAAGTTCCCAACTAGGACTATCCTCGAGATCTAGAGTGGTACACAATACAGCTCTAATAAATTTTTAGTTTTTAGACTTGCCTTTCTCACATTACGCACAGGCATTTTTGAAAACGTAAATTATTTGGTGCACGACCGGTTTATAACCCATGACCTTATAAAGGCTACCAAGTACCAACTAGTAACTGCAAACTAATACCAATGTATAGAAAAAGTATTACTACACTTTTTTTTATTTAGCTCGTGTTGCTTTCAAGTTCAATCAAACTTAGTGAGGAAGTTAGGTTCATTTTCATGAAGTGTTTTTTTCTTTTCCAGTGGAGTACTCAAACAAGAAGTTGTTGATAATGATAATAGTCTAAATTCTAGTCATATTCATAATTATTGGGCTGGTGTTAATGTGACTGTGGGAACTCCTAGGTTTACTGCAATTGAATCAAAAGTGAGTTACTAAGCTCTCTAGTACCTATTACCACGTATTACTTTCTTGACCTATGTCCAGCAGTGGACGTCTATTGGCTGATTATGATGATTATTCTTTTTGTTTAATCCATTTTTCAAGTAAATCCTTATCATTCTGTAGGCAGTATTAGCCTTCCAGTTAATTTTGGGTGAACACTGTTTGGTGTGGTTCACCCGCGTTCAATCTTCGGCTCAATAGATCAATTCAATGACGCCCAATAATAGGTTTTCAGTTTACTTCCTGCTTTATTATGTTCACTTTGATTAATTAAAGATAGGTATATCTACCTACGATTTATGTATAAGTATAATGTAGGTAGGTTATATTTGTACCTTAATACAAATATGATTTGTGATGCCTGAAAAGAAAATAAGTTATAGGTGCAATAGATATTACTTTATAAAACCTACTCTATAAAAAAATAATCTTGAATCTTGAATGTTACACAGTGCTTGAAATAGGTTTGAAATTAACCAGATTTGTACTTTACATCTACAAAAACCTGTTTTTAGACGTGGCTGTGGATGTCTGTGCCCTTGTTTTGCTTTTTCATTGACCTGATATGGAGAATATTCTCCAGAAATCTAACAGTCGTTGATATATTGGAAGTAAGTTTAATTTAAGTAACTATGTACTTTTACTAAATTACCTACTTATAAGTTACTAATGAGACTTATCAACTCACAACAATCAAAAATTATGTCTGAGTTCATCAGAATAAAATCTCTGTAGTTTAGTAGTTAGACTTAGGTACATAAATGAATCTCTAGGTATCTGTATGATGCATGCCTTTGTTTCTAAAGGTACTTACCTAAGTACCCAGGAACAACACTCCTCATTTTATACGCTTCAAGGGAGTTGCATTGCATTGCACCTAATCGATGTCACGGACATAACTCACTGTTACCATTCACTCAGTGCATAACTACTAAAGTGAGGTCTGTCTAATCCTGAAGCGACATGCATGCATATTTTTGGGGTTTCGTATGGACGATGACAATGGAAATTAGTTTCTAAATCAGTCTGCTAAAAGTTGCTGTTTTAGTTTCGGCAAAACCAGAATAACGAGAAAACCTGAACTAAAGAGCTGTGAACAACTAAACTGAAACAAATCGACATGATGATTGTTTTCAGGTACGTCACATGGCTGGTCAAACATTAAGTCTGAAACTGAATTATCCTAACGGACGGGCATTGTGTCGCTCAGGGCAATATGTGGTGGTGCAGTGTCCACAGTTGTCACTCCTTGAGTGGCATCCCTTCACTGTCGTCAAGGTAATATTCACCAAAGTCACCACCAGCCCACGGCTGGACCTACATTACTGTCTTGAGATTGAGATGCTCGAGGATGACTTCGGTGGTGCAATGGACGAGTACCCCGAGAGGTTGGGGCTTTAATTCTCGCTACGGGACAATTTTTTTTTCCCTGTCTTGGTATTGACTGCTGTGCCACCACAGTACCTATGTATAGACACAAGACATCTATGACATCTCTCCAGCTCAACTTCTGGTTTTACCTACTGGATGTTTATTAAATTGACCGTTCAGTTTTTGACCATGGTCATAAAATGAAATATTTTGACACGACAATGTTGTGTTGTGGTATTGCATATAGGAATGTGAGTAGCATGGCATGCTCCGCTCCCGTTAATTCTGTGCAAGCCCTATTATTGATGGACATGCCTTAAAATAATAACAAGGGACATGCATTCAAAAAAATCACGCTTTAGCTTTAGAACGTAGCTGAAAAACAATTATGGCGTTCAATAACCCTTGTGAATATTAGAGTCTGTCTGTCTGCCGCCTATTACGCCCATGACAAGCACAGAACGATTTTATAAATAAGTTGGTAGGTACCTACCTAACTTATAATAATTGAAATTGTACCTAATTACTACTATGATTACATTTAAAACCATTTTTTAAATAATTTAGTACCTACCTACCGTGTTTTGACTCATGTATTTTTGCTTAAATAAATTATTCTTATTCTTATTCTAATTGTATATACCTACCTAATTAATAAACTGTCGTTAGGTTCCTACTTCGTACCAAAGAAATTTTGTATTGTGGATTCGCGTGAAAGGTGACTGGACGGAAGCATTGGAAAAGCGGCTAAAGGAAAGAGGTCTTTGCGAAATCAAGTAAGTCTAGTATAAAAAACAGCGTACCAATAATGTCCCTTTAATACCCGAAGTGAAGTCAAAGAGAACTTGTCTTATTGTTTAACGACTCTTGAATCTTCGAAGTTTTTAATTTAAGAAATGAGTCCCAATCTTTCCTCCAAAATGTGACTTCAAACTACAGAAGCAACCCAGGTGGGTAACCACAAGCTCAAAATCAATATTGAATTGTTTCAATATTGATTTTGAGCTTGCTAGACTGACATTTCGGCATACAAAAAAAAAAACAGTGTAATGTTATTTCAATATTGCTTGAAGAGCTCGTGGTTACCCCCCCTTAACATTTTGAGTTCACTCAGGTCACAAAATATCAGATCATCTGATATTTTGTGACCTGGGACCTGTGTGAACTCAAAGCTCTCAGGCGCGCTCTCTCAGGCAATACGCTACAGGCACGGCGACGCGTACGCAACACTGTTGCCAACTTAGCTATTTTTTAGCTAGATCTAGCAGTTTTTGTGCCCCCGTCACTAGCTAAAAGATTAAGCGAGCTAAAAGATTAAGCTTTTCTAGCAAAGGAGTTGTTTCTCGATGAATGGAGCCGGTCCTAGGTCCTTTGTAGGGGTCTAGATATTTAAATATTCAATAAAGAAACCATTTTAAGCTGTTTATTAAATTTATTTTAGCTTCTTTCACAATCTTATGTAAGTTTATCTTTGTGAAGGAGTGCAACACAATGCAAAACAACATGGCGGGTTTAACGAACAACTGGGTTATTAGGTACTGTCAAAGTCAAGATGCGTCACGATCATTGGCTAATAGCTGTCATGGCGGACCTCCAGTGTTCCCGTTTTAAGAAACTCAACACAACAAACATTTTTCATGTAGAACTTTGTTTGTCTACATAAAAATAAAATTGTATTATAATGTTAGTTTTATATTTTTTTCCAATTTCTCTAAGGTGTTACTAAGACCTAGGCCACTATGAAATTGTTTTTTTTTTATCATACTGACTTTTTTTAAACACACTGTTTATGGGTGCGTGAGTTTATGGGTTTTGAATTTTCTTTTGATAGAGATTTATACTAGGTACTCGATATTGGTAGGTAAGTTAGACCATTTTATGATATTGTGAGGGTGATGATGTGAATTAGGCATTATGCACAAAAAGTATAGCGAGGTGCAAAACACAGGTGCTTCAGCTACTACTAGCTACTTTTTTTTTTTCAACAGTTCTAGCTATAGTGATGATGGTGCAGTTGGCAGCACTGGTCGGTCAATCCGAGACTATGGGTCCGGTTAATGTACAACATGATAATTCATTTCAAATATTTCAAATTTTACAACACTCTTTGTATCGATAATACACTAGGAAGTTTTGTCATTTTTTAACATTGCATAGTTTTACTTCGCTGCCTTGAGCAAGAATATATTTATAGACGCTCTCTCGTAAACAAAGGAGAACAATATTCGGCTGTAGATATAGTTATAAGTTCTCGTTGAGTATTCACGCATTCTACATTGAATCTACCTCCTGCCTACTGCAACATAATTCTTATTTAAAGTATAGGTTTCATAATCTCGTTCCAGTTTGTTAATCGATGGTCCATTTTCGAGTCCGATGGAAGGCGTGCGCCGCAATGAAGTAGCAATTTGTGTGGCAGCTGGCGTGGGGATCACACCTTTTGTGTCTGTATTACATCAAATGCTTCAGTGAGTATCTAAACAATTAAGGTATTCAGTGTTTTTGTTTTGTTTCCTTCACATTTAGTAAGTAGGTACTTAATTAAATAAAAAATAAAATTGTTCAGTGTGCCTCCTGGAGATTAATTTCTTGGACAATTAGGTTCAGGGCACACCGTGTTGGTAATGAATCTCTCGTTCGCAGAAATCCACGCGGCCATCTTCCAGGTAGAATCCACTTACTCTGGATAGTCAGACACGAACAAGAGCTCACATGGCTCGCGGAACTGGCTAATAAAACCATCAACCACCTGCGCAGTGCCAACCGACCTGATCGGTTACACCTACAGTTCTATGTTACAAACACTCTTGAGCGCAATGGAAAAGAACACGTGATTGTTATAAATGAAAAGGGGAAACTCACTCACGTTATAAATCAAGATGATGAGAAAGCAACGCTACTAACGCCGAACTTTATTAGAAAGAATGAAACTGTGAATGAACGTTACAGCTTAGTTAAAGATTATCCGCTTCTAGGATGCAGAGTTAAAAGGGGCCGACCTCATTGGGATCGAGTCTTTGGATATTGGGTTCATCTGTATCCTAAGTGAGTATTAATCTTCGGTATTAATACTTACCTACTGTCAATATGATTTAAATAAATGGGCTAGAACTATTAGCGTATCTGCCCTAGCTAAGTGCTCGATGACTTATTTATTTTGACAGTTCAATTAAAATTCTTGATGATGAATTAAACTTCGTCTGACAAAAAACAAAACATGATTCTCCTTAAAGTAAAAAAACGATGCTGGCGTACCTAGTAGACCATGACCAATGCTGCAAACTTTCAAATATAGATTTGCCTAAAGAAACAGTAGAGATTAGAGGGTCACGTTTTATTGTGTTTATCTAAGGAGTTGTGTCAGCAATTTAGGACTTTTTAGGAGTAAGTAGGTCCGTGTACTGTTCATACAAAAACCTTGAACTGAGCCTTTGGTTTTTAAACACTACAAATAGGATACATATGTAATCTTTTTTTTTTTCAGATATGATTTAACTCTTTTTTGCTGTGGACCAAAGAAACTAGTGAATTTATTACGCAACAAGTGTAAAGAAACAACTAGAAACACAATAACCAAAATAAGTTTTGTTCATGAAGGGTTGTCATGATCAACTCTATTAATACGTAGCAGTACAATGAACTTGAGTACCTACCTACCAATAAGTCAAAGATTTATATAGTCAAAGCAATAAGTATAGTTCGCACAGCGGATCTAGGCTTCCGTGAAGTTAGCCGTTTGTGATGCGCAAAGACAATTTAGTTTGAAAAAGCTCTATTGCGCATCGAAACGGCTAATTTCACTACGGCCGAGATCCGTTCGCACAGCGGATCTAGGCTTCCGTGAAGTTAGCCGTTTGTGATGCGCAAAGACAATTTAGTTTGAAAAAGCTCTATTGCGCATCGAAACGGCTAATTTCACTACGGCCGAGATCCGTTGTGAGACCTATACAATGTACCTACCTAGGTACCTACTTCATAAGTACTTACTATCACAGCTGATGTACCTACGACTACGAACTTGAAAGTTTGAAACAATAAATAATAATCTTATCCAGTTACCACCTAAACATTATTATTTTTTTGGTGATACCTATCTATCTAGCATAGGTACTATTATGTTATGTATTAAACTTTGTAGGTAATAAATTATATATATAATTGATAATAATTAAAATACTAGGTACTTAAACAAATACTTTGTGTGGTTTTATTTTGATGGATGATGGATGGATAATTATTTATTAATATTGTGAAGTTCTAGGTTTTAGTGCAAGTCTTAAAAACACTGCGCTCCTCCTGGGCGTGGCTTCGTATAACAGCACACCCCGAACACTCTCAATAAAATGTATGATGCAAACACGTCGCAATCACCACACGCATAGTTTGTTTACGTAAACGGTGCTGTTGTATGTGTGAGTGTCATGGTTGTTCCCACCCAGCTATATTTATAGCATGAGTGAGAAGCACACTTTTGCTCGCTCTGGCATGCGCGCGCTTGAATCTACACAAAATCAAAATAAACGCGTGCCTTAGCCCTTAGCTTCAGTGCCGGCAAACTTGCGACTGGGTGAGGTAAGTAAAACCGGTGGGAGGTAGGGAGTGTGGCCATTCTGTGTACTAATATCTGTTCTGTGATAACAGCTTACTTTGCACACCATGATATTTGGTTACATACAATGTTTGGTATCATGTATTTTTTTATAAATTTTTATTATTTTAGGCTCCAACGGAAGACCAGCGCTGGGTTGCTTGCTATGCGACCCAGCAAATGCAGAGTTTGAGCCTTTTTGTAGCAGAAATACTATTTAATAAACTGTACAATCGTGTTCAGTCATTGTCATTGATATTACTGTCAAACTTGTCAACATGAAATAAAAAATGTTCTTCTTCTTCTTCTTTTAATTTGTGTTTCTGGTAACCTTAAGCGTGTAACATAAAAACAATACGAAGCAACACAAAAACAGACACTGGCAGAATGGTGACAGTCTAACATTATGATTATCACAAATATTTTTGCGAACATACATAAGTTTTTATAAATATATTGAGAGGGTACTGTCCTACAGTATCGTAACTATCGAAATGAATGAGGAGTTTTCTATCTGCCCTACTGCCATACTGGGAAAGGCTATCAAAACAAGAAAAAAGTTGGTAACTCCGTTTTTGTTTCGTCTCGTGTCAAGCGGAAGGTTGTGGGTTCATGTCCTGCTTGAGGCAAAATAACTTAACTCCAGTACGACCAAAGTTAATGTACTACGTAGTACGTACCATGACTTTGACACCAGCCAGAGGTATGACAGACAGTGACAGCAGGAGCAACCAATGTTGAATTCATAAACATTCACCATAGCTCGCCAAACGTAGTGCTTACATTCTCTTGGGCTCGCCAGTTGAGCTACCGCCATCTAAATAGACAGCTTTTTTTTTAATGACTTGAGACGAAAACATCTCATTCTATCAATCGAGCATTGCCTTGCCACGTGCGTTAAAGTATCACGATACTATCGATAGACTATTGCTATTACTAATTTACTATTCGCTATCTATCGCTTAATGCAACAATAAAATATAGTTAGTTGCGCGCTGTGCTGGCTTGGCTCATGGTAGAATAAAACCACCATGGCTTGGCTGTAAACGTAGTGCTTACATTCTCTTGGGCTGGTTGGCTGCGGCTGCGTGCGGTTGTTGTGCTGACTGCTGTGTGTGTGTGTTTGTTTGTTGTTTTATTGTGTTGTGTAGTAGTAAAATTACTTCCGTTTATTATAAAGTAAACGTATCTTGTTGAATTATCTTGACCGTGTTATTGTTATGTGCGGTTTTCAAAATGAGCACTAAAATGCTTGATTTTCGCAATAAAGAAGCTTTTCAAAAGATGATTTCTAAGATATCAACTCCGGATCAAAATTACCAAAATTTCGTGAAAATATTGGCCAAGCATCATTTTGAAGTGAAAGCGGTAATTCAGGTAAGTAAGGCTAGTTTACTCGAAAAGTTATCATTATTTTATGTAATTTTTTAATTAAAAACATGCATCCAGTGGGTACCTGGATAACCATGGGTTTCTATCGCTAAGTAGGTACCTTACTTATCTATAATGTTCTTGAAAGTATTCTATGTACCTACCTACGCTTTTGACCGCGGCGGCGTTTACGTTGTTATTAAATTGTTAAAAAGAAGCCATTATAAAGGCCTATAAGCCTCACCTTCGGGAGCGCTCATGACGTAGCTGGCTAAGTTGTTCCTAACAGATCAACAATGTTAAGCACTGTTCCGCGTAGTCACCGTTTGGATGGGTGACCGCCAGTGGCAATTTCAACTGAGCGCTTCGGAGGGCACATTGTACAACCGGTCCCGGCTTTTTCAAAGTTGTTAAGCCATGATAGAGGCCTTATGTGGCTAAGCCAATACAATGTGCCCTCCGATACTACAATACAGGGAATCCTAGTGTGGGGTAACAGTTATATGCCTGCCGCATGGTCACTACTTTTTACCCCTTTGCTAAACTAACCTACTGTAACAAACTTGTGCTAACAAACCTACTTTATATTAGTGTAAGACATTGCTTTTTGTGAAAATAAATAAACTTATAAACTTATAAACCACAAACATACCAACAACTAACGAAAACTATTGGATTTTTAATGTTAGTAGTAGGATAGTAGAATTCATTAATACTTTATGTGACAGGATATTTTAGAATGTAAAGACTCTATGGAAATATTAAATCAACTTAATGAGAAAGGAAGGAGAAAGTTGGCAGAATTGAGAGAAGAACTAGAAAATGTAGAATTGTACAGCAAAGATGTTAATGATTCAAAGTATGCGGCTGAGTTGGAATCACAGCGGCAACAGCTGGCAAGGTATAGATAACTTTGACTAATAGTTAAGTTAACTTGAGTTGACAACTAGTGGTCTAGTGGTAGTGTCCCCGCTTTCCGATCTTAAAGTCGTGGGTTCGAATCCAGTTGTGCACTGATAGATTAGAAAAAAAATATATGTGCGCAATGAAGAAAAACTCTCATACAGTGAAGAAAAACATCCTAAGAAAACCGGCATGTCCAAGAACTAATAATTCGAAAGACATGTGCCATCTACCAATCCGCATTGGGTCTGTGTGGTTGATTATGACCCTCTCACTCTCGCTTGAGAGTAGGCCAGTGTCCCATCAGTGGGAACATTAGAAGGCTGCCATGATTAATAGTTGATTAACTCCATATCCTTGTATCATCTGCAAAAACAACGGTTTTATAACTGTTTTTGTATTTGTAGTATAAATGCCAATGGGCAAACATACAAGAAACAAGAATGGGCTCAATATTGAGCCTTGTGCTAAAAAATAGTTTTATTCCAAAAATAATCTAGATTTATAATTTATATTAACCCTCTATTGCATGAATTATTAAATTAAAAAGAAAAAAATTTTTTTTATGTTTTAATGTGTTTTAATAGGGCTTGTAAGACAAAATATAAAATGAAAAAAAAAATAAGTATCTTATTTTAGAAAAAAAAAACAGAAGCCAAAATTGGCTTCCCATGCAACAACGTCTGTGTATGAGACTGCCATTTTTGGCTTCCTATGCACAACAAATACCAAAACATACAAGAAACACGTCACATATCTCACATTTTATATGAGAACGCAAAGAACAATCATTCTGACATAATTGACGATTCTTTTGGTGTATCGGGAAATGGTCAATTTTGTCTGTACGTACTGAATTTAGAGGTAGGTCTTGCACTTTTGCTGGGGTTTTCCGTGCCCTTTTTCGAGGTGCGAAAGATTCATTTCTACTGGTAGGAGTACCCGTTCTAGATGACGTAGGAGTATTTCCTCTTGACAAGGTAGGTGTACCGGGATTACTGATACTAGGACGGCCTCTTTTTCTTGAGATGCTTTTGCCAGCCTTGCAATAATGCAATAAGGCTAGCTTGAAGTCAAATAGTGACATGTATTGGTCAGTCTTGCGTTGCCACAGTAACCAAGCATTAACTGCACACATATCAACCAAGTGGAAAAATATTTTTTTATACCACTGACGAGATCTTGCGACTCTGAATGCATGCGAAGCCATTTTAGGTGCAAACATACTTCATCGTAAATACATGCGAAGCCAAAATTGGCTCCTGTGGAAAATATTGAAAATGAAGTATAAGGAGCAAATATTTTGAATAAACTGTGATAGGGGTCAAAAACAGAGGTTTTGCAGAACATTATTTACATTTTTTAACATCGATTTTCTTAACTTTTCTATTTAATTTCCACCAACAAAGCTGCAATAAATTTCACTAAGAACGACGTCGCGTACGCACCGGAGAAAAGTGAGGTTATAATGACACATGACGTTGGCCATAGATAATAAAAATTACGTTTCGGTTCAGTTTGAATTCTTTAATATTACTACATTGACATTTTATAATTTTGTTTAAAATTAGGGTAGAAATAAATTACTAAAGTTGAGCAGCCAAAATTGGCTTTGTATGCAATAGAGGGTTAAAAGCGGTCACAGGAAGTCGGTGGATGGTGAAGGCTCAAAATCGGGTGTCATGGCGCTCTTTAGGGGAATAGACCAATAGACGGAATAAGTAAAAGGGAGAAATGTTCACTGGAACAAATCTTCGACAAGCCAGACTGCCTACACCAAACCTGGTCAATGTCTGAAGACTGATTGAAGATAAACATAGAATAGAAAAAAAAAAACCAATAGACGTCCAATGCTGGCACCAATCCAATCCTGCACATAGGCATGTGCAGGATTGGACATCTATTGGCTGATATGATGATGATAATTTACATTCTCTTTCAGCCTTCTGAGAGAGTTCAAAGAGGCGAACATCACTAGCATGTTTGCTGTGGAGAAAGCCCAGAGAAAAGAGTTGATGAGACGGGAAGAAGGTACTGAGACAGAACTGCGGAATCGGAAACAAACAAAAGTTGAAAGAGATGGACTGCTCAACATGTCATCAGGTATCTTGATGTTCACCATAATATGTGTTTTTTTTATACAACTGAAGTGGCAACCAAGCGTACGGCCCACAAGATGGTAAGCGGTTACCGCAGCCTATGGACACTTGCAATACCAGAGATATCACTCGCGGGTTGACACCTTGAGGCTAAGATCGAAAGCCTCATGTGCCAGTAATTTCACCGGAAACCATACCCTTCACACCGAAACACAAGCAATGCGAGCATTACTGCTTGGCGGCAGAAATAAGTATGGTGGTAGTCCTTCCCCGGGCGAGCTCTATCACAGAGAACTCTACTACTCTTTTGTGATTTCTTTCATGTTTACAATTCTTCTTTTGATATAACTTATTACGTTTTCATGAACAACTATGTAATTAAGTAAGTTCATAAGAGTCAAGTGGCCAACTCTGGTAACTGAGTTATAGACCGCCTATTTACGCCTATTTGACATGTAGAAGACAAAAATGTTGTCAAAAATTGCTTGAAAAGAAGTCACATCCTGGCCAACCTCCAATAATGAGGGAAGAAGGACTAATGAGGCCAGATCCCAAACGCTAGACAAATATCCAAGTCATCCCCTTAGTCCACCAACTGATCGCGGATAATGAAAACAATAAAAAAAAAGCCAAAAACAGACTTTTAAAAAGCTTTGAATAAACCAACTCTGCTAGATCCATGTCATGAGTCCTTAATTTAGTGGTTCAGTAATCTTATGCCTGTTCTACTGCTTGTATGACCGTTCATGTCGTAGCCAGTACCCACCCACGCATAATGGACCAACCATTAAAAAAATCAAGACCTTCTTTCTGGCAAACGCATTTTATTTATTGAATGAATTCATAAACATGACGCTATTAGATTCTTATTTTTGACTAATGAATATTATTACTTATTTTATTTTATTACCATGAATGCCTAATTATTGTTTTTTTTTTTAATTATTATTATTTCATTGTTAGACTTTGTTATTATTCTGTTTTTATTATCTGTATACCTAATTAGTAGTTTTTAAATTGAGTAAGTTTTTTTTTTTTCTTTCCGAGATATGTTTTAAAAATGCATGACTACAAAATGACCTGCCTTGTATGACAAACTTTGTTATAATGGGTTAAATAAATTAAATCTTAAAATCGGAAATCCATCGAGTACCCACAAAAAAAAAAAAAAGACTTCATGAGGTAGGTTATTATTTTATCCTGCTCAGCATATTTTATTTGTTGTAGGAGTGACAGAGCAACTGCTGTCGATAAGCAGACAACTAGCAGACACCACACAAAAAAGTCAGAACACCTTAGATAGTTTGGTACAATCAAGCTCAACAGTGCATGTAAGTAAAGTTATAGAGATGTCACAGTTTGAATCGGTATATATATATTTTTTTTATACAACTGAAGTGCCAACCAAGCGGACGGCCCACAAGATGGTAAGCGGTTACCGCAGCCTATGGACGCTTGCAATACCAGAGGTAACACTCGCGGGTTGCCACCTTGAGACTAAGATCGAAAGCCTCATGTGCCAGCAATTTCACCGGAAACCATACCCTTCACACCGGAACACAGCAATGCGAGCATTACTGCTTTGCGGCAGAAATAGGTGTGGTGGTAGTCCTTCCCCGGACGAGCTCTATCACAGAGAACTCTACTACTCCTAATTAAGGGATCTCTCTTTAGTAAGTATTGTATTGTATTAAGTATATCAGTCGTCTAGTACCCATAACACAAGCTCTGTTTATCTTAGGGCTAGATGATGCTGTGTGGATTGTCCAGCATTATTTATTTTTATAATATTATGTTATTATAATTAGCTTTCATTACAGGGTACACAATCTGAATTGGAGAATACAGCAGGCTCTATAAGTCAATCCAGCAAGCTTCTAAAGAAATATGGCAGACGGGAGTTCACCGACAAAGTGATCATGTTCTTTGCATTCCTATTCTTTCTAGCTGTCTGCCTTTACATCGTTCAAAAGAGATTGTTCTAAATTTTAGAACATTAGTACATAACATTAACATTATTACAATCTAATTGGACTTATCTTGAGTTACTCATCAGTAATGGACTTTACAATCATTCTAAGGATGACTAAGGTACTGAATGAAATACTGATAAATGATTGAATTGACCTTTTAAAAATACCTGTAATTTATTTATACAAAAGACATACATTTTTAAGTCCAATTACTTTAATTTAATTGTTAACACTATAACAATACCTGTTATCTTGCTGTTATTATTTATTCCTCGGTAATATAAATAATATTTTAGTAAGTAGGTCTGATTTATTTATTCTCATGTTACCCTATTTACATATCGTATAGCTAACTGTATAGATAGGTACCGTACATACCTGCCTACTACTATTTTTAGAACAAATACTAAGTTGAGATAAACTTTTAGAAAGAAAAGAAAGGAAGAAATAAACTTCCTACCTAAAACTTACTGTGCGTTAGGTGCACTGACCTAAGAGGAAAATAAATACACACATACTAAATTTATCTAGCCAACTAATAGCAGTAGGTATAATTAAAATGCAGTTTGTACGGTATTTCAACGCAAATACCTACTTCGTGGTTTCGTTCGATCATGCACGAGTCAGTAGCTTACAGACCGTCAGTGAGACGCAGGCCTCAGTCCGGCATTGACCGACATTCCTGTCGCGAAGCGTCCATTCGCTCACTCGCGGAATATACAAGTTTTGTATTTTATCTCTGACCGCGCTCTAGCGTTAACCCCATCATGTCAAGGACTGCATTTATAAAAGCTTTCACACTTCTCTTACTATCGCATCATGTATTCGCGCTTAACATCCTCGCAATCGTGTCCATGCCCCTAAAAAGCCATTACATGGCCTTCAGAACGCTGTTCCATGAACTCGCAGTTAGAGGTCACAATGTGACAGTAATTAACAATTTTCCTGATAAAAATCCGCCTCCGAACTTAAAGTTTGTCGATCTGCAAAGTGTACCTCAAGGGCATAATCTAACATTGGAATCTTACGAGGCAATGGACGCTTCTTACATGCATTGGTTGAATATTTATCGGCATGTGATTTTAACGGGTGAAATCAACAGAATTGATTGCGAGACTCTGTTTACAAGCGAGAATGCTAAATCGCATCTCGCCGAAGGTCGCGAGTACGATGTGATATTTGTGGAGCAATTCATGGGTGACTGCGGGCTGGCGTACGCCTTAGTTCACTACGACGCTCCTATTATTGGCATTAGCTCACACGTCTTGCTGCCCTTCACGTACCCTCGATTTGGGATCCCCTTTGATCCTGCAGCAGATGCTTTTTACTTCTCAAACTCTGGGCCCAACCCCTCGCTCTACCATAAGGTGGAGACGACTCTTGTGAATTTGTTCTTAACTACGCTCGGGCGGTGGTACTTCCAAAGCTGCATTTACGAAGTGTTTGACAGTAAAATGTTAGACCACACGCTGGATATTGAGAAGGAGGCGATGGCTCGTATGAAGATGATGTTCTCGTACCAGCACTTCTCGGTGACAGGAGCTCGACCGCTGGCGCCGCAGCTTCTTGAAATTGCTGGGATTCATGTTGCTGCACCGAAACCTGTACCCGAAGTAAGTAGGTGTTCTTTGTTATTTATAAGTTTGCTGCGGTTTGACTTTGGTAGTTAGTACCTTACCTATTAATAACATAGATAAAGATTGACTATTCAAGGCAATGTCTATAACAATCACTCATTAAATATAGGGTAGGTATCTTCCTAAGTATCTAGAATAGCACGACAAAAACTCCTAGGTTGGCCTAAAAAAAGGCTTGGTGTAATAAAGGTAAATATAAAAATCTGTTTTTCCGCGAATAGTTATTACTAGCTACCCGCCCCGGCTTCGAGCTGATGGGACAGATCGGCTAGAACAATATAATGCGGGTTAGTTTAGTCCAAATAAAATTCAACTAACGTTGCGATTGTTACAACTTGTCTCTTGAACAGGAAATAGAAGAGTTCCTCTCAGACGCGACGCACGGTGCTATCTACGTCAGTTTCGGGTCCAACCTAAAAGCCAGCACGATGTCCGAGCACAAACTAAACCAATTCCTGACCGCCTTCAAGAGGCTTCCTTACAAAGTTATTTGGAAATATGAAGACGCCAAATTCAAGAATGAAAATATTTATACCGGAAATTGGTTTCCGCAGCTGGATATACTATGTAAGTACCTCATCATGACAGCCTTCTCATGTTCCAACTGCTGGGACACTGACCTACTCTCAAGCGAGAGTGATTGGGTCCTAATTCACCACGCGGGCCCAATGCGGATTGGTGGATGGTACGATGCCACATCATGTTATGTGCTTTCAAATTATTAGTTCTTGGACATGCCGGGTTTCTTCACGATGTTTTCCTTTACCGTATGCGCATATATTGCGCACCATATTTAACGAACAGATAAATCCAATGGTGCACGAGAGGTTTGAACTCACGATCTTAGGATCGGAAGGCGGGCTCGGTACCACTAAACCACCAGTGCTCTGTATGTAAGTAAGAGTAGTAGAGTTTTCTGTGAAGAGTAGTAGAGTTCTCTGTGATAGAGCTCGTCCGGGGAAGGACTACCACCATACCTATTTCCGGTGAAATTACTGGCACATGAGGCTTTCGATCTTAGCCTCAAGGTGGCAACCCGCGAGTGATACCTCTGGTATTGCAAGCGTTCATAGGCTGCGGTAACCGCTTACCATCTTGTGGGCCGATGATGACGTTGATATTTTCATTCAGGCCACCCGAAAGTTCGAGCGTTCGTCTCCCACGGCGGAATGCTCAGCATATCTGAGACCACGCACTGCGGCAAGCCGATTCTCACAGTGCCATTCTTCGGAGACCAGTTTTCGAACGCGGCTGCGGTCAGGGCAGTGGGCCTTGGGAGGACGCTGTTCTTCAACGCCCTTAATGCTGAAAACTTGGAGGAGACTATAAAAGAACTAACATCTTTCGAGTAAGTTGCGCCTATAGGAATAAGAATAGATCTTGCCGCACATTGCACATTTTATTCATCATGCATGACCAACCTGTGCAGTGCAACGAACAATGGCATACTCTCTCTTTCTCTCTTTGGTCTCTTTTGGTCTTTTTGGTTGGGTATGCCGGTTTTGTACTGTTATTTTTCTTCACCACTTGAAAGCACCGGCATTAGGCATATACATTTCCGATTGGTGCAAAACCTCACTACTACATGTTTAGTAGTGGTTTATCGGGTATGGACCCGCTAGACCACCTCATAATAATTGATTACTCGCATACATTTTGGCGATATATCTACCATACAACCTTGGCAGCTTCAATTATAATTGCTTTTCTTGCACTCCAGGATGCAGAAAAATGCGCAAAAGATATCACAGCTCTGGCACGATAGGCCACAGCCAGTCATGGACAGCGCCATCTATTGGACCGAATACGTAGCGCGACACAAATCCGCTCCACCCTCACTGCCTGCCAAATTCAACACGCGGTTCGAGAGTCTACAGATAGATGTCTATATTGTGATATTAGGATTAATTTTAGCGATAGGATTGTTATTTTATTCTATTCTAGAATTTATGTTGAAGCGAGTCTTCAGTTTGTTTAGCAACAAAGAAAAAGTGGATTAATATTGATTTACTCGCATCCTGTAGTAAAGCCTAACAACATGGCATACACCTTATAATACGTGTTATTATTCTAAGGCATACACCAACCAACTTAGCTAGTTACATAAATCCCTTTAATGCTTCAAGAAATGGTGAAAGAATGTTAAGTGAATATTTTGTTATACTTGCTTCAGTGGGTAGGGTAGGTAGGGTTTAAAATAATATACCTATAAAAAAATAATACTATGCAACAACATTTTTGAGCGTAATATTTTCAAGAACTTCAGGTTGCCTAGACTACCGTACCTACTGAGTTTAGTCAAAGACTCCAAGAGAATTTTGAAAGAAAAGACGTTACCATTCTTTCTAAAGGACCAATAGCTCAACTGGCGAGCCCAAGAGAATACGTTTAAGCACTACGTTTGGCGAGCTATGGTGAATGTGTAGGGAATTCAACATTGGTTGCTCCTGCTGTCAGTCTGTCATACCATACCTCTGGCTGGTGTCAAAGTCATAGTACGTACTACGTAGTACATTGACTTTGGTCGTACTGGAGTTAAATTATTTTGCGTCAAGCAGGACATGAACCCACAACTTTCCGCTTGACACGAGACGAAACAAAAACGGAGTTAACAACTTTTTTCTTGTTTTAATAACCTTTCCCAGTATGGCAGTAGGACAGATAGCGCCATCTGTCAAAGCAATCGGAACTACTTTTTTTTTTTTATCTCGAATCGAAAACCTTTTGCCACCACAGAGTCCTTATACAAAGAAGAAAAAGACTACGTCACATAACGTCAACAAACAGCAGGGTAATAAAAACACTTGATTTTACATAATTTATTATTATAATCAGGTCTAATAATGGAAAAACTTTGAGTAGATGATCTCGAATCGAAAACATCTCATTGGAAAAAAAGTTAAGACTAACAGTAAGTAACAAGCAATTTTATTTTTATGTAGGTAGTCAAACAAAGTTCTAAAGAAAAAATGTTTATTGTGTTGAGTTTCATAAAACGAGAACACTAGAGGTCCGCCATGATAGCTATTTATCCAATGATCGTGACGCATCTTGACTATGACAGTACCTAATAACCCAGTTGTTCGTTAAATCCGCCATGTTGTTTTGCATTGTGTTGCACTCCTTCACAAATATAAACTTAATTTAGATTATGAAAGAAGCCAAAATAATATAATTAAACAGTGATATCTAAATGGTTTCTTTAATGATTATCTAATTATCTAGACCCCTACAAAAGACCAGGGCCCGGCTTCATACTACGTGAAACAACTCCTTTCGTTTGTTTACGTTGCTAAGCGACAATCTAAATAATACACTTGACACTGGCAGAATTGTGACAAATAAGCACAGGAGTCCATAAAAGTGACATTGGCGAAATTGTGGTCATCCCCACAAAGGCCACATAACCAAGAATTGAATTGAATTGAAGAAGAAAAAGAAGAGAATAAGCAAGCACTCTCTGCCCATTGGTCGAGAAAAAAAACAGCACTGTTTGTTTGTTTGTTTTAATCGTCTTGAGTCGTGCTGTGCGTGGTACTTTGTGCTGTTTGTGCTATTTAAACTGCTTGTCTGCTGCTAAAGAGTAGTTGCGTGCAAGAGAAGCAAGACTGGTCAAGAGTCGCAATTCAAACTATAGATAGATATCATCGCTCCTAGGCAACTGCACTATTGTTCAGCAAAATGCCTCCCCGTGATTCAGACGATCCGGCCTGCGAGTACGAGCGCGACTCTGATACTTCTGTTAACGAGTCCTCTTCTGATGAGTCTCCTGATGACGAAACCTCAGACAATGAAAACAAGACTAATGACGACAATAATCCATCACTGACAAATGCTCGTGATTTTGCGTTGCTGGCTGAGGAGAGATGGCTATGCGAAATGTTGAAAAACATTAGACAGCAACGCAACGCACTGAAGGTAACCACTAACTTACTTTCATTTAAGTTGGTTTCTATGTATTTACATAAGTAGGTACAAGAAAAATGTGTATAATGTGTTCTACTCATATTACATGCTTTGCTTAGTTAGGGGCTAGCTGGTGCTATGTGAGAGGTCTGCTAGTATTTACTTATTTTCATTGCTACAGAACAAACCATTGTGTTCCAGGTAGAAGCGCTCTACTATCAAGGCTTGAAAGCAGCATTGTTTGCTCAACATGCCGCTGAGTTTGGTGAAGTTGAAGTGGAGCGTGTCATACAACCTATTCTTGTTAATGACATAGACCTGACTCCTATTCCTGAGCCAGCGTACCCTGCACTCAGTCCTTCACTGGATCAATGCTTTGCTCCGAACGGGCCTCTAACTGCTAAACATAAAAACCTCCTGAACAGATTAAAACAGTTTGGAGAAAAGCAGGCGGAGATCCATTCTAACATTGAAGACTTTGATATTCATGAAGAACAATGCAATGAAGAGGAACTACAGAATTTGGTTGTGGAATGTGAAAGTAAGCATTTCTTAACATGTGATTTTTGGTTTTTGCAACTAACACCCTTTTTTGAAGACAATAAATAACTAAAAGCTACAAATACATTGGTATAACTAGATAATACCAACACAAAATGAGTTGCGATTCTCCATCTCTATTGCTACAGTCTATAAGTAATATTTTCCGACCTTAGGCACAATGGGCTGTTGAGATGTGAGAGATTGCGCAAATGTTTGCATGATCTGCAAAATTTGGTTTTAGGTCTGGGTTATATATGTACATATTAATAATTAAAAATAAATGTAAAATGTGTTCAAACAATAAAAAAAAAATATTTGAACCAAAAGTAAGAATAATAAAAAACATGAATGTTACAGAATCAGAGAATTGGGACCTTGAAGATGCAGAATATGAATCAGATGAGGAAGAAGAAGAGGAAGAATGGAGCCGTGTCAACATGGACATGAGCATGCTGGTCGGACACAATGATGGAGACTAAGGCTACGGCCACACTCTTAAGGCGTGGACTGACATGAATATTCACTTGATGTGAGCACGCATACTTCTGTGTGAGCATATTACAAGCTGCGTGAGCATCAGTTGCCACCATAAATGCCCATTTACATGGTTCAATAATGCATGCAAGAATTGCTTTGTCAAATTGATTTCGGAGTTTTTTCTCCGAATAAATTGTCAAACATTTTATTTTAAATCGATTTAACAAAGGCAATCTTACATGCTTCTATTTAACTGTGTTAATGGGCCTTTGGGCTACTAACTTTTGTAACCTTTGTAATATTTGTAGATTTAGAATATGATATCGCATGAATCAATCAACTGGTTCAGAATACAGTAAAGCACTGCTTTTTTAGTGATACTGAGTTTGAGTTTGAAAAATTTAAACACATGTGCCATCCGCATTGAGTTTGCATTGTGAATTATGACCCGATCACTCTTGCTCGATAGTAGCCCAGTGTCCAAACAGGAACTATACATCCTTACTTTTTTTTTTGGGCAAATAACAGGTCAATTCTACTAGGCCAGTACTACCAAACACATATAGCTGTCATTCGTGCTTTTAATACTTACTGTAGTTCTTTGGTTCATAATATACGGGTTTAGAGATAAGCTACTCTCTAGAGATGATCTCAATAAATTTTTAAACCCTGGATTAAACATACACACAACTTTGTTTTATTATAGTTAATACTATTTTTGTTGCTGAATCATCAGCTTGTCATTATGTATAGTTCTGTGAGTTCGGTCTATTAGATTATAGACGCCTACATTATATTAACTCGATGAGAAATATCCTATCTCAGTGCTGCCATCTGAAACCAACTTCATTCAGTTTACAGTTTACAAGCTTTTTGATTTCACTTCAAAAGGGTAGATGCATGGGTTGGGAGGGACTCATCTTCGGTAATTGTTAGTACCTAGGTACCTACCCACCTACCAACCATACCATATTATACTCTCTCATAATAACTTTCTATTGCTAAAGGATGTCGAATTTACTGTAATAAAGCTGTTGGTTTTCCAAAAATAAAATAAATAAATTAATAACATACCGCGACCGCAGAAGAGGTGAGATACCTACTTAGTACTTCAATCAAACACATAACTTACTCGTACTACTGTTAAGTACCCACCCTACATCAAATCAAGAACCGCCCTCACCTTAACTAGCGGAGTCGCACTATGACGTATAATGTGAATCGGTTATCCACCATTATGGATGGGAACCTCACCGAAGGGTTTCAAGTTCAGGAAGTTCGGAGGACGCCTACACGTGATATCGCGACGTGTGAAGCGCCTTACGCCTTTTAGATACACGTGACATTATTGCTTTGATTGTTTTATTTTTTAGACTGTCCAATTATGATAGTTTATGGGCAAAGACGTTGAAAATTTTCCGCTGAGTATAAGGGTCAGTATTTATTATTTTTTAGTAGGTAAGTAAAATTATTTTTGCACTAGGTATTCACGATGACCTGTTAAAAAGTTTATTATTAGGTAGGTACCTACTTATATTAAGGTTAGTTGATGGAACACGCTTCTTTAGAAAAATGTCGGCAACGAGTTCTATTCTTTACTTGTGCGATTGTGCTTACAAAATAAGAAGATAGGTGAGTAAGATACGGGTGTAGGGCTTGTAGGTAGGTAAGATACTGAAGTAGCTCATGTCCTGTAACTGGGGACCTAACCAATAAATTGATAAAATACTGTTATTGCAACTTATACGTTATTTGCCCTAATACTTGCATTTTGGGCTACCAATTTATTCTAATGTATCGCACACTTGTTTACAATCCTAACCGAATCGGGTTAACACCTTGGGTTAACACTATTAAAATAAGTACATAGTAATTGCTCGTTATTAGCAAGTTACGTAGTAGGAGCGCAAGTAATCAAGAGTCTTCATTGTTATTTTACCCATAAATTACATGCAAAGCGTCTCAACCGTTCTGTAAGCCCCAATTCCGGAACAGCAAGCATTAATAAGAGCACATTTACATTACAATCATTCAACCAACTCAATTACGGCCGCAATAGAAGTGCGAAACACTGCGTGAACAGACTTTGTAGTGCAGGAGCTGGCAGTTTTTTATCCCAACGCAAAAAACAGCTTACTACCGACGCCCCCCCCCCCGGGTCACACGGTGCTTAAACTATAAAGTGCGATCAAAAACTACAGGATAAATAAACCATCGAGTCTCGATGGTATAAACCTTCCTCTTGAATAACTATCTGCCTCATGTGCAGATGTGGTAACAGAACAAGAACCTGTGAGAAGACTACTCACTGGTTCTTTCTTGAACACCACCTACGCAAGGTCTACCGTAGACCGAACGTGGGTGGTGATCCAAAAAGACGTCACTAGGTCTCCGAAAGACAGTGAGTACGTTAGGTCTACCGTAGACCTAACGTAGGTGGTGACCAAAAAAGAACCATTGATACAAAAACTTAGGCACAGAATAGTAACTGCTTAGGCCAAATGAAGACGGTAGCGTAATGCTGTCTACCGCCTACGTAGAGGCCCGCTACGCGTGTAGCGAAAAAATCGTAGCAGGAGTTCTTAGGGCTTAATCATCGATTCTTCAATCGATCCTGTAGCAACTAGCAAATTCAATTACTACTACCTACCTAATTTGAAAAATCTGACCTAATGTTTTACTATTTATTTTTATTTTTACATACCTAGAAAAAACATTATCTAGGTAGGTACTTACTTATCAAGTTTTGGTTTGATCTACAAATCAGAATACAAAAAAATGGATGAAAAAAAAACATAGCATTAGATACAGGTTTTGACAAAAAGAACAGCCACTGCAATTTCAAGTAGCACATTACTCTGTAAGTTCTCAGTTGCATCATATTCAATACACGGAACCGATCAGCACAGAAGGGTTCCGCGCGCAATAAACTGACCTCCCTCAAGTTCAATGCCGAAGCGCACGCACCGCACACTGCCCACAGATAAGTGGACGCAATTTGTGGACGCCGGCTTTACAGCACAAACGTTTCCGCGTTGCAAAAATACTACTGTAGGTATCTAAATATAACTATCATCATCATGACAGTCTTTTGTTCCCACCATCCTGCTCTCGACCGAGAGTGATGTGATGTGTGAGTGGTCACGCGGACCCAATGCGGATTGGTGGATGGCATTGTCTTTAGAATTTTTAGTTCTTGAACATGACAATTTCCTCACGATGTTTTCCATACCGTATGAGAACATTGGCATTGCGCATACAATTTTTGTAATAGAAAAAAATTGTGTGAAAAATCGTAGTTATTCAAACAATTTTTCGTAGGAGGTGAATATTTGTGCGCAAATATTTGTTAACAAATGTGTACGAATATTTGTTCCGGGTGTTTTGTGTAGGTACTTATTTTTTATTTATAATAATAAAATATCTATTTATGTAGGTATCGTATTGTAATAAGTATAATTATATTAAGTCATCTAGTAGGCATAACACAAGCTCTGCTTAGCTTGGGGCTAGATGATGCTGTGTGGATTGTCCAGCATTATTTATTTATAATCTTATCTTAGGTACTACCCACTATGTAGGTATGCGAGAGTTTGGATGGATGGATGCATTATTTTCTAAAAGAGAGAATAACATCATAATTACACATAAATAAACAAGCAAGTAAGTTGAACACTCGTGGCGCAGTGGCTAAATTAACAGATGATGCTCTCTCGACTGCAATGTTTTGTTACAAAATGTACACTGACAATTAAATAAACGTTGGTAAACCATTCTGTAATTTCCCTCTAATACAATTTAATTAATATGTTAACGTTTAAAAAAACCACAAACTTCTGGTATCTCAGCGTATAACTAATAATCTAACCACTTGCCATTGCCAAACGTATTTTTCCATCAGTCATTTCACACGGAACGGCTTACGACCTTAAAGCTATTATCCCGAATATCCTAATCCCTGACCTTTGTTTACAAGTGACACATTATATTAAACGCATCTCAATGCCGATGCCGTCAGGCCCAGTGACTCATCGTACTCTTTGAAGGGGTAGAGAAAGGTGTGAGAATTAGTTCACTTGCTTTTAAACAGCTTATTTACTGGGTTGTGTTCACAGTTCACATTTCACAGAGCAGTAATGAATTTCACGAGATATGATAGAAGATAACTGCTTATTTTATTAGTTAACTAGTTATTTGTTAGTATGTGGTAAGTATTTCAGAGAAGAGATTAAGAGTTGGTGTGTTCTAGTGGTAGTGACCCCGCCTTCCGATCCCAAATAGATGGGTTCGAAACCGGCCTAGCAACAATGCTTTTTTTTTCGAATAGTTCGCAACCAGTGCGTTACAAACGGTGAAGGAAAACATCATGTAGAAACCGGTATGTTCAAGAAAAATAAAATCCGTAATGGACGTGGTAGGTTCTGTTATAGTAGGTAGGTACTATAAGTACTTAGAAGACATAAATACTAATAGGCCCGTGTTCCAACAGTGGTAACTGAGAAGGCTGGTGTAGCTACTATAACTAAATATTTCATGATAAAACCATTGTTGCATAATTATAATTAATAGGTACATAAACGCCCTTGATCCTATTTCTCAGTAATTAATTATTCGTATTTAATATTACCAATTAAGTAGGTACTTAGGATTTATGGAACTGATTGTGGGAATATTGTAAATAATTATGAGGAAAATCATCTGTTGACTGACATACATTACTTATAAAACATAACAAAAACATTATTGGGTAACGTTAAGATAAGTAAATAGTAGAAATAACTCTACCATAGACTCTACTTACCTTTTTAATGAATATCAGTTCCCACGAATACTATTTCGACTAAAAGTTTTACCATCGACTTTTGGTACACTTAGAAGAAGAATAAAAGTAGGAAAAAAAACAAGAATTCGAAAGATAATTAGAACGAAGCCATCTCGATAAAGACCTTACCCTTGCACATGTCGACTTGTTTTGATTCTGACCTATCTATGGGTTATTTAGCAAGAGCCAGTTTTCGTTAAATTTACAGAGTAGTAGAGTTACACGAGTACCTAGTAGAGTTCTTTGTGATAGAACACGTCTGGTGAAGTACTGCCACCATACCTATTTCTGCTGCAAAGCAGTAATGCTCGCATTGCTGTGTTCCGGTGTGAAGGGTATGGTTTCCGGTGAAATTACTGGCACATGAGGCTTTCGATCTATGCCTCAAGGTGGCAACCCGCGAGTGATACCTCTGGTATTTCAAGCGTTCATAGGCTGCGGTAACCGCTTACCATCTTGTGGGCCGTACGCTTGGTTGCCACTTCAGTTGTATAAAAAAATATTTTAAAGTATATTTATTTGATTCTTGGAATTCCATTCAACCAGGAAGAGTAACATAAGTGAGCCCATCCCGAGCGAGCCAAAGCAGATTTGAGATGTGAGGAAGGCATGCATCATGCATGTACTTCTGGAACGTGCCGGTTTCTGTCATCGTTCTTCATCACCGCTTTACTATTCGACTATACTTATGTTATGAATGAATAAAATACCAATTTGAGTAAACACCTAGAGCAGGGTCAAATATGCGATGCATGTTGAACCGCTCGTGACTTAGCTGGCTTATTCAAGATAAACACTTATCCCGGCGGGTTACTTTTTAGATGGTTGACTGCCAGTTGCAATTCCAATCCAACTGAGTGCTTCGGACGGCACGTTATAAGCAGTCAGATCCAGCTTTTTTAAAGTTGTTAGGCTATGACGGAAGTCTTCAGGCCCTGATAACTCCGTCATCATAGCAGGGCAATAACTCATATGAACTTACATTATAAGTATTACCTATAAGTACGTATTTATTTTTATGCAGGTAGTCCATTTTGCTTTGTATAAAGTTGCAGCTGTTTGTATTTAAGTACCTATACCTGCGTATCTGAACACTATCCTATAAAAATCTAAGATAAAAGGCGTGTTTATCACTCTAGAGCTGCAAAAGCATTAAGTAGATAGGTAGTTAACGTTCTATCTCGTCATAATGTGTACGTCCCTCTGGATCGTTTACAGCTTTGCCCCACCGACTGTACGTTGAGCGACACGTATGCTGCCACTAATAACTCCATACTGAAAACCATATCAATAACACACTGGTCAGTGGTCATACATGGTGGTACGAAGCTTCAGCAAGAGTCCGTCTTGGTGGGTACCACCGCAGTGTCAGATATTCTACCTCCAAGCAGTAGTGTGCAAGCATTACTGTGTTTAGTTTTGAAGGGCACTGTAGCAAGTAAAATTACTGGATGAAAGAGACATAACAACAATGTCTCGTGGTGATAAGCGCAGTGCAGTGCCAAACTTTAAGCTTTGGGTGGCACTGCATCTGTAATAGTCAGACGTAGTGCTTAACATCAGGTGGGCGCCTTGATTGTCTTGTCACTTGCTGACATAAAAAAAAACACTCAACGGAAACACTAATACTTATGTAAAACCTTTGTAATTACTTTTTGTGTGTAAGGTGTCCTGTAAAAATAGCGGTACCTACTGTGAGAAGAAAATACCGACACGAGGAAGAAGCACATTCACTGTTGTTATTGAATGGCCGGAGTTGAGTACCTATTGCTGGTTATAATTTATAGAAGCAAGCAATGGTAAATGACTGCTTACAGTGTAGAAATGTTTATATCCAGGGGGCATAATTTCTATTGATGTCTCTCCCACAACTTGACGAAGCTTCGAATACTCGCGTGCTGAAATTATCATGCTAAAAACTTACAGCAGCCTCTGTAATAAAATTTAATGTAAATGTTTAATGTAATTTTAATGCAATGATTGTTTATTTTTTATTATTATTAGCCAAAGATTTTGACAAGTATAATAATATTCAAAGTTATTAGCATTGCATAGCATGTTTGTTTGTAGAAGCCCTTTACCGAATACGGAAGGTTAATGGTTGATGCACACGTATCAGACCGGCAACAGATCAACTTCGCCTCAATTAGCAATTTAGTATTTTTACTTTGTACTCAAACCATAATCTAACGCGCTAATGTTAACCATAATCTGATGCTGCTAAGTCAGCATCGTATTGGCATATTCTCGCCCCGGCCAACGTCAAAAATAGTGGTGCGTAGTAATAATAAATAAATAATTATAATATAGTAGAATCACCGCTAGAGCTCAACGCACTTAATTTAAAGTATTGCGCGCGCCGCGTCTGCGGTTTCCGCGATTGCATAACGTGATTATATACTCGTAGGTACATCAACCAGGCGACCGGTGTTGATGCCTGGTCCCCCAGACGTAGCTGCACCGTGTGTTTACATCGCATTGACACTGGTTAATGAGGAGTTGTTAGGGCGAGGCTAAGCCGATCGGATGCTGATCCCATTTGTCCCGTCAACCTTAAGGGTCATCGTCCAAATGCAAGGTGACCGGGTCAGAACCAGTGGTAAAACGAACGATATTTAATTAAAATACGCATGTTGTAAAGCTGTCAACATCTTGAAGTGAAACAAAGAACTTGTTGTCATGTTAGCCGTCACTACTATTTAGCATCATTATGCGATTTGTGATGCGTAGTACAAAGGTGCATAACTGGATATGTTTGACAAAGAGTAGGTAGGTAGGTAGGTACTTACTTATTTATTACTAGGTTTTTTTACAAAGGCTACTGAGTTACTTAAAATATTGCGTAGTAATTGAATCATAGCGACACTAATCTAGCTGTGATCTGCATTATAATAATACCTGATGATCCACTTTTATGAGATAGATAACAAAAACAGAGACTCCTGCATCAGATCCGATGAATAAAAACCTACGTGATATGCGTGACAAAAGATGTTATAAATTAATGTAACAAAGTAGATAACATTATAAAATATCATATACATAAATAACTCGCAACATCAAGGCACATTAATAAATGCATTGGCTGATACTATGATGATTTCAAAGTTGTTAAGCTATGACAGCTTTCGGGCGGCCTAAAAACTTTGTCACTAGATTTGGCCACTGACTCTTACGAACTTACTTTACTATGATGATTAGATAAAATAAAAAAAATGTACTATACAAAAATACGAGTTGTTCGTTTTTATAAGCAGATCTGTTAGTAAAGGTAGTTATAAGTTAATAATTTAACACCCTGTTTCTCCTAAAGTTTATTGAAAAGCGGAAATGGTAATCCGGAAATAGTACCATAAAATAACCGATGAAGGCTACCTATTCAGATATTAAATATTAAGGATCATGAGTAAAAACAACTGCGATTCTTTTTTTTATTTTAGGTGATTAAACAGAGTAAGTACCTACTAGACAAATATGTATGATGAATGAAAATATCTGTCAGTAGCTTTGGTGCCGAACGAAAAAACGAAGCACATAACTACCATGAACTTTCCATGGAACTTTAGTACTAGGAAATTTCATACAATTTATTTCACTGTCACTTGCCGGCCGTCTTCGAGACCGATTGCGTGACGTGCATGGTGTACGAATTGACGAAATATCGGTCTGTAACTTCGGAATGACGTTACATGGCGGACCTGCAAGTATTTAGATTATAGTCAGCTGACAAATTTCACAAATTCAGATGCACTTACCTTAGAGAGCTGTAAATCAGAGAGAAGAAATTGTAAGTAATAATTAAATCACGCGTGCCCAAAGATTACGCGAATAACTTAGTACCTACAGTAAAGTTATGGTGTGGTCTCTTTGTTTGCGTAAGTCCAGCCAACTAATTTGATTTACAGGCCATTGAAAAAATCTAGAAGATTTCTAGTAAAACCATTTCAAACTAAATATCCAAGAGAATATAAGCACACACGTCATCGTGTAACTCTGGCAAATATAGCGATGACATCGAGTGATGGGTACACTCGTACGTAAACTTTAATGTGAAAAGGTTCTTTAGTGGCCTATAAATCAAGTTCTACTGATTGCGATAGATAAATTGATTTACTCTATTGCCGACGTGCCTGCAATAGGTCATTGATGGTACAATGACTCAACTAACGAAGTATGCACTAATAAGTCTGACTAAAACAGAACCTATATTTGCGATGCCTGAAAAGGGCAAATATTTTTTAAGTGATAAATAATAATATAATTAATACTTTTTGAGACCTACTCTGTAACACTTATCTAAGCAAATATCTTGAATCTTGAATGCTATCTTCTTATTTTTTTAAATAACATATTCCAAAAAACTTATCTTATTTCAAATGAATGTCTTGTCTATTTCAGTCTTTTAGTTTTTATCATACCTTTTTTTACCTGGGTATGTCATAGTTTATTATTCAAAACTTACCTACTCCCAACGTTTAAATAAACCAAATCACTAATTACGGAAGCAGCGGCTGTCATACTACACGTTTGTTAGTGATCGGTCAAACATGTCGTCAGTAGAATAGACCCGAATAATTTTGTATGCAACCGCTAATCATGCTGCGAGCAGAGGGAGTATTATGTAATTCGGTTGCAATGGATTTCATTAGGTTTAAACAATGAGGTATTCCTCGTAGCTGAAGCGCACCAGACTATTACTCTGTGCCAAGACGAAGCGTACCAAAGTACTTCCACATAGCGCACCCGTTTTAACAGACGTACTGTGTATTAATATGACAGCTTATGGAAGGTTGCTGATTGAAATCCGATTGAAACCCAGTTCCGTAATAGCCCAGCCGGTTACAAAAAGCTCAGAAAGAGAATAATACAAGCAACCTAGGGTTAGCATGCGGAAAGATGTGTATAGTACTGGAATAAGGCAGGTAGGTATGATAGTAATACTCTACTTCTACAGAGAGCCATACCACTGTAAAAACTTTCAAAAGTAAGTACATATTATAAAATACAAAACCCGAATCCACTAGATACAGTTGTTTTTGAAATGCACGTATCAGTCGAATCGAGCTAAATAATTGTATCGCGAGCTGGTTACAAATCCAGTTGTCGGTAATTCCAAATTCCGTTCCGTGCCAAACAATTACAAATTCAATGAGGCCTTCTAATGATTCCACTGTTGGGATACCTATACTCTCGAGCGATAGTGATTGGGTCATAAATTATAATCCACAACGCGGACCCAACGCGGATTTGTATGTAGATGATATTTTTTAGTTCTTAAACATACATTATTAATTTAACTTTTGACATTCTCTAATAAAAGTAATCTGTGCATTTATACTTAGCAATCTAAATTAGTTGACAAATGTATGAATCAAGTGACATCAAATTTCAAATAGGTAGGTATTGTAAATGACATTTAATTCAAATTTTGGTAATTCATTTATTGTAACTTAATATTTATGTGTAAATTTTTTTTAAATTAATTAATAACTTCAATATAATGTGTAAGTACTTAATAATTATGATGTTCACGTGCCTGTACTCGGGCGAGATATGCAGCACTAAAATTTATATTTTCCACCTAATGTAAAAATGTACCATGTCTTTTGTGAATAAACCTACTGAATACTGAATACTGAATACAATTTTTTTGTAGAAAAAGCCCATCTTAGATGCACGACCGGTTTCGAACCCACGTGAGGATGAAGCGAATAACAACCACTAGACCAGTGCCCAACTACAAAATATTATAAAGTGTAAAACAGTAGAAACTAGAGCTAGGTATCATTTTACTACCCAGCAGGATATTATTTCAAGAAGTTTGAAACTGAAAACAAAATATTCGTAGCACTTTACTACGCCGATGCTACGCAAACACAAGTGTGTCACTTCAGTGACTCAAAATAATGTGCTCACAATATTGCAATTCTACTCTAACTCTCTCCCCGTCACAATGTAAGTTCCATATTACTCTGTGAACTGTATTATCACAGTGATAAGGTATGTTTATTCGATTCTAATTATCATAACAATCTGTAAGTCAAATCAGCAAATGACGAGATTTTCAAGTTAATCGCCTGGCCATAACAGCTGCAGTGTCACACAAACATAATTTGAAAATTCTACGTGGCACTGCACTGCACTCGTCACCCTGAGACGTGCTACAGTGCCTTTTAAATCTAAAAACAGTAGTAATTGCACACTACTGCTTGGAGGCAGAATATCCGACACTGCGGGGGTACCACCGCAATCAAAGTCAATCAAGACTAACTCTTGGTGAGGAGTCCTATCACCAGGTTGTTTTACGAAAGGTAATTTTGTCTCAATGGGTTTCATACGTCTCTGGTATAAAACACGAACTAGATACATAATCTCCATTGTTCATCCAAAAAGATGAACGATGTGTTTATAGACTTTGTAGGTAGTAGTTTACAATGTGCCAATAGGTTACCGTCATGTTTAGGTACGTAGGTAGGTACGTGTGAAAAGGTTATAAAGGAGTAGCGCAATCGTCTATGTGCTAAGAATAAGATATGGCTTTGACGCCTAATTAGGATCCTTCCTTTGTAAGTAATGCCTTTCCTTGTACAGTTATACTCATTTGTTGTGCGAGTGCCAACTTTGAATCTTCGCCCTCTTTGCAAAAGAGGAATTCTGGCCAAAGCCAAAGAGGTCGTATTTCGGCGGTTTCGTGGAAGTGTTGATATATTGGCTTACAATAGAATCGTGCCTAAATTGCGATTGTCTTCTCGAGGTAGTATTGTTTGAGTTTGTAGGGCATAATTATTATAGGAATAGTTTCCACACACAATAAGAGTAGTAGAGTTCTCTGTGATAGAGCTCGTTCGGGGAAGGACTACCACCATACCTATTTCTGCCGCAAAGCAGTAATGCTCGCATTGCTGTGTTCCGGTGTGAAGGGTATGGTTTCCGGTGAAATTACTGGCACATGAGGTTTTCGATCTTAGCCTCAAGGTGGCAACCCGCGAGTGATACCTCTGGTATTGCAAGCGTCCATAGGCTGCGGTAACCGTTTACCATTTTGTGGGCCGTACGCTTGGTTGCCACTTCAGTTGTATAAAAAAAAAAAAACAATAAAAAAAATCTTATTTTTTTAATTTTTGGTGACTCATACAATCAATTAGTTAGTGTCAGTCAAAAGACAGTCTTAAGACCTCAAAGGTTGTTTACGATGTGTACAGTTTAAAATAATAAACTATATTGTTTACACAGACCTATGTAAACAATAGAGTTTAATTTTTTAATACCTGTATACAATGTTTTAATTCGAAACGCAAAAACTCAATTGGGGTAGTTGGGGTAGTCGATACCCTATTACTGATGTAATGTTGTTAGGAACATTAGATGTAGGGCCCTGCATCATGTTTATATTGCGTCACGTCGTCGGCGTTGTCAGCTGGGCTAGTTTAGGTATAAGTTAAATTCTATAAATAAAGTTTAAAGCACCTAAAAGGTAATCTTCCACGAAATGGAAAACGAAGTGACCACGAAAAAATCGGGTCTTAGGTAGAGACTACAAAAACTCTCTGATAGTAGGTACCAGGATCACAGAAGCTGTTAGAAGGATTATCTTGTAGTAAACTACCCGCTTACCGCGTGGCTAATGTCTCCCGTGGTAAACCATTATTTTGTCGTTAATTATAGCTAATTGAACATAAGATTTCGTGTGATTTAAAGTAAGTGCCGTGTTTTCATTTTATTTTACACAAGTGGTCATAAAATGCCCGATAGTTGAAAACGTTACGCAAATAAGTATAAGGTGCTCATAAATAAATCCGAAATATGCCCGAATTATAATAATAAATATTTAAAAAAACCTAGGTACATATCATAAATGGGGTCATTCTGCGTTTAAAGAAAGAAAATAATGATTCTATAATTTTAGGAATTACTAAAAGCTTTATATCTTTTATTTTTTTTATAATGGGGCTGCGTTTAAGATTTTATCACAGGAAAACATAGCTTGTTTCAAGAATTATTGAGCAGAATCATTCATATTAAATAAACTATTAAACATGTTCTGGATACTGGGTACTTAGTATTAGTAGTGGAATATATATTACTTATCTGATTACATGTCTAAAACATATAAAGAAACAAAATAAAAATAGAATAGGAGACGTTATTGTGACCTTTTTTTAAACGTTGCTTATCGAAACTTAGGTACTTGCTAGACTCCTAAGCTATGAAGTAGTTATCAATGTAATATTTGATTGAAAGTACCCACCATATACCTACTCGTTCAGCTCGTTCTATATTATCTACACTACATTTTATGACAGATAGTAATTTGAACAAAATAGGAACTACCTATTTACCATGAGTGCATGTAACGATGTAGTTCACCCTCTATATGCACGGTAGTAAAGCAAAGGCCATTCACCAGCCTCAGTATAACATTCACTATGTATCTTTTTAAATAAAAAATAAACATCATTCATTAGATTTTGCGCTAATAGTTTTTTTTAATGCTGAACAATCCACGCAGCATCAGCTAGCCCAAGTTAAGCAGAGCTTGTGTTATGGGTACTAGATGACTGATATACTTAATACACATCTAAATAAATAAATATAAATAATAAATAATGCTAGACAATCCACACAGCATCATCTAGCCCCAAGGTTAGCAAAGCTGTGTTATGGGTATTAGATGACTGATATATACTTAGTACAATACAATACGTAGATAGTTTTTTTTTTATTATACATACAAAATACCCCATCAGGAACAAATATTTGCAGATCGTACAAACATTTGTTCCGAAACTGGAATCGAATCCGCAACCTCTGCGTCGCAGGCGGACCTTCACCCGCCGCGCCAGATCGGTCGTCCGTTTAGTTGTATGAGTGTCACTATGATAGAAGTCCGAATTGAAGAAAACTTTTTTTCTCGAACTACTTTCCGAAATCATGATACCGCACATGTTTTGGAGTCGAAATACTTGGGATATTATACAAATCTAGCGTTCCCCTAGAGGGGTGGTTATCACAAAAGAAAACCAATAACCAACGGTAGCACCTATTTTGTGAAATCGTTTAACTTGTACATATATAAATATTAACAAATATGTAACCAATTTTCACGCTTGGTATTTTTAAGTTTACGCACCTTTATGAGCCGATAATCACGAACACATTATTTTCAACGACCATCGACAAAGAAGAGGTTAAAAGGCAGGTAGGTACCTATTTCTTTTTTGCTATTAAATAAAATAAAAATAAATAATAGCTCCCAAAGTCTGAGCTGTTCATCATGACAGCATTCTAATGTTCCCCACTGCTGGGACACTGGCCTACTCTCCAGCGAGAGTGATTGAGTCTTAATCCACCACGCGGACCCAATGCGGATTGGTGGATGGCACATGTCTTTCGAATTTTTAGGTCTTGGACAATATTGGAAATGCCGGTTTCCTGTCGATGTTTTCCTTCACCGTTTGAGAGCACTGGCATTGCGCACATACATTTTTCGTAGCGAAAAATCCATTGGTGCACGACTGGATTTGAACCCACGACCTTAGAATCGGAAGGCGGGGTCACTACCACTAGACCACCAGAACTGTTCTCTGTGTATAAAATATTATATTTCGTATAACTTCATATTATACTAGGTTTGAACATTATTAATTGACTGATGCTTCATGGTTCCAAGAAAAACCATTTACTCATAGGGTCAGTACCTACCTAAGATAGACTAAACTAGAACTAAGATAGAAATTCCGGAAATTGAACTCATAGAAGACGCAGCGGGAAGATAAAGTTTTCATGACAAAAGTCATCGCAAAAGTATTTCGGTTCGTTACACTAGGTTTGTACTATTTATTGATATTTAAATCTGGTTAGTCCCATAATCAACCTAAATCTTTCCAAGAAGGATTTTTAAATTTTATATTTTAATTTGTTGGTTCTATTATTTATTATTTTATTTTATTAGAAATAGTTTGTTTTAGTATTAGAAATTGTCTGTTTGTTTTTTCATTTTATTTTTTATTATTATGGACATTTTATTTAACCTGTAAATTTTTATATAGCTAGATTAACGATTTGGAAATCAGTAATGTTAATTCTAAGTTTACATGAATAAATAACTAAATAACTAAATTCAAACATTTACGTACGACCGGTTTCAACTAAAAGCATCAGAGGCTGTCGCTAACAAAGGAGCTTTTACAGTTTAACCGAAGCCGCACTGATCCAATTATGTACATAATATACCTATATGCGTTTGTGACATTTTTAATTTAAACTTTGATTACTAAAAACCTTTGTACTTAGTGTGTTGTCTTTATTATTTTGATGTAGGTACTATAATGGAACACGTATTAAATTATTTCATGTTATTTTATTGGTCAGGCCACAACTGCTCTGCATCACGATGCGTCTTCTACTGTTCCTCTGTGCACTCCTCCTACGAACTACCTACGCTGCTCCCTTCTTCGGTTGGTTTGCATACTTTGATTGGAGGCAACCCCAGGTTAACGGCGGCTCAGGCGGCAGTGGCACAAACAGCGGCGGAGACCTCAGGGATATCTGTGATGTCCACCATTCGGGCGGCGAAACTGATCCGAGGACCATCATATGTCCTTACTAAGAGACGAAATTAATGCTTTGAAATAAAAAAAATATAAAATAATAGTAAAATACCATGAGAATAGTAAACATCACGTCAAACCAACTCTGTTTTTCTTGTTAAGCTTAATGATCTTAATATTCTTATTTTAAATTCTTTATTAAATTAACCATTTATTATAAATTTTTTACTTAAGTTTTCTTGAGATAATTTAAATTTATACAAGTCTTTTTGATTTTCCATCTTTTTCTCTTACTACTTATTATCTTTGTCCTGATTGAGTGATGTGATAATAACAGACAACGCACAGCCTAAACAGCTGGTCTATACTATACTATGAGGGTTTTTTAGGAAAATTTAACCCCTAAGGGGGTGAAAAGAGAAGAAAAGAAGAGGGGTACCAGCTGGAAAATGATACAGCTAGCCAGCTATCAAGCCAGCCAGCCAGTTAACCATTAAGAATTAAAAAAAAAAACTCTGTAGGTAGGTACTTAATAAAGCGGACGAAGTCGTGGGCAACAGCTAGTCTATGTATATATCAATAAAATTATAAAAAAGTAAGTTTATGTGTGTACCTTTGTGTTTTATCTAGTAGACCCGGTGCGGTTTCACCTAATGTATGCCCAAATGGCAGAATTTAGAGGAGAATTCTTACTCCACTATGACTGATTTTCTCGAATGGTGACTAAAAATATTTTTTTGTGATATAAATATCTTATTATATATACTTATTTAATAATTAATAGCAAGATATACTAAAGTTACTAATTCTATTTTCATAGTAGGCATCTAAACTCGTCATGGTCATCGTGGTCAGTTTTTATTTCTTGGATATGCCAGTTTCCTCATGATGTTTTCCTTCACCTTATAAGAGCACTGGCATTGCGCAAATATTTTTTCTAATAGAAAAATCCATTCGTGCGTAACCGGTTCTGAACCCACAACCTTAGATCAGACTGCAGTCCACTAAACCATCAGGTGCTCCCAGTGAAACGTGAAAGCTATATATTCATTATTGTAGTACCAATTATTATCACTGACATTTTGCTAAAAGTCCTTCTTATAAAATTTACTCTAAATTGAATCTTGTCTTTATGTTTGAGTTGAAGCAACGCGTTGAATGGCAAATGCGTTCGCGGACAGAGGTGAACGCTCCGTCACTGAACTTGACTTGCTTTACCTTAACATTGCTCCTGCGAGCGACCAGCGACCCGCCACGCCACCAGGAAATTATCTAATCTGATGTAATAGTACTACTCAGTAGGAAAAACGATGCAGATTTGTGATAAACAAGTATAGACAAAGCATTGAAAACTATGATGTCTAGGTAGGTACTTGTTTTCTCAGATATTATTATAGTGTTGTTTTAAAATGAACCTGATTTTTTCGCAATCAGAGGTATTTTTGCGCCAAGCTCTAGATTTATGTGGGCGCACCTCGTATTGACCGGTCTCTAACTTTGACTTTAATGTTCGCAGCTGCACCGTTCTAGTTATTTAGTGAATGCGAACTAAATCCAGATAGCCATAAGCTATTCCTTTCCTGTTTACGAAATCGCGTTACGAAACGCTTGGTACCCTTCGAATATTTCGCGCTAATGTGTCTCAATGCGATTCCCGGGTGCAGACCGTGAACCCGGCGCGCGCGCACCCGCGTTGTCGCCGTCGGATGATCCGAGGCCGATATATAAGTCGGCAGCGTGAACGCCCGGCACCATTCGTGATTAAACGCCACCGGAGTGAGCTTCCGCAGGCCGAGGCCGCACTGACCGCCAACTGATTGACTCAATTGCTTTTCACCCTTCCGCGATCGCGATGCGTCTTCTGCTGATCTTCTGCGCACTCGCGCTGCTGTGCACCACCTCTGATGCCGCGCCCTTCTTCGACGCGTTGTACAACACCTGGGGCGGGCGCGGTTGGTACGGGTACTACAACGTGCCGCAGGGCGGCGGCCGCGGAGGCGGTGGCAGCCGAAGCGGCAGAGGACACGAGAAAAGCTACAAGGAGATCTGCCGTGTTCACAACCCGAGCGCCGTCAGCCAGCCTGGCGCCGGGCCCGTAATATGTCCTTACTGAGGGTCAGAGCGCGTGTTCTACGCCGTGGAGCGCCTGCTCCGCCGCCGCAATATCATGAGAATGGGATGACCTGTGATCACATCAAATGAATTCTGTAAGCAAGTAAGCTTCCGCGCTCTGTTTGTTCATAAAGTGAACCAGCTACGTCTTTCTCGCTTGTTAAATGTTTTACATTTGGTAATTTTGTTTACGCAGGTCTTCACGTTATCTTATGAGTGATGCACTTGCCTACATTTTATGATAGTTACCACAATGTGAAATCATGTTATGTGTGATGTGTTATTTGGTGTGATAGCTTGTGATAAGAAACGAATTTTAATTATTAGTTCTGATTAAAAACATTGTGTTTTAGTGAATATGCCGGATGAACTGTTCGTAGAACACGCGCATGACAACACGCAGGCGCAATCTTAGTCCTAAATCTGACTATAATTACGAATTTTAGAAAATAATTTTGGCTGTTAGTACTTATAAAGGAGGTTGGGTTGTTGATTGGGCGACTGGTACGGTACACAAAGTAAATGGCTTACCAAATTTGAAGAATGTTTCAATGCAGTTGAAATTGCAATACAGTTAAGGAAAATACAATTTTCTAAATGAAAGCAAACGAAACTTAACCTCGTTCAGGAAATTGCAAAGAATAAAACATTGGATGGTAAACCAATTATTTTGCCTATTGTACAAGACAGCGGCAAACTTTTCTAACCATGAACTCTAGAAACATAATTATTTTGAAAGAAATTTGGCAATTAATTATGTAATGTTTTTATTTATGTAAGTATTTATTAAAAAATGCTTTATGACCTTTTTAAATAAGATTTCATAATATAATATAGCACATAACATAAATGAACCAGTCTTACCACGACCCATCTCCTTTGTTATTGGCTTCTTTGTTCTTCAGGTTTTTCAAAACTTAAACACATAAACATGTTAGTAATGTATAATTATAACATTAATTGCAGTCCTATTAGTAAGATAGTACAAAGCTAGAGTTAATAGTTTTCAAATTAATTATGGATAAGTTTGTTTTGTGAATAGTTAGTCTATACTTATAGGTACGTTATAATAAAACTGTAAAAACCTATGCATATTGTTTTTCTAAATCTAATTAGATTTATGTTACTACTGTTTTCAGAATTATACAAATTCAAACTTTTCGGAATTTCGGGGAGACAGATAGATTCCTGCTGTGGGACAAATATTTGTACGACCTGAAAATATTGTAGCTGGCCTTGGGGTTACGAAATAATCACAGAATTATAAAGTTAATAAAAAGCTTTAGCAAATTAATATTATATTGAGCGGTAAAGTAATAACAGTCAGTCTCATTAGAGTAGATATTTATTTATTTGCCCACGTTCCGCATTTACAACCGCAGCTGTTTAAGAGCAGGATGTATTCAAGGGAATGCATATATTTATTCAAACGATTATCTTGCACTAAGCTGAAATTTGCACTAGGCTGATTTCTAGGATTATGTACCTAGGTAACCTTTTATCACTTCTTCATCATTGGGTCTTAAATCCACCATGCGGATCCAATGCGGTTTCGTGGATGGCACTTGTCTTTCGAATTATTAGTTCTTGGATATGCCGGTTTCCTCACGATTTCCTTCACCGTATGAGAGCACTGGTATTGCGCACATAAATTTTTCGAATAGAAAAATCTATTGGTGCACGACCGGATTTGATCCCACGACCTTAATATTGGAAGGCAGTGTCACTACCACTAGACTAACGGTGCTCTCACCTTTTATTACTTAATTAATATTTTCAAAAACTCTTATGATTTTACTACAGATCTCACTACATAAATGCATAAGTTTGGATGGATGGATATGTTTGTTATTCAATTACGCCAGAGCGGCTGAACGCATCTAGATATTATTTGGCACAAAGATAGATTATAGTCTGGAATAGTATAATCGACTACTTTTTATCTTGGAAAAATGAACGTTCCCCGTGTTCCACGAGAACGAAGTCGAGGAAAACAGCTAGTGCATAGGTACATATTTGCAAATCATGCAAACGTTTCGTCGAATCTTTTTTGTCAAGACAACGACAATTGAATATATTTCGACGTCTCTTGAAAATCTAAAAAAAAATATACTTGCGGTTTGGACATTTTTTTATAACTTAAGATTGCCTCGTTTTCATTTAATATTCGTCGTGTGTCCTTGAATCCTAAAATGCTATGCAGTCGGCTTATTCTTAACTTGAGTGACTTGAGTACGCCCAGTCACACAGGTAGCCACAAGACGTTATAAACAAGTAATTTAGTACAATTTGTAACCATAATACCCAGTTAGCCAAGCAGATTTACTGGTAGCCAGCTCACCCATATAAGTGACATGTTAATCACAACCAATCACGACTGACACAGGGACCGAGAAATACCATTCGATAGCCCTTGGTTCTATTTGTCTGCCGTGTAAGACCATGGCTTGATTATTTTTAGGATGCCGTACGCAGTAAATGAAAATAGAACATGTCTATCGATTAGTCCAGGTACGTAAAATTGCCTGGAAAATGATGGCCAATAAATGCATGAGAACTGGCAAGAGATGGAAATCCTCAGAGGAGGTTTAATACTGCTAAAGACCTTAATTAATACCTGAAGTTTCTGTGAAAATCTGTTAATAAAATACCATTTATTAACAAATTAAAATATTTGCATAATAACCGGATTAAACCCGTTTTAATTTTAATTAATTAATTAAACATTACAACAAAAAATCGTATGAAACAGTTATGCTATTTAAAGACCGTTACAAAGGATCTAATAGATAGCTTAACTGATCCAAATCACTACCAGACGGAAGCGTTCCCAACATGCTGGCTGCATTGCCACGTTGAATGGCAATGCTGATACCTAAATTAAAACCTAATTAAATCACCAATAATTACCATCTTACCCCCTATTTACAATAGAACCTATAATATTAGCGGCTCGCTACTAAGTTGTCCTCCTTGCCGTTCCTGTGGTAATAAACAAAGACGATAACATCATATTTAAAGGCAACATTTATAGTATTATTATGAAATTGAGCCAGTGTTTTTTTATTCTTTTGTCATTTCTGGTGCCATGTCGGCTCCTGTCAGTTAGATGGGAAACTCGCTTAAAGCTATCTAAATTGATTTTATTGTATGTTGAGCAGGAAATATTCCTGCGTAACCGTTATGTTGAACCGATTGATGTAATAGACAACAGAATAATTATGACGATTTGTTATGAGCTGATCAATGATGGTACCGGTGAGTTCATCTGATAGTTCATCAGATCCAGGTTTCGGTGTTTGTCTTCAAATAACTTTATATCAAATATCTGTGAATTTACACGTCATCCTTGTTTCACGCTCCGCGTCCCGTCAGGGAGACGTCTGAACTATTTGGTTTATCTATACTATTATAGGCCAATATAGGCCTTAGAGTCAACAATAATAGCTTGCTGCACGCGATGATTATCACTAAGTGCAGGTAAGAAGCTGAATTTAAATAAATAAATAAATAAGAAGGGCAGGTATTTGATGAGATAAGTGGAAAAATATGTAAAATAAAGCACATAAGTGCCTATACATAGAGTTAGAAATACATATATTATTCACTCAACTGTAGTAGATACCGGCCTTTAGCCTTTGTTAAAATATGTCTTTACCTGAGTCGCCAACACATAAAAAATACGTATTTCCCCAACAAACACGTAATTTTTTTTATTTTTACGACTATGTCTGTATATAGTAAATAGACTTCTATGCGGTAGAGCTCGTACGGGGAAATACCTACTACCTCCATGCCTATTTCTGCCACTCTCTTTGTACATTACCTAAGCAGTCTCTAACATTTTATATCACATGAAAATGTATAAATACAAATATTACAAAATTGTTTTTAAGACCTTTCTGAAATAAAAATTAAAAAAGGGACCATAAAATTAAGACCATATCTCGTTCGAGAATAATAGATCAGTTTTAATTTAGAAGACTGTATTGATAATACATTTTACTACCAAGAATTAAATAAGTATAGGTACCACACACCTAAGTAATACGTTATACGTAATACTTTTCAGCGAATTAAAAATTAAGTCGCGGAAGCAGATTTTAATTTAAATAAGTACATTACATCAATTTATTAAGCCCCCTATGATATAATTTTGATCACGTAATCAGAGTCGTACAGCGTTTAAACAGTTTTATTATGAAAATTGTGTCCTTGAATAATGCAAAATAATAAAGATGCTGAGAACATGACTTGAATTATAAATTAAACAATCACATGCAATTTTAATTCCCCGTCAGGTGAAGAACCTATATTACAATCTGCATATTAGGAGTTGTACATGTTAATGCGTAATTAATGAAGAGCACTGAGGTCTAGTGGTAGTGAACCCTGCCTCTAATGTCGTGGGCTCAAACCCGGTTCTCCACCAATGAAATATAGGGAAATTAGAGGCTATTTGCTATATAAACCAGATTTTTTTAAGTAAGTAATGTAATGTACAAAATGACTTTTTTACTTTCTTCTCTGTTTTTTTTTTTTGTTAATTGGACGTTTTGCTAGGTACATGGACATTTTGCTCATTGCGCTGTTGGACATTTAGTTACATAAACCTTCTGATCTGGAGGGGGATAAATATGTGCGCAATTCCAGTGCTCTACTCTACTCTAAACATTTAACGAAGACCGACGTGTCATCCACCAGTTAAAAAAAGTTTTATCTTTAAAATTAACCCCGTCGCTCCACCGAGGTCGTAAACAGTATGCATGTTATAAAAATATGATTAAAACTAGCTACGTCACCCGCGGGTTTGCTCGTGTAGTACCAGGAAAAGTAACCTTGTTCAAATACACACACTTTCGCATTATAATATTAGTGTGATGGTTAATACGCCTAAAAGCAGTCGTAATCTGATACAGAATGATTTAGAAATTCGTGTGAAGAATAACAAGTGGGATACTAACATTATAAGTTTTTTTAGTCGTAGCATAGAATAATAAAATTAATAGAACTAGTCCTTAGTGCTCTACGTATATAATAAACAGATATTCTACCTCCAAGCAGTAGTGTGCAAGCATTACTGTGTTTAGGTTTGAAGGGCACTGTAGCAAATTATATTACTGGACAAAAGAGACTTAACAACAATGTCTCGGGTTGATGAGCGCAGTGCAGTGCCACGCTGAACTTAAAAAAAATAGCTTTGAGTGGCACTGCATCTGTTATGGTCAGGCGGGCGACATCACATTCTGACATTAAAAAAAAAGTGTGAAGTAGTGAAGACTCAGTGGTATCCACCAAGACTAACTCTTGCTGAAAAGTTCTACCAATAGCACTGCACCGCTTATCAACATGATCATCTTTCTGCTCACACTATTGGGACACTAACCTACAGTGAAGTGATCCCAGACTTACTACTAGTCAAAGAAGAGAAGAGTTCAGATATATATATATATATATATATATATATATATTTTATACAACTGAAGTGGCAACCAAGCGTACGGCCCACAAGATGGTAAGCTAACCGCAGCCTATGGACGCTTGCAATACCAGAGGTATCACTCGCGGGTTGCCACCGATCCTACCGAGCCTTGAGGCTAAGATCGAAAGCCTCATGTGCCAGTAATTTCACCGGAAACCATACCCTTCACACCGGAACACAGCAATGCGAGCATTACTGCTTGGCGGCAGAAATAGGTATGGTGGTAGTCCTTCCCCGGACGAGCTCTATCACAAAGAACTCTACTACTCTTAAATTGTTCATTATCTTAGAAGCCAACGTTGCACGTCTCGCCCTTGAAGGGTAGATAAGTACCTACAGCAGCTGGATCAATCAACGGGGTGCTCTGTAGATATCAGCTCTTGACACTAACCCCGACCCCACTCAGATAGTTTAAACTAGTGACGAGATATCTGGTTTATACACTTACCTATTAATTTATTAATTTGTACTTTTGTACAGTAAACAACTGTATTTATTTTATTTTCTTGAGTTACAAACTTACCTTATGCTATTTAACATTACCTTAACTTTTTACTTATGTATCTGTAGCCTGCTACTTAACTGAAGGGTTTATAGTATAAACAAACCAAATAAAACAAGCAAAAACGTAACATCTAACACACAACGATGACAAAAATTATTGATTCAGGTGAGTTTGCAAAGAAGCCATTGTACAGTCAGGTGACTACCCTCAGTACTATGCACTGTATGACAGCAGGGCGAAACTCTACCTATACTACCTAAATACTTAGTAATTTATGTACTATTTCTATAGGCTATTGAAACGGCGGTTGTCCATTGGCGAGATGGGTAGACGACATAGTCAAAGTCGCGGGCTGTAGATCAGATAATGTGATTCAAACAAGGAAGTATGGATTCAGATTAGCGAAGGATTGTGATGGTTTAAACTGAGAGCGGCCTATACCCAGCAGTGGGTGAAATCAGGCTGTGAATGATGTTGATGAATGTTAACACACGTCATGACTATAATTATGGTCAAATTCACCCCTGAACAACAGTTTAGTAATCAATCAGTATTAGTTAAAGCTTAAAATAATGATTAACATATTAATTGCATGTGAGAGTAGATACAGTTAAATCAAAATTCTGAGAATGCCAGTCGATAGAGCGAAAAGTTTCGAATCCAAAGATAATAATAACTCATTTCGGTCAAAATTCCTTCCCTTCCTTCCTTCCCTTACGTTAATTGATACTTCTGGTATCGATATTATTCGATAATAACGTGCTAAAGCAATTCTACCTCCGTATAAAACGTAAGCACATCTATCAGAGTATAGTTCGCACGGCGGATCTCGGCCGTAGTGAAGTTAGCCGTTTCGATGCGCGATGGAGCTTATTCGAACTAAATTGTCTTTGCGCAGCACAAACGACTAACTTCACGGAAGTCTAGATCCGCCGTGCGAACTATAACAGCACATAACAAGAAAGGAAAAACAGTGAGCTTTAACTCCAGTGTTTCGAAATTCAAAGGTTTACGACGAAGTGCTCCGTTCGCGGCATAAAGCAAGTATAGTTGCGTGTGGCAAGGGTCCCGTCTTACAAATCAGCAAAGGTGACCAGCAAATGTCAGGCCACTCGATGAGTTGCAGACTTATTATGCCATAGCGCAACTCCCCATTGCTTTTATCTGTTTAAAATAAGTACAATAAACGGTATTTCATACAAGGTTCTAGCTGTACAAGCTTCTTCTGCTTTGTCTAAAAAACTCTTATAATACATATATGAATGTTAAAATAATTATCCATTATTTTGTTGTTCGTCGTATCTTAGTACCTCCGCCTACCTCCGCGTACAATAAGATAGGAAAAGTGCGATTGTGCTAAACGTATTCTCACGTGAACAATTTGGTTTTAGTCTAGTTCAGACTGCGCAGTGAGTGACTGCGCCGTCTGGGCGTTCTGTTTGACCAAGCCTTACCTTAGTAGGAATTGCTTCATGCATTTCTTGCCCGTGACTTATGTTCGCTAATAGTAGCTATTAGAACTTTATTACTGCTTTACGTCAAAAATATATGTTTATAGATTTAAAAGCCGGCATTTATCTCAATTCAAGCATTAATTATAAAGCTCGGTTCACATTCCGAGAGGAGAATTAAAGTGTACAACATCAGACAACATGCCCAAGTTATTGCAGCATCGCTAGTCACGTAGCGTACTGTGGCGTGCTGTGGCTGGCGCGCTGTCAATGAACATTATAATATAACACACCTCAGTAGTGTCATTAGCCCACTGCTATTACCAATCTAAATTACGAGTATCATAGTACCACGGAACCACTAAAAAGGAACAATTATTTGGAGATTATGCCAAAATATTTGAATCAAACGACACCCTCGCTCGAATCCAACGAAAACATACAATACCTAGTGCAAAATGTTAAACAATTTTTCCAAAGAATATTGGCTAAAGCGCCTGTAGCAAAATATAGGACAATCTGAATACATAATAATGAGAAATGTACTTTTATGTTAAAACTCGTGGCGACAGAGAACAAAGTTAAGAGTAGTAGAGTTCTTTGTGATAGAGCTCGTCCGGGGAAGGACTACCACTATACCTATTTCTGCCGCCAAGCAGTAATGCTTGCATTGCTGTGTTCCGTTATGAAGGGTATGGTTTCTGATGAAATTACTGGTACATGAGACTTTCGATCTACGTCTCAGGGTGGCAACCCGCGAGTGATACCTCTGGTATTGCAAGCGTCCATAGGCTGCGGTAACCGCTTACCATCTTGTGGGCCGTACGCTTGGTTGCCATTTCAGTTGTATAAAAAAAAAAAACATTTTTTTTAAACTGAATATATTGAATAAGTATATTACAATATCCCTACGCATAATATAGGTTTTAACGATTCTAATAGAATTTTAATTACTTAGGTCGTTGGTGATCTTACTCATCATAGCACAGAGGCGCGATCTAACACACAATAGTTAAAATTTATAGAAAGTACGCCATTTTTATCTATTTTCTTTGAAGAAACGATGCGTCAACTGTTTTGGCCAATTCTTACCGGCCATAAATTTATAACAGTGAGTGACTAAAGCCTTAGCTTTCTAAAACGGCATTATATTACGACAATTTATTAAGAGCAGTTTCTTCACCTACTTATTCTATTGTAACATGTCCTTGATTGTAGCTCAAATATAAGTTTATCTGCATAGAATGTCGCCTTATTAGAACGAGTAGCAATGCACAATGTAAAGTGTGCCCGCTGCTAAGGGGTTTAAATTTTAGGTCAAATTTTAAATTAATTGGTTCTTTGAAATTGTTGTACACAATAAGCATAAGAAATGAATAAAGAGCCTAAATTATGCTCTTAAAAAAGTAAAAAAAAAGCATTATCTTCAGATTTTACACTGAAATGATAGCTATTGGTTTTTTCAGATCAATTTTGGCAAGCTGAAAGTTGATACTTGGATACCAGGTATAAATGAAGCAGGGCGATTTTCACTGAATGCTAAAGAAATATGGGGCTAACAGGCTGACAGATTGGTCTACCTTCACCATAGGCACGCAAAGTTATGATCTCTAGACAATGCATGCGAAGAGTTGCTTTGTTCTAAATGTCATACATAAATATTATAACCTAAAGTTTTTTTAATCGCTAGTTAAAATAAACAGTGGAATCGTTCAATAATCAGTCTGTTTCGTGAACAGTTAATGATTTTGACCAATGGTTACCCAGTTGACCGTATATGAAAAATAACTAATAACTAATTATAAATAAATAAATTAATAAATAATGCTGGACAATCCACAACATCATCTAGCCCCAAGATAAGCTGCTGTTAAACAGAGCTGTGTTATGGTACTAGATGACTGATATATCCTTAATACAATACAATACATAGATAGATATTTTTTATTATACAGGGTCATTCATTATCAACCTGACAAACTTAAGGGATAGGTTCCACACATAAAAAAAAAATATATGTACCTATATTTTTTTTTATGTATGTTTTGTCTTAAAAATCCCAAGTAAACAAAAAAAAATCGATTATGTTTTTCCGCTCAATTATTATTTATCGTTGTTGGGAATCAAGTTAAGCAACGTAATAATGAAATATTCGAGTGTGCGCGCCCCGTAGCAGGTCAAGGACACGCGCAGGTCAAGGACGCGCGGGTTATAGACCCGCGATTCATTGACGCGCGGGTCACTGACACGTGCCGAGCGCTGTCTTTTCGATTTCTAACAAGGATAACAAATTATTAAGCAGAATTACGTAATTTTTTTTTTAATATAAAAAAAAACGTTTAGAAAAAATAAAAAAGTACAAGTATTTTTTTTTATGTATGGAACCTACCCCTTAAGTTTGTCAGGTTGATAATGAATGACCTTATATATAGAAAATACCCAGAACACCCGGAACAAATATTTGTAGATCGTACAAACATTTGACCCGAAGCGGGAATCGAACCACATCGGTCGTCTAAATTGGTTGAGAATCATAATTGATTTTATTATCACTGAACAAACACATAAAAAATCAGAAAATGTAGAGTCAGTCGTGGTGTACCTACGGGGTGTTACCACTAGCGGTCATCAAATACAAATAGGTTAAAGAAAGTTTATTATTAAAATATAAACACAATTAGACCGGTATGTAACAATTTGTCAAATGGAGTAACTCAGCGTAATTTTGCGCAAACAAGGTCTACGCAGGGCTGGTTTGCAGTCTTTCCCAGAAAAATAATAAGATAAATGAAAACCTAGAAGAGGACGCAAAAAACAAATTCATAACATAGTGAAACTGTTTTTTCACAGGATTGGTTGTTCAGCAGCAACTAAGAACAAGATGGTAAACATCGTCAAAGGCAGATAAGTTCGCGCTAGAAAATAGCGTAGACATAAGAAGAAATTGGTTCTTCGAGCTAGGTTGTTTTATAAAGGATAGAATTCACTTTTATTAACCGTCCCAACGGTCACATATAATATATTGACCTCACGCCACACTAGGATTCTCGTTCTCGAGTATCTGAAACTACGAGTTACAGTAGGTAGGATAAGAGATTTACAATCCTTACTTTGCTTACTGCGGTCGGCAGCCGAAATTAATGAACATTTGATGTATTTAAATTTTAAATATCTTCTATTAATTTAACTCTATTATGTTGTAAAAGTTACAATTTTAGAAGATAACGGGAAGAAAAAGCGACGTGAAATTCTTAAATTGTTCATGAATGAACACTGTCACTTGCTGACTGTACCATGGTACAACAACTTCATTAATTTCATTCATTTCAATTTCATCCTTTTAGGAACTATGATGCCACTGCCAAGATCCACTTACACACTACAAATTTATCAAGAAAAAAATAAGGTTTTATAGTAATGGTAGCACCTCTCTTTTTCGTCGGGGGTCAAAAAAGGCTCTTCGTTGCATTTATACTTGTACTACAAAGCGCTTCCGTGCTTCAGAGGGCACGCTAAGCAGTCGGTCCCAGCTTTTTTAAAGCTGTTTTGGAATAAAATCCATGTTTCCAAATATTTCGATCCGTCAGTATAACAATTTGGAAAAAAAACATCCAAACAGTTCGACTATCGACCTACTGGTAGGACTTGATGAAATAAACGGTTAGTTTGGTGACTCGTACGAACTTACTTACAAACGTAAACTATGGCTTCGCTATGCGTAACAACCAGCATTGAGTGTAAATAGAAAACAAATTGGTAGTTTCCCCTCGAAAAGCAATCACAGCACGCATTGACCTAAAGCGAAACGTTTCGCGATTGCTATCAAATATCCAATGCTCATTTTACAAACCTAAATGCATTTTATAATTTATGCTAATATAATAATCTACCCAGGGTCATCATCACCATTATCATCATATCAGCCAATGGACGTCCACCTGTCTCATATGACGGGTACCGGGTGCGGTAGACAGAAGCGAGAGGATGCGGGTTCGATACCCGCTGTGGGACAAATGTTTGCTTGATCTGCAAGTATTTGGACCTGCTCTGAGCGTTTCTATGTATTACTAGTGAAATAAATAGATTTACTAGTGATTTTTTGTGTGTGGAACATATTCCTTGAATATTATGCACTAATAATAAACTTCATCATTATAAACATGACAGCCTTCTAATGTTCCCACTGCTGGGACACTGGCCTACTCTCGGGCGAGAGTGATTAAGTCTTAATCCACTATGCGCGACCCAATGCGGATTGGTGGATGGCACATGTCTTTCGAATTTTTAGTTGTAGGACATGCCGGTTTACTCACGATGTTTTCCTTCACCGTATGAGAGCACTGGAATTGCGAACATAAATTTTTCGAACAGAATAATCCATTGGTGCACAACCGGGTTTGAACCCACGACCTTAGGATCAGAAGGCGGGGTCACTACCACTAGACCACCGGTGCTCTAATAAACTTCTATGTTTTCTAATCACTGGTCGTAGTAGTATAGAGTCCATCTTTTTATAGAACCTACTACTATATTCTGTTCTGTGCTTTTATGACAATTTGAGTACCTTTGGTACTCATCCAACAAAGCCTTGCGTTTTTGTCAAATGCATTTAGCCACTCCACGCCTTTTTCACTCCTATTCCATTCCGTGGTTTGATGTGGGGGACCCAGTTAAATGTAAATTGAAAACAGCTATTTGCATAGCCTCGGGCAGATGGAATAAAAATAGACTATTAACTGATGGTCGCTACAGGACGGGCTATTTACTTATCGACAAAGGATCCTGATGATGGCATTTTAAATAGGCTATGGTCTACTCACATAATACCCACAGAGTTGACCAGCCCCCTACCATGAACTCTTAGAGCGATTCGAATTAAGACCTAAACTGAATTGTCAATAGTAAAATATCAATAATTATCGATGTCATGGTACAAAATGTTTTGACAATTCAGTTTAGGTCTTAATTTGAATCGCTCTAAGAGTTCATGGTAAGGGGGCAGTGCATGTAGGTATTTTGGACCATACATTTGGCGATCACACAGATAACATAATGCGAGGATACTTGCAAATTACTTGAGCCCCTCGCAAAGTCCCATTAAACGCATTGCTCGATTGCATTGCTTTGACAGTTTTTTATTCGATAAAACAATTAAAACTATGTAGAATGAATTTAATGCGGCGCTTACTTATAAACTTTAAAAATCACTTGGGTTTATCGATTGACCATTTTCAGTCGTTTATGATCGCAATCCTTCATATATTTTACTACAAAATGTATAAGGATCAAAATAAGTATGTCCGTCGTTTTACCAACCCGAGGGACGCCCAGCACTAAGTTTTTCTTCAGAATGTGAAATATTGGGTTATAAATACAATTTGCGTCCTAACTCACGCTAGCCTCCCGAATCTCCTAAAAAACTACCCAGAACGAGTTGAGCTACGATATCATTACTCAAACCAAGCGATTATCTTAATATCCCGTAAAGCTGGAGAGCTTTGCGAGGCCCTTCAAAGCTAAAGGAGTAAGAAAACTTTAGTGTAAGTGTGTGCAAACAGTTTGCTAGCCATGGGCCATCAATGGCTGAGATTCAATATTATGAAGAGCGAATTTTAAATAAGTCAGCTACCAAGCGTCCATCTTGTTTTGAAATTCCTGTTGTGTTTTTGAACGGGATGTTGCTGAAGAGAGTTGCTTTATTCAAATACCTTGGACACGTAACCAAATGATTCCAATAAAACACTCTGCATGTTAGTCGACAATAGACTGTTTCTAAATAAATGTAACTTATGGGTTACCGGCTCAATACAGTCGCTTGCGAATCCTATAACTGACAAATATTATCAGCCAATAATAAAGCGCGGTTTAAAATTCTTTCCAATCAGGCTGACATTCACCATTTTTACCGGGCTCACTTACGACTGTAGTAAATCGGTAACTCATGGTGGACCCATTGGTCTCAAATAAAGTATTTTTCATTAATTGGCCCATTGGTATTAAATTTCATTATTTGGCCCACTGGTATAAAATAAAGTACTTTTGTTTATTTATTTAAATACTTTTTATAGTAAGGATCCAACAACGTTTATCGTCGACATTTTTACGAGCACACGACCTACCTTTACCTTTCTCCAGGGCACGTCCATCAGCTTGGCAGTGCCAGCTTCATAACTCCGCAATGTGACGCTGATAAATGGAATTGGGGCCAGCGATAAGTTGCTAAACAGCGGGAAACATTTTACTTTAGCGGTCGACAGCAAGGTGGAAATGCGTGGACAAAGATGCAGAGAAAAGGGTAGAGTTTGGGTACAATTGTTATTTTTTAACACAGATAACTTTTATCAATGAACAAACATTTTGTAAAAATTGGCGTTGAAACGAAATACCAAACAAACCCAAAGTTATCTCTTAAAAAATGACAGTGAAAACTGAAAACAATTGAAGAGTTTTTATTTTACGGTGGTATGGATGTATGTATGGATAATTAATATTACCTGAGCTAATTTTGATATTGCACATCATGCGAACGTTTGTCCCACAGCGGAGCTCGAACCTGCAACCTCTTGTTTCTTAACTCGCCCACCGCGCCACCCGAGGTCGTCAAGTTAAAATTAACACGTGTGATATAAACTTATATCGAGTACAAATTAAAATTAAAGTGTACCATATTATATCTACTTAAAGGTCATCTATCCATACCGAGCGTAGGATGTAACTCATTGGGCCGAGACTGAAGCATGTAGTGGAAAATAGCTGCAGGCGATCGAGTGCACGGGCGCAGTGCATTGTTTGTGTACCATTGCCTGTGAAGTCCAGTCACCGGATATTATGATATTCTTTATGGTATAACTAGCGACCCGCCCCGGCTTCGCGAGTCGCTTAAACTATACGAAAATTAAGCATTAATTTTTTAAGCGAGTTTCTTGACTCAAACTATAACGTTAACGTTAACTAATGTGTTTTTCAAATCTGTTATAATTTTTGGTCATTGACTTATGAATGACAGGAAAAGACTAAAATGACATTATGTTTTGTGAAGGGAGTTTCACTTGCACCGTGTTTACGCACTGATATGCTATGAATGATTTAGGTAATAAAATATAGTAAACTATTTATTATATTTATAGCCACTTATACGAGTATTTGGATTTCAGTAAGATAAAAATATCTGCGGATTAAAGCTTGTTTCGCACAAATCTTTCAGGTTTAAATAAAGACAAAATACTAGAGCACAGACAGTACATAAAATACAAACTACAGGTTTGGTCTAACTTAAATCTACAAAGCTTGTTATGTTAAAGGATACTTGAAAGGCAATTTTCCGTGAAAATAGCTTCTGCAAAGCGGAAACGTGAAAACCGAATTATTTCAAGAGATCTTTTTGAAAACATCCACTTTACTTTTAAATAAGATAAATCTAAAATAAAACGTATTTATCGAAAACAGTTTGTTATGAGGACTGAATCCAGACTCAATTATTGCAATATGTAAGTAATAATAAAACACAATAATACCAGGTGCGGTAAAGAACTTTTAGGCACTTACAATAAGTTCTATTTATTCTCATTTTCCATATGCCGTCTCTAACTGCGTCATATCTTATGCGAATTTTAAGTAATTCTTATTGAATTCAGTGCCTGTGAGTTTCCTCCAGGGAGACCTGCAACAGTGTTTAGCAGAGCTAGCTGCGTTCGCCGTAACAATGACATAGTCGTTGGAACCGGCGGCAGCATTATAACGCCCGTGTTTTCTTTGCCAACAGTAGGCTTGGTCGGGGCATAATTAAAGTTGGTTGACTTCAAAACTTCTACAGGCAGGTTAGCTTTATATACTGTATCCTGATTAACACCTACAGGTAAATCTGAACCATATATACCTTTCTTAGTGGAAGGAATTTCAGGCACGTAAGTTCTGTGCAATGGCGTAAATTGATTATTATAATCTGATTGGTTAACTTCACCATAATATAGACCAGGGTTGGCAGAAGGATAGTCGAAGTTAGTTGGTTTGAGAACTTCTGCTCCATAGGTCGGTTTGTACGTTGATGTATAATGGCTATTTTTAGCTTGATCCAATCCCAGTTGATATTTGTATGATGGAGTATACTGAATAGACTTGAGTGCTTCTTGAGCTTTTCCATAATCTATTCCTGGAATAGTTGGAGGGTAGTTGGTTGGGTTTAAAAATATATCAGGCAATTCAGGTGTATATGGTGGAGTAAATAAGGGAGTATTTAGTTGTTCCTTATCTTGTCCGTATAGGGTACCGGAATACGTAGGAGGATCATTAGCAGTTTTCATTACTTGTTGGATATATTCGTCAGGTTTTGACGATGGTGCTTGTTTGTTTTTGTGCAACTTAACTCTACCAACTATTTTATCCTTTACGTCCAGTTTAGCAGACTCCGAGTCATTTGGTTTGATTACTTTGTTGAGCGGTTCAGGATTGATTGATGCAATATTTTGATTGATTTTCACGGGCAACATACCGCTAGTGCCAACAAAATTTAGTTTTACGCGTGGCATTGTCAGCGGGTATTTTAATCCCGTTCTCTTTAATACAGTTCCAGGTAGTTCTGTTTTGTATTGAAGTGGTTGGCTGTTCTTCACTTTATTTTGATCCAAACCTGGATTATCTACAGAATGTCTGCTGTGCCAACTAGGGTTTACGAAGAATGGCATTACAGATAGGATTTTCTCATAATTTGAAGGCGTCTGCACGGTTCTAATTTTAGGGATAGACACGATGTTGTAAGAACCGGGTTTGTGCGCAGAACCATCGTTCGTGGGAAGTGAATACGCCAAGACGCAGTGAAAAATCGCTATGAAGAATACGGAATCCTGGAAAGTTTGCCGATATTTAAAAAAGACTCCTTGGTACTTTTACTATTAAATTGAAACAAAAAAAGAGGAAGTATTAACTAAAGTGTAATATTTATTTTAAATATACACAGCTATGTCGATATTAAGACGTAATGAGGGAATGACCAGCTAAAGCACAAGAGGTGCGGGTTCGATTCCTGCTGAACCGGAAGACTGGTTTGCGAACAACACTATGACACAACAGAAAATACAACAAAATACTTACTCTGATTAAATCCATTATGTACTAGTTCCGTAAGCAAATATATATTTCAGACTATTAACTTATCAAATGGATAATTCAATGGTAGCTTGCTGTTATTCACTTTACTCATATATTTATTATAAATGGGTATAATCACAGCTAATTTAGATATTCGTGGAATTTTATTTAGCGTGCGGAGTTGTCGGCAAGTTATATCTGATTAAGGTTATGAACATTATCTACAAAGAGAAACCTTACTTAAGTAAGTACGGCTGTTCATTGCGTGATCTTACTTAGTCTGGAAATATGGTATCGTGCCGAACATCATTTTAAACACATTGAAATGAGGAAACTCCTTTATCCGGTAGACCTATAATAGATCTTTATTGGCTCGATTACACTTGGCCTTTAGTTCGGAATCGGGTATCCGAATGACCATTCTGACAGCCTAGGTGATTTTTCAACCAAGTCTAATAAGCTGTGCATTTATTATATAAGTTTAACTTATGTATTTTTATTTTTATTTGTCAATAAACCTATTCGTATTGCTAAACGCTGCGCTGGTTGTCTAGTTTTTTTAAATATTGGCGGAAATTGTTACACAACGCAATGCACCATCTAGCCCCAAACGAAGTTTAAACGGTAAAATCGAACCTAAATTGGTAACTATAAAAGTCATATAATTTGAGACTGCCACTTCAATCAGTGTGACTGCACAATCTGCTTTACAGATCTACCGGATTAGCATATAGACTACTTTTCATTCCGGCCAGCCGCGGTCTACCCATCCGGTCTGGATAATACCTAGGTTCATCATACCAGGTACTTTTTTTACGATCCAACGCGACAGACTGGTCCAACATACAAAACGCGATATCATGCCTTCTTCGACGACGTAGCACCCTTCATCGCATGCAACATTGCTTCAAGGGGTTATTGCTTAAAGCTTGAATTATGTTTATTTAATGTGTAGGTACTGTTAAAATTGCTGTACTAAGAAACACCAAAAATTTTCAATCTGCTCCACTTTGGTGGATAACTGTCCTTATATCACATTTATCCTAACGACTCCGTTGCGCCATATAAAGGTAAAGATACTCAGTTTTAATTGCAATTTACTCAGTTTGGCTCACCGTCTATAAACACACAACATTATACAATGTTGAATCCAAAACTCATATTACATTTTATGTTCTAAATAATACCCGTAATATGTCCTGCTCCAAGCCATCAGATAAAAGGCGAATGTGCCTCGCTTTTGTGCCTTGACTACAAAATATTGTCCATAATATTGAATGTAACACTGTTTGCCAACCACCTTTGCGAATGCTTGAGGAATGGCTTTGCTACGTGACTTTTGTAGCTAGACAGGGTTATCGGTTTTGGCATTTAGAAAGTCTAGAACCACTTCTGTAAGTAACTGATAAGCACCCATTTAGATACAATGAAACTACGTGATTTCGCAGTCCATTATTTTAAACGGGGGTATTTGTGTAGTGTCAAAACTCGTTTTGCACATCTATTTTATGTGATCAGGATCAGTTAAGCAATCTTTGGATCGTTTGTGACGGTGTTTAGATAACTCAACTGTTTCATATATTTTTTGTATATACTAAAAGTAAATGATTACTAAAATACTATTTTTGTTCTGTAAATGAAGTGAACTTTTAATTTACGGACGATTTTTATGTGTACTTTGACTCAAGAGACTATCGAGAATGGTAGTTTCACGGAAGATACATTTTCCTATAGCTCTGGTTGAGCCAAGCAGTTGTGTCAAGGGGGATAAACGTAAAATATCATTGTAAATTAAAAAGACATTAAAATGCTATTTCTCATCATTCAACCGAAAGAAGAGGAAGAAGCTACTGCTTGTAAGACAGCACAGGCTAACTAAAAGAAAGAATAATACGATCATTTAAAAAACGGGTGTTTTCACGTACTGGAATATCGGTGAAGAGGTCGCTATATGCATATTGCGACGCGCCTAAGCGTGCCATATTACTTTTTTTTTTTTTTTTTTATCGAGAATAGACCTTCGTTTGACCACGATCTCGCCTGGTGGAAAGCGATGAAGATTACTTCATACTGATGAAGATTCTCAAATTCAGTCGAAACAGTGTCGGTACCACTTCACCGATATACCGGTACGAGAAAACACTCGTTTTTAATAAATGATATAATTCACGATAGTATTATTAGTAGAATAAATACGATATTTTGAAAAAAAACAGATAATCTTAAACCCAACGATAGTAACTCCACCGCCCCGCAGTAGGGTACTGAAGAGCCGTTGAAAAGCGTGTAAATGTAAAACAGAAGTATCGCCAGCTGTAAACCGTTTACAGATAGGCGTAAAGGCCCCAACAACCCGGGGCTGAGCTACGTTCGAAATGTTTACAATTTTATCGCTTGTAGGGTGTGTACCCGTTTAGAACATGCAATACTAACTTTTTAACCGGTTCGGAAGTTTGTTTCTTAATAATGCCGTAATTCTTTAACCAATTTGAATATAACTTGATATCACTAGAGTTTACCATTGATTCATACAAAACTACATACTTTATACTATATTAAGTTTAAACTAAAAAGTGACAGCCAAGCGTCCATTGGAGTCTAATTCTACTTTCTGACATTTTCACTTTATGTACCGAAATTGGTAACTCTACAATATGCTTTTCATAGTCAATGTAATATTATGTACAAGTTATGGAATTAGATTATCATTATCGTAACAATATTTTTTACATGATTATATTCATAGTCGTGAGGCGAAGTCACCTTGCGTTTTTTAATAAGCTACCTTTTACCTGGTGGTAGGACTCTTCAGCAAGAGTCCGTCTTGGTGGGTACCACCGCAGTGTCAGATATTCTACCTCCAAACAGTAGTGTGCAAGCATTACTGTGCTTAGGTTTGAAGGGCACTGTAGCAAGTGAAATTACTGGGCGAAAGAGGCTAAACAACAACGTCTCGGGATGATAAGCGCAGTGCAGTGCCACGCAAACACTTATAAACTTTAAGCTTTGGGTGGCACTGCGTCTGTAATAGTCAGGCGTAGTGCTTAACATCAGGTGGGCGCCTTGATTGTCTTGTCACATGCTAATATAAAAAAAAACAAAAAAAACTGGAAATCTAATATAAAAATCTGTGATCATTCTGACCCCTCACATAAAAAAGTTTAGGGATTTCTCGATTTTAATAATTAGATAGCCGTGTATTTTATAACCTTGTTATTTTAGTACCAAGCAATTACTGTAGTCCATGACCTTTTGTGATTTTGAGAGCGCAGGTGGTCTAGTGGTAGTGACCCCGCCCTCCGATCCTAAGGTCGTGGGTTCAAACCCGGTCGTGCACCAATGGATTTTTCTGTTCGAAAAATTTATGTTCGCAATGCCAGTGCTCTCATACGGTAAAGGAAAACATCGTGATGAAACCGGCATGTCCAAGAACTAAAAATTCGAAAGACATGTGCCATCCACTAATCCGCATTGGGTCCGCGTGGTGGATTAATACCTAATCACTCTCGCCCGAGAGTAGGCCAGTGTCCCAACAGTGGCAACATTAGAAGGCTGTCATGATGATGATGATGATCTTTTGCAATACCCAGAGATATCAATCGCGTTACCCTGAGACTTAGATCAAGTCTCATTTGTAAGTAGATTTATTGTCACATTACCCTTTGCAAACTCACAGCAGAAGTTAATGGGCGACTTTATAATGAGCGTGCTTTACGACGCCCTCTGCCGTGCAACTGTCGACAACTGACAACGATTAGGAATACAAAAATATAGATAAGTATAGATATAAATTATTGACGACCGATGTGATGCGGCGGGCGAAGGCCCGCCTGCGACGCAGGAGGTTGCGGGTTCGAACCCGCAACCTCCTGCGTCCTGCGGGAATCGATTCCCGCCTTGGGACAAATGTTTGTACGATCTGCAAGTTTTTTTTAATTTTTTTTTATACTACTAAAGTGGTAACCAAGCGTACGGCCCACTTGATGGTCAGCGGTTACCGTAGCCTATGTACGCATGCAACATCATAGATATCACTTGCGTGTTACCACCCTGAGACCTTAGATGGTAAGTCTCATGTGCCTGTAATTTCACCGGAAACCATACCCTTCGAACCGGAACACAGCAATGCGAGCATTACTGCTTGGCGGCAGAAATAGGTATGGTGGTAGTCCTTCCCCGGACGAGCTCTATCACAAAGAACTCTACTACTCTTAGCAAGTATTTGCTCCAGGTGTTCTGGGTATTTTCTATGTACCCATAACACAAGCTCTGCTTAGTTTGGGGCTGGATGATGCTGTGTGGATTCTCCAGCATTATTTATTTTTATTTTACTAATAACATGATTATGATATCAACACATCACGTAGTAGAGTTCTTTGTACCTATTTCTGCCGCCAAGCAGTAATGCTCGCATTGCTGTGTTCCGGTTTGAAGGGTATGGTTTCCGGTGAAATTACAGGCACATGAGACTTTCCATCTAACGTCTCAGGGTGGTAACACGCTAGTGATATCTATGATGTTGCATGCGTACATAGGCTACGATAACCGCTGACCATCAAGTGGGCCGTACGCTTGGTTGCCACTTTAGCGGTATAAAAAAAAAACGTTTTTAGGGTTTCGTACCCCAAAATGATGATCTTGAAGGTTCGGTGTCTTAACATGAACAACCGGAATCCTTATAGGATCACTTTGTTGTCCGTATGTCTGTCTGTCAAGACCCTTTTCTCAGGAACGGATAAAGGTATCAACTTGTAATTGTATATGATAGTAGAACTTTAATCAAAATTTTGCGGGATTTTAGAAGCGTAATAAATTAAAAGAAGTAATTTGATTTCTTTTTTAATTTGAATCACTTTTAACTAACTCGTAGGGGTTTTTTTTTAAATACAAAAGTACAATTTTTTATTATTAAAAAACGGCAGCATATAATTATCAACTTTCGATACAGTGAGAACTAAACTAATCCTTATTAGCAATATTACTAATTTTTTAAATACAAAAAATAATAATATTAATTATTAGCTTTCGATACAGTTAGATAGTAGGTATATTATAGTAAAGTAAAGTAAGTTCGTATGAGTCAGTGGCCAACTCTGGTGGCAGAGTTTCTAGGCCGCCCGAAGGCCTCTGTCATGGCCTAACAACTTTGAAAAAGTTGGGACCGACTGATTAACGTGCCCTCCGAGGCACTGGAGCGCTTAGTTTAATTTGCCACTGGCGGTCACCCATCCAAGTGATGACTACGCGAAACAGTGCTTAACTTCGTTGATCTGTTAAGGAGAACTTATCCAGCTACGTCACGAGCGTATTACAGTACTATAATATCTGTTAAGAGTAGTAGAGTTCTTTGTGATAGAGCTCGTCCGGGGAAGTACTACTACCATACCTATTTCTGCCGCAAAGCAGTAATGCTCTCATTGCTGTGTTCCGGTGTGAAGGGTAATATGGTTTCCGGTGAAATTACTGGCACATGAGGCTTTCGATCTATGCCTCAAGGTGGCAACCCGCGAGTGATACCTCTGGTATTGCAAGCGTCCATAGGCTGCGGTAACCGCTTACCATCTTGTGGGCCGTACGCTTGGTTGCCACTTCAGTTGTATAAAAAAATATACTGTGCTGTGGCGATATTGAACGGTTCAACAAAATCCATACAACGAGAACTGATAGAGTTTATTCTGAGTTCGTTGCATTGGCTCATAAAGGCTCGTACCACTGTCACGTAGCTGAGATTCAATATTACTCGAAACAAGTCACGTAACTGCCCCAATCAGTTCCCTGGATTCAACTTCCACTAAAAATACCCATCTAGTTTTCAATAAAAATTAAATTACGTTGTATCGTTGTTGTGACTCTTTAGAATTTCTGTGTATTAATAACTACGAGTACCATGGTACCTCGCCATCCATAGACTCAAACTGGGAATAAGTATTTGCAGATCATGCAAACATTTGTCTCACAGGCGGAATCAACCCGCACTCTCTCGCTTCCCAAACGACCACCGCGCCACCCCCTCCTGATCAGAAAGTCTAAGTAGCTAAATGTCCAATAGCGCAAAAGGCCTAATGAGCAGTAAGCCTAATTAGCAAAATGTCCAAGTAGCAAAACGTCCAACTATCAGATGGTCTGTATGGAACGAAGCGAATCGAACTTTTTAAAATGTGTACACTCATGATAGATAGTAAAAGTCATTTTGAGCATTACATTACGAAGTAGTCAACAACGGAGGTTTGGCTTTCTGTAAGTACACACTGCTTTTGTACAATAGTAAGTTAAGTGCTTAAGTATATACTGCTTAGTGGATAACTCAAGTGATGTGACACGCTGCTGAAAATAAAAGTTTAGAAGAAAAGCGCGCGAATTTGCGGCTGTAAAGTTTCGAGAGGCGGGATTTGTTCGCGCATGCGCGTTTCAGTTGCTGAAGACTTGCTTCACAGGCCTCGTCAACGGCCGCCGATGGCAAATCCAGCAGCAGTCGCCGCGGTGACACTGTGCTATGCGGACGCACATCGGATGCCACTAGCCTAGAAAATCGTAGTGAAAGTACTCAAAAAGTTACCCTATTTAAACTGAAATAACCTAAAGACATTGCACAAAAAGTTTCAAAACTTTTTGAAGAGTAAAAAAGTTTTTAAAGTTTACTTTGGATGAAAATTCGTTTTTTTTTAAATATCAAGATTGTATTTAGATTCGTTAATTAGGCATCACAGAGGTATGTGTAATATTTTGTCATATAAATTTTTATTTTATTGTCATGACTTATATAAAAGTAAGTAGGTACAAAGGAGGCATTAGCTAAAAACACAAATACAACATCAGTTAATTCTGTGTTTAAATCTGAAGTATTTGTATGACGCTTTTACAACTCACTAACTGTAATTAAACGAGCTATTTTTTTTTTTTTTGCGAACTTACCAAGTGTCTTGTTGTCTATTGACACAACTCATCTTATACATACGCTTATAAAGGTCCTACCTAGCTATAAGTAGCTTGATACACTGACGCATAATTTATTCACATAAAAACTTTAACTTTACCAATGATATGCCATTATAAAACCAACTAAGTTATCGAATCTTAGTTTAGCACCCCGACGCGTGTCCGTTTAGATTTTAAACATAATTTCGTTGAATTAAAGTTGAAATTGGAATGCGCTACGCCGTGGCTCCTACGACTGCCGCTCGGTCCAGAATAAGAGAAAAAAAAATATTTTACGCGTTGCAGAAAAAATAAAGATTAATAAATTTTTTAGCATATTATGCATGCTCAATGTTAAGCGCTGGATAATTTACAGGTTTTCATTATCTAATTTAAATTATTGCTTGGTATAATTTATTATTGTATAAAACACCCGGTTAAGAGTTATCTTTGAGTTTTTTTTGCAACGAGACAATTTTTTTAATCATGTATTAGGTCCACTTGCCTCTGTCAACTCATCAAATCCAATATTATAACAAATCGAAGGCTGTCGATGTAAACAATCTTGCTAAAACTTGCTAAATAACCCAGTAAAGTACAGGTAAATAGGCCGTTAACAACCAACTTACTTTCTTACAACAAACCATCTATAATTCCTCGGAAACAAAAAAAGGTTGACTTTTTTTTCCCTATTTTTATTTTTCTGGTTATTGGTTTTGTATAATTTTAAACATGCGAAGAATGACTCGGTAACTCTACTGGATCTTCCGCGTTTCATTCCATCATTGAATTTCATCATCAAATATCAAGTATGAGGTAGCGAGCGTATGCGATAGTATGCAAGCGCGTAATTTTTTTTTCTGGATAGATAAATTAATGTATTATTACAATTCCTAAAATCCAGTATTCACTTTTAAATCTGTCGTTTTTTGAAGGAACAACTGAGAGAGATTCACTCGACATCACTAACACGGCATAAGTCTTAAAATGCAAAAAATATTCAATACTTAATCTAGCACATATCTTATATTTTCAAACATTTTATAAAATAAAGTTCATCCACGTATATAGGTAAGTCCAAAATAAATCAAACGTTATATAAAATAAGGATGAAATGCTACGTAAATAGATAAATCCAAAATAAAAATAGTTCTGTATTCTTGAAGGATTCGTCTACCACACTGGTATTCAAAGTCGTGTGCTCACCACAAGAGTGAGTTGCTCGTACCGAAAGATCTCGTACCGAAAGGTCTGAGCTGAGAAACAAAATTACAATATTATTTCCGTTATTTTATTATTAACATCATTAGCGTTTTAACATTTAAACAGACAATAAAAAGTCGTCCGTTGATAAAGAAGCCTAAGCCTGTAGAAAAAACCACATCAAAAATAAACACACTCCTAATATGTCATTAAAAACAACGACTAAGCCCGTTATTTAAAACTCATTAACCCTAAAAATAGCTTAGTAAGTTTTCCTTTGAAATTATATTTTGCACGGAACTCCGGGGAACCGTAATAACGTCACATTTGCGGTTCCAACATTGGCTAAACTACCTCTTAATTAGGTGACGTCAGTGTTTCTTTTGATGTCATTTGTTTATTATTATTAGTGTCTGGGTATTATATTGTAGTAAGTGTAATTAATTAAAATGATTTACAAAAAAGGTATGTTAGTATTTTATCTGGTAAGTAATAGTAAAAGCTCTGCTTAGTTTGGGACTAGATGGCGCTGTGTTAAACGGCCTCAACCCACGACTCTGGATACCAGTGAGACAATAGACTCTTGATATAAGCGTGGTTGATATAATACATTATTATAATATTTGTATTAAAGATTTTTGAGTATATCGTAACCAATTAAGCATACATTGATGTCTATTTAATTTATTTTATTATAAAAAAAACCACAGCCCTGTCTTAATTTACGGCCAATGAAGGATTTAAAATAAAAAAAAACATTAAGTATTCGATAAAGCCTGGCGAAAACTGGCCAGAATCGCAAATGCTGGAGGAATAACGGGGAGGTCTTTGCCCAACACTGGGATCTCGAAGGCAAACAGTAACATAACAATAAAAAAAATCTTTTGATTACTAAATCCGAATGATTCAAGTTCATGTTTATTAATTTATCAAATGAGGGAAAAATAATGTTATATTCGTTCTCGTCTAATTAATTAGAGATTTTGATAAATGGCCGCTATGAGACTCTTTAAAAAGGTTCCGCAAATACCGACGAGGATAAAATAAATCTTCATCATAATAAATATTTTTAGAGTACAAAAAGATTTGTGGATGCCCAGACATTTTTATGCTTTATCATGAGCAGGGAAAAGTGGCACCACTTTAAAATAACTCTAGAGTACTACTACCATACCTATTGCTACCGCTAAGCAGTAATGCTTGAGTAATACTTGCAATGCTGTGTTTTGGTTCGAAGGTTTTGGTTTGAGGTTACAGGAGACTTTCGATCAACGTGTGGCATCGCGCAAGTGATATTTCTGATGTTGCAAGAGTACCTGCATAGATTACGGTTACTGCTTACCATCAGGTGGGAGGACCGTACGCTTGGTTGGCACTTTAGTTTTATTAAAAAAAATAGTGCTTTCATATTTCAATATTTTGGGTTACCCTAAACAAAAATCGCAATGCCAGATGTTCCAAGCAGTATTATGCAAGCATTAAAAACACTGTAGCAAGTAAAAGTAAGTTCGTATGAGTCAGTGGCCAACTCTGGTGACAGAGTTTCTAGGCCGCCCGAAGGCCTCTGTCATGGCTTAACAATTTTGAAAAAGCCGGGACCGACTGCTTAACGTGGCACCTCCGAAGCACGGGAGCGCTCAGTTGAAATTGCCACCGGGCGGTCACCCATCAAAATGATGACTAAGCGGAACAGTGCTTAACTTCGTTGATCTGTTAAAAGCAACTTAGCCAGCTACGTCACGAGCGCTCCAAGTACTAGTACTCCAAGTACACTGTAGCAAGTAAAAAGCAGGATTTTACCCCAAGATGTATCTTGTGGTGTCGAGCGCAGCGTAAAACTTTAATAGCACTGCAGCTGTTATAGTCGCCTAGCTCGATTTGACTATCATCAGATCATTTGGTGACTACACATAAAAATTCAACATTTCCTCAGAGAAGCCAGGCGTTTTCACCCCCACTATTTTGCCATACCCTTGACAGTAAGCCTAATAAAATTATTATTCTTAAACTAGCTGATCCACGCGTTATCACTCGCGTTATTTTTTTCACAAATTTTCTGCAATTTCTCACCGTTTAAACCTTTCCTGGACTTTTGCTAACATTTCAAGACAAAAATTAGCCAAATCAGTCTAGCCATTCTCGAGTTTTAGTGAGACTAACGCACAGCGATTCATTTTTATATATAAGAAAGTTATAAGATGATAAAAGAAAGCGTTATCAAGATGTGTGCAGTAATAAGAACTTTTTCAATTAATATTTTTCATTCCTACGAACGGCACAAATTGAGTGCAGTTATGGGAATATAATGTATGCACTAGAAAACTATGTATTTCGCGGGAATACCTCCAAAAACCTCACCTAAATTCAAGCGTAGATATTGCTTTTTAACCTACTTAAAGACGTAGTTACAAATGTACGAGGTTTTGCATATTTTAGATAAACCTTGTATACACCGTGTGTGTCGGCATACCTATTAATATAATAGGCTATGAGGGCGCGCGAGTAACTTGGTTATCGCGGTACCTAACCTACGGCCGACTAGGCACCGATGGCCTCGGGGAAACAGAACTTAGGCCACGCCATATTAGGGTAAGTATCTGCAGTATATATTAGATAAAAAGTTACAATCTTATGATGCTGTAGGTACTAATTTAGGATAACGATATTGATGAACCTCTGAATCGTGAATTAATTTTCTCTAAATTTTATGGTCAAAGCATGCAATAAATGCTTTTTTTCAATACTTACTTCACGAAAAAATTATGAAGATGTTGAGTTTTTTTTTCATACAAAAAAACCGTTTTAAAAAAAAACTTTTTTTCTGGAACTGCAAATAATGTAAAGAACTGAGTTTTTCTTTTTAATATTTTCTTCGGGATATACGAAGAAAATACTACTTTACGAAACGCTTGTGGCTTATAGAAACAAATCAACGAAGGTTATTATTGGGATGGGTGTCCGCCAATCGGTCATCCATCGGTAATTGTCGGTCCCGGCTTTATCAAGTCATGACGAACAATTTACCAACCTAAAAACATACTTACTATATAATGTTATGAGACAGTTTGTAGAGCTATTAAGTAGACAGTGTTAAATATAGTGTTTAAACACGTATATCCGATAACAGCATAGTTTTATCACTGTCCGAGACTATTGCGGCGCGCCACGAGCGCACAGTCTGCACATTGCGTTCGATTTAGTTATCACTGCGCGTTCAAGTAGGCCCCAAAAAGCCGCGGGCACTTGGTAACTTAGCTAAGTTACTTATTCGTAACTCGTTGGTTGATACTTTCCAAATTCAAGATAAGTTTTATAAAATTTTTCGTAAATCAATGTTTTAGTACGATACTTAAGTGCGATTTACATTGGGTCAGTGACTGATTCCAAATAAAGTCAGTGCTGACTTTGAGAACTGATTTTCTCTGTTTACAAAGGGTATGCGAGAATATTGAAGTCAGTACAGTACTGACCCCACATCGTTTTACTGACTCCAAATCCATTTACATTCTCTCTGATGACGGGGATAATACACCGCCTGAAAAACTCCGCCATGGTCATTGGCCTAACCACTTTAAAATTTGTGACAGACTGCAAAAATTAAAAATTAAAATCAAAATAAAAAAATATATATTTCAATAGAATCACAAGGATCACTTTGAAACGTCTTTGTGAGCGTCACTTTGAAACAAGCTAGGAAAATTTACATCAGTTCCAACGCGCCCATGCCGTAAAAGAACTGGCAACAACACCGGCTGTCCTATCGCTTTTTTGGCATGACCCTTGCTATTGTTATGGATGTCGAGTAGAGTTGGAGCACATTGGTCACAAGCTTTTTATCATCTAGGTAATCGGTTATTTTATAGTAAGCTTTTTGAGACAGTTTTTGTTTAATTAAGTTTTTCAATTTGCCAATTGATAAATTTTTGTATGTCGCTTGGGACAGCTTAACGTGCTCTCCGAAGCACGGAAGCGCTCAGTTTAATTGCCAGTGGTAGTCACCTATCCAAATGGTGGTCACCCGGAACAATGCAGAAAATATGTGAATTTGACCATTCGCTATAAAGACTAATCGCTATTTTAACAGTACCAATCGCGATTTTGACGGTTTTTCAGTCACTTGACCGATACCGAATTTGACGATACGTGACGAAACGAGTTTTTTGGAGGTTCCCGATAACGATTATTATTATATTACCACAATGCATAATATAATACATATACTACTAAACGGGATTCTGAAAACAAAAACTGTGTCTGCAAAAAACGGGATGTTGCCGTGGCAAACAGCCGTTAGATTACATTTCAGTTATAATCAACATTCCATTAAAATGTATTCAAAGTTCGGACTTGCCGTAGCTTATTTCACGTTTATTTGTTTTACTAAAAGGGTTCTAAATTGAACCATCTCAGAGTCTTTTGTTTTACCTCCATAAACCATTTAGAACGAGATAAGACTGCCGAGAAACCAATTGCTTATTTAAAACTTGATTAGGTAATTAAAAGTTGACGCAATGTGGCAATATCCTAGATTATGGGAAATGTAAGCCTAAAAAAAGACATTAAAAAGGTGGTTATCAATTCGACTGTTTTTTTTTTGCATGCTTGTTACGCGATTTCTACGCCAATTATACATTGATTTAGATGATAATTTTTTGGTCCCATAATTTTAAATCGGAATGTTTTAGCGCTCTTTGAAAAAATTATAAAAAACTTATTTGTATACCAAATAAGTTTTTTATACTCCCACATATTATACTTGATAGTTGTTGATACCTTTAGCAACGAATTTCACTTACGCTTGTTTTTGTATAAGTTGACAATCACTATATACTGGCAAAATTGTCTAAACAGATAGACTGCCATGATAAAAAAAAAAAAAAAAAAGCAGCTAATCGAAATTAATTCATGTGCAAATTCCTGTGCTAGCCGCACTTTATCATTATCTCTCAAGAGTTAGATACTTACCTGTTGTTCGATACTTAAAGACAAAGAAAGAACTAGTGCTGTAGTGAATGAGAAGAAAAGCTGCAATTTGGCAGGCGAAACACGTCTCTAGCTATACAATATTCATATGCGTCTGGCATGGAATCAACATTTCGTTTTTATTTTACCCCTTTCAATTTAGATGATTGAAGACGTATACCTCGGCTACGTACTTACATAATTATGTAAGCAAATGTAGTCATATATATTTTACGCTGCAGAAAGTATAACCTAAGACCATATATTCCTTGAATCGAAGTTTTGTCCAGCTTTATTTATCGGCTAAACAATAAATAAACTATAACTTACAAGCTTGTCTTCGGTAAAACCCCTTCCTTCAACAAGCACAGATTTACCTCTATCTTACCCCACGTCACCCATAAAATAAGCTTTTATTGCCCATCTGTTCTTGTCCAAACCAGATTTCCAATCAATCAATAAAGCAAACGTAGATAAGTGTCGTTGCGGGAAGCCGGCCGTGATAAGAGGGACTTTCACTCGCGATCTGCTCCTTTGAAGCAACTTTCTGAAGGCCCATTATTAAGGACTCTTTGTTTCGTCCAGCACCTTCTTTCAAAATAATTCCCCGAACAATTTCCTTTGCAATCTCTCGAAATAGTTGCGGAAATTCATCATTGTTTTTTATTTGTGACGAATTTACGCTGTGCCTGTCTGTTTTCTTTATTTTTACAGATGATTGGTTTATGTCTTTTAAATTTCAACGTAAATTGTATTTTGGGTGAGTTTTCGTGAATCGGAGAGGGACATTTTTATTGCGCGCTCGATCGTGTTAAAATTGAACGTTCGGAATTGGGCTATTGAGGATTTCATACTTTCTTTCTGTAGCTAGTAATTTTGCTTTCAGACGACTACATAGATAATTATGTTCTCAGTATTATTATGTTCAACAATCAACGTCTACCAGACAAAATATTAAATAAGTTAGCTCGGATTAAACTAAGAGTTGGTTAATTTCACGAGCATTGATGATTTCTTATTCTGATCCTAAAGTCGTAGTTTTGAATCCACTCGTGCACCAGGGGGATTCTTTCATTGCGCAATGCCAGTGCTCTATAACAGTGAATGACAACGTCGTGAGGAAACCAGCATGTGCAAGAACTAAAAACTCACTAATCCGCATCGGATCCTCTTACTCTCGCTTGAGAGTAGATGATGATAGTTAGATTACAGTAAAATTGAAGGTCAGCATCTCTGCAGGCTGACTTGTTGATTCATAACTTGTGCTCCAACATGCAAGTTCATAACTAAGTAGATATCTAAACGAGAAACGTTACACGACGTTTCAGTAGTTTGTGGCACTGTGTTTCATGAAACTTAATCTAATGAGTTGAGTTTTGTACACTTTGGGACACAATATTTTATAAGATAGGTACATGAGGTAAAGTAAACTTTGAAACTACCAACAAGCTATCATTAATGACTTGCCAAGCTAGCATGAACACCGTAAACGGGTTCTCCTCTACATTTCTGTAGAGTGTTTTCTTTGTGAAATTTATATAACATTTTTGTTTCCATTGAGAGAAACGTCTACGGTAAAATCCGTTGTATTTATCTGTAAAGAAAACCGGTAAAAATCTTGCCTACGCTAATGCTAGCCCGCTTTCATCTAAGGCTTTTTAAAACGTACAACTATCGAATAAAAGCGTGCTTTGCCACTGCACAAAAAATAAGTTTTATTCATAATAGTTTTTAAACCTCTCTTAGCTAATGTGTCTTTTAAATCTATCATCATCTTTGTTCATTGACATAACAATAACTAGAAAAAACAATACTAAGTCGCTAAAATACCAGTTTTACATGAAAAAGAGGGGCGGTATACTTAATATACTTAATTCTTCCGGGTGCACTTAGTACACTTTTAGTAGACTTGATTCACCCAGATAATTTCCGGGTGCATCAAGTACACTATTTAGTAGACTTTATTCACTCAGGTGATACTTAGGTGAATAAAGTGAGAGCATAAGATACTGAAACAAGAGCCCAACTAGCTTTAACCACATGCCTATAGAACAAAGGAACACTCGACAGTCCGACTTGAAGCCCAGTGGTCAGACAACCGTCTAAGTTAAGATGAAATCGATTATCCAAGTTAATATTGGTTCGGATCTCAATAATAGGTGTTGGAACAACAACCATTATCTACCCTACGAGGATCTACCAGACGTTCTTACCTCCGTGTGCCTAGGGTCATTTCATATTGATAGACCTTTAACGGTTCCTTATCACTTCAATTGTCACATTTAGTTAGGTGTTTTTTTTTGTATTGAATTAAGCAGTAGGTAAGTAACTAAATATCCGATTTTAATGCAATCCAGTTAGAGTGCTTACCCGTTCAACCCACAATTTATAGATCTTTGCCGTTTTGCGTCGTCTAAATTTTTTGATCACATATAATTTAATGGTGTCCGAAACGACAGTGAAAAAAAAAAATCAAAAGTGTCAGTTGGGACACTGTGTCCCAATAAATTTTGACCAAATCGACCGCAAGTCATCTAAACAAATAACGAACTGAAGAAACAATATCAATTGTTTTACCTTACTATTGTTGTACCGCCAACATAAATAAACATTTTGATTACTTTCTTATTTGATGAACTTACCCAAAGTATTTTAAATATTTTTCGTTCAATAAATAAAGTTAACCAACACCTAAATTACAGTTCAAAACTGGTTATACAGAAAAGTTTGATGTTTCTATCTTTTTTATCGTGATTTTATCACTTTGTAAACTCCAATTAAGTGGTTCTAATAAAACAATAAATTAAAAATGTTGTTTTAATCTCTTTCACAGCTTTAATTGATGTCTATTACAAAAACTAGTAGGAGTAGTAGGGTTCTTGTGATAGAGCTCGTCCGGGGAAGGACTACCACCATACCTATTTCTGCCGCCAAGCAGTAATGCTCGCATTGCTGTGTTCCGGTTCGAAGGGTATGGTTTCCGGTGAAATTACAGGCACATGAGACTTTCCATCTTACGTCTCAGGGTGGTAACATGCAAGTGATATCTATGATGTAGCATGCGTACATAGGCTACGGTAACCGCTGACCATCAAGTGGGCCGTACGCTTGGTTGCCACTCTAGTGGTATAAAAAAAAAACGAATGAAGCTTTGCATTTCATTATGTACCTATTATGGTGAAGGCTCAAAATCGGTCGTCATGGAACTCTATGGGGCAGGCCTATGTCCATAATATAATTTTATTATGATGATGATGATGAATAGTATTTTAGAGTACCTAGTATAGTACATTACCTACGAAAAACTGTTAAAATAACGCGTCAATCTATGAAAAAGTTAAACTACATAAAATATATGCTAAATAAAATGTATAAATAAATATCTAGAATTTTATTTGCAGAACTAAAATAAAAACATGCACATTATTATACAAAATTATTAATGATCAAATGAACTTACTCTGGACGTGAAGTTCGATCATTATTATAGCTTTAAAACAGTTGAGCCATCTGTAAACTAGAATCAACTATTTTACAATTTATTATTGATACAATATTTTGTAGTCAAAGGTACACTAGGTACTCTTAGTACTTACAACATATTTTGTTTGAACAATTTGATTTATTGTAAAACTTTAAATAGAAGTGCAGTACACAAAGACTAAAATATATCGATTATATAAATAAAATGAAATAAATAATGCTGGACAATCCACACAGCTTCATCTAGCCCCAAGCTAAGCAGAGCTTGTGTTATAGGTACTAGATGACTGATAATATACAATAGATACAATACAATATAATGTGATTGTAATGTAGAAACTTTAAAAAGAATACTCAAAAAATAATTGCTCGCAAGTGTACACAAAGACTAAACAATAAGTTCCCGAGGGCGAACTTGCTCCGGATCCCCAGACAGTATCGTGACATCATTGTTACACACGTCGACCCTGTTCGAGCGCCTACAGTAGAGCAGCTATTTGCAAAACTTTACTGCAAATGAGCATACAATGACGAGCTTGGCGGATCTTGGCATGCTCAAAGTTAGTGTGGCTGACGAAAAGTCCAAAACGGGTTATATTAAAAACAAAAATATAAAAGTAAAAATAATGAGCAAGCCAATATTATGACTAAAGCGTTGTAGTACCTACCTACAACGCTTTTGTTTTAATATTGGCTCGCTCATACATACGTTACCACAGAAAAATACATTAGTTGATGTTACTAAAGTTTTATTTATTAACCGAGCTAAGAAAAACTAAGACAGTTCTGTCGATAATATGTTCGTTAGCATTAACGCCGTATCGACTTACTAGTTAACTACACAATGGATCTCTGCACAATATATTTTTCTGGAAAAATCATCTATGCACAGGCAACTTTAATGGCGGACAGGTATTGCTGCTCTGATAGAAGGAGCAATGTTTTGTTTAGGCACTTTAATATTTTCTTGGCATGTGAAAGACCATGCCAAGGATTGGTGAAAGTTGAACTAAAACACTATTGAAAATATGTAACGAATTTCTAAGCTTTTTACCCACCTTTGATGCTTAAAACCTATGTTTACGATTACATAGGAAAAAATATTTCCAAAGTAAACGGGTACGCTGCCGCGCTCATAGAAAATAATGTTATTATACTTGATATAAAAAATATAAACAATAAGTATTATAGATACACAGAAAGTTAGACCGTAGTGCTTTATTTGTAGCGCAAATAGCCAGTAAAAGCTGGGGCTTTTAGCTTGGGCATTTATCACATAGGTTTTCATGAAATATACGTGCTCAGTAGAAAGTTTATGAACTTCAGACACTATTAAATACAGAATGCGTTGCAGAAAATAGTATCTATTCTAGAACTTACGGTTGGTTAAAGAAATATAAGTCACAACAATAAAAAAAAATTTGACACCTTATGAAAAAGTGAATCAACAAAGTTACGTCAGTCGGGTAATCGAAAATAGTTTTCTTCTAATCATAGAAACGAATTTTCATCCACCTAATTACAGTGACTCAGCAGTGTAACCGCAAATAATGAACCAAATGTGCGGATGTGGCTGAGCTACCAAAGTGTCTAACCCAACTGTCATGATGTCTCAACACCTGACGAATATGTTCGAGCAAATCGGCAACTTCACTAAAAACAATCTGTCCAGCTCGAAACATGTGAAAGAGAAGGATAATAAAGCAAACCACGTGGGTGTGAATGAGAAGGCCTCTCCGTCGCACAAGCAGCCTCCACCGCCGCTGAACAAGCCTTGCAAGCTGCGGAACGTGTCTTCGAAGGCAGAGGCATACGACACCTTGTTCGCCAAAACTTGTCTAGTAAGTCCTAGCATAAGTTTACACTAGAAAATATGATTTTTTTTAGATAGGTATAACTAAAAAAATAATTCAGATTTTGTAGCTCAGGAAATAAAGATTAGGCTCATTACGCTATACGCGTATATTAGCCTAATATAATACACAAACACGGTCACGATATGGTACCTTCCGAGTTCAAAGTTTTGTACTTGTACAAATGTACGTGTGTTTAGGAGTAGTAAAGTTCTTTGTGATAAAGCTCATCCGGGGAAGGACTACCACCATACCTATTTCTGCCGCCAAGCAGTAATGCTCGCATTGCTGTGTTCCGGTTCGAAGGGTATGGTTTCCGATGAAATTACAGGCACATAGGACTTTCCATCTAACATCTCAGGGTGGTAACACGCAAGTGATATTAAGATGCAAGCATGCGTACATAGGCTACGGTAACCGCTGACCATCAAGCGGGCCGTACGCTTGGTTGCCACTTTAGTGGTATAAAAAAAAAATGTACAAGTACAAATACCGTATAGGTTTATGTATATCAAAAAGGCAAAGTTGAATCACAGATCAAATTCAAACTGGTAAATTACTGCTGTAAACCGATACTTTATATAGTTTTGAAATTAGAAAAGAGATTGCTGAATTTTCTTTATTTATATGTTCATATAGTCATGACGACTATACGTTTTTCCAATTAGCATCTTATTATTCACTGTTAGATGATTTTCGTGAAAATATCCTAATTTATCTAAGAACTGATTTTTATGATTCATAAATTAGTAGGTAAGTAACCCAAAAACCACGAAGTCATTATTATTCACCATTTAGAATTTTCCGTCTACGAACTTATCATTTATTGTCTAAATACATACAGACTACCTACTTTGAGTACATGATAAAAATCGCACCTTGCCCAATCATAAATTTGTATCTGTTTGTTTGCAAAGTTTTGTCAATATTTCGTCTTAAAAACCTTAAAAATAAGGTTTCATTTACATTGAAAAAATGTAGAGTACGTTTGAAGGGGTGTCTCTAATTGCTGGTTTTACATTGTATATTTATTTGAGGTAAAATCAGATTATCGAGCTTGCTGTTTTTACTACTTCATCGATTGATCGCTCTTTTATTAGATAAGTAGATCTAATATTTTTATATTTATATAGTCAAAGAGGTAAATTTAAATGTTTTGTTAGGTTCGAAAAAATAAATTTTGTAGTATTTAGTAACAGTAAAAACTCCATTTTTTTTGTTCAAAAACAATGATTTTGTTTCAGACGGACTTTGAATTGATTAAATAACAATACCTTCATTTAAGAAAAAAGCAGTCATGCATTTCCACTTGGTTCATGACGCATCGGTACCTAATTCGATCCGAAGATAAAACATTGGAAAGTTATTGAATGTTTGCAATTGTCTACTGAACAGTAAAAAATGTACTTAAATCGTATGAAAAACGAAACAGACCAATCACAACCACTTCGTTACCCCCAACGGAAATAGAAAAGTAATATTTTTATGGCACAATAAATCTTCCTCTTTCTCTCCCATAAAATACTGGAGGAGGAAAACATGAACACCTACCGTGTTACCTACAGACTCTGTACATTTAGCGGACGAACCATAGCGGAAATATGAATAAAAAACAACAATTAAAAAAAAAAATTGCAAATCAAAATTAATTGCATTCAAAATAATTGAATGCAACAATTTTTTTTCCACTTAAATGGCAAAAAAGTTCAACTGCATTATAAATATCGGGCACCAGCCAAACTCCCAAATCATGGTAAATATCCCATTAACAGAAAAGCTATGCTATGTTTTAGTTATAATTTAGTTCTTTTTGAGGCGGCTTTTGCCTATCCAACGTATCTGGGAGCGACTCTAATGTAATCAAGACCCCGGCGTCCGCTGCGGTTTGTCCGCTACGCGTAAAGCCTTTTTAGGAGAGCCTTTCGGAGGCTCGGGGCAAACTGATGCTTGCTCACGTAGTGTAAGATCGTGACAAAGTACAAAATTGGGGACCTTTGCCCTGGGGTGGGTGAGACCCGTCGATAGACCTAACTTAGAAAGTACCTAAAATGTCTGCATGTAAGTCGATAATAGTTTTGAAGGTTAGAAGAATTATCTGCTTTACATGATTTCAAACGTACCAATTTCTTTATTGTCGGTGGTGATAATAGCTAGGCAGGTCTATTGACAAAGTTCGTCAAAGAAAGTATTATCAACCAACCAAGCCACCTGCCAAGCAATAAAATGCTTGCAAAGATGTGTTTTGATTCGAAGTGGTTCGTCAGCAAAATTATTGGCATTCGAGACTTTTGATCTACTTACGTCTCAAAAGTAAATACGCGAGTTACATATTTGATATTTTATGCGTTTATAAACTACGGTAACATGTTACAGGCAGAGCGAACGCTTGTTTGCCGGCTAAGAGGCTTGAAAATAATGGCAGGTTATGAAAAAAAAATACAGCTAATTGAACGGTCAGCTTATGTTGCAGCTGTTAATCAATACCTATAGCAGGAGGAAGGGCTATTATTATAAGTTAATCGATACGCACAGACACGACAGACAGTTTCTTGCTTACACAATTCGTTCGTTCGTATGAGTCATCAGTGGCCAACTCTGGTGACAGAGTTTCTAGGCCGCCCGAAGGCCTCTTGCTTGCACAATAATATCTATCTTCGTAATAATAGAGAAAAACATACAAACAAAAGAGCAGCTTGCCTACTCGCTAACTATACATTTGTGGGATGTGTCCAAGCATGTTTTATTTCCTTCGTAAAACTGATTTATCGGGTATCATAATTCTCCCATTAAGATAAGACAAATTACATTACATAGATGTTGTAACATACTATGTAAGTACAACAAAAATCTTTTATTTTTACAGGGCAGCGCCTTTAAACGTAGTAGTTCAAATTTCAAGACGCTTCTTTATCTTGTTGCACAACCTTTTTCATTTTATTTAAGATCTCGAAAGTTCTCCCGTTCTTGTGTTTCTCGATACGATTGTCTTAAACCGGATTAGTTGTTTGCGGGATAATAAAGCCTTAGCACTACTGTAAGATAACACAATAAGCTCTGTTAAATACAGGAAAGCTCTTCGAGGTCGCTATTTGTGACGTCTAAAAGCGTTCTGTTGAGACTTTTAGAACAATGTTGCGGCTAGGTCTTTCTCTATTTTGAACAGATAACTATTCTGAACTAATTGAAATGCGTTGTTTTTTCACCCTACAAAATGTTCGGTTGTACGCACTGTTTTCAATAGTGACAACTATTGAAAAAACAATCTTTTAGTTGGATACAACTACATTTAGTTATCTTTTGTGTAGTCAATTTGGACTTGTGTAGTCAATTTGGACTAGAATGAGTAAGTTCATGTTTCTTTTAGTGTAAGGAAAGGCTAACTAAAAGTTTGATATACGAATAAACTATTTTACTTTTGGAATTTTGATCATCTTAGATTCTGATAAGCTTAGGTGTTCATTGATTTAGAATGATTTAGATTAATGTTTCTGTAATTGGCTCTTTCTTAGTCTCTTAAGCCTTAGCAATTGAGTAAGGATGTGGAAAGTCTTTTCTTAAAAAAAAAATCGGGGGACTACTTTTTTACATTTTAACTATACTTGGTGGGAACGAGAAATTTTCAATATAAGGTATATAGTCTGGCGCATGATAGTTGGAGAACATTCTACAAACAGTTTCATTTGAGTTCGTCTCGGGAGAGGCTTGTTATTTGTCGTGCTCGTGCCAGCTAGAGTGCCGCTGAGCAGGTACATGAAGATCGCATTATGTAAACTTAGCGCTTGACAATAGTAATGTTACATTACAATAAATATACGAGTACGTAGCGTATGTTGGTTTTTTAGAATTTTAATTAAAGTTCATTTTGAAATCAAACGAGATTTTACCCTTAGTAACTAACATTAGTATCTAGTCGTAAACTCACTTTATCAAAAAATACAATAAAATTATTATACTTTTTTAATATATTTTTTTAATTCGAAATTAGAGCGCTTACTAAAAAAAAAACTAAAGTAACTAGTAAAAGTAGGAACTATTCCGAGGGACGGTTATTATAAAAATAACTTCGCGTGAGTGATGGAGTTAGTAGGCTGCCCAAAGGCTCGTGGGCTTATTAAATCAAGATTAATAATAAATGATAGATATTATCAGCACAGACTAAAAAAAGAAAACATATTACGCGTGGTAAACTCTTATAATTACGTAATTTTATACCACATGAATTATTTTTAAAGATTCTTAGTTTTCACCTCGCTACCCTAGCCCGTCGCTCTTTGTGCACGCTAAAAGAAAAATATCTGTGAATTTAAGTTGTTTTTGGCACGCGAATGGCTGTGTGACTGCTTTTGATGCTTTTATAGTGGCCAAGTAAATTGCACTTGAAAATTATAAATGAAGTGACTTTCAACGTGGAATAGAATAGTAGTAACTTAGTCAGTAGTACGACAAAATGAAATAAGAATAAACATAAGCTTACAATTGAAGCATCTTTATCTAAGCGCAAAGTCACTCTAAAGACCATTCAACAAAGCGAATTATAATGGCATTTTGCAACTGCGCGCAGTTCCACTGAATAAATGTCGCTAAAATGCTTTCTTATTTTTTGCCACACAACCAAATAATTTTAAGTCTGTTTTCAATTATCAGACGTTATTATCTTAGTAAACTTTAGATAAAACAACTTTATAAACTTATCATATTTTGAAAACGCACTCCGATAAAAATAGCATAAAACACTAATAAAATCCTTTGAAATTATGTATAACCAGCTTACCCATTTGCAAGAGTTTGAGGTTCAAGATTTTTCAGTTGTTTAAACTGTTAGGTTGATGTAACCGACTTCACCCGCAGCCGAATGGAAATAAAATCAGTCAATTTGTCGGTTGGAGCATCTTCTGTTACGAATGGCAATGGTTAAATCTACTCGTGCATGGACAACTATTTTCTGATCACAATAGACTAGACATAAACAAATATAACTGGTATAACACGGTATAACACAATAGCAAACGCATGGATTTTTATTGAAGCCTACCTAAGTAAGCCTTAGTAAGTAAGTTCGTATGAGTCAGTGGCAAGGACTTTTTGTCATTGGCCAACTCTGGTGGCAAGACAGATACAGATAGTATAGTCAACTTCATTTATTATTTGTAAAAATTGAAAGTTAAAGTTAAAGTAAAAGGGAAGTCTTTCTATCATAGTTGTTTCGTTTTGAGATTTAAACCTTGTTTCCTAGGGAAAAGCGAATAAAATCACACTAATTAATGCGGAAGTTTGTATGTTTGGATGTTTGTTCCTCTATAACTCGACAACCACTGAACCGATTTGGATGAAATTTAAAACGTAAATAGATAATGACCGGGAATAGGGCAAAGGTTACTTTTTACTCCGAAAAAAAGTACGGTTCCCGAGTCCTACGCTAACGAAGTCACGGACAACAGCTAGTATTAAATAAAGTAGGTACCCAATTTCTTAAGTCTTTGTTATTTTTACGTTGGTATCTTAAAACTATCTACTATGTCAGCCATCCATTTCTATCTGCTACAGTACCGAAATAGGACGGAGTAGCTCGGAATCAAACGACTATAAAATTGATATTTTCTACTGAATTGAAAATGCCAATCGGATCGTACCAGCTGACTCCCTGCAATTTTACGCATTGATTGACGGCTACAGTTTGTATATTCTGTATCAATACTATTTCTAAAAGAGTTTAAAATGAAATACAGAATAAACGGGGGAGCACTTAAGGTGATGTCAGACGGGTAATTTATCGTTCATTTTCGTCTTTGTTTGTTTGGCACTTTTCACTCGAAATGAAACGTTTGAACACAGAATGAAACAATAATGCCGAATGAATTCATTTATGAACCGATCCAACAGTGTTGGATATTTTCATTCGCATCTTTCACTCCCACTCCGAATGAAAGATTTTTATTTGACGACATCTTGATTGAATAGCAAAGTGAATGTTCCTTTGCGAGTCATTCCAGCTAAGCCGTGTGAACATGGAATAAAAGAAAAATGAAGCATTCACTCGAGTGAACATTCATTCGAGTGACCCGTCTGATATCACCTTTAAAGCGGTTGTCATTCTTAACATTGTGAGATAATATCAAACAGACATAAACACAGAGTACTTTTGCATTTATTTATTAGTATCGTCAAGTTATTGCATTGCTGAATCATAATAATCAACGCACAGACAAAGCGGCAAGACCTGAAAGTTTCAGGGTGTGTTACTCAGAAATAAATTACTGAAACTGCAAGAGCGCTAAGAAGAACTTTACATGAATAAAAGTCAATGCAGACAATGTCACATTGGCTTTATTTATTGTTCTAACTAAATGCCATCCTCTGGCAATAGATTTATGAAACGTATTGAGTGATCCTTAAGCCCCTAGGTAAGACTGTTTGAATTTATGATACAGTTTTAATATCCTGTGATGCGACATAAACTCTTCACAAGTTAATAGCAACTTCAGGTGAAAATTAATAAATCAAAGGAAGCTTGCAGTTCATAAAAGCTTGAATGAGCTTCCGCCTGCGCTGAGCTGATCACAGGAAGTGTTCTAGCACAGAACTTATATTAAAACTCTTCATATAAATCCATCTTTTAGCTTTCGAGCGATAAACACTACCATATATACTAGGATACGATTGCATAATAAAATACAAGCTAATAAATTATAAGCGTTCTCAATTCTCTATAAGCCAATCCATACAAAATCACTGATAATATGAACTTGTATTTTTATGCCTCAAATATTTTTTTTTAATATAGAACAAAAGTCGTTTAATTGATTTGCATCTTAGGAAATAGGACTGAGAAATTCCTAATTCAAAAATGTATTTTTTTTTATGAAAATAGATGGAATAATAATAATGTAAACACTATGTTAAGTTCCAAATACAAACATGTTCCATATGGCATTGGGAGATCCTTTTGCCTAGCAGTTAGACGATATAGGTTAAAAAAAACCGTGATTTAGCAAGTTTTATAGGTTTTAAAGAACCTAGTCACGAACGTAGGTGCCTAATGGCTTTGCTAATGAACGCTATTAAATCATCTTTAATAGATGTTATAGGCCATGATAGGAACCTACCTGTAAAATGTCAAATAGACTTAACTTGATAAAGATTATCACGAACTTAAAGCATAAAACTTTTGTAATGAAAGCATGGTCTCTTGATACTTGTAGTTAACTTCTTAAGTGCTTTATCTGACAGCAATATCTCTCAAGTTGTTGTTTAAAAGCTCACAATAACCACCAGCATCTAATAAAGTGAGAAACTTAAGGGTCTGTTTCACAAATCTGCATCTATTGGCGCTGAAAATTTCACGTGTTCCTAAAGCCATTAGACAAATAATACGTTCCATTTCTTTACAAAATATCATCATTGGCCAGCCGTCTAATGTTCCCATACTGCCGGGACATTGAGACATACGAGCGGCACCACAACGTGAGTCTAATTCGGATTGGTAGATGAAATATATTTTTAATATTTAGCTCTTGAAACTCTAATTTCCTTATTTCCTTCACTGTTTGGCACTGGCAGAGAGCAAATAAATTTTCTTAAATAGAAAATATCATAGAGGTAGTAGTTCTGTAGTATTATTATGAATACCTGCCTAATTTTGATAACAATTTGTGCATGAAAAAATGAAGTTTTTAATAATATTTAAGATTCTGAAACAGAATAGATTACAAAGTCTGGGTACAAAGCCTGGGTGTCTTCAAGTCACGAGTGAATAGGTTGCTCTTAGGCAAGCGTGCTCCACCGTAGACCACATCATCGCTTAACATCAGGCGAGATAGTGGTCAAGCGCAAGCCTATTGTGAATAAAAAAAAAAAAAAAAAAAAAAAATTCAAATCAAAAGCTGATAATGCGCAAACATTCCTATTTTTTGAATTTATGAATAATAAAAAAGTTTATTATACTTTACTAAGTAGTGAGAACCAGTGTTAGGTTTTTTATAAAATAGGAATTTTATAAAAAAAAAAACTATGCTTGTATGGTAACGGTTCTGGCTTTGTGACACAAAACTTTATTACCACCTTAAATTACTCAGTAACTGACGAAAGTCAAACTTTATTATTAATTCGTGTTACTTTAACGGATTAGTAAGTTTAATTATTTCCTCTGAGTACGTTAGTCAGTTTGGCGCAAAATATTAATTTTAGGGCGGTTTTGTATCCTTTTACATTACTCGATACGACATAAATCTAATGTACCTTAGTAAGGATCTATTGCTTTGCTGCAAAATGATGCTTCATTACGGCACCTAAATCACGTTTTTGTAATTTGTAGTTTGATAAATCGACAATCTCTGATGGCGGTTGAGAAGCTAGATGATGCATACATAATTTTTCTGATCATGTAAACATTTGTCTCGTAGCGGGAATCGAACCCGCTTGATTACCAATGATGACAATTATTAAATTAATTATACAATTTTTTATTATTTAAATGATTGTAAATTGAAACATTGCACGCCCATAGGGTAGAATACATTGAGTGCAGAATATTATCTGTAACACCTCTGTACCTATATGTAATTCAGCAATAAATATACTTTGACTTTGACTTATTTAAAAAACCTTTTGTTTCTCAAACGGGCACTGGTCCACCAAAATCGTCCTGCTTAGTGGTATTGTAAGTGTCGTGTCGTATGATGTGTAGACTCCGGTAATCAAGAGCAAGTGTAGCTTGATCGGATTAGCCAGGTCAATCTATTAGTTTGTTATGTAAGCTCTTCGATGACGGCTTATTGCCAGAAGCTTTTACTCTACTCTAGATAAGTCTAATTATTTAGGCCTTTAGAGTTAAGTTTAATACCCTTATCTACTCATAAAAGAAACCGTAGTTTTATCAGCTTGCTAAGTATTGTCTATCCTTGTCATTCTTATGTCAATGAACAAAGATGACGACTTAGCTAAAATAGATTTATAGCATAGCTACTCCGCGACTTCGTTTGTCTAAAACTCGGGAACGATAGGTACTTATTTCAGATTTAGATGTAACCTATGTCCTACTACCGGTCATTATGTATCATGTTTTTGATTTCAGTTTTTTTTATTTTTTTATTTTACAGTTTTAGAAATAAGTATAAGTAAATGTATTTGTATATTGTACTTGTACTAACAAGTACAATACAAGTTAGTACAAGTACAATATACAAATACAAAGGAAAAATACACGCCAAGAGATGAGATAAGATATAAAAAATATATCTATTGTCCTACTGTTAGGGTTTTTTTTACTATTTAGTAGTTATTATGACAAAGTCGCGGTGAGAGTGCCTAGTTGAGAAGGGCTGGTTTGATTCCTGCTGTGGGACACATTATGTTTGCACTTAATGCAAAAGTAACTCTGCCTGTCTGTTTGTTACATTTTTAATATTTGATTTAGCAAAATATACCAAAGGTTATCTTGAAGATAATGCTCCCTAGCCGTTTGCAAAAATTTTGATACAATATAATAGAACATTCATTCATTAAATTAAATGCGCAGTGCGCATAGCTGTCGTAAGTACTATAACAAAACACATTTTATTTCATCTTTAATTCAACGATGTTATGTACAAAGTTAGAAAAGCAAGTGTCGTAAAGTACAAATTTTAGAAGCTACACTCGACGAAGTTTCTAAGGGCCCACAACATACGTAGCTGTGATTGTAATTGAAACGCTCATGACGTAGCTGGCTAAGTTGGTCTTGACAGATCAACGAAGTTAAGCACTAATCTGCGGGGTTACCAATTAGATAAACTCATTAGCGTTAGTGGCAATTTATGGTTTCGTTCGTGCTATGGATTGAGCTGTTGATTCCGGATTTTCCAGTTTTAAGGCCAGAGCGGAAGCATTCAGGAGAGTTGCCTACTGACGTTTAAGGTACCTACGTATTAAATTGGTTCTCGGATATCCTTTTATAAGACACTTTCATGCTTTTATAAGCAATTAACGGCTCGTCCCGGCTTACAACAATTTATATTTATTTACATTTATATTTATTATAATTTATATCTACCCAATATAAATTATAGCCAATATTAACCAGGAATAATGTATCATTTTAATAGAAAAATAATTTTTGAAATGGGACAAGTACTTTTTGAGTTTATTCGTAACAAACAAAAATACAAGAATACCAATCTTTCCTCTATATAATATTAGTCATCTACATACTTAGATGTAAACGCATTACCTGGTGGTCAGCTGATTCGTTGATGGTCTCCTAGATAACGACGGCTTGATGGTTTCCATTAGGAATAGGTTTATACGTGTATTGAATAGCTTTTATAGTGCGCGTTTGGAGCGCTAGTGGTGGAGCGACTCTTTCTTTTAAACTAGGTTCTCAATATACAGGGTCTTTTATTTGTTTAAGGAACAGGTTCCACATTAAAAACAAATACATGTTTTTTTATACTTATAAAACTCGAGTAAATAATTAACTAGAAAAAAACAAATTACAAATTTTTAAGGCAAAACGTAAAAAAAAAGAAAATAAGTTACAATACACTAAGACGGACTCTTGCTGAAGAGTCCTACCACTAGGTAAACTAATGTGTATTTTTAAGTTTCTTCTAAAAAAAATACCCGCTCGACTAATCATAGCTGCAGCAGCTTTTTCGTGTAAGTAGGTGCTTTGCTACATTCAGCAAATAGAAAACCACAGAACAACCACCTCGTTTCGTGGTTACGGAGGTCCGCGATCTATTACACTGGGAACTAAATGAATGGTCTACTTCAATTTAGTGAGGAGTGGGGCCTGGTGACCTGTAATACGGGTTCATAACAAACCTATTTCTGGCACCAGTCTTTCACAAGGTAATCATCATCAGACTGGCACTACTGTAATGTAAACTGCAATAAGACCCTGTGAAAGAGAATAAATGTTTTTTTTTATTTTTTTTTTATTTTTAGTTTTGCCTCTCGTAGCATGACCATTGCCATAGTGGTCCTACTATTATTATATTGCAAAAATCTGTGTGTCTGTTACCACGCATCTCCATAACAACGAAAAAATTTAGAATATGCATGGTTTAAGTCTGGTAACACATAGGCTACATACACATTTTATCCATTGTTCCTGTGGATAGCATAAAATTATTTACTTATACTGTTATAACTGCAAAAACGCGTGTGAAACCGCGGAACACAATATATAATTTTGAAGACCTCGGTGGCGCAGTGGGCGCTTTTATCCCACAGCGGGAATCGAACCAGCCACCTCTAACTTCCCACCATGCCACCGTGGCCGTCAATTATTTCACATACACAGTAGCAATGTAAAACTCATTTCCCTTTAATTTCCGTAGTCAAAACTTCAGAATCACTAATCTTATAAACTCGTATCAAGAGTTGAAGTTGCCATACACAATTTACCGTTATTTGTTTAGGCCTTCATTTGCACGAGTTTTGCGCGAGTTTACCAAGAAACATTAGCAACTCATAAAGCCGCAAATGGTTTTAAAGTTTTATATAAACAAGCAAGCTTTTAATGAAATTCGTTTCTGCTGCCAGAATAGTGAGCCTTCAGTTTTATAGCTGTTGTTGAAACAAATAAGGAACTATTTTTAACTTTTTAACAACTATTCACTTACTTGCGACTTACCTAGAAAAGAATGCAGCCCGCAGCAAACAGTGGGGTAATAACAAAGATTTCTATATATATAGTCAAAGGGTAATAACGTAAGTACTCGCACTAATTTCCACGCATTCCTTTCGCTTGATTAGCTTTGACAGTTGTATTGTGGTTGACAGAGAAAAAAACAGTCACACAGTGCAATCAAGCCATGCGTTTAATGCGAGAGGTTTTAAAGCCCTGCCACACTTATGTTACAAACACCCGGTCAAGTATTTATAGGTAAACGCACAGAAGTAGGTAGTGTTCTGGAGGGCGATTCTCGTGCATTATCCATGGCACGAGAATCGCCCTCCTGTGGGTGAACGCTATACGCTTCAATATTTTTTACGATACGAATATTATGTACCACGATCTTTATTGATGTCGGGGAGAAGTAACTCTCTTATGAATTGTCTTTTTTAAACTTTCGCGATCAGAACTTATAGTTTTTTATATTTTTTTTTTATAAAAGGTAATTACGCGATAAAATCCCGCAAATATTATAAAAAATCTATTATGAATTTATTTAGAATTGCCAATATATACACAATACAAAAAATTATCTGTACTTACTCTTTGTAGGCAAACAAAGTTAGCAGGTATAACTGTCTGACAAGCACGACTGATGGGCTCCTATTGTTTTTGATATTTCTTCAAGTCGATCTTTAATATTATAATTAGAGCACATTTCTGCAAATTCGTATCAGAATCCATCCCTACATGCTAAACGCAGTGATACGTATCGAAAACTATGGATCACGATTTATATTGGAGCGTGTAGCATCTACCGCAGAAAGTACGGAATCTCGCGAATTTCCCAATGTAAGTGCCCAACTGACAGCACAGACAGAATTCGAATCTTTGACTGACGTCGATGAAATTACTAAGATTCACAAGGCTTTTAGGCGGCTATTACACGTTCAATCATCAGTAAGTAAACCATATAAGCCAAGACTGATGGATAACCTGTCATAAATAAGTTCACGTACCTAATTATAACGTAATGTAGGAGCTTTTAGGATGTCCGAAAGCCTTCGTCAGCTTAACGAGGCGAGTGAAATTGATTGTGAAATATTAAATATATTTATTTTAACCTTATGTCAAGTGATTTGAGTTGAATGATATTGCGAAGTTATTCCCAATCTCATGGTTGATAAATTTGTGACAATCATTAATGATGTTTGCTAGAGCGTGTAATGGCCACCTTACACGACTGTCGTTCTTGTCTTGTGTAATTATACCCACTCAAGCTTGCTCTAATAAAACATCTATGGTTTTTGTATGTACTACTGTACTACGACAACATTTAATTTTGATACAGTCCCTAATGAAATATTTCGTAACCGATCACAAGTCACAACACTAGTTAATGATTGAACAAGAACTATTATTTTATATTCGACCCAATTTTTTCAGACGGCGAATTATCTGATCGTCCAAAAATTTTGATACAGTATTTAGTTTTTTTTAAATAGGTATCGTTCTAAATGTTAATTTGATGATATTTATTTAATTGTTAAAAATAATTGTAAGTTGAAGCTTTTGCGTATCTATCGGACATTTTCGGTTTTTTTATGTAGTTGTAGGTACACTTTACTATATTTAGTAAAAATTAAATTTCGGGTCTCTAAGGTTAAAGGTTAAGGTTGCACTAAGAATAAAAATGCCTAAATTCATTTTATTTCATTTCATTTATTTTGCAGGTACATGGAGCTGATTCTACTGATTTCAGTTCGCAATGAGTAGATGAAATTTGTATAAAAACCAGCGTTGACAAAGTCGCGAAGCATTTTATTATGCCATACGAAATCCAAAACACTTGATTATTCGCAGCGTGCCATAGCAGGCGCCGTGAGTTGTACCTACTCAGATTCGGAAGGGTAACATTTAGTTTACATCTGTCTTTCAAACTCACTTTTTCGTACAAAATCCACTTTGTTTCGTCCCAAGTGTATTACAGTTTTTTCGTAAGTATATTGGATTCTATCGCAAATTGTCGCTGGTATTTTGCTTTAAAATTATTAATTTTTTTATTTCATGACCTATGATAGTATTATTTAACGTTTAAATTAATGATCAATTCGCAAAATGTCCAATGGTGCCAAAATGCAAAATTCTCAAAACGACCAACTCACAGTTTAAAAATAAGGTGGACTTTATTGTGAAATGTGTAAATAGACTAGAGTTAAAAAAAATATAGTTATACAACAAACATAAGTAACAAATAATATGACTTAAAAATATGTTAGGCCTTGACAGAAGCCTTCGGGCAGCTTAGAAACTCTGTCATCAGAGTTGGCCACTGACTCATACGTACTTACTTTTTTTTTACTCAAACATAGCACCATGCACCCAAGTTTTCCGGCAAAATCACATCGATAATGCTCACAAAAGTAGGATCTTTGCGTGTTGTAACACCAATTTTACTACAGCAAAGAACGTTCTTTCTTAAACGGAAAGTTTTGTAAAGCGCGCGGATAGAGACGAAATACAAAAAGTTTTTGGAAGCTTACTGTAATGTCGGCAGGTAAATTCGACATAGGTATTGATTCTGGTAGCATAATAATAATCATTATAATTAAATTAAATTAAATTATTGTTATTCTATACTATGCGAACTAAAATATTGTTGGCGCCCTTTTTTAATGAACTTAAATACAAACGACCGCGATTTTATATACTTCAGAATGCCACCATTGAGGCTACATTCCGTCTGGAGTTGCCGACAATCAGTTGCCTACGCCTGGTTGCTACGATCGCGCTATATTACAGTTTCTCCACGGTATTTTTCTTCATCGCTTGGGGACATTGGCATTGTACTTATACAGTTTTTAAACATGACTTTTTGAGCCCACAACCTTGAATCGGAGGGGAAATCCGATTATAGGACCAATCATGTAATTCGGTTACAATCGATTTCACTTGGTTTCAATAAAACTGACGTATTTTGTATGAATATGACAGCTTATTGACAGTTCGTTGATTAAAGTCTAACTGCCACAAAGTTGAGTAATTGCCCTATGCTCTATAGACTATGGTGTGGTAGAGATTGTTACTTAGTGATAAGACCGCCTATTGTTATACCTAAAGCTAAACTGTTTTTTTTCAAAACTTTTTTATGTGGTGAACAATAAAGTATTTTATATCTTTTCTATCTATGAGACGCATTATCATCGGAGTAAGACCGTATCTTGCGAGGAACAATAATTTGTTTTCCGAGCCCTGTGTTCTTTGACATCTGGGACTTTGTGAGGTAAAAGTGGGTAAAAGTCGAGTGGAAAATAGCTTTGACGTTTCAAAACTAATAAAAGCGACAAGAGAGAGCGGAAGTTTACAAATAGCTTTATTTGTTATAAGGGGTGTGAAAAATGCCAGTTGTTGGATATATCACTTTGCATCGGTTTCGGTAATAATATGTTTATTCAGTAATATAAGGGTTTACAAACTCACCATCTAGATCTAGATTCTAAGAACATTCCCATAAACTAATCATGTTTTTTACTAATTAATTACTAGTTTGTCTTAGAGTCAATGTTAAATGTCAATACACACTATTGTAGTAATTGGAATTATTAACCGAATTCTTCCCCTATTTCCCTTAAAAAAACTTGCTAACAATACATACTGAGAAGCCGCGGTTTCATGTTTTTGGTATAAATAGCTCATTGATACTTGATTAATCTAAGATAAGTAGTATCTACCAAATTATATTACAATAAACACAAATAAACAGGAAAACAATATACAAAGAAACTTCCAAAACCAGATCAAATACATGGAAATCACTCGAACATTTGTCCCACAGCGGTGATCGATCCCGCAACTTCTTAGCCGGGTACTCGTCTGCTGCGCCATTGAGGTCGACAAAAAAAAAATGAAGTAGAGAAAAAATAAAGAATTACCCTTTCACTTTACGATGCGATATCAAGAACAATGTGATCTCAACATTGTAGCAAAATGAATAAATGTAACAGTCCTATATTCAGTTATGCATAGCGAAGGCATCGCGGTTGGCAGGTGAGACCCGAAATTCCAGATATTAGTCCCTTTCTGTTTCGAAATACCCTGTTATTGTGGGCTTGTTGAGGCTTGATTTGTGGCGGCAGTGTTGAAGGTGGTAGGTTTTTGGACATCCTCTTGGTTATGTCGTTTGCAGACTTACTAAATTTGCCAGTAAGAGAGTATTTAGTAACTATAGGGCTGTTTGCTACCAATACAATGACACTTACATTTAAGATTTAAGATTGTATTCAAAAAGCACATAGAAAGGAGTTTACAGATAATGTCCAAAGCACCCTAACTTTAATAGTATATAGCAGTTGCATTTTCAAATATATGAACAACTTTTAAATATATTCGACAAGTCAGCATATAACCGTTTATTTATTTTAAAATGTAAATGTAATTATATTGACTATGTAGTGGAATTGGCTTAATAAAGTTAGACTATGTTTGACATTTCTACGAATACCTGTAGCAATATTTTTTTTAATAAATAGGTACTACCAAGTGCAATTACTGGGCAAATGAGACTTTAAAGTGGTGTATCGGGGTAACGAGTCCAGCCCCCCGATTGCGTAACTCGGTTTCAATCCGATTTCAATCAGCGAACTGTCAATAAGCTGTCACAATTATACAAAATACGTCAGTTTTTGATTGAAACCAAGTGAAATCGATTGCAACTAATTTACGCAATGGGGGGGCAGTGCAGTGCTACGCGCAGAACATTCGATTTAATCATTAGCGTCTCATCATGATGCTGATATATAAAAAAATAATATGTTAAAATTAAATAAAGTCTTTTAAAAAATATAATTTATTTTATTGCAGTTAGCTCTTTTTCTACAACACACAAATAAATGTAGAATTTACTAGTATTATACGTACCTACGCACTAAATTTAGCTACCGTAACTAAATTTGGCTACCGTTACTAAATTTGGCTACCGTAACTATATTTGGCTACCGTTACTAAATTTGGCTACCGTTTCTAAATTTGGCTACCGTTACTAAATTTGGCTACCGTTACTAAATTTGGCTACCGTTACTAAATTTGGCTACCGTTACTAAATTTGGCTACCGTTTTTAAATTTGGCTACCGTTACTAAATTTGGCTACCGTTACTAAATTTGGCTACCGTTACTAAATTTGGCTACCGTTACTAAATTTGGCTACCGTTTTTAAATTTGGCTACCGTTACTAAATTTGGCTACCGTAACTATATTTGGCTACCATATAAAGCACTAACCTAACTCGTATTGGATTTGGGGAATAGAAGCGTATTATAAAACATAATAAAATGCGAACATACAAAATACATCGTTAAACCGTATTTTACGTACTAAGAAGGAGGAATGAGCCTTTGACAGCATTAATTCGTCGTGCCGTGCGAATATCAAAGTTTTACAGCTGTTGAACTGAAGCTGTTGGATTTATAACTACGGCTTTATCGCCGTCTTCGAACGTATCTTTCCAAGTTCATACGTTGTGACACTACTTTTATAATTTTGAACATTACATCGTAATATTATAAGAAAATAACATATTATTAACAAACTGAAATTAAAATATGTATATAATGACATTACAAATATACAACATACTTGTAAACACATTTTTTTATGTACCAAAACAGATTAATTTGAAACCTACTTAAAAACAGTGTTTTCATTCCGCATTTTTCTAGGACATTTATTTAATTTTACTTGTATTACTAAAAAAAACAATAGCTCGTTTTACAAACAACACAGTTTTGTTTTACATATGGTCGCATAAGTAAACAGTTCTTTTTTTATATAATCAATTCTAAACACAATGGTGTTTCGTGTCCAAAAATGGACAGTGTTTGTCCGTAACAGGTGTGCAAACTCCACGCAATCATAAATACGGCTTGTGTTAGTAATCCCAACTTCTTTAGTTTATTTAGGACGACGGAATGTTAGGCAATCAACATTGCGAACTGTGCGACGAAATAGCGGTTAATCAGTTTTATAATTTAGTAGTTTTAGGTTGAGAAGTGTTTGCTGTTTAAGCTTTAGCTGTTTAAATAATGTTACAGCTTGCAAAGTACCATCATCATCATCCGCTGCAGCCTCACTTCACCCACTGCTGGGTATAGGCCTCCCTTAGTTCGTGCCATCTACCGCGATCCTGCGCTAATCTAATCCAATTACGGCCCGCGACTTTCACTATGTCGTCTACCCATCTCGCCAAAATACCTAGTGATGGTACGATTCTAGAGTTATTTCAAACAATTCTAAGATGATTATAATAATATACTTAATTAATATATGAAGTAATACTATTTTATAAACTTTACTTAATTATTACAAAACATAATAAAATTGAATTTTATAGAATACTAGCAGACCCGCCCTGGCTTCACACGGGCGCTATAAACCTTCCTCTTGAATCACTCTTTTAAAAAAACCGCATCAAAATCCGTTGGGTAGTTTTAAATATAAGGACAGACTATATATAAGGAGGACTAAATATAAGGAGAGAAAGCCTCATGTGCCAGTACTTTCAACGGAGACCCTTCACACCGGAACACAGCAATGCGAGCATTACTGCTTGGCGGCAGAAATAGGTATGGTGGTAGTCCTTCCCCGGACGAGCTCTATCACAAAGAACTCTCCTACTCTTACTGATTCAATAACGTTTTTGTAAATCTCTGGCAATTTTCTAAAGTAAATAAATTCTACTTTTAAAACCCAGGTGAAACCACGGAAGTGCTCAAATGAAAATGCCACTGGCGGCTGTCACCCTTCCAAATGATTCTTTACTTTTACTTTATAACATTTATTTTGTTACGCCGTGCTACGAAACTCTACAGCGTAGACCTGCGGGACCGGTAGAGTCACATTTAACCACATACGCAACGCAACGTAGACGAAATTTTATGACATCGTTTGTGTATAAAAAGGTGCGTTAGTGATCTAAAGGCGCTACACCCTGCCGACTTTTTGCAGCGATTCAGTCGCCATGCAACCTTGACGCAGGAGATATTGATATCGAATATTAGCCATCGCGATATAATATTTGTTTTCGGCATCGATACAGTCAATGCTCGATTGCATTGATGTTATCAAAAAGTCGCAGTGTATTTATTACCTCTTCTGTTTTATTTGCAAAGACTAGCTGACCCGTGAGGTTTCACTCGCAGTATTTTTCTCATCGTTTAAACCTTCTCCTACAAATATTTCAAGATCAAAATCAGCCATATCTGTCTGACTGTTCTCGAGTTTTAGCGAGACTAACGCACAGCAATAAATTATTTATTTATAAAAAAAGAAGAAGAAGATGTGCGTCTAGATGTCATAACGCGCTTGACACGTAGCGTACGTGGAACAAATGTGACCGTAACCTTACAAACATAATAAATATACGCCTTTGCATCCCCCGGGCTATTTCGTAGCAAGCGTAGACGTTTGCTTTAAAATGCATTATGGCTGCATGTTTTTGCATTTGCAATGCATGACGTCATTCTGAAAAGCCGGCAAGCGATGGACCAGAGAACCGCTCGCCATTTTATTACAACTTAGATGTTATTGGATTTAGAAAGACAGCAAAGAATTTTCTTTGTAAGTTTTATTATTAGCTTTCACTGAGTTTTGCATAAGTCTATCCCCTTTCACATTGAAATAAAAATTGCCCTTGTTCTGTTAATATTGACCAATGGTAATAAAAAAGACAATATTAAATTATTAATTATTAATTTTCATTAATTTAAATACCCAGATGTGAATTTAAATTACGTAAGTTACGTGACGTACATACTTAAATCAACGTAATAATTTGTATAATAATTAAATCTATAAACATCGGTCCGCCTCTACTCCAAACTGTTACTGTACCCTAAATGGGTTCATTATGTTCCTTAACTAAACTTTTATTATTTATTATATGTCCCTTAACTAACACCTAACCATGTAACATAATGACTGCAATAAATAAATAAATACTGAATACTGAATACTGAATTATATAAAGTTTTGGCTACGTCCTAGATGACCTCAGTTTGAACTTCAATTTCTAATAAATTTTTGACGGCGCAGCGCTGGCGCAACAATATCAACTCTCAACACTATTTTAATGTCATGCCGATAAAATAAAAAACATTGAGAATGCGTGAGGAACGCGCGGCAAGTATGGTTTTGGCAACTTTCTTGTAAATTTGCCAGAGTCAACTGTTTTATTTTGGTTTGTATAATAATATAATACTCATATCATGACATCCTTTTTAATGTTTCCCACTGCTGGGACACTGGCCTACTCTCAGGCGAGAGTGATTGGGTCTTAATCCACAACGCTGACCCAATGCGGATTGGTGGATGGCACATGTCCTTCGAATTTTTAGTTCTTGGACATGCCGGTTTCCCCACGATGTTTTCCTTCACCGTATGAGAGCACTGACATTGCGCACATAAATTTATCGAATAGAAAAATCTATTAGTGCACGACCGGGTTTGAACCCACGACCTTAGGATCGGAAGGCGGGGTCACTACCACTAGACCACCGGTGCTCAATAATACTTATAAGTAAGTACAAATAGTAATATTTTAGAACTCTATGATTGAAATTACAGCTCTAAAACACTCGATTCCAAGGGCCTATAAAGTTTTCAAACGTTTCAATTAAATAACATGAAAATAAACATGTAACTCAATTAAAAGCGACAATTGGGCTTACACAAGGTTTATCACATCAAAGAACGAGATACGAAGGCGACGTAATTGTGTGGCTTCAGTCTAAAGCGTACATTTAGTTATAATTCAAAATATCTATACAAGCCTGATTATCTATTTTGGTAATTGTTTCATGTTTGCGCGGTTGAGCATTGAACGTTATTAAACTAGTTATAGTTCTCACAGCGGATCTCGGCCGTCTTGAAATTAGCCGTTTCGATGCGCAATGGAGCTTTTTCAAACTAAATTGTCTTTGCACATTACAAACAGCTAACTTCACGGAAGCCTAGATCCGCTGTGCGAACTATACCTTCATCACTTTTTATTGAATCTTTAAGTTTCTACACAACGAGCACTCACAAACAGATAACGTATCGTTTCTTTATATAAAATGGCATAATTAATGTAAACCAAAACCTGGAAAAAATTGCGTACCATTTGCGTTGCTGCCGCGGGAACCATCACTTCACAAAAGCCATTCAATAATTTATTATTATAACTAATTCTTGTTCAGTCTGAAAAGCACGTATTATCATAATTAAGCAGGATCCAGATTTTAGTTAGATCCACTCAAACTTAATTTTGAAATCCTTTGTTTATTTAACGAATTAGTAGTTCTTGCTGCATCCTTTAGAAGTTGGATTTTGGAAACTTCTTTCTAGTGCACTTCTGCAACTTATACACATTAAAAATAACATAATCTGAAAATTTCTGGTTTCTGGAGCTTTCCGTTTTGGCTAGCTAACGTAAAACTTTTTTATAAATATACAGCTAACCAACAAGATTATGCTACATACAAGAATTAAAGATGTCATAAAAGAGTAGTCAAAGAGTCACCAAATCATTGTATTTGGTAGGTATATAATATTCATAAAACTTGTTCTTAAGCATATAGGTACATTTAGGTAGGTATTATACTAGAAGCTCAAATTTATATCAGTTCAATAACACAAAACGCAGGAGTTTATTACAATCCCAGATTCAATCCCTTATTTGACTAATAAGAAGGGTTCAATACTATTATATGTCACTAGTGGAACCCGCGATTTCGTTTGCCTATTGTTACTTACTTAAGGGTGAATTTCGGAATTAATTCACTTACTTTGAAAAAACCAGGACCAACAGCTTAACGTACCTACAAAGCACGAAAGCTCTGTAGTAGTATGTAAAGGAAGGAGATTTGACTAGTCTCGAAATGACGATCTAAATGGCGTGCCAATCAGCTTTCAATCAGACTAACGACCTTTAGAACGTATGCTGTTGATTGTGAGTCAGTCACTCACTAACGAAAGATTTTATATAATGAGCTTATAATATTATAGTAGTGGGATTGGCTGAATCTTATACGATTTGGACCTTTTTCATTTATTTTATTGCTTTCTTCTGCTCTTACACAATATAACATAAAATATAAAATCAATGTAGTGTAGTCACATGGTGTTTCTGGTTTATAGGTACACAAGTCGGAAGTGTGGTTAAGTTAGTGCTAAAATAGGCATGTGTGCTTTCATGCCATTAAATTGTAAGCAGTTTTTGGCAAGCGATTCTCCATACCAACGCAACCAACGAGCCACACAATGCTCGTCAGACAAGTACTATCTACTTATTTTTGTAGTTTTCGTAAAGGTCCATAATATACACACGTCCAAACAATATTTTATACGCACCGATGCAATAAAGTCAACCTTTACCTATTAGAATGAAATAGTATGTGGATGGAAAATAAAACCGTTTCCACCGATTACAAAAGGTACAAGGTTTCCAGTTCGTTAGATTTGAGTGCGTGTATTTAATATGTTTCTATTCTACACATCGTGTCTGTTAAATAATTATGGCATAATTTATAAGTAAAATGATTATGAAGCGCGTATGATATGAGAGTAGGCTAGTGTACCAGCAGTGGGAACATTAGAAGGCTATCATGATGATGATGTACCTATGTGTGTAAGAGGTCAAACCTATGCTATGCTATATTTTATATCACGTCATAATGGCCTGACGTAGTATTATTATTAAAAATCATTTATTTCAGATCATAAATCCATAATACATCAAAAAGTCACACAAAATGTCATAAAATTAACACAAAAAAAAATAGGAAACAATAAAAAATGTAATGGAAGTATGGTACCAAAAAAGCTAAAGCGGTACGCTTTCGGTGGTGTGGTCCGGATATAACGTGTTTTTCATCAGCAATTCGAATAACATGTAGAGTTCTTATTGTTGTGATAAAATCATATCACGTATCTCAAGACTCAAGTAGGTCTCTTGTAAACCCCCAGCGCACCTTTCAGTAACTTACAATCATCTTTTGTTTATTCTAGCAAGTCTTTACTGCGCTTACGTAGTTACTTAGAACATATTTTATTTTTATTCTCTAGCTATATACGCGCATTGTGTTCACATGGTGGATTATGATTAGGCCAGTGGCCAGTGGCCAGTAGCTAACCATCTAATGTTCTCACAGTTGGGAAACTGTGAGAACATTAGAAGGTTGATGATGATGATAATACCACAGCGTTATTATCATACGACTATGCAAGTGTATAAGACGCCTTTGAAGCCTTATTGAATTAGATAAACGGTTTTCCTTTTGAAGTGTTTGCAAAGTCGCTACGTTTACGAATTTCAATTAGGCTTGTTCAGATAAGTTAATCTAAAGATGCTTACTTCGGTTGAATTCAAATATAAAGGTATTCTGAATTCCTGGAGATATTCGGCGCTGAGATTTGTTAAGAGCGTTTCCGTGCTTCAGAGGGCACGTTTTTCAAAGAGGTTATCATGTTATTAAAGTAACTACGTCACTAGAGCTGGCCACTGACTCAACTTAAAATATAATTCTACGCATAACTGTAAGCCAATCTGAAATCAGCACCTTTAAAACAAACACTATTACGATGGCTTACCGTTCAATTACTGTCAGGATTAGTTTCATTATAATTTATAACTAATTCAATTTCAAAGTTCAACAGCGTGATTGATTATTCTGTAGACAACTTGCCTCCTACAGATAGGACAATTCAAAATAAGTGTTTATTCTATAAGGTATAAAACGGAAGTCTCAAGTTTACACGGATACAGAGCAAAGTAGTGATATAAGTGCAACCGTTTACCAACAGGTAGACGGTGGTGCTTGTTTACCTCCTAAATTAAGGGATTAAGGGAAGGGAAGGGGGACTTATACATATATTTTATCTTAGGATTTTTAAAAGACATAAATAATAAATAAATAAATAATGCTGGACAATCCACACAGCATCATGTAGCCCCAAGGTAAGCTGCTGTTAAACAGAGCTGTATTATGGGTACTAGATGACTGACAAAAAATTGATATTAACTTTTTTAATCTTTTTCATAGAGATAGGTAAATCTAGGTATTTACAATAAAGTGTTTACTTTTGACCTAAATTTACATCGACGTTTTGTAGGTACTCTCTTAAATATGTATAGCTTACTAATTATTTTATTTTTATTGAAACGCACAAATTTGTCTGATACAGATAATTTAATGCTTGGATTTACTTCGTCTCGTCCAGGTTCAATATGATATCACCCATGGTTCAGCTGATCAATGGCGTAAACGGCTTTACAGGCGCATAATGAATGCAGTTCAAGTTATACAAAAGATTTGAAATACTTTTGCCAGCATTCTGCCACTGAGATTCTTTGTCGCGCCTACGTTCTTTGAACACTTAGGGGTGCCTAAGCAAGTAAGTCCGTATGAGTCAGTGGCCAACTCTGGTGACAAAGTTGTTTGGCGAAATGTGCCCCCCGAAGCAAGGGACAATTGCTTTTTAGTCAATAAGAAATTTTAACTATAGTCTTCAATATTATCGCGCTCACAGCACAGCAGTTATAAACTAGTAAAACTCTTCTTTGTTGGTGATACAATTGGATACAACGAAAAGGTAGATCTCTTTTTAACAATGAGACATAAATTAATAGAAAAAAAAGTCAGGTGACTGACAACCCTAAATATGTAGGAAATTACGCCATTATAAATCGCGTCTCATAAAAGGGTGAGACCATAAGTTTCACTGATCTAAACTTTAAGTAATAAAGTTCTTCATATGCTCGAATGGTTCTTGGAAACGGATACTTATATTCTTGAAACGATAACTTTTGCGAAAACCTAACTATGCATTTACGAAATACGATTATAAAACTGGTGTAGCCCGTCTGGGGTTTAACTAAACTCAACCTAAGATCGAGTTAATCAAAAAACAAAGTTATTAACAATATGATAAGCTCTAAAAATATAAGCAAAAAAATCCGGATGATGACAATTTGACGTTTCAAAAAGACATTTATTGGCAATCCACTGCCAAAAGTTAGACCCCAGCAGCCCCTTAGTTTGTCTATTTATATTCAACCTCATAAACCTAATACTATCATGATTGTAATTATAATTATTACAAGAAATTGGCTAACAAAACTACATATACGCATTGACGTAGCTAACTCGTAGCCATATGCTACGAACTTGCTACCGTTTGCTACGTCGGTCGGTCGGTCGATCGTTAAACAAACATTAAGAGATTTGTATATATTTATAGCTAAATTATGTATTATATATAAATTATGATGATAAATGCTTAATTTTATTTAATTTTTTAGTAATTTACCAGTTTCTTGAGTATAATGGTGTCACTCTCAGGATATTGAACTGCAAACATTCCAGAAGCAGAGGTCAGGTATAGTTTGGAATTATCCAATTAAAGTTAGTTTAATAGAATGCCTTCGGAAATGACTTGCAAGTTAACGCATACTCGAGTTTGTGGCCTATGATTAAGAAATAGTTGCATAATTAGGTCGGTTATTGAAACTACTCGTAAGCCAAATTGGTTATCTAATGAGCAATAACATTCTTTTATAATGTTAATAACTTTAATAACATTAATATTATATGATAGTAGTTTAGACGGAAAAAATTAAAACATTAACCGAGTTAAAATTTAACTTCATGGAAATTTTATGTTAAAATTATTTGAATACACTACGAGTATGTTAGTAAATATTAATGAACAACAACAAAAAAATTAAACTAAAAGAAAAATGGTTTTACCCGTAAGTTAAAAACAGCTTTTTTTAATATTTGCAAGCTATTTTAAAGAGTAGTAGAGTTTTTTGCTCGTCCGGGGAAGGACTACCACCATACATATTTCTGCCGCCAAGCAGTAATGCTCGCATTGCTGTGTTCAGGTGTGAAGGGTATGGTTTCCGGTGAAATTACTGGCACATGAGGCTTTCAATCTTAGCCTCATGGTGCCAACCCGCGAGTGATACCTCTAGTATTGCAAGCCTCCATAGGCTGCGGTAACCGCTTACCATGTTGTGGGCCGTACGCTTGGTTGCCACTTCAGTTGTATAAAAAAATATATATATATGTTTACTACTGTGAAAAATGTGAGCTCAAAAACAATAATAGGAAATTTATTTTATTTTACAAAATTGAAAACCTATTTTTTTAACCAATGTTTTTTATTGGTTAAATTTGGTGTATGCAAAACGTGATATATTATTATTCTGAATACAAAACAGTATACGGTAAGAAAACAGATAAGTTAAATTTAAGGACAAAGTATTGTAAAGGGTCTACAAGTAAAATACCCCTAAGAAGTTGTAATGTCTGGTTTACTAGGGTATTTGTATCGGCTTACGGTATCTAAAAACAAATTGCAGTGTCGACAGAAAAAACGACATTGTGTCTAACTTATTCACGCACCCAAAACAAATCGTGGGAATTTGCTCCCGACTTGTGCCTTCGTGCGAACGGGGCCCGCGGGCCGCATTCAGAGTATCAGAGTATTACTTACAAGCAGAGGTTAAAAGATTGGATAGAGGGTCTTTACATTGAAGCAGAAAAATTATAGCAGAACAAAAACTACTAAGATACGCATTTTAGTCTATTATTTTTTAGTGCGGCGACAATTTTAGCGCCATTAAAAGTTTATGTATATTTATTTGAAATTTTGTACTCATACCTAGCTAAAATTATGTATGAAAAATATGGTTGGAAAACATTTATCTCAAGAATTTTCCAACTGACTTTTGTGCGTTATACCCAGAATGAAAAAAAATGTCCTCAAGCCAACGCCTTGATGCGTTACTGTGAGGCGAGGCCTCATAAAATCTATTTACATTTAGTCCGCTCACCCTGTTTAGAGTATTTATAGTGTCGGCTATTTACATTTACACAATGCGATTACACGGTCCAACAACTTACCTGCGGATTTACAAGCAGCGGTACGTTGTTAGGGAACTTTGGGGATTCGAAAACTTGTAAATCTGTGCTGTGTTAATAGTCATTAAGGAACTGCTGTCGATGGCGGACCAATTTAGCTTTGGAACGCGAAACACTATTGTATTTATTACACTACAAGTCAATATTTGAAACAAAATATGGAGTGATAGAAATGTGAATGCTTTTTTCTTGTGATGAAGTTTTTACAAAAACAAAAGCATGGAAACGTGCGAGTCTCTCAAAGTTACTTTGAAAACTTCAGCCATTTTTTAATTAAAATGATTAAGAAGATGTGTTTTTCTGCATTTTTAGCAAGCAAATAGATCTGAATAATTTCAAATTATATTTATTTTATTCTTGGGTTGAAGAAAAGGTGCTTATTTTAAACGTATTGAGTATAATGCAAGGTAAAAAGGTAACAACCAGTTTATCATAAACGATGCGTAAAAAGGTAGACAGCAACTCAGTCAGAAAATTTGTATAAAATATGTTAATAAACTTTCTTGTCTTTCTGCAGACGTATACGAATTTAAAATATCTTCCTAATTTAGACAGATATATTTTTTCTGAAGGCTCTGCTCTGACTTGACCGCTTTTATTATTATTCATGACAATAAATTTTTGCCGGTCTCTCAAAGTTTTCAGTAGGTAATCCCGAACACCGTAAGGAATAGGTACGAGTACTTTGTTGAATAAATTTAGCGAGTGGAAAAAAATGCTATTTATCTTTTTCTTCAAAAGATTTAAACGAAGAAAAGTTTTATTCTGCTGGCGTAACAATTGAATAAACTTGTTTTTAACTTTAAAGCATTAAATCAATCAAATGATTTCCCTGTGGTTTTAACTTGGTACAAAATTAGATAGAAAACCCAACCTCAGACTAAAACGTAATATAATATTTTACAAATACAATATTAAAAGTTTTGCGAGCAAGAAAAGCGTTCTCCACATTCTCAATAGGAGTTTTAAACTCTAACCAGTTATTTTTTTAGCAAAAACTGCACTCGTCTTACTTTGAAAGATATTTCGTTTCGCTGTTTCATAAAATATGTTTCCAGCTTGGTAAAAGTTTAGAACAGACAAATAAAAAAGAACATTAATGACTTCGGATGATCATTAGACAAGTAATATATTAGAGAAAAGATTCTATTGGCTGATACAGCTCTAAACAGCTTCGGTGAGTGATCGCCTTTAACTAGTACTGTTTTCTGTGCCCTTTCTGCAAATAGTGTATGAGTTTGGTCGAACCCAGCTTTTATTAAAACAACTTTCGAAAGTTTCCACCGAAAGAAACTAAACCAATATTTTTTCTACACATGAGTATATATTAATATGTAGACCAATATTTGCCCAACTCTATCATTCTAGGATCCGAGCGTACTTGTTAAAACTTTACCAGCGATGCACAGCTTACAGAACTTGGCAAAAACTGGGCTGATTCTGTAAAAAGTGTCAATATTTATTTTATTTTAGAGCTCGTTCTGGAAAATACTACCACATTACCTATTTCTACATTGCTGAGTTCCGGTTCGAAAGGTAACTATGGTTACTAGTGAAATCATAAGCGCATTAGATTTTCCATCGTGACGTCGTCGAATGGTAACGCGCAAGTGATAGGTACCTTTGGTACCCACTGCAAGTGTCCATAGACAACGGCACTTACTGGTGGGCCGCACCTTGGTTTGCCTTTATGTAAAGTCTCAAAAGTAACACGATTTTAATTTATTTCCTACGCAAGGTAGCTAGATTTACTCGGGCTAAACGTGTCGTTGGGAATCCTGTGAATAATGCCGGGATCAGAAAGCGAAGCGACGGCCCTAAGATCAATGGCACACCCGTTATTTAGCCGCCGATTGTGCGAACGCTTTACCTGTTTGCTGATATTCGCTACCGACGATTTTATGGGCTTGTGTTTTTTCGCTGGACCTGTATACCTGAGGTTTTTTTTATTAATGTGAGTCAGACGTCGAAAAAAGCAGTGCGTAGTATAATGTTTTAGTAACTTATGAAAAAGGATATTTTTGTTTACAAGCATTCGACCTACTTGGATGTGAAGGATGTTTCCATCTTATGCGTTTTTAAACGACTACTTATTTTTTTAACAATACTTGTATTCATATCTTTACATTTGACTCGAAAGATTTGATAGGGTGACGATTATAAAGAGCGATTTTTTGAAAATCTGACCATTTGAAATTGAAAGTCTGACTCTATTAAAATAAAAGAGTATTTTGTAATTATGCTGTCATTGTATTAGCAGCACATTCTGCTAGTAAGTGTTGGTAGTTTTAATACTAGATGGAATCACTCGCGCGTAATAAACGTGAATTATGCCTTCTGTTATTATAAAAACATAAGATACAAGAGCAAGAGTATACATATCTGTTTTTATTTTTTCCACAAGAAAACCTTATTGTATATAGTGGGTACCGGTTAAGCCTTGGGGAAATTCTGAGAGTGAACCAGACTCGGTACCTGCATAACATGTCTTCAGGGTTATGAGGAGTAGCTATCATCAAAAAATTAATTAATAAAAAGTAAGTCCATACGAGAGCACCGGTGGTCTAGTGGTAGTGACCCCGCCTTCCGATCCTAAGGTCATGGGTTCAAACCCGGTCGTGCACCAATGGATTTTTCTGTTAGAAAAATTTATGTGCCCAATGCCAGTGCTCTCATACGGTGAAGGAAAATATCGTGAGGAAACCTGCATGTCCAAGAACTAAAAATTAGAAAGACATGTGCCATCCACCAATCCGCATTGGGTCCGCGTGGTGGATTAAGACCCAATCACTCTCGTCTGAGAGTAGGCCAGTGTCCCAGCAGTGGGAACATTAGAAGGCTGTCATGACAAGTTCATATGAGTTAGTTGCCAACTTTGATGACGGAGTTATTAGGCTTTAAATAATTTATTCAATTATTAGTTAATTACCAATATTATATATACGAAACTTTGGATGTTTGTTTGTTCCTCTTAAACTCGACAACCACTGAACCGATTATGCTGAAATTTAAAACATAGATAAATTATAAATATAACGAGATATATTTGTCGACCGATGTGGCGCGGCGGGCGAAAGTCCGCCTGCGACGCAGGAGGTTGCGAGTTCGATTCCCGCCTTGGAACAAATGTTTGTACGATCTGCAAATATTTGGTTTGTTCCGGGTGTTCTGGCTGTTTTAAGTATACAATAAAAAATGTCTATGTATTGTATTGTATTATGTATATCAGTCGTCTAGTACCCATAACGAAAGCTATGCTTAACTTTGGGCTAGATGATGCTGTGTAGTCAAGCATTATTTATTTAATAATAATAAAAACATTATAACAAGATCTGAGAGTAAGTTTAACAAAGCGTACCTATTGTTTTCATTGTCACAGGGTACAGTTTCCATTCTTTTTTATTCGACTTAATTATATTTTATAATCAATTTATAAAACATTTTACTTCATGTATTTGAAAGTTTAAACTGTAACCTAGAAAAACAAAGTCAAAGTAAAAAAAAGCTTTATTCAGTGAGATCACAAGGATCACTTTAAAAATTGATATCGACCCCTGTATATTTAGAGCTGAGCCGATAATGGTGGCCTTCAATTAGCATGTTAGCAGGTTCGTAGTCGACTGGTTTCTTCGGCCAATTACCTGGGTCAACGTAAACATTGATGTTAAACGGTGTTTATATACAGGAACAACACAGATTTTAAAAATAAATGACACGCATTCAAAATAGTGGCTCTACTCGTATTATTATAACATTTTTAACTTTATTGGATGACTCGACTAGTATCACACTCTACGACTTTGTTTGTATAATGTTATTTTTTTACTTGAAGCCCGCAGACTGAGGGGTTTCTTTGAAAAAAATTTTTTAGGAGCACTTTTTTTAGATCACAAAGCCATTTTTCAACTAACTTATGCTCATACGATATTACTTAAATAGAGGTTTCATACTGTATGCAAAATTAACATATTAATTAATACTTATATTAGCCATATAATATATTTAAAAGCAACCAACAAATCGATTTATTGCTTTTTTAAGTGACGAACAAAATCCAAGAAAGTCTATCAACGGCAAATATTTAATGTAACTTCTTAACCTCTTTTTATTATTCATGAATAAGCCCAGTCTCGGTTCTAAATGATGGCATGCCAACTTTGTCCTCGATTACCAAAAAAGTTAAAACATTTCGAATTCATAAGAACAATTTTTAAACTGGTCCGCATATCGTGGAAAATATTCAGAAAAAAGTTCGGACGCTTAACGTCGGGGCTAAATATACAATGATCCCAAATATAATACGGAAAAGTTTTGACGAGCTCAAGTTATTTTGATTGTTTTTAAAGAAATTAGTGTGATTAGGAAATCTCAGTTCGTAAACAAAAACCTCTAAGTACTGGTTGTCTAATGATTTCAATTAGACCTCGTTAAAGTCCTTCGCGCACCATTAGTAAACTGTTCCGTCTACGTGAACAGCGATGACTGCATAAAGAAATCAAAGTATTATCGAATTTTGGCGCGCTTGTGCTTCGAGTAAAAAAAGAGCAACCATTTTGGCATTTAAAATAGTAGTCATCATCAAAGTAAATACCAGATTTTGTTTACACGAATAACTCACACGGCGATTAAATAAACAGAGTTTTGGACGTCAAAGGCTTGTTCAGACTTCAGACTGCTTCTAATCAGACTCAAAGTTTCTCAAACCTAGAAACTACTCGGTAATCTTACGTGCTCTTTTGCGCTTTGGTGAAACTGGGCTTAAATCTTCTGGAAGTAGTAAATCGTAAGTAGTCTATGTAAAAGTTTTACTTCTAAAACTCTCGTGAATTATGACCATTATAATAATGTCTATATTAAATATCTAAAAAAAAATCTGAAAGAGATCGCTTCCTGGCAATAAAACTGCCCTTTGTAACACTAATTTGTAAATTGCTGTATTTAGCAATGTACAAATTACAAACCATGCGGTGCCGCTAACATTAACCGGCATAAAACTAGATGGGCTATCAATATAGATAGATAATTCTATGTGGTCAGGACTATGTATTTGACTGTATGTTATGTTATGTTCTGAAATCATCGAGACTCATGACTCTTGTTTCCACAATGTTTATGTGCGTAAATAATTACAATCTGTTAAGGGTCGGGCAGTACGATTTCGGATGGCTTAATGCAAATTTTAATCAAATCCGTCGTGAATTGGTTTGCCCCTTGTGTTTGCGTTTGGATCAGTGTGTACAAATTAGCGTGTTCTTGATAGAGGCTCAACGCTTTTTGATTAGAACAAGTTACTTAGTATATATACAAAATATACGAAAAATAATTTAATGGTGAAACTAAAAAAAAATATATAATTTTAAACAAATACGGTTGGTTGAATACGAACAAAACATTTCGGTTCAACAAAGTACTACGAAGAAACCAACAAAGGTTCTTGAATAGTAACTACGAACTGTACACGTACGAAGACCTACAGATTAACTATGGATCATGGCAACGTGAAAGTTAAACATATTAAAGTCTCAAGACTGTTTGTCGCCGCATTTTTCTGAATAAACCTATAGAACATTCATAATACATTTTAATTAAAAACATATCAACTTGTAGCATTTTGTACAAAGGAATGTTCGCGCGTGATTACATCAGCAATTCACACACTTGTTAGCGATCGAACGCGCACGTCATTAACATCTTCCACATTAATTTATTTCGTACAACAAGACCAGTTACAGAAAACCCTCATGCCGAAGCTTTCTGAAAGTGGGTAAAGGTCTTTGGTACTAGCCAGACGTCGTGAGACGGCATCAAAGAAATATCGTAAGCATCGTAGCGGTAGAATTCAGGCGTCAATTCTCGGGTTGGATTCGTAATTACGTTAGCGTTACTCTTTGGGGCCTTTCACACAGACCGGCTCGGTGAGCATCGGCGCGCATTTTTCTTTTCACACAGACCGGATTGTATACGCTTGGAGTTGGTCGGAGCGGTGCCGCCAACTATTTCACATAGACCAGTTGGAAGCGAGAAAGAGCATGCAATCGGAGCCGGACGGCTGCGCGAATGAGAAAAAGTACGCGTTTTTCACACTAAGCGCGTTCAAGCATTCTTAATGACAAAAGCAGTGCACATGCAAAAATATTTTTTAAGATAAACACTAAGAACTCTGTTTTCAACGTGATAAGAATCTGATCTAATCTCCTAGCCGGTCTGTGTGAACGGACCCTTTCAGTATCTCAGAAATGTCTTTCTGCTTTATTCGGCCGTATCAAGAACAATAGGTAGAAATGAATAGTTCTCTATTTGGAGCTTAAGGACGGTTCCGTTAGTTTTATTTGGAAAAATAGTGGATAGGCCCGTGAATATCACGCAAATTTTTTTTCATGGAAAGTTTTTCCTGCGTTGTGTTTACTAGCAGTTTAATTTTGGGAATTTTTTATCAGCACATTTACACTTTAAAAGGACAGCCTAAAAATTGCAGTTTTGGCAGTGCATTAAATTGCAGATCTCACCCTGGAACATACCATTTTGGCAGTGCATTGATTGTTAGTCAGTGACGCAACGATTTTATATTTTTGTATAATATTTTTATTATTATTTTATTTTTATTTTTGTATGATAGTGAGAGTCTGTACTTCAAAACTAAATTTTAAAACGAAGACATATGATTTTTTTTATAACAGTAGCAAGAATCATGCCAAAAAACGATACAAACCAGCCGTTGTTGTTACCAGATTCTTTTTAGAGCCATGTACGCGTTTGAACTGTAGTCTATTTCACATAGGCAGGTTGCTGGTACACATTTTGTTTTTAAAGGTTTTTATCAGTCGTTCATAGTTTATATTGCGAATTGAAACACACTATTTGTAAATTCATATATTGTGGTAAATGGTTTGTATTTTATAACATTTACATTGCCGAGTAAAAGATGCAAAAAAAAAAAACAGATATGTGTCAGCAGCATGAAATAGACTATAGCATAAAATTCACCTGTGTTGTAAGTCATTTCAAAGTGATCCTTGTGATTTCAATATAACTCATTTGACTCGACTTAGCTTTACTTTTTTTATTAAAAAACTGGCAACGAGTAAGCGCTAGTTGATTGATATATGGAAGACGGATCAGCAAAGTGCTGTTTAGTATGGATGCGACGCACCCACAGGTACCGCGCAATCATTTCTGAGCCAACCTTCAGAATGAACTGCGTTATTTTTTGTATTCAGTTCATCTCTTTCTAGTGATTTGTAACTTCTGAATATTCAACGCTAGGCCCGCATTGTGGATCCTATCAAAGCTTCGTGTTGTGGCAGACTTATTAATCTTTTCCCTTAAACTTGAGCCGTGTCAGTCAACAATAATTTAAAGATATAACTTCCCAAAGTATTCCCATCTTAGCGGTTATTCGCCGGTGTACATACATGATGCCAGTCTCTCGGATATAATATATTTAAAACTAAATTGGTATTACTTTGTCTCGTCTGTTGTTTTTTTATCGGCGCGAAGCTGTGCTGTTATGATAGTGAGAGTCGTGAGAGAAAGCAGTAAGATGTTTCAAACCAAGAATACATGAACTGCTCGATTTGAGTAGATGCTGATCAGTTGCTGGGGCGAATTATCTGCCACAACCAAAATGCTCGTATTGTATGGAATGAACAGAATTATCTCTAATAGCATAGGATTCCATGTCATATCGGCGTTTAAACGAAACAAGCCCCACGGGAGTAACATCGTTCCGCGGTCACGAGTTGGTCCTAGAGATTAGCACTAGTTATTGAACTGTCAGTAAGTTGTTACTTTTGTACAAAATACGTTAATTTTTGATTGAAACTAAGTGATATCAATTGCAACCGAAATACACAATCACCCCTCAGATTGTTGTCAAGTGAAAGTGATGATGATGATGATGATGTCTTCCAGCCTTGTCTTCCGATTTCAGTCACGTGTTTCTGCTTTATATGGCAGCTTTGTAGAAGTAGATAACATTATGTCCATATATACATCTCTTTAAAAAAATTTAAAAGCTGGTTAACCTTTCACTTTGAGTGTTGCTGATTGACTTCTCTAAAAATTTATTTTTACAGATTCGAAAGAAATAAAAAGGTTATTTTTTACAGATTCAATAATGAAAACATTCGAACTAGTGCTAAACCTTATAATATAACGGTGATATGAATGCCCAACTGTCCCGAATATCGTACTCATTGGTATTACGATAATAGACAGTGTGCAGTTAGGGGAATAAAAACTGTGCACTAGAAAACGAACTGCATCGTTTTCTAGTGCACAGTTTTTATTCCCGGAAATACCTCGCTGTTTTTTTAAAGTTTTTTTTTAAATAAAACTGAAGTGGCAACCAAGCGTACGGCCCACAAGATGGTAAGCAGTTACCGCAGCCTATGGACGCTTGCAATACCGGAGGTATCACTCGCGGGTTGCCAACTTAAGGCATAGATAGAAAGCCTCATGTGCCAGTAATTACACTGGAAACCATACCCTTCACACCGGAACACAGCAATGCGAGCATTACTGCTTTGCGGCAAAAATAGGTATGGTGGTGTTTCTTCCCCGGAAGTGTTCTATCACAAAGAACTCTGCTACTCTTAAATCTCTTAATCTTTCAAGTTGCAAAAAAAAACTTAAATAAAACCGCCAATACGAGATAATGAACCGATTTATGAGATCACCAAACTTTTTTAAGAAAATGAGACGTTATTTTCGCCAAGTATTCGGGCACCTAATGGATAATTATGGATTAGAATAGACCTGTATCATAAAGATAAGACCTGTATCATAAAGATAACAAAGGACTGGGTATGCGAAATTAAATTCTTGCCCTTATTTTACGAGAACTAACGTGTCCATTTTCATAATAGACAATTTTAAACACTAGACCTAACATTTTAAGCTGACATTTTAAGATGTCATCATCAGTCTGTCTATATTTTATCAAGTCATATCAAGTCACAAACACCAAAAGTGTAAAGCACGATAAAAAAATAATTTTACCTGGTGGTAGGACTCTTCAGCGAGAGTCCGTCTTGGCGGGTACCACCGCAGTGTCAGATATTCTACCTCCAAGCATTAGTGTGCAAGCATTACTGTGTTTAGGTTTGAAGGGCACTGTAGCAAGTGAAATTACTGGGCGAAAGAGATATAACAACTATGTCTCGTGGTGATAAGCGCAGTGCAGTGCCAAACTTTAAGCTTTGGGTGGCACTGCATCTGTAATAGTCAGGCGTGGTTGCTTAACATGTGGGCGCCTTGATTGTTGTCACTTGCTGACATAAAAAAAAACAATGTTTAGACCATATATATTAGTTATCAATATTTTTATTATCAGTCACCTTTATTCGTTCATCACTGGTTTTGGGCCACAATAACAAACAAACCAGTGGTGTAAAAAAACAACAAAAACGTAAACGAGAACGCACGATGTAAATTGTACATCCGATTAATCGCAGTGTAACCTCGGGGCTTGCTTGTCTGACTGCGGTCGGATTGCACTTACGTTGGTAATGGGCCGCAAATGGAGATGGTTTGCCTTTACCTTGGGCTGACGATGCAATCGCACTGACGAAATACGATTTACAAGGTTATGACGTGTGTAATTTCGTTCCATAAACCGAAAAAACCTTGTAAGGGTGTTGTATAATTATGCTACAACTATAGAGTGTGCAAAGATGAATTAAGGTCGCTACGTTACGGCAATGACTCAACACTATTCATATTACTTCTACTTAATAAAAAAATCCCTAAAGCTATCTAAATTGGCTGAGATTACACTGTTATTATATTAAGATTATTTAAGAGTAGTAGAGTTCTCTGTGATAGAGCTTATCCGGGGAAGGACTACCACCATACCTATTTCTGCCGCCAAATGCACTCATTTGGCGTATCACTATGGTGTATCACTATACACCAAAATCAGGAGGAACCGACTCTATTTCCCACATACGCTTGAAAAATTGCCAGATCTTATAATGTAGCTGATCTCCGCCATATTTCAGTAGTTCTCCTGGTATGTTATCGATGCCCACAGCCTTTTGGTTTTTTTGGGCTTTAATGGCGATTATAACTTCCTCAAGAGTAGGAGGTTGATCTAGGTTTTCGGATTGCGGTAAGGCAGGGATAGAAGCTAAGAAGTTTAGGTCAGCCGAGAACAACTCAAAAATAGATCGCCTGCCAATATAAATTATAATTTTGTTAATGGCACGTTAACATGCGCTCTTTGTGGTCGAACTTTTAGCGCAAAGATAGGATATATTAGCCATATGCGGGCTAAACACCCAAGCTCATAAATATAGTCAAAAAAAGCCAAGTCCCTGTAGCCGAAACCGGTTAGGATGATTATTATTATTATTCTGCCGCCAAGCAGTAATGCTCGCATTGCTGTGTTCCGGTATGAAGGGTATGGTTTCCGGTGAAATTACTGGCACATGAGGCTTTCGATCTTAGCCTCAAGCCTTAGTGGCAACCCGCGAGTGATACCTCTGGTATTGCAAGCGTCCATAGGCTGCGGTAACCGCTTACCATCTTGTGGGCCGTACGCTTGGTTGCTACTTCAGTTGTATATAAAAAAAAAATAAGCTGTCATAAAATATTTAAACATTTCTCGTAGCCAGTGTTTATCGTAGCATTCGTAGCACAGCCTACAACGCCGTAGCAACTTTAATGCGTGAATGTAAAATTACAAAATAGTTTTGTCTTATAATATGACAAACACAGTTCCCATCTAGTTTATTTCAGTCACGTTTGAGAGCAGCAGTAAATTTGAAACTTCCTACAACTTTTTCATAATTTGTTCGAGACATTGTTTTGAATAACAAAATGTCATTTTGCTGCTCTTGATCAAAACTTGCAGCTACTTTACTCCGTGATGAGAATCTTTTACTGCAAGGAATCGCAATGTTTACTTTGAAAGTCAAAGTCAGTGGAGTGTCGCATATCGGTATCAAAATAGGTCCAGCACGTAACATAAATCGTAAAGATTTGTTTTTACTATTTCGTTATGTTAATTATGTTTCGCATTCAGTTATTTAGATGAATCCTTGCAAGAAATGGCTCTTAGTCAACTTATACCGTGGGATGAGTTGACTAAGACAAGCCATTTCTCATTTCATAATTAATATTGGATAACTGATCCCGCTCCTATAAAAGAAGAAAAATAGTGAACTATATGTACACTCGTGAATAAAAATGCTTAGGGAAAAAAATTACACACCATTGTTTGGTTATATTGATATAATATGTATTTTCAGACTGAAGATGACATTTCAAAAAAAATACAGAGATATTTAATCAAAGTTTTACAAGATTTCAATCACATAGTTTGGGATTCCCTCTTTTACGTCGTAAGACGTCTACTAGAGGGGGAGCATTAGTAGAGGTTTAAATCAATTCAAGAATCAATTACTAGTTGATGGTGATGATGGTTTTAGATTATACAAATTCTAATGTACCTTTATAATTAAAATAAAATAATATCAGGATAGGCAAAGTTTTATCCCTAAATTTTAATCTTTATATTTTTATATTTATGCGTAAGTAAATTATAAATTGATGCATTACTGACTCACAAACAATGCACAGCCAAGGTGCTGAGAACCTTAGGTTTATATAGGGTGTGTTTTTGATGTGTAAGAGTAAAGAAAGAGATTCCCGAAATTAAACTCCCAGAGAATGCAGCAGAAAGATAAAGTTTGCGTGAATAAACTTGAGAGGCATTTCTAGGGAAACTACTACTACTGCGACTAGTGCCGTGAATATAGCACAAATTCTCATTTACTCTTGAAATTACCTTGAATATTCCACTCCGTTTTCTATCAAAGTGTGGTTCCTCACTTAATCTAGGCATCACAGATTGCTTGCCTACGGAATTGATTTTAGTCCGGTAAATATTTTCAGTGAGCAATTGGTGTGCCGCAAGTACAAGAAATAATAAGATGGCGCCAGTATAATTTTTGTTCGTGTTTGCCGCTAGTAAGCTAATTTACCTATGGGATAATTCTTAACATAACAAATCTGTCAATACTTGTTTAAAGGACTTTAAGAAAATTTTGTGTTAATCATCGTGAGATTTGTTTCGGATTGATGTGTTGCGTTATCATAGATGGTACTAATCGATTCTGATACAGGAAGCTTTAGTAGGATCATGACTACGTGTTCACTGGGTGTTTGAGTGATTTATAAAAAACAAAATAAGCTTGCTTATTAATACTTTACAAATGTCCTAATTTATTTTTATGAGTAGGAGAGTAGAAAAACCCATGATAATATTCGTTTGACGTAGTTGTGACGTAGTATTGGTACCCCAACTCTATAATATTTTATGCGTTCTCAAAAGATACTCTAGCTTGTTGGTCCAACTTTCACTAAAATTAATGCTAAATCGTAGATATAAATTTTTTTATTACACGACTAAAACTAAAGAACTGTGCACAAGCAAACTTATTGCTACAGATCGATTCCGTTCGGGTGTAATTGAGTTAAAAACATCGATCCATACAAACTTTCGCATTCAAAATTAGTGCAATGTATACACAGCGACATTTCTACAAATTTATAATGAAATGTTTAAATAACAGGGTGTGTGTATCTGTTAATGTAAACAGGGAACAAGCAGATAATTGTACGATTTAATTCAAAACACCCTCAACAGTCTACTCCTACACTTCTACTCTGTCGTGAACCATCTCGTTCCGCGGAAGCTAATGCTGAGTAATGCACGCGAGACGTGCGTTGTAATTATTTGGTGTTCATTACGGGAAGATGCGCTGACGTCGTGCGGGGTCATTCCCATTCGCCCTTAAACGCAAAACACCATGAAAGAAAATGGGCGCGGGCTGGCCCGCAGCGACTGTATTTTATTTTATTCGTATGCATGGACGACAAGTATGACAACACACTGTGTCGGGCGCGGGTGGGGTCGGGTCTGTGTGTTGTCATCTTTGTCCGTCTATACCAAAGAACTATATTTGAGTAGAATGAGTGGGTGTATGTACCTCACGTGCCGAAAAAACGGGCTAAGTAAGGGCTGAGAACCTCTTTACTCGCCGCGAAACTCAATCTGCTCGGAGGGCTTGTTAAGCAGTCGGCTTTGGTCTTTTAAAAATGTTAGGCCACGACGGAGGAATACGGGAGGAATACGGAGGAAAACGGGTCTATTAACTCTGTCACTAGAGCTGGCCTCATACGAATTTACTTTTTTAATCCAAATACTGGCAGCAACTGAGGGATATCTAGACTTATTTTTTGGCGACTGACGTGACCTTAGGGGTGACTGGGACTAGACCCTCGTTGTACTGTACCTACATCTCTGAGCGATTTAGCGGGTACTGTACGTGTTGTGCTTCAGAATAGGACCTTTAAATTGTGCTTGCACAGATGATGTTGCTATAATTTATTGTCGACTAAATTGTGTTGTCGACTGTCGCATCGTAAGATGTGACATCACAGAAATAACATACAACAATGTTTAAGTTTGTTGCTTGCTGGATATAATATACAAAACATCTAGAACAAGAATATTGAATAATTATTTTTTGTTAGTAAAATATGCAATCTTTTCTATAAACTACTTATATTTATAAAACTGATAAATTATAAAATTGCAAAGCTAAATGCATAGCCAAAAGCCGAACTAACCTATTTATACCTACTCGTAAGTATCTGCCAGCAGTCATGTAATGACCATATTATGCAATTTTCATTTCGTGATATTTTTTAATTTACTTTTTTTTATAAGCCTCTGCTAAAGTTTGACTACCGATGTGGCGCAGCGGGCGCAGGTCCGCCTGCGACGCGGAGGTTGCGGGTGCGATTCCCGCCTCGGGTCAAATGTTTGTACGATCTACAAATATTTGATCCGGGTGTTCTGGGTATTTTCTATATATAATAAAAAATATCTATCTATGTATTGTATTGTATTAGGTATACAGGGTCATTCATTATCAACCTGACAAACTTAAGGGATAGGTTCCACACATAAAAAAAAATATGTAAGTACCTATATTTTTTTTTTTACCTATGTATATTTTGTCTTAAAAATTCCAGTAAACAAAAAAAAATCGATTACGTTTTTCCGCTCAATTATTATTTATCATTGTTGGGAATCGAGTTAAGCGACTTAATAATGAAATATTCGAGTGTGCGCGGCCGTCGCGGGTCAAGGACACGCGCAGGTCAAGGACGCGCGGGTTATTGACCCGCGGTTCATTGACGCGCAGGTCACTGACACGTGCCGAGCGCTGCCTTTGCGATTTCTAACAAGGATAACTAATTTTTAAGCAGAATTACGTTTTTTTTTTTAAATATAAAAAAAAAGTTTAGGAAAAAAAAAGAGTACAAGTATTTATTTTTTATGTGTGGAACCTACCCCTTAAGTTTGTCAGGTTGATAATGAATGACCTTATATATCAGTCATCTAGTACCCATAATACAGCTCTGTTTAACAGCAGCTTACCTTGGGGCTAGATGATGCTTGTGGATTGTCCAGCATTATTTATTTATTTATTTAAAGTGGATAAAAACTCTTATTATAAGTAAGTCCATGCAGTTAACAATAGACAGGAAATTAGAAGTAGACCCTAGGGATTGCCTACGCAAGAATACAAAATGTCCGGCACAGTAGCGATCCTCGTCAACTAACTTAATGTACTCAATAATTATTCTAAACGTACTATATAGATATCTATTTCTTTTATACATAGAAAATACCCAGAATACCCGGAACAAATATTTGGAGATCGTACGAACATTTGTCCCAAGGCGGGAATCGAATCCGCAACCTCCTGCGTCGCAGGCGAACCTTCGCCCGCTGCACCAAATCGTTTGTCAAATGTATGTGTATTATGTAGAAACACCTGGAATAAATATTTGCAAATCATGAAAATATTTGTGACACTGCGGGGAGTTATCGCCTACCGCGCCACCGAGGTCGCCCTTAGTTAAGCCAATTCATATAAAAGTGTCTCTCTACTGGTGATACCTTTTCGCCATGTCAATATTGTAGTCCTTGCTCCTTTGAGAAAATAAGGCAAAAACAACACTGCAATGCTATTCTTATTGAGATACTACAAAGGACCTTAATTAAATAGAAAGGGTAAGTAAATTTTGTCCTGCTCTACATTCAGTGTTTGTTTTAGCTTTTGTAAGAGTGTGTCTCCACTATGAGTTAACAAAAGGCTTTTTGTTGGTTACCTCATTATTAACCAAGTTTTTGTGCTTAGAAGGTCACGTTAAGCTGTCGATCCCAATATTTAGGCCACGACGGAAGACTTCTGGGACCTATTAACTCCGTTACCCGAGTTGGCCACTGACTCTACAAACTTAATTAGGTACCTAACTATTTAGTATTGTTTTGGCGCGGTCTAAATTATGGGCCAACCATTCTTACTTCCTTATATTCATTATTCTCGTATATATGAATTAAAAAGTAGCTGAACTTTTGTCACAGAACTTGATTTAATATTATTATTATTTGAAAATACCTAATATTTTCTATACTTAGTACTTAGCTGCAGTATCGCTGTTGTATTTTATTATTTTTATAGATAAAATCTACTTTATTCCAATGTCGTATTTGATATCTAGGTATACATTATTTAAAATTGTTGTTAAAATGTACTTATGTGCGTGACAATAGGAAACATAAATCCCTAAAGGTATATGTATAGGGAGGGTACATAGATCTTATTACGATTAGGATAATACAATGTTCTCACATGTCGTCGGGAACAATCCATAGAGTGTGACTAAGCCTTTAGGGTGTAAGGCAAGTAAAGATACGAAGTAAATGGATACAAGTAACTTAGTATAAACTGTATATAGTTTTACGTTACCTACAAAGCTGAATGCATCAATATTAGTTAGTAGTAGTAGTATATAATCAATACAGAGTATTTTATTATTAGCATTATTAGTGCATAATAATCAAGGAATATGTTCCACACTCAAAAAAAATTACATGTACGTACCTTTTTTTTGGTTGGAGCTGTGTGAATGGCCCTAGATTTATTTGATGTGGGTTGATTTGAACCGCAGCAATAGGGATAATGCAATCTTTACCTTGTTAATAGTCATACGACTATAAACCTCTGTCAGCTAACATGGCGTTAAAGTCTGTCGTCATCTTTGTTTATTGATATAAGAATGACAAAGACTGTTCTATAACGAACTGCTAAAATTACAGTACTTACGAGTAAGAGTAAAAGTATTTACAAGGATCTGAGTAAATACTTAAAAGAGATCTAAACACGATCGACTTATTTCCTAAGTAAAATGGTCATGGTGTCATGGTGGATTGCTTATTTATTTCTACAAAAAACACAGTACGACCGTAATATGTCGCAATAGCATTGGCAATAGTTCGGCCTATAGTGTTCTCAGAGTAAGTACCCAAATAGAGGGGTTACTTACACTGTTAGATAATGGAGGCAGCCTTTAAAATTATTAGTTAATGTTTGCAACTAAAGCGCAAGACATCGAATTCGCACCTCTCAACGGGCATCAACGGGCAACAACATTAGCTACGCAAGAATTATCGACATACTTCATCGTAACGTTCATCGTATCGTTATCGTAACAAGGTAAACCCTGGTTAAACAAGTCACAAAGACGGCATGCGTGCTTAATCTTAAATCTTAGCTGCGTTCGTAGCAAACCGCTTATTAAAACCATGTCACTGATATCTCGATAAAATGCGCAGAAACTTGTATTAACTTATGTTTGAAAATGTACACATTTGAGTTCAGATACAAGATTGAAATTTAAAATAAATACTCTGTAAACCGAAAGTCTATCTGTCTGTCTGTTCACGGCTAAGCCACTGAACCAATGTCATTAAATTTTGCATGGATCAGGAAAAGGACATAGGGTGCTTTTATGTGTAACACGCGAGCAAAGCCGTAGGCGGCAGATTATAGCCGTAGCTTATTATAAAAAAAAAAAACTGTTTAATACTGTATCACGCGACAGGCATAATGGTCATTAGGGATAATTATAAGGTGTTCGTTCTTATTTGGCTTAGAACCATAAAGTCACAATGCTGAATTTGACAGAACAAGCTTTTAACTTATCTTGCTCATAATACTTTCAAAAGAAACCGTGTTATAAAGAGGACCCCTGAAAAGTATTCTCAAGAAAAATGTGAAAGCTAATCTTCAAACCCGGTGGCTCATTAACTAAATATGGTGTGTCCTTTCAGACATTTTTCCCCCATTTTATTTTAGATACCTGCGTCGTTATATTTAATGAAATTCATTTTTTTCACGCAATACCTTGTGTACTCGTATTTGCCAAGTTATGGCCGATTGTGTGTTATAATTTATTTAATTGTTGCGGCTAGTATAAAACTGCGGCCTAATATATTTTGTCACTTGTGTTGTTGCCGTTAGTGGGCGTTTACAGTTCACCTCCAAGCCCTGCCGAAACTAAGAAAAGAATTGGAGGATTTAAGAGCTTTAAGCCGGCTTTCTAGTATTATGCGTAACTTAGTTGAAAAAAAAGAGTTATCTATCATTTAAAGATGTTATCACAACAATGTTACTTACGCGGTTCATATAGTAAACAAGTGACGTAACTCGAACCGACAAAGAAATATCTACTTTAAATCGATAGTCGTTGTTCTATTTTCTATTAACGAAGTAGTTAGATCAATGTCACGACACGAGGAGAGCTTAGATGGATGTTTACGTATGAGTAACCTTTGGTAAGCTTGGCTGGTTATTAATTACGATGGTAACACCACCTTATAAATATGAGGTGGCAATTCATTAAGCTAGACTGCACATTGTATCGTTCGATCAAATTGGTATGATGGGAAATAGTAAGATACACTAAAATTTCATAAACAATCATCTTCTTATTCTCTCTTAAATATAAAAAATAACTGCTGTGCGTTAGTCTCGCTAAAACTCGACAACGGCTAGACCGATAAGGCTAATTTTGGTCTTTTAATATTTTTAAGAGACCAGGGAAGGTTTAAATGGTGAGAAAATATGAAAAAAAACGATTAAGACCGCGCAGGTCAACTAGTATGACGACCGATTTTGAGCCTTCGCTATCCACTGACTTCCTGTGACCGCTATCCATTGAGTGGAAAACAAGATTGTTTTATTTTATTTTAGTTAGCTCCAAGAGTAGTAAAGTTCTTTGTGATAGAGCTCGTCCGGGGTAGGACTACCACCATACCTGTTCCTGCCGCCAAGCAGTAATGCTCGCATTGCTGTGTTCCGGTTTGAAGGGTATGGTTTCCAGTGAAGTTACAGGCACATTCTAACAGACTATTCTAAATTGACATCTACCAAAGATGTTTTTCAGCTTAAGGGGATAGAGACAGTCACACGGACGAACGAACTTTGGAGTGTTGCTATTCCGTGTGTTCCGTTTTTCCAAAACAAAACCAAACCACCACAAAAGCTCTGCCCCTGTTATAAAGAATGTTGAAATATTACGAGGCATGCAAAACAAAAAACAAGAGTGCCACTTTGTCTTAGCACTTTATATTCTGCAGTATCGTACGTTCAAGTCAGTGGACAGTTCCACAAAGTGCAAACGGATATCACATAACCCCTGGCGCTTTGACACAAAGCTACAAAACTCAAATACTCATTTTCAAACTGAAATTGTAGGGTTTTGTCGCCAAAGAAAAATATGAGACCTTTTATAGACTCACTTCGTATATCTTTTAGTTTGTTTATCTGTCAAAACATTACCTTAATTCAATCGATATTATCGAAGCGCAGTATCAGTAGCAATTATAATTCAAACTCAAATAAATTTACGAACAGACAGAACAAAAGAGCTTTAGCTCGCTCGTGAATCGGCGAAAACTGCGAAAGTGGCTCGCGGCTTGTCCAATAAAGTTCGATATTTGACTCGACAAGTCATGCAAAATAATGTACATTCGAATGGTACCACTATAAACGTAAAACCTTCCGTGGATCACCGATTGTGAGCTGAATCGATAGATATCGCTAGCCGTCGAATATATAAACTAGAGATCATATACGGTTTCTAAGTCGATCAAACATTTTATCAGTTTCATTAGAAACTAACAGCAACTTTACTAACTTTTATATTTTAATTTATCGCGCTTGTTTTCTACGCTAAGTTATTTTCACGCACTTTGACATGAAAGCTATTTCAAATTTCTCGCCAGCCCATAACGGCCAGTGTCGGCTTTGCACGGACGATTAACTTTTTTATTAATATCCATCAAGCGTGGTCGGCTTTGACGAGATATCACTCAGCCGAGCCGTTCAGGTAATCCACTTTTCGAACTTCCAAACTTTTACGAGCTGGATTCCTGATGAAACTAATAGAGAACTGTTCTTTTAATACTTAGAAAGTGTTATTGAAATGCATAATTTGTTTGTGAAATCATCTCAGCCTAGTATCACTCTTATCCATATTAGGGTCCTCTTTTTGCTTTTGCTAGTTCTTCATGGTTTTTAAAGTCTTTTATCACGAGGTTTTGCCAGCTACTTTTTCTATACCGTCTACTATCCGTCTCTGTCTATATGGTTTGGTGGGTTTACGTTAGTACTTACTGAACCAAAATGACGATAAAACGAATAAAACGATATATTTTATAATATCTAATCGTTTTTTATGTTACTATTTTTATAATTATATCTGCCTAACAAATTAGTGTCATGGTGTCATGAAACATAATTTTATTGTTGTTAAAAAAAAGTACTGCCATTAAATTGGTTCAGTTAAAGGTTATCTTAAGCCCATCAAGATTGCCTGTTGCTTCTTGTCAAATGTCGTAGCCTAATCGACCACCTGTTGTCCGAACGGGTCATAAATTTTATTGTTCCGGCTCCTTGTTTAGTCGTCGCAATAACTCAATTTTGTTAGAAAATATTGTTTTTGTATTCAAAGTCTTGATTTTTAATAAGGTATTCTGATTTCGTATATTTAGCAATCGCGTAATTTGTTTACTATCTGATAATTAGTGTAAAATGCTGTCACATTGTGCAATTTCATTAAAGTATAATTATAAATGGTAATTAATGTATATAAAAAAAGCTATATGTATAGAGTTTGTTTTCGCAATTTAGCGTCAGAAGTCTAAACATTTTCTTCTATTGGTTTTTGCTCACCACGCAAACACTTTTGAGAAATCCATTAGAAACATTTGAAATGTAAAACAGTTGTTTACTAAATCGTCTAACTAATTACTCTCAAGAAATGCTTATCTCCAAAAGCGAAACGCCAAATCCAATTCAGTCGAAGTGGCATCTCACTTGATCCGCAAACAAATTACGTGACAAACTTTGTCTATAACATTGTTCCGAAATGTAAATACGTTTCTGGATTGATTTTATTTACATAATATTTCAGACTAAGTTAGGAAAAGGCGGGCGCGTTCAAGATGAAGTGTGGTCAAGCGAGAGATACTAGTTTTTTTTATCAGCAATTATCATGTCATGTCGATCATTACATCAGTCAGGGGGTTGATTCTCGTGCCGTAGATGGTCACATGTGATATATTATTTATCTATGCACGAGAATCGCCCCCATAATCAGTGACAAATCTGCAAGCACTGCAACGTAGAACGCTTTCAAGATTTGCCGTACGGAAAAAAGGCTCATGCGGCCGGTGATCGCTCCTGAAAACTACTAAATTGTGATGAAAGTGTTTTAGCTCAAAGCTAAACACTGTTTAACATCAGCTGTTTAGCATCAGCATCAACAGCTGATGAAAACGTGATGTAATATTCAGTTTATATTTTATATTAATGAATTATTTTATCAAATGCTGATGATGACTTATCGTCTATTCTATGGTAAATATAGGCGCCTCAGTCTTGCTTATAAATACATGAATAGGATTAATATAAACGAAACCAAACAACCTTATTAGGGTACGTCCGAATAAAGTTTCGTGTTTGAGCGGAATACAAATAAGATGCGATCTTTTTCTGACCTGTTTATTTGAGCTGAAATGATTTGTTTATTATTGTATGCAAATTACCTCAGCATTGTCACGTACAGAAGCTTAAACTGAGTTGACTTTTATTCAGAACGTATTAAACTTTTGTAAAAAATTCTGTGTTCCGGAACAAAACTGGATTTATAAAAAAAAATCATGACACATAGTAGCACAAAATCGATGATTGATTCTAGGTTCACGCTATAGTTCTGGCTTATGAGCCTAAGCTGAAATATTTTAATAAATAAATAAATAATATCTGACTTTATTCATAGTCATAGCTAAAGTTTACCTATATAACTACTACATAATTAATCTATTCCAAACTATATTAAACTTATCTGGGCGCTGAAACGTAATTTGAACCCCAAACAAAAACCTAGTAGGATGTTGTAAAGTCCAAACATAGTTTCTTTATAACACATTACTTAGTTGCGACAATGCCTACAAAGTAGTCCCATTTGTTAGAGTAATCCTGACTATTGCCAGAGTAGCCCGCAACTAGTAAATGACCTCATTGTTTGTCCCGGGACCGTTTTTTACCGACTGTGAGACAACAAGAACTGAGCTGGGAACATTTATGTTCGGGAGCCACAAAGCAAAAAGTTTCCGAGTGAGGTGTGCGAGTTGTGACTTTATGAATGCGAGTATAAATTCGGACGGACGATGTTTGGCGTGTTTTTATTTTTATCTACTCAGCTTAAAAAGAGGGTTAGGTGTTTCACGAGTACATTATTATTTATTATTTTGTTTTATATTTGTTAACTTAAACGAAAAACTACTGCAAACCTACTGCGATAACGAGGCGTTCTTATTGTGATTTACAGTTTTAGATCTAACTTTTCAAAAAAAAATTAAAATCAATATTTTTTACTAACATTAAAGAGTTTAGAGTTAAAGCTGAATGTCTATGACATTAAAAAGTAGCGCCGTGCAATTTAAGGCAATCATTTTATGTTTATTTTAAGTCTCAATCAAAAGCCAATTAAAAAAAAAGCAAATATGTGCAATTAGTCATAAAGAAAAGAATTCAGATCAAAAATTACCATCGGTTGGCTCAGAGAATAAAAAAACAGCGTAGGAAGTCTGCGGGTTTTGTTTCCAAACTAACCAGATCTAAATTACAGTGTAGGTACTAGTGTATTTGTGTTTAATCTATGGGTACGTGTTCCCAGTTTGCGGTTACTTGGGTCTCGGTCGGGTGCGGTTGCAGCACAACTAAGAATAATATACTAGGTAGCTGAAATTCTGAAACTTGAACTTGATAACTTTTTTTAATAGCCTTTACATCCCCATGTTGGATGAAAAGTTAAGACGTTTGATAAGTTATGCAATTAAAAAATTTAAAGGTGGTCCAACAGCTTTCGGTGCATAGTCATCATATATTTATTTATTATTTAATAAACAAAGAAAAGGCAAAAAAATATATTTTATAACAAACAGGCTTTTCCTGAAACTGTAAATAAATGTACTTTTTTTAATGCAGAATTTATTGACACTCAGTTAAGCAGAAAAATACTATAGATTTTTCATCTGTTTTCTATCTTCTAATGGATTTCCGCAAAGAAACGCATGAATCTATCAATTATCTGAAATACAACTGTTCAAATATTATTAAAACCTTTAAAAATTTCCCCTAAAATCACAAACAGCATAAATGCCGCAAAAACAGAGTGCACAACGCGTGCGTTTTCACTATATCGAATACCAATAGCATCGGCACAATCCGGCAGAACCTTCCAAAGTGATCCGATTGCTTTGACATGAAAATCGTATTGCTGTTCTATAAACATTTTGCACATTGCTTTATATGGGCACTATTCTAAAGCGTGAAGACATCTTTATTGAATGTGAAAGTGAATGTAAAAAGAAAAATATGTACGTTTTTTAGGGTAGTCAGATTATACTAGCTTTCCTAGTGGCATTTTTGGTTAGCATTTGTTGGCTTACTAGGGTTATGCCTTCGGTTTCGCTTAAAAGTAGCATATAGGACCTAGGTAATAGTTTTCTAGGCTTAGAATGATTACTATTCCAAGTCTCATCCAAATTGATAATTCAATCGTGCCGTAACGGATGGCACGATTGAACCACAAACATACAAGTATTAAAACTTTCGTATCAGTAGAATTTTGAAAAAAGAATAACCTTTTTTATACTTTTATTAAAAAAACTTGATGGAAAATATATAAGTTTCACCAAAACATTACGACGAAACTTTTATTATTCTAAAAAGCCTTTCCATGTAAATAAAAGCTGTAGATTGTCATTCATCGTTTAAGTTGAAGCAGAATCATTGGCTAGGCAACGAATCAACTTCGCCTCAACTGATGTAAGTAGCGGTTTAGAATTCTCAAAACTCTTTATGCTGCAAATTAATCAGTACCTATCGTATCGGCATCGCTTTGCCTCTTCATCAAACGTCACAAGTGAACGTCTAGTGGTAAGTAATTAACTCACACTGCACTTACGGGCAGGGTTTAACGCGCTTTTATTGTCGCGCAGCTTTGTTTTGTGGTTCTTGCGCTTACATGATGTAATAACAAGTTGTCTTTCAGCAATCAGCACTAGCTCGCCCAGCTGTAACCGCGCTGCCGGTCTGGTGACGTGCTTCCATCACGTTGACGGCTAGCAAGCGGTGAACCGTTGAGGCGAGGTGAAACCGATCGGGTGCCGAGCTCTTTCGTCTGCGTCCACTTTTGTAGCTTAACGTCACAGTCAACTCCAAATGTCACCAATAAAATGTGTGACACTGTTAGCAAACAAAACGTTAGCACCTGGTAATGTTTCTTCTGCGATAAGTGTTATAAATACTGTGACCGCATCTACGATCTTTTAGTGCGCCCGCGCCGCGAGCACCTCACTTACCAACAAGCCATACAAAAGTACAAATGAATAATTAAACACGTTATAGTAAGAATCAATGGCTCCCGTTGCAAATCAGAGCTCTGAAATTATCAACAGTGCCATTACAGCAATATTGAAGGTTGATGATAATCTTATCAGCAAACTGATGATCGAAAATCAAAGAGAGGTTAAAACATGCCCGGTTGACCGATTTTTTGAAAAAGTCGTGAGTGTAAAAGAAAAGCCAGTGTGGAAAGTGGTCAAACCGAAAGTGTTGAGGAATCACGAAACGGAGAATCGTTTGTATGATAAGTTATACGATACTTCTTGCCCGAGAAATGTGAGTATATTTAGTAGTTTGTAGGTATCACTGGGCATCTCGCATTATTAGCAAAAAAAAAACAAGACTCATTTAAAAAAAAATGTTTGGAATTGACTTCACTGAAAATCACAAATCAAAGCACCTTCAAAATTCATACCTACCTTTAATTAAAGTTTTCGCTTCAATTTGTGGTAAAATACCTTGTCTGCAGTACCATATTAAGTAAGTAAGTTCATATGAGACAGTGGCCAACTCTGGTGACAGAATTTTAGGCCTGCCACAGGCCTCAGTCATGACCTAACTTACTTACTTATTACCGTATTATGTTAGATATTATGTTATGTTATGTAATTCTCTTACCGCCGTGATGAGTGAACCAATTTGGATGAAACTTGGGACTTTGTTACACAAGACTTTTCTTGGTGCCACGTGAGCCGCAAGATGAAAACATATTTTAGACCAGCAAAACTAAATATTTTTTTTTATGTGGTGCAAGCGTGCGAGAATTTTCCAGTCTCTTGGGCATACATTTTTAGACTCTATTTTCTCATTTATAGTCATAAATCAAAGACTGACAGACAGATAGAAAGGCAGACACAGAGTGATGTCTCGGTGGTTTTGTATATTAGGCAAACATGTAACAGACGCATAATGTAAAACTCTCTAAAACTGTTGTTAAAAATTCTGTATACATTAGAATTTAGGAATTCCTGCCTGTCTATCTGTTTACATATCATGCAATATCTTCTAGAGCATTTTTGATTTTATTTTACTTAGTCTATTATGGTTACAATTTCCTCCAATATAGTTATTGAAATTAAACCATGAGAATAATATTCCCTTTAATATTTAATAAAACAGAAATAAAACAGAAACAAAAATCTATTTTTCAAATAGAAGTTCGACAGCACAATTAAGTTAATTCCACTAAAAGCGCATAAACTATGTTGCCTACTGGTAAACCATAAACTAATTGGGCTTAGTCCGTATACACCAGTTAGAGCTTAAAATCACTATAGATATCATCCTTTGCGCATACCTGTTTAGGTAATACGCAAATCATATTTGGTTATGTAAATGACTAAGTAGATTACCGTGCATGTTTACTGTACAGCGCGCACGCGTCCATTAAACAAACAGTACAATAGACAAAATTACTGGAAAGAGTAATTTAATTCATAAGTAAAAATATTTTTGTAGAATATAACGTATATTTTCAACCTATTTTAAACCTTTTTAATTTTTTTGTTCTTCTGACACGTGAATATACTCTCGTGGACAATTGCGATATATCGTGACAATTTTCGTGTCATAACTTGCCAGTGTTGCCACCGACATTTATGGTAACTTATATTAGCTATAACATAATAGCTACAATAATTTGTTTCTTTTAAATAAATTAAATAAATAATGATGCTGGTGGATTGTCCAGCATCATCTAGCCCCAAGCTAAGCAGAGTTTGTCTTATGGGTACTAGATGACTGATATTATTAATACAATAAAATACATAGATAGATATTTTTTTATTATACACAGTAAATATACAGAACTCCCGGAACAAATATTTGCAGATCGTACAAATATTTGTTCCGAGGCGGGAATACAAACCGCAGCCTCCTGCGTCGCAGGATCCTTCGCCCGCTGCGCCACATTGGTCATCTTAAAAGTGCCCTTTGTGCTTTACAACTGTAAAGCTATCGGTCTCCGCTGTTTAGTCGTTAAGCCATGACGGAGGCTTTCTAGTGACAAATATAACTTTATAGCTGAAGTTGGGTCCTAACAGTCAATACAAACATGACCAAGTATTTTTTTAAATTAAGTATAGAGCAAAATACTACGCTTTTGAAAACAAATCAATAAAATCATATCCAGTTACTATGAATACATACGTACTATCTACGTTGAAGACCGCCTTATCACCTGTACCGCTCAGTGTAGCTGATTTTATTGGCTGGTAAAATTGAACGTTCTGCCCATTAAGTGCTCTGTATCAACAGTGGAAACCGATATTACTAGAACCAGTCATTTTTATTGCTTATTTGTTTGTTTTTAACCTAACACGAGTTTGGTAGTTTCCACTGTTCATGCTAATATTAATATTATTATTGTGTATACGCTAATTATGGCTGCACTGGAACTGTATCACTGTTACCTGCTGTTACTTACACATATTTTTTTATTTTTTTTATACTACTAAAGTGGTAACCAAGCGTACGGCCCACTTGATGGTCAGCGGTTACCGTAGCCTATGTACGCATGCAACATCATAGATATCACTTGCGTGTTACTACTCTAAGACCTTAGATGGTAAGTCTCATGTGCCTGTAATTTCGCCGGAAACCATAGCCTGCGAACCGGAACACAGCAATGCGAGCATTACTGTTTGGCGGCAGAAATAGGTATGGTGGTAGTCCTTCCCCGAACGAGCTCTATCACAAGGAACTCTACTACTATTACGCAATAAATAAATATTAATAAATAAATATAATAAATGAAGTCAAATATGATTTGATTTATTATTTATATATTATATACATATATTATTTATATAAATCAAATCAAATATGACTTGATTTATTATTTTTAACGAAACGATATTTATCTATGTAGGTACTAGAAACTTATTGAGCTTTGAGTTTCAAAGAAAAAAGATGGTAGAATTTGAGGTCGTATATTTTTTATGGAGGGTACTTGTCTGGTAAACGGAGTTCCAGAGAATTTCAAGGGACCCGGGATTACGCCAATAATAAAATATGCAAAGACTCCTTAGTATCGGTATCGAATTCAGCTGCAAGGAATTCTCAACCCTTGCTTTTATTTGTATAAAACGATACAATATTCATTCGTTTCCGTACGTATCCTTGGAAAATCGTATTTTGTAGCCTATACACGGGGTACGCCGCACAAAGTTACTACCACCGGGACTGGTGGGCTTATTAATAAGTGTATAGTTCGCATGGCGCATCTAGGCTTCCGTGAAGTTAGCCGTTTGTTATGCGCAAAGACAATTTAGTTAGAATAGGCTCCATTGCACATCAAAACGGCTAACTTCACTAGAGATCCGCCGTGCGAACTATACGTGATTGATTATAATTGCGTCAGTTTGGAACTTAGTTGAGCTTTCATAATTTAAATTACAAAAAGTAGTACCTATACAAAGTAAAGAAAAATTCTAGTAAATACTTAGCTTAGAAAATAGTATCTATTTATTAAACACGGTCAGTTTGTATGTACCTGGGTGAATACATAACTTTTCATGAAATGTATATCTACCGGAAAAAAATCTATGTAGATTAAAACCCTATAACTAAAAAAAGTTAGTGCTAATAGTAATATAATAATAATTAGTATACATACTTTCGTTCAATTATAACATGGGTTAGAACAGTTCATACCTGATAACTCCCCTATGTTTTGACTTTGTTCATACTTTTATATCATCATTGTAAGCTACGCGTTTGTCTCACATTTGGCACGTTTTAATTACTCCCTAAGTGACCACATTGACCCTACTCTATTTTACTTGCCGCAGAGCCATTTAACATTCAGATAGCTTTTCTGTAATAACAAAAAAATAATGATCTAAAATTAATCATAGTCAGCCGTTTAATGTTCCCAATTTTGGGAGAGCACTAGCCTATTCACGAGCGAGGGTAATTGTTTAGTTCTTAGACATGCCGGTTTCCTCACGACGGACGTTTGCATAGCGGTCATAATAAATTTCGAATTCAAATATTACGAGAGCTACTACCATACCTATTTCTGCCGCTAAGTAGTAATGCACGCATCGCTGTGTTTCGGTTAATTCGGGTATGGTTTCCGGTTAAATTAAAGGCACATAAGACATTCGTTCTACGTCTCAGGGTGGCAGCGCGCAAGTGATATCTCTGATGTTGCAAGCGTCATAGGCTACGGTAACCGCATACCATTAAGTGTTGCCACTTTAAAGGTATAAAAAAATGAATGGATATTTTACAACAACGATAACTTGTCTTATCCGGGAGTTTATCTTAATCATTGAAATGTTATGTCGCATAAAAACAGAATCGCATTTTACGCGCGACACCATTTATGTCCAAAGTCGTGTATTATGACAATGGCTGTTATGTAAACATAAAAACGTTTTTGCCACACATGTGTTAGGAGTGATGGCTTCGTGAACGATATGCCCATCGTAATATTTGATGACTCACCTTTTAAATCTTTCCCACTTCTGATTTAGTGAAGAGTTGTTGAGGTAGAACATGACTGCTGTTTGTTCTACTAAACATGGCATTTTTATAAACTTTTCTTAAACATACAAAATTATGGTTAACCAATTGTAATACACGCATACTTATAGACTATTTTCATAGAAGGCACTTGTAATATAATATCTGTGGAAATCAATTAAGTATCTATATTTTTATTGTCTTATCTGAACATTGAGATAATTTATCATAAAGATTTCCGTCTAGTCTGCCATAAGCGAGTTGAATGAATGTTAGATGTCCTCCGGAATGGAAGTTTAAAGCTCCAAATAGGATGGTCTATTTGCTCCATTATTTAGAGACCTTCTCGCACAGGGATTCAATTGAATCATTTGTTAGGCAAGATAGGTGATGTGGGATAACTAAATAAAGTGTTACCTATTTAAGGGACTTACCGACGATTTGTTCGCATTTGTACAAATAGATTAGTTAGGACATCAATTTACACACTATAACAAAAATTAAGTATTCGCGATTGTTAAGAAATTATTCAATAAGGTAGGTAGGTAAGTATGTGAAGTTATTAAGAAATAATGTTTATGCAAATAAAACTTTGCCCTGCAGAGAGACATCACAGGCCTATAACTAGTACCTAGTTACCTACGATACTCCGTTGCTAACTAAAATCGACATTGACTTATGTAAGTAGCATATGTGTATAAACCTCTGTGGTTTTTTATGTGCTATTTGTTACCTTTCTGTACTTATTATTCTTTATTTGGTAAAAAAAAAAAAAAAAAAAAAAAATGAAAACTTAAAAATAAAAATTCACTCAATTTAATCATCACATTTTACACCGCAAGTAGGCCGCCAGTTCGAGAATTTCTATCTAAATAACGTTTTCCTAATAAAAAATAAATATCATACAAAATCAAATAAATATGGATAGCGCAAAATGCGCAGTCATGAAAGAAAAAAAATCCCTTTAAAAAAGTTCTAGCTATCAAAACTAAAAACTCAAAATGGCATGCACTGGCAGGCAAGACTTATTTAGAGCCAATAAACAAATGTCGTTCAAAAAAGGAACAAAAAAAATTGACGATCGATTACAATGGTTGAAGTGAAAATATCTTATTCCAATTAAAAGTTTTTGTTTGTCTTTAGTAATTTAATACGTCTATAAAATACCGCAAATCTTGTAAATTATATAGGTAATTAACAAAATATCTTTGCAAGATTTTTCATGGATGGAAATAATTGCGCTAAATGAACTTATTATTTTTGCAGCCAACACTATGCAACGAAAAAGTATGTCTTGGAAGCATAATGGGTACCCCAGGGCGGGGTGAGGAGCCAAGAGAACCGGCAGCGGTTCTCGAAGACGCTAAGGACTTTCTCGGACAGTACTTTGCTTCTATAAGAAGGTGAGTTATAAACAATTTTGTAAAAATACTTATACTACAAGAAAGATTTGTACATTTCAATGGTTAGATGTTTATTTAGTTATTTTTATATTGATTTGAATAAATGTGAGACATGTAAATAAACAGTTCCGTTTGAAATAATTTCAGAATTCTTAAAGCTCTCGAACCTATGATCTACATAACCTGAGTCCAATATCTGAGAAAAAAATAAGAGATGAAACTTGATTCAAAGAAAAGCGTATACGTGTTATGATTTAAATGTAAATCAAACAAAAAAGAAAACACGTGAAACTATTAAAGGACTTTTTTATGGTGATTTAAGACGCGGACGTAAAATTTTCTCTCCTTCTGAAACATTTTATGCAGAACAATAATCATAAAAAATAAGTTTACTTTCATTCGAATATTATGCTGAGAACTCTTTCTCGGATACCGAGTTTTATATATTTCACTTAAACATTTCCATCTTGGCAGGAAAATTATTTTCTACAAATAAAAATATTTCCATTTTTCAGCTGTTTAGTAGGCCGTCTATTTGAAGAACTTCTGAAAACTTAGTTGTACGATCGATGGTACGATGAATTAAATACAAAACACGAAACGTAAACCTTTGAAACTTTATTGCACAGTGACATACTTACTGCATCGTAAAATTATGTTACTGTACAATAAAATTCATTTATTTTATTATAAAACGGCTAACTGGAAAATGCGTAAGACGCAATAGTTTACACGCACGCACAAGCACTGGGCACTGGGCCCTGCCTTCCGATCCTAAAGTCGTTAGTTCAAACCCGGTCGTGGAACACCCGTTCCGGTTCGAAGGGTATGGTGGTGAAATTACAGGCACATGAGAGATACTTTAGTTAGATCTAAGTCTTTAGAGTCTTTCTGGGTCTTTCAGGGTGGCAATACACATAGGCAATGGCTACGATAACCGCTTATCATCAAGTGGATCATATGCTTGGTTTCCACTTTAGTGGTATAAAAAAACACCTTACTAAGTTTGAATGTTTCTACCCAGGGCCAACACGCCAGCACACGAAGCACGATGGAAGGCCGTGCAGGAAGAAGTGGCAAAGACAGGTGCATACCAGCTTACCACCACTGAGCTTGTCTTCGGAGCCAAACTAGCTTGGAGGAATGCCAGTCGATGCATCGGGAGGATACAGTGGTCCAAACTACAGGTAAGAAAAATTGAGATATTTAAAAATCAAGGTTTGTGGCAAAGCAAGCTTCTTTAAACTACATCTAACCGTCCCGTAAAACGGCGAAACAAAAACTCAAGTAGCGCTCAAGAGCTCTTTTCTATAGGAATTCGTCTCGACCCCGTCCCGACGCTTGCTGTTAGTGACTTGAGTAACACTGTCATATTTGTAAATAATAGGCAGGTAGGTCTACTTATGCATCAGTTTTATATCACTGACTTAAGAAGTTACAACAAAATAAGTTTTTATTTGAACGGAAGAGACGAAGTTGTTAAAAAATGCGATTGAGACAGAGCGAAAAATATAAAACTATAATAATGTTTTACATCCCTTTAAGTATTATGTAAGTACTTGCCAAGCTAAAGCTAAGCTGTTTATCTATTTAATTTCTACAACGAAAATCTTTTATTGCCATCCATGTTACTACGATTGACGTTACTGCAGAGAGCTCAAAGTGCATGTTTGAAAAGAGCAGTTCATTGTTCAGTAACAATTGAAAAGAACTAGAACCACTAGAAAAAAGTAGAGCCACCGTTCTAAGGAAAATACTTCTTGAATGAAAGTCCAAACAACTTTATTCTAGAATCAATTAAATAGCCGTTCTTGCCAGGAAAGAGCAAAGAGCTAAATGAACTTGCAGACTCTAATGAGAAAACTCTCATTTCCTTAGAAAAAAATATAGGCAATTAACGCCTAGTTCGGGATACCCGTAGTTTATTTCTTTAGGGAGGTTTTTTTTGCGTCTAGCGCGAAACATGAGATTAATAAAATACTCAAGCCAACTAACATTTTTGTATAAAACATTTTTTATTTATTAAATTTTGCTGGCTCTTCCAAAATGTGTTATTCAGTTTTGTTTTAAAGTTAAATACATATATTATGCCTATTGTAATGGTCGTGTGACAATTTAGAAATAGCCACAAAAAACTAAAAATAAAAATACCAAAGCTATCCAACTAAAACGATACAAAACTGCACTATTTTTCATAGTGAAACCCTCCCGAATCTCCCGATGCCCGCTAGCGAGCAATAATTCATTAGTTCATTTCCATTCACTTTCCTCGGTCGGCGTGGAATGAAGCGATTGAGCTGAAGGTTTAAAACGACACGCCCCGACAGGCTGCTAAGTCGTCTGATGTTCTTCAGAACACTGAGTAATTTCGCAGCTAAATTGATTGCACGGGCTAATCGGTGTGATTTGATTATAGACTCGCGGTTTGAGAGCCTACTCTGATAAACGGTAAGCTTGAAATCTAAATCATGAAAATAATAAAAATATATTTAACTAGCTGATCTGCTTAGCAAAAAAACTGAAGCACCCGTGCCAAGCCGTGGCTGGTCGTTAGTTATAAATATAGCCTATGTTACTCAGGGATAATGTACCATTAATGCTAAAAAAAATTGAAATTTCATTAGATACATGTAGTTTTTAGTTTATTCGTAACAAACAAAAATACAAATCTCTTCTCTTTTTTTTTTATTAGTATACTCGTAAGTTACGGCCCACGGTTTCACACGCAGACATGCAGTTTTTATGCTATGGCCACAGGAATAGTCAATTATCCGAGATAAAAAATACCTGTATATTAATCGTTATGGCTAATTTCATTCAAATCTGTCCAGTCGTTTGAGCGTGAAAAAGTAAAAACTACACACATTTTAATATTATTTACTATATTAGTGTGATTAGACTAAAATTAGCATTATTCGAAGGTTTTTCATGAAAAGTTCCACAAAGAATAGTTATTATAGATCGTCACCTAGTACGCACAGAAGAGTTTACACTCGTTTTTAGCTATATGACCTCTGCAATACGTAATTTTTAATTAGGTACCTACTAAAATTAGTCAGCCAGTATTCTTACTTCTGAAATCCATAATAGGTACGCAGAAATACTCGTTAGAAACCTCTCAGCTGACTAATTTGTCAGAGAGCTATGTAACGCCATCGCGCCACTTGACGACGACGACACGAAGATTAGATACCTACTCGTAGGCACCAGCTCTTACTTCAGGTAGGAACTACGTACTTCAGTTCAGATTTAGAATTTAGCACAAATTTAGTAGATACGTATTTTAATTGTACGCATATTATTAGGATCTGAACGCAAACGAAGCATTTTTTGGGTACTGCAAGCTTTGTGAACTGGTGCAATAATTTTTCATAGAAAAAAAAATCCGTTTTCATCGATATCAAATCGATTTCCAAACGCTTTTGATAGACACTCAAAAAAGAACTAATATCGATGTTCAACACACGATTGTTTCGTTTTATAGTAAAACTGTTTTAACAGCACCTCAAAGAAAATACTAAAACATACTAAAGTCGTTAAATATCTTAGGTAAATAAGTTATTCAATAACGTACTTTAAACATCAGTACCTAATGTCTTTCAAATCTATCATCGTCTTTATTCAAAGAATGACAAGGTAAGACAGTACTGAGCAAGCCGCTGAAATGTCAGTTTATGAATTAGGACATAATTTCACAAATCCAAACTCACAACTTACTTTACAGGTATTACCTCTAAATTGCTGTGCCCAGTTGGTAGTACTGCTTAATCATTAAAACAACTATGTTTATTCATTAAAGCTCTCTACCTAACTGAACTGGTATGCTTGAAACTGTAAATGAAACTGATAGAATTGGTATACACAGCTTTAAACAGATGTCTCAACAGTTTGCTCTGGCGAGTGGTCGAGATCGAATTCATTATCAATTGATTTTAAAGTGAAGCCACTCAGTGGAGTTCCATTTGCATTTGAGTTCTGTTTCGGCAGATGAAGCAGTATTGAATTAGCAATACTGTTGACATTGTTGATGTTTTATCAGTTTGGTAAATCAGTATGCTACGAATATAATATACCTACCTACTAAACTATGATTTTTCGCTGTATTTTTTAAGATACGTGATTCTTGTTACGGGTATTTAAAAACCATTGCCACCGTCAAAAAAAATTACAAATTGGGAAAAATGCCAATACTGGAAGAAACACAAATCATCCTTGTGTAAATAAATATTTTATTTATTTCTTTCTTTCTTTCTTCCTTCTTGAATAAGCTGTAAGAGTGTGGTCAGAACATATGACTGTTGTCTTATGTTGTTTACATGTCTAGATATTCGACTGCCGACAAGTCACGACAACCAGTGGGATGTTCGAAGCTCTATGCAACCATATGAAGTACAGCACAAATAAAGGAAATATCAGGTATGCAGAGATTGTACAGACTTCTTATCTTATTTTATGCTAGATTTGACCAACTTCTCTGAAAGATTCTGGGAATAAGGTTATGAAAATACATGTTAAATAAACGACTCTTGCGATTTATTATGTGAATGGTATTTGTAGTTTGGTCGAGTTTAGTTAGTTCAAGTTTTAGGATAAGGTTTAGAGCCATATAAGTTGTTTCCCTTTTATTTGGTAAAAGGGCATACAAGACGGGAAATATATTTGTCCTCTTTTTTGTACTATCAATATCCACATGTATAGAGAATAATTGATAGTATGGCTTAGGGACACATTTAAATGTTCCTTCACCAAAAAGTACCAAGAAGTACCTAATAATAAATGCTAAATTGTGAGGTTGAACTGAAGTGCCACTCATTGCCACTTTTAAACACGTTACTGTTCGTCCTAACGATATTAAGTCTAACTGATAATAGGACGTAAGCATACATGGTCGAACAGCTATTTAACCCCAACGCGATATAGTCATATCGCGATTTAGTCTTAAAGCGATCTAGTCATATCTGCTGCCTAGTCAAATAGAGATTTAGTCGTAAAGCTCCTAACCCGTATTTGTCATTATACAGCTGGGCACATTTTTATTGGAAAATCTCAAACTTATAAATAGTTAAATTCTGAAACACTTGACCGCTCCAACGTCTACTAACATAGTATAACCTATTCATAATACAACCTAATATTCTTGACTTTGCTTTGGATTCCATTTATAATATTTATACATTTTATCATGAAATTTCATAACTTGATAAAAAGAATGTGTATTTGATGCAGATCAGCCATCACGATATTCCCGCAGCGAACAGATGCTTCGCACGATTACCGGATATGGAACAGTCAGCTGGTGAGCTACGCGGGCTACAAGGAGCCGGACGGCACCGTGTTAGGAGACCCGATGCATGTCGAGTTCACAGAGGTAACTTTGGGCCTTAATCATAAATGTATTTTAAACATCTGTTACCTAGTGTTAAACGAAATTGATAATGAACCAAATTCGTGTCGGACAAAATTCATGTTGGGTAAAACTCGCGTTGGACAAAATATCTATGATGTTTATTTTCGTACTATTTAATTGGCTTAAGAATGACACGGAAAGTCAATACTTAGAAAGCCCACTGACAGTTTCTTTTATGAATATGGGATCTAAAAACTATTTTTTAAAATAATTTCCAGAGTTACGATCATCATTTTACTTACAGAATAAGGAGGCTGGTTAATTACCATAACAAGAAACTAAGTTTAATTAATATTATTTGTTTCATACCATACAATTTCACATCAGTAAAACCTCTTTCTTAATTGCGTTGTAAAATTTTCAATACGATCAAACGAAACCAGCAAGCGCTTGAATAAGTTAGCAAGCTAATTTACTCGTAAAACAAATGCTATCAAGTCAAAGCAACTCCCCCACATCTGTTCTACAACAACAGACACATGGTGTTTGCACACATTAATAACACCCAGCGAAAACTCAGTGTCTTATAAATTCGTTAACTTTACTCCCGTTTATTTATGACAGAAATTAATAAGTTTCAGGGGACATTTCACAAACATTGAGTAAGTTTTAAGCATATCAATTTTGCTAGTTAACCAATTTGAACATAAGGGTTTCACGATGTTTGAGTAAGTGTTATGTTGACTACTTTCCGGTTAAATAGTGATTCAGCTGTTGCGCTAAACTGTAATTTACAGACAGAGTATAATAATATAATGGCTAACTGACATTTAGCCTACTTACGATTTAACTTAACCATCGTGAAACAGGACCTTATTGTCGCAAGGAACGGTTACTTACAGATATAGACAGTCATATTGACTGGCAATCAGCCAACTTGACACTTACTCGACGATTGTGAAATAGACTATCAGTGTTTGCTTACTCTGTCAACTGAAAATTGATGGTGGCTGTAAAAACAGTTCACTCGTTGGTTACACTACAAACAAATCAATCTGTGGGCGACGTTTTTGACTTTCCACCACCTGTTCCATTGCATGCATGATATATTAGAATCTGAGCTACTAGGGACCATAACTATTTGTCGTGTATGTACTTATAGAGCCATTGCAATAATATATATACCTATCTCTAAATACCAAAGCACATTTAGTAGAGAAAAACAAGTAAATACAACCTAAATGAATTGAAGGTTTCACTGGCGCGGTTAACGAGTACCCGGTTAAAAAGCGAGAGATTGTGGTTACGATTCCTGCTGCGTGAAAAATGTTTGCATTATCTGCAAATATTTGTTACTGTTCTACGTTTAGGTTTGCTGATGCCCACGACACAGAGAATTTTAGTGTGGGTTCAAGACTATGTATGTGACTGTTGGGTCTGTATGTGATTATTAGTTAAATAACATATATTTCACAGCTTTGCTTGAAGCTCGGTTGGAAGCCACCTCGCACAGCCTGGGACACATTACCACTGGTCCTTTCAGCCAACGGGAAGGACCCAGACTTTTTCGATATACCAAGAGAACTAATCATGGAGATACATATGACGCATCCAGTGTGAGTACTATAACTTTTTATAACATTGATACTTACGACTTTAGGCAAATGAAGAATTTTATAAAGACCCTCCTTTTTTATATATTGATCATAACAAACCCCTAATATACAAATAATAATTTTCTAATAGGTCCAGTTTCGAAATTAGATGCTTTTTAATACATAATTGTTACTTTTTGGGGCTTGGAAAATGCGGGGTAACGCAGTGACTCACTAAATTAATAGCGAAGAAATTGGCTCTTATTCTAAGTAATTAAACCCTGACAAATCTAACAGATAGGATAGATAATCTAGTACATAGTTTTGCAGAAAAAATAATTAAAAACAGGTACTTACTATAAGCGCGGAAGTACTACTAAGCACTGGCTGAGTAAAGGAAAATAATGGTATTCATTCTAATTTGAGACCCCAAGGATATCAGGTGTACTATTTTATTTATTTTATGTAAAGTACTTACGCAGCTTTTGCCTCCCTAATAAATAATTGATCAGCAGGAAGTTCTCGATTCATAAACAATGCAGCTTCGAGTAAACAACAACTTCTATGAATGTTCATTAAGAATGTAGGCATTGAGATTGATCAGTAATGAAGTCGGATCGGAGACGATCGACATCAACAATCTAAAAGATTGTCTAACAACAAACGTAGATTTTAAATTCACAACATCAAAACTTTGCAACCTAGAGTTTATGTAGCAGAGTTCTTTGTAATAAAACTCGCCTGGGGATGAATTCTATACCTATTTCTCCCGCCAAACACTAATGCTTACATTGTTGTGTTTCTGTTCGAAGGGTAATGGTTATTGTTAAAATTACTGGCACTTTTTACGTCCTAAGATGGCAGCACGCAAGTGTGTACTATTGCAATTGCAAGTGTTTATAGGTTACGGTAACGAGTACCGTCAGCAACTACTCGATGAAATAACGTTCGTGAAGAACATCAAAAAAAAAGCTAGGAACCCAGCCGAGTTTGTTGCCAGATTCTTCTAGGCTGGCGCGCGTGGAACTGGCGTAAATTCACCTAGCTTTAAGACGTTTCAAAATGATCCTTGTGATTTTATTGAAATAAATCATTTTTGACTTTTGACTTTATTTTTTGAACCGCTTACACTGCGAACTGTACGTGCAACACGTACATTTTTCCATCACGGATTTATGCCAACATAAAAAGGGAATGCATATTATGCTCAGGGAGGTAAAAGGTGGTACGGCAAATAGGCGTCTACGTACATACATTTGGGGCAGATTGCTCATCGTAAAAGTGTTGTCCACTGATCTCCAATCAGTGTTTATTGGCCATAACTGCGGCGATTCAATGTCGCCGCCATTGATAATGCTAACATGAGTTAATGTGTTCGAAATGTCGAGCAAATGTTGGGATGATGTGTGAGTTACGTGATCAGTTTATAGAGTACGTTTTTTAGGTACACTGTGCCTACATTTCAATATCAAATAATATGAGGAATACGCGTCATATCTAGGTGTACCTACAAACAAAAATGTAGAGATAAATAGGTACGTTTCTTTGAAAATATTTATATTGAATTTGAAAAAAAATTATTGTCATTAAGTAACTGAATAACAAACTTATTATGTACAAACATAAGTACAAGTTAGAATGTGTGTCTTTTATTCAAATCGGAACATCTTTAGACAAGCGACTTTTTATTTGTGGGCAAATATCTTACTTCTGTCATATGCAATTTTACGCTCTATTCCTAATAAATTAGGAGGAGTAATCGCTTTAGTTATATATAATTTAACTAGTTTTTTGTGGTGCGCGAGCTGCAGGCAGCTCGCGTGTGGATACGAGTCTTAGACATGGACATAAAATATTTTCAAATTGAAAAAAGGTATTAAATATTACCAGTTTGACTCTTACAAAAGAAATAAGAAATACAAAGTGAAAATATGTTAAAATGATTAAAAGTTGAATATAACTTGCTCGGATAAAAAATATAGGCCGCGTGGTGCGCTCGCTGCAAGCAGCTCGCGAGGGGTTAAGTTTCTGTAGAGGTTGCGTGGTGCGCTCGCTGCAAGCAGCTCGCGAGAGGGTTAAGTTCCTGTAGAGGTAGCGTAGTGCGCTCGCTGCAAGCAGCTCGCGAGCGGTAAAAGTTTCTGTAGAGGTTGCGCGGTGCGCTCGCTGCAAGCAGCTCGCGAACGGGGTGCGCTCCTGTAGAGGTTGCGTGTTGCGCTCGCTGCAAGCAGCTCGCGAACGGAGTGTGCTCCTGTAGAGGTTGCGTGGTGCGCTCGCTGCAAGCAGCTCGCGAACGGGGTGTGCTCCTGTAGAGGTTGCGTGGTGCGCTCGCTGCAAGCAGCTCGCGAACGGGGTGTGCTCCTGTAGAGGTTGCGCGGTGCGCTCGCTGCAAGCAGCTCGCGAACAGGGTGTGCTCCTGTAGAGGTTGGGCGGCGCGCTCGCTGCAAGCAGCTCGCGAACGGTGTTCTCCTATAGAGGTTGCGCGGTGCGCTCGCTGCAAGCAGCTCGCGAACGGGGTGTGCTCCTGTAGAGGTTGCGTGGTGCGCTCGCTGCAAGCAGCTCGCGAACGGGGTGTGCTCCTGTAGAGGTTGCGTGGTGCGCTCGCTGCAAGCAGCTCGCGAACGGAGTGTGCTCCTGTAGAGGTTGCGCGGTGCGCTCGCTGCAAGCAGCTTCGCGAGAAGATTGGTTGCTGTAGAGGTTGCGTGGTGCGCTCGCTGCAAGCAGCTCGCGAGGGTAAAAAGTGCTCTCCATAACAGGGGCAATAATATAAAAAAATTGAAAAAAAAAAAAAAAAACTTTCATTCCGAAAAAAAAAAACCCAAAAAAAAAAAAATTTTCATGGTCGATTCGAAGTTAGTCTGGGGTAAGTTCGACATTCAGTTGTACTTCCATGGACAAAACCTACACGAATCTTGAAAAAAATTTCCAATCCCCTCAATAGTTTCAGAGATAATACGAAAAAAAAAAAAACGGGGGGATTTAGGGGGGATTCAAAAATTGATTTCTACCAATCAGGACACCCTCTACACGAATCTCAAAAAAAAACGCGACTTTTCCAACGGCAAGTAGAAAATCCCCACAAAGACCCCCTCAAGGGAGGGGAAAATGGGGATTTTGGGATTTTTCTAGAAAGTTTTAAAACACCCTCTATACGAATCCGTAATCGGTTTTACTCCACCCCTAGCGCAAGTGCCTCAACTCACATGTCAATAAGTGAGTCAGTGGTAGTTTAGCTATATATAGTATAACTAGTTTTTTGTGGTGCGCGAGCTGCAGGCAGCTCGCGTGTGGGTTTGAGGCTGGGACTTGGACATTAAATATTTTCAAATTGAAATAAGGTATAAAATATTACCAGTTTGACTCTTACAAAAGATATAAGTAAAACAAAGTTATAATAGAAAAAAAAGATTTAAAGTTGGTTATAACTTGCTCGGATAAAAAATATAGGCCGCGTGGTGCGCTCGCTGCAAGCAGCTCGCGAGGGGTTAAGTTTCTGTAGAGGTTGCGTGGTGCGCTCGCTGCAAGCAGCTCGCGAGAGGGTTAAGTTTCTGTAGAGGTAGCGTGGTGCGCTCGCTGCAAGCAGCTCGCGAGAGGATTAAGTTTCTGTAGAGGTTGCGTGGTGCGCTCGCTGCAAGCAGCTCGCGAACGGGGTGTGCTGCTGTAGAGGTTAGGCGACACGCTCGCTGCAAGCAGCTCGCGAACGGTGTTCTCCTATGGAGGTTGCGCGGTACGCTCGCTGCAAGCAGCTCGCGAACGGGGTGTGCTCCTGTAGAGGTAACGTGGTGCGCTCGCTGCAAGCAGCTCGCGAACGGGGTGTGCTCCTGTAGAGGTTGCGTGGTGCGCTCGCTGCAAGCAGCTCGCGAACGGGGTGTGCTCCTGTAGAGGTTGCGTGGTGCGCTCGCTGCAAGCAGCTCGCGAACGGGGTGTGCTCCTGTAGAAGTTGCGCGGTGCGCTCGCTGCAAGCAGCTCGCGAACGGGGTGTGCTCCTGTAGAGGTTGCGCGGTGCGCTCGCTGCAAGCAGCTCGCGAACGGGGTGTGCTACTGTAGAGGTTGCGTGGTGCGCTCGCTGCAAGCAGCTCGCGAAGGTAAAAAGTGCTCTCCATAACAGGGGCAATAATATAAAAAAATTGAAAAAAAAAAAAAAAAATTTCATTCCGATAAAAAAAATCCCAAAAAAAAAAAAAAAAATTTCATGCTCGATTCGAAGTTAGTCTGGGGTATATTCCACATTCAGTTGTACTTCCATGGACAAAACCTACACGAATCTTGAAAAAAATTTCCAACCCCCTCAATAGTTTCAGAGATAATACGAAAAAAAAAAAAACGGGGGGATTTAGGGGGGATTCAAAAATTGATTTCTACCAATCAGGACACCCTCTAAACGAATCTCAAAAAAAAACGCGACTTTTCCAACGGCAAGTGGAAAATCCCCACAATAACCCCCTCAAGGGAGGGGAAAATGGGGATTTTGGGATTTTTCTAGAAAGTTTCAAAACACCCTCTATACGAATCCGTAATCGGTTTTACCCCACCCCTAGCGCAAGTGCCTCAACTCACATGTCAGTGAGTCAGTGAGTGAGTGAGTGGTAGTTTAGCTTTATATAGTATAATAACTAGTTTTTTGTGGTGCGCGAGCTGCAAGCAGCTCGCGTTACAATTATAAATAAAATTATAGTTTATAATATTATATACAGTGATGACCATACAATCAAGAACGACTGATACCAAAGTCAATTACTGTCAAGTCTAATTACCTGAAATCATTTTTCACACTACCAAGCGTGGTCGCAAGAAAGATATGCGCTATTATATTCGTGCTGCAGAGGTCCGTGCACCCGAAGTCGCGGGCAAAGCTTTTCTGAAAATAAAATACAAACTTTTAATATGATAATGATAATTAAAGAATTGTTTTATACATGGGATAGTTTTATTTGTCTAATTACCTGAAATCGTTTTCCACACCACCATAGAGGTACGACTAAGGCGCGTTTTTTTTAACGTGGTTTCCCCAATAGGCCTATTCCACGTTAACTACATATTTACTGCTAACTACTGAAATTATGTACAAGTTATGGCCTATTAATACCGTCACCAGAGTTGGTCATACGAACTTACCGACTTACTTTTTAAATACATTTACAATACATATTTACAATACGTTTCTAATAACTATATGTACAGCTAACTATTTCCACCCTAACTACTGAAATTATGTACATTAAATTATGGTCTAATAACTCCGTCCCCAGAATCGGTCATACGAACTTACCGACTTACTTTTTGATAATTATAATGTACATTAAATAGGTTAAAAAGAAACATGTATATTAATATTATATCATAAAATAAAAGAATAATAAAATAACACAAGTACATGAATTATAAATAAATACATTCTTAGTCGTTCTACTTAGCAAGTCTGTTTAAGAAGTCTGTCCGTTATGTTGACACAGTTAAACAGCCGAACTGATTTTAATGAAATTTGATATGAAGATATCTCGAACCACGGAGGTTAATCAATAAAGTAGTAAGTAAATAAATACATGTTTAAGAAAGTGTTTCTGATTATTTGTAATAAATTGTGTGATTAAATAATAATTTAATTGATCTACTACTACTAACTAAAAGTACCACCACCATGATTATCTATTTCTGCCGTCAAGCAGTAATGCTTACATTGCTGAGTTCCATTACACTGTCGACATTGATAGGTGGTCCGTGTTTTAATAATAATGAATTCAAGACTGGTAAAAATTAAATTAAGAAAGTACCTACTTCGATTTTTAAAACTTTTACTTTTACCTTAAGCATTTCATGTAGGTAGTAAGTTTATTATTAATATTTTAGATATAATGTAAACTGAATAAATATGACTTGAACATGAATTACTGCTGTTAAAAAATAACCTATGCATGTACTCTGTACCCACTATGCACAATAAAAAAAACAAAGTTAAAATCTGAATCAACCCAAAATAGATAGATAGATAGATAACTCTTTATTGTATTACACCATGAATAAAATAAAACTAAAATACAACTAAAATTAACAAAAGTTTGAGGTGGTACAATAGGCGGCCTTATCGCTAAGAGCGATCTCTTCCAGGCAACCTTTGGATGGACTGGAATTAAAAGCAGATGTATTAGGAGGAGGTGAGAAACAGATAAACCCAGTCAATCATCAGATCAAGTCACTATGAATTTAATGTTGCATTGTTACTATATTTTAAACTTTAAGCATAATTTTCTTTAGAATGCCAGTAGCTACTCGCAGATGCAGGGTAGATGTAGTTAGAGTGAGACGTGTAGAATGTATACAGTACTCATTAACACCTTCTTCTAAGTATTAACTTAAATAAATCTAAAAGTATGGATACATTGTATGTTTGTGTTTCAATCACACTTTGTAGCTAAACCAATGTGGATGTAACTTAGAATGGTACATAGATGATATAAAGTACCCGGTTCTGCCCCCATACCATGAACTCTTAGAGCGATTCAAATTAGGACCTAAACTGAATTGTCAAAAAATTTGAACCATGAAATTAATAATTATTGAAGTCAAGGAGAATTATTGAAGGCTGGTCTTGAAACAGCCTATTAGCCTTACAGGTGAAGGTTCGGGCAATATAATTTCATTCTCTATGATTACCTACTATAAACCTATAGTAAGTTTTATCAACATGAAGCAATTTATTCATCATCATAGCTCATTTGAATTGCAACTAAGTACATAATATATCTAAGAGAATTAAGATTAGGTAATGATGACATGTGTTTAGACACCAGTCCTCATCATCATAATTATCAGCCAATATACCAAACCTAATATAGCCACTGCTGGAGACAGGCCTACCTATTCCACAAAATAGAGTAAGTACCAGAATGACCAATCTTGACCAAACTTCTGCAAGTTTGTGAATGCTCTGAGATCAATAAAGTTGGTCTTAGTTAAATTAATAGGTAGGTAGCTGTACTTATATTATATGATGTTATTTACTTACCAGACAGGAGACACACGATTGAAGAAAGACGCGGCCTGGCGCCGCCGGCACCGATGCGAAGTTTGTCAGTATGCGATCGTTTCATCTTGAAAATAACAAAAAATAGGCTATGTAAACTTAATTATTCTAAGCAAGCTAGGTACGTACAAAATGCATTATCTTAACAGACAATAGGTACTTTTAGGCATCCACTGCTGGACATAAACCTCATTGTGGCAAATTTTTTTCATGTACGTACAGTCGCCATTACGAAATCCACCACCCACTGAAATTAATTAATGAAAGTTTCCAAATTTAAAAGCTGGAACCAACTCGCCACGGCCCCAAAAACCTTTCAAAATGCTTACGGTTAATGAATTGCTATTAGAATACTTCTAAAAATTAAAAAACTGAAAAAAAAAAATATCTTATTTTTGTTGAGAAGGTTTCTTCGAAATGTAAAGTGTTGCCAGCTGGGCTCTACTGTGCTAGACAAAAAAAAAAATAAGCATAAAACCTTTAAATTTTTTTTATAGATAAAATGTCATATTATATTATGTCCTAAATCAATAGGTTACTAAAAATAAATGTTTTTTTTTTTCAATATATTAGACACTCTTAGGTAAGTAGGTATAGTACTGAAAGTGGATCTTGGCCGTCGTAAAGTTAGCCGTTTTGATGCAACGGTAAAATAATAAAATTTATTAAAAGTAGGTAAACAAACACAGTAAGTTCTAAATAAGAGTTCTCGAGACTCTTTTAAGTAGGAAGGACTTGCTTGAGCAGATAATAACAGAACACAGAACAACCGTGTTATGATTTTCATGTTCATTAAATCTCTCCTATTTTGGAAAGAACGTCTTGAAACATAAGTATATTTAATTATGTAGGAAGGACTTAAGCAGAGAATAGTTTTCACATACTGACCTTCAATAAAAAATGCATAGAATAAAATATTTTTTTTTTTGCTCTTTTGATCATGCTTGCTTATAGTAAGTGGGTCATATGGTGTCGTAGGTATTTTAGCTAACAGTCAATATGTAGGTCATGGCTCACAAAGATAGCACTGTCTTGTACTAATTTTTTTGCAACAATTTGCTACAAGCCGTTTTAATTATTTTTGATTACTTTAAATAAATAATTTAAATTATGGTCAAGCAAGGATATCAGTCCGTCTGTGAATGAGTTTGCCACCCTTTCGATTTCATTCGAAAATGTGAAAGGCTACCGGGAAAGTTAAAAAACACGCCATCTTTCAATTTGTTTATGAAGTGGTTCGTGATAGATAGCATATTCAAACAAAACACCGTAGTAATTGAGTTTCTTCAATATTAATAAAAGCGCCCTCTCGCGCATTTCGTCTGAATATTTCGTCAAAAGAGGCCTTTCCAAGATTTAGCGAGATTTAGATCCAAGATTTAGGGTATATTCAGGTGAACTTCATGAATTATATTCATGAAGTTCACCTGAATATACCTTTATATAGTATAAGTAATAGTGCGCGCGACGAGGAGCGATACATCCTCCCGCAATAAGCGCTCAGCGCGGTTTGAGAGTCGGTGCTTTGATCGATATGATTATAAGTGCGCTAAGGTGTGATTTTAAAAAAATCATATTAAAAAAAGTCAATGCTATTTTCTTTGTTGTATTTATTTAATAAAAACTTAAACTTTAATTTAGTAGGTGTATTTTTATTGTAAACTTCTTACTTTAGCAGAAATAACAAGCGTAAAATTGGGAAAAGTATGCTTTTTTTAGACCGTCTTTTTTCAAAAATACTGAACTAACATGCTGTATTTTTCTATGTACACTTAAATTTTAAAACTGTGATTATTATAACTTCATTTTTGGAAATATGTTAGACTTTGTTTTTTCATAGAAAACATGATCGAAAGTTGACTGGAATTGCTCATTTTACGAAACGTGCGTTACTAATTATTTTTTTAATCAGTTGTGTCTTGAATTAATTATTATTATTATTATTATTTTTATACAACTGAAGTGGCAACCAAGCGTACGGCCCACAATATGGTAAGCGGTTACCGCAGCCTATGGACGCTTGCACTGCCAGAGGGTTTGCTTGAGGCTAAGATCGAAAGCCTCATGTGCCAGTAATTTCACCGGAAACCATACCCTTCACACCGGAACACAGCAATGCAAGCATTACTAAGCGGCAGAAATAGGTATGGTGGTAGTCTTTCCCCGGACGAGCTCTATCACAAAGAACTCTACTATATTTGTTCTGTTGGCTTAAATTTTAAGGGATAAAGCTTTTATATGTTTTTATTTTCGTTAAAATATCTTCAACACACGAGCCACAATAGTGTTCGAAACTTCACGGGCTACAAGAAACTTCAAGGATTATCAAGGATAGGGTTCTTAACTAAGTCAACAATCTTAAAAACTTAAGGCCCTATTTAGAAATGTACAGCCATCCAAATGCTTTTGCAACGAAACGAACGCAGACACTGTTTTTAGTGTCTGCGTTTCGTTGTTGTGATAAAAGATGAACAACTTAGCCAGCTTTACTTTTGAAATGTTGTTAGGCCATGACAGAGGAGGTCTTCGGGCGGCCTAAAACTTTCAGAGTTAGCAATTGACTCATACGAAACCGTAATGCCCACACACGTAACCTAAGTAACCTACCTACTTAGGTACCTACTTACCTAATCATGATCGACTGCTTAACGTGCCCTCCAAAGCACGGAAAGGTAATACTACGGTTTTCGGGTTCCACGCGAACGAAATCGCGGGCAACAGTCAGTTATAAATAAAAACTTTAGGCACTGCCCTGCGCAGTAGTCAGTGGTCAACGGCCACCACACGCGACCGACTGTTTAACGTGTCCTCCGAAGCACGTCGAATGTCGACAATAATTAAATCACTCGAAGCTTGATTGATTGCATAGAAGTTTAGTCAATCATGATACATTTTATTGATACGAAAATACCTACCTACCTACTTCTATGGAACAAAAAAGCTACTTACCTACCAAAGTGTGCAATTTATTTACAGTGTGTCAAGGAAGTCGATTTCTTAGGTGTAGGTACCTACCTATTATCTTTCCGCACGTACCTATTTTGACAAAACGTAGGAAATACCTATTTAATAAAATAGAAAGACATCCGCTGGCCCGTGTGGTTGATTACTCCGAAGGCCAGTGTCACCGAGTAGCTCTCAGTGTAATTCTACTCGGTCGGTACCAGTGTCCCAGCACTGAGTAGATAGGTAGGTAGGTAACTACATAGTGCCTTAGTAGATAATACAATAACCGAAAGATTTCAGTTTTAAACTGCACTGCGCAGTGCGCATAAAACAGTGGTCAACTCTCGCCCGAGGGCAACCCATCCAAATAATGACTACCTACCTACTTAGGTACGCGAAACAGTGATTTACATTGAGTCACAGTGCTGATCCGCTGCTGATCCTAATGTAAACGCTGTCGGGTCAATACCGACTTGAAATTCTCGATCGACTGCTTAACGTGCCCTCCAAAGCACGGAAGCGCTCAGTTTTCAATCACATCACACTAATACATACCTAATGCGAAAGTTTGGGTTTTTGTCGTGTTTTGTGGATGTTTGTACCTATATAAGTACCTACCTCATCTACATATGTATAGTATAACTCGACCGACAATAAGCCGATTTGGCTGAAATTTAACACCTATTTAGATAGGTAGGTAGGTACCTCTACTTAGATAATGAAAAGGAATAGGTCATAAAGGCTATCTACCTACTTACCTAGTACCTATCGCGGACGACAGTCAGTTTTAAATACGAACTTTGGCACTGCAACAACTGACAACTCTGGTGATGGAGTTAATAGGTCGCCTGAAGGCCAACGGATGCGCTCAGTTTATTTTGTCCGTCACCCATCCAAATGCAAAACAGTGCCTGCGTTTGTTTCGTTGTGAAAAGCGTAGGTAGGTAAAGGTACCGTAACCTAGGTATGTAGGTAGGTACTTACTTTTGTGTATGTTTGCATTATCATCATCATCATCAGAAATAATCTTGAAAATTTGATGTGCCTAGCAACTTAGAATAATAACACGTAGAGGTAAGTACCTACCTACTTAAACGTAATGAATGTTATCTTACCTACCTACCTACTACTGGATTTGAACAAAATTTACCACGCGTAAACTAAGTCCGAAGGAAAATCCTGCGCCTGCACAGCGCACCGTTCGGCGCGCGGCATGCGATGCTACTGTCGCCGAGGCAGCGAGCAGAATGAATATTAAAGGGAGTGGCCAGCGGTCGAGTGGGCGGAGCTTGAACGCAAACGCGAGACGCACGCGTGTAGGCTCTCATTCGAATTTGAACTCTATCCATGGAGTATCATGGCGCGTTATCGCAGCGCGGTGCGACCGAATAAGAATAAAATTTTCAAAAGGGTGTTAGGGGGTAGATTTTGAAAATTTTTTTTTTGATTTCGACCAACCAGGACCCCCTCTATACCAATCTCAAAAAAAAACGCGACTTTTCCAACGGCAAGCGGGATAACAACCCCACTACCCCCTCGAGGGGGTGAAAAAAGGGGGTTTTCAGATTTTTCTAAAAAGTTTCAAAACAACCTCTACACGAATCCGTAATCGGTTTAACCCCACCCCAACCGCAAGTGCCTCAACTCACATGTCAGTGAGTCAGTGGTAATTAAGCTGTATATAGTATAAACTAGTTTTTTGTGGTGCGCGAGCTGCAGGCAGCTCGCGTGTGGGTTTGAGGCTGGGACTTGGACATTAAATATTTTCAAATTGAAAAAAGGTATAAAATATTACCAGTTTGACTCTTACAAAAGATATAAGTAAAACAAAGTTAAAATAGAAATAAAAAGAATTAAAAGTTGGTTATTACTTGCACGGATAAAAAATATAGGTCGCCCGGTGCGCTCGCTGCAAGCAGCTCGCGAACGGTGTTCTCCTATAGAGGTTGCGCGGTGCGCTCGCTGCAAGCAGCTCGCGAACGGTGTTCTCCTATAGAGGTTGCGCGGTGCGCTCGCTGCAAGCAGCTCGCGAACGGAGTGAGCTCCTGCAAAAGTTGCGCGGTGCGCTCGCTGCAAGCAGCTCGCGAACGGGGTGTGCTCCTGTAGAGGTTGGGCGGCGCGCTCGCTGCAAGCAGCTCACGAACGGTGTTCTCCTATAGAGGTTGCGCGGTGCGCTCGCTGCAAGCAGCTCGCGAACGGAGTGTGCACCTGTAGAGGTTGCGTGGTGCGCTCGCTGCAAGCAGCTCGCGAACGGGGTGTGCTCCTGTAGAGGTTGCGTGGTGCGCTCGCTGCAAGCAGCTCGCGAACGGGGTGTGCTCCTGTAGAGGTTGCGTGGTGCGCTCGCTGCAAGCAGCTCGCGAACGGGGTGTGCTCCTGTAGAGGTTGCGCGGTGCGCTCGCTGCAAGCAGCTCGCGAACGGGGTGTGCTCCTGTAGAGGTTGGGCGGCGCGCTCGCTGCAAGCAGCTCGCGAACGGTGTTCTCCTATAGAGGTTGCGCGGTGCGCTCGCTGCAAGCAGCTCGCGAACGGGGTGTGCTCCTGTAGAGGTTGCGTGGTGCGCTCGCTGCAAGCAGCTCGCGACCGGGGTGTGCTCCTGTAGAGGTTGCGTGGTGCGCTCGCTGCAAGCAGCTCGCGAACGGAGTGTGCTCCTGTAGAGGTTGCGCGGTGCGCTCGCTGCAAGCAGCTTCGCGAGAAGATTGGTTGCTGTAGAGATTGCGTGGTGCGCTCGCTGCAAGCAGCTCGCGAGGGTAAAAAGTGCTCTCCATAACAGGGGCAATAATATAAAAAAATTGAAAAAAAAAAAAAAAACTTTCATTCCGAAAAAAAAAAACCCAAAAAAAAAAAAAATGTTCATGGTCGATTCGAAGTTAGTCTGGGGTATATTCGACATTCAGTTGTACTTCCATGGACAAAACCTACACGAATCTTGAAAAAAATTTCCAATCCCCTCAATAGTTTCAGAGATAATACGAAAAAAAAAAAAACGGGGGGATTTAGGGGGGATTCAAAAATTGATTTCTACCAATCAGGACCCCCTCTATACGAATCTCAAAAAAAAACGCGACTTTTCCAACGGCAAGCGGGATAACAACCCCACTACCCCCTCGAGGGGGTAAAAAAAGGGGGTTTTCAGATTTTTCTGAAAAGTTTCAAAACAACCCCTACACGAATCCGTAATCGGTTTTACCCCACCCCTACCGCAAGTGCCTCAACTCACATGTCAGTGAGTCAGTGGTAATTAAGCTGTATATAGTATAAACTAGTTTTTTGTGGTGCGCGAGCTGCAAGCAGCTCGCGTTACAATTATAAATATAATTATAGTTTATAATAAAATTATAAACTTTAATTTAATATGATATTAATTATAGATTTGTTTTTATATACAGTGATGACCATACAATCAAGAACGACTGATACCAAAGTCAATTACTGTCAAGTCTAATTACCTGAAATCATTTTTCACACTACCAAGCGTGGTCGCAAGAAAGATATGCGCTATTATATTCGTGCTGCAGAGGTCCGTGCACCCGAAGTCGCGGGCAAAGCTTTTCTGAAAATAAAATACAAACTTTTAATATGATAATGATAATTAAAGAATTGTTTTATACATGGGATAGTTTTATTTGTCTAATTACCTGAAATCGTTTTCCACACCACCATAGAGGTACGACTAAGGCGCGTTTTTTTTAACGTGGTTTCCCCAATAGGCCTATTCCACGTTAACTACATATTTACTGCTAACTACTGAAATTATGTACAAGTTATGGCCTATTAATACCGTCACCAGAGTTGGTCATACGAACTTACCGACTTACTTTTTAAATACATTTACAATACATATTTACAATACGTTTCTAATAACTATATGTACAGCTAACTATTTCCACCCTAACTACTGAAATTATGTACATTAAATTATGGTCTAATAACTCCGTCCCCAGAATCGGTCATACGAACTTAGACTTACTTTTTGATAATTATAATGTACATTAAATAGGTTAAAAAGAAACATGTATATTAATATTATATCATAAAATAAAAGAATAATAAAATAACACAAGTACATGAATTATAAATAAATACATTCTTAGTCGTTCTACTTAGCAAGTCTGTTTAAGAAGTCTGTCCGTTATGTTGACACAGTTAAACAGCCGAACTGATTTTAATGAAATTTGATATGAAGATATCTCGAACCACGGAGGTTAATCAATAAAGTAGTAAGTAAATAAATACATGTTTAAGAAAGTGTTTCTGATTATTTGTAATAAATTGTGTGATTAAATAATAATTTAATTGATCTACTACTACTAACTAAAAGTACCACCACCATGATTATCTATTTCTGCCGTCAAGCAGTAATGCTTACATTGCTGAGTTCCATTACACTGTCGACATTGATAGGTGGTCCGTGTTTTAATAATAATGAATTCAAGACTGGTAAAAATTAAATTAAGAAAGTACCTACTTCGATTTTTAAAACTTTTACTTTTACCTTAAGCATTTCATGTAGTAAGTTTATTATTAATATTTTAGATATAATGTAAACTGAATAAATATGACTTGAACATGAATTACTGCTGTTAAAAAATAACCTATGCATGTACTCTGTACCCACTATGCACAATAAAAAAAACAAAGTTAAAATCTGAATCAACCCAAAATAGATAGATAGATAGATAACTCTTTATTGTATTACACCATGAATAAAATAAAACTAAAATACAACTAAAATTAACAAAAGTTTGAGGTGGTACAATAGGCGGCCTTATCGCTAAGAGCGATCTCTTCCAGGCAACCTTTGGATGGACTGGAATTAAAAGCAGATGTATTAGGAGGAGGTGAGAAACAGATAAACCCAGTCAATCATCAGATCAAGTCACTATGAATTTAATGTTGCATTGTTACTATATTTTAAACTTTAAGCATAATTTTTTTTAGAATGCCAGTAGCTACTCGCAGATGCAGGGTAGATGTAGTTAGAGTGAGACGTGTAGAATGTATACAGTACTCATTAACACCTTCTTCTAAGTATTAACTTAAATAAATCTAAAAGTATGGATACATTGTATGTTTGTGTTTCAATCACACTTTGTAGCTAAACCAATGTGGATGTAACTTAGAATGGTACATAGATGATATAAAGTACCCGGTTCTGCCCCCATACCATGAACTCTTAGAGCGATTCAAATTAGGACCTAAACTGAATTGTCAAAAAATTTGAACCATGAAATTAATAATTATTGAAGTCAAGGAGAATTATTGAAGGCTGGTCTTGAAACAGCCTATTAGCCTTACAGGTGAAGGTTCGGGCAATATAATTTCATTCTCTATGATTACCTACTATAAACCTATAGTAAGTTTTATCAACATGAAGCAATTTATTCATGATCATAGCTCATTTGAATTGCAACTAAGTACATAATATATCTAAGAGAATTAAGATTAGGTAATGATGACATGTGTTTAGACACCAGTCCTCATCATCATAATTATCAGCCAATATACCAAACCTAATATAGCCACTGCTGGAGACAGGCCTACCTATTCCACAAAATAGAGTAAGTACCAGAATGACCAATCTTGACCAAACTTCTGCAAGTTTGTGAATGCTCTGAGATCAATAAAGTTGGTCTTAGTTAAATAAATAGGTAGGTAGCTGTACTTATATTATATGATGTTATTTACTTACCAGACAGGAGACACACGATTGAAGAAAGACGCGGCCTGGCGCCGCCGGCACCGATGCGACGTTTGTCAGTATGCGATCGTTTCATCTTGAAAATAACAAAAAATAGGCTATGTAAACTTAATTATTCTAAGCAAGCTACGTACAAAATGCATCTTAACAGACAATAGGTACTTTTAGGCATCCACTGCTGGACATAAACCTCATTGTGGCAAATTTTTTTCATGTACGTACAGTCGCCATTACGAAATCCACCACCCACTGAAATTAATTAATGAAAGTTTCCAAATTTAAAAGCTGGAACCAACTCGCCACGGCCCCAAAAACCTTTCAAAATGCTTACGGTTAATGAATTGCTATTAGAATACTTCTAAAAATTTAAAAACTGAAAAAAAAATATATTATCTTATTTTTGTTGAGAAGGTTTCTTCGAAATGTAAAGTGTTGCCAGCTGGGCTCTACTGTGCTAGACAAAAAAAATAAATAAGCATAAAACCTTTAAATTTTTTTTATAGATAAAATGTCATATTATATTATGTCCTAAATCAATAGGTTACTAAAAATAAATGTTTTTTTTTTTCAATATATTAGACACTCTTAGGTAAGTAGGTATAGTACTGAAAGTGGATCTTGGCCGTCGTAAAGTTAGCCGTTTTGATGCAACGGTAAAATAATAAAATTTATTAAAAGTAGGTAAACAAACACAGTAAGTTCTAAATAAGAGTTCTCGAGACTCTTTTAAGTAGGAAGGACTTGCTTGAGCAGATAATAAACACAGAACAACCGTGTTATGATTTTCATGTTCATTAAATCTCTCCTATTTTGGAAAGAACGTCTTGAAACATAAGTATATTTAATTATGTAGGAAGGACTTAAGCAGAGAATAGTTTTCACATACTGACCTTCAATAAATTATGATAGTTTAGAAAATCTAACCGTTAGTTAGGTTCATTGTTAATTATTTTATTGGCAACACTGATGTACAGTGTTTTCTAAAATTACCTCCTAAAATTAGCCACAGCAAGAAAAATATAGTGTCAAAGCTTTATATTTTTTGTCTATGGATTACAAACATTACAAGTTTGTTTCGCTAAAAAATGTATAGAATAAAATATTTTTTTTTTGCTCTTTTGATCATGCTTGCTTATAGTTAGTGGGTCATATGGTGTCGTAGGTATTTTAGCTAACAGTCAATATGTAGGTCATGGCTCACAAAGATAGCACTGTCTTGTACTAATTTTTTTGCAACAATTTGCTACAAGCCGTTTTAATTATTTTTGATTACTTTAAATAAATAATTTAAATTATGGTCAAGCAAGGATATCAGTCCGTCTGTGGATGAGTTTGCCACCCTTTCGATTTCATTCGAAAATGTGAAAGGCTACCGGGAAAGTTAAAAAACACGCCATCTTTCAATTTGTTTATGAAGTGGTTCGTGATAGATAGCATATTCAAACAAAACACCGTAGTAATTGAGTTTCTTCAATATTAATAAAAGCGCCCTCTCGCGCATTTCGTCTGAATATTTCGTCAAAAGAGGCCTTTCCAAGATTTAGCGATATAATTCATGAAGTTCACCTGAATATACCTTTATATAGTATAAGTAATAGTGCGCGCGACGAGGAGCGATACATCCTCCCGCAATAAGCGCTCAGCGCGGTTTGAGAGTCGGTGCTTCGATCGATATGATTATAAGTGCGCTAAGGTGTGATTTAAAAAAAATCATATTAAAAAAAGTCAATGCTATTTTCTTTGTTGTATTTATTTAATAAAAACTTAAACTTTAATTTAGTAGGTGTATTTTTATTGTAAACTTCTTACTTTAGCAGAAATAACAAGCGTAAAATTGGGAAAAGTATGCGTTTTTTAGACCGTCTTTTTTCAAAAATACTGAACTAACATGCTGTATTTTTCTATGTACACTTAAATTTTAAAACTGTGATTATTATAAATTCATTTTTGGAAATATGTTAGACTTTGTTTTTTCATAGAAAACATGATCGAAAGTTGACTGGAATTGCTCATTTTACGAAACGTGCGTTACTAATTATTTTTTTAATCAGTTGTGTCTTGAGTTAATTATTATTATTTTTTTTTTTTTTATACAACTGAAGTGGCAACCAAGCGTACGGCCCACAAGATGGTAAGCGGTTACCGCAGCCTATGGACGCTTGCAATGCCAGAGGGTTTGCTCGCGGGTTGCCACCTTGAGGCTAAGATTGAAAGCCTCATGTGCCAGTAATTTCAACGGAAACCATACCCTTCACACCGGAACACAGCAATGCAAGCATTACTGCTTGGCGGCAGAAATAGGTATGGTGGTAGTCTTTCCCCGGACGAGCTCTATCACAAAGAACTCTACTATATTTGTTCTGTTGGCTTAAATTTTAAGGGATAAAGCTTTTATATGTTTTTATTTTCGTTAAAATATCTTCAACACACGAGCCACAATAGTGTTCGAAACTTCACGGGCTACAAGAAACTTCAAGGATTATCAAGGATAGGGTTCTTAACTAAGTCAAAAATCTTAAAAACTTAAGGCCCTATTTAGAAATGTACAGCCATCCAAATGCTTTTGCAACGAAACGAACGCAGACACTGTTTTTAGTGTCTGCGTTTCGTTGTTGTGATAAAAGATGAACAACTTAGCCAGCTTTACTTTTGAAATGTTGTTAGGCCATGACAGAGGAGGTCTTCGGGCGGCCTAAAACTTTCAGAGTTAGCAATTGACTCATACGAAACCGTAATGCCCACACACGTAACCTAAGTAACCTACCTACTTAGGTACCTACTTACCTAATCATGATCGACTGCTTAACGTGCTTTCCAAAGCACGGAAAGGTAATACTACGGTTTCCGGGTTCCACGCGAACGAAATCGCGGGCAACAGTCAGTTATAAATAAAAACTTTAGGCACTGCCCTGCGCAGTAGGCAGTGGTCAACGGCCACCACACGCGACCGACTGTTTAACGTGTCCTCCGAAGCACGTCGAATGTCGACAATAATTAAATCACTCGAAGCTTGATTGATTGCATAGAAGTTTAGTCAATCATGATACATTTTATTGATACGAAAATACCTACCTACCTACTTCTATGGAACAAAAAAGCTACTTACCTACCAAAGTGTGCAATTTATTTACAGTGTGTCAAGGAAGTCGATTTCTTAGGTGTAGGTACCTACCTATTATCTTTCCTCACGTACCTATTTTGACAAAACGTAGGAAATACCTATTTAATAAAATAGAAAGACATCCGCTGGCCCGTGTGGTTGATTACTCCGAAGGCCAGTGTCACCGAGTAGCTCTCAGTGTAATTCTACTCGGTCGGTACCAGTGTCCCAGCACTGAGCAGATAGGTAGGTAGGTAACTACATAGTGCCTTAGTAGATAATACAATAACCGAAAGATTTCAGTTTTAAACTGCACTGCGCAGTGCGCATAACAGTGGTCAACTCTCGCCCGAGGGCAACCCATCCAAATAATGACTACCTACCTACTTAGGTACGCGAAACAGTGATTTACATTGAGTCACAGTGCTGATCCGCTGCTGATCCTAATGTAAACGCTGTCGGGTCAATACCGACTTGAAATTCTCGATCGACTGCTTAACGTGCCCTCCAAAGCACGGAAGCGCTCAGTTTTCAATCACATCACACTAATACATACCTAATGCGAAAGTTTGGGTTTTTGTCGTGTTTTGTGGATGTTTGTACCTATATAAGTACCTACCTCATCTACATATGTATAGTATAATTCGACCGACAATAAGCCGATTTGGCTGAAATTTAACACCTATTTAGATAGGTAGGTAGGTACCTCTACTTAGATAATGATCGGGAATAGGTCATAAAGGCTACCTACCTACTTACCTAGTACCTATCGCGGACGACAGTCAGTTTTAAATACGAACTTTGGCACTGCAACAACTGACAACTCTGGTGATGGAGTTAATAGGTCGCCTGAAGGCCAACGGATGCGCTCAGTTGATTTTGTCGGTCACCCATCCAAATGCAAAACAGTGCCTGCGTTTGTTTCGTTGTGATAAGCGTAGGTAGGTAAAGGTACCGTAACCTAGGTATGTAGGTAGGTACTTACTTTTGTGTATGTTTGCATTATCATCATCATCATCAGAAATAATCTTGAAAATTTGATGTGCCTAGCAACTTAGAATAATAACACGTAGAGGTAAGTACCTACCTACTTAAACGTAATGAATGTTATCTTACCTACCTACCTACTCCTGGATTTGAACCAAATTTACCACGCGTAAACTAAGTCCGAAGGAAAATCCTGCGCCTGCACAGCGCACCGTTCGGCGCGCGGCATGCGATGCTACTGTCGCCGAGGCAGCGAGCAGAATGAATATTAAAGGGAGTGGCCAGCGGTCGAGTGGGCGGAGCTTGAACGCAAACGCGAGACGCACGCGTGTAGGCTCTCATTCGAATTTGAACTCTATCCATGGAGTATCATGGCGCGTTATCGCAGCGCGGTGCGACCGAATAAGAATAAAATTTTCAAAAGGGTGTTAGGGGGTAGATTTTGAAAAATTTTTTTTTGATTTCGACCAACCAGGACCTCCTCTATACGAATCTCAAAAAAAAACGAGACTTTTCCAACGGCAAGCGGGATAACAACCCCACTACCCTCTCGAGGGGGTAAAAAAAGGGGGTTTTCAGATTTTTCTGAAAATTTTCAAAACAACCCCTACACGAATCCGTAATCGGTTTTACCCCTACCCTACCGCAAGTGCCTCAACTCACATGTCAGTGAGTCAGTGGTAATTAAGCTGTATATAGTATAAACTAGTTTTTTGTGGTGCGCGAGCTGCAGGCAGCTCGCGTGTGGGTTTGAGGCTGGGACTTGGACATTAAATATTTTCAAATTGAAAAAAGGTATAAAATATTACCAGTTTGACTCTTACAAAAGATATAAGTAAAACAAAGTTAAAATAGAAATAAAAAGAATTAAAAGTTGGTTATTACTTGCACGGATAAAAAATATAGGTCGCCCGGTGCGCTCGCTGCAAGCAGCTCGCGAACGGTGTTCTCCTATAGAGGTTGCGCGGTGCGCTCGCTGCAAGCAGCTCGCGAACGGTGTTCTCCTATAGAGGTTGCGCGGTGCGCTCGCTGCAAGCAGCTCGCGAACGGAGTGAGCTCCTGCAAAAGTTGCGCGGTGCGCTCGCTGCAAGCAGCTCGCGAACGGGGTGTGCTCCTGTAGAGGTTGGGCGGCGCGCTCGCTGCAAGCAGCTCACGAACGGTGTTCTCCTATAGAGGTTGCGCGGTGCGCTCGCTGCAAGCAGCTCGCGAACGGAGTGTGCACCTGTAGAGGTTGCGTGGTGCGCTCGCTGCAAGCAGCTCGCGAACGGGGTGTGCTCCTGTAGAGGTTGCGTGGTGCGCTCGCTGCAAGCAGCTCGCGAACGGGGTGTGCTCCTGTAGAGGTTGCGTGGTGCGCTCGCTGCAAGCAGCTCGCGAACGGGGTGTGCTCCTGTAGAGGTTGCGCGGTGCGCTCGCTGCAAGCAGCTCGCGAACGGGGTGTGCTCCTGTAGAGGTTGGGCGGCGCGCTCGCTGCAAGCAGCTCGCGAACGGTGTTCTCCTATAGAGGTTGCGCGGTGCGCTCGCTGCAAGCAGCTCGCGAACGGGGTGTGCTCCTGTAGAGGTTGCGTGGTGCGCTCGCTGCAAGCAGCTCGCGACCGGGGTGTGCTCCTGTAGAGGTTGCGTGGTGCGCTCGCTGCAAGCAGCTCGCGAACGGAGTGTGCTCCTGTAGAGGTTGCGCGGTGCGCTCGCTGCAAGCAGCTTCGCGAGAAGATTGGTTGCTGTAGAGATTGCGTGGTGCGCTCGCTGCAAGCAGCTCGCGAGGGTAAAAAGTGCTCTCCATAACAGGGGCAATAATATAAAAAAATTGAAAAAAAAAAAAAAAACTTTCATTCCGAAAAAAAAAAACCCAAAAAAAAAAAAAATGTTCATGGTCGATTCGAAGTTAGTCTGGGGTATATTCGACATTCAGTTGTACTTCCATGGACAAAACCTACACGAATCTTGAAAAAAATTTCCAATCCCCTCAATAGTTTCAGAGATAATACGAAAAAAAAAAAAACGGGGGGATTTAGGGGGGATTCAAAAATTGATTTCTACCAATCAGGACACCCTCTACACGAATCTCAAAAAAAAACGCGACTTTTCCAACGGCAAGTAGAAAATCCCCACAAAGACCCCCTCAAGGGAGGGGAAAATGGGGATTTTGGGATTTTTCTAGAAAGTTTCAAAACACCCTCTATACGAATCCGTAATCGGTTTTACCCCACCCCTAGCGCAAGTGCCTCAACTCACATGTCAATGAGTGAGTGGTAGTTTAGCTTTATATAGTATAACTAGTTTTTTGTGGTGCGCGAGCTGCAAGCAGCTCGCGTTACAATTATAAATATAATTATAGTTTATAATAAAATTATAAACTTTAATTTAATATGATATTAATTATAGATTTGTTTTTATATACAGTGATGACCATACAATCAAGAACGACTGATACCAAAGTCAATTACTGTCAAGTCTAATTACCTGAAATCATTTTTCACACTACCAAGCGTGGTCGCAAGAAAGATATGCGCTATTATATTCGTGCTGCAGAGGTCCGTGCACCCGAAGTCGCGGGCAAAGCTTTTCTGAAAATAAAATACAAACTTTTAATATGATAATGATAATTAAAGAATTGTTTTATACATGGGATAGTTTTATTTGTCTAATTACCTGAAATCGTTTTCCACACCACCATAGAGGTACGACTAAGGCGCGTTTTTTTTAACGTGGTTTCCCCAATAGGCCTATTCCACGTTAACTACATATTTACTGCTAACTACTGAAATTATGTACAAGTTATGGCCTATTAATACCGTCACCAGAGTTGGTCATACGAACTTACCGACTTACTTTTTAAATACATTTACAATACATATTTACAATACGTTTCTAATAACTATATGTACAGCTAACTATTTCCACCCTAACTACTGAAATTATGTACATTAAATTATGGTCTAATAACTCCGTCCCCAGAATCGGTCATACGAACTTAGACTTACTTTTTGATAATTATAATGTACATTAAATAGGTTAAAAAGAAACATGTATATTAATATTATATCATAAAATAAAAGAATAATAAAATAACACAAGTACATGAATTATAAATAAATACATTCTTAGTCGTTCTACTTAGCAAGTCTGTTTAAGAAGTCTGTCCGTTATGTTGACACAGTTAAACAGCCGAACTGATTTTAATGAAATTTGATATGAAGATATCTCGAACCACGGAGGTTAATCAATAAAGTAGTAAGTAAATAAATACATGTTTAAGAAAGTGTTTCTGATTATTTGTAATAAATTGTGTGATTAAATAATAATTTAATTGATCTACTACTACTAACTAAAAGTACCACCACCATGATTATCTATTTCTGCCGTCAAGCAGTAATGCTTACATTGCTGAGTTCCATTACACTGTCGACATTGATAGGTGGTCCGTGTTTTAATAATAATGAATTCAAGACTGGTAAAAATTAAATTAAGAAAGTACCTACTTCGATTTTTAAAACTTTTACTTTTACCTTAAGCATTTCATGTAGTAAGTTTATTATTAATATTTTAGATATAATGTAAACTGAATAAATATGACTTGAACATGAATTACTGCTGTTAAAAAATAACCTATGCATGTACTCTGTACCCACTATGCACAATAAAAAAAACAAAGTTAAAATCTGAATCAACCCAAAATAGATAGATAGATAGATAACTCTTTATTGTATTACACCATGAATAAAATAAAACTAAAATACAACTAAAATTAACAAAAGTTTGAGGTGGTACAATAGGCGGCCTTATCGCTAAGAGCGATCTCTTCCAGGCAACCTTTGGATGGACTGGAATTAAAAGCAGATGTATTAGGAGGAGGTGAGAAACAGATAAACCCAGTCAATCATCAGATCAAGTCACTATGAATTTAATGTTGCATTGTTACTATATTTTAAACTTTAAGCATAATTTTTTTTAGAATGCCAGTAGCTACTCGCAGATGCAGGGTAGATGTAGTTAGAGTGAGACGTGTAGAATGTATACAGTACTCATTAACACCTTCTTCTAAGTATTAACTTAAATAAATCTAAAAGTATGGATACATTGTATGTTTGTGTTTCAATCACACTTTGTAGCTAAACCAATGTGGATGTAACTTAGAATGGTACATAGATGATATAAAGTACCCGGTTCTGCCCCCATACCATGAACTCTTAGAGCGATTCAAATTAGGACCTAAACTGAATTGTCAAAAAATTTGAACCATGAAATTAATAATTATTGAAGTCAAGGAGAATTATTGAAGGCTGGTCTTGAAACAGCCTATTAGCCTTACAGGTGAAGGTTCGGGCAATATAATTTCATTCTCTATGATTACCTACTATAAACCTATAGTAAGTTTTATCAACATGAAGCAATTTATTCATGATCATAGCTCATTTGAATTGCAACTAAGTACATAATATATCTAAGAGAATTAAGATTAGGTAATGATGACATGTGTTTAGACACCAGTCCTCATCATCATAATTATCAGCCAATATACCAAACCTAATATAGCCACTGCTGGAGACAGGCCTACCTATTCCACAAAATAGAGTAAGTACCAGAATGACCAATCTTGACCAAACTTCTGCAAGTTTGTGAATGCTCTGAGATCAATAAAGTTGGTCTTAGTTAAATAAATAGGTAGGTAGCTGTACTTATATTATATGATGTTATTTACTTACCAGACAGGAGACACACGATTGAAGAAAGACGCGGCCTGGCGCCGCCGGCACCGATGCGACGTTTGTCAGTATGCGATCGTTTCATCTTGAAAATAACAAAAAATAGGCTATGTAAACTTAATTATTCTAAGCAAGCTACGTACAAAATGCATCTTAACAGACAATAGGTACTTTTAGGCATCCACTGCTGGACATAAACCTCATTGTGGCAAATTTTTTTCATGTACGTACAGTCGCCATTACGAAATCCACCACCCACTGAAATTAATTAATGAAAGTTTCCAAATTTAAAAGCTGGAACCAACTCGCCACGGCCCCAAAAACCTTTCAAAATGCTTACGGTTAATGAATTGCTATTAGAATACTTCTAAAAATTTAAAAACTGAAAAAAAAATATATTATCTTATTTTTGTTGAGAAGGTTTCTTCGAAATGTAAAGTGTTGCCAGCTGGGCTCTACTGTGCTAGACAAAAAAAATAAATAAGCATAAAACCTTTAAATTTTTTTTATAGATAAAATGTCATATTATATTATGTCCTAAATCAATAGGTTACTAAAAATAAATGTTTTTTTTTTTCAATATATTAGACACTCTTAGGTAAGTAGGTATAGTACTGAAAGTGGATCTTGGCCGTCGTAAAGTTAGCCGTTTTGATGCAACGGTAAAATAATAAAATTTATTAAAAGTAGGTAAACAAACACAGTAAGTTCTAAATAAGAGTTCTCGAGACTCTTTTAAGTAGGAAGGACTTGCTTGAGCAGATAATAAACACAGAACAACCGTGTTATGATTTTCATGTTCATTAAATCTCTCCTATTTTGGAAAGAACGTCTTGAAACATAAGTATATTTAATTATGTAGGAAGGACTTAAGCAGAGAATAGTTTTCACATACTGACCTTCAATAAATTATGATAGTTTAGAAAATCTAACCGTTAGTTAGGTTCATTGTTAATTATTTTATTGGCAACACTGATGTACAGTGTTTTCTAAAATTACCTCCTAAAATTAGCCACAGCAAGAAAAATATAGTGTCAAAGCTTTATATTTTTTGTCTATGGATTACAAACATTACAAGTTTGTTTCGCTAAAAAATGTATAGAATAAAATATTTTTTTTTTGCTCTTTTGATCATGCTTGCTTATAGTTAGTGGGTCATATGGTGTCGTAGGTATTTTAGCTAACAGTCAATATGTAGGTCATGGCTCACAAAGATAGCACTGTCTTGTACTAATTTTTTTGCAACAATTTGCTACAAGCCGTTTTAATTATTTTTGATTACTTTAAATAAATAATTTAAATTATGGTCAAGCAAGGATATCAGTCCGTCTGTGGATGAGTTTGCCACCCTTTCGATTTCATTCGAAAATGTGAAAGGCTACCGGGAAAGTTAAAAAACACGCCATCTTTCAATTTGTTTATGAAGTGGTTCGTGATAGATAGCATATTCAAACAAAACACCGTAGTAATTGAGTTTCTTCAATATTAATAAAAGCGCCCTCTCGCGCATTTCGTCTGAATATTTCGTCAAAAGAGGCCTTTCCAAGATTTAGCGATATAATTCATGAAGTTCACCTGAATATACCTTTATATAGTATAAGTAATAGTGCGCGCGACGAGGAGCGATACATCCTCCCGCAATAAGCGCTCAGCGCGGTTTGAGAGTCGGTGCTTCGATCGATATGATTATAAGTGCGCTAAGGTGTGATTTAAAAAAAATCATATTAAAAAAAGTCAATGCTATTTTCTTTGTTGTATTTATTTAATAAAAACTTAAACTTTAATTTAGTAGGTGTATTTTTATTGTAAACTTCTTACTTTAGCAGAAATAACAAGCGTAAAATTGGGAAAAGTATGCGTTTTTTAGACCGTCTTTTTTCAAAAATACTGAACTAACATGCTGTATTTTTCTATGTACACTTAAATTTTAAAACTGTGATTATTATAAATTCATTTTTGGAAATATGTTAGACTTTGTTTTTTCATAGAAAACATGATCGAAAGTTGACTGGAATTGCTCATTTTACGAAACGTGCGTTACTAATTATTTTTTTAATCAGTTGTGTCTTGAGTTAATTATTATTATTATTTTTTTTTTTATACAACTGAAGTGGCAACCAAGCGTACGGCCCACAAGATGGTAAGCGGTTACCGCAGCCTATGGACGCTTGCAATGCCAGAGGGTTTGCTCGCGGGTTGCCACCTTGAGGCTAAGATTGAAAGCCTCATGTGCCAGTAATTTCAACGGAAACCATACCCTTCACACCGGAACACAGCAATGCAAGCATTACTGCTTGGCGGCAGAAATAGGTATGGTGGTAGTCTTTCCCCGGACGAGCTCTATCACAAAGAACTCTACTATATTTGTTCTGTTGGCTTAAATTTTAAGGGATAAAGCTTTTATATGTTTTTATTTTCGTTAAAATATCTTCAACACACGAGCCACAATAGTGTTCGAAACTTCACGGGCTACAAGAAACTTCAAGGATTATCAAGGATAGGGTTCTTAACTAAGTCAAAAATCTTAAAAACTTAAGGCCCTATTTAGAAATGTACAGCCATCCAAATGCTTTTGCAACGAAACGAACGCAGACACTGTTTTTAGTGTCTGCGTTTCGTTGTTGTGATAAAAGATGAACAACTTAGCCAGCTTTACTTTTGAAATGTTGTTAGGCCATGACAGAGGAGGTCTTCGGGCGGCCTAAAACTTTCAGAGTTAGCAATTGACTCATACGAAACCGTAATGCCCACACACGTAACCTAAGTAACCTACCTACTTAGGTACCTACTTACCTAATCATGATCGACTGCTTAACGTGCTTTCCAAAGCACGGAAAGGTAATACTACGGTTTCCGGGTTCCACGCGAACGAAATCGCGGGCAACAGTCAGTTATAAATAAAAACTTTAGGCACTGCCCTGCGCAGTAGGCAGTGGTCAACGGCCACCACACGCGACCGACTGTTTAACGTGTCCTCCGAAGCACGTCGAATGTCGACAATAATTAAATCACTCGAAGCTTGATTGATTGCATAGAAGTTTAGTCAATCATGATACATTTTATTGATACGAAAATACCTACCTACCTACTTCTATGGAACAAAAAAGCTACTTACCTACCAAAGTGTGCAATTTATTTACAGTGTGTCAAGGAAGTCGATTTCTTAGGTGTAGGTACCTACCTATTATCTTTCCTCACGTACCTATTTTGACAAAACGTAGGAAATACCTATTTAATAAAATAGAAAGACATCCGCTGGCCCGTGTGGTTGATTACTCCGAAGGCCAGTGTCACCGAGTAGCTCTCAGTGTAATTCTACTCGGTCGGTACCAGTGTCCCAGCACTGAGCAGATAGGTAGGTAGGTAACTACATAGTGCCTTAGTAGATAATACAATAACCGAAAGATTTCAGTTTTAAACTGCACTGCGCAGTGCGCATAACAGTGGTCAACTCTCGCCCGAGGGCAACCCATCCAAATAATGACTACCTACCTACTTAGGTACGCGAAACAGTGATTTACATTGAGTCACAGTGCTGATCCGCTGCTGATCCTAATGTAAACGCTGTCGGGTCAATACCGACTTGAAATTCTCGATCGACTGCTTAACGTGCCCTCCAAAGCACGGAAGCGCTCAGTTTTCAATCACATCACACTAATACATACCTAATGCGAAAGTTTGGGTTTTTGTCGTGTTTTGTGGATGTTTGTACCTATATAAGTACCTACCTCATCTACATATGTATAGTATAATTCGACCGACAATAAGCCGATTTGGCTGAAATTTAACACCTATTTAGATAGGTAGGTAGGTACCTCTACTTAGATAATGATCGGGAATAGGTCATAAAGGCTACCTACCTACTTACCTAGTACCTATCGCGGACGACAGTCAGTTTTAAATACGAACTTTGGCACTGCAACAACTGACAACTCTGGTGATGGAGTTAATAGGTCGCCTGAAGGCCAACGGATGCGCTCAGTTGATTTTGTCGGTCACCCATCCAAATGCAAAACAGTGCCTGCGTTTGTTTCGTTGTGATAAGCGTAGGTAGGTAGAGGTACCTTAGCTAGATGGTAAGCAGTTACCGTAACCTAGGTATGTAGGTAGGTACTTACTTTTGTGTATGTTTGCATCATCATCATCATCATCAGAGTTAATCTTGAAAATTTGATGTGCCTAGCAACTTAGAATAATAACACGTAGAGGTAGGTACCTACCTACTTAAACGTAATGAATGTTATCCTACCTACTCCTGGATTTGAACCAAATTTACCACGCGTAAACTAAGTCCGAAGGAAAATCCTGCGCCTGCACAGCGTACCGTTCGGCGCGCGGCATGCGATGCTACTGTCGCCGAGGCAGCGAGCAGAATGAATATTAAAGGGAGTGGCCAGCGGTCGAGTGGGCGGAGCTGGAACGCAAACGCGAGACGCGCGCCTGTAGGCTCTCATTCGAATTTGAACTCTATCCGTGCAGAATCATGGCGCGTTATCGAAGCGCTGTGCGACCGAATAAGAATAAAATTTTCAAAAGGGTGTTAGGGGGTAGATTTTGAAAAATTTTTTTTTGATTTCGACCAACCAGGACCTCCTCTATACGAATCTCAAAAAAAAACGAGACTTTTCCAACGGCAAGCGGGATAACAACCCCACTACCCTCTCGAGGGGGTAAAAAAAGGGGGTTTTCAGATTTTTCTGAAAATTTTCAAAACAACCCCTACACGAATCCGTAATCGGTTTTACCCCTACCCTACCGCAAGTGCCTCAACTCACATGTCAGTGAGTCAGTGGTAATTAAGCTGTATATAGTATAAACTAGTTTTTTGTGGTGCGCGAGCTGCAGGCAGCTCGCGTGTGGGTTTGGGTCCTGGATATTGACATGAAATATTTTCAAATTGAAAAAAGGGTATAAAATGTTTACATTTGGACTCCTACAAAAGATGTAAGGAAAATGAAGTTAAATTAGAATTAAAACGAATTAAAAATTGGTTATTACTTGCACGGATAAAAAATATAGGTCGCCCGGTGCGCTCGCTGCAAGCAGCTCGCGAACGGTGTTCTCCTATAGAGGTTGCGCGGTGCGCTCGCTGCAAGCAGCTCGCGAACGGTGTTCTCCTATAGAGGTTGCGCGGTGCGCTCGCTGCAAGCAGCTCGCGAACGGAGTTAGCTCCTGCAGAGGTTGCGCGGTGCGCTCGCTGCAAGCAGCTCGCGATCGGTGTGTGCTCCTATAGAGGTTGCGCGGTGCGCTCGCTGCAAGCAGCTCGCGAACGGGGTGTGCTCCTGTAGAGGTTGGGCGGCGCGCTCGCTGCAAGCAGCTCGCGAACGGGGTGTGCTCCTGTAGAGGTTGCGTGGTGCGCTCGCTGCAAGGAGCTCGCGAACGAGGTGTGCTCCTGTAGAGGTTGCGTGGTGCGCTCGCTGCAAGCAGCTCGCGAACGGAGTGTGCTCCTGTAGAGGTTGCGCGGTGCGCTCGCTGCAAGCAGCTCGCGAACGGGGTGTGCTCCTGTAGAGGTTGCGTGGTGCGCTCGCTGCAAGCAGCTCGCGAACGGGGTGTGCTCCTGTAGAGGTAGCGTGGTGCGCTCGCTGCAAGCAGCTCGCGAACGGGGTGTGCTCCTGTAGAGGTTGCGTGGTGCGCTCGCTGCAAGCAGCTCGCGAAGGTAAAAAGTGCTCTCCATAACAGGGGCAATAATATAAAAAAAAAAAAAAAAAAAAAATTTTTTTTCATTCCGATAAAAAAATCCCAAAAAAAAAAAAAAAAAAAAATGGTCGATTCGAAGTTAGTCTGGGGTATATTCGACATTCAGTTGTTTTTCCATGGACTAAGACCTACACGAATCTTGAAAAAAATTTCCAATCCCCTCAATAGTTTTGGAGATAATACGAAAAAAAAAAAAACGGGGGGATTTAGGGGGGATTCAAAAATTGATTTCTACCAATCAGGACACCCTCTACACGAATCTCAAAAAAAAACGCGACTTTTCCAACGGCAAGTAGAAAATCCCCACAAAGACCCCCTCAAGGGAGGGGAAAATGGGGATTTTGGGATTTTTCTAGAAAGTTTCAAAACACCCTCTATACGAATCCGTAATCGGTTTTACCCCACCCCTAGCGCAAGTGCCTCAACTCACATGTCAGTGAGTGAATCAGTGAGTGAGTCAGTGGTAGTTTAGCTTTATATAGTATAACTAGTTTTTTGTGGTGCGCGAGCTGCAGGCAGCTCGCGTGTGGGTTTGAGGCTGGGACTTGGACATTAAATATTTTCAAATTGAAAAAAGGTATAAAATGTTTACATTTGGACTCCTACAAAAGATATAAGTAAAACAAAGTAAAAAAAAGTAGTAAAAGGTTTAAAAGTTGGGTATTACTTGTACGGATAAAAAATATAGGTCGCGTGGTGCGCTCGCTGCAAGCAGCTCGCGAGGGGTTAAAGTTTCTATAGAGGTAGCGTGGTGCGCTCGCTGCAAGCAGCTCGCGAACGGGGTGTGCTCCTGTAGAGGTTGCGTGGTGCGCTCGCTGCAAGCAGCTCGCGAACGGGGTGTGCTCCTGTAGAGGTTGCGTGGTGCGCTCGCTGCAAGCAGCTCGCGAACGAGGTGTGCTCCTGTAGAGGTTGCGTGGTGCGCTCGCTGCAAGCAGCTCGCGAACGGAGTGTGCTCCTGTAGTGGTTGCGTGGTGCGCTCGCTGCAAGCAGCTCGCGAACGGGGTGTGCTCCTGTAGAGGTTGCGTGGTGCGCTCGCTGCAAGCAGCTCGCGAACGGGGTGTGCTCCTGTAGAGGTTGCGCGGTGCGCTCGCTGCAAGCAGCTCGCGAACGGAGTGTGCTCCTGTAGAGGTTGCGCGGTGCGCTCGCTGCAAGCAGCTCGCGAACGGGGTGTGCTCCTGTAGAGGTTGCGTGGTGCGCTCGCTGCAAGCAGCTCGCGAGGGTAAAAAGTGCTCGCCATAGCAGGGGCAATAATATAAAAAAATTAAAAAAAAAAAAAAATCATTCCGAAAAAAAAACCCAAAAAAAAAAAAAAAAATTCATGGTCGATTCAAAGTTAGTCTGGGGTATATTCGACATTCAGTTGTACTTCCATGGACAAAACCTACACGAATCTTGAAAAAATTTCCAATCCCCTCAATAGTTTCGGAGATAATACGAAAAAAAAAAAAACGAGGGGATTTAGGGGGGATTCAAAAATTGATTTCTACCAATCAGGACACCCTCTACACGAATCTCAAAAAAAAACGCGACTTTTCCAACGGCAAGTGGAAAATCCCCACAATAACCCCCTCAAGGGAGGGGAAAATGGGGATTTTGGGATTTTTCTAGAGAGTTTCAAAACACCCTCTATACGAATCCGTAATCGGTTTTACCCCACCCCTACTGCAAGTGCCTCAACTCACATGTCAATGAGTGAATCAGTGAGTGAGTGAGTCAGTGGTAGTTTAGCTTTATATAATATAACTAGTTTTTTGTGGTGCGCGAGCTGCAAGCAGCTCGCGTTACAATTGTAAATAAAATTATAGTTTATAATATTATATACAGTGATGACCATACAATCAAGAACGACTGATACCAAAGTCAATTACTGTCAAGTCTAATTACCTGAAATCATTTTTCACACTACCAAGCGTGGTCGCAAGAAAGATATGCGCTATTATATTCGTGCTGCAGAGGTCCGTGCACCCGAAGTCGCGGGCAAAGCTTTTCTGAAAATAAAATACAAACTTTTAATATGATAATGATAATTAAAGAATTGTTTTATACATGGGATAGTTTTATTTGTCTAATTACCTGAAATCGTTTTCCACACCACCATAGAGGTACGACTAAGGCGCGTTTTTTTTAACATTTACTGCTAACTACTGAAATTATGTACAAGTTATGGCCTATTAATACCGTCACCAGAGTTGGTCATACGAACTTACCGACTTACTTTTTAAATACATTTACAATACATATTTACAATACATTTGCAATACATATTTACAATACGTTTCTAATAACTATATGTACAGCTAACTATTTCCACCCTAACTACTGAAATTATGTACATTAAATTATGGTCTAATAACTCCGTCCCCAGAATCGGTCATACGAACTTACCGACTTACTTTTTGATAATTATAATGTACATTAAATAGGTTAAAAAGAAACATGTATATTAATGTTATATCATAAAATAAAAGAATAATAAAATAACACAAGTACATGAATTATAAATAAATACATTCTTAGTCGTTCTACTTAGCAAGTCTGTTTAAGAAGTCTGTACAGCCGAACTGATTTTAATGAAATTTGATATGAAGATATCTCGAACCACGGAGGTTAATCAATAAAGTAGTAAGTAAATAAATACATGTTTAAGAAAGTGTTTCTGATTATTTGTAATAAATTGTGTGATTAAATAATAAGTTTAATTGATCTACTACTACTAACTAAAAGTACCACCACCATGATTATCTATTTCTGCCGTCAAGCAGTAATGCTTACATTGCTGAGTTCCATTACACTGTCGACATTGATAGGTGGTCCGTGTTTTAATAATAATGAATTCAAGACTGGTAAAAATTAAATTAAGAAAGTACCTACTTCGATTTTTAAAACTTTTACTTTTACCTTAAGCATTTCATGTAGGTAGTAAGTTTATTATTAATATTTTAGATATAATGTAAACTGAATAAATATGACTTGAACATGAATTACTGCTGTTAAAAAATAACCTATGCATGTACTCTGTACCCACTATGCACAATAAAAAAAACAAAGTTAAAATCTGAATCAACCCAAAATAGATAGATAGATAGATAACTCTTTATTGTATTACACCATGAATAAAATAAAACTAAAATACAACTAAAATTAACAAAAGTTTGAGGTGGTACAATAGGCGGCCTTATCGCTAAGAGCGATCTCTTCCAGGCAACCTTTGGATGGACTGGAATTAAAAGCAGATGTATTAGGAGGAGGTGAGAAACAGATAAACCCAGTCAATCATCAGATCAAGTCACTATGAATTTAATGTTGCATTGTTACTATATTTTAAACTTTAAGCATAATTTTTTTTAGAATGCCAGTAGCTACTCGCAGATGCAGGGTAGATGTAGTTAGAGTGAGACGTGTAGAATGTATACAGTACTCATTAACACCTTCTTCTAAGTATTAACTTAAATAAATCTAAAAGTATGGATACATTGTATGTTTGTGTTTCAATCACACTTTGTAGCTAAACCAATGTGGATGTAACTTAGAATGGTACATAGATGATATAAAGTACCCGGTTCTGCCCCCATACCATGAACTCTTAGAGCGATTCAAATTAGGACCTAAACTGAATTGTCAAAAAATTTGAACCATGAAATTAATAATTATTGAAGTCAAGGAGAATTATTGAAGGCTGGTCTTGAAACAGCCTATTAGCCTTACAGGTGAAGGTTCGGGCAATATAATTTCATTCTCTATGATTACCTACTATAAACCTATAGTAAGTTTTATCAACATGAAGCAATTTATTCATCATCATAGCTCATTTGAATTGCAACTAAGTACATAATATATCTAAGAGAATTAAGATTAGGTAATGATGACATGTGTTTAGACACCAGTCCTCATCATCATAATTATCAGCCAATATACCAAACCTAATATAGCCACTGCTGGAGACAGGCCTACCTATTCCACAAAATAGAGTAAGTACCAGAATGACCAATCTTGACCAAACTTCTGCAAGTTTGTGAATGCTCTGAGATCAATAAAGTTGGTCTTAGTTAAATAAATAGGTAGGTAGCTGTACTTATATTATATGATGTTATTTACTTACCAGACAGGAGACACACGATTGAAGAAAGACGCGGCCTGGCGCCGCCGGCACCGATGCGACGTTTGTCAGTATGCGATCGTTTCATCTTGAAAATAACAAAAAATAGGCTATGTAAACTTAATTATTCTAAGCAAGCTACGTACAAAATGCATTATCTTAACAGACAATAGGTACTTTTAGGCATCCACTGCTGGACATAAACCTCATTGTGGCAAATTTTTTTCATGTACGTACAGTCGCCATTACGAAATCCACCACCCACTGAAATTAATTAATGAAAGTTTCTAAATTTAAAAGCTGGAACCAACTCGCCACGGCCCCAAAAACCTTTCAAAATGCTTACGGTTAATGAATTGCTATTAGAATACTTCTAAAAATTAAAAAACTGAAAAAAAATATATTATCTTATTTTTGTTGAGAAGGTTTCTTCGAAATGTAAAGTGTTGCCAGCTGGGCTCTACTGTGCTAGACAAAAAAAATAAATAAGCATAAAACCTTTAAATTTTTTTTATAGATAAAATGTCATATTATATTATGTCCTAAATCAATAGGTTACTAAAAATAAATGTTTTTTTTTTTTTCAATATATTAGACACTCTTAGGTAAGTAGGTACTGAAAGTGGATCTTGGCCGTCGTAAAGTTAGCCGTTTTGATGCAACGGTAAAATAATAAAATTTATTAAAAGTAGGTAAACAAACACAGTAAGTTCTAAATAAGAGTTCTCGAGACTCTTTTAAGTAGGAAGGACTTGCTTCAGCAGATAATAAACACAGAACAACCGTGTTATGATTTTCATGTTCATTAAATCTCTCCTATTTTGGAAAGAACGTCTTGAAACATAAGTATATTTAATTATGTAGGAAGGACTTAAGCAGAGAATAGTTTTCACATACTGACCTTCAATAAATTATGATAGTTTGGAAAATCTAACCGTTAGTTAGGTTCATTGTTAATTATTTTATTGGCAACACTGATGTACAGTGTTTTCTAAAATTACCGCCTAAAATTAGCCACAGCAAGAAAAATATAGTGTCAAAGCTTTTTATTTTTTGTCTATGGATTACAAACATTACAAGTTTGTTTCGCTAAAAAATGTGTAGAATAAAATATTTTATTTTTGCTCTTTTGATCATGCTTGCTTATAGTAAGTGGGTCATATGGTGTCGTAGGTATTTTAGCTAACAGTCAATATGTAGGTCATGGCTCACAAAGATAGCACTGTCTTGTACTAATTTTTTTGCAACAATTTGCTTCAAGCCGTTTTAATTATTTTTGATTACTTTAAATAAATAATTTAAATTATGTTCAAGCAAGGATATCAGTCCGTCTGTGGATGAGTTTGCCACCCTTTCGATTTCATTCGAAAATGTGAAAAGCTACCGGGAAAGTTAAAAAACACGCCATCTTTCAATTTGTTTATGAAGTGGTTCGTGATAGATAGCATATTCAAACAAAACACAGTCGTAATTGAGTTTCTTCAATATTAATAAAAGCGCCCTCTCGCGCATTTCGTCTGAATATTTCGTCAAAAGAGGCCTTTCCAAGATTTAGCGATATAATTCATGAAGTTCACCTGAATATACCTTTATATAGTATTAGTAATAGTGCGCGCGACGAGGAGCGATACATCCTCCCGCAATAAGCGCTCAGCGCGGTTTGAGAGTCGGTGCTTCGATCGATATGATTATAAGTGCGCTAAGGTGTGATTTAAAAAAAATCATATTAAAAAAAGTCAATGCTATTTTCTTTGTTGTATTTATTTAATAAAAACTTAAACTTTAATTTAGTAGGTGTATTTTTATTGTAAACTTCTTACTTTAGCAGAAATAACAAGCGTAAAATTGGGAAAAGTATGCGTTTTTTAGACCGTCTTTTTTCAAAAATACTGAACTAACATGCTGTATTTTTCTATGTACACTTAAATTTTAAAACTGTGATTATTATAAATTCATTTTTGGAAATATGTTAGACTTTGTTTTTTCATAGAAAACATGATCGAAAGTTGACTGGAATTGCTCATTTTACGAAACGTGCGTTACTAATTATTTTTTTAATCAGTTGTGTCTTGAGTTAATTATTATTATTATTATTTTTTTATACAACTGAAGTGGCAACCAAGCGTACGGCCCACAAGATGGTAAGCGGTTACCGCAGCCTATGGACGCTTGCAATGCCAGAGGGTTTGCTCGCGGGTTGCCACCTTGAGGCTAAGATTGAAAGCCTCATGTGCCAGTAATTTCAACGGAAACCATACCCTTCACACCGGAACACAGCAATGCAAGCATTACTGCTTGGCGGCAGAAATAGGTATGGTGGTAGTATTTCCCCGGACGAGCTCTATCACAAAGAACTCTACTATATTTGTTCTGTTGGCTTAAATTTTAAGGGATAAAGCTTTTATATGTTTTTATTTTCGATTTTAACGAATCTTCAACACACGAGCCACAATAGTGTTCGAAACTTCACGGGCTACAAGAAACTTCAAGGATTATCAAGGATAGGGTTCTTAACTAAGTCAACAATCTTAAAAACTTAAGGCCCTATTTAGAAATGTACAGCCATCCAAATGCTTTTGCAACGAAACGAACGCAGACACTGTTTTTAATGTCTGCGTTTCGTTGTTGTGATAAAAGATGAACAACTTAGCCAGCTTTACTTTTGAAATGTTGTTAGGCCATGACAGAGGATGTCTTCGGGCGGCCTAAAACTTTCAGAGTTAGCAATTGACTCATACGAAACCGTAATGCCCACACACGTAACCTAAGTAACCTACCTACTTAGGTACCTACTTACCTAATCATGATCGACTGCTTAACGTGCTCTCCAAAGCACGGAAAGGTAATACTACGGTTTCCGGGTTCCACGCGAACGAAATCGCGGGCAACAGTCAGTTATAAATAAAAACTTTAGGCACTGCCCTGCGCAGTAGTCAGTGGTCAACGGCCACCACACGCGACCGACTGTTTAATGTGTCCTCCGAAGCACGTCGAATGTCGACAATAATTAAATCACTCGAAGCTTGATTGATTGCATAGAAGTTTAGTCAATCATGATACATTTTATTGATACGAAAATACCTACCTACCTACTTCTATGGAACAAAAAAGCTACTTACCTACCAAAGTGTGCAATTTATTTACAGTGTGTCAAGGAAGTCGATTTCTTAGGTGTAGGTACCTACCTATTATCTTTCCGCACGTACCTATTTTGACAAAACGTAGGAAATACCTATTTAATAAAATAGAAAGACATCCGCTGGCCCGTGTGGTTGATTACTCCGAAGGCCAGTGTCACCGAGTAGCTCTCAGTGTAATTCTACTCGGTCGGTACCAGTGTCCCAGCACTGAGTAGATAGGTAGGTAGGTAACTACATAGTGCCTTAGTAGATAATACAATAACCGAAAGATTTCAGTTTTAAACTGCACTGCGCAGTGCGCATAAGACAGTGGTCAACTCTCGCCCGAGGGCAACCCATCCAAATAATGACTACCTACCTACTTAGGTACGCGAAACAGTGATTTAAATTGGGTCACAGTGCTGATCCGCTGCTGATCCTAATGTAAACGCTGTCGGGTCAATACCGACTTGAAATTCTCGATCGACTGCTTAACGTGCCCTCCAAAGCACGGAAGCGCTCAGTTTTCAATTACATCACACTAATACATACCTAATGCGAAAGTTTGGGTTTTTGTCGTGTTTTGTGGATGTTTGTACCTATATAGGTACCTACCTCATCTACATATGTATAGTATAACTCGACCGACAATAAGCCGATTTGGCTGAAATTTAACACCTATTTAGATAGGTAGGTAGGTACCTCTACTTAGATAATGATCGGGAATTGGTCATAAAGGCTACCTACCTACTTACCTAGTACCTATCGCGGACGACAGTCAGTTTTAAATACGAACTTTGGCACTGCAACAACTGACAACTCTGGTGATGGAGTTAATAGGTCGCCTGAAGGCCAACGGATGCGCTCAGTTTATTTTGTCCGTCACCCATCCAAATGCAAAACAGTGCCTGCGTTTGTTTCGTTGTGATAAGCGTAGGTAGGTAAAGGTACCGTAACCTAGGTATGTAGGTAGGTACTTACTTTTGTGTATGTTTGCATTATCATCATCATCATCAGAAATAATCTTGAAAATTTGATGTGCCTAGCAACTTAGAATAATAACACGTAGAGGTAGGTACCTACCTACTTAAACGTAATGAATGTTATCCTACCTACCTACCTACTACTGGATTTGAACAAAATTTACCACGCGTAAACTAAGTAATAAAAAATCCTGCGCCTGCACAGCGAACCGTTCGGCGCGCGGCATGCGATGCTACTGTCGCCGTGGCAGCGAAAAGAATGAATATTAAAGGGAGTGGCCAGCGGTCGAGTGGGCGGAGCTTGAACGCAAACGCGAGACGCGCGCCTGTAGGCTCTCATTCGAATTTGAACTCAAACCGTGGAGAATCATGGCGCGTTATCGCAGCGCGGTGCGACCGAATAAGAAAAAAATTTTCAAAAGGGTGTTAGGGGGTAGATTTTGAAAATTTTTTTTTTGATTTCGACCAACCAGGACCCCCTCTATACGAATCTCAAAAAAAAACGCGACTTTTCCAACGGCAAGCGGGATAACAACCCCACTACCCCCTCGAGGGGGTAAAAAAAGGGGGTTTTCTGATTTTTCTGAAAAGTTTCAAAACAACCCCTACACGAATCCGTAATCGGTTTTACCCCACCCCTACCGCAAGTGCCTCAACTCACATGTCAGTGAGTCAGTGGTAATTAAGCTGTATATAGTATAAATTTTAATTTTTTTACCTTTAACATCTTTTAAAAAAATTCAAGTAATTCAATTTTATCCCCTAAATCAAATTTTATTCTGATTTATAATTATAGTAATTATTTTACTTACTTGAATTGGAGCTCGTCTAGTAGAAACCCCTTATATTTTAACAGGACAAATTTTAACTATTATATGTCTTTGACCTGTTCGTACAACTGTTTACTAATTTCAAGGTCACTAAATTGGAAGATAAGTGGTTGGAATGTGCGTCCTCTAGTTCTTTAGTACACCGACTTATTATTAGGGGTTATTACAAATTGTTATGCATATTATCACATAGTTTTTTCTTAAAACTATGTGATGCATAACATATTTAAAAAATTATGAAAAACCGTTTCGACTAGCTCGCTGGCGTGGTGGGCGAGTGTTCGCTTGAGAAGCGAGAGGTTGCGTGTAACATTCCCGCTGCAGGACAAAATGTTTGCATGATCTGCAAATATTTGTTCTGGGTCTGGAAGTTGTAGTACCTTTGTAGTTTTGGATACCCACGATACAGAAAGTCTATGTTTTTTTTCCATAGGCACGATTGGTTCAAAACCCTGAACCTACGCTGGTACGCATTACCGGCCGTATCCAACATGCGCTTCGACTGTGGTGGTATTGAGTTTACCGCCAACGCTTTCAACGGCTGGTACATGAGCTCTGAAATCGGATGTCGTAACTTATGCGACGCCAGTCGACTGAATATGCTTGAGGTAAGTCATTATCTTAGCATCAGACGTTGCTGGAGCTCCTTTCCTATGGAGTGCTAGAATAACTAAACTTGAGCTTTCCCATTTTCTGACTTTCAACAACTGTTACAATGCCATTAGCTTATTAGTGGGGGAACCTTCAACACTTTTGTTTTCCAGTTCGTAGTCGTCATTTAGGAATTCATTCATTTATTTCATTTATTCCCCAGCGATTATCGTATCTGCGAGCCTGTGAGCCCGTGAGTAGACCGTAGTCAGCTCAATGCCACTTCAATTTACTAATTCCGAGTGTTATGTCAGTAACCTTGAATTTGAATATGAACTTGGTTTTCTTGGTCCTACGGATTTCCTAATTTCGAACACAAGCATCGTCAAACGATAAGTCGTGGTACGTTCCGTGGCGTGTCCGAGCTACCTTTTTCATGCAAACTTCTTCCTACTGCATCCTCTTAAAGTTGAGTTTCATAAATACGTATATAGTTTAGTACACACCAACATTAAGAGAAACATACTCTGAAAATCACAAATCTTTTGAACTCACCCTTGTTATTATAAAAAATAACGTACTGAAATTTTCAGGTCTCTAGGACTTACCGTGTTAGCTGTGCGTTGATTGTCAGTTAGTCAGCCAGTAGCAAACTGTTTATAAATATTTAGATTTCTTGTGCCAACAGAAAGTAGCTCAATGCATGGGATTAGACACGCGAACTCCAGTCACTCTCTGGAAAGACAAGGCTCTCGTCGAAGTGAACCTGGCTGTGCTACATAGCTTTCAACAGCAGAACGTTACTATAGTGGACCATCACACAGCTTCGGAGAGTTTCATGAAGCACTTGGACAACGAGAACAGATTAAGGTTAGTAACTTACTGTTGAAGTCTTCTATTCTTAAGAGTAGTAGAGTTCTTTGTGATAGAGCTCGTCCGGGGGAGGACTACCACCGTACCGTACCTATTTCTGCCGTCAAGCTGTCATGTTTGCATTGCTGTATTCCGGTCCAAAGGGTATGGTTTCCGTTGAAATTACAGGCACATGAGACTTTCAATTTTCACTCAGGGTGGCAACCCGTGAGTGATACCTCTGGTAATACCGCTTACCATCTTATGGGCCGCACGCTTAGTTGCCACTTTAGTTGTATAAAAAAAAGATCCTGATCAATCGGTGAGTAAAATCGTAGTTTGTGGCTCGTCGGTGATGCTCGCTATGCAGTAGCGAAGAAATACCGTCACCGTGAGTGGCTTGCGATTTTTGAAAAACATATTTGGATCAACGAGAAGGGGTTTTCGTCTCAAGTTATTAACAAAAAAAGCTGTCTATTTAGATGGCGGTAGCTCAACTGGAGAGCCCAAGAGAATGTAAGCACTACGTTTGGCGAGCTATGGTTAATGTGTAGGGAATTTTTCTTCTTTTAATTTGTTGTAGGGAATTCTTCTTCTTCTTCTTTTGTTTTATGGCCTCTGTGGCTAGTTTGCCGCAATTTTGCCAGTGTTAAGTGTATTAGTTTGATTGTCGCTTAGCAACGTAAACAAACGAAGTTTGGAAAGAAACGATGACTTTTCTTTCAAAATTCTCCTGGAAAGCCTTTGACTAAATTACCAACCAACATTACCCCTCCATTTCAATTACTAACACTTGTGCTAAGTAAACCAGTTAAATTGGATAAACTGCCACCAAATTTACGCAATAAAACTTAAAATAACACGAGAAAAATTATTAAAATGGGAAGACCCATGTCGTTTTGACAAGATAGCCAAAGGCAATCGTAGGGAATTCAACATTGGTTGCTTCTCTGTCACTGTCTGTCATACTTCTGGCTAGTGTCAAAGTCATAGTACGTACTACGTAGTACATTAACTTTGGTCGTTCTGGAGTTAAATTATATTGTCTCAAGCAGGACATGAACCCACAACCTTCTGCTTGACACGAGACGAAATAAAAACGTAGTAACCATCTTTTTTCTTGTTTTGATAACCTTTCCCAGTATGGCAGTAGGGCAGATAGCGTCAAAGCAATCGGAACTACTTTTTTTTTAAATCTCGAATCGAAAACCTCTCGCACGAGTGACGACTTATAAAATCGTTGTTTTTTAGTAGTTTAACTGATTGTTGGGCGATCAAATGAATAAGCATAACTTTAGTTTCTGAATAAAAAAAAACTTAAAATATTATACTTAGAGTTGCTCCATTAAAACTCAAGATAACTCTGCAGAACTTATGACTATAAAACTGGCTCGATCTAGAGCATAACCCGCTTCTACGCTGAAAACAGTTCATTAACTTGAATATTTAGGTATATAATATTTTACGTAAGTATTTCCATTTCGACCCGTGGTATTAACTGAAATAAACACGTAGCGATCGTAAAAACATGAATTATCCCCCAACAGAATAATTCCGTAGCAAAACGAAACCATATTCTTCGCAAACTAGGTAAGATCCAAGGAGGGGTCACCGTAGCTGTGATAAATAAAAGCAGAAACGACCTGCGAACTCCTACGTGTCCCGACAAAAGGACCGAGACGTCTTCACACAAGTTTTATCTTGGTTTTATCATTACTCTTCAACATTTCGGGACAAGATACACGCTGGGTTAGATTTACGTACATAATAGGCACTATTACTTTGCACTAGCTGCGCCCCGCGGTTATGCTAAGTTCAAATAAATTTTTTTTTATTTTAGTTTATAAAAATATATAAAAATTAGTTTTTTTTCTAGCAATCTTTTTAAATTAAACTAATTCTAATTCGTTTCTATTACGGACATTTTATAAACTAAAAATTATACCCAAAACCACTCCAAAGCAGCCTGGTTATTCAGGCTGCTTTGGACTGACTATCAGCTGACTATCGATCAGCATTTCATTTTTATTATAGACTAGCTGTTATCCGCGACTTCCGTTTGCGTGGAGCTCGGGAACCGCACTTTTTCACAGGATAAAAAGTCCAAATTGGCTCGGCCTATATCTTATTACCGGGCATTGTCTACTTACTATGTTTTCAATTTCAGCCAAATCGGTTCGGTGGTTGTCGAGTTATAGAGGAACAAACGACCAAACAAACTTCCAAACATCCAAACTTTCGCGTTTATAATATTAGTGTGATGTGAAGTGTGATCTTTTACTTGCCTAGATAATAATTATGTAAAGGCAAAAGAAAGGATTTACTTTAGTTTTATTATCTATGACAGAATAAATAAACTAAAATACTAAGTTATGGTAAATTATTATTATAGTGAGTTCTCAGTCTCACGACTTGTAAATGTATATCTAATCTAATGACTTTCATTAGATATATTCAAGTTTTACAACCAAGTTTTATTAAAGCACGACGTAAGCAGGTTCTTGAGATAAACATCCGGATTTAAGACGAGTAATTAAAAAAAATATAGCGGAATTGATCATTATTATAACGGGAATAAACAATACGTATGGTAATTTAATTAAAATAACGTAGGCATTTGTTGGAAATACCGTTTTAAATAGTTTGTAAACGTTTGAAGCCATTGTCAAAAATATCACACTATATCCTATAAAATATACATATATAATATAATTTGATTTATTGACAACCTTTAACCAAGTTATCCAATAACTATAAATTGTAATTCTGTTAGGCTTTAAATTGCTGAGGCAAAACGACAAAGGAATGTAAAATATTTTTATATATTATCATGTTTAAAGAATTTATTGTGTGCTCATTGACATTGGACAATGATACCTTTCTTAATCTGTGACAATGGTGTCGATTCTGCTGTAGCATTATCTAAATAAATTAATAACTTATGATTGTTGACATCCTTTTTAATAAAATAAAATACAAAAGACCGCGATAGTTTTAATTAGATTAACGTTACAGTAGAAGCCAATAAAGTTAATACTAAAATTAATTATTCTATCATGACAGCCTTCTAATGTTCCCACTGCTGGGACACTGGCCTACTCTCAGGCGAGAGTGATTGGGTCTTAATCCACCACGCGGACCCAATGCGGATTGGCGGATGGCACATGTCTTTCGAATTTTTAGTTCTTGGACATGCCGGTTTCCTCACGATGTGTTCCTTCACCGTATGAGAGCACTGGCATTGCGCACATAAATTTTTCGAACAGAAAAATTCATTGGTGCATGACCGGGTTTGAACCCACGACCTTCGGATCTGAAGGCGGGGTCACTACCACTAGACCACCGGTGCTCTCCTAGCTCTAAAATTAATTATTAACACTAATTTATTATTGAATATTGGAAAATGAAAACTTACGTTAATTCAATATTATTCAATACTAATAATAACATACCTGTTATGGTGGACGGTGACAAAATTATGTTCAGTAGCGAATTATTTGTCAATAGCACGTTAGCAAACACGCCGGATGAGGACCCTGAAAATTAATTATTACCAGCCGCAAATTGTAATTAACCTGTCATCGTACTTGCAGCTTTGTTGTATCATAATAGCAAAATGTTTTGGACAACGCGGAGGCTGTATCAAGGAAACGATAAAGACTCTAACAGTAACATAACATTCTTGGCACTCTCGCTTTCGTGCTAAATACACTCTCGCAGTCGTGCGCACTGCGTTTTATGTAGTTAAAAAGTTTAGAAGTTAGGTATACAATATTCCACCATTGCTGTTGTTCTTGGCACCTCAAAACTAAATTTCAAAATTTAAAATGTGAAAGCTTAGTACTACCGAAATATGAAAGAAGGAAATCATATCTTCTTCTTATTGAAAATGAATTGCTGTGCGTTAGGCTCGCAAAAAATCGAGAACAGCTGGACACAAACCGCTGATTTAGGTCTTGAAATTTTTGTAGGAGTTAAGGGAAGGTTTAAACGGTAAGAAATTATAGAAAAATTCAGAAAAAATTACGCGAGTGAAACCGCGCCGGGACAACTAGTAAACTATAAAAATACATGAGTATGAACTCTTCGAAGCCATCACTACTTATATTTTGATTACTAAGCTAGTAGACCCCGCCACTTTGTCTTCATTGAGTTTCTCTAAACAAATTTTATCTTACTATTTCTCTAGCCGTTAAATTAAGGAAATTTCTTTGATTAAAATGCACTGTTATAAGAATATACCTACTTATCTTCTTAATTTTAAATTCCAATCGAGCCCTGCGCTGTAGGTCAGTATGTCACAAAACCTTTTATAATGTTCATCTCTGCATAATACATATCTAATCCACATCATAACTTATCACGCTAATATTGTAAAGTTTGGATGTTTGGATGTTTTTCCTCGACTCGACAACACTGAACCCGTTTGGTTGGAATTAAAACATAGATAGATAATGAAAATAGGGCATATTAGGCTATTTTTTATCCCGGAAAAAAGTACAGTTTCCAAGTTCAACACGAAGTCGCAACAGATAGTTATCAAATAAAAAATAATAAATATGCTCACGACTAGTAACTTCTACTTAGTATAAATTATCTAAGATCTTTCTAAGCTCAAGATTCTTGTGGCTGTCTAAGATAATGCATTGTAAATAAACCTGAGTGCGTCCACCACAAAACATGTGCTCTGATACATCAATGTAAACAATGTTATCTACCGTGTGATTGTTTTGATTTGTAACATCACCGTAAAAACGAGGCTACGTCGGTTTGTTAGTTTTTAACATTTAAATTTAGTTAGCATTAGAGCGAAGCATTCATAATTATTTAAGTTAGCTATTAACTGAAACCAGTTATCATAATTTTTGATCTGTTATAGTTAATGTAATAAAATATTAGGTATTTTATTCAATGCGCGGCACAGATGTCACATAACAACTAACGATAAAAATTTAGTATTATAAAAATTTAAATTAAGTATTTTGATTTCGATGTATTTCTTAAAGCATAATATTTTTACGGAAAAACCGACACGTATCCTGCATTCCATCGTGTCACATTTTTATAATATAAGTAGCATCAGTTTGATATATTTAGATTGAGAAGTTGACACTGGGAAAATTGTGGCAAATAAGCCACAGAGTCCATAAACGAAGAAGAAGAAGAAGTTTCTGTCACAGAACAGATATGCTTCTGTTTATCTCTTCATTCACTTGCGGTTTTTTTCATGCTCAAGTTTGTATTAAACTATCGTTTCTGGTGAACAATAAATTACCGACGTAGCATCTTATTTACACTACGCACTACACATAAAACGAGCCTCAATGAATAAAAAAATGATCTAGGTCCTAAAACCAGCAATATTATTAATTGGTAGACTTTATATTGCTACTTAGAATATATAATTCAGCTATAATATTCTTAGTTACATTTTAAGAATAATAGAATAAATTATTACTTAAATTATTATATTAAAAACTGTTTGTTTTCCTAAGAAACTAAAATAAATAAATTTCCAGACATTTTAATTTTTTTAACGTTTAGGTATAGTTCTCACGACGGATCTCGGCCGTCGTGGAGTTAGCCGTTCCGATGCGCAATGGAGCTTTTTTAAACTAAATTGTCTTTGCGCATCACAAACGGCTAACTTCACGGAAGCCTAGATCCGCTGTGCGAAATATACATTGTTTTATAATGCAGTACGCTTTGATAGCTAGCTTTTATTTCTAAGAGTAGGACGAAAACGTCCAAGCGTTCGTAGTTCAAGCATAACGAAGTTGGCACTTCGGCAGGTAGTGAAGGAAAGCGCTTTTGGCAAGCGGCAAACTGTTAACTTCTCTAATTTGAACGAGGTTTATCAACAGCTGTTGTTTTATTGATATTACTGAGAACTTTGAGGTTAAGTTCTCAACAATATCAATAAAATAATACTGCATGATTCTTGTCATTTATTAGGTAAATAAGACTTAATACTGTTCCAAGAGTTCAGTGAAAAATAAAAACATAGAACCATTGGATACTTTTTTCCAGCCTATATTACTTTACTAGAAGATTTGCTCCAGCAGCCGTGCTAAGCCGGGGCGAGTCGCTAGTAATAAATAAAGCCTATGTTACTCAGGGATTATGTAGAATTCTGATGGTGAAGAAAATTTTGAAATCGGACACCTAGTCTTTGAATTTATTCGTAAATTTATAACAAAAATACAAATTTTCTCATTATAGTAATTATCCTTTTTTCCAGTATTTTCTGTCCTTTACAGCAATTTTTTTTTTCCTTTACAGCCAGATTTGTAGATTCATTGTAAATATTTATAGAAATAGAAATAGAAAAATATTTATTTTGCGCCACACAATAAACATAAAATAACAATACAAATTAAAACTAAACTAAACTATGCTACTTATTTAATTCATTTTAATAGGTCGGGCTGCCCTGCGGATTGGATATGGATTGTGCCTCCTATGTCTGGATCTATCACGCAAGTTTTCCATCAAGAAATGGCTATGTACTACCTAAAACCTTCATATGAATATCAGGTAAGATATTTTTAAGTTGTACGGTTCAAACTAAATACTCATATTGAAATAAATTCTTGAAAAGGTTCATATAGTAAAATGAATATTTACTTCTAACCTAGTTTACTTCTAACCTATTAAAAAACTTGACTCACACTTGGTCACCTGTTATTTTATGTAAAATAAATATTTTGATTTTAAACTTAGGGATCTAACGCCCAAATACTGAAACGATACTCAAACTAATGAAATCATAAGTCATGACTTTATTGCGTTTCTCTATACGATTAAAAAAAAATGACTTCCTAAACAGTTAACAGGATCTCAAATATCTAAATAGCGTTTGTATCTGGGCGTAAAAGTCTTTGACTCGACTGTTACTCTTAGGATCCAGCATGGAAGACGCATCAATGGCAAAAATCCAAGCCGATAACGGGCAAGAGACCCATCAACAGGAAATTTCACTTCAAGCAAATAGCTAGAGCTGTCAAATTTACGTCCAAGCTGTTCGGCCGAGCACTCTCCAAGAGGATTAAGGCTACTGTGCTATACGCGACGGAGACTGGCAAATCTGAGCAGTACGCTAAGGAGTTAGGAGTCATATTTGGACATGCTTTCAATGCTCAGGTACACTTACATCCTTAAAGGTTGCTTTCACTATCTTTATGTAAACAAAAGCTAGTTGTTGGTTTGACAACTGAATCAAAAAGGTTCATAGAATAAATATTATATTTTTACACCAAAACGGGTAAAATATAGATGCAAATAATGAAAGCCACTCTCACTTGAGAGTAGGCAGGTTTTCGAATATTAGAAGCCTGTGACGGCTATGTTTTAGGTGCATTGCATGGAAGACTACGATATAACTTCAATAGAACACGAAGCTCTGATACTGGTTGTGACTTCTACATTCGGAAACGGAGATCCGCCTGAAAATGGTATTGTAAGTATTTATTTGAATTTAGCATTGTTTAACATTTCAATGTATTATTTCTTTGATGATTTTGTCACAATTATTTTGTAGGCATTCCGCGAACATCTTGTTGAACTCCTACACGCTTCAGAAATGGATGAAAGCTCTGAGTAAGTGTTCTTATTAGGTATAGTTTTTAATGATCTCGACATCAGACCAGGAGGGCGATTCTCGTGCCATAGATAAATGGTCACATGTGATATGTATATATCGAAACTGTCAAAAATCAGTTTTGACGATATATGTTACATGTGACCATTTATCTATGGCACGAGAATCGCCCATACTGTATTAGGTAGCTAAGTTGATAAATAAGTACTATTAAGAGTAGTAGAGTTCTCTGTGATAGAGCTCGTCCGGGGAAGGACTACCACCATACCTATTTCTGCCGCAAAGCAGTAATGCTCGCATTGCTGTGTTTAGGTGTGAAGGGTATGGTTTCCGGTGAAATTACTGGCACATGAGGCTTTCGATCTTAGCCTCAAGGTGGCAACCCGCAAGTGATACCTCAGGTATTGCAAGCGTCCATAGGCTGCGGTAACCGCTTACCATCTTGTGGGCCGTACGCTTGGTTGCCACTTCAGTTGTATATAAAAAAAAAAACTATTATTTATTAAAGCTGACATTGTTTTTTGTAACCACTTTTCCGTAATTTTCAGACACCAAATGTTATCACCAAAGTCATTCGGAATTGCAAATAGTCAAATTGAACAAAGATATGCTGCCGGAAACCAAAATAAACTTAATCGATTGGAATCTCTCAAAGGTATACAACTCTTAGAAAACATTAGATAGTATCTAATGAATGAATCAATATTGGGTATAGATAAATGACGTAAAGTATAGGATAAAGTTTTACATCTAATTTTTTTATAGCATAAGTTATATATCTATAAGTTTAAATCCACACAACACATTACATTAATATGAGTTACTTACCTACTTAAACGTACTAATTAATATTTTGAAGATTTTATGTAATTAGGTGATACCATCTACCAATTCGCATTGTAACCGCGTGGTGGATTAAGACCCAATCATTCTCGATGGAGAGTAGGCCAGTGTCCCAGCAGTTGAATGAAACATTAGAAAGCTGAATAGTCTCGTCCATAAAACAATTTTACTGCTATTCCAGGTAGCACAACAGACGCCACCTCAATAGACTGTTTTGGGCAACTCAGCAACGTTCGCTACGCTGTATTCGCGCTCGGTTCAAGCGCTTACCCGAACTTTTGCAGCTTTGGCAAGTATGTGGACAAGATGCTGTGTGACCTTGGAGGCGAGAGGATCCACGATATTGCGATGGGAGATGAAATGCGCGGACAAGACCAGGCTTTTAGGAAGTGGGCTTCAGGGGTTTTCAATGTAAGTTTTTCTAAGATCGTCTAAATTCAGCGATATTCCGTAAGGTCGATATTTGGATGGGTGACATTTTTATTTAAGCGCTTTACATGGCCCATTTGGCTGTTATTTGGACAAACAGTTTATATGTCATAGCGAAGTGGTTCGCACCAAGTATAAACTCCAACAACAATGACTCATAAGCACATATAGCTATATATTGCGTGTCATCTGAGTAAATATTTAAAAATTATATAGAAAAAGTCACGGTGCCGGTGGCACGGCCAAGGTAAGCGATTACTCGCACCTACCTACAGCACTAACGTTGATAATGGCATTGTAACCACTAAGTTAGTTCTTGATATCGTTAATCAAGATAAAATCTACTACATTGTTTAGCTGTTCAAACGGATCTGTGACCTTGCCTATTGACAAGATAAGGTCAGAACTAAGTTGGTCCAAGCCTTCAGGAAGTAGGCCTCAGTGACCAAATGTTTCGCAGAATTATATATCTAACAATATAACAAGAGATGTTTAGGTAATTTGTCACGTCTGCACGTTTTTATTGCAAACAATCATAGTCTCGCCATATTATGTACGTCATACCATAAAAATATCAGTGCTTACATAAGACGTAGTTTTTTTACAGTGTTTATTAACAAGACCATACATTAAAAAATTGGTCTTATTAACGGTCTTTTTAACGTTAAACTAAGTCAAGTTTTAAGACTTAGTTTAACGTTAAAAAGACCGAAGTTAGATAACTTGTTTTAATGACTGGACAAGTAAGATAAAACTCTACAGAACATTGTAAAACTTCTAAGTATTACTCTGAATTAAAAATATAACTTCACCAGGTTGCCTGTGAAACATTCTGTCTTGACGATGACGAAACGCTTCAAGAGGCTAAGCGAGCTTTAGGCTCTGTCACTCTCAGTGAAGAAACGGTTCGATTCTCCACCGCAGGGACACAGTCACCATCCCTTGTCAAGGCGTTGCAGTCTGCCCTGAACAAACAATTTATACCATGCATTGTAAAGACAAACAAGGACTTGGGAGATGCATCTGCTGAAAGATCAACTATTTTCATTGAAATGGAACCCAAGGTAACTCTTTTATATATTTTAGTGTTAGTTAATTTGGTACTAAGTACAAAGTGAAAAAAAATATGAATTAAGAAATGAGAAGTTTTAAATAGGAAGAAAAATAACATCATGCTGCATCTATGAACTTTACAAAAACCAACAGTAAGACTATGAAAATATAGATAATATATGTGATAAAAATGCTCATTATTTGCAGGGAGAAATGAAATATGACCCAGGAGATCACGTAGGTATAATGGCGTGCAACCGCAAAGAGTTAGTAGATAGCATCATGTCTCGAATGAAAGATATTGATAGCTTTGACGAACCGGTTCAAGTGCAGCTTATGAAAGAAACTCATACATCTGCCGGTAAGTTAACCTTTCTAGATATAGGAAGCATTAATGAAAAGACAAGATACAATGATTACAAGTTTTATTCTTAGGTCCAGTAAAGTCCTGGGAACCGCACGAAAGACTACCAGTTGTAAACGTTCGAGAATTATTTACAAGATTCCTGGATATAACTACTCCACCTACTACGATTTTACTACAGTACTTAGCCACGACATGCGAAAACGCTGAAGAAAAGGAAAAACTTAACAATCTAGCTACTGTAAGTGGTACCCACAACAACAATACCTACATTATGTAGATACGAATATGATTTTATGTTTCGCAGAAAATATATCAAATTAAAATCTAAAAATAGCAGACAGATCAAACAACTTGAAATTTATTAACAAAATAATAAAGTTAGCGTAGATAAATTAATTCATCTACAATCAAGTTTGATGAATAATAATCAGAAAGGTTAAAAGGTACTGGGTAAATCATTTTTATAATAATAAGACAGTTATAATTTAAAATGTTACTCAGGACCCAGCAGCGTACGAGGATTGGAGACACTTTCACTTCCCAACATTGCCGGAAGTGCTAGATCAGTTTTCGTCAGCAAAGCCAAGTGCCTCGTTGCTGGCCGCTCTACTGTCTCCATTGCAGCCGAGGTTCTACTCCATCTCGTCTTCACCACTCGCTCACCCAAAAAAACTGCATCTTACCGTTGCCGTTGTGACATACAAAACCCAAGGTCTGATTATAATTTTAGTTAGAAACACTCTTATAAAATTTTCAAAACAATGCAATTAATACCAATGTTGTTTTATAAAGTTTCACTATTAGGAATACTAGTAGGTACTTTGATTTGACTACAGTAAGTTCAGAATCCGAAATTGCTTATATGTCTAAAATCGGTTTTATAAGCAATCTATCGTTATCAAAACAAAAACAATGCTGCGTTACCTTGTATGTAAATAGCTGTCTGTCTTAGAGAAATTTCTCGGAAAACTTCTGCTAAAGTTGGCAAAGCTTCCCTCAACGAAAACAAAATGTGAATCACCAATACGTTATCCACGCGTAGTGTAGTGACCAACACAAGTTTGCCCAATTTATAAACAGAGTAATGCATTAATGTCTCATAGTTTATTATTCTCGATTACTCTAAACACTGTAGTTGAATTAACAATCTATTTTTGTGATGATCTCGACATCCGTTTATAAACATTTAAAGGTTTGGGTTAATGTACAAAAGACATACCGGAGCTTATATTTTTTTAAAATTTTCATAAATCCATGATGTAATTTTTATACAGACGGTGAAGGACCTCTCCATTACGGAGTATGTTCAAACTTTCTAATGGACCGCAAACCAGGAGATGAAGTTCATCTTTATATTCGAAGGTATACTTCAAACCCTTCTAATTTTTCAATTCGCTTTACTTTGAAACCCTACTCAAACAACAGCATTGTTTTAGCGCTCCAAACTTTCATCTGCCCCAAAATTTATCAGTGCCTCTGATTCTCATTGGACCTGGTACTGGAATTGCACCGTTTCGAGGCTTTTGGCATCATCGCAGAGCACAATTAAACTCTCGCACACGGCAGACAGCTGGACCAGTATGGTTATTCTTCGGATGCCGAACTCTGACTATGGATTTATATCGAGAGGAGAAAATGCAGGCTTTGAAAGATGGAGTCCTTTCGAAAGCTTTCCTGGCATTATCCAGAGAAAAAACTACTCCAAAGGTTAGTTTGTATTTTATGAGTAAAAAGCTTTGCGACTGACAAAACGAATTTAAATAAGAATCAATTCATAACAATATCTGATATTTTGTAGAAGTACGTCCAAGATTTAGCTGAACAAGAAGGAGCACAAATAAAAGACTTGCTTTTAAACAAAGGAGGTCATTTCTATGTTTGCGGGGACTGCAAGATGGCTGAAGATGTTCACCAGAAGTTAAAGGGCATTATTAAGAAACATGGCAACATGACAGATGAACAAGTGCAGAACTTTATGTTTATGCTCAAGGTAAGCCTGGTGATTAAAAACATTACTCTACGTTTCATAATATTAAAAATGATATTGGTTAACAAACTTATTTCACGCCTTACTGGATCTGTTATTATTCTGCATTGTGATACATTATTTGATACTTTTTTTTTATGTCAGCAAGTGACAAGACGGTCAAGTCGCCCGTCTGATGTTAAGCACAACGTCTGACCATAACAGATACAGTGCCACTCAAATATTTTTTTTTAAGTTCAGCGTGGCACTGCACTTCGCTCATCACCCCGAGAAACTGTTGTTAAGTCTCTTTTGCCCAGTAATTTCACTTGCTACAATGCCCTTCAAACCTAATCACAGTAATGCTTGCATACTGCTGCTTGGAGGTAGAATATCTGGCACTGCGGTGGTACCCATCAAGACGGACTCTTGCTGAAGAGTCCTCCTGGTACATACATTACCTACTACTAGTTTTTAATACCCATGACACGGAATCCTAGTGTGGGATCAAGACCATGTATGTGACTATTGGGTGTGTTAAGCAAATTTGCATGTCTCTCTTTCTCAAGGAGGAGAACCGCTACCACGAGGATATATTCGGGATCACGCTGCGCACGGCCGAGGTGCACAGCGCGTCCCGCGAGTCCGCCCGCAGGAACCGCGTCGCTGCGCAACCATGACGGCGGTCCTCCCGGGTCCGCACCACCACCCTTACCTAATCGACCAACTATTGTATTTTTATATAAACACGCTGGATTTGCATTCTTCGTTAAATTCAACCAGACTAAAATTGCACGCCCTACTCCATAAATTGCTGTTGTTTTCACATCCACATCTATGACAAATGCGGTTAAAGGGGCGTGCAGTTTTAGACTGGATGATCTTCTATCTTTATATGATTATGCAAAATATGGATGTTCGATGTTTACAGTCAAGCCGGATCTTGATAAAAATAGCGTGAACGATTAATACCTACCTATGTATATTCTGAAATAAGCTTTGAGATTAAAAGCTACTTTTTATTTAATTTCTGACGCACTTTTTATTATTTTTCCTTTCTTCTGTTTAAATTTATATTTGGTAGGTATTGCTGATTTGGATGCTACAGATTTTTAAAACAAACTTGTATGGAGTTAGATAATTTATGCTTTTCTTTAGGTAAAGTGCCTGATCGACCGCAGTATCGCAGTAAGATCTCGGTATATAAAACCGACATGAATTTGAAATACCGATACACGAGCGAGCTTTACCGATGAACAGTAACTCAAAAACCACGGATTTAATTAGGGACTGATCGATCAGGGCTTGTACCTTTTTTATATTCTTTTAGCAATCTTAAGAACTAATATAAAATCCTGCAGGCTTTTTAAATTGTTTACTACTACACTATTGTTTAAGTACTTTACCTACTTAGGTACATGGACATACTTTTTGAGGTCATTTGATACAGCAGAATCTAATGATTTGAGGTCCAAAGCCGCTACCGCGTGTTGTTGATTAGGTTGTGTTTAGTGATGGTGGGTTTTAATAACTAAATGCACATAATTTTGCTAACTCCTCACTTAAACTACTTGCAGTTATTCAATTTCAGTAGGTAATCATTATTGTAGGTATGCTCAAATGTAAGATGCTGTGGATAAAGCTGCTGAATGTATTTACTTAAAAATCTAAGCAGGGTGACGATTTACGATAACGCACAAAACGCTAAAAATGCATCTGTTCTGGCAGCTTGTTAAAACAACATCAAAATCGATGTGAATGATTTTTGAAATACACATAACTGGTCTACTTATAAAACCTACCTTTTAAATGCATCTTTAATAACATTGTCCAAGTGATGCGTTAAAAGAATATTACACGTTACTATATGTATTTCAAAATAAAATGTATTTATTAGATATTTACATTTACTGTAGAATAGATAGCTAAAACAATTGAACTATTATAAATTAAATCTTGTTGTTTTAAAAGAAAACAATACATAATCGTTAAAAGTGTAAAATTGCCAAAACTATGTACAGTTCTTTGTGATGTCTAAGTTATTTTTGGCAACATAATAATTTTAGCTATTTTTGTGAAACATATTATTATTATTATCTTAGGCTATTTTCGGGGATTTAACATTTAACATTTTTATGTTATAGCTTAAAATTATATTATGAAACTACAATGATTATAAAGCATAATACCTACTACTCAAATAATTAAATATTTCACTCATTACTATCCTCAACTTTTACTAATATTACCTAGATGTGAGTGTTGAATTTGTGATTTATAAACTAGTCCTAAGAAACGTATTCATATTTTAAAATAATGGTAATTTTTAATATAATTAACTTACACCATTTTTTTCTGGTGTTATCCATAATCAACTATTGGCTATTATGAATAAAAATGACGTGCAGTGAAATTGTATTACTTACTATTTAAATATTGTCAATGTTCTGAATTCAAAATCGTTTTTTAAAATTAACTAAAGGCAGTTTATAAGCAGCATAAAAAGTTCTAATAAAATTGTCACGCCAAATACGTTTGATATTGTTCTGCACTATTTCATCTGATAATTAAAATATTAACTAAAAAAAATATAAAAATTGAAATGACATACAATTTTTGTCTTATAATGGTTGAATAAAGTTCCTTCGTATTCAAACCAAAGTTTTATTTATTATCATTAACATACCGCCCTTTAGAATAATAATACAATCTAGAGCCCTAAAATACCATCTGGTCTATTTTTGAAGCTATACTTTTAATTTCTTAATAGAAACTTAATTCAGACCTATACCGGCTCGCCCTATTTTTTTGAAAGCCTAATTTGGTAAAACTTCATTAACAATAGGTATAGGTGTGTGTAACTATTATGAAATTTGATTTGTACCCGAATACACCTGATGGCGTGGTAAATTTATATTTATGTAGATATTATTTTTCTCTACAGAGTACAAAGAGATAATATTCTGATCGTGTATAGTTTATTTTGGGGAAAATTGTTTCCTAATCGCATTTCTTACTCAACTTTCGTTTTCTCGGGCTTGGGATGCTTTACTTTAACGTACACAACCATTGTACAATATCTTCTATTCTCTCTATTTTTTCAGTAACATATTACGGAACGTTCTACGACTTTTGATAACTCTTCTTTTTTCATTATTAAACAAATAATATCAATTACTGAAGGGCAATTCACGTATATTATCATCGTCGTTCAATTTTCAATCAAAGTCATCGTAGTCATCAAAGTATAACATCTATTATGGCTACTGATGATCTGCTTAACCTACAGGTAAGTACGTGAATAAATTATAACCTTCAAAGGAAAGGAAATAATTACTCAACGACCACAATAAACTTTAGAGTAACAGGTTTATTAAGAAGTGGGAAATCACCGTTGCATGAAGTGAGGCAACTCACGTAAGCATAACTTTACCTAGAAATAGATAGTCTGATGAATCTTTACTTAGTAAAATATAAAGAATCCCGCCATTTGTCTCTGTGTATGTATGTATGTGTAGCGACGCTTAAATATGTTAAACTATACAACGTTTTTTTTTATTATAACATAACTGTTTATAACATACTTCGCGAACGAAGTCGCGAGTAACAGCTATCAAAATGAAGGATTGGATTTTTAATCAATAATAGACTTTCGTTTGATCACGATCTTGGCTGGTGGTAACAACACCAGCTTAACGGGTGAATGCTTGTTGCTCTAATACTCACTTAGAGAATTTGAGCGTGGAGTGAGAGTATGATAATAAAGTATCTACGTACTCTTCTCTCAAACGTTAGGGTAAAAAAATTACATAAATTATAAAAATTACATTTATAATGCGATTTAAATATTTCAGCAATATTATATGGTAAGAAACTAGGTGGTAGAAACTATTAACCGAAATAGCAAGCACCTGCTAACTGCATATTAGAAAAAATATAAAAATATGAAAACGACCAAACTAGAAAATTAAAGCCCGTTTATTTAAATTACTTATCGATACTTGCATTTAATTTTTATGTGCTATGTGGGCAACACAAAACAAAGCAGCTGTATGTGGGTATTGCATTACATTGCATTTTAATAAGCATTTTAAAGTCATTTATTTTTTTGACCAAATTGTTGCAGTAATCTAACTTTGGAAACTTTGACTATAATATATTTTAAATTTTTGGTTGGAAATAAGGACCCAAGAATATTGATGCTGCAAAATCTCAAACCATTTATCGGTGGTCATGTGAACTCTACCTTTTGAATACGTCATCCTACATTACATATTTTTGTCAATACACGGAACAAAATTATTTGTAGATCATCCAACAATTATTTTGCAGCGGAATCAAACCAGCATCTTTAGTCATTGCCTCTTCCACCGTGCCAATGAGGTGGTGGTTTTAATGAATACTGACTGATAATCAACTCACCGCCTAAACCATGCCTTGGTTTTAGAGATTCAACAGTTGAGGCAACATTTTATGCAAAAATGCGCTTTGTTTTCTGTATAAATAAATATTCAATAAATATTTGCAGTCATTGTTCACACAGCACCTTAAATGATTTAAGATTCTACCTTGACGAGGCGCCCCGCCCGGCCAGACGCTTACTGCTAGCGATTTGCCTACGAAGGTGCATGCAGCGAAAGATAAATGTAAAAACAACATTGCATATTTGTGAACAAAAGCTATCGAAGCTTGCTAGTAGATAAAATATATTTTAAATAGAGATTAAACACCGCAATTTACTCAACGTGATAAATAAAGCACAGTTATGCTATTATAAAGAGAGTAGTCACGCTTAGATAACTTTGGCGGTCTATAATGATGTATTAATGGATGTTCATCAGCTAATCGATAGCATAGCCGTTAAACAGAGTTTCAACACTGTATTTTGTCGATAAGGTTATGCTTTTACAAAACACGTCCATTTAATAACTAAACTTGAGATTATTTCGTTCAGGTTACAAGTGCTTGCGATATTGAAGTTGGATGATTTGAATCAACGTTTTTGTTATATAAGTAGTTTAAATAGTTTTGTGGATAACATTTTTTAGGTTTCAAACAACTGAGTAGGTATTCAAGACATCGTCGAACGCAGTCGCGAAACGACAACAAAATGCAAGTGGTAAAAAAAAAGAACCGTTTCACATTTAAATATCATAATTCTATTTTTATTATGAAGCTCGATAGCAGTTCATAAAATTATAATCAGTTTATTATTTTAATTAATAAATAGACTAGTATTATATTACTAATCTATTGATTCCTCAATTTAATTTAGTTTGATTATTGTCGATTTAAAATTACCGAACTGATGTAGACTTCCTTATCTAACCTTTATTTATAATCATACTGTAAACGTCTGTTAGCTAATGTGTCTTTCAAATCAGTCTTCTTTGTTTATTGACAAGGAAAGATAATACATAGAAAGATGCTAAAATGACAGTTTGTTTTCTGAATAAGGTGGTAATTTAGATACAGCTATTACTTGCGCAACTTGCGTTTTATGCGAGAGGCCATTTGGACGAAAGTTTAAGAAATATAAAGCAGTCGCAGGTGGTGGATGGTGGGTGAAGGCTCAAAATCGGTCGTCATGGCACTCTTAGTATTGCTATAAAGGACCAATTTCATAGTGGCCTAGGTCTTTGTAACACCATAGAAGATTTGGAAAAAAAAATTAAGACTTACAGCAACAAACAATTTTATTTTTAAGTAGACAAACAAAGTTCTAAGGAAAAATATTTATTGTGTTGGGTTTTCTAAAACGGAAACTCTAGAGGTCCGCCATGACAGTTATTAGCAATGATCACGTGATGCATCTTGTCTTTGACAGTACCTAATAACCCAGTTGTTCTGTAAACCCGCCATGTTGTTTTGCATTGTGTTGCACTTCTTCACAAAGATAAACTTACTTTATTACGAAAGAAGTCAAAATAAAATAAATAAACAGTGATAAACGGTTTCTTTAATGATTATCTAATTATCTAGACCCCTACAAAGGACCAGGGCCCGACTCCATACTGCGTGAAACAACTCCTTTGTTATACTTTCGTCCAAATAGCATCTCGAATAAAACGCAAGCTGCGCAAGTAAAAGCGAGCATATCTAGCATATCAATACTGCTGGACATAGGTCCTCACCTATGTCCAGCATATTATGATGATATGTTAAGAAATCTTTGTCTACCGTACTAAGTATGTAAACTCCTTAGTAACTGATCCAAATTACGGCTGCATATTACGGTTTGAGATAGATATAGTCACAAATGAATGAGATTCGAGTTCGTGCATCATTTGCTATTGGTTTACGGGATTTACCTGCAGTTATGTTTCTTTTATGATCGTTCTAATGAGAAAAGCAAACAAATGCACTGGACAGAAGAATGATTTATTGTAATTACCTAGTAATTACCTCCGTGGGTGTTCGCATGTACGCATTTACTATGCCTTAAAACGGTGAAGGAAAATATTGCGAGAAACAGGCTTGTCCAAAACTCACAAAAATCTATTAACATGCCACTCACTTATCTGCATTGGGTGTGTCTTGTCTGCTCGAGAATAAGCTACTGTCCCAGTTGAGCTGTAGGAAGGCGAATCATGCTGATGATGATAAAGCAATTATCTAAATCAGACGGACTTATAGTTTGGTTTGAAGGTGGATCATCAATGATGATATTTAGGTAGTTGTCCCAAAAAACGGTGCGACAAAAAATCACCGTCGATAATAGATTGAAGATAAAAGATTGAAATCCTGCATCCTGGTATATTCCCGCAAATCAATGTCAGACAGATCTTATTAGTTTTCACTGTTTTGATGATATCATGATTTTGGTGCTCTTACATAAAATAAAATTGAACATGGTAATTATACAAATTATAGTTGATCCTGTTATGATACCAACCTTGATTTTCATGGTCTAAATTCACTTCTGAGAGTGAGTATTAGTTCGACTATGAATATTAGTGTGTTATAGATAAAAAAATCTGGGAACACCACAAACCCAAACATAGTTTTAATCGCTGAGATTTCCACTCACCGGTTTGGTCAAGTATCTGATAATGATCACGTGTGCACTTTGATTCGAGCTGGAACCACGACGCTTCATTCTCTCGCCGGCGGCCGGCGCGTGCACCCCATGACGTAAAACATGTTGATATTAGTTGCGATGTCCGCTTAGAACTCCCAGACCGATCGCCTCCTCAAACTCCAGTCCAGCTCCAGATTACCATATATATTATGCAACCACCAGTCGCCAGTTCAGTTAGCTCGCGATCCGCGCACACGCATTACGTATCCAATGTTCAAAATGATCTAGTAGAATCCCTGAAAAAAACGTGAACAGTATGGCTCAGATCAATGGAGATTTTGTGCCAGCCACTTGCCCGTTCAGTGGCGAAAGTGTTAAGTTAAAAGTTGATCATGTTGATAATAACAATACGAAGCCAGTGAAAACAAACCTTCGGGTGAAAGTTCCACAGCCGATAAAACTGAAGCATCAAATCAATTTGGATGAGAACTTTGATACGCTGTACTCTCGAACTGAAGAAGTCACAAGCTTTGTAAGTATTATTTAACTGTAATATTTATTACGAAGTATTTTACGTATACTTTGGATGCCAAATAACTAAATATTTCTTCAGTAGATAAAGACTAGGTTATAAGTGCCTACGGTACTTATAACCTAGTAAACATGCTATTTGTATTTTTAATATAAATGTCGCAAGTAAATATTCATCATGCCCATAAATATGTCATCTATAGATTCGCTAATTTGTCAGACACGATAAAATTATATTTTACGAATATCTTCAAAAACCTAATACTCATTTGACAAATTACGAGTACACCTACATCATTATTATTAATAAAAAAAACAAGATTTCCGCAATAGAAAAGACAAAAACATTGCAGAGATCACTTTGAAAATATACTTAATAGCTTCTGCCCGCGGCTCTGCTTGCGTGGTACATAGATAAAAAGTAGCTTAGTGGTAGGTATATTATATCAGGTTTAAAACTATTATAATTTTTGATTGAATCACAATTTCAAACGCTCGGATTTATAATATCAGTAGGATAATATTAAAGTTAATTTGGTATTTTCTGTATTTTAAAATATTAGACACATCTTCCCTAAATAATATTTAAGCGATGTCGTATGACGGTACAGAAAAGAAATAATAGGAAAGACTTTTGTAACTCTACATTTTACCTATTCCGGCTTTTGTTAAGTAGCGTCAATGTTTGTCCTGGGTGGGAATCAAACACACAACCTACAGCGTAAAACGCTTAACTAACTACCATGTAAGTGTTACTGCTAAGAGGCAGGTCTGAATATCTATCAGAATAATATTAAGGTTTTTATTACAATACAATATTATCTATCAAAGAAAATATTTTTAGAGCAGGTAATGTCAGCATATTATGCAAGCAGCATATAAGGTTTAAAAGCTTTACATAATTGGTTTGTAAATAAAATACGTCAATCTATTATTTATGGTCTAAGTATACCTTACCAAATTCCAAAGTAAGGTCAAGTGAGTTGATTATTGTGTTTAGCGTTTCCGAATGGAGTTGGTGTATGTAAATATTGTCATCTTACTACCATTTGAATTACAAATTAGTTGAATTTACTCATCTAGAATATCAAGTTTGAACGTACTTTTTAGAGAAAACAGAATAAACTTGACTTTATTAAGTTTCAGAAGTTTTATTTTGTGATCACATTCTTCTTCTTTTTCGTATTTGGACTCTGTGGCATATTTGCCACAATTTCGCCAGTGTCAAGTAGATGAGTTTGATTGTCGCATGGCAACGTAAACAAACAAAATTTTGATAGAAATGACGGCTTTTCTTTCAAAATTCCCTAGGAAAGCCTTTGATTATGTTACAAACCAACATAACCCTTCTATTTCAATTATTTACACTTGTGCTAAACAAACAAGTTAGATCGGATAAACTGCCACCAAAGAGCAATAAAACTCAAAATAACACGAGATAAATAATTAAATATATGTTGTTGTTGTTCTGACAAGATAGCCAAAGACAATCCTGTGATCACATTATATAGATAATTAAGTAAATCTTTGTAAATTACACACTTTAAATGTGATATCAATTAAATTGTGTACGCAGTTTTATTTAATTTAATTTGTATGTCTAAAGCGTCGCATTTTATTAAGCCTTTATTTACTGAAGTAATTAGGTAAGTATAACAATATTACTTAATAACTAGTATTATAAAAACACTTTAGCACATCGGTTTTAAACTTCAATACGTCCTATTGACGCAAAGGCAGCCTACCTAAGTTAAGACAATTTATAAATGCAAAAAAATGATATATCACGGCTAGAATAACGCGTAGACGTATTTGCTACTAGGTGTGTGTGGTACGTTCATTCTCGCCAAAGAGTAAGCCAGGGAACATTCTGAGGCCAGCCTCAGAATGTCCAGTCATGATGACGCTGACGATCTGTAGCTGCGTGATGTAAATAATATTTCCGCCTGAAATTCCATTCCTACATCTACCTACATTTTCTTTGTAATGTTCTATCAATATAATAGAGACATACAACCTATTTATTTACGTTGAATAACATGACTTATGGCTATAAAACAACCACGATATCCGCTTTTCATAGAAATATTTATTCGTGTCATCAAAATTTTGTTAATGAGATTAACGTAAACATAACCTGCAATCATCTCACGTCGTAAAAAAAAACGGATCGAGATTGTGTTCCTGATATATTATATCAGGATCACGTGTTCAAGATTATCCAATAATTATTGTTTCCACTAAGTTGCTTTAACTGCTCAAGCATAACTTGAAAGAAAATGCTAAGGTTAGGTTCGACCAAACTCGAATGAGGACTATTCTCCGAATAAATCGTGGTTATTCGAGTAAACTGGTATTTTACTTGTATTTGACATTTTTATTCCAAGAATCCAGAATTCCAAAATTCTAAGTTTGGTCGAATCCAACGGGTATTCAATTAAGACCTTACTAATGTTTGTGTGAAGGTACAAATTGAATTAATGCATACATGAAAAAACTTTATTGTACTTGTAGTACACCAAAACATAAACATAGATAATAAAATTGTACAATATAAGTACAATGAACGGCCTTATTGCTTAGAAGCGATTTCCTACAGAAAACCTTTGGATGGAGCAAATTGGTGAATCTTTTAGCACTTTCCTGACACCTAATTTTAAATTGACTATATCAACAGTTGACTATAAGCGACATACGATGATCGTAATTATTATCATGGTTTAACTTATGTCGGTGACAACGTATGTCAGAGCGTTCAGAGACATAAGCTGAACCACGAAGACTGTGGCCAATGTGGCTATGCATCGCTTTTTTCCGATAGAGTAGACCTACTGAGTAGATTAGTACCTACATTATAATTATCTAATCTACATCCATCAGTGTCAAACGTATTATACAAGTCATCCTTGAAAGCATTATCTCAATTATTTGACCTTGTCTAGCACAAGTATTTTTTAAGACAATTAAAAAAAAAATGTTCACACATCTCATCGTCGTATATAATAACTATTTTTGACTTCCGACCGATAGACTAATGACAAAGTCGGCCTCGAAGAAAAATAACTTGTATGATATAATTATATAAAATAAGTATTATTATTTTATTTCAAAAAACCATACTTCATAATAAAATTTAAAATCGCCCTACTTTAATATTATTATTTTTTTTTATTTTCCATCTATAATAATGGCATTAAAAGTTTTAATAATAACTTTTTTTTTTTTATACAACTGAAGTAGCAACCAATCGTACGGCCCACAAGATGGTAAGCGGTTACCGCAGCCTGTGGACGCTTGCAATACCAGAGGTATCACTCGCGGGTTGCCACCTTGAGGCTAAGATCGAAAGCCTTATGTGCCAGTATTTTCACCGGAAACCATACCCTTCACACCGGAACACAGCAATGCGAGCATTACTGCTTGGCGGCAGAAATAGGTATGGTGGTAGTCCTTCCCCGGACGAGCTCTATCACAGAGAACTCTACTACTCTTAAATAACTACTCGCCCATTAAAATAATAATAACCTATTTTATATAAACTCAGATAAAAGAAACATTATTTGAAACTGTAGATATTTACAATTTATTTTTGCTTGTTGAATATCCTTCTTATTTACACTATATTTTAATGATATTCACTACTCCTTATTTAAATTAATTAACTTCGACTTATTTTATTCGGCCTTTTTCTATATATGTCTGCCCATTATCGGTTAATGTTCGCGACACATGTATTCTAAGCTTCCGTGGATATTTTCGTTCTTCTTGTGTTGATTACTCTATGTTTTTGTTCCAAAATAAATACTTTTTTTTTTAGTTTCATGAGTCATAGTCCTCCGAACAGTTTTAAGGTTTATCTGAGAAGGTGAGTACTTACGGAAAAATAACTTGCAAATAAAGCATTACTATCATTGTCAATTTGTGATTAATGATTCGTAGATAAGGTGAATTCTAAAAGAGTTACAACACTCACGAATTTTGGTACCTTATTCGTTTGAAAGTTGGTAGACACGATTAACCTTAGAACAAACAAAAAGCTAGCATACTAATTTACTTGTCAAAGCATACATCTGTGATTAGCAGCTCGAATTAAATCAGTTTAATCCGAATTAGCTGAATCACATTTTTTTTGTAAGTAGCTGTTAATTGCCCAATACCAACGACAATTTAATAATTATCTCTATCTTTTTCTGGAACAGACCACAAAACCAATTTGTATGGAAAGAAAGCGATATAATATTATCATATTTAGATAGTCAATCATAACGGGTATACAATGTATATTATATTGTATACACTACACATTTTATTTACCAGTTAAATATACCTACGTTACTTGTCGTGCCGGAACTTCAAGTGCCTACCAACTGCCGATCTAAATACTCAAAGGTAATAACAGCTGTATTATTATCTCGATACAAAGATAATTAGATTCAAAACGAGTTCAAAGAATTCTCGTTATCGTACGTCAGACGCACAGACGCTGTCACATTGACGGCACACGTCAAGATCGATCTGTAAGCATCCGTATTTTATGGAATACTTTTGTATCCAGTAATAGGAAACATTGTTTCTGAATACCAAGCATAATAAGGCGTAGCTTGCTTGTTATTTAGATTAAATACTATTTTTTGAAGAAAATTCAAAAATAAATCCATAGAATACTATATACTTACATAATAAGTAGGAATTAGTTACTTACATGTTTTACACCTTAAGTTTTGGTCTGTAATTTTTAAGGAAATAAACAAATTTCAAATTTAAAATACAAAAAATACCTAGTACTTAGGTAGGACTCTTCAGCAAGGTCTTGTCTTACTGGGTGCCACCGCAGCACGCAGCGCTAGATTGTCTGTTTGAAGTGCACCGAGTAATGTGAAATCACTGGGCAAAATAAACTTTAAAATAAAATCTCGGGGTGACAAACGCAGTGCAGTGCTACGCAGGCAGATCTTATGTATAAATAATATTGTATCGATTTTATTTATTAGGTCAATCGATAATATTAAGAAGTTGATTATTACAGACTTGGACTAAGCGTAGTAAATACAATTTACTCAGTTGAGTAATAGTCCAAAATCTAACAGAAACCTTTAAAAAAATATCTGTATCAAAGACCTTTTTTGTTGAAACAAATTTACAACAAACAACAAAATCTATAGAGCATATTCCGCTGAACTGTACATTTCACTAAAAACAAAACCATGTTTCTCTACAGCTACACCCGACAACACTTTCAGTACTTAGTACATAAAATATAAAGTGCTCAAAACAATGTTGCTTGTGCTGTAATATTGTTTAGGTACTAGCGTCCACTCATGACTTCGCTCGCGTGGTACCACAGCATTTATTATTTATTGTCTCACTGCAGGGCAAAAGTTTCTCCCAAATCCTTTTATCTATATCTGTCCTTGGCATTATCCCATCATTCTATTATTATAAATAAATAAATAGTTAGGTCGACGGTTAATTTAACTGGGGTGAATAAAGTTTACTTATGATTTTAAATACGAGTATAATGTCTTTTGTTTTATGAACAGCGGTACAGGTGTTTAAAGTTTACTAAAAGTGTATTTAATGCACCTAGGTCAATAAACTCAGGTGAATTAAGTTTACGTAGCGAAATCTTTCAACTTCCTCGCGACTATATCAGTTAAGCCAAGTGGCAGTATCTTTTATAGTAATCATTACTACACAAATCTATAGAGACCGTACCCGGAGTAAAGCTTTTGACGATCGTAATCATTACTGTAAAAAATAACCACAGAGGGCGAATCTCGAAAAACTCCTTCGACAAACGTAAACAATAACGTATCGTCCAGCTGTAAATTTTTATGGAATTTTCGTAGATAATTTTACACACTAAAGAAGCAATGTAAAAAATTCCAAACAAATTGACAGCTGGACGTTTACGTTAACGTTTACGATTGTCAAAAGCGTTACTCCGGATACGGCTTCAGTTGTTAATTTGTATGAGTTTTTAACTGCACTTCTAGCGCGTGAAATTAACTGCAAAAAACGCACATTCATTTTATTTACAGCTGGACCATTCGTTAATTTTTACTATTGTCAAAAGCATTTCCGGATAGGTAAGACCTCAGAGTTCCTATGTGATAGGGAAACAGTTTGCGGTTTCTGTATAGTGACCGAAACGCAAACTTATCTATGCTGTTATGCTGTTAGTCCGTTCAAAGTGTTCGTGAACAACAAATTATCATAGGTAAATAATGGATGTAAATTTTTTTAATGATTGCGCCACGTTACGTAAAAGTAACTTATACCGTACCAGGCCGTAGATATTACGTCGCCTTTTGACTCATTTAGGTACATGGGAAAACTACACCAATTTACCTAATTTACCTAAATAACATAAACATGCTAACTGTTACAGTCAAAAGTTAGCCGAAAATATTGGTCACATAAAGTAAGACGTCCCAAGGCCGTGGGAACAAGAATACGCAAGAGACACAAGCAAGGAACTTGCAAGCAGTAACATAAGGGTGAAATTAGATTGGCAAGAATGAATTGTATCACAGTATGCGCCGCGTGATAATTTGATAACAAAGCCCGGTTGTGGTGAAATAGTTAACTTAAAGTAATGAGCGAGTTTCCCGAACATCTTTGTAAAAAAAATTATTAATTATTTCCCGAAGTGTAGAGTTGGCGCAAAATTGTAGAGTTTATTTTGAGGCCCGAACATTTTTCGATATTAGCAAAAACCAAAAATAAAATGTCAGTAAAATTAAGTTTAGTAAAGAAATAACATCATGCCATCAAAAATATAATAGAAAAGAATACTACCAAACAGAAATATTAAGAATGGCTTAGTGACATTAGAAATAATCTAGGAACTACACATAATAATGATTTGCACGTCACAATTCATAATACTTTCTGCGATAACCAAAAGAGCTACACTTTTAAACTATAAGCACAAATAATTTTTAAATTTGAGTTCAATATCTTAAAAAATCAATAATAAAGCACAAAAGTATTATTATACAAATATTTTACATTTATATATTTGAGAGGTATTATTATGTAGGTCGCATTATAAAATAAAACTTATTCATGTGATTTTTAATTATCCTAAAACCAAAGAAAATAAATTAATCGTATTAATAGTTTGAACTCATAAATCACTCTCGCTGGAGAGTAGGCCAGTGTCCCAGCAGTGGGAACATTAGAAGGTTGTCACGATGACTCATAAATACAATTGTGTAATTAAAATTAAAATCAGATCGCACACACGGAAAAAAAAAATCTTGTTACATTAACCAGAATATCGCACGCTCAACTAGAATGTCTTGCTATATATGTGACGACAATCTATTTTGTAACAACTACAAGACTGTTCTAGTTAAAAAAATATTGTAGTTGCAAGTAGTTATGTGGTTTGAATTACTAAGAATTACTAGATTACAATACGTATTGAATTTAAGATGAATAAATAATGTGCTGTAGTGTAGTAACTAGACCTTTAATACAGATTACCGATTAGTATTCTTAAGGTGCCTTTGTTGAAATATTATTTAAAAAAATTGTTACTTTAGTAAGTAAGCGAACCAGTGGTATGGCACAAATGCACCACAAGGCTATGAAATCAACTATACACAATATACCATTAAATATGGGATTAGCAATTTGCTTGACCCTCAAGTTTCTTTAATAACGAAGTGGGTTTTGTAATTAGGCAGAAAGTTTTCGTCAGCGCGATCTAGAAATGCGACGTTTTACACTACGACATCTAGTGAACATTTTCGAACGAATTCCTACTTAACTAGAATGAAATTGTTTGCATTACAATATGATGAGTTTTTTATACAATAATTTTAGTTCCTTCAAACAGACTCTGGTTTCCTTATCACATTTAATTTTAACTCAGCGTTCTGGTTGCATTGTAAAAAAATATTTTTTTCCGTGCAGTCCATCAGAACCAACAGTTAAACTTCAACAAAATACACTACAACAAACAAAGAATATTAATGCTCGTACAATTCAGAGGGGATGACAAATTAATCCTTAAAGTTTGAGAGCAAAATACTGCATGAATGGTAGACCTCGGCGACCCCAGCTTAATTAATACTTTAACCTATCCTGGTTAAAGGCTGAGTCACAAGTTTCAGGGACGGGTCAGTGACGGTTAAATGATCGCGAGTATTTTCCGTTCATTTTCGTTAGAGTATAAAAAATAACGACATAAAAATGCCACTAAGTAATCGTGACGTTGTTTATCAGTTTTCCGACCACTAATAAAACTGAAATCTTCAGAAAGTTTATTACTACTGCCTATTTTTATATAAAACAATGTTTTTTTTAAGCGGAAGGTGTGTAACGTGTATCAAAGTCGAGATAATAAGGTTTAAAAATCACAGAAATGTCATCCATATCCTAACTTATTATGCTACAAGTTTTGAGTTCATTTAGTTAGATAAACTAAATATAATAGTGGGACAGTTACTGTAAGGTTCTACAAGGTAGAGCCTTAAAGTTTTATTCTATAAATACTGGAAAGTGACTTTGAAGACACGTCGTCTTGGTGAGACAGTATCTACTACTAATGACTTCTGTAGTCCATTGTTCGTGCCCATAATTCATTTGCGTACGTTCTTTCAGTCAGGTGCTCATTTGGGAAGAAGACAGAGGGAAGAACAAGATGAGTCTTTACCTTTGTCTTTGGACCTCGTAAGTTAGGTTGTTAGATGCGTCGGTATTCCCTTGATTAACTATGTCTCTATAACATTTAAACGGCCTTTAGCCTTTTCGAATCTATCCCATCTATGCTATATCTATCAATATCTATTAAATATCTCACGATGACAATATTTTTTTTTATACACAACTGAAGTGGCAACCAAGCGTACGGCCCACAAGATGGTAAGCGGTTACCGCAGCCTATGGACGCTTGCAATACCAGAGGTATTACTCGCGGGTTGCCACCTTGAGGCTAAGATCGAAAACCTCATGTGCCAGTAATTTCACCGGAAACCATACCCTTCACACCGGAACACAGCAATGCGAGCATTACTGCTTGGCGGCAGAAATAGGTATAGTTTAACGTGAAGTAATGCACTAGTAACTTGTGAACTACCCGTCACTGTACCGAGTGCGATAACTGGCTTACACCGCACCATGACAGTAAAGATGTTCCCCAAGTTATATTGTAGTTAGGTATGCAAATACCTAAACTTCGTCAGTAATATAATCAATTATGGAGAAATGATACGCGACGAGAACGTATCAAACGTTAGCAGGTGGAGTGACTATAACGTCTGTCATGTTCCTAACTAAAGCCGTATTCAAAGTTTTGAACTGGTGCCTTACTCTTGAATCCAATGACAATTCCGATCCAATCCCAATTTCTATTTACTGCTGTCAAATTTGTTTACTCTTGAAAATAAGGTTGATTTTGGCGCTCGGTTTGCTGTCAAAAGTACGAAATATCATATTCCAATAGTTGTCCAATACCGATCGCGTTCAAGAGTAAGGCCCCTGATTGACGTAAATAAGTAGACTGTACAATATGAGAAAAATCTGTATTCAACATAATATTTATCTGTGACTGGGTGTTAGTAAAAAGATTTATTACAAGCAAAGACATTGAGAATAATCTCGAAGATTGCAAGTATTTTATCAGTTGTCTGATTCTCATAGTACATTGTACTTTGCTTTACAAGTTTCGTCAATTGACACAGATAGCCTTGAATATTATTAATGTAACCTATCGAGTTGAAACAAGCAAGAATTCAGCGTTTCTGATCTTCAAACTACTTGATATCTTGTGTAGGATTTTAAATCAATTACCTATGTTCCCACTCCCGTTGGATTTCAACATGTTATTTAATATTTTGCGCCGTTGCGCCGCCTCATTAGCATTATAATCTTAAACGTATGCAAACGTACCCGGACAGTCAATAAAATGAATATTAAAATAATAAATTTATGCAAAAATTAGTAATAACAATGAGCAGATAAGAACGGCACCGCGTAACATAAAACCCCCTAAGGACTTTGACGCTCTGCCAATATCCGGGACTATAAAAATAGTGAAATAAGAGAAAATATGTCAAATAAAATAAAATTTTATTTTATAGCGGTTAATTATTATCCTGTTAGTAAAATAATGCATTGATTGGACATTTTAAATGTATGATCAGCTAATTATATTTAAATCTGGCGTAAGTAGGTATTTGTAAAATAATAAAAATGTATAAATACCTATTTGCGGACATTACACCAGCGCCATCTTAATTTATTTATTTATCTTTTGGCACAGTACATGCACTTAGACACAGACACAAAGCTTGTCTAAGTACCTACTTAAAAGGAACCGGATAATTAATACTTCGGTTTTTTTCGTCACTAAATCATTATAATCTATACTAATATTATAAAAAGAGAAGATATATTTGTTTGTTACGAATAAACTTAAAAACTACTGGTCCGATTTCAAAAATTCTTTCACCATTAGAACGCTACATTGTTCTTGAGTAACATAAACTATATTTATTACTAGTGACCCGCCCCGGCTTACCACGTGTGCGGTTTCATTGCACCCGTGCGAAGCTGGGACGGACTGCTAGTAATTAAATTAATACAAACATTGGTCCCGCATATCGCAGCGGAGATCGAACTCGCAACCTCTAGCTTCTCAACCCGGCACTACGTTACTTAGTTAAGATAAGATAAGATAAAGATTATGTCGTCAATTTGTACGCTTTGACGACTCACTAATTGTATCTAGCGAGTTAATCATAATTAAAATATCCTTGTGCTAACAAACCGACCTTAACCGGTAGCAAATAATTTATAAGAAAAAAAAGATCATCTTTCTTAAAACTAAATAAAGTTCGCTGGAGCATTGAGTTTTATAATTGTCGGAATCAGGTTGTTCATTATACCGAGAGAGTTTTTCTTTGCATCAGATTTTTTGTTGAGTTGAAACGTAATTTTACCTTTAAGTATACCCTAGAAACGGGTTTTTGGTCGAATTATTTAGTAAGCAAGTTTCTGCCACGATTTAAGTTTGGTAACTTACAGTATACTTAAACGAAAACAATTAGAACAATTTAAACAAGAGTAGTAGAGTTTTCTATGACAGAGCTCGTCCGGGGAAGGACTACCACCATACTTATTTCTGCCGCCAAACAGTAACGCTCGCATTGCTGTGTTCCGGTGTGAAGGGTATGGTTTCCGGTGAAATTACTGGCACAGGAGGCTTTCGATCTTAGCCTCAAGGTGGCAACCCGCGAGTGATACCTCTGGTATTTCAAGCGTCCATAGGCTGCGGTAACCGCTTACCATCTTGTGGGCCGTACGCTTGGATGCCACTTCAGTTGTATAAAAAAAAAAAAAAAATTTAGCAAGCAAGCCGTGGGCGTCGCACTGATACATTATTTAGCTCCATCAAACATAGTCGTTTTTTTTATATTACTATGATACTTACTTTGTTTTTTATAAGCTATTTTGTTTTGGTCGTTGAGTTTTTTTTTTCGTCTAGCCGTGTTCCATGCCGGTTTTCTTCATACGATGATGGAAAACCTCGTTAAGACACAGGCACTGGCATTGCGCACATATCTACATTTTTCGAATAGAAAAATCTATTGGTGCTGTCACTACCACTATAGACAACCAGTGTTCCAACCTTTGACTATAAGACATTTAGAAATCATTGGTTCCAGCTTTATTTCATGCAAAAACTAGATGATTATACTCAACTTTGTGCATGTCAATCAATTGACATAACATGCAAACATATAATTATTACAAAACAAGTCTAATAAGATTACAGTGCTATAATTACTGCCAGTTAATTGGTTAACACGAACGATTATAGATCAATTATTATCGAGGATCTAAAAGTAGTGTAAAAAGTGTTAAATGCCGATTTATAGGGTGCTTTTATAATTAATTGTATCGTGCTGTTGCACGGCACATTTTTCTGCCACGGTAAAAGTCTTTTACAGAAGCAAAATGTTTACACTGCAGATCATACCCCTGGGGGTATGGTGGGAAAAAACCATACTACTATAGTAGTGTTAGGAATTGAAAAATTTTAAATTCATATTCAAATTTATTATTCAACTTTAACAAAAAACTCTACGTCAAAACTTAAAAATAATTGTTATTGAACTTCTCAGAGCAAGTTGAACTGGAACAAAAACACTTCAAATATTTATGAATGCTACAGTAACGCTTTTATAAATATCGTGACATAACGTATCGTGCCGTGTCGTGCCGTTATCATTGATGGAAGTTTAAAAGCGTGTCTTATGACTTTTTTGCTTTCATGTCAGATTGTGAGGATTTAATCACTCCGTTCGACGGCACAGCAGGATAAATTTATAAAAACAATCATACCTAACTAATGATATGGAAGCACCAGCTTATGATGTAATCAAATTGCCTTGGTTCAAAATATTTGCAGTAAACTCTACTATCCTTATTATAGTTCATCTGTGTATAAGCTTAGATAGACAATTATGTTTCATTTACTAAGTAGATAAATAAATTAACGTATTTTATTATTATATCAGCCAATAGACGTATAATGCTAGACAAAGGGTATCCCCCAAAGAGCGCTATGTCGACCGATCTTGAGCTTTCACCATCCACCCCTTCCTGCGACCGCTTTTATGTCATCGGTCCATCGGATAAGAGGCCGTCACGCCACACTTCGTTTTCCAGTACACGGTTACCAGTCGAGAACTTTTTTCCCCAGCGGTTATCGGTTCTGCGAGCTCATGCTGCCCCTGCCACTTTAACTTTTTTTTTATACCATTAAAGTGACAACCATGCCTACTTGATGGTAAGCGGTTACCGTAGCCTATGTACGCATGCAACATTATAGATATCACTTGCATGTTACCACCCTAAGACGTTAGATGGAAAGTCTCGTGCCTGTAATTTCACCGGACACCAATCCCTTCGAACCGGAACACAGCAATGCGAGCATTACTACTCTATATGCTCTATCAATCATTAGAAATCTATCGCAATATAATTACAATTTAGCAATGACCGAACCGTGTAATGTCAGCACGATACAAATGGACTTACAGAATAAATACTCAGTTGATGACATGATAGTTACTTTGCCGGCTACCGGCTGAACTATAGTCACGGAAAAAGCGTGACCAAGACGCGGATGTAGGGAATCCCTGATTTAGCAATATAAGCGCTATTGTTGTAGATCTATGACAGTCCGGCAAAGAAAATTCCATGAGTTTAATTATTGTGTCGAAACTAGGAAGCACGGTCAAACGAGCTAATGCGGCTTGAAATTGGAAATTAAAGCTAAAAAATAGTTTAGAATAGATACCTACTACTAGATAAATACAATGGATTTAGCGTGATGATGTAATAATAAAGTGCGCCTGTATACCTCATCATTATGGATAAAAAAAATAGCAACCGCGAACTAGAAAATAAAGTATATAACGGCCCTCCACTGGATGGGCCGATGACATTAAAGCGATCGTATAGGAAGTCGGTAGATAGTGAAGTCTCAAAAACGGTCATCAAGGCACTTTAGAGGGAGGCCTGTGTCCAGCAGTAGACGTCTATTAACTGATTTGATGATAATGATGATAATAAAATACGTTATTTTCCTACGTAAAAATATAAAATAAATAAATAATGCTGGACAATCCACACAGCATCATCTAGCCCAAGGTAAGCTGCTGTTAAACAGAGCTGTATTATGGGTACTAGATGACTGATATATATTTAATACAATACAATACATAGATAGATATTTTTTATTATATATAGAAAATACCCAGAACACCCGGAACAAATATTTGTAGATCGTACAAACATTTGTCCCGAGGCGGGAATCGAACCCGCAATCTCTGCGTCGCAGGCGGACCTGCGCCCGCTGCGCCACATCGGTCGTCTAAAAAAAATAAACTTAATTGAATAAAGATATTATGACGATAAACACATAAATTGTAGCGATATTTAAGCATATTAATTAACAACCTATATAGGTATATAATAGACTACTTAGTATAAAATAAAGACCAAACGGACGTTAAATAAATAAAGTTTATAAGAAGTAATTTTACTTTATAAATGGCAGAAATAGAGGTGGCACAAAAAAATAACATTGACTAAAGTTTATGCAGACCTTTCTATTCCCTGCATTAAATAATTCCAAGCTAAAAATATGATTACATGAAATAACTTAAGTTCTACTGAAGCTCCAAAGTAAACTTCAGAATTTTCCCAACTCAGCCTATTTCAAAAAGCCTTCGAGTTATTCAGTGCTACTTGTAAGTGTACCTACTACTTACCTACAGTGATCAACGAACGGGCGAACCCTCGTTCTTTAGTGAACCTTTGAGTCAAAAGAGTAGTAATTTTGTGGTTGCGCTCAGCTTGTTTACAAACTGTAGGTATGTAGGGCACTGTAATATTTTTATTTGGTTTGTTATAAAATATACGAGCTAATTTAACGAATTAGCTTCGCCGAATTTCACGACGTTCTATCTCGCGCATCTAATTTTGTGAGAACTTGACTTGTCGAAGGCGTGCTTCAGAAAAAAATGCTTGTGATGCGGAGATAAAGGTCACGCAGTGATCGGATCTAAGTTGCAACAGAGTGGTTTGAACTTTAATTAAGTTTCGTTCAAAACAAATCAGGATCAAAATAAAGCCATTAGTTACGATCCGACTATTTAAATTGTCTATATTATTTTAAGATTAGGTACTAGAGATAACTAAAAAGTTTTTTTTAGATTTACCGTTTAGTTTATGTTAAAAGATATATTTGCATATCTTTATGTCTGTATGAGTTACAACTATAATGTATTAGCTGACCCGCGCGGTTTCACTCGCGTATTTTTTCTCACAGTTTAATCCTTCCCTGAACACACAAAAATATTTTAAGACTAAAATTAACCAAATCAGTGCAACCGTTCTCAAGTTAGTCTACGTCTCTACGTTAGTCACGCTAACTAATGAATAGCAATTTTTATACATAAAAGAAGAAGAGAAGATAACAAAGTTAAAGTCTTCTTGTATATAGGAACACTTGAATTAGAAGACCAGAAGAAGAGGAAAAGAAGAAGATTACGTTTAGAGATTGTAAATAAAGTGATCGTGGCTTTTTTATTATAGATAATGAGAGAACAGCAAAAACATTAAGGCAAGTTACTCTAATTAATTAAAAAACTTATAGAGTCTTAGAGAAACGAGTCTAACACCTGTTGATATAAAAGATGATGATGAGAGTCTAACATAATCAAGGTAGAGTTCCGAGCAAATATTTGCAGAAAAAAATATCAAACTAGAATAACTCGTCATGATCGTCAAAAAGCTAGGAACCCAGCCGAGTTTGTTACCAGATTCTTCTAGGCTGGGGTGCGTGGAACTGGCGTAAATTCACCTACCTTTAAGACGTTTCAAAATGATGCTTGATATTATTGAATAAATATATTTTTTATTTTACTTACTTTTACTTTGATCCCATAATTTTGTATCGTGATGGTGTATGCCAACTTTTACAATACCTATACGCGCGACTAAAAGCATTCAAGTGCTTAGATAAGATAATACATATGCCATCAACAATCGGATATTATTATTTGTATAAGTTCGATACTTTAGTTAGCATTACTTCATTTGCAATATACCCAGATTTCAGATGATCATGTTATGTAACCACCAGCACCTGGCGTTGATCGCAAAGTCTTCCAGTGAATTGTGCCGCATTTCGTAATAGTTAACCTACCGCGCGCTGTGTGACCAAGAAACTGTCATCGTTGCACTTTTGTTTAGCATTAATTTTGGCACTTTAAGTAATTCACTTTCGTACCTTACATCGGGCGATTGTCACGTAGTTTTAGTTAGACATAATTTTCAACTAAACACTTTCGTTTCTTACATCGGGCGATTGTAAAGTTTAGTTGATTAATTTTTCATTAAATTTAATTAAATAGCACATAATAATCTATTTCGGTCGTTTTCATACCCTCCCTGGCAGCCAAAACGTAATTATCACACATATTTTAAATGCGAAATATTGAATGTTTGTAATTTTTTAACTATGGACCACCATTAATACCAGAAATAAAATAATATCAGCCGAAAATAATATCAACCATTGGACCGATTTGGCTGAAATTTGAACATTATAATAGATAGACCGGGAATATAATATAGATTACTTATTATCCCGGAAAAAAGCCAAGCGAACGAAATCGCGGGCAACAGCTAGTAATGTTATAATAAGAATAGATAGTTGTAAACACCGACCTTGTTAGAAGTTAAAACTATTAAGTTATTTCATTAAACGCTATCACTCAGACTATCGTCAAAAGCAGCTGGTAGAAATGCTTTACATAGTTTAAAACTGCTGGGCTTATTATACAGCGAGATAACCTAATATTTTCAAAAGTCTAGATAAACTCGACTTATTAGAAAAACAACGTTGTTGGAAAGCATGTTAAATCGAAAATCAAAATAAAAAAAAAATTGGCATTTTATGTGAAAACATACTACATAAGAAAAAGGTCGACAGAAAGAGGTTAAAAATTATAAGTGAGGTAGAGTTTATTGTTTGATTATGAATGGGAAATTGTTATTCTGCGCCTATTTTCACTTTTTTTCACACGCAAAAAAAGTTGAATCACGCTTCTGAGATCATTATACTTAACTTTTAATTTATGAAAAAAATATCATTTATTTTGTTTTTGGTGCAGATGGGTTGGATTACTGGTTACGGTATCAAAATATAGATGTCCGATCGTGGTATGAGAAAGGATAACACCAAAATGTATCGCATCCCCGATAAATATTATTGTTTAGAATTGCTCTCATTTGTATAAAGCTTGATTTAGACCCAGTTGTCCGTACAGCCGAATGTTTTATTGACAACATAATTTATCGCCTAAGTCTGCGTCGGCTTAGCCGAGAGCAATCAGTTAACAGTATCATGATGACATAGGTCATTATGGCTATATGTTATTGACACTATAGGCAAAGTAGCGAGCAGCTGGCTAGCTTGAGCAACTGTTGCTCGTGGGCACTTAGCCTTAAAGCCATAACACAGTGTGTTGGTCATGGTGAAGTCGCTGGCTACGTATCTACAGGCTAGGTTTGGCGACGTCGACAGACCGACGAAATAGTTTGCGTTATTGCTCGCCATGGCATCCAAGTGCTCCAGCTTTTAATTCATAATTCATAGTTTTTATTCAGATCAAGCACACACATTACATTAATAAGATAAAATAACATTATGTAGTTTAGATAGATAGATAGATAGAAAACTCTTTATTGTACACCACAAAAGAAAATTAAAAACAGAAAAATAATAATTACATACAATGTTTAACAGTGAAGTACAATGGGCGGCCTTATCGCTGTGAGCGATTTCTTCCAGGCAACCTTTGGATGGACAGAAACTTGTTAGAATGAAATGGGACGGTGCCAAAACAAAAAGAGAAGAATAAATAATTATTTACATAAAGTGCATAAGATAATAAATTTACTTATACTAAAGTATAATATAATATTTATATATATATATTAATATATAAGTTTAACGTGATAGGTAAATATCTTGCATTTATTTAATAAAACTGCCATGTATTGTCTACCTCAGTTGACAAGCAGAAAGAAAACAGGCAGTAACAAGCTAATATGTAGTGACTGACGCGCATCAAGGTTCCATTCACAGCTCTGATTAGTTTCAGCGAAGTCGCAGTCGCACGGCAACTCGCTTACGTGCATCAGGGAAGTGTCAGTGACGTAAGCAGAGTTGGCCACTGACTCATACGAATTTACTTAGTGACGTCACGGTAGGGCCTGTTTTTACTCTGTAATTGGTTCTTTTATTTTACCTGGCTTTTATTCGTACACTGGTAAAAACCCATTTACATGATTCACCAATTACATAAATTTTATTGCGAGACTGATTTAAGAATAAAGATAGATAGATAAAAAATCACAAAAGAAAAAGAAAAACAGAAAAATAATAATTACAAACAATTATTTAGCAGTAAAGTACAATGGCCGGCTTTATCGCTGTGAGTGATTTTTTCCAGGCAACCTTTGGATGGACAGAAGTTAGTTAGAATGAAATGAGAAGGTGCCAAAACAAAAATAAAAGAATAAATAAATCTAACCTAAGGTGCAAATTAAAATAATACATTAATATTAAAGTACAATACCATAACAAAACCTAAAGTTTGTTCTTAAATAATAATTTTGACTAAGCATGGCAAGTCCTGCAGAACCTGTTACCGTTCTACGGGCGGGGTTTATTGTACGTTTTATTTATTTTAAATCTCATAATACGCCGCTGGAAAATTTGTCAGACACAAAAAGGAAATATTCAGGTTTGTCCCAGTCCTTAGTGTTATAAAGAACCCTATCATTCAGTACGACAGTACCAAGTATCTAATAGCCTGGTCATTTGTAGCAAATAGCGATGTACCTAAAGGATTACTACGAAGTAATTGCTGTGGACATTGTTGTGCAAATCTTATTGAGCGGTGAGAAGAGATAATTGGTCAATTTAATAGATAAATTATGTGGTTTGTGTTAATAGTTGAATTGTTTGCACGCTTGCGTATTATAGCATTATTCTACTTATAAAAATAATTATAGAACCTATTTTGTTACGCACCACAGTCTCCACAAATTGTTTATCTATCTTTAAAACTCTTAGGTATATAATATGATGATTGTATGACATAGATTTATTATACAAATGCAATTCGTCAGACGGTACCTATGTGTTTAAATCATTTATTTGCAACCTACGTAGTTTTGCATTTGCTTAAACCGTTAAGAATACTAATAAGGTGTTTTACCAAACAGTACCTATACGTCTGGTAACTATTGTTTGCAAAGCCATTAAGCACATTAGTATGTTGTTGTAATAGCTTGGTATAAATATTGTTTTATGGCAAGAATTTTGTTAAAGTGCTAAATGAAGATAGCCAAATCACACTATAATTTATTAACAAAGCAAAAGAATAACACCCCTAACGTAAATTATAAATTACTAGCTGTAGGTCCCAGTTTCGCGCGGGGGTGCAATAAAACCGCAACTGTGCGATAGGATGAAAATAAAAATGCAATAGTTTGTATGTTTGTTCCTACTCAACTTCGTAACTGAACGGATTTAGATGATTTTTTTTTGTTATATACACACCAAAATTATGAATGGTTTCCCCTGCGTCGCTTTGCCGCCGTTACAGAGCATTAAATTATATCTACTTATAAAAAATCTATCTAGAAAAATATACGCAAACTCAAGAACCACCTCTGTTTTGCGTCGATTAATTATATAATAAAATAAGTTTTTTTTTTTTCAGAACACAAAATGCAACGAAAAGGTCTGCCAGTCCAGTATTATGGATATCCCAAATCGAGGAGACACTCCAAGAAACGAAGAGGAAGTCTACGAAGATGCCCAAGTATTTCTAGGACAATACTTTGCTTCTATACGAAGGTAACAAATAAATAGTTCTTCTACGTTTTCTTTTTTTCCATACAATTGATACGTCTCAAACACTTCATCTGCTGATCTTTTAGCATTCGTGCATTAGATGGCAAACCTACATACGGCACTCTTGTTAAAAAGCGATTACCGTAGCTTATGAGCGCTTGCAATCCCAGAGGCATTTTTACTCGCGCGTTGAATTTTTGAGATGTACTCGTACTATTCCTTTCGAACCAGAACACAGCAATGCAAGCATTACTGCTTGGCGGCATAAATAGGTGTAGTGGGCACAGACGAGCTCTATCACAAAAAATGAGCCTCTATATTTCTTTTATTAGTTTCATCTAAGAAATTGCAGAAAATTGGCAAGATCAATGAACAATAAAACAGTATTCAAGCAGACTTAATGTCTGGTTACTAAAATATAAGATCCGACGAGTAAGTAACAAATAGCGTTGAAACGTATTGAAAATAGTTATGCCATCAGAGGTGATCATAAACAAACATAAATGTGGTGCTAATTGAGATATCAAAGTATTCATGAATGTTGAGTGTTGTTAGCTTGGCACTAAGATGTCTGGATGAGATAAATAAATTGCTTATAATTTATACTTCTAAGATTGAGGAACATAGCTATTTGCTGGTGGAATTCCCACCCACTTTAATCTATGAAGCTCAAAGTATACAGAAGTAAAACTGCTTATACCTAACGTATTATGTTATCTGTGACCTAACGAAGGGTATAAACTAAGCTTATTACCTATTCATAGAATGTGATGCAGTACAATACAATCATTTCCATGATCAACCTTTTTTACAGGCTTTTATTCTTTGTATATATTCTTGTTTATAGTTAGCTATAGGTAGTTTAAAACAATTTTTTTTCGTGTCCCAATGATACATTAGTTAAATCAACTTTTGAACAAATGTGCTTATGTATTATTTCTTAAATAAAACACCATGTGAACTTTTGTTTAGAGAAAACTCAGAAGCCCACACTTCAAGACTAAATGAAGTTAAAAAAGAGTTGAAAAATCGAGGAACGTATCAGCTGAAAACGTCAGAATTGGTATTTGGAGCGAAATTGGCCTGGAGGAACGCATCCAGATGCATTGGACGAATACAATGGAAAAAATTACAAGTAAGTTAGCAACTGAAAAAGGAAAATCTACTCCAAATCTTTTGCCGTATGTAACATTATCATTTACTTTATCAAACACTTTACGAGCAGAGCGACGATTTGTTATATAAGGTCATTCATTATCAACCTGACAAACTTAAGGGGTAGGTTCCACACATAAAAAAAAAATACTTGTACTTTTTTTTTTTTCTAAACGTTTTTTTTTTTATAAAATAAAAAAATAATAATTACGTAATTCTGCTTCATAATTAGTTATCCTTGTTAGAAATCGAAAAGGCAGCGCTCGGCACGTGTTAGTGACCCGCGCGTCAATGAACTGCGGGTCACTAACCCGCGCGTCCTTGACCTGCGCGTGTCCTTGACCCGCTACGGGGCGCGCACACTCGAATATTTCATTATTACGTCGCTTAACTCCCAACTCAAAACTTCCCAACAATGATAAATAATAATTGAGCGGAAAAACGTAATCGATTTTTTTTTGTTTACTTGTGATTTTTAAGACAAAACATACATAAAAAAAATAATTATAGGTACATATATTTTTTTTTTAGGTGTGGTACCTATCCCTTAAGTTTGTCAGGTTGATAATGAATGACCCTGTATATTAGATCAAATATATGTGATAGATCAATAGTTTCATGTGCCTGCGTTTTTTTTTATGTCAGCAAGTGACAAAGCAATGAAGACCCACCTGATGTTAAGCATCACGTCTGACTATTACAGGTGCAGTGCTACCCAAAGCTTAAAGTTTTTAAGTGTTTGCGTGGCACTGCACTGCGCTTATTACCCCGAGACATTGTTGTTAAGTCTCTTTCGCTCAGTAATTTCACTTGCTACAGCGCCCTTCAAACCTAAACACAGTAATGCTTGCACACTGCTGCTTGGAGGTAGAATATCTGACACTGCGGTGGTACCCACCAAGACGGATTTCTTGCTGAAGAGTCCTACTACCAGGTATTTACTGGAAACCATACCATTCAAAGTGGAACACAGCAATGCGAGCCTGCGGCAGATATAGTACTTTTGCGGACGAGCTTGATATATCGAAGAACACTATATTTTTTTTATTTAGAACTATAGGTACTTCTCAAAAAGTTTTATATAATATACAAAATTATAATTATAATGCAAATAAACTTGCACAGACTATTGTTCTTCAGATAATATAGTGTAGAATACAGCCACACGAACTTTTAATTAGAGTTGCCAGCTTTATAACAAGTCGCAAATGATATATTATATCATTAGGAGTAGCCTTCTCTAAATAAACATTTAGCGGAGTTTGTTTATTACATTGCTGGTAACTTCACACCAGTGTGGTAATAACTTTATTTTTCATTAATAGAAAATATATGCAAATGACTGTCTATCAACGCAAAGCCTAACTGCCTACAATTAGGCTGGCACTGCACTGCGCTTATCACCCCGAGACATTGTTGTTAAGTCTCTTTCGCCCAGTAATTTCACTTGCTTCTGCATACCTATGTCACGTCAGGTTTAAACTGTGGCAAGTAAAACTAATAAGTGAATACTAAAACTCATGCAGGATTTAAAACATAGAGCTTCGTGACATTGCTACTGTTACTTTGTTGGCGTTTTACCGACACAAAAGTGTCTGTTTTATGTCAATAAATTTTGTCCGAATCGACAGCAAGTTAAACTTTTTCTCCGATAGAAACACATCACGTATTTCCAAGAAAGTTTAATAGTAAAGTAGGTATTAAATATTTATTTGTTATAATATCTTGTAATAGATTTCCGCATAATCATTCTGAATCAATGGGTTAGTTTCGTTATCCCCCAGTCCCATATTGACCCGGTCCGTTCTGACCCGAATTTAATAAAATTTAAATCAATATCTTTTATCACTTTTGCGTTGATTTACATGAAGTACCGGCGAAAACTAAAGTGCTTTAGTATTTTATTCTCATTTTAATTGAGTAGGTATTTAGGTTTTGTTAATTTATGTTTTTATCATGTTCGAGTAATATGAAATTTACTTCAATTATAATAATGTTTCGTGCTAAAGCAAATAGGTAGGTACTTAACTAATAAGTACTTATTTGTGTAATTAACATGAATAATCAAGAGTATTTACCTTTTTTATTGTTAGCACTTGCCGCGGCCTACCTGTACTGTACCTGCCCTACCGGTTTTGATTAACTATATTCCTCTAAGGCCAAAGCACACCGTCTCTGCACAGCACAGAGCTCTTGTTTGTCTTTTGAGAGCTACAATGCATAACGTCGGGTCACTATCATTTTGATCCCACAAATTTGATCCTTCTTGGGTTACGCATTATGTCTACATGCTCGTACACGTCACGCAACCGGTGTGCTGTCTCATACAGTTACATACATTACAACGCAGCGTTACTTTGGCCTTTAAAGTTTGCCTTATCATTGTATATTTTGTTTCCAGGTGTTTGACTGCAGAGAAGTTACAACTGCAAGTGGCATGTTCGAAGCTCTTTGCAACCACATAAAGTACGCGACAAATAAAGGAAACATTAGGTAAAAACAACCTATAAACCATAAATCATCCTCCGATGAGCGCCGGCCCTTACACAGAGTCAATAAATTCAAAGTCACATTTATTATTCGAACACTTGAGCCTAAATTTATGTAGTCTTTGTTAACAATAATACAATTTGATCCTTGCGATCCTCTTTATGCAAACTCTGTTATTTGAGAAATAAACATCTTACCCACAAGTCGACCTAGATACTTTATCAATGCCTCATCTAAGTACTGTAGATGATTTATAGCAGCGTTCAGTTATAGCGAAATGGTGACTCTCTTAGTGCTTGATACAGGATTAGATGACATTACCTAGTGGTAGATCTTCAGCAAAAGTCTAACTTGGTGGGTACTACCACAGTGCCAGTTATTACAGTAGTATGCAAGCTAAGTTGTGTTATGACAAAGGCACTGTAGCAAATTATATTACTGAACGAATGAGACATAATAACTTGATGTCTTAAGGTGAACGACGCAGAGCTTAAGCTTTGGGTGACACTACAAAAGTTTGGTCAACGCGACTCTTGACAGCAGTCAAAAAAAATACTTGAGCATCTCGTCAATTGCTGACAAAAAACCTATAAAATACGCATACAAAGCCTCTATACCATCTTCTCAGCCTATCAATTTATATGGAAATTATTACAAAAATGTTGCCATAATTGATTTTGCTATAGATGAATCAAATGTTGTGACAGATACTCGATGGTGCATGATTTATTACAGGTCAGCGATAACAATATTCCCGCAGCGGACGGACGGCAAACATGACTACCGGATATGGAATCACCAGCTCATCGCCTACGCTGGGTACGAAGCCGCAGATGGCACCATCATAGGAGATCCAGCTAGACTTGAATTCACAGCGGTAATTATAATTGAGAAAAAAAACCAACGATGTTTCGCCCGAATACTAGAGCGTAATTTAAATATTTGTGTGATTATTAAATATTTGAGACGTCGTAATCTTCTAAATCGTATAGAAAAACGTCAAAAACTATTGTATTAGTAGATCGTTTCATTATATTATGACCGTCAAGGTTGAATTTGGCGATCTCTCAAAAGTAAGCAATGTCATATTCCAATACTTATCCAATACCGATTTAAGAGTAAGGCCCCTCGTATGGATGATGATGACATACATTTAATTCTAAGCCTTTTTCTTGTAGATATGTGAGAGACTTGGATGGAAGCCTGGGAATTCAGCTTGGGATATTTTACCTTTGGTTCTGCAAGCAGATGGCAAGGATCCAGAATTTTTTGAATTACCACGAGAAATAGTCATGGAAGTGAAACTCGAACAACCGAAGTAAGTTACAAAATATCAATTTCCCACTTCTGTGTCACTCCTACTTAGTTGATCTTAAAGGATCGAAACTCAAGCTCAAAACGATACTCAAGCATACATGTTGGCAGTCCTTCATAAAATATATTTATCAAATCGATGCTTGAGTCACGATTCACACTAAAGACGAGTTCTTGAATACTGGCCTTAGTACAAAATTTTATAAATTTTTGCAGTTACGACTGGTTTAAAGACTTGGACCTTCGATGGTATGCCCTCCCTGCTGTGTCTGGTATGAGACTGGACTGTGGTGGACTGGAGTTCACTGCTACTGCTTTCAACGGGTGGTACATGGGCACAGAGATCGGATGTAGAAATCTGTGTGACACAAACCGATTTAATATTGTAGAGGTAAGTCTTGTTTAAGAAGTAATATATAGCCTATTCCAGGTCCAATGTATTTCAAAGTATCAACCAATCTTTTTGTAATCTCAATTCTGTCTTTCTGGACATTAAGCTAGAGTTTAGTCTCCTCTTGCACTTGACATGAATGAAATAGGCCCAGTAGCGTATCCATTATTATTATGTTTTATATAAAATAATTTACCTTGATGCTGTACATTTTGACTATGATGTATGATTATGTATTTTAATATGCATCTAAATAAAAAGAGATTCATTCGTTTTTAGATTGCTTTGCATCCGTTCGTTCGTTCATTCGTATGAGTCAGTGGCCAACTCTGGTGAACTTTGAAAAAGCCGGGACCGACTGCATCCGTGTCATTCATAGATTCGCACCACAAAAACTCTTACTTGAAATCAGCAGTCCAACTCTGATGTGTTAACGGGCTATTTACGTTCTGCCGGACGTTTTGAGACCCACTGTCACTGTGTTCTATTTTGAATTATATTTGTTGCCGTCGTGACCCTCCAGATAGAGACGATCCAAAATTAATTATTTATGGTTGTTTTTGAGCTCCATTGCATTTTGTGGGAATAAATACAAATTGGCAACTTAGAAACATTTACATAATCGTAGACATTACGGTATCGTTTACACGTGCGTTCTAAATTGTTTACATAAAGTGACATAAACGATATCATTATGTGTTGCGTTCGTTGCATAAATGAGAATAGTAGAATGAACATTCCACTAACAAAGATTGTAAACTGCTGGAGCCTTATTCGCTATGACCAAATGCGGACTGGTTACGATATCTGCGAGGAATCGTTGTCGACGAGCCACGTTTTGGGGCTCGTCTGACTGTTTATCAAAGTCAACATATCGATAGCGAAACTATCACTATTGAAACAACACAGATACGGAAAACAATTTTACAATTTCACACCATGGCACGTATAGAACACGTTAGTAAGGTACACGTTATTGGTACGGAATCTCCTAGGTCATAGCGAATAAGCCCCCTGAACCGCGACTTTTCATTTGTTTTTAGTGTTTTCGTATTCCACAATACGACAGCGATCTAGCTGCGTTTACGTTTCCGCTAAAGCCGACGATCGATCGAGTGTTTTGTTTTGTTTTATTTGCTTTTCAGTTTAATAGCCTTTTGATGGGCAAAAACTAAAACTTAATAAGAACTACTAAAACGCTTTGATACTGACTAAAACGTGAAATTTTCTTTAGTACTTTATAGAATCGTATTCCTGTTCTCGTCATTTAAATGTTTATTATTGTTAATAATTGTTATTTCAAAATGTTTATTTAAAGACCGTGGCACAGAAAATGGGATTAGACACAAACTCATTTGCATCACTATGGAAGGACAAGGCATTGGTGGAAGTGAACATAGCTGTTCTACACAGTTACCACAAAGATGGTGCATCAATAGTTGACCATCATTCCGCTTCCGAACAATTCCTCAAACATTTGGACAATGAGAACAAAATTCGGTAAGTAAGAGTAGATACAGAATAAAAGTTGCGTTTTATTCAGTATATTTTTTGCATCATACTATGAAGGTTGTTATAAAATCAACAACACAATATATTATCCCACAAAATAATGTTGCACAGTTATGTAAATGAGGAGCAGTTTTAATGTTTGGAGGTTCTACTCTTATACAAACAACAGCGTTATATCTTGACAGTTTTCGTGGTTCATCTTATGTCAGTAAATGCTCCAAATTTACTTATCACCGACATAAGTGGAACTACAAATGCCATTTTAAACTAAAAGTAGAGCATCAAAGATTTACTATTTGCAGTATTAAATGACCTTGCACTGGTGAACCGAAATTTAATCTGAGTCGGTTCGAATTCCCCTAAAACAGTTACACTTTGCTACATTGGGAGTTTATGCAATAAATGTCCATGGAAACAGACATGGTCGTTCTGTAATATAGGTATATTCTACTCGTACTCAAATCTAAATAAACTGACTTTACAGTGGGGGTTGTCCAGCAGACTGGGTGTGGATAGTCCCACCTATGTCTTCATCGCTCACGACAGTGTTCCACCAAGAAATGGCTCTCTACTATTTACGACCATCCTACGATTACCAAGTACGTTTAATGTCTCATTTTTTATTTAAGAAAATAAAACATTAATTAAATAACACTCTTTTAGCGTATCAGCGATTTTCAACTACGCCTACAATGTCATTCAACCAAGGATTGAATTCAACCAAGGTCACTTGGTCAGCCACTGTTATATATGCCTCCTGGCTTTGTAGTTGTTGTAAAACGAAAATAGACAATATTCACCCTTGCTAAGATCGCAACTGATGGTATTTTATTTAAGCAAAGACATTAAAAAAAGTAGTATACTGGCCTCAATATCAATTGTGCATAAAAACGATTCCGCTAACTTTTTGAATACTATAGCAAATTTATATTCACATCGAATCAAACAATGTATGAAACAATTGAAAATCCATTTTGTAACCATGTAGGGTGCTAAATTATATTATCATGTGGCAATATGGGACATTTATATAAGACCCTTAGACCTTTCACCCATTAATTGGATAAAGGTCATGTTATCACAGTTTCATTGCTTTAATCAAACTAAGAACTTTAAAATATAGGTAGCACATCTCAAAACTCGAATTCAAAATATAAATATTGTTTATTAAAATTAATTAAAATATACAAGAATAAGTTTGAACAGTCTTAAAACTAAAATGAAACCTGTTCCAAAGACCACAGCATAAAAAATAAAATAGAGTGCTTCATTGTATTTTGGTATGTAATTCCAAGATATTTCAGGTTGTAATTTAACATAATACGGAGCATAATTAAAATAGCGTAGACACTCGCATTATTTCTGATGTTTGAACTATAAAACAAATATTTTTTACATTATTTAATAATTTCATAGGAATCACCATGGAAAACATATCAATGGACAAAGTCAGAAGGCACAAAGGCAGTTCACAGAAAATTTCACTTCAAGCAGATTGCACGCGCAGTGAAGTTCACTTCAAAACTGTTCGGACGGGCCCTCTCGAAGCGCATCAAGGCCACTATCCTATACGCAACGGAGACAGGGAAATCTGAACAGTACGCTAAAGAGTTAGGGACTATATTCGGACACGCTTTTAATGCACAGGTTGGTTTTATATTAGTATGCAAAGGTCGTCTGATAATAGAATAACTTTTTAAGTCTTATTATACGATGATCAGATAAATTAATAACAGTTTTATTTTTATCTCTATGAACAGGTTCATTGTATGTCAGAATATGACATGTTTTCAATAGAGCATGAGACACTGCTTCTTATAATAACATCGACTTTTGGAAATGGGGAGCCCCCAGCAAATGGCGCGGTAAGTTTTAAACCATAAACACAGAATAGATATTAGTACCCGTAAACGTAAATTAATCGTGATGTTTATTTATAAGTCTGTATTTAACCATTTTTTTTTCTTTTGTTAGCGATTAAAAACCTGCCTTCATTTAGCCAACTCAGTTACCAAGTGAAGATAAAATATAGTAAAGTTGCATTTTGTTTTTGAGCAAACAATATTGTAATGAAAGAATAGACTGAACCACTCACCTACTGTGTCTGTTTTTTATATTATTTGTAAATCTGTGTATAGTTTGTCAGAATAAACTTTTACTTTACTTTACTTTACTTACTTTACTTTAATGCTAAGAAACAATTCGTACTAAATAAAATTTTAATTATTTTATTGAAAACAGCCAGTTTTTGTATATTTTAGGACTTTGCCGACCATCTATTTCATATGCTGTATAATGAATCAAGCAACTCAGTCAATCAGACATCAGATATACCTAGTGCTGGGTAAGTAACAATCGTAATATACTTATCCCATATCTATAATTAGTTAAAATATCGTAGTAAGTATAATCACTACTGTTATTAATACATTTCAGATATCACAGGACTCCTACACCAAAATCGCTGATGAGGACAAACAGTATAATGCGAACGAATAGTATAATGAAGCCAAGCATTGAATACAAGCGGCAGCTGACGCGGTTGGAGTCAAACAAAAGTAAATATATATAAAAAAAATACATAGATAACGGTGTCAATAGTATATTATGAATTAAAACTTGTGAACATAAATTTTAAACTGATGTTGTTGCAGGTAGTGTAGCAGGAGCTTCTTCCATAGAACATATAGAACCATTAAGCAACGTCCGCTATGCAGTATTTGCTTTAGGCTCTAGTGCGTACCCAAAATTTTGCAATTTCGGCAAAACAGTAGACAAAATACTAGGAGATTTAGGCGGAGAAAGGATTTTAGAGTTGTCTTGTGGGGATGAACTGTTTGGTCAGGAGCAACAGTTCAGATCTTGGTCGTCTAATATTTTCCAAGTAAATATTTTATTTAAACAAACGAATCAATTTCTTACAAAAAACGCAGACTTTCTAATTTATTTTATTATTTGCAGGTCGCTTGTGAAACCTTCTGTCTAGAAGACAATGACATGGTAAAAGACGCTAAGAAAGCATTAGGAGGAATACCACTTACAGAAGAGACTGTCAGGTTTGGAAAACCTAGTGTTGTGTTACCTTTGAAATCAGCTCTTGAAACAGGGTTCAGGAAACAACTCATCGCGTGTAAAGTGACAGAATGTAAACATTTAGGAGAACATACAAATGATAGAGAAACCATTTATCTAGATATGGTACCACAGGTAATAACAATACCTAATATGAAGATCAATGATACACGAAACACTAAATTTTACTATAACTATTATTATTTTCTTTCCCAGACTGAACTCAACTATGATCCTGGAGATCACGTAGGAGTAATGGCTTGTAACCGAAAAGAAATAGTTGATTCTGTTTTAAAAAGAATGAAGGATGTCGATGATTGTAAGAAATCAGTACAATTGCAAGTAATGAAAGATACTCTTACTCCAACTGGTAAATAAACTCAAAATTCTTTATTTAAATCAAATTATATTAAGAATATCTTAGATATGAAACAAACTAATAAAAATAAAAAGTATTCAGTATGTTTTAATCACGTTTTAGGTTCCGTAAAGACCTGGGAGCGACACGAAAGGATTCCAACAGTGGCAATAAGAGAAATGTTCACGCGTTTTCTAGACATTACCACACCACCATCTACTAAAGTTTTAAAATACCTAGCGCACGCGTGCACAAATAAAAGTGATGCGGAACTAATAAGAGAACTTATAACAGTAAGTAAATCATACTAAGGCATATCTAATAAAAATAAAATGAAAAATGACAATAATGAGGATGATGATACAAAGGATATTAAATACTTAACTTAACTAATTTTAGTTTATTTTCAGGATTCAAATAAATATGACGATTGGAGGCATTTCTACTTTCCTCATTTAGGAGAGGTGTTAGAACAGTTTCCTTCGTGCAAACCTCAAGCTTCACTATTAGCAGCGTTACTCCCACCTCTGCAGCCAAGATTCTACTCAATATCTTCATCACCACTCGCTCATCCAAATAAAATTCACGTGACTGTTGCTGTTGTCGTGTATAAAACGCAAAGTAAGAGACAATTTGCATTAAATTTGTCAACTTACATAATAATATATTTTGAAATAAACAGATAAAGATGCATTGCATTATATTGGCTATTCCGTTAGTCTATTGCATGGAAATCTGGGTATCCACCCTAAGGTGAACACGCGTGTCTGAGTCAAAGTGGATAGAAAATAAATAACCCAATAATATTTTGTTGTTTCTGCAGATGGCGAAGGGCCCACACATTACGGAGTATGTTCGAACTATTTAAAACACCTCAATCCTGATGATGAGCTGTTTGTATTCATAAGACAGTAAGTGTACAGCACCAATCCAAGTTCAGGTGCCTTACTCTTGAATCCAATGACAATTTCAATCCAATCCCAATTTCTATTTACTGCTGCCAAATGTTGATTGATCGCGTTCAAGAGTAAGGCCCCTGTTTTGTGAGATGCATAACAAAACACGATAGCACAATATCACAATAGTGCTAATGTACCATAGCTTCATAGTTACACGTAGATACTACGATAAGAAATCTACGAATATTACTTGTTGTCTTGCAAACGTTTTACAACAGTACGAGTGTTAGTTCAATGAACAAAGAACTTACTTTATTCTTGTTTATTCTTTTCTCTTGTTGATATACAATTTGCATATAATATGTATAAACCGGCATGTCCAATAACTAAAAATTTGAAAGACATGTGCCATCTACCAATCCGCATTGGGTCCGCGTGGTGGATTAAGACCCAACCACTCTCGCTGGAGAGTAGTCCCAGCAGTGAGAACATTCTGTCTGAGAGGCTGTCATGATGATGTATAAAATACATTATATAATAAATTTATATAAATAAACAATAAATAAGTTCAGTTTATTCAGTTTTTAAAGGTATCATTTATTTTATTTGAAATTTTCGTAAAATAGTACATTTTACGAAAATTTCAAAAAAGGCTTCGAACTATGTATTTTTACCCGAACTGCCAAGAAAGGGTTATATTTTTTGTATGATTCTTTATAATATAACATAAATTCATAATTATTACAGTGCACCTAGCTTCCACATGCCAAAACACATGTCAGCACCGCTTGTTCTAATCGGTCCTGGATCCGGCATAGCACCATTCAGAGGTTTTTGGAATCATAGACGCCATCAAGTGAAGAATCTAGAACCAGAAAATCAGAAACCTGGTCCGATTTGGTTGTTCTTTGGATGTAGAAACAAAGGAATGGATTTGTATAAAGAAGAGAAAGAAGCAGCTTTAGCTGAAGGAGTGCTAACCAAAACAATGGTAGCTCTTTCGAGGGAACCAGGTGTTGATAAAGTTAGTAATATATCCGTATTTAACATTGTCATAAAGGTAGAAAATGACTTAGCATTTTCTATGAAAATACAAATATGATTAAAGTATTTTTTCTGTTTTCACAGAAGCACGTTCAAATGTTACTAGAAGAAGAAGGAGAAGAAATCACTAGATTGCTGCTCAAAGAAGATGGACATCTTTACGTTTGCGGTGATTGTAAAATGGCGGAAGAGGTTCAACAAAAACTTAAAACAATAATAAAAAAACACGCCAAGATGTCTTACCAGGAAGTTGAGGAGTTTATACTAGACTTGATGGTAAGAACGTAAAAAAAAATAAAAAGAACAAAATCTTAAACCTTCTTTTAATACGTAGATAGGTAAGCTTTTGCCTGCGGCTTTGCTTGCGTGGTGCGAAAATATTAGTATGATTTAAATCCAGTTCGTACTCCTGCGTAGATAGATATAAAGATTATTTTATTCTATAAAATTAGTAATTTTTTTTTTCCAGGATGAGAACCGATATCACGAAGACATATTTGGAATAACTTTACGTACTGCAAAAGTCCAAAGTGCCTCAAGAGAGTTTGCTAAGCGAACAAGGCAAGAGTCAGCGCAATCTCAATTCTAACTAATTAGCTTATACATTAGAATAAGTCATATAATATGATTTAATATTAAAAGCTAATAATCTAGCAGTTTTAGGCATTACAAGACAAGTCCTACGTAAGTAATAGATAATCACAGTAAAATATTTAATAAAATGTTACACTAATCTGATAAACTTTTGTTTTATGTATTAAAAAGATTAACTTGATTCAATAAGTCTTAATGTTATTGTTATTGCATTTAAAGTTGTTATAAGATGCTTTCTATTAAAGATGAGAGATAAGTTGTTGCCTCTAAAATTACATGTCATGATACTTTTAATCTAGGTATATCTCAGGGTGAGCAAGCAATGCGCGGTATTACAAGACCTAACCTCTGGTTTTACAAGCATCCGCTTATACAGCGCGAATGAAAAACAAAGCTACAAGTAAATTGAAAAATAAAAGTAAATAACTTATTTTAGGTTAATAAATGTACTAAGTGTTCTGAACCCAGTATTATAAAGTTGACGAAAATCTCAGAGAGTGTTTTAAAGTCTTTGACGAAAGCATAGAATATTGATTAATAGTTAAGTTTATAATGTTAGAAATAAAAGACATATTTCATTGAGCGTATTCGTTTCATTGCAGCACTGTCAACTCTTCCTTCTCACAACATGATCATATATTTCAATTTGCGTGTACCTTGGTGAAAATATTCTTTGTTTTGTGGTGTTTTGGCCGGGGTCTTGTTGGGGGTCCGGACATACGATCTTGTGATCGTGACGATTTTGAAATAATAACCCTTTATCGGGATCCATAAGTGGCTGCGAAATTGGAAAAAAATTTGGTTCTTAACTCGTGTTCTGAAAATGTAAACCTCTTCCTCGGCTAGCATCAGCACTGAATACAAAAAATAATTCCGCTTTTCTCTAAAGATAAGTTAACAGTTTTTTTTTATATGACGTTTTTGTTTACTATTACGTAAAAGAAACGTTCCCTACGGTGCTTATGCTAGCCCGGCTAATTTTATTTGGTTATGAAGAGCTAGTGCAATTCGAAAACTAAAAATTAAAATAAACATTTTCATCGAACTTTAAAATAAGATTTAAATTTTTTCTAGGATTCGAGTCGCTACAACTGGTACCGAATAGTGCGAACTGAGAAACACAAAAATAATAGACCCGCGTCTTTTGCCTTGAGCCGGCAAATGCCATGATCTAACTAGTCCACCATCAGCTTGGCCAAAAATATTGGATGCTATGAACATATTTTAGGAAGATACCGAACATGATAAATTTTCATATCCATTCCATATTTGCAACACAGAAAGTTCTAAACAACAATTCGTGCAAACTGTATCATGGATGCGAAATTTCACTACTAGGATTGTTTTGAAAAGTTTTCAAGTTTTGCGGTGTAAGTTGCACTTATGTAGTAAATCTGTAGTGAAGCAGCTCTAAGTAGCTCTTTGTTTTTGCATATTTTGTATTTTTTGACATGTGTGTGTACCTTCACAACGAGGATTACCGAATAATAAATAATAAACACGAAAATTATTTATAAATAAGATATCTGAAATCAAACGAGCCGTACGAGTATATTCAAAATCGTCACTGACCTTGTAATTCCTGCTGATATTGCTCCTCACAGTGCCATGCCTCCAATGATAGTAGCCCAGATCATTATCTCTTGGCCAGAGCATCTTGCAAGACCTGAAGAAAGGTGCCCAATTCTCTGAGACCAGTCTGTGTGCGTAGTCTATGTAGCCTGATATCTCGAACCCACCTTTGGTAAAGTGTCTGATAAAGATAATGGACTGTGGACAAGTATGAGTCATAGTCAACTTCAAGTATTTGCTAAGGCAACTTGATAATTGTAATTATTTTCAGGCTTGGTTGTTATAACCTACAACAAAGCAGTTTCTGTTTCCATAACAAAATATACCTATGCAATTAATTAAGTGTTATTAATTGTGTCAAGTGGAAATCCTTAGGGGAGACCTTTGCCGAGACAGAGGGATGATATACGTACAAAAATAATAAGAGTGTGTCATTTCAAGCTGAGTAGTAAGTATTTGATAGAACTGAATCGAGAAAAGAGTATATTTTATTGTAATTTCTTCATGTCAAACTGACAAAAAGTTAATGTAAAGTTATGCTTGAGTTCAATACGACTATTATACAAATTACTAACGTGTTCTTACTAACATATTGATATAATGCTAGTCGTTGTACTGTGATTGGAATCTCATTGAATTTAACGTAAAATCGCATTCAATCAGAGGCATTTAGACCCCGTTACGATAGTGTTGGTTACGTCTAGTGAATATTGGCACCTATAAGTATTCCTCCTCATTATGGTATGGCCCTAGCTGTACACTGTCAAATAAACGAGTCCATTATGAAACAGGCTGACGCGTAACACACAACCCGGCAGGGTATACCTTCAGTGTCGGACTTGATAGAAAAAATAAAAATTAATAGAAGAAACTTGCGCACCACTAAATAAATAAATAAACAATTCTGGACAATCCACACCGCATCATCTAGCCCCAAGTTAAGCAGAGCTTGTGTTATGGGTACTATATGACTGATTTACTTAATGCAATACAAATACTTATATCGATATTTAGGACAAAGGACAAAGGTTTATTTTATCATTAATATTTTATGTGTTATGTTTATCATAGATATTGCTATGTAAGTTTATTGTTCATAATTTATTTAGTTATATGATTTGTCGCCTATTAATATTACTATTTACCTTTAGTTTTATTATGTTGTTTCGCTCGTGACGTCACCCTATTAAGGCTCAGTCTGAAAACCAGCGTCACTTCCTTACTATGTTCGGGAGTGGCATAAAGCTGAGACTGGACCTGTTTGACCGCACTCACAAGGAGAGACTATGTGACTAATACGCTAGGTCTTTCTTTCTTTTTTATGTATAAATTTATTTGTTTTTGTTTTTGACCTTTTTTTTTTCTTGCCTTTTTACTGTACTGCTCTCCTAATTGTGTGTGTCAAATAAACAAATTCTTATTCTTATTCTTATTCTTATTCTTACAAAGATCACTTTTATTAAATGTCCATATGTTTTTTAAAATGTAGCATTTATTTAAGAAAACACACTAAGCTGAGATGAGTTCAGACGAAATGTTACTCCTTTAAAAGCATGAGTTCTTATTACCTAACTGCAGGACTGCACCTCGTTAGCTATAAACTACTAAAATTAAGGCGATACCAACGATCACATAATAACATCCACAACAAGCAAATTAAAAAAATTGATGATATGCAGAACCTTTAACTACTGCCTGCACTGGAAGTCGTCTTGGATGTCTTATTTGATAAATGTTTCAAATGGAAAAATATATCTAATAAAACTCCCGATAACTGAGAGAGCTATGGAGTTTTTATGGTTTTTTTTTTCATTTTAAGCTAAGAGTAGCCTTCTCGAGCCATGACCTTTATCGATTCCGAATTCAATAAACTGTTCTGTTCTCCATCATAAAACCGTAAAAACCGACTTGATTCGGGCCAGATCTACAATTTATTCGTTTATAACTTCGATAACCGACTTGCTCGAATTTTCTCATTGAATTATAAAGACAATACCGTCTAGGTCGGTCGTTTCTCCAGTAAAATAATGAGAACCAATTACTAAGAAATCTTAGAATTCTATGCGTCATACTCAAATTAAAAATGTTATGTCGTTATTTAGTGTTTTCGAAAAGCTATTAGTTTTGGCCCTGTGGGTGATTTTTGTGATATTTTTTAATTAAATACATACATACTTACTTGGCATTGGCAATCATTCATAAATAGTGTTAGCTAGACAAGAATTTAGACGTAGATTTAATTTTTAAATTACACCCAGCAAAATTTGTAACTTATACCATTTTTCACATTATGTAACGAAGCATATGAATAAACTTTCTCCATTCCATTTAGTTCTGGCTATAGTAGACTATATAGATATAGAGCTACGAACAAACAGTGTTCGTAGATATAGGGTATTTCATCATTAGTGCATAATATTCAAGGAATAGGTTCCACACAACGAAAAAAAAAATACATGTTTTTTTTTTTTACATACCTTGTTTTTTTAAATTTTGTCTTAAAAATCTCGAGTAAATCGATTAAGTTTATCTGGTCAATTATTACCAGAAAAACTTATCTGATCGACACGGGCAGCGTAATAATAAATTATTTAAGCGCGCTAAGGGGTGGCGCGGGGGTGTTGGCACGCAGGTCATTGATGCGCGGGTTATTGTCTCGCGCCCGCGGTCTGCGCGCTGCCCTTTTGATTTTCAGCAAGGATAACTTGATCAAATTAATTTTATCGTTTTACTCGAGATTTATAAACAAAATAAAAAAAAAGCACATATGTACATGTTTTTTTGTCCTGCGGAACCTATTATTTCTTGAAAATTATGCACTAAAAATTAAATACCCAACCAACAACAACCTTTTTTTTAACGTATAATAGAGAAAACAGGAGCCATGTGCTCGGCAACATTGTAATAATAATAAGGTATCTCTTCTTTATTTCGAATAAAGATTATTATAGATTATTATAATTAGGTATTTTACGACGTAAAATTGTCGCTGTCACGAGAATCGTGCTACTGGACTACCTCCGTAGACGTACCTCCAGGTAGGGACAACCTCCGGTGTCATTTAAATGAGTGTGTAAATTATTACCTGATTCGCGTTTTGTTACAATGACTTCCATTCTGTTATTGTTTAATATGAAAATTGCGTTTTATTGCATACCTATCATAATAATTAACAGCCCGTTATATAGAAAAAGAAATTAGACGTCTGCATTACTCAAGATATTTTGCTTAACTTAATTCGCATTATGTATTATTATATATTATCAACACCTGTCCGATGGTACGACATTGTGAGGGCAGTGGGAGAGCGATGGATCCGGCTGGCACAAGATCGTCAGAAGTAGCGTAATAAGAGAAGAGCCCTTGAGGCGGACCCTACACCTACAATAAGTTTGCACAATATTTTTATTGCGCAATAAGAGTGAATCGCCGTTTTCACTCAAACGATCAATTATTACTTTTGACGCAATCATTGACGACTCATAAGCGTCCATCTTTTCGCGTGAGCAGGATCAAACGGAACTGTTCTGTGAACAAGATGTCAGACCAAGACTTGGCTGCAGCTATAATGTTGCTACTTGTGGCTAAAAATAAAAGTGAAATACGTCGCTGGTCAAAAGACTGCTACATGAAAAGGCAAAAATATACCCACGAGCATGGTCCGATCCTCGTCAAGGCGACGCACAGACAAATAAATATTGCGCAATACAGATCCTACACGGTGCAATGATAATATGGTGCAATCAAAATTAAACTCGCTCAAACTTTCTTTCCATCATTGCGCAAATTTCAATACTTCTACAACACTAACTGCGCAATTCGTGATATTGCGCAATGTTATTGTAGGTGTAGGGCCCGCCTTACTCAACAGTGGGTGTGTTATCGGCTGGTTAGATAGATAGATAGATATATATTTAATATATAGATGTTTTATTTATTAACATACCTGAAGAATACCCACGCGATTGGCTCGCTCGCGAACCGCCAGTTCTCTATTAAAAGGATCTTCGATATCAGACCCCTCGCTGACCATCACGTATGGAGTAACAGTGGGAAACACGATCTCATTTATAACTGCACGGCGAGTGTTGAACTCCTTTTCTGAAAGAGTGTCACCGTTTGCTCTGGAAAAAGCGATGAAGGATAAGCAGGAATTACAACTTGAGAGTTCCAATCTGCGCCTTCAAGATGACCAAGAAAGACAGAGCTATAGGTTACCTATAACCAAGTGCAGCAATAGTCCTGGCAGCGGCGATACTCCTCAGATTTCGAAGATCAGCTAGTTCTATCAGTGAGTCCAAGTACTCCTCCCAGGTGTCGAAGGGCAGCAGTCGTCTGTCAGCCTCCACACCTGGAGGGTACTCGTTCTTCTTCTCTGCCATCGCCATGATTGCTTAAGATTTTGGTAAAATGTTCATAAAAAATATAAGTTCATTGTAAATCTTGAACAAACCGTGCGCTCAATGTTTGTAAAAGTTTCAATGACATTGACAGTAGTTTATGAAGGTTTTGAACAAAATAAAAGAAGTTGTTATACGTTGGTTTTTCGAAAAGGAAAGCAAACCGTTTGCATTGAGTGGTTTTGAGTGAACAAAGAACTGAAAATTCAAAATGCCATTATCTAATTCACATTGGCTCCACGTGGACCTAATAACTCTAGCTCGAGACTAGGCCAGTTACTCAGTGGGAACATTAAAGTCAAAGTCAAAGTCAAAAATGATTGATTTCAATAAAATCACAAGGATCATTTTAAATTAAATAATTTTTATTATTTTTTAATTTTAATTTTTAATTAAATGAAGAAGAAGAAGATCATTTTGAAACGTCTTATAAAAAATAAAAAATAAAAGAAGAAGAAGCTAGGTGAATTTACGCCAGTTCCACGCGCCCTAGCCTAGAAGAATCTGGCAACTAACTCGGCTGGCATTGGCTACTCATGATGATAATCCAATCCAAAAATATTATAAGCAGGTAATATTTACTAGGTAAAGTGTGTACCTTTAACGAACCCCTCGTTATATTACCGTAGGTAGGCATCTAATCACATCGAGTGCCATTCAAGTGTCGATATCATTAGACATGGTGGGCACGAAAAAATATGTGCCAACCTACTACACTGTAAGTAGGGCTGCGGTACTCATACGTAATTCGGTTCCTACTTCAACCACACGGAACTCGTAAAATTTAATTAGGAAATGTTCATTCAATCAACGACGGTTTGATAAAATTGGATTATATTATCACTTACTTTTTTTATCAAACAGGGAAAATCTAGATTGTAGGTCTTGTAGGATTGTAGGAATATAATTTCTTGAAGAAATAAATTATTTATAGCCAGACACGGTACAAATATTTGCAGATCATGCAAACATTTGTCCCGCTGTAGGAGTTGAACCTGCAAGAGCTCATTATTAAAAAATATGTATTAAGTACCTACGAGTATGTTACGTTTTTATAGATTTTAATTTGTTTTATTATACTGTGCCTAATACATAATGTCTGTTTTTGTTGATGAATAAATTTGTTTTCTTTCTTTATTTTTATTCAAGACTGTACGCGAATAGACTAGAATAAGGTGTAATAGTTCTATAATATGCCAATTGTTAAACGAAACACGTAGACGATAGCGCAACCTCAATTCTCAGGTGCATAAAACGTAAAAACACAAATAAAAATTATTCAGTTAAAATATAAAAATTTAATCTAACATTTTCATATCACAAGGCGGAATTGACTCGCAATGCAAACCGTTGTGAATTTTATATGCTCCGTATAAAATCATATAGAGAAACAGCAAAATGTACTGAAAAAATTAAACCTTTCACTTACGTTAACGTATATGTTTTATAGGGTTAGGAGCTTTACGACTACATCTCTATTTTGACTAGACAGGAATTGTATGTACATATATTTTTCCACGTGAATCAACAAAATGGGACCTGTAGAACCTGTAAGTCAAAATGGCTCAGAATAATAAGGATCATTCATGTTAAAATCAACATAAATTAATCTACACATATCAAAGTGCATGATCCTTGTGTTTTATCTGGTGCCACGGTAGTGGCCTCGCTTAGACGAGCCAAGCGAAGCGAAAAGGGCACTACCTTCATACCTTTTCTCGAAACGTTTTGTCGTTTTTTTAACCCTCATTTTGACAAATTTGGTTTGAATTATACCAGATAAACATTTTTTTTAAGATATGATGTCAATAGTAATAGGCTCATTAAACATATACCTCTATTTATAATGAATATTAAGTACCTACTAAAAGAATATTTTTTTCACCTTACGCCCATGAAGCGAAACTGCCAAGCCACATGTTTTTGGCTCTACATGGGATCTGATAACTTTTTGACAGTGCGAGTCAATGGTCTCGTCTTGGCAACATCTCGCTAATATAAAGCCTTGGTTGTCACTTCCAATACGAAGTTGTAAGCAGACGGCACAATTTACATTCACCTTATAAACCTCTCAGGTAAGTATTCTTGCATTATCCAGGAAAATAAGCAAAGTTTCCGTCAACGCATCTTGTAAACTTATAACAAGACAAAGTTTGGTTTTGTAAGAGAGTGGTAAAGATTTTGTACTGCGATCTTTCAAATATTTACGAGTGGTTGGCAAACTATTATCTGCATTTAGACGGGTAAAGTGATATTTGTGAGTGGCACACACCGGAACTACCCATTTTAAAAATTGATTGAGAGCATTTGATATAAAAATGAATTCCTGTTCGTGTCTTGCTAAAGTTTGAAAATGGCAAGACCGATTTGGCTAGTTTTACTTTTGATATATTTGTGGGAAGGTTAAAAAGGTCGTCGCGATGATAAAATATAGAAAAATAACACGAGTGAATCCGCGCGTGTCAGCTAGTAAGAAAATGAATAGTGTGAATATGTTTCATCTGTAGTACATTCAAGTGATGCACGTTTTATCTCATTCCGTTCCAATGAACTCGTATTCTTATAAGTTTTCAATGAAATCGGGTAAGTAGGTAAAAATATCTATCAGTATTATCATGTATTTATTTGTAAATTTGGTTTCAGTTTTCAGTACCTGCTGGGGAATTAGTTATCGAATGGCGACAGCGAATTAAGTAGAAAACAAAACAGGTAGATATACTTAGGACTGCCCTTCACTCGATGGACCGATGACATTAAAGTTGGTGGATGCTATGTAAAGCCTCTAAATCGGATGTCATGGCGCTCTTTGGGAGAGACCTCTGCCAGCAGTGATGGGCGTCTATTGGCTGATATGATTATGATGATGATGGCTTCAGTCTGATTCTACAGTTTTACCAAGTAAATATAAAAATATCAAGCTTTCAAATTCATGACACTGTTCAGCCAATTTCAAAGTGAAGATTATAATTAGTGAGTTTGTAAAGTGTCAGCGAGCCAGGTGTCTCCAGTGTTTCATGGTAATTAAAACTTTGATCAACTTTGATCAGGGCGATCAGCATGGACGTAAGCTGCGCGTATTAAACGCATTGCTTGATTGCATTGTTTGGAAAGCTTTTTACAACTTTTAAACTCTAAATTAAGTTTAAGTGATGTCAAATTGTATGAAAACTTTTAGTAGTGAATGATTTTGTACTCAGTTTTAAAGCTAAGCTCTTTTCAGTTAGAATGGTGAAATCGGCTCTAAGTATCCATTTACAAAAATATATATTTTCGATATCTTTAGTCACAAACAAATCCTAAGAGAAAATCTTTTGTAAATGGATGGCGTTATCAAAGACAGTTCTGGCATGAATATTTTAAATATTGTAATTCACGCACTCTCCCGCCTTTGCTCTCCGCAAATGTATGCGCATTGTAAAAGGAACATCGAAATGTTTTATTTATTCGTATTGTTTTGTGATCGACAGAATACTTTATTATTAATCACTTTTTAATTATTAGCTCACATTGCAACTTTGTTTCCTATCTGTCCTTATTGTAGTAGCGCTCGCAGGAAGTTGGCTCAATATAAATAAAATAATTTATGATTATTTAGTTAAAGTTAAGTAAGTTTAGTAAGAGTAGTAGAGTTCTCTGTGATAGAGCTCGTCCGGGGAAGGACTACCATACCTATTTCTGCTGCCAAGCAGTAATGCTTACATTGCTGTGTTCCGGTGTGAAGGGTATGGTTTCCGGTGAAATTACTGGCACATGAGGCTTTCGATCTTAGCCTCAAGGTGGCAACCCGTGAGTGATACCTCTGTTATTGCAAGCGTCCACAAGCTGCGGTAACCGCTTACCATCTTGTGGGCACAAACAAGAACTGTTCCTTAAAACCTGTCTTTTTTACCTGAACTGCCAAGGAAGGGTTGTTTTTCGCGTGTAAGTACCTATCTTGTATGTATGAACCATCAATTATCACGATAATTATTATAAAAAGTTTATAATACAAGAAATTTGCATTTCTATGACAGCAATTTTCAGTTTGTTATCTCTTCAAAGGTTTTTCAAATCACCATCTTTACAACCTGATGGTCTGTAAACAACGAAATTAATGAAAATAAAACTTCCCAGTCTCCAAAGTTTTTACAATCGAAACTTTGGGGTTTAGTGAAGAATTCCAATCAACGCTTTTAGTACGTTCATGGTATTACAGAAGAATGAGTAGCCTGACGGGTTAGTTTTTATAAGACAAGTGACATACATAACATCTGTGACAGATTATAAATTATCTTTATACTTATACTTTATACTTTATTTATTTCAACAACAAAACAAGTGGACTTACATTAAAATTACAATTTGTAGGTGGACAATTTTGAGCACAAATTATCATAATAATAATAATAGTAAGTAATATACCACTATCTCCCACCTTAGGTGAACCTGTGTTGTGGGAAGATAGACTCCTTTGTCCATGTCCAATAAAAGTAGAAACCAAAGATTCTTATTTTAGCATGCATAATCTGAGCGAACTAAACAAAACCAAACACTACTTCGAACAAAAAACGTCCGCTTAGTTTACTTAGGTATTACCATGGTAGAATAAAACCAGGTAAAGCACTCCGAGATAGGAAGTCACGTGACTGACAGAGCACTGCGTCATATCCGCCGTCGTTGTTTCTGTGATGCCAGTAATATGACATCAAACTCCCCGAATCCCTTAAATTCTTTAAATTATATGTGACTTCCTGGTTTTATTCTACCATGGGAATTACGTAGGTACAGCTCTGAAAATTTTTAGAGTAAGTTCTCTCCTAATAGATTTTATGATAAAAACTTTAATTATAGCTTTTCGAAGTATAATCAGCTAAATATTTCTCCAGCGTAGTGCCGATAAATTTTAACCTCCAATCCAAACGCAACCCGAAACGCCGCTGACTGTACAATAATAAAATTCCTGTGCTGACTCTACTTCCCTAAGGGATTGAACGGACTAAACACGAATTCTTTTTTCATTCTGATTCTTATTTCATTGAGTTACGATATATTTTCGTCTGTGTTTTCCAGCAACAAGGTGTAGATTAAAACGTTTTCGTCTCTAAAGAAGCAAATCGTAAATCATGAAGTCTGTCTTGCTCTGGCAATGTTTGCAAATCGCTTGTTTTATTTTTGTTTGCTTTACTTATTGGTACTTATTCTGCTTAAGGGCTGGTAAAGGAGGGTTTTCTAATGTCACATATTTTATTTTGTAAACAAACCAAAATTTCCCAGAACAAACAAATGCGTCAAAGTGTTTTTGTTTGAGTTCTATATAAGTATAGGACATGTAGTTTTTCTAATCCAATTAAATTATATCAGTAGGTATCATCAGTAGGTTTCTTGTACTGCAACACTGAAAAACATTCCTCATCGGAGGGCCTGCGGGAATCAAACCAGCACTTTTTGTGTCTTAGTCTCAGCCGGTCCAGTTAGCCTTTACTCTACTTAGTTCAACCATTAATTTACTTACATAATGAGCCATTTATACGACGCAACTATAGCTATTTTGTAGCAACAAATACAGTAATAAAAAAAAATATATATGTATATGACGTATTTTCTTATTATTATAATTACAACAAAATTTAATAACACTGTAAATTCAGCGAATTCTGTGAATAGCGCTGATTTTCAATTCACTCCGTTTGGATAGTTTAAAACCGAGATGTTGTTTTCCCGAATTGCCTTGTCACTAAAAAAAATGTGATTCAATATTTTGTAAACAATTTTACATTTTGTTTTAAAATTGTTTACAAAATATTGAATCGTGTCAATAGAAATAACCCTCATTTCCATCAACAAACAGTCATTTTAGCGGCTTGCTAAGTACGTACTGTCTTTTCTTGTCATTCTACAATAATATAATACTTGAAAAAACATTAGGTAACAGAGGATTAGTATGTATGAACTTGTAATACAATCTCTTTGGCTATACTATTTGTATCTGGCTGGTTTTGGTATCATTAAAAGTTTAAATTTTAAAGAACATAATTTCAAATTAAAATTAGGAAAATGTGTGATTTTTATTTGTTTTTTTGTACTGTCAAGATGAGTGAGTCTAATTAAGAAATTCGATACATTTTAAAATTTTACTACAAAAAAGGTAAAAATGCAACGCAAGCCGCGAAAAAAATTTGCGATGTTTATGGACCTAATGTAGTGTCTGTGAGAGTAGCACAAATTTGGTTTAAGCGTTTTCAATCCGGAAATTTTGATGTCAAAGATGCACGTCGCTCTGGTCGCCCAATTACGGATAAAATGGATGCCATTTTTATAAAAAGTGGAGCAAGATCGGCATATCAGTAGTTACGACGTAGCTGAAGAACTGGGAATTGACCACAAAACAGTTTTGGCACATTTGAAAAAAACTGGGTACACAAAAAAGCTCGATATTTGGATACCTCACGAGCTTACTGAAAGAAACCTAATGAACCGTGTACTCATTTGTGATTCTTTATTACGACGTAATGAAACCGAACCATTTTTGAAAAAGCTGCGACAAGAACGTGCGAAAAAGGTCGTGGTCAAAGGCCGGTCAGGCTTCACAGACTGTGGCGAAACCCGGGTTAACTCGCAACAAGGTGATGCTGTGTGTGTGGTGGGATTGCAAGGGCATTATTCATTATGAGCTGTTACCACCAGGCAGGACCATCGATTCTGAACTCTACTGCGAACTGATGAGATTAAAGCAAGAAGTTGAGAGAAAGCGGCCAGAATTAATCAACAGAAGGGGTGTAGTTTTTCATCATGATAACGCTAGACCTCACACATCTTTAGCCACTCAGCAAAAATTAAGAGAGTTTGGCTGGGAGGTGTTAATGCATCCGCCGTATAGTCCTGACCTTGCACATTCAGATTTCCACCTGTTTCGGTCTCTTCAGAATTCTTTAGGCAGTGTCAGGTTAACATCACGAGAGGACTGCCAAACCCACTTGTCGCGTTGTCGCGGTATTTTGATCAGAAGCTCCAAATTTTCTATAACAATCATGTCCGTACCTACAAGATGGCAAAAAGTTATCGAACAAAATGGTACCTACATACTTTAGTTAAATGTAAATAAACTACATATATTAAAAAATGTTTTGAATTTTCTTAAAAAATGCGAAAAAACTTTTTCCCCAACCTATTAATTATTATAATAAAGTAGGATTATACATCGAACTTGGATGAGGCTAGCACAAGACCGAGAGGTGTGGTACATACAAAGGGCGGCCTATACCCAGTAGTAGGTGAAATCGGGCTGTGGATGATGATGATGATGATAATATACCTAAGAATAAAGTCTCTAGACTATAGCTTTATCTAGACTGTTTTTAATTAAGAGTCAGTTCGTTCGTTCGTTCGTATGAGTCAGTGTCCAACTCTGGTGACAGAGTTTCTAGCCCGAAGGCCCGAAGGCCTTTGTCATGGCCTAACAACATTGAAAAGCCAGTAAACTATGGCTATTTTTAATCAATCTAAAATTTAATGTAACGTGTTAGTAGAGCGAGATACGTATAGAGTATATATTATACGTAGAGCCAAAATGTTGTAAAAGCTAAGAGTTTCAGCTTCGTTAGCTACTTTGTTCTATGTGCAAACACAAGGTTTTCAAACATACAATGTTTGCCTTTTTTACTGGAGATTCGAAGTCGTTTAATAAGTATGACTCTTTGACTATTTACGAAATCTTTGTATTGATTGCTTCTTGTTTCTTGTAATGATTTTAATTTAAGCGTTTTAATATTCCTAAAAACTGGAACAAGAAAAGCCATTTTAACCCGTTCGGAAACCGGAAACAGTATACATACAAACCCTAAGTTACCCTGAAAAATAAAGGTTGCAGACGAATGTAATCCATTTCACCTCGTCACCGCCTTGTCACACACGTAATGTAGGTAAGCACGCCCTTGGACAGGCCGGCAGTGGTCGGTGCATCTACAGCAGGGGTCTTACATAAAATATTAGCTCCTCTACCACGAGTTGACCACTCGTATAATGTGGACGTAATATTTGCCAAGCCGAGCTGGTGTCGATACGAGACGAGTTGATGACGGTGATTTGTGGTGTTGATATTGAGTTAATTAAATAAATAAATAATGCTGGACAATCCACACAGCATCATCTAGCCTTAAAGTAAGCTGCTGTTAAACAGAGCTGTGTTATGGGTACTAGATGACTGATATAAATACTTAATACTTTTCTTAATACTTAGTTCTGTGACAAGTAAGCTCTTCAGCGAGAGCTGCAGTGGGTCAGGAGTTCAAGTGGTCCCTGAGTGGCAGACTTTATAAATAACTGTCTGGAACTTAGCTAACTATTCTCAATCGACTGTCCTAAGTTCAAATTCTTTGACCGGAGTGCTTCCCCGTTCGACCCAAGATTTTTCTACCCAATAGGTAGGTATTCACTACGCGATCGAATCCGCAATGAGGAAATCCTCAGAAGAACCAAGGTCACCGACATAGTTTTTAGAATTAGTAAGTTGAAGTGACAATGGGCAGGCCATATAGCTCGCAGAACCGATAACCGTTGGGGAATAAAGGTTCTCTAGTGGCGACCACGAACTGGAAAACAAAGTGTAGGACGGCCCCTCACTCGATGGACCGATAACATTAAAGCGGTCACAGGAAGTCGGTGGATGGTGAAAGCCTAAAATCGGTCGTCATGGCGCTCTTTGGGGGAGGCCTATGTCCAGCAGTGGACGTCTATCGGCTATGATGATGATGATGAGGTAGGTATTTTGCTCCGTTCGACCCAAAACATTTGATTCAAGTTACTTTTGATTAAGTTAAGAGTTTGCCTGTGGACATTGGCGGACAAGCAAAAACGATAGAATTTAATTAGAATTTAATGATGTATTTTGTGAATTGTACTTAGATTATAAGAATGTTTCATAATACCTAAAAGCATAAATATTTACAAAATTTTATTAAGTATAAAATAAAGTGCTTTTTAAAGTTATTTTAGCACTGACACAATTAAATAAGTTAAAAGCTTATCTTCAAACTTATTAACAAAATGAATAGCACTCACAGCTAGTTAAAATCTTAAGAACTCAAACAAAAATAATTTATTATTACCTACTTAAATAATTTGTTGATGTTTCAGACTAACAAGCAATGAAACTGATTTGAGACCATTAAAAAATTTATCACGAAACCTTTGAGCTACAATATACAGGGTCATTCATTATCAACCTGACAAACTTAAGAGATAGGTTCCAACATAAAAAGAAATATATATATATAGATATATATTTTTTTTTATGTATATTTTGTCTTAAAAATCCCAAGTAAACAAAAAAAAATCGATTACGTTTTTCTGCTCAATTATTATTTATCATTGTTGGGAATCGAGTTAAGCGGCGCGTCCTTGACCTGCGCGTGTCAATAAAAAAAAAGTACTAGTTTTTTTTTTTTGTGTGGAACCTATCCCTTAAGTTTGTTAGGTTGATAATGAATGACCTTATAAATACGAGTACGCATTCTGTGTAACTCCGTAAATTTTTCAGGGATAAAAAACCTGAATAATACGGTACTTATGTAAACAAGCGTAGTAGAGTTCTCTGTGATAGAGCTCGTCCGGAGAAGGACTACCATACCCATACCTCTTTCTGTCGCTAAGCAGTAATGCTCGCATTGCTGTGTTCCGGTGTGAAGGGTATGGTTTCCGGTGAAATTACTGGCACATGAGGCTTTCGATCTTAGCCTCAAGGTGGCAACCCGCGAGTGATACCTCTGGTATTGCAAGCGTCCATAGGCTGCGGTAACCGCTTACCATCTTGTGGGCCGTACGCTTGGTTGCCACTTCAGTCGTATAAAAAAAAAAAAAACTTCATAGATATGCCAAACTTCTTAGAGATCCCTTCTGCCGTTCTGGACTGAGTAACAAATATCCATCAATCCCAAACTTTCGCATTTGTAATGCACATAGAGTAAGAGGATAAAAGATAAGATTTTATTCATTAAATTAATCAACGCCAAACCAACATTGTCTGAAAACTTTAACTCTCTTCTCCAATTGAGAGTTCATTCACAACTCGAGTTAGTTCCTTGCTTTTCTTCCAATTTGCTCAATCGCATTCAAGTCAGTGCTAGTTCAGCAACTTGCAAGTAGTTTCGACAGTGGCTGTCAGGTAACTCGGTCGACGCTGAAATGTAGGCGAGAACTTCGTTTACATGGGACCGCAAACGTGTTGCTTCTAAACGAAGATGCATAGGTGGTACTTACTGATAGAATCTCAGTGGAATCATAAGTATAAAAAAGCGGTTTATATCCGCTTACTTCAGTTCGGAACAGTGCGCGCACGTGGTATATTAGTCGCGCGTGTTTTTGGAGCTTATTTTAAAGATTTTATGGCAAAAGATATCTGAACAAAATGACTGCGACTAAGTATTAAAAACACAGACAATTCAAACTTACAAAATTTAAACTTTTAAAATAAGTAAGTACCTACTTACTTAAGTACCAACTAAAAAAATCATCAGAAACGTAAAACTGCCAGAACGTTGATGAATTGATTACTTTGGGGGTGACCTTTGGCCAGCAGTGGGAAAAGATGACTAAAAGGAAACAAAGGTCAGGGTCACACCGCGCAAGTGGTGCGTATGCTGAATGGTCTAAGCTAAGACACTCATGCCCTTATCCTTGCAGAAAACTGTTTTGTTAGTAGTTTGTTATATATGGTCTCTTATTGTTAAGCCAATGAATAAAAACCATGATAGATTTAGAGATACTTAAATAACAGCGGTTTAAATTTAAATTACGTTTATTGCGTAATAGGAATTTAACCGCTAAAGCGTGCGACCTGCGGTGCGAGCTAATGTCTGGAATTAATTCACCTGAAAACCATTCACATAATATTTTATAACCAACATCATTCAGCATACCTGATTGCTTTTTGAATTGATCCTAACATGTAATAAAACGACGAATAAAGATAAAGTTTACAAAGAAACAAAAAGCTCAATAATAGAGAAATCCCGTTTGGTTTCCGGCCGGGTCACAGTATAAAAGGTAGAACAAGAAGCAGAACATTTTAAGTACCTACTGTGGGTGAGACTAAGCAAACCAGCTTGGCTTGGTGGCAGTCTATTTGTCTTCAGTTAGCGCCCAATACTATTGAATATACAATATTTTATTGAAAAGAGCGATCATGCGTCCTGTGGTCCTTAGTTAACCAATCCAAAATCCATTCTCAGAACAATGGATTCTAGATTGGTGGCACTAAGCTGCGGGTTGATCACATGGCTCTGTTAGCGACCAATCTCCATTGATCTCCATCTCAAACTATCTAAAGTCAGTTTTTAAACTGTCATATTAAAAGAAAGTTTAAGATGGAGATCAATGGAGATTGGTCGCATATAATATCTCAAATTGTCTTATTAGATAGTTTGAGATAGAGATCAATGAAGATTGCTCGAAGATAATATCTCAAATTGTCTTATTAGATAGTTTGAGATAAAGATCAATGGAGATTGGTCGCAGATACTATCTCAAATTGTCTTATTAGATAGTTTGAGATAGCGATCAATGGAGATTGGTTGCAGATAATATCTCAAATTGTCTTATTAGATAGTTTGAGATAGAGATCAATGGAGATTGGTCGCAGATAATATCTCAAATTGTCTTATTAGATAGTTTGTGATAGAGATCAATGGAGATTGGTCGCTTACAGAGTTATGTGATCAACCCGCTGTACACAGTTTGCGACTACTAGCTCAACGACTGTGTATAACTAGGATGGATCATCGGCAGAGTAAAATCATTAAAAGTAGGTAGGTTATTTATTGTATTAGCATTTATTGTAGTTGATGGCAACTTCTTTTATCCTTCAGAGCTACATAATAATAACAGAATTATGTACATAAACTGGTTATTGTAGTAAAAAATATGTTTAGTGCCTTCCTTTATTACTGCGTGAAAATGTAATAAAGGTTACTGTGGTCGGGTCGTCTGTCCGTCTTTTTATGAGGGGTCGACTTAGCACCAAATGCCTTTTTATGTCATAAATCCGATTTGAGATCAGAAATCGCAAATTCCTGGAGAGAAACACTGCCTTAATGTAAAGCAATCTGCACAAAAGTTAGCAGGATTAAAATTCTGGTAAGGTCTATGTTAAAGGTGAACGTATCGTTGACCTGTGGACATATCCCCATATTCTTAAAAGAAACTGTCCTTTATGAAGCTTGCTAAGTATTGCCTTTCCTTGTCATTCTTATGTCAATGAACAGATACGATGAGATATTTGAAAAACACATCAGCTAACAGAGGCTATAGTTATAAGATCATGAAAAAGGCTCTTATTGTTTATGGCCAGGTTTTGGAGAAGACACTACTCTATTATAACATCGTATATGAGTTTCTTCATCTCAAGACAAAACCTGTTAAACTACATTATGTATTTGAAATACTCACTATTTTTCTATTATACACTATTTTCTATATAGTGGAGACATTCATGTTTATGGCTTCTTCAACAATTGAGACACTTTTTCAAGTGTGATTGATGAAAACCGACATCTATACCTACCTTTGTTTAACAGTTATTGAATAGATCCAGCCAAACACCAACTGTGAGCTATGGGAAAATAAGGTCCTGCCAAAAATTATGTTAATTTCCTGAATGAAAAAAATCATTTCCAACTGTTGGTGCCGTCCGTTCGCGGGAATAAATCACGGCAATCAGGCCGTGTTTGCACTGTTAATTAACTGAGTAATAACTGGCAATTGGCGGCTCTGCTTCTCGATATTTTGCAAACAGAAATGTCAATTTTTTTATTTTTGTGACCTCAGTAGCCTGAGGGTTCAATTCCAGCTGCTAGCTAGCTAGAAAAATATTTACACTATCTGCAAATATTTGTTACAAAACTTAGAGTTTGATTACCGTGTGGGTCACGTTCAGAATTTTTTACACATGGCATTACCGAATGAGGTACGGGTATTACTGATTGTGCCAATCGTTTGAGTCACGGGATAAATATAAGCCACAAATTTATGTTCTTCTGACGCAGAGGTAGACCGCAACATAAACCTATTCACATAATGAAGGCTGCAGTTACCGAGGCCTAAGGTTGAAGTGGTTACAAATGTTACAATCGACTGGACTGTAATTGCCCGTTCCAGCAGCGGTCAGCGCCACAGATTGTAGAAAACATTTATTTAGAGCTTCAATCAAAAGCTTTTCCTCTATAAATGGTTCTCTTTTTTTTTATACAACTGAAATGGCAACCAAGCGTACGGCACGGCCCACAAGATGGTAAGCGGTTACCACAGCCTATGGACGCTTGCAATCACTCGCGGGTTGCCATTAATTTCATCGGAAACCATACCCTTCACACCGGAACACAGCAATGCGAGCATTACTGCTTGGCGGCAGAAATAGGTATGGTGGTAGTCCTTCCCCGGACGAGCTCTATCACAGAGAACTCTACTACTCTTAAAAATGTAGAACTTATATGAATTCACTTTTCGATCCTTAAAAATCGTACTAGGTAGGTACTGTGTTTTCAAATGATTATAGTTACGACCGCACTGCCAAAAAGTGTTCAATTGATAAAGCAATAGGTAAAGAAAACTGAATTACTTAAACTATCCGTCTCGGGGTGACAAGCTCAGTGCAGTGCTACGTAGAAAGCTTTGAGTGTCTCTGCAACTGTCAGATTTGTCAGGCATCCAGACAAAACTAATATAATAAAAAAAAAAAACTGAACTTCTTAAAAAACTAATTCAAAACCAATAAATTCTGCGGAAACGCTCCTAAGTATGGAACTAACATCGCGATAAGTTAGCACTACCGCGGGTTGAAATTTGAACTTCGGGATTCGGTCCGAGGGGAATTAAAATTGCATTGTATCCTCTTGGTGCTAAAATGGGACCATTTCGAGGTTCATTGTTCAGTACAAATATTGTAATACTTAGATAACATAATTATTAGGTGTATAAAGCATAACCTACCGTCATCAATCAACATCAACCCGGACACGTATAAGATGTCTTCATCATACGGCTGTATGAATTTACCTTGTTTAGAAGATTATTCAGACCGATCCTAAGCTTGTAATTTAGCTAGCACTCGAGTACGCAAAGATACTCGAAGGCCAAATGTGCCACTGAATTTCAACGATCGTCACTGACGGCGTTAAATTCTTTAAGGGAGTGTGAGGTTCTGCTAATTTCCTACAATAGTATAGAATAGGGAAACACACATTCGCTCAGTTTTTCTGTTTTGATTATTGTTATATTTTTTTGTTATTTGTACTTTTATTTTAGTTAGGTATCTAACTATATTATTTTGTTTGTGTTGTGTTTTTACTATTTAGTTTTAAACCCTTTGTTTCATGTACCTATCTACTGTCACAAATAAAAGGTTTTCTTTCTTTCTTTCATGGGGCTTCAATGTAAACGATTGTTATTGTTTACCGACCGTCCGTCCAGCTTGCTCGGCCCCGACTGAATGAATCGCAGGCACGACCACGAGCGAAGCCATGACCGAAGCCATGATGACGCACGCTTACATTCAGGGCCTCAGGCCTCAGGATTTCAGGCCTATGTCCAGCAGTGGGCGTCTATTGGCTGATAATGATGATGATGACTATAAGAAACGGTATATATCAACCGCAAGGAACTTGTAAAAATAGATTGTTCTTTGTCTCCGTAGTTGTATCAACAAGTGCTGAAGGGTTCAGCAAACACCGGCTGCTGGCACAAACATCTTGAGCTGCTGTTACTACCTGCTTTCCTGTTAGAGACAAAATAAGCATTTATTTTCTACTAGTTTCCGTCCTAGTACTTATTCTATTCAAAATTTAACACTCCTATGTCTATGTTAAGATATGGCAGATATTTGTACCAGCTATATTTCAGCCAAATCCGTTCGTGGTTACGTTACAACGTGAATATGTACGTGAAACACACACACACTACATCTTAAATAAACTCTCATTCGAACCAATTTTTTTTGACCATTTTTTTGTATGACCACGCATTATCATGAAGCCAAGCCAGCTGTTTTATTAATTAGTACCTAGTTCACGCCCCGCGCCTCTGTAAATTCGCAAGAGTCTGTTATTTGGTTTGCCCATGGAAGTTTTATTCAAAAACATTCGATATTATATCCCATTTATATCTTTTATTGAAAATTAATTTTAAACATCTATTGCCATTTAATTTCCGTCAAAAACTAATTTTAACAAAGCGAGTGACTGAAGCTAACAAGAAATAATTTGAAGGCAAACATCTGCCCCGCTGAACGGCAGCTCAAATATTTAAAGTAAGATTTTCTGACAATAGAAAACTCCTCGAAGACAGAAGGGAGCAGTTTTATTTTCATAATGTCTTTGGAGGGGATAATAATGGACCGGTACGTAATGTACCTATCTACTTGTACGAATGGGCGAGCTTTTATTTAGATTGGTAAATTAGCAATAAGACTTGCAAACTCCGCCGCACATATTAGCACGTGTCACGGACATGTATGTTTATTGATTTTTGATTAGTTTTTAAGAATATTAATTAATTTTGATAATATTTTTGTATAACTTGATGAAATTCTTGTTGACTTTTCCAAGTGTACATTTGTATCTTCATGGAATAAAACAATACAATACATAAAACCTATCCAATCCTAGGTGTAATTCATGTTTCATCTAAATCCGTCGCGCTGATTGCGCTTTCAGCAATAAAAATGTTTGACATAATGTTAATTAACATTAAGTAGCTGATCAGAGATTTGACCAAGCTCTCGGAAACCGGCCGAGGCAACAGTTAGTTGCTCATGGGCAATCCTTGCTAATTTTATTTATAAATTTTCACAACACTACAATGGCCGCAATCAATAGGTACAACAAAAACATTGGCGAAGCACGTTATTTTATAAAGTTTCCACTTGTTCCTTGTAAACTACATAACTTGAGGTAAGAACTTGCAGGTTGCATTTTAAATTAAAACTTTAATTTTAATCGTTAGTTGTGGCTTGTTTGACGTGTTCAGGTACCTAGTTTACTTGTTCTTGTTTGTAAACGCTTCGCTGTTGGTTTCCAACACCTTGAAGGTATGTAAGTAGGTACCTATACTTATTTAAGTACGTGCATCATCATGATAGCCTTCTAATGTTACCACTGCTGGGACACTGGCCTACCGTCGAACGAGATTTATTGGGTCTTATTCCACCACGCGGGCCCAATGCGGATTGGTGGATGGCACAGTATGTCTTTCGAATTTTTAATTCTTGGAAAAATCTTTGGTGCACTTGGATTGTAATCCACGACCTTAGGATCAGAAGGCAGAGTCACTACCACTAGACCACCAGTGCTCTTGTTGCACGTTCATGATTTCTCTACAATTATTATGAAAAATAAACAAACAAATTGAATTTTTACACAAAAATATCTGTAAATACCTAGTACTTGTTAAGCAACTATTGGATTAAGTATCGTACATTATTAAAACGCGGCATGGGTCACATTTTTGTTTACGCTTGTTACCTGAGTAGATACTTTACGTAGGTAACATTCCGTATTAGGTACAAACAGGCCCTTGAGGAAAATTACCAAGCAAATAATAGCCTCACACTCATATTTACATTTATTTCCATTATTCTGTTTGATGGAAATTAGTCCGAAAGGAATTAATAATTCAAAGAAATGTGAGCATAACTTACTCGCCTCCAGCGTTCGCGTATAACTCAAATCCAGTTTTTAATTCCATTGTTACAGTTAAATGTCTAGTAGCTAGGTACAATCTAAAATGTATTTGACCAACACATACCTAGTCAAAATGAAATATAACTTACTAGCTGCTTGTTGTTGTTGTTGGAACTCGGGAACCCTAGTTTTTTTCTGGATAAAAAGGAACCTATGTCCTATTCCCGGTCATTATCTATCTGTTTTAAATGTGAACCAAATCGGTTCAGTGGTTGTGGAACAAACATCTAAACATCCAAACTTTTACATTTCTAATATTAGCTTTGACTACCATAAATACTAGAAATCTTTGAATATTAGTGTGATAGTGTGATGTGATTTAAGTGTGATGTGATTAGAGTGTGACTATCTGACCCGTGCGGTTGCATTATTTTTCTCACTTAATAAAACCTCTGGATTTTTTTATTATTTCTCTCTCTTAGTCAAACCTTTGCTCGACGAATTTCGACCTTAGACGGCAGCAGAATTATATAAACACACAAAGTTAAATCTAAACAAGTCAAACATTGAGTAAAGTTGACACGAATGCGAAAATCAAACTCGGACTGCGACGCGACGACAAACAAAGGCGACTCACTCGCCTCTCGTGCCCCACTTATTCAATAATGTGGGGTTAAAAAGCCTTGTTCTCGGGATAAACAAGCAGAACTGAGGAAACAAAGAGTGGACACTCGTAATGGACACGGAATATGGATGACAATGAAATTCTTTTTTGGACGAGTCACGGGAAAATAATTAAAATATCGTGCGACCCTTGTTATGCGTCTATAATTAACAAAGTAATTATGGAGAAGTTCAGGTAGGTAGGTAAAGCATTTGTGCGTTCTTTATGTTTTACCTGGTGGTAGAATCCTTCAGTCCGTCTTGGTGCCATGACTGCAGTGTCAGATATTCTGCCTCTAAGTACCTATTGTACAAGCATTAAATACTTATTTTAGGTTTGAAGGGCTTTGTAGCAAGTGAAATTACAGGCATGATAAACACCTTAAGTACCTACCTACCTGCTGGCTAAAATAAATAAAAGTTCAAACACCTAATATCTACCAGCCCATTAGCTTTGACAACGGATGCGAGTCCGTAGTTTCGTACGGAAAAAGGCTGAAACCGCGAGTGGAGAGTGGGGTGAAGTTATCCCAAGTTTTTACATGGAGCGGAAAATTGGGCGGTTCTCATTAGGGAAGGGCTATTTGTTTCGTCTACTCGCTACTACAATACAACCGCTTTGTGGTAGCTGCGAAGTGAAATGAAATATTGTTTCGGAAGCTTTATCTTAAAATGTTGGGTATTTTTTCCTAACTTTACCTACCACTATACTTATAAATAGCTCTAGGTATGCTTTGTGGTTAGAAATCATTTTAAAATACAGGGTATTTCTTAATTAGTGCCATTCACTATTAGCACATTCTTATATTCAAGGAATAGGTTCCACACATCGTTTTTTTTTATTACTACCTACTTAGATAATAAATGACCAGATAAACTTTATAGATTCACTCGATAATGTAAGGATAGTTATGTTCCTTGGTAGGTATTCGCCGAGCAACCGTCTCGAACCAGCCCGGCTAATTAAATAATTGAATAGTGAATAGGTGCATTCATTCTACGTACGTGCCTAATTAGGACTTCCGATACTCCGTGATGTGATGATGTTCATTGTGCATGCTTTGAATACACATTTCCCCGAATCAAATGCCGTGTAAACGCAGCCTAGTAAACTATTTCAATGACTACGGAAATGGACTAGATTCTTGAAACATATATCAACGGGACACGCCAAAAAGTTCAAAGAACTAAATTCGCATTAGTGGGACCAAGCCGAGTATGGTAGGGGAGAGCGGGATATTGATAGGTAAGATATTTAAAGACTGAACTGTTATGTAAATTGTGTACTTATGTAAGGCTTTTTATTTAAGTATCTATCTTGTGATAGGACTCTTCAGCATGCAAGATCACGTCTTGGTGGGTACCATAGCAATGAATGCGAAATAATCTGCCTCCAAGCAGTAGTGTGCATGCATCTATGTACTTACTTAAATGCGATTGATTTGTCTCGGTGTGACGAACGACGGGTGGCAGTAGTGATGCACCTTCTTACATTTTGGTGACTTTGCAACTGATAGGATCATGCGTGGCGCTTAACATACTGACGAACGAGTTGACCGTTTCGTTGATCCTAGGTTAGTCCTTTGTAACTATATGCATAAGTGTAAAGAGTAGTAGAGTTCTTTGTGATAGGGCTCGTCCGGGGAAGGACTACCACCATACCTATTTCTGCCGCCAAGCAGCAATGCTCGCATTGCTGTGTTCCGGTTCGAAGGGTATGGTTTCCGGTGAATTTATAGGCTCATGAGACTTTCCATGTAACGTCTCAGGGTGGTAACACGCAAGTGATATCTATGATGTTGCATGCGTACATAGGCTACGGTAACCGCTGACCATCAAGTGGGCCGTACGCTTGGTTGCCACTTTAGTGGTATAAAAAAAAAAAAAAAACGCGGTAGGTTCTTATAGGGTACTTTGCGTTGCGTCCTGAAACTAAATCGCCCTAGGCCAGTGCATAATTCACCGATAACTAGTGGAAGTTATTTTGCTCGTGGCAAACGTTTTGATTCAGCATACCAAACTGCCTGGGAAGTACCTACTTAACTCGCTGACGAGGAGGATTGATGGTTCATTATGCCCCACTCTATCTTTACATAAATACGTTTCAGGTTTATCTTCAATTCTTTAATTATCTGTATCTAGTATTGAGTAAGAGAGAGCTCGAGTCAGCAGATGCAGGTTTTTTTTCGACTCCAGTCAAGTTTAAGATGTTTTATTTAATAAATAAATAAATAAATGTAGGTATTTATTTTCACAAAAAACAATGTCACTGGTACATACAACGTTCTTAGGCATTAAGGAAAGTAGAAGTAAATAATGTAGGTACCATGGATAGGCTCTGTTCCCCACACTAGATCTATAGCCTGTAACGGCGGGGTTACAGGGATTCGCCATGGCTTTTATTTCTACACTAGATCCATCCAGAGTTCTCAAATCAAAATCTCAAAGGATGTTTAGTTTTGTTATGATTTTGATTAGTGTTTTTGTTAGACTAGTAGACAAATATTTAAGGTATCTTTTATCTGAAACAAGACTGATTTTATTATATATATTTGTCTACTGACCCTTCGAATAAGTAGTTGTGGGTAAAAAGGGTAACTCGTATCAGATGTTTTGGGTCAAAAGGAGTAAAATACCTATTGGGTAGAAAAAATTTAGATCGAACGGGAAAGCACACGATTGGTGACCGTGACAATTTCAACTGAACGCCTCTGTACTTTGGAGGGCACGAAAAACTGTTGGTCCCGGGGTTTCAAAGTTGTTAGGCCATGACGGAGGACATTAGCGTCAGCTGAATGCTGAATTGTCCACTGACTTATACGAACTTAGGTGGGTAAGTACTTTCGTTTCACCCCAACAATTATTATGATGCACGTAACAATGTCTGTAAAACAAAGTAAAGAAACGTGTTGCTTTTAATTTTATTAAAGCGTAGGTAGGTACTTAACTTTTATTTTTATGCCCACGAAACAGTTGGAATGAGTTTTTTTGGTCTTTTTGAGGTAAGGAACCATAATAAAGATGAGGGACATTTGAGATCTTCTTGCTTGGACAGAAGTTATTAATAGAGTGTATTGTAATAAGTATTGAGTATGTACATACTTAGTAGAGTTATTTGTGATAGAGCTTGTCCAGGGAAGGACTATACCATAGGTACCTATTTCTGCCGCCAAGCAGAATTCAATGCTCGCATTGCTGAGTTCCGGTTTGAAAGGTATGGTTTCCGGTAAAATTACAGGCACATAAGACTTTCTATCTATGTCTCACATACACATGGTGGCAACATGCAAGTGATATCTCTGTTGTCAAGCGTACTCTACACAGGCTACGGTAACCGCTTACCATCAAGTGGGCTTGAGGTAACCATAATGCTTCTTCATTTTTATTTTCTTCTACACTGTTGTTACTGGTAGAGATAAACCATTCTAAAACTGAATGCCCCTCCACCATGTTAAACCGGATCACATTTTTCTGTCGTGGAGTGTCGTGACGCGTCCTAAGTAGGTACCTACCTAAGTACCTAAGTAAGTAGCTATGCTGCTAACGATCTTTTCGTGCCACCCAAAGACAAAACTGAAATGATCAATAACGTCATTAAATTAATTGAGATAAGCCCCCGTATTCCAACTTGCAAAACATGTTCGTAACCACTAAGAGAGCTACCATGAAAAGTCTGTTCATTAGATATTCGTTACTTCGGAGCCGAACGAAAAACGAAGCACTTTATTATGAAGTTTAAGGCACAGGGTAATACTTAAGGCCAATTTACACGTTTTAATAATTGCCTTGCAGAACAAATGTTTGATATTTTTGCTCCGAAATCAATTTGACAAAGAAATTCCTGTATGTAAATGGGCTTTTATTTCAATGTCGAGTTCTCCTTAGCACGTCCCGTCTTCAGACTGAGTTCGGAATTATTGTGATCCCTATTACTTACTTTATGCCTGGTGGTCTAGTGGTAGTGACCCCGCCTTCCGTTCCTAAGGTCGTGGGTTCGAATACGGTCATGCACCAATGGATTTTTCTATTCGGAAAATTCATGTGCAATGCCAGTGCTCTCATACGGTGAAGGAAAACATCGTGAGAACACCGGCATGTCCAAGAACTAACAATTCGAAAGCCATCTGCCAATCCGCATTTTGCTGGAGAGTAAGCCAGTGTTGGAACATTAAAAGGCTGTCATGATGATTACTTACAACGAATTGCACGAAATTTCGTCCCAAAACTTCAGAATTATGTTCCATGGTTGGACAATTGTAGTTTCAATATTATTTCCGGGTGTTCTGGGTATTTTCTATATTATAATAAAAAATATCTATTTATATTAAATATATATCAGTCATCTAGTAACCATAATACAGCTCTGTTTAACAGCAGCTTACCTTGGGGCTAGATGATGCTGTCTTAGACCCATAGTGGGATAGTGCTACTTGTTTGTTCCTTATGAAAAAATATACTAACAATTACTTACCTACCTATATCTGCAGGGGATTTTAGGAATTTTTTTGGTTCAAAATCCTCTTTAGACAGAGCTTGAGGCTTCAAAGGGGATTTTAACACTAACCCTATCTGCTGCCATGTAAGCACTGTAAGCACACACTCACTATCCGCTACCGCTTATGAAAAATGTTAACTTGGGCCAGCCCCTTACAATACAGGTTTTGACTTCGGCCCGCGCGTCCCGCCGCCTGCATGCGCCCGGCGCGGCGATCTCAGCTGACTGCCTACCTACAACACTACGCTTTGGCTTCTCGCTACTACTTCACGCGCGCGCTTTAAATTATATTCTTTCGCTTATTTTATCTGCTGTAAATATCTAGTGTTAATTTAATTTTGCTATCATTGATTATACTTTTCTTACTATCTAAATAACTACTCTTCATTTCTCTTCCGACTATCAAATTTATTCTCATCCTGAGCTTCACTCGAGTCTAGACCTACCTACTGATTAGGAGTTCTTCAAACTTATCTTGTGATAGTGAGAGTCGAGCCCAGCTGCTCCTCACCCTATAACTGGTGACCCTACGACGAGCATCATCGAAGATTTGGACATCGCTTTTTGGATTCCGTGAGTCGGTTCGAGAAGTTTCCAAGAACAAAGGAATTTCAAGTTTGGTGTGTGGTCCAAGTGAAAAACGGTGAGCAAATTTTTTATTGAACAAAATGTCAAAGACGAGTGTAAGCGATGAGTTTCAAGATGCAGAAGTTGTTGGAACTGAAGTTCTACGTGTTGGTGTTAGAGTACCACCTTTTTGGCCAGAGGAGCCTGCACTTTGGTTTGCCCAAGTTGAAAGTCAATTCACTTTATCTAAGATTACTACGGACGAGACGAAATTCTGTTACCTCGTTTCCCAACTTGACCATCAATATGCGGCAGAGGTCAAGGACATAATCACTTGTCCTCCACCAACTGACAGATATCTTAAACTCAAAACTGAGCTAATAAAGCGTCTATCAGCTTCACAGGAAAAGCGCGTGAAGCAGCTAATCATGCATGAGGAGCTTGGTGACAGGAAGCCGTCGCAGTTCTTGCGACACATGCAAGGCCTCGCAGGACCATCCGTTGCCAAGGATTTTTTGACTACCATATGGTCAAGCCGACTACCTCAAAACATACAGACGGTAATTGCATCTCAACCTGATTTACCTTTAGACAAGCTAGCTGATTTAGCGGACAAGGTGCACGAGATAGCCCCTTCAACTCCTCAGGTGGCAGCAACCTCCAGAGCTTCAGCTTCTACGTCACATGATGACCTTTACAAGCAAGTATGTGAACTGACTAAACAGGTAGCCAAACTAACAGCACAGATGTCGTCGAATGGAGGAAACTCACGCTCACGGTCGTCGCAGAAGAGCAACCGATCTCGTTCTAGTTCTCGCTCACGCTCACATTCACGCCGACCCAAGCAACCACCTTCGGGACACCCTCACTGCTTCTACCACTACACATACGGAGCCGATGCCGTGAAATGCAAGCAGCCCTGCAGTTTCTCATCGGAAAACTCTCAGGGCGGTCGCAAGTAGCGGCCAACGACTGCCCCTCGCCTACAGGCCGTCTCTTTGTAACTGACCGTCAATCGAAAATGCAGTTCCTCGTGGACACTGGTTCTGACCTGTGTGTTTTCCCGCGGTCATCTATCAAGACTCCCTGTCCTAAGTCAAAGTATGACTTGATTGCCGCCAACAGTACGGTAATACACACTTATGGTCCCATCACATTACTGCTAAATTTAGGTCTTCGACGTGCATTTACATGGACTTTCACGATCGCTGATGTTAACCGACCTATTATCGGTGTAGATTTTTTGAGCTTCTACGGCTTACTCGTAGACTGCAATCAGAAGGTTGCGTGTTCAAATCACGTCGGGGTCACCAGTTATAGGGTGAGGAGCAGCTGGGCTCGACTCTCACTATCACAAGATAAGTTTGAAGAACTCCTAATCAGTAGGTAGGTCTAGACTCGAGTGAAGCTCAGGATGAGAATAAATTTGATAGTCGGAAGAGAAATGAAGAGTAGTTATTTAGATAGTAAGAAAAGTATAATCAATGATAGCAAAATTAAATTAACACTAGATATTTACAGCAGATAAAATAAGCGAAAGAATATAATTTAAAGCGCGCGCGTGAAGTAGTAGCGAGAAGCCAAAGCGTAGTGTTGTAGGTAGGCAGTCAGCTGAGATCGCCGCGCCGGGCGCATGCAGGCGGCGGGACGCGCGGGCCGAAGTCAAAACCTGTATTGTAAGGGGCTGGCCCAAGTTAACATTTTTCATAAGCGGTAGCGGATAGTGAGTTGTGGCGTGTGTCATCTCGCCACAGGTACCTAGGCATTTGAAGAAAACTTAGCCAGTCAGTGCTCTGAAATGTTTAAGAATTAAGAATTCAAAAGACATGGTGCAATTAAAATCAGTCCCGGTCGAGAGTAAGCCAGTATTCCAGCTGCGGATATAATAAAGGGCTGAGCATAATATTATTGATGTCACGTAGCAATTGATTGATTAAACGAAAAAACATTCTTTAATCTGCCGTAGGTTCGAATGTTTCAAAGACATTCTGAGTTCATTATTGATTGTTACAAATAAAATCATTGTCTTTGATTGAAGCTACCGCTACCGCTTAATAGTTATAAATATTGCTATAAATATATAATGCTGGACAACCCACACAGCATCATCTAGGCCCAAGTTAAGCAAAGCTAGTGTTATGGGTACTAGATGACTGATATACTTAATACAATACAATACAAATAAGAGTAGTAGAGTTCTCTGTGATAGAGCTCGTCCGGGGAAGGACTACCACCATACCTATTTCTGCCGCCAAGCAGTAATGCTCGCATTGCTGTGTTCCGGTGTGAAGGGTATGGTTTCCGGTGAAATTACTGGCACATGAGGCTTTCGATCTTAGCCTCAAGGTGGCAACCCGCGAGTGATACCTCTGGTATAGCAAGCGTCCATAGGCTACGGTAACCGCTTACTATCTTGTGGGCCGTACGCTTGGTTGCCACTTCAGTTGTATAAAAAAAAAAAAAATGCAATACATAGATAGATATTTTTTATTATACATAGAAAGAACACCCGGATCAAATATTTATATCGTACAAACATTTGTTCCGAAGCGGAAATCGAACCCGCAACCTCCGCGTCGAAGGCGGACCTTCGCCATGCCATGTAGTAGTACTTAGTACATATACTGTAGGACTAGTCTTCCATGGCGCCAACGGTAACTGCGGAACACTATTCGCCGCTTCTGTCTTCGTCTACGTCTTCTGTCTATTATTTCAGAAATTCAAGCAAAACTCTAGTAAATATTAATTACGCTCATTTTTCAGTAGAGAGAGAACTGATTGGCTGCATTTGTTTGCATATCTGATACTCGATTCATCAAGCCACCCCAAGGCGAATATTTAGATTGGGTAAGTACCTAGCTATCTTTTTTATTATGCCGGAACGAATACGATCCATCACTATTGTTGAGAGAAATTGCTTTGAAGACCTACTTATAGAATGTTTACATTATGATTTTTACCTGTAGCTTTTGAGACAAGAGTTTGATGTGTGTGTTCCCCACTCTCGGTAGTAAGTACCATGGTATAAGATGTGGTATCGATGTTCTATTTTTTTTTTAGTAGGTAAAGGTATTTCTTTTTTTTTTAACTATCAATTGTACTTATTATATTTATCTAAGTCATTAAATATATGAATTATAATTTCGAAATAAATCGGCAGCTAAGGTTATAATAATAATCATACTATAAGCTTCTGTTAGATGCACTAGGTACCTATAACGTCTTTCAATTCTGTCATTGACGTTCATTTACCTACTCAAGAGGACAATACAAACTGCAAACAAAAAGCGAGCTGCTAAAATTACAGTTTATTATATGAAACGACCAAAAATATGATATTCAGGATAAATGTTTTTTTTTTTTTAATTATTATCCACATTTCTTAAACACGACGTCGCGTCGCGGCGCGGCGTCGGCGTCGCTTCAATTTGCAATTTACACTAATGGAAAAAAGTGAGTGTCCTAAAAAAATAGGGGCCCTCAGGGTTTGTCCGTTTTTAATTATTCAGAAATTAAAGCGAAAGCAACTAATCTGTTCTGTGAACTTCTGTGGCGATAACGAGCGCTTGGTCCTATACAATAAATTATTGACTTTTGTCATCATATGCAAACTAAGGTTGGATTCAACTTTTGCCTTCAAAGAGTGAGCAGTGTTTTATGTATTGAGTTTAGTGCTAAGTGTGTAGTTGTAAGTAGTATTTCTCATTGGCAATCCTAAATAAATAAATTATATTAGAACTAAATTAACTCGAATAAGCACTATTCGCTGAGTAAATCGTAGTTATTCGCGAGTAAACTGACAGTTTACATTGTATTGGGCATTTCTTATTCCGCGGAATAGTTATTTTAGAAGTTGGTCGAATCCAGCCTTTAAGGCACTTAGTTATGCAGTTGCAGTTAGGTTTATTTTCTATAAGATAACCTACCTACTTACTTTTGTAGCGATAAGTACCTACACTTATGCATACAAAATTAATCAACGTAAGAAAAACAAATTATAAAAAATGTTCTAGTTAAGTGTATTGTTATTTGAACTAACTGGGCAATGTTATGAATGTATTTACTATCGAAACATACCTAAAATAAAATAACTATTAAATACATAAACTCTTTATTTCTGCATAAATGCATAATACATACATGTAAAAATACTAAAGAAAAACAGTTTACATTGAGACCTTTATAAAAAGTTTACAGTAAATAGACTATAGGCGTTATAAAACTTGCAGGAGTACCATTTGATTATAACTATATAAACTAAAGCATATAAATTAAAAATTCAAATTTTATTCTTAAAGTTGTGAACATAGAGTTGAAATCATTTTGGCAGGTTCAGCGAAGACTTACTGATAAAGTACATGACTCAAATTGTATTGTTGTAGTGTGTATATCCTACTAGGTACGTTTATAACGATAAAAATACGCAGAGTATAGCACAGTAACGCAATGTGCATGTACGCCACTCACACAAGCAAGGCTCATGATGTCTCGTATTTTGAACGCACTTATACTAATAAGTGCGTTCACTAGAATACCTATTAAAAAGGAAAATACATTATGATGTCTCGTATTTTGAATGCACTTCTATACTAATATTATAAAGAGGAAAGATTTGTATTTTTGTTTGTTACGAATAAACTCAAAAACTACTGATCCGATTTCAAAAATTCTTTCACCATTAGAATGCTACATTATCTCTGATTAACATAGGCTATGTTTCTGACTAGCGACCTGCTCCGGCTTCACACGAATGGGGTTTCATTGCACCCGATCGAAGCTGGGACGGACTACTAGTATACTAATAAGTGCGCGCACTTATACTAATAAGTGCTTCCACTAGAATACCTATTAAAAAGGAAAATTTACTGATGATAAAGAACAGAATATTATAATCTTTAGTTAGAATAGTAGAAGTAGTTAGAAATGCTTGACATTTTAAAATATTTTGTTTATGGTTGTAACGAAAATGCAACAGTTTGGTGGGTATTTTTATAAACATTTACTTTACATTAGACCTAGTAGAAATATAATATAAAATAATAATTTGTCTATTTAATAATATTGTAAATAATGAATTGAATATTATAAGTATATTATAATAAGTTGTTTACTTATCAAATTTTCTCGAACCACAAGTTATTTTAAATAAATGTGATAATTAGCAGTAATAGTAACATTTAATAAATGGCGCGGTAGATTATAATTTAATTTTTTTTAGGTAAATTTTAACGTCTTACGTCGAGCAAAATAAAATGATCTAGCATAAAATGTATTAGGACCATTTTGTCAGTCATTTTAGCCTTATTCCTTTATTTTGAGGCACATTAGCAGACAGCAAAAGCTATTTGAGTTTTAAACCTAATAGAAGACGAATAACAATATCTAAGTATAGAATTTATAATATTATATTTTAATCATTTTATGCATCAGATCACATCGAACGGTAATTAGAAACAGCCAAAGCTCACTGTATACCGTTAAGTTAACTCGTGAGATTTTCTTATAGTACAAACTGGTAGAACTAACTTATCAATGTCACAATAATGGTGGTTTAAATTGTAGCAAGGAATATCTTTAATGGAGCTGGTACGAAAACTCTTTTGGCAAATATGGCACAATAAACAAAAGAAAATACGTGGCCAGTGCGACGTTAATAACTCTTTTAAAGTCGACTGTACCTCCTTTGATTTGAAAATAGAACGAATCTAAAAAGATCAATAGGATTGATTATTTTTTCAAATAAATGCCGGTCGAGCTTTTGTTTATTTTGCACAAACCAAAAATATTGCGCAGACAGTTTCTCATATTGTTATCCCACCATTAATCATTTAAAAATAGAGAATACAAAAATTCTTACAGACTACATTATTATTATAATAATAAGCTATAAAATTAAGCATGTAATTTTTTTTAAGGATTTTATGAAACGAAATCACATACATAAGAGCAGAGAAAACAGTTTAATTAGTATCAGAAACGACATAGAATAGAATAGAATAGAATAGAAAGTATTTATTTGACAAGACAAAGACACAGAACTGACATATCAACAAAGAAGTTTACTTTACAGTAGTATTAAATTGGATTATTATTCGAGTATTAAACCCTACTAAAGTAATTTTTGTATGAAATCATTGACTGTTTTGTAATAGAATTAACGCGCAGAACCATACATAGGTACTTAGTATTTACTCATTTCGCATAAAAAGCCTTAGTAGTATACAAGAACGAGTTCACCAAGATTTACTTAGCCGATTTCACCATTCTATCTGAACGGTGCGTTTACCTTCAAACTGAGTTCAAAATCTCAGTTTTCAAATTTAACAGCACATGAACTCAGCTTAGACCTAAGAGTTTCAACGGTTAAATAGAACCTTCCTGAAATAGAGCCTTAGAAAATAAAAGTGTACAATAACCTGAATAAGCAGGTAGTTTTAGCAAGTTCCTCATTAGTAAAGACCAAGCAGTCCCAGGAAAGTTTTCTTGTAGTGTCCGGAGCAATCACCCTGTAAGAGAAAAATATATTAAAATTATTAGGTTACCGCACAGGAAGCAGGTGGCACATTTAGTGGCACGTTTATTGGCAAACAAAATGGTAGTAGAGCTCTTTGAATTAGAGTTACTCCAACAAAGTACTGCCACCATTCCCATTTTTGCCACCAAGTAGTAATGCTGCAGTGTTTCGGTACCAGTGGGTGTCAATGAGATAACTGAATCGGAATCTTCCGACAGAGATTTCGAAGAACGCTATTTTGATTTGCTTTATTTGCGTTATCAAAGAAAATACAGAATCATCCATATCAACTTATAATTGGCGGAGATAACGCGTAACAAACATATTTAAAAAAATACTTAACTTTTTTTATTTCGGTTAAAAAATCCTATTATTACTTACCTCATCGACTTGTGCAGAAAAGTTTTCCTCTTGTCACTTGAAAAAGCTGTGACTACCTCAATCCAGCGTCTCTATTTACTTGTCTGGGAACATTTCCGCGATGTCACCAAGCGATGTGTTCATCGACTTGTGCAGACATGTTTTCCCCTTGTCACCGTATTGTCACATGACAGATAGAAGCTGTTATTACCTCAATCCAGCTCTGCAGCGTCTCTCCGAACTTGCTCTGGAACATGTCCGCGATGTCGCCGAGGTCTATCTCGCAGCGCGTCACCATGATGCGGATGAGCTGGCAGTCGTTCGTGCCGAGGCCCTTCATCGACTTGTGCAGCCGCTCCGCGAAGAATAACGGCTTGTTGCGGACCACTTTCACTGGAAACATAATAAAATAAGTCATCATCATCATGACAGCCTTCTAATGTTCCCACAGCTGGGACACCGGCCTACTTTCAGGCGAGAGTGATTGGCTCTTAATCCACCACGCGGACCCAATGCGGATTGGTGGATGGCACATGTCTTTCGAATTGTTTAGTTCTTGGACATGCCGGTTACCTCACGATGTTTTCCTTCACCGTATGAGAGCACTGGCATTACGCACATAAATTTTCGAACAGAAAAAATAATTGGTGCACGACCGGGTTTGAACCCACGACCTTAGGATCGGAAGGCGGGGTCACTACCACTAGACCACCGGTGCTCTTCATATATAAAATAAGTATTGACGAGCATTTTTAAACCTTTTTCGGGGCATGTCCAGCAGTAAACGTTTATTGACTGATATGATGATGACTAGAATAAATGAACAATAAATGATTACTTGACGATCGATGTGACCCAGCGGGCGCAGGTCTGTCTGCGACGCGGAGGTTGCGGGTTCGATTCCCGCCTCGGGTCTAATGTTTGTACGATCTACAAATATTTGTTCCGGGTGTTCTGGGTATTTTCTATATATATAAGGTCATTCATTATCAACCTGACAAACTTAAGGGGTAGGTTCCACACATAAAAAAAAAATACTTGTACTTTTTTTTTTTTTTCTAAACGTTTTTTTTTATAAAATTTTAAAAAAATAATTACGTAATTCTGCTTCATAATTAGTTATCCTTGTTAGAAATCGAAAAGGCAGCGCTCGGCACGTGTTAGTGACCCGCGCGTCAATGAACTGCGGGTCACTAACCCGCGCGTCCTTGACCTGCGCGTGTCCTTGACCCGTTACGGGGCGCGCACACTCGAATATTTCATTATTACGTCGCTCAACTCGATTCCCAACAATGATAAATAATAATTGAGCGGAAAAACGTAATCGATTTTTTTTTGTTTACTTGTGATTTTTAAGACAAAACCTACATCAAAAAAAAAAATTATAGGTACATATATTTTTTTTTTTAGGTGTGGAACCTATCCCTTAAGTTTGTCAGGTTGATAATGAATGACCCTGTATAATAAAAAATATCTATCTATGTATTGTATTGTATTAAGTATATATCAGTCATCTAGTACCCATAATACAGCTCTGTTTAACAGCAGCTTACCTTGGGGCTAGGTGATGCTGTGTGGATTGTCCAGCATTATTTATTTATTTTATTTATTTATATTTCGCCAAAATATACGGCATGCAAATTTATACAAAATATATACAATTTATATACTTATTTATTCTAGTGCTTACCAATAGCGCGTAATGCCTTCTCGAGATCGCCAGAGAACTCGGATTTGATGGCGTCGTCGATGTCATGCCCTGTCAGGAACTGGTACTCCTGAAATATAGCCGCGAGCTGCGGGAACGAACGGGAGCAGAGAACAGCGTTGAACACAGACTCGTCTGTCCCTAGGCGTAGCTCACCTGAAATTATAAAACGTATATCTTACTCTTGACTCCAATGACGATTCCAATCCAGCCCCAATTTACTGCTGTCAATTTTTTTTATTAAAAAGTACGAAATGCCATATTCCAATACTTGTATTATCGATCGCATTCAAGAGTAAGTCCCCTGCTCTGGAGAGTAAGTGTCTTAGTCAATCCACCACGCGGACCAAAGCGTATGGGTTTTCAAACTACGTATATGATGACGTTGTATAATGTTGATACGTTTTTGAAGAAAAACAAATTTTGTCATCAAAATTTTGCAACATTCATGCCTTTTTTATGACCTTGCACAGATCTCTGAGAGTGCAAAAGTAAGTGCATTGTGAGCATGACATTAATTAAATAACATAAAGAAATTAATATTGGCATACATTTTTTTTTACACAGCGCTTTCTAGCCCAAATCTAAGCAAAGCTTGGGCTTTGATATTTCGGCATCAGAATTCGCCCAAAATTTTGGGTTTAACTGTTATTCAGTTTGACATCATCTTTAACTTGGAATCAAGGATACTTTTAGAGTATTTTAATAAACAGTACCATGAGTAACAAGCTCGACTAGGTACTACCATTTGAATCACTACTGTTTCACAAGGTTATGAAAACAACAGTGATTCATCTATCAGTAAACGGACGTATACGTCACAGATATGTTGTAGACTCATTGCACATACTATTTATACCTTATCTTTCTTATTTGGCGTAAGACTACGTAACTAACAAGAATAATGAGTATGACGACCTTCTTCTTCCAAACTATAAAAAAAAATAACCTTGTTACACAAAGAGGCTATGTTTTATTTATTATAAGCATAACTAATCAAATCACCCTTTATTGTTTACTGATTTAAATAATACATGCTTATTTTTTTTTAAGAAATAGGTAGAATATTCTCATAGGTTATCGGCTTTTTTTGGTAGCGAAGTGGTTCGATTTTTTTTTTAATTTTAATAAACTAGCGTGTCTTTAAAAACAAGTTTTTTATTTTATTAAAACGGCTCAATATTTTTAGATTTGGACGCTAAATGACAATGATCGCGCATCGTAAGAACAATGATTAATTTACGTAGCGTGGAAAAATAACTCAATCTAAACTGTGACGTATCACGATGCAGTAATGACTAATTTAACACGTCACAGATTTTATTAAAATCAGAAACAGTAACTTACCAGCTTGTAGTAAGCTTCTAGCGTCCTCTCGGGCTCTTTCTTGGTCAACGTGGAAATCTTCAGATCGGTTGCCCTGAAACATAATCAAATTATTGATTGAATAAGCCGTTTTGCCTTTGTAAAACACATCATAACTTTATAGCATCGTCGTTACTCGTACTTAAACAATATGAAAACTTTATACTATTAAATTAAATTAGTGCGGCTAATATTACCTATTATTAATAAATAATAATATTGTACAGGACTATTGTATACTATTGTTGTATAACTAATGTTTTTACATAGTTATACACATTCTCAACAGTCCGATCATCGGACAAACTAACCGGACTACTGATACTAGTCCAGATTGTAGCGGTGGTGACGTAGCTAGCTAAGTTGTTCTCAACAGATCAACGAAGTTAAGCACTGTTCCGCGTAGTCACTATTTGGATGGTTACCGCCAGTGGCAATTTCAACTGAGCGCTCCCGTGTTTCGGAGGGAACGTTAAGCAGTCGGTCCCGGCTTTTCCAAAGTTGTTAGGCCATGACAGAGGCCTTTCGCCAACTCTGTCACCAGTGTTGGCCACTGACTCATACGAACTTACTTACTTACTTACTTACGTGTGTAGCGGTCACGGTTGAGCTTTTACTACTCAGGTAAAGCTCAAGAGCGGTGCTTCTGGTACTATATGGCAAAGGCTTATGTCTATATAGTAGTGGAAGTCTATTGGCCGATAGCAATAACGATGATAATGTAATGTAAAATAATACGACCGATGTGGCGCAGCGGCACAGACAACAGATATTAGTACTACGTACAGAATGGTCACTCTCTACCTCCCACCGGTTTTACTTACCCCACCCCAGTCGCAAGTTTGCCGGTACCCCACGAACATATCGCCGGCACTGAAAGAGCGCGCAAAAGCGTGACCTCTCGCTCTTGCAAGGCCAACCTTGACACTCACACATAGAACGGCACCGTTTACGTACACAAACTATGCATGTGGTGATTACGAAACTTTTGTTTCATACATTTTAGCGAGAGTATCCGGGGTGTGGCAGCGGGCGCAGGTCCGCCTGCGACGCAGAGGTTGCGGGTTCGATTCCCCCCTCGGGACAAATGTTTGTTCGATCTACAAATATTTGTCCCGGGTGTTCTGGGTATTTTCTATATAATAATAAAAAATATCATCTATGTATTGTATTGTATTAAATATATATCAGTCATCTAGTACCCATAACACAGCTTACCTTGGGGCTAGATGATGCTGTGTGGATTGGCCAGCATTATTTATTTATTTATTTATAATTTATAACTTTGAATATCCGTTTGTTTTAATAAAGGTCAAATGCATTCAGTAGCACTACATGATAGCTTAGAATGTAATACTTCGTTCGTTCGTATGAGTCAGTGGCCAACTGTGATTCTTATGTCGTTGACATAAGAATCAAAATTGACTGATTCAAGACGGATCTTCTTTCGTATAGTCTTTAAGAAAAATCATTAAAATAATTACCATGCATAGAGAGGTCATGAGTCTCTTGAAGTTGCCTGAGGTGTCACCACGGAGGTCATCTTCAAGTAAGGTGCCGTACACTAAAAAAAAAAAAAAAAATACACATTTTACGAAAAACTTTTGTAAAACCAACTGCCGCCTAGGCAGTTGGCTTTAGACCAGGTTTGCCATATCGTTTTATAGTGGAATATAAACAGACTAGCGACCCGTCTCGGTTTCGCACGGCTGGACATAATAGCCTAAGTTACTCAAAAATAATGTAGCATTCTAATGGTGAAAGAAATGTTGAAATTGGACCAGTAGTTTTTGAGTTTATTTGTTACAAACAAAAATACAAATCTTCACTTTTTATAATATTAGTATTTACCTAGTTTATGGGAGGAAGCAAGTAAATATAGATAATGGTCTTAAATGGGCTTGGGCGAGCAGTAAGTGTCCTGTTAGTTGGCATAAACCATTAACAACTATTTTCATTATTAGACACCGAAGTCGTCATGCTTTTTAATATGGAAACCTAAACATATTTCTGGTTTAGTTTTTAAAACTATCATGGTTCAGTGACTGACTCCAAATGAAGTCAGTGCTGACTTTCTCTGTTTATAAAGGGTCAGTACGCGAGAATTTGAAGTCAGTACCTAGTACCTAGTACCTACCTACCTTTTGACCCGACAGTGTTTACATTAGGTCAGTAGCGGGTCAGCACTTACTTTGCTCGAATTTGAAGTCAGCACTCGCTTAGCTACTGACTCAATGTAAATCATACTTTAACATTACCGTTTTAGTGAAAATATACCTATTTCTGGTTTTTCCGCGGAGTATTCAAAATACTCCGCGGAAAAACCAGAAATAGGTATATTTTCACAAATGTTCGTGTGACGTCACGCCGTTTATTGGCAAAGCCTTCCGCCTCGTAACTGATGGATGACTCAACGTTTACATACTACTTGATGAATGAACTCATAGCGTCGATGTACAAAAATTAGTTTCCAATTTTTTTGACGCTCATTAGTAACTAGTACCTACATGATTTATTAAGATCAATAGAATTCAGTATTCATTTATTTATTACAATCAGTTCAGTTACATAATTTGAGTTTGTATGAGTTAGTGGTCAACGCTGGTAAAAGCTGGTATAAGCTCCTGTATGCCTCGCCTAACAATATTGAAATAAACCAGGATCTACTGCTTAACGTGCCCTTCGTAATCACGTTATATAGTGATGCAGGTACATAGTTAAAATAAGGTAAATAGTACTGTGTCTGTACCCTATAAATAAGAGGTCAAGATTTTTTACAAACAAATATTTATGACTTCTCCACTAAATCTTCTTTTTTTTAAAAACTACACTCAAGAATACTACTACATAACAATAAAATGAACTAAAAATAGGTACTACCTACGTTAGATGAAACTTGTTTGATCGGTGAAACTTTGTACAATAATTTCCAATATTAAACAATCACAAAGCGCACGATTCGCTTTTCAATTTTCCGTCTTGCGCCTAATACGATTAGAGAACAAAATCGCAAGAAACGTTAGCACAAAGCCATTCATATTTAGAGCATCACGCATCATCGGAAACAATTCATCAGTGGTCACGAGATCGCGGCCGAGAGAACTATACCGAGACGAGAATCTAATGTTTCGCAGCAATTTTGCAAATTTTCAACCAGGTAAAGGTATCATTGAACAAATGGTATAATCTCACTCTTTCCTATCATGATTGCAAAGGCGTATTTCCTCAATCAGTAGGTACCTTATAACCAGTTTCTGACGTTGGCGAATCGCCATACGACATGAACACGCCGGCCGGCGAATCGTCATTGGCTGACTGCTATTTATTTTTTCTACTGGACTATCGCATTTAAAATATATGTGGATGACTCGTTAGTTACTCGTCGTTATCATAACATTATCATCCGCCTATTTAGCACTCCACCACTAAGCATGCCTGCCTAATGATCTTCAGCTTGACACATCTATTTAGTTTAGGGAGTACCTACCCTAAACTAATATACCCTAAAATAATATTTTGCAAGTTTTATGGAATAGATGAATAGATTTATTCCATAAAATTTGCAGATCTATTTTAGAAGCAATCATGATTTTTATGACACTTATCCAATTATAAATTTAGCTTCTGTATGTTTATGTGATGCATCATTATGTTACATCGACAACTATTGCAGCATTTATAATAAACATAACAGTAAAGTTGAGGATAATTGTCAGTCTATATTAGGCGATCATTCCCTAATATGCTATTCTAATTTTAACAATGTTACACGTCTGAAATAAAAGGTGCAGGCCTCAGTCAATGTGCTAATTTTTTTTGGCAATTTACGATATAATCGTCCCAAGGCCCATTTTTTTAAAAGGCTAGTCAACGCTACAAATGGTTAAACCCGTCAGCGAGCGCTCAATTTTCCTTGTAAGGTAAGTAAATTCGTACTCGTATGAGTCAGCAGCGGCCAACGAGGCAACGAGACAACTCGTAAAAGCGACAAACGATAATTGAGGTAAATACCGTAGTTCAACATTGACGGTGACAACTAAGTCCAGAGCATTTACGGAGATAAGTTGAACTGCGAATACATCGGTCTTGTCAAGAGTAAACCCTCTGGTGACGGAGATTTGCAGAGTATTGAGTGTGTTGGGTGTATTATCCGGTCATTACCCGTGGTCCACCTTGTTAGTTCACCTAGGTGTACCACGGGCAAATAAATGTGGCCGTGGAACACTTAGGTGAATTAACAAAGTGGATCACGAGTAAGGACCGGTATTTTATCGACGCATCTCTGTTTCAAGTCAAGGTTGACGGCTTTATAGGTTTTTTTTTGTCGTCGGGGATACTTTGAGGGGAACTTCCACAAAAAAGAGGCAAAAGAGATCTACCGTATATCTCCGCTTTATGAGATCCGATTTCGATTGTTCTTTTTTATTTGATATGTAAAAACTAAAAAACTCTTTGAACTCTCATAAAATAATAGTGACAATCTGTTATGAATCTTCGGCGTGATAAGCAGAATATCTTCACAAAATTCAGTAAATTAACTTTAATTAACTTTTTTGTAATGTGAATTTTAATGACCTGTGAGATGTTATTCTTATAAATAAATAACTGAAACTGAAACTGAAACTGAAACTAAACTTTAGTTTTCGGTTCGTGAACTACTTGTGATTTTGCTGTAAGTTTTAATACTCACTCGCTGTGTAAGACTGCTTGATGACATTGATCTCGTGGTTGGACATCGTGCACATGACTTCTATCAGTACATCCTCATCCGTGCCGATGCCGGATATAGCATCGTGCAGCTCCTTCGCGTAGTACTGAGGGAGAGGCGTCATGAGAGCCACGAGGATGTCTTCGAATTTACCGCTGGTCTCACTCTTCAGATCTGATACTAGGTCCTGGGGAATGTTTAGAATTCGTTCTTAATTGTCCTCAATCATCCTAGCCGGTTTCGGGAGACTTGGCTTTGACTTAGATATCTAAATGAGACGTGTCGACAGGAGAAGAGCAATGGTGGTCGAGTGGTAGTGACCCCCGCTCTCCGATTCTAAGGTCCTGGATTTGACACCGGTCGTGTACAAATGGGTATTTGTATTAAAAAAATGTACGGGCCTTCTGGCGGTTCCGAGACGTCTAGTTCATCATGACAGCCTCTAATATTCCCAATGCTGGAATACTGGCCTACTCTCGAATGAGTGATTGAGTCTTAATCCACCACGTTGCGGAGCCAATGCGGAAAGGTGGAGCTTAGTCAATAAAAATAAAATGCGAATGGTTTATGATCGCTCATTCACTTTCTGTGTTGCCGCCGCGAGGTATTGGGGTTGGCGTAAAAGCGAAACAGTGTCATTATTGCCTGCCGCAACGAGGCCGATCGTGATAAATGGTTCAATAATGTTGTATAGTTCTAAGAGCCAATAAGGCATATGAGGCATATTATTTATATTTGCATTTACTAACTCCGTTGCGGATTTGATGTAAAAATCAAGATTATAATGGTAACATACAGTCACACTACATATAACTAGACACTAGGGGCCTTATCATTTTCTGTTCGCGCTACCGCTGATCTTGGATGAACTTATTCGGTTAATTTTGACTAAATGTCAAGATATTCCTACTTTTTTGTTGTAAATCATCTGTATTCATCTGAACGGAATACACTAGGATCTGTGTTATTGATTGAAACGAACGAGAAAACGTAGTAAACAAGGCCAGCAACCAAAATCTTTGTGTGGTGTCAAAGAGACTTGGCTTTCTGCCAAAAAGATGAGAGAAAGTTGTTCATCGATCGTGCTTACTATGTAACTAGGTAGTGAGTAGTTAGAATGTAATCTCTAGGAACTGCGAGAGTAATATCAGCAGTTTATTTTTTTAATAATTTGAAACTCGTAGGTTACTGACTGACATTTTAACGCACTGCATAACTATAAATACTAGAAGCATGAAACTTGGATGTTCCTCTCTTGTGTAGGGGACTAATTCGTTCAAAATACGGTAAGGCATTTATTATTTAGGCTGTGCGTTGATTTAAATCATTCAGCCAATAGCAATCAAATATTTAGATTAGAAATAGGTAGGCCTACACAAAGTCATTAAATTTTTTTTTATTAAATATTGAGAGTAGGTGTCTACATTTGCCAGTTGCCATATAGTAATATTTTTAGGTAGGTACCTTGGTATATGATAAGTGGGTGAGGTATCAAACGAAAGCAACGGTACTTTCCCTTCATTATCAAATTGACGGCTCCACTCAGACTAATTAACTTAGCGATCCAATTCCATTAGGTATTTCGTACCACAAATGCTTTTTAATTACTAAAAATTCTATACTTTACGACTTGGGAATAGAGGCATACATTGTATGAGTTCACACAGTTCATAATTTGAGGTCATTGCGTACAGTGCCGCAACTGCGCTTTTGCATGCTTTTAAAGTTTCAACCTTAATGCGTTTCAGATTACGGAAAATGCCACCGGTTACCTTTGCTGCTAACTGTACGGTAAACAGATGCAGCTGATAAAATCGTAAAAGTACACACGCAAAGTAGAAACACAGTTATGCGGTGGTAAATGTTAGGTTATGAATATATTGCATATAAATTGGATTATATAAAGGTAGGTATAGTTCGCACGGCGGATCTCGGCCGTAGTAAAGTTAGCCGTTTCGATGCGCAATGAAGCTTATTCGAACAAAATTGTCTTTGCGCATCACAAACGGCTAACTTCTGGGGAGCCTAGATCCGGCGTGCGAACTATACTGTCTAATATGACAGTTCGGTTGTTCGTTCGTATGAGTCAGTGGCCAACTCTGGTGACAGAGTTTCTAGGCCGCCCGAAGGCCTCTGTCATGGCCTAACAACTTTGAAAAAGCCGAGACCGACTGCTTAACGTGCCCTCCGAAGCACGGGAGCGCTCAGTTGAAATTGCCACTGGCGGTCACCCATCCAAATGATGACCCCGCGGAACAGTGCTTAACTTCGTTGATCTGCTAAGAACAACTTAGCCAGCTACGTCACGAGCGCTCCGACCGATAATATGACAGTTTGACCATAGCTCTTCTGTCATCATAATAGACAGTTTGAGATGGAGAGTTTGAATGGAGATTGGTCGCTAACAGAGTTATGTGATCATGGAGCAGGAACGTATCACGGGCATCAGCTAGTAACTTATAACAAAACCCTTACCTTTCCGTACAAAGTCTTGAACTCATAAGCGATCCGCAAACGCTGCTCGTTAGAGCGCTTCGTCAGTACTTGGATGATGGACTTCTCATCTGTGCCGAAGCCCTTCATAGCCTTGCGGAGCTGCTCAGCGTCCGCGCGAGGGTTGAAAGGGTGGACTGGCACCACGGTCGGCTTGGACTGTGGAATTATTAACATGTAGAAACTAGGGTTGATAAAAATCATGATTTTTTCATTATTTAAATTTTAAATCATCTCAACCCTAGTAGAAACTGGTGTAACACAATAGGTTCATCCGATCTATCGATTTCTAAATCGATGCCCATAGATGCCAACTGTGTCACCAGAGTTGGCCACTGACTCATACGAACTTACTTACTTTTACCGACAGTCTATGGACGAATATGAACAAGGTTTATAAATAGATTGTATAGGTATTGCTTGATCTGCAAAAATACGTTTTTGGTCTACGTGTTGTGTTGTGGTACTATAATACCCGTAGCTTCTGACATTTACGACACACGGGAGATGGAGACCTAGCAAAGGACGTCCTAGTATGGGGTTAGGATAAGAAATGTATATTTGTATATGCATATATGTGACTTTTGAGTGTGTTACCAAGTTTTATACCCATGAATATGTAGGTAGTTTGTTTTATTCAAGACTAGCGACCCACTTCACTTCAGCTTCGTACGGGTGCTTTTAAGAAACGTTCCTCTTGATCTATTGATAAATACCACTTTCCGTAGATTAATTTAAAAGATCTAAGTGCACATTAGGACATTGAATTTGCTAATAAGGCACTTAGGTTTTCAGAATGCATCACTACCTATAATACTAAGAAGTGCGAATTGATAACACGAAGATAGGTAAAATTGTCAGTCACAAAATATCGTACCGTGTAACGAAACGATTTGAATCCCCGACGTAAACCAATTGAAGCTCGGTAGACACTGCGCATACTTGCGTTCGACGTTACAGAGGACATATTAATCACCAAAACTATCAATACCCGAGACACTTTAAACAATTTGCTGTCTGATAGGTCACATCACTATTATAAACAAAATCACATGGAAATCACAGGTATTGCGGTTTAGATGTAAGCTTCAGAGAATTGACCACCTCCATCGTAGAGACCAATGCCAGGACTGAATGGTTTGATAAGTGTATGGAGAGGCGAAGTGAGCATAACAATATAATTGCAGCAAACTGTTCCTTGAATAGTCCAAGTGGATTTGTCAGTTGCTTGTTCGGTTGTTGCTTTGTACTTTGTCTTTTTAGTACCTAGTTTGTGTATATAAATAAATACTGGCAGACATTTTACACAAAGCCATCTAGCCCTAAACTAAGCAAGCTTGTACTTGGACCACTAACATTCACTTAGATGGGTTTAAGATCTGCACAGACATCCCACGTTGGGGCGTGTTGTGCATTAATAACCTTACCCCAGACAAAGTTACTTACAAATTGAGTAATAACCTTACTCTTTTAGAATACTGTGGGACTTTAAGTTTATGGCAACACTGTTATAGCATCTTGTTAGCTGCTATGTAGCTTAGTTTTAAATATGGCAGTTTACTGAACATAATTTTCTTTGTACCTATCAAACCAAAAAATGTTAATAATAAACAACTATAACTAACTAAAAGAATGACGAAATCACAATCGACGATTTAATAATATAAATTACCATTAACCTCTTTTAAAGTACATCATGTAAGTATTTTGTTTATAGTGTACCGTGTACTTTAGTTATTAATTACGTTACTTTTAGTTTTAATTTGTATTGTTATTTTTATTTTTATGTTTATTGTGTGGCGTTAAATAAATATTTTTACAAGAGGTTAGTGGTAATTTATATTAAAAAAAAAGCAAAAAATTAAATAATGTATGCACAAACCATGCAAGCAAGCATTGTTGTTATGTGTTTACCTGTAAGCTGAGTACCTATGCACATTATAATTATTATTTTTAGAAGTTTTAATTTGGTTCTATGGTACCTATCAGTTTAGTAATTTTTTTTAGAACATGGTTACCAACATTATTTTATTTGATTCTCAGTACCATATTATCATTCTGGTCTGAGTAAAGTACTTTATTCAAAGCAAAAGGTAGATTGTTGTTAGCAACTGAGCCAAAATTGAAAAAAAAACAGACAAAAGAGATTGTAGTCAAGTTCAACATACCTTTGACTGATTAGACACTGGGGATGATACACTGTAAGTCCGGGTCATTTCAATGTGAGCCTGGTTATGTGGATAGCCTTGATTTTGGTTAGGCTGGCTTGCTTGGTGCCCTGGGCTTGCTTGAGGGTACCCAGTCTGGGGGTAGCCAGCTTGAGCAGGTTGGGGATAGCCTGATTGAGATTGAGGATAGCTCGATTGAGATTCAGGATAGCTCGATTGAGATTGAGGATAGCTGGTTTGAGATTGAGCATAACCAGTTTGAGATTGGGGATAGCCAGTTTGGGCTTGAGGATAACCAGTTTGAGCTTGAGGATAACCAGTTTGAGTCTGTGGATGAGCCTGATTTGGGTAGCCTTGACCACCTTGAGGGTAGCCTTGAGATACCTGAGGGTATCCCTGACTGTTTGGGTAACCGGGCTGTGGTGCCGGGTACCCTGTAGTCGGGAAACCCGGCATTGGCATGGGATTCCCGAAAGACTGTGGGGCACTGTTGCTAAATCCAACATTGTGGAGGTATGGCTGTTGTGGATATCCCGGTTGACCCTTCAAATTAAAGAAAATTGCAATTATAATCTATTCTGAAGCTCCAAAGAATGAGAATCAAAATAAATACAATTATGATTTTGTTATTCAAGATATGATGAAGTTAACTGATTTATGCATAATAATAGTAAGTATGTTCAAAAGTAATTCGAACTTGGATATACCTAGGTAGATACTGAGTACTACAGCAAGTACAGGAAAAATTTCAATTAAAGGGGTTCCTATGGGGGCAATCATAGGATAATATTTTACTTAACTAGGTTAGTAAAATTTCTTACAATGTTACTCTATGAATGGATGTGTTAGTCTAAAATTCAGATAATGAGTGATTCAAATTAGATTACAAGCAATGTTGCAACTACTGGGATCAGCTAACCTTTTATTAGTTGATAGATCTAGATTTAAGACTCAGCTCTATGAATGCATTACAACTCACAAGCATGTTACCTTTGTCATAGTTTATGTAGGTGATAAATAATTTTAACATACCTGCTGGTAGGGATTCATGGTTTATTTTAGTTTTGTTGTTTCTTTGTAAATAGGCACACGTAAGCCGAAGTTCGCCGAATGGAACTAGAAATAAAAACACAGCATTCAGATGTGATGAGACTTGACTTTCGCAAAAACACAAACACTTTTTTAGCACCAAACTCAACGATGACCACGATCGGCACATACGATTCTATCTTCTAGCGGATCTTTACGAATCCTTCCTTGCACGCCGCTCGTTATTTCATTGAAAAATGCAAAAACTTTTGCCTTCCTTAGTTGCTCGTGCTCAATGAATATTGCTGGTGTCTGGCTGTGCTGTGATGATTAATTATTACTGTAGGTCGTGCTTGCTTACTTCAATTTATTTTGTAGCGGCTGCCTGCCTGGCTGTGGATAGCGGTTAATTTTATTATTATTTTTATTTTATTTCTTGCTTTGTTCGCTCGCAGCCAAGGAACATAACTAGCAGCGCAGCTCGCGACAGAAAGAATCTGTAGGCACTACGTTTAGTTTAACTCGCGGCCAGGGTTGGATGTAAGCCCGATGAAAACTGTAGTACAAAAAACATAAAATAGTAGTATTTCAAAAAAAACTGTAGTACACTAGTAATAATAATCTAAAACGAACATAAAATCATTAAAACTTTTTTGATTACTTTTTGAAGTTCCCAACATTATCCAAAAAAGGTTAAAAAAATAAAATTAAAAAAAAACACGGGATGTAATGAGTATTTACGATTATTTATAATCTGTTATTGTAGTTGACAATGACATTGACAAATGACAAAGTTTATTCAGACAGAAGAAGAAGCAAACCATAACAAACCTCTAGATCTTTTTCTTTTTTTTTTGGTAATTTCTACGCTTGATGAAACTGTAGTATTTTAGCGTACTATCCTTAGTATGGGTAGTAAGTAGTACGAAGCATGAAATTGTAGTACAAATTCTAAACCTGCTCGCGGCGCGCGCCGTATTACTTACATTCTCTTGGGCGCGCGCGGTTCAACCACAATCAAATCAAGCAAGCAAAGCAAGCGTAGAAGTTTACGGCGCATGTTACAACACACGCACACTAAAACCGCTCAACACATTTTGGTTAGACGTGTCAGGTTTCTTGTTGAATAAGTTAAAATGGATTTGTTTAATAATTTCAAGAAGCTTGTTTGACTATCTTGCAAATGACATAGGTCCATTCATTAAAATATGTTTTTCTTAAGCTAATTTGAGTTTAAATTCATTTTGACTCACTAACTTGGAACATTATTAAAAGTGATTGAAATGGAAGGGTGATTGATGTAAATAAATAATATCAAATTCACTGATTTTCTACTAAAATTTAACTTTAAAATTTTTACGAGGATCACATTGAAACGTTATACGTGATACGTATTTACTCGACCAGGTTTTCATACCAGGTATTTACTTGCAAGTACAGTACGCTAACTCTCGTAGTACCTACTCGCAAGACTTTGCGCGGGGACTCGGGTGCCCGGCAGGGTTTTAAAATCATAAAAAAACGGAAAAAAAAACAAGGGAATATAATGAGTATTTACGATTATTTTTAATCTGATATTGTAGTTAACAATGACATTGACAAATGACAAAGCTTATTTAAACACGACGTCCATACACGAAGAAGAAGAAGTTGAAGACATGGCGGCAGCTTCAAACCCTTCGAAAAATTCAAACCGCTTCGGGTTTAGGGGTGTATACGTAATAATATGTTTTAATAATACCTACTATCGCCAAATTTTAGGCACATATATTATGTACTGTGTGCTATGTGTCTGTCTGTGGCACAGTGTAGGTAGTTGTGTATATCTATTTTAATTAATAAAACACAATATTTTAACAAATTAGCGCTCGCTGTCTCATAAACCTGCTATTAGTTGATGACGATGACGTAGATAGGTAGGTATAGGTCTCACAACGGATCTCGGCTGTAGTGAAATTAGCCGTTTCGATGCGCAATATAGCTTTTTCAAACTAAATTGTCTTTGCGCATCACAAACGGCTAACTTCACGGAAGCCTAGATCCGTTGTGCGAACTATACTCAATATTAGTACCTACCTAACCTAGCTCTCGTTGTTAGGTAGGTAGGTTTATTTGAATATATAATGTTGCAGTTAAGTTGCAGTATAATACTACAACTCGATGTTATCAATGTTTCAACTCAAGTCCTTTTTAAATGGTTTTCAAATGGTACCCATTATTATGGTAGGTAGGTACCTAGTATTTTAATAAGTAGATTCTGGATGGACGGATAAATGTTTGTTACTCAATTAAAGAACGACTGAATGGATCTAGATGAAATTTGGCACAGAGATAGATTATAGTTTGAATTAGCACCTAAGCTGCTGCATTACCCTACTAATTTATAATTCATTAGATGTGCTATTAACATTTATAATAACGTTCACGTTAATAAAACATATCTACATATTACAAGGCAGGCATATTATCTATTCTTTATTTAAGTTATTATATACTTATGCGGTGTTTAATTAATTATTAACACAATCTTATATTTTATGGGTATACAAATATTTACCTACTTATTTTTATTAAGTAGGCAGGTACCTACCCACTTTCCCTCAACACTTTTAGTCAAATAATTGTGTACTTTTCTGTGACTTTTCTCATAAACAATGTTCGATTCAAATGATAAGGTTGTGTTGGTTACCGGTGGAGCTGCCGGAATTGGCGCAGGCATCGTCAAGGTGTTTTTGGATGACGGAGCCAAGGTACCTACAAAGTTTATTAGCGTATCATAATTCATATAAATGAAGTCAGAATAATAACACGAATGAAGTAGATTGCATAGAAGAAGCCTCCTCGCGGCGCATTTCGGTAACAGATAGGCACGGTAACGCAGTGTCCTATGCTGGCTAATTCTTCTACCACGATGTTACAGTTACAATCCCAAATCAGTCCTTATATCAGGACCATAACCAACAAGCCAAGCCACGGCATGTCATAATAATGAAGTAGTTGCCTACTTACTTAATAACATAAAAAAATATTTAAATTTTACCTAGGTATTACCTAGGTAAATTTTACCTATTTCACAAATCTTTTTGCAGCATGTAGCAGTTTTAGATGTTGACGCAAATAAAGGTGCTACTCTACAAGTAGAGCTAGCCTCTTTATACGGAGCAAGTAAAGTGAAATTCTACAGATGTGACGTTACATCAAAGGAATTAGAAGATGCTTATGAGAGTATCCTGAAAGAATATGGATACATCGATGTTGTGGTAAATTGTGCCGGTATCATGAATGAGGGAAAAGATGTTTACTTGAAGGAAATTGCTGTTAATGTTGTACGTATTTTTTTTTAATACTAGCAAATTAATTTGGTAGTATCTCTGTATTATTCCCATCTGTCACCTAGTTTTGTCCCCTTAAGGTGACAGATCGCACTTTAATTTTTTTTTATAGTGCGATCAGTCACTTTGTCAGTAACGAGAGGATAAAATTATTTCAAAACTATTATTAAATCTGTCCCCTCGTTAACAGTAGCACTGATAGAAATATTTACTCCTGCTTGTCCTTCAATTAAAAAAAAATTAACACATGAAAAGCTGTTTAGATTCAGTCTGTTTAAGTACTCGTAGTATTACAGAGGGCAAAATTACATAATGTCAAACTATCAGTCAGAGTACTCGTAGAACTAAGAGTAGTAGAGTTCTTTGTGAAAGAGCTCGTCCGGGGAAGAACTACCACCATACCTATTTCTGCCGCCAAGCAGTAATGCTTGCATCGCTGTGTTCCGGTTCGAAGGGTATGGTTTTCGATGAAATTACAGGCACATGAGACTTTCGAATTATGTCTCAGTCAGGGTGGCAACCCGTGAGTGATACCTCTGGTATTGAAAGCGTCCATAGGCTGCGGTAACCGCTTACCATCTTGTAGGCCGTCCGCTTGGTTACCACTCTAGTTGTATAAAAGAAATACAAATTTTGCTTGCAAATTAATTCTATAAAATTCAGGTCCTAAGGTCGTGGGTTTAAACCCGGTCGTGCACCAATGGATTTTTCTGTTCGAAAAATGTATGTGCGCAATGCCATTGCTGTCCAAGAACTAATCATTCGAAAGACGTATGCCATCCACCAATCTGCATTGGGTCCGCGTGGTGGATTAAGACCGAATCACTCTCGCCTGAGAGTAGGCCAGTGTCCCAACAGTAGAAACATTAGGCTGTCATGATGATGATGATTAATATATAAGTACCTACATGTTTAGAGCACTGGTGGTCTAGTAGTAGTAACCCCGCCTTCCGATCCTAAGGTCGTGGGTTCGAATCCAGTCGTGCACCAATGGATTTTTCGCTACGAAAAATTTATGTGCGCAATGCCAGTGCTCTCATACGGCGAAGGAAAACATCGTGAGGAAACCGGCATGTCCAAGAACTATAAATTCGAAAGAATGTGCCATCCACCAATCTGCATTGGGATCGCGTGGTGGATTAAGACCGAATCACTCTCGCCTGAGAGTAGGCTAGTGTCCCAGCAGTGGGAACATTAAAAGGCTGTCATGATTATGATGATTTACATGTTTAATGTTGTTTCTTATGTATGGTACTTATTCTACTTATGCTGTAGGTTGAAAATATGCGTATTATTCTGTTTCAGTCAGCACTTATAACAAGTTCACTGAAAGCGTACGACATAATGCGCTTGGACCGTGGTGGAAAAGGTGGAACCATCATAAATATATCTTCTATCGTGGCTTTGTTCAAAGCTGCATTGCTCCCTGTGTATGCTGCCACAAAGAGTGCTGTATTGCAGTTCAGTAACTGTCTTGGCGTAAGTAATCTGATAGAAATAGGTATAAAAAAAATCTAGGTTCATATAAATTAATAATAATTTATCAGACAGAGATTTTAATTTATTTGGAGTGCTAAATTATTCTGACCTAGTCTTTATTTCAGTCAGAACCTCACTACCCTGGTTCAGGAGTGCGTGTACTTACGATGTGCTTCGGCACCACTGACACGAATTTATTTAGCATCGGAAAATTGCACGCTTTTGACGAGAAGACAGACACTTTATTGATCGACGCTGTTAAAGATGTGCCTATGCAGACGTGAGTCATTTCTTTAGTACTGTGTTATTAATTAGCATTACGTATAACTCAAACACCATAAGACTGTGTTCGCGTAGAGTTTTCGGCGGGCAAAGGTCCGTTTGCAACGCAGGAGGATGCGGGTTCGATTCCCGCCACGGGAAAAAAAATTGTACGATCTGCAAATTATTTGTTTCGGGTGCTCTCGGTATTTTGTATGTTATAATAAAAAATATCTATCTATGTATTGTATTAAGTATATCAGTCATCTAGTACCTACCCATAACACAAGCTCTGCTTAGCTTAGGCTTAGATGATGCTGTGTGGATTGTCCAGCATTATTTATTTATATTTTATATATTACTTTCCCAATCACTCTCGCCTGAGAGTAGGCCAGTGTCCCAGCAGTGGGAACATTACAAGGCTGTCATGATGATGATGATGATGATATTACTTTCAGAATTGAATCTGCGGTTGCCGGATTGATGCAGGCCTTTAAAGTTGGCGCCAGTGGTAGCACTTGGGTTGTGGACTCAAACAAACCAGCTGAAGATATAACGGAAAAAGTTAACAAAGCATACAGTATTATGAGTGAAGGACTTAATTTACAATAATAAAATAAAATAAAATAATAAAATTAGAAATAAGCTGCATAGCATGTGGTACCTTTTTTGTCAATCTATAGTGTTTCAATGCTGAGCTAAAGTCTTCCCCGATCCCTATATTTATTTATTTATTATTATGGATTACCAACGAAAGATACACAGGCATACACATTATTAAATTACAGAGGTACTCAGGTCAGGTGCTCTCTCAATTAGAGGTGACCACATCATGCACAAAAATAAAAGTTGTTGTCAATTCAACAGAACCCACCATTATACCTATTTCTGCTGCCAAGCAGTAATGCTCGCATTGCTGTGTTCCGGTTCGAAGGGTATGGTTTCCGGTGAAATTACAGGCACATGAGACTTACCATCTAACAGGGTGGTAACACGCAAGTGATATCTATGATGTTGCATGCGTACATAGGCTACGGTAACCGCTGACCATCAAGTGGGATGTACGCTTGGTTACCACTTTAGTAGTATAAAAACAAAAAAATCTATATTTCACAACATCCAGGTCATAATTTTTTTTTGACCGTTTTTGCGGCCCAACTTTGCCTTCCATTCTCAGGCAGCCATGGTGTTGCATCGCGAGCCCATTTTTCTGGATACATCCTGCTAACATGGCCTGCCAGACTGCCCTGCTTGCATCCAAATTTATCGTAGAGCAGGTTTTCGACACGCTTTACGTAGTTTTTAGGCAAAACGGCAACGATAAGATATCTCTTGATACCTGCAAGAGATAAACATGTAGTTAAGTTAGATGGTTTTAAATTAAATAATTGTACATTTTATGATATTTACTAGCTAGGTTTAGATATGACATTTGAATTTAGACATTTGCTCAGCCTGGCTAAGGTGAGTTTTATTATAGTTATATTTAATTTTTTTTTTTTTAATTTAATTTTTAGGCCCTGGTGCTGTCTCTTACTTACCTATTATTGCATAATGATGACAGAGACAGGTATGTCTCTGTTGCTAGTTTGTTTAAATGCATAAAGTAGCATTTAATACTAGGGGAGAGTGAGGAACATTAAGCAGCCGAAGATTTTTTAAAATAAGTAATGGCCCTTTGCCCAGCAGAAGGACAATATGGGTTAAAAAAGTAATGGTCCTATCCACAGATATGGATCTAGCGTCTGTGGTCCTATCGTTCAATAAGTAGGTAGGTACCTACCGTACATAATTTTTGCCGCGCTTATCGACTAGATCCTCTGAATCCGAATAAATCTCTGGAATCTATCTATTTCGTTGGTTTAACTATCACTTCAACCATCTATTAGTTTAATTATAACTTAGTTGAACTATAATTTACAGGTGTTTTTTACATTCACCTGCACGTTCACACTCACATTGCATGTTCAAAGTCAAGATATAAACCTGATCCACTTGAAAATATTTATGATAAAATATGCTAGCCGCTCAGTGATCTGTAAGATATTGTTTGATTTGATCAGTTTGAAAGGAGGCCATTTTTTCCCATCAACGAGCTTTGAGCGATGAAATACTGTTGGAAATTATATTTATATTACTTATTAATTGATTATCTAGGTACTTTATTTGTAATTTTTTATCATGATGATCTTAAATTATATAGAGATATAAAGTCCAATGAAGATGTTAACACTTTGCAAAACGATTTAGCCACAATTCAAAACTGGTGTATTGACAACTGCATGGAGCTTTGTGTTAACAAATGTTTCCATATTCATTTTTCCAAAAAAAAGGTACCTATCATTGCAACTTATACATTATTTGATACTTATTTGCAATTGGTGCATCAGATTCGTGACCTGGGTGTAATTGTAGATGATAATATAAATTTTAACGCGCATTTTGATCACGCTATAAAAAAATCTGCACAAATGATTGGTTTTATTAAACGCAATTCAAAAGGCTTCAAGCATACTAGGTCAAAAAATATTCTTTATAATGCGCTTGTACGCAGTCACCTTGAATTTGCATCCATTATATGGAATCCTTTTTACACTGTTCACTCTCAGAGAATTGAAAATTTACAAAGAAATTTCACCAGACATCTTGCATTCATCTCACCAAGAATATTTCACAGAAGCCCATATACACAACGGTTGAATCACTTCAAAATGATGACACTTAGGAACCGACGTATTATTAATGATCTAAGTTTCTTACATAAAATCGTTAGCGGTCAAACCGGGTATGGTAGCTTAATAAGTCGAGTCTCTCTTTCAGTTCCATACAAATTTCCTAGAAAACCCATCAACAATATTTTTAACACTCCTTTCTCACGTACCAACCTTGGTCTCAACAGAATCTTTATTATATCCGTCTTTATCTGCCTGTGTGGCAACTGGCAAGCTATCTAGATAAAGGTAGGTACCTACTTCAACTTGAAAGGAGGCTAGGGCAATATTGGGCATGTCCAATGTTCATTTCTTCCCACCAACAAGCTTTGAGTGATGTGACTACTCGCAAAACTGTTGGCTTATTGATTACCTACTTTATTTGAATTATTTTTTTATGAAAATACCTCAGGAGTTTAAATTTCTGTCCATTACTTTTTATTAGAACAATAATTTGAATGCTTAGGCAAATACAAAAGTTAAGCCAAGCCAAAACATCCCACAATGCCCAAACTGGAAGATTTAGGCACATTTGACAGGGCTTATAAAAATGTAGTATTAGGTAGGTTTAAAGAAAGAATTTAAGTGAAATACGATTCCAGCGAAAAAAATTTACAAAAATTTACGTATATAAATAAACTACTTATCTAATAAAGACAAAGGAGTGCCTGATGCTTATCACTCTCCCCTAAGGCTGAAGACTGTTGAAAGTCGAATTGAAAGATATGAACTATTCGCAATTTCGCAAAAACAATGTACGATTCAAAGGATAAGGTTGTGTTGGTTACCGGCGGAGCTGCCGGGATCGGCGCAGGCATCGTCAAGGCGTTCTTAGATGACGGAGCCAAGGTAAAATGTTTATTACTGCATGTCTCATGTACTTATGTTAAATCAAATATATTATAAGTATTTAATTTTCTATAAGTATTTTAATACAAGTGGTATTAAAATACTTATTTTCATAAATAATTTCAGCATGTAGCAGCTTTAGATGTAGACGTAAAGAACGGCGGTACTCTACAAGACGAGCTAGCGTCTGCATACGGAGCAAATAAAGTAAAATTCTACAAATGTGACGTCACATCAAAGGATTTGGAAGATGCCTATGAGAGTATCCTAAAGGAATATGGATACATCGATATCGTGGTGAACTGTGCCGGTATCATGAATGACGAAAGAGATGTTTATTTAAAACAAATTGCTGTCAATGTTGTAAGTATTTTTATTTAGAGCTGCTCTCAATATAGTATTTTGTTATTTTAAATAAGGAACATGTATCTATCTATAACGAATAGATTGGAACCTACTTCACACAGAATACTGTATAAATGTAGGATCTTGAGGGTACTTAGATCTTAGATCATGTTGACTAGTGCGTAGACACCAGAAGGCAAAACGAATGCGAAGGGTGCATGTGCGGCGTAGTTTACTTGGTATCACAGGAAATAATTTTGATTGAAACTATCATTCTACGTGTTGTTATTCTAAGTCACATGGTATATTACACTATCATTCATATTGTAGGTTGTATAATCGTAATATTCTGTTTCAGTCAGCACTTATAACAAGTTCACTGAAAGCGTACGACATAATGCGCTTGGACCTTGGTGGAAAAGGTGGAACCATCATCAACATATCTTCAATTGTGGCATTGTACAGAGCTGTACTGCTCCCAGTGTATGCTGCCACAAAGAGTGCTGTATTGCAGTTCGGTAACTGTCTCGGTGTAAGTAATTTACTGGCTGAGGTTGGAAGTTCACTCATCAATGAATCACGAGTCAACTTTCTCGTTATCTTATCGACAGTACCTACGTACGAAGTACCTACTAATAATATCTGTTCTGTGATATCGATCTATCTTAGATCGAACAGTCTCATTGGAAAGAATTATTAATAGGAGAATACTAAGAAGATAAGTACTTCAAACACTTAACAGAACACGAATCTAGCATTATTAGAATTCCTGTTTATCTATTTGTCCATTGACGTGTACCTATCACGCAAGAACTACCTACAGTCACCAAACCACATTTTTTTTCCTAGAGAGTAAAATGGACCCTTTTATTTATTTATTCTAATCTGCAAGCTTTATTTCAGACAGAACCTCACTACCCTGGATCAGGAGTGCGAATACTGACTATATGTTTCGGCGTCACCGATACGAGTTTATTTAGCAACAAAAAGTTGCACGCTTTAGATGAGAAGACGGACAAATTAGTGCTCGACGTTGTTAAAAATTTGCCTATGCAGACGTGAGTATCTATCTCTCTAACAAACAACGCTGTGTGACTCCATGTAATAAGTTTGTAGTTATAATAGGTAAGTACATAACAACATAATAAACAATGTTATATCTTTACTGCCAGATTCAACTTATCAGTGTGTTCAATGTACGCCTAAAGCGTAACCTACGCGTAAAGTTGACTAAATACCTAATTATATAGATATATAGATACTTTTAATTATAATAGATACTTACACAAATATTTGGAAGTGATAACACAGAACCATCCAGCCCCAAACTAAACCAAGCTTGTAGTTGTAGGTACTATGAGCATAATTTATTATTGTGCTAAAGGGACAAGATAACTAATAGAATAATAGTACCTACACATATTTTTTTGTTTTGTAAAATGAACAATAAATGGTTTCAAATAATTTATACTAGGCAATATTATAAGGAGAGAAGATTTGTGTTTTTGTTTGTTACGAATAAACTACTGGTCCGATTTCAAAAATTATTTTACCATTAAATTGCTACATTATTCCTGTGAAACATAGGCTATATTTGTCATTACAAAAAAATAGGGATCTCTACTAAAACTTCAATCAAACTGAAACCCAAGGTGCAAAAACAATTGTCCTAGAATGTCTTTCGTCGCATGCGCTGCGGAAACTATTGATGATAGAAAAAAAAATCTACAATATATAATATTTATATCTACAAAAAACGTCGCGGTAGCATAATATGTCCAACTATTGTAGTTATGTAACTATAACTTCTTTTTACATTTTTAAAGTTGATTCGAAATGACGACCAAAATCAGACCATGTTATCCATACCTTTATATTAATCCTTATCCAAATAAATTATTTCGTATTCAAGACTGATTCACCTATAAATTACTTTTCGTATTATTCAAATCGGACTTTCCATTCAAAAGATATTACTAGGTGAAAAATATCAATCTAAACAAAAAACTAAAAACGCCCGAGCGCGCGCCGTTACCTGAGAGGAACGTGCATATTATGAAATAGGTAGCCGCGCGGCTGTAACGCGCGGTCGGTCGGCTCCTATCCTTCCTTATGAATGACTAACGACCCGCTCCGGTTTCGCAAGGGTACTTACGTTTTCATTGCACCCGTGCGAAGCCGGGGCAGGTTGCTTTGCCGTAAATACTTACATCTGCATTATCAATACTAATTAGGTAGTATGAAATTTATGGATCTTCGTTGGTAATTGAAACAATTCAATAATTTATTTGTTTTAGAACCAACGAGCTGACCCGCGCGGCTTTACCCGCGTTTTAGCAGTTTTTATGCTATACCTCAGGAACAATATTTTTTTCCGGGTTAAAAAATAGCATGTGTTAATTCAAAACTTTTGCTATTTACATTCCAAATTTCATCAAAATCGGTAAAGTCGTTATGGAGGTAACAAACATACACATTTATAATATTAGTGAGATTTATTTGCATATCATCATCATGATATCAGCCGATATTATGTCCACTGCTGGACATAGGCCATGACGACGACCGATGTTATACCTTTACCAATTTCCTGCGAGCGGTCCATCGAGCGGGGGCCGAGGTCTCCATTCGAGAACTTTTATTCCCCAGCGCTTATCACTTAAGTTAATAAAGTTGTTTTATTTACTTGCAGCATTGACTCTGCGGTTGCTGGATTGATGCAGGCCTTCAAAGTTGGCGCTGGTGGTAGCACTTGGGTTGTGGACTCGAACAAGCCGGCTAGAGATATATCGAAAAATATTAACAAATCATACAGCATTCTGAGTGAAGAACTCGATGTAAACGTAGTAGAAGCTTAGAAGAAACGTCTGCCTTCACCTATTGTTATGCTCTTGTAGTAGGCGCACATTGTGACTCTTGATTTATATTTTCATTTTAAGTTGGTATACCTTAATAAGTACACCAATGTGATGTCAATTAAAACTATTGAGTACCTATTGCAATAATATTATTAATCCTTCCAATAGTAACCATAACACCCTGAATATTACTTTAGTTAGACGCTTAAGTAATGAAGCATTATTAGATCAGACATCAATTTTAATTGCCTAACATGTTGCAAATTCTAAATTTTATATTATGAAATTATAAAAAATATTAATAAAAAAAACATTTAGTACGTTAATCTATCTAATTTAATCTATCTAATCTATAAAAATAATATTAGGTATATAAAGTAAGAATATAAAAGATTTTGGTTTACAAATCCCCTCAGATAATCCCCTGCGAAGGGGATTTCTAAGTAGTAGTCGAGTTTCTAAGTAGTAGGTCAAAATAAAACCACCATAAATCAGTAACGCCTTATTTTAGAAAGTTGGTATAGAGCTTAAAAGTTTTAAGAAATTCTAGCATAAAAATTATTAACACAAAATTAGTACCTATACTTCCTGAGATGAAAAAATGCAGTCTGGATTGAGGTCCCAAGACTTTTGGTCATAACTTCTATAAATCACGTTTAAGAAATTTATGGAATTTGCTTCAAGTTCTTACTATTTTTAATTAAATCTTCAGTAATTTTAAACTTGTCTTGCACAGATTTCAAAAGTGGGCCTTCAATCCAGACGCACATGTTTTTGTTTGAATAAATTATCTGACATTATATAATCCTAAATAATGATGTAGTATTGTTGATTTACCATAGATTTTGCGGAGTAATACTTCCAGTATAATCTCTTCAAAATGCAGTTAATTGCTCACTCTGTAAGTTTGTGCTACTTAGTTATAATTGAGTAGGTACTAAGTATATTTACCTAATAGGAGACCAAGTTTTCTGCCTGATAATAAGTAGGTACACACGCAATACATCTCGTGCAATGCACGCACGTTCAAGCCACTCAAGTTTACACCTCTGACTATTCCAGTGTGCTATAAGACTTTAATTTTCAAAGGTACTTTTGATATAATAGCCACATAATACTTACAGTTATTTAAGTCTGTAAAAAATGATTTGAATTTTTTATTCGGTACATAAACAGAAATAAGTTATATGTATATTAATAGGTACGTAGGTACTTGTTTTAATAATTAATTATTGTGGAATAACATGTCATTTGTAGAATGGCAAAGGATAAGGTTGTGTTGGTGACCGGTGGAGCGGCTGGGATCGGAGCAGGTGTCGTCAAAGCGTTCTTGGATGACGGAGCCAAGGTAACATTTTTAATACCGAATGTTGTAAGAGTTTAAAAAACATTTTAAACCTCCTGACCCGTTTTCAGCATGTAGCGGCTTTAGATATAGATGTAAAGAATGGTGAATCTCTACAAGCTGAGCTATCCTCTGTATATGGAACAAATAAAGTAAAATTCTACAAATGTAACGTCACATCAAACGATTTGGAAGATGCATACGAGAATATTTTAAAGAAATATGGATACATTGATGTCGTGGTGAACTGTGCCGGTATCATGAATGATAATAAAGACGTTTATTTGAAAGAGATTGCTGTAAATGTTGTAAGTAGACCTATATTATAATGTATAAACGAAACCTACCTAGTGCATTATACATACTCTCTGCATGCATTATATATGCATTATACATACCCTCTGGTATTGCAAGCGTCCATAGGCTGCGGTAACCGCTTACCATCTTGTGGGCCGTACGCTTGGTTGCCACTTCAGTTGTATAAAAAAAAAGGTACCTGCTCAAGTTATGTTATTTTAGGAAAGAAAGAAAGAAGGATGAAAAATATTTTTATTATAGGTACTTACTTATTTAGAATGCATTTCTGTTCCTATTTTTTTTTCTTTATTTTTACAGGGTTTGTTCTAACTAGAACACCTTAAAGGTTAACAATATTGGAAGTAGGTACTACTCACAGGCCAGTTAAAAAACATTAATTAACAAGACATAATCAAATGCACTGGGATACCTACCTAATAGTAATAAAGGGATAACATATAAATCAATAACCTGAGAGTAAATTTTGCTGGACCAAATAACGAAATTATAAAAAAAATACGTAAGTAAGTAACCTACTGATAAAAAATATTATTCTGTTACAGTCAGCACTCATAACAAGTTCACTGAAAGCGTATGACATAATGCGCTTGGACCGTAGTGGAAAAGGTGGAACCATCATAAATATATCTTCGATCGTAGGACTATTCAAAGCTTCACTGCTGCCTGTGTATGCAGCTACAAAGAGCGCTGTATTGCAGTTCAGCAATTGTCTTGGAGTAAGTGAGCTTTTGGTCGTAAAGTCAGTTGAAAAACGGAGGGTCTACTCTTGCGGACTCGTATCGTCAGTTTTCTTGGTTCAGAGTGCTCTTAGCAATCGTAAACGTAAACGTATCGTCCAGCTGTTATACGTATCGTATAGCTTATTAATCTTTGTTTCAGTCAAAACCTCACTACCCTGGTTCAGGGGTGCGAGTTCTTACGATATGCTTTGGCGTCACTGACACGAGTTTGCTTAGTAGGACAAAAATGCACGCTTTTGATGAGAAAACAGACAGTTTACTAGCAGAGTGTCTTGCTAATTTTCCTAAGCAGACGTGAGTATCTTTCTATTATGGCAACTAAGAGATAAGCAAAATACTATATGTCGATACCTAACAGTAGGTACTGGCGATTTAGTGGTTGTGCACTTCTGATCCTAGGTCGTGGGTTTGGAACCCGTCGTGAACCAAAGGATTTTTTTTTTCGAAATAAATATGAACGCAATGCCAGTGTTCTCTCTCAAGGTGAAGAAAAACATCGGGAAGAAACCGACATGCCTAAAAACTAATAATTCAAAAGACATATACCATCCACTACTCCGCATTAGGTCCGCGTGGTAGATTCCAATTACTCTCGCTTGAGAGTATACCAGTATTCCAGCATAACATTAGAAGGCATACTTAAACGAATACAAGGCTAACTGCATTGAAACTAATTAGGTAATTAGAATAGGTATATGTTCGGAAATAGCTGCTTACATGCACGGTGTATAGTATTACCTTGAAGTAAGATTTCTACCTATCTCTTGTAGTAAGATTTCACAATTCTTGACTGACTTTGATTTTATTTTAATACTAGCTGATGCACGTAACTTCTTTCGGTGGACCACGGGAACCGTACCCTACATATTTTGGCATAAAAAGTAGCCTATCCGACTAATATTATAAATACGAATGTCTGTGTGTGTGTATGTATACTTGTTACCACGTATCTCTGTGACGATTTAAACGATTAGCATGAAATTTTGAATGTAGCTTAAGTTCTGAAATAACACATAATAAATAATAATCATCCTAGCCGGTTTCGGCTACAGGGACTTTGCTTTTTTTTTTGACTACATTTATGGGCTTGGGTGTTTAGCCCGCATATGGCTAATATATCCTATCTTTGCGCTAAAAGTTCGACCACAAAGAGCGCATGTTAACGTTAATAACACATAGGCTAGGTGGAAAATAAACTGTTCCCGTGGGATAGTATAAAAACTGCAAAAACGAGGGTGAAACCGGGCGGGTCAGCTCGTTGTAGATACTCGTAAATTATAATAATAAGGTACTAATAAGGTTTTTTATGCTTATAGTCCCGAATCTGCGGTCAGCGGACTGATGGAGGCCTTCAAAGTAGGCGCCGGCGGTAGCACCTGGCTTGTAACTTCAAACAGACCAGCTGAAGATATCACTGAAAATATTAACAAAGCGTACGGCATTATGAGTCAAGGGCTGTTTAGTTAATACCTGCAAGGTCATTAACTACATTGATTATACTTGCTGTTGAACCTGAATAAATATTATTAATCCTCAAACAGACGAAATACATGTAATCAATTTTTAAATTCCGCAAAAAGCAATCAAAATTATTATTAATCCTTCATTTCGTCAACTGATTTTCTTCAAATCGCAAAACATAGTACATTCTTTTTTAAAAGTACCTACTCTCAAGTTAAACAGTCGCTGTAGCCGAAATCAGCTAGGACATCATCAAGTACACATAGAATAAATGCAGGTAGAATAGAATTAGTTATATAGAATAAATTATGATGAATAAAACTATTCATCATAATTTATTTATTTTCAAATAAAACCAAACACCAATTCAGTAAATACTTTTATTTAAAAACTTCATCATAACCTCTCGTAATTTGAACGTGAAATAATGTATCTCTGCTTAAACAGCTATATATCCATCATTATTGTCTTCCAGGATAACCTGATTGGTAATTATTTTAATCTTTACAACATCCTTTATTTAATTAATTGAGACCTGGGTACGGCAAATCAACGTAACCTATACATATATACTTTGCTCAAATTATGATTCTATTTAGATTTTACCAAATATTTTTAAACTTATGTATCTATTTTATTGCATATTTTTTAAATACTAATTGCTACACAGTCGAACCGTGTGTCACAAGAAATAAACATAATACACGATGAACCGCGGCGTAAAATAAGGATAATATTTGTAATAGTATTTATTTATTTACTAAAAACCTTATATTACATTCAAAGTAAGCATTTGGTGTATAAAATAACGTTGATTTGACATAGGTACCCAGTTCTCGGCCTCCATGTTTGATATGGCGCAACGTATAGGAAAAGAAATCCGGAATTCGTACATTATGGAAGACGATACAAACGCTCTACACCATTTTGACTAATAATCTTTTATACTTTTCTACGAATTTACAAATTATCATCTTTGGAAAATGGTCAAATGATTTGAGAATAATTTAGCAAGAATTTTATGCTGTCGGTTTTAAATAGGATCTAAAGAATGATTAAGATACCTGCAGACAGTCAGTTACGCCTAATAAACTCCACAAACTCGCCGCAAAGATAAATACTTAGCATAACAACTTTTTCGGCCAAATAAAACATTATTTTGTTTGCTATAGGTGAATGAAATTTCAGTAAAAATAATTTATTTACTTTAAAACATACCCAGAAGAAGCGGAAGAAATCGGGTAATAATATAAATGATGCTGATAATAGTTGAGTCATTTAGATTTTTAACGGGATTTACTTTAGATAAGCTGAATGTTTCATTTTCTAAGTAAGGATGTAATTACTTTTTTTTTGTACTGCAAATGCTAGTGTTTAAGTTTTTCTTTTTAGCTTTTTTAACTATTTTTGTAATCATTCGACCATTTTCACCATATCACGAACAAGTAAACGATAAAGAACACTTTTTGCCTTTTTATTAGGTACATAATTATAATTTAACTCTTGCTCTACCTATCTAAAAAATTTAAGGAATTCTCTATTTACTAAGATTATTTTCTGATTGACATTTCTTTTGTTCAATGTTAGGAATTTCTGTTTCGTTTGTAGCTCTGCCTAACTTAGTTTTGGAATACTTTTAAATATATTTATAACATCAAAGAACGTGTTACGATAGCTTACTTTCTTAATAGCTTCTTACCAGCTCATTCCAAAATTTAAACTAACGTATCTGTATATTTCATTTCAACTCTAAATCGTGGGTATTTATAAATGTTACTGTTACATTTATTTTGTTTTTCGTTTGTTGCATGATATAAACAGTAAGTTAATAAAATAAAACGTCATCATTATTAAGGTAGGTAGATCTAGCTCTCGCTAAGATCCATTAATTTATTATCTAAAATTCTCTAATAGTTAACTCGATAGAATAAACTTTAGTAATTTCCTTGGGAAATAAACGAATATCACTTCGATATATTTCTAAGATATGAATAGATTTTCTATAATTATTTACACCATAGAATTAATGACCTAGAAAATATAAATAAGGATATTATAAAGTTTTAAATTTATTCATAAATCATATAAATAAATGATAGTATTATAGTTATAATCTATTAATTTTTAGTTCTTTTATCTAAAATATATAAGAAAAAAAAAATAACAAGAGGGCAAAAGGGAATTTTAGTTAATTTCGTTAGTTGAACATTCAATATCGTTACAAAAATGGCAGTATCATTATCACGTATACAACTTTTTACAATAAAAATAATGATAATTTATAACTTAACAATAAATATCCCATAATAACTGGAATTATTGCCGCAAATATTTTTATAAAATTTGCTTAATCAACTATTATTAACGAACCTTGAGAGAGATATCTAATAATCTATCCATTTATACAAACTACCATATTAGTTATGTACTTACGTATTATACATTTTTCAATGAATATCTCTGCATTTATTTTATGCAGTGTCGACGGGTCAATAAAACTACTAGATAATATTAGTTAAACTAATAGATGCCTAGTGCTGAAATTGTGCGTACTTTTCAAGCCTTAGTCGAAATAATAATTTTTGCGACTAAAAAGCTGCAAATTTTATGAAATTACCTGACTTTATAACTATTAATAATAAAAAAACAGATAAAAAATCTCTAGTACTATTCCGCTTAACCCTTTAACTAATGATGTTACACAGTTACCACAGTTAACCTCAAAATAAAAATATCGACACGTGTTTCATCTCTCCACGGGACATCTTCAGGACCATCGACTTGTTCTCCGGCAGACGTGTTGCTCCGTCGAGCGCTGGAGCCAAAGGTTAAGCGGAATAGTACTAGAGATTTTTCGTCTGTTTTTTATCTTGTAATGGATTTCCGCAAAGTAACGCAATCCGAATCTATCAATTATTATTAATAATCAAAAAAATATCCCTCAATTAATTTAAAATAAAACTGATCTACTTATAGTTATAAAAGCATCGAACTAGATGGTCAAAGACCGCCGATCGACTGCTTGGTCCAAAATATAATCCGCACTAAATTACCTAGCTACTTCGTCAACAATTTTTATTTATATTTTATTAGGTATTTACAAGTTTCAGACATACTTAGTAAATTTTAAAGAAATGACAAAATATGCACTATTAGAAATTGATTGATTGGTTAGCATAGCAACTAGCGAATTGATCACTGGAGCATTCGAAAAACTAAGTTGCTTGAACTGATGTATAAACAGGTTCACTGGGCCCGTAAACTGTTTAGACTCTTCTTAAAATCAATAAATCTAAAATTATTCCAATCACCACATTCCAATTTCAAATCCGCAACACTTCCGATCAGTTCACAATAATGACAATCACCAAATCTAGATAATCACAAAGGTGAGTTCACATCCGAAATACTTCTATCAGTTCACATTAACAATGACAATCACCAAATCTATAGATAATAAGGTGAGTTCACATCCGCAAAACTTCAGTCACTTCACAATAACAATGACAATCACCAAATCCCCAATAGATAATCCCAAGGTAAGGACTCCGCGCAGAAAGCCGGTCACACAGTGGTGACGCGGTCTATTTCCACGTACCGCACGGAGTCCTCGCTTTGTCAGCAAATCACCTCCTTCTCGTCGAATATGGCGGTGTCGGAGGACATGCTCTTCAGCCGCTGCTGCAGCGCCGAGCGGCGCCGACGACATGAGCGCATCACTGCCAGCTGCAAATTTAAAATACGACCTAAGGAAAACACTCTTTCTAATGTAGGTCACTGAAGGTTTCAATTATCACACTAAATTTAATCTATACCAACTATCTGTTCTGTGTCTATACTAATACTCGTAATGTAAAGAAAGAAGATTTGTATTTTTGTATTTTTGTTTGTTACGAATACACTCAAAAACTACTGGTTATGTAGTAACCTTTTATTCAAAATGTACCTGCTCACTGCTTTTTGTATATACCTTTGCCCTTAAGTCCATGAATAAACGTATTTTCTTTCTTTCTTTCACTGCACATGGGTACCAGTGCAGATGTTTTCCCCTTCCTAGACCCTGTGCTATACATAGTTCTGTCTCCTCACATAGTAAATACTAGGTAACGTATACTAACCGCAGCGATCGCAGCGAGCAGGCTGAGCGTTAGCACTAAATAGGCGTACTGCGCCGGCATACGCAGCAGTGAAGAACAATGCGCCAGTCTCTCGTTCTCCCCTTCTAGACACTGACTGTCTCCTCACATAGTGGATGCTAAGTAACGTATACTAACCGCAGCAATTACAGCGAGCAGGCTGAGCGTTAGCATTAAGTGTGCGCACTGCGCTGGCACACGCCGCAGTGAAGAACAATGCGAGTCTCTCGTTCTCCCCTTCTAGACACTGACTGTCTCCTGACATAGTGGATGCTAGTAACGTATACTAACCGCAGCGATCGCAGCGAGCAGGCTGAGCGTTAGCACTAAGTATGCGTACTGCGCCGGCATACGCAGCAGTGAAGAACAATGCGCCAGTCTCTCGTCCTCGCCGCCGGGGCACTGCTGGACGCCGTCGCACCAGAGCGCAGGCGCGATGCACGCGTCCAGCGACGCGCAGCGGTACTCGCACTCGCCGGAGAGGGCGTACACGCCGCCACGAGTACTTGGGTGCCTGCAAGTAAAATAAAGTCTTATGGCGATGGCGTGGCGATTTCATCTCTACTCTACAGTAGAATAGACAAGGCATGTTTTACGCGGATAATAAATTGCAGCTTAAAGACGCTGCAGACCTCACTACAGACTAACGCGAGAAGTATCGTCGAGATGGCGCGATGTGGCGATGCGGGCGAAGGTCCGCCTGTGACGCAGGAGGTTGCGGGTACGATTCCCGCTTCGGAACAAATGTTTGATCTGCAAATATTAAATATTTGCAGATTTGCGCGCGAAAGTGTAAATCAGAAGACAAGAAACTGTTGTCTAATCTACTGTAGAATAGAAATGAAATCGCCATGCTAGGGGGGGCTGAACAGTTAAAGAGTGAAGTAAAAGTCAAGGTTCATTTGAATATATGATGAAACCGACTGAAGGCTTAGGTACTGAGGGTACCGATAGAATAAAATATTCTAGAGATTTAACTAATTCAAACTCAAAGACATCACAATTTGTTCAGTGATATTATTCTTATTTGAAGATATGGAAGTAGGGACTTAGATTTTTATGATAACATTGAGACAAAGTCCGTGTTGTAGTTTAGGCAGATTAAAATACTTCTCTACTGTGGACCTTAGATGTTTGTTTTAAAAGTTCTTTATTTAACATAAACACAGTACATAACAAAACTAAACACAGTCTAGCACATTAAAACTTAAGATTAAAGTAAGTTTAAATAAACATATACAAAATACACTACTTTTTAGATCTAATTTAAAATATTTTGCATCTAATAGGTACAATGCTTGAATAAACATTACGTAAAATTATATACACTTTATATCGCTCATTTAAAAAACTTACCTTCTCGAAAGTTCCAGGTATGAGATATGATAAGAACCGACTTCTGATGCTATCAGTTCTACGACCAACGATCTCGGCCAGTCAAGGTCGAAGCGGTCTGGAGAAGGCGATGGAGCAAAGACATGCCGAGCTAGTGGATCAAGGATTTTGGTCCAGCCATCTGAGAATATTTCTACTACTTGTTCCTCCTCCTAAAAACAAAGCAAAATGTTATGGCAGTTTCTTTAATTTTATTATTAGTTACATTAATTAAAGTTAGTTCAATATCTTTAAGTGAACATTGTACATGTTACTTAGATAAGTTATAACATGTTGTTCTTTTGCTCAGTGATTGCAAAACCTTTCTTCTTCATCTTTCGGGGAGACCTAATGTCCAGCAATGGAAGTCTACTAGCTGATATGATGATGATGATTATAATAATTTCAAAAATTGGTTTTTTAATTATCCCAATAATGTTTTGCCTAAAGCGTTACTTGAACCCAGAATCTTTCGCCTGATACGCGGTTGCTCTACCATTCAGCCATTGAGACATGTGACGAAATAATCATTGTGCTTTGGCTCGAAGCGCTGATCTTTCAAGTCATGCCATGGTCTTGACCTTATAAAAACTTGTTCTATTTACTTACTCCAGGTGGACTTGGGCATATGAAAATTGGGGACAGTCCACCAGCAAACACGGCGATCCTGTTCGGGGTTCTGCACAGATGCGTCAGATCTGGAGCCACAGTGATATTGTTGATGAGTGTGAAGTTGTCAAGCTCTGGTTCATTGATGATGCTGCCTTTGATTTGGAGATAGAGGTAGCGGCCCGGTGAGGGGTCTATGAGGAACGGCAGATCATCGCAATGGGGGTCCTGAAAGAAAATTCCACGGCATTTTAGAAAATTCTGTGATCACAAAAACTGCTAGAACCTCAAAAGCAAAAGGCAACTTATTTAATCTACATTCCAAACCTTTATTTTTTCTGAATTTTGACACAATTAAAGTGGCAAACAAGCTGAAATCCTGTGTAACTAAAATACAGGAATAGGTATAGTACAGTCTTACGCTTGATACGTACATAATTAGAAAAACTAGAATGTTCCTCTGAGTCTGAACTGTCTGAGCTGCTGTCACGGTCAATGACATGTCGTGGTGAATCAGCTATTAGGTTCAGCGAACCACTGGTACCAGTGATGAGATGGGACTGCTTGCAGGTGGAGCCCAATCGCACAAACTCCACAGAAGCTTCGAAGCCGAATGAGCGGAAGTCGTCGGTAGCCGTCATATTGATCACGTCGAACTTCAGCTCGGCAACTGTTGATGTTGAGGTAAACTCGTAGTCTCCTATGTTGCTGGAATTAAATGATGTCCCATTACTATCATAATCAGGACACACTTTCCACATTTGGAAGACCTGCTCTCGAGCAAAAATGATTAAGTTTAGACAAACATATTTTTTTAAGCTGTAATTTTAAAGCTTATGAAAACTAGTCTGCTGACTGTTACCTCTAAACTGACTTATCGTGACCTCTTATACCATAGGTCGTTTATCGATTGACAGACGGGTACTTGAGGTGGTCCTGGTGCTGTAACCTGATTTACCGATAAAAAAAATGCTATTTTTTTTATATTAATATAGCGTACGGCACACTTGATGGTAAGCGGTTACCCGTAGCCTATGTACGCATGCAACATCATAGATATCACTTGCGTGTTACCACCCTGACACGTTAGATAGAATGTCTCATGTGCCTGTAATTCACAGAAAACCATACCCTTCTCACCGAAACACAGCAATGCGAGCATTACAGCTTGGCGGCAGAAATAAATATATTGGTAGTCCTTCCCCAGACGAGCTCCATCACAAGTAACTCTAGTACACTTAAATTAACTCTCTATGAACGTTGTGTCTAAAAACTTATCTACCTGCAAAGACAGTCTCTCGGCACGCCAGACCCTATATCACGCCAGGGTCTGTCGAAGATCCTGACAGCAGCAGTGAGGTCGCCACCGCAGCGGTACCAGTTGGAATGGGCAGAATGTACGGAGCGGCAGAGGCGACCGCCGCTCCTCACTCCATGCACTCGAAGGCGGACCACTTCTCCGGGATTAGCTTCAAAACGGTATGTGCAACTGGAAATTAACGTATTTCTGTCTTTACTTTTATTAGAGTTCATAATCATAAAATTAAGAACAGAATATTTATAGAACTATGTAACGAACATCTACGAATCCTTATTTTATTTCCAAATATGCATGAAACAGTTTAGCTATTCATATATTTTAGGCACTAGACAATGTACAGACAGATAGATTAATTAATTAATTGAGAAAGCCACTACCACTAGGAAGTGCTACGAAAATGCTACGTTGGTTGCTAGGCTCGTAGCACACATGGTGAAAATTACGTTCTTATCACACCCCGGACACTCTCAATAAAATGTATGAAACAAACACGTCGCAATCACCACACGCATAGTTTGTTGACGTGATCGGTGCCGTTGTATGTGTGAGTGTCATGGTTGTCCCCACCCAATTATAGCAAGAGCGAGAGAGCACACTTTCGCTCGCGCTGGCATGGGCGCGCTTGGACCTACACAAAATCAAAATAAACGCTTGCCTTAGCCCTTAGCTTCAGTGCCGGCGTAAAATGCCGCATGGTGTCGGCAAACTCGCCACCGGGGTGGAGTAAGTAAAACCGGTGGGAGGTAGGGAGTGGCTATTCTGTACGTAGTACTAATATCTGTTCTGTGGTTCTTATGAAAAAATTCTGAGATAGTTCAAAGTTATTTGACTAAGCCAGTAGCCTCAGTCTTTATATTAAATGCAGAGTCATGTTATCATTTGGGCGATTACGCAGCTCGGTTGCAATCCGATTTCAATCAACGTATACTGTTAATAAGCTGTTATAACAGCTTATTATATTCAAACAAAATAGTCAGTTTTTGATTAAAACCAAGTGCAATCGACTGCAACTAAATTACTTAATAAGGTTTTTCAAATCAAATATAAATTTTACCTAATATTTCGCATGCCCCCGCGTCCATACAAAAACACGTCTCTAGGCGAGGAAAAATTTACAGGTGGGTCTGGGGGTGCTTCTGGGAACGATCGGGATGAGAACCTTCTGGAGCAAGGACCTCGACCCCACGGCTCGCCATCTTGATGCAGGTCCACGAACTCATAGAGTGTCTTGAAGAATACCGGCCTGAAAAGTTAAATATCTTCTTCTTTAAGTGTTCTGCTAGCTTTCAGCACTACTAACTCTTTTAATTTTTAGCATTATATTCCTTTATCGCAAGTTATTTGATGATAAAAATCGATTACCATACCTATGGTAATCGAATTCTAAGTACCTACTTAGAATCGATTTGCCGAATTATGGTCAATTAAATTGGAAATGCTTTCGTTAAATTATTGAGGTGTTGGACATTATAAGAAGTGACGACATTTCGAAATAAGTTTCAGTGCTTTTAAATGTGGCGGGTTCGATAATCCGGGGCAGAAATACGCATAGTTTGAGTCATGAATCGTGTTTCAATATATGCTAGCTCACAAAAGTTTGAAAATCTAGTAGGTACTAAGTATTAAACTTACTTCAAAGCCGTTCCCTGAGTCAACTTCAGTTCCAGTGTCAGCGAGTCTCCTTTAGACAGGAAGCTCTCACTCTTCGCACAGGCCCTGGATTTCCTCAGCAACGCGTGCTCGCAAGTCCTCGGGGCGCGTTCACGACAGAAGCGTGCGACCAGCGTAGCGTTCGCGGGTGGACGACCAACGATCACTGATTGGGGGGATGTTGCTCGCGACATTTGAACTGAACGTTCTTTGTCACTGAGAAGAAGATAAGTAAAGAGTCTGTATAGCCTGTTTAGCAAGGGCACTGTAGATTATGTTTAAAGAACAGTAGACAAAACTATTATTAATTTATTGGCTGTTGGAGAAAGTAGACAAAACTGCTTTTTATTAAAGGTTTCTGTGAATACAGTTTTGTCTACTGTTCTGTGTAGACATAAGCTATGAAATTATTGATTTTAATTTCATAATGATACCTATAGATTAAAAATTGAAATAGTACGTATCTACAATATAAATCCTTGCCTACGTTATATACCACTACGTAAATAAAATATTGTAAAAGCAAGCTTAAATCGTAAAATTATGCAAACTTAAATAACTCGCAAAATCTTAAATCCGATTATACCCGAGAGTAATAGTGTGGAAAATGCTCGGGAACTTACCAAAATATATCGCTGCAACCAGGAGATATCCTCATCGGCCCGTCCCATATATTCAAATGACTCCCACAGTACTCGTCTTCGGGTAAGTTTGGATTAAGTGCGTTTGTCACATAAAATTTCAAAACCGAGAACCACACTCTAAATCGCGGTGCCGAAAACGACGGCCTTCTGTAAATAATGTTCCGTCCTGAGGGGCCAGAGGTGTCAATCCCTTGCATATGATAAAGGCAGGTCGTGTTGGGGGGTAGGGAGTGTTGCGGGTGTTCCAATACCCCCCTCCCGGTTCCCCTTATCCAAAATTCGCAAGCCCGCTTGTTCTTCGCGTAGGTCGGTGACTGCATATCTACGAATCTGACCTGAAATTAATTAATTTGTAACAATCCCTAACGGAAATTTATCTTGGTTTCAAAATTAATGCGATGGGATGTCCTTTGTTGTAAAAGTGGAGATTATTTTATGGATGAATAAAGACTGAAATATTTGTTCAGAAAGCGCCCGTAATTTTAACTAGCTGCGCTCTGCAGTTTCACCCGAGGTTATGCAATTTTTATGCTATCCCACAGAAATAATGCGTTATTCCAGGTCACAAGCTAAGCTACTCAAGTTAAATTTAAATCCGATCAGCCGTTATTTTGAGTAGAAACAAACACATACACACAAACTTTAGCTTTTATAATATTAGTTATTAGTGACCCCACAAGGGATTTTGCTTAGTAGTGAAACCTTAAAAAATGGGCTAAACCTTTTGGTTGGCCGCACATATTTGGATAGGAGATCTTGACTTAGTAATTTCAAAGGATTAGGTGTATTTAAGAGACAAAAAGAATGGCCGACCTAATTCCATAAGTTAAAACAATGTGGGTGTGGCCTCCATTATTGTCCGTGCGAGCCTACGTTTATAATTACACTTTGGCAAAGGCCCAAGCGAGGGCTTCAGGGCACAGCCTGATTTATTATTGTTCACCGAGAACGAAACACTTTAAATAACACTTCACGATGATGTATGGAGCCCATTAACCTAATTTCGACAAATGATTAGGAATAGGAAATTAGCATATAGCGCTGCATGCACTAGATTTACGCCTTTTGCATTAGCTAACACAATGAGAAATATTTATAGTTGAATATATGGTATTTGTAGTCGTGTGTAATTAGATGTATGTTTTTATCGGTAATCTGCGTTCGATCTCCACTACGGAACAAACGTTTGCATGATCTCCAAATATTTATAGTGTCTGGATGATTCTAGATTATAAGTATGTTTTTAAAAAAAATAAGTTTACTGTGTCTCTGTCAGTAATCAGTAATTCATTAATTTTAAAACCATAAAAAAAATGTTACTAGACTTTACTAGATATATACTTATTCTGCCACATTGTATTATATCGTCGCCCTGCATTTGCTAATCCATTTCGAATTGAGAGCATTCATTTCCCAGAGAGAAATCCAATTACTTTAAAATGTGTTGGAACATCATTTCGTAGATAAGCTAATGGGAATTGACTAGTGAGTTCTAATTGAATTACCTTTAGTCTCATAGTGCACTTCTATGCTCAAAGGATGCTAATAGAACCTACCTAACCTATTCATGAAAGCTCTTAAAATGAAATTAGTATGTCTATGAACTTCTCATACTAAATTGCTTTTTGTCATTTACTATGGTAGGTACTGTTTTGACTGGTTAAGAAGTCTAAAAAATCTGTTTTAAACGTTTTTGTTTACGATTAAAATACTGATCTTTGTGCTTCCAACGTTTTTATTTAGGACGCACAGATTTACTTGCACGAATAAGCTAACGACTTCCTTGGTGTAAGTTTTACAGAAAAACTTGCCAAACTCTTGGCAAGTAAACTTTGAAAACTGCATAAATTAGAGCCTAACCGACATTTGCAGTATCTGCAGATAACGGCGAGAATCAGGCCAAGAACTATTAAAATATAGGTACCAACTTTATAATACATACATGACAGAGTTTTCGTACTTATAGTATTAATCTAACCTCAACTTCCAATTGGAATCCATGCAGAGACTGGGACGTGGCGGGTTGCAAAAATGTACCAAAGGGAGACGTTGTAAATTCCACCAATAATTCAGGTCCGCTTGATATCGCCTCCGGCACCGCTACGCCTCCGCCGCAGAACCTCAGAATGACCGGATCTCTCGTCGTATACCCGTCGTACACCGTCACATAATCCTGAACTTCGTCACATTGTTGCCAAAATTTCAACTCCCTGCCATTGTTCCCTCGTTCTTGCTCAGTTGAATACAAAGCTTTCTGGCTTCGAATCGAAACTAGTTGCCCGTTAGGTTGTTTGACGACGATCAATGCGTGCTTTCCTTGAGGCACCTCGTGCTGCCTCACGGCATAGTAACATGTCAAATTTCTAGGGTAAACGCCGGGGAAATTTGGGGACTGTAATCTACAATTTTTACGATCGCAGTCGCTGAATATCCGTGAGCAATATGTCCCGGAGATCAAATCCCCCAGGTAATAGTCCGGAGTTTTTGTGGGTCTTGCGACATTCGCATCCTCGCGTGATATGTTTACGGGGTACGGTAACGGCTTCATCTTGAAATAAGGGCGTTCTGCAATAAGAAATGGTTATTGGATGTATCGGCAAAGAAACATTGGGAAATACTTTTGCGTGCGGATTCGTATTGCTACCAGGAAAAATCTTTGAAAATCTCGGCTGTAGGCCTCTTTGTATTCAAATGAACCGTGATTACAGGTATGGAGAACTTTTATTGCAAATATTAAGTACGGATCGTTGTTTGATTGAATGCTCAGAGCAGGGAGGATTTGAAAGAAATTGTAATCAAGATTGATAGGGGCTTTTTTCAGAATCATAAAAGTCTTTTTACCTGATGGAGGAGAGCCCCCATAGCGCACAGTCGCGTAGTCTCTTCTCAGCACTTTATATGCCATCCGAAAATCAAAGTTATAATTGTTTTGATCTTTCGATAAATGCAATAATCTTATAATCAGCGTGATAGATTTTGTTTCACTGTAGTATATCGAAGGGCCCCAGGAAGTACCACACCATGAACCGCCGACTTGTGGGCGACTAGCCTCTTGGATCTGCATGTACCCGTCTGGGCAGCCATCTTCTGTGAAGGATGTGAAGCGACCGAGAGTAAAGCTGTCGAAGAGAACCTGTAAAGAAAGAGAGCATTTTGAGCATTTCCATGGTTTATACAAACGAGTTTTTTTTTTTTCAAATCAAAATGTTTATTTCTATAACACGTTTACAATCATTTAAACATTGTTTACAAAGATTTTAATTGTCTACTAAGTAAAATATCTAATTGATAGAGTAACTTTTAAAGTCTGTTGTTCCGGCTATATCTTTAAGCAGTAGGTTAACTGAACTCAACTATACATTCTTATAGAAAATAGGGAAATTTCAGTTTGGTCCGAATGACATAGGATAGAAAAGTAGGTTGATAACATGGCCTGGATGTCCAATTGCATTTTTCGGGAGTAATCTGTATACACCCGGCTTATTTTGATAAAAGTGGTAAGCTATTAGTTTTTGAGCTTATTATTTTATTTAAGTCACACATTTTTCACTATAACACGTTGGTAATCATTTGACCAAACCTAAGCCCACACAATACCCAAACATTGAAATTAACAGAGTAGGTAAGGTCGGTGCGAAGTTGATGGTTCATTTAAATCGGAAACCGCTTTATGTGGACCAATTAAAGTTAAAGAGCTTACAGTTACCTACTTTAATAGCCTTTGGGGATAAAATAGCGGAGTTCTGAAATAAATGGTTGGTAGTTCATTTGTTCACTGAATCACGTCACAGCTTGGTTTTTAAAACTAAGTAAGTACAAATAGGTAATATTATTTAACTTACTATGCAACGTATCTATAAACAACGAATCTAAGCAAATACGTAACCGTAAAATATACACTACGTACTACCGTGGAATATAAAAAAAGCGTACATATTTTTGTTATTTTTTTACCAAATGACAATACAGCGTGGCGTTCCAATTTCAAAATTTCAAAGCTAAATCAATGGAAGGAGGAATAAGTTTGCAAAATAAACTCTTTTTTTATTTTTAGTGTTGTAGTTTTTTTTTCTCCAAAATATTTTTATTTGATACAACAAACGATTCCAATCAAATGACCTCGCTCATGAGTAAAACAAAAGTCATTCAGTTCGAACGAGTCGCAATATTATCTGTAACTAATTCGGTTAGATCAGAAATGAAATGGGTTTATTGCGACTTCTTAAGGCAACTTCTTGCAAGCCTCATTTCCGTGTTTTGGGCGATGTCATATTTTATAATAATGGATGCTTACTGACTATTTTGAATTTCACTGTGAAATGTAAGGCAAAAGTTTAAATAATGTTGTCTGTCAAGAATAAAGATAACAAATCTTCAACACGACAGTCTTCTAATGTTCCCACTGCTCTCAACCTACTCTCAAGCGAGAGTAGGCCAGTGTCCCAGCAGTGGGAGCATTACAAGTCTTATGCTTCTGTAATTTCACTGGTAAGAAGTAAGTTCGTATGAGTCAGTGTACAACTCTGGATTGAATAGGCCGCTCGAAGGCCTTCATCAATTGACGTCGCACACCCTTTGAACCGAAACACAGCTAGGTACGCGTGCATAACTGCTTGACGTCAGATATTCACGCTCTCTTACCAAATATATCTTCTGAGTCTCGAATCTCAGAATCTCGTTCTTGCTGCTTTTAACTTTTACAATAGAATATTAAAACTATTACTTACTACCTTTAAAAAATTACGTGAAATTTTAACAGAAATATTACGACAATAGCACCACGTCAACTAAAATGTCCTTACCAGAGAATACTTCAATACTTTTTAAACGAGAACTCAAACACTTTTTATTATAAGTCTCGTGCTCACAACTTTTCGGATTAATCCAGCATTTCTGATTCAGCTGAAACTCCCAGGGCATTTGTCCGTACCAGGCAACGAGGCAAACGCAATTTGCACCCTCAAATCGCATTAGTGTCCACATGTCATGTGAACGTGTTTTATCAGTGCAATTTTTTCAAAGGGTTAGTTTCAAATGTAACAAGTTGCAAAAATTTCTATTTTTTTTTTGATAAATGAACTAGCTATTACCGTCTAACGGCTATTTACTGTTAGTTATTACTATTTATATTGTTTTTATTTAGACTCTCTTATTTAGAAGCTCTTTGTTTATAAGCTTTTTATGAAGTAGAGCTCTTGCTCATGAAAAATAAGCTTTTTCTAAGCTTTATAATGTCAACTTAAATGACAAAAAACAAATAGCCATTCATATTATAATAATTATTTGTGTTCCTATACCTACCTACTCTAAGATGATTTCTCACTTAGGTATTAGGTGCTCTCGTACCGTAACTTTAATTTTAATCACATGCATTTACAGAAGAGATGACAATAATGACAGACAATAATGTTCTTAATTTGAATTTTATTAAAAACTGCATGGTTTACAATTTCATGCTTTTGGATCGAAACAGTCGGAGCGCTTTTTGATTCAGTCACTCGAAACGCCCGACGCAGTTGACCGAAATGGAACTAGGCAACGCTGAAAACGCAATTTGCACCCTCAAATTGCATCTGTGCGCGATAAAGGATCGTCGATGCTGTATCGCTACATAAATTTGGTAAGGAATATATTATTTTTGACGATCACGGTGGCGTGGTGAGCGAATCTTTGCTAAGAAGCGGGAAGTTGCAGGCTTACATTCTCGCTCTGGTACAAATGTTTGCTTGATCTGCAATTATTTGCTCTGAGGTTTATATTACGAATTATCACAGAAAAGTTTTATTAAACAATGAGTGGAAGTATTTTCGATCCCAGCATTTTTTGTATGAAAAATCAACAAAACTATAGACAAAAACAAATGCTATATTGCCTCAGTACCTTAGTCATAGTGAATACGAATTCATACGTGTGAAACTGTGGAAGCGGCCTAACGTGTCGATAAGGATTCGGTCCCACGGGGAATTTATGTTCTGCAACAAAGAAATGCAGTCGATTTTATTTCCGGATTTCCTGATTCGATTGGTTTCTGCCGAGCGTAGCTCCAGAAAAGCTGTCAGTACTAAGCTTTCTTTTAGTCTCAGAGTAGTACAGGGTAAAATAGTGTAGAATAAATAATTGAATCGTTTTCTGGAAGCTGTTTCCGAGAACTTATTGCTAACAGCGTTTAATAAAGTTTGCTTTAAAGCTTATTTTTAAGTTTATAAGCTTATTTTCTATTCATCACGGCATTTCTTACTTTAAGTATAAGTGCATAATTTATACCTACGCCAATAAACTTTAAACATTTCCGCACTTAATAATTTATGCGAGACAAACGAAAACCGAAAAGATTTCTAAGAGCCTTCAAGTAAAATAAAGCAACATTCCGAAATTCCATAAATAAAATATCCTCTCTCCACATTAGTTTACGAAACGTCATCTACACCGTTCATGCTCACTCTTTCCAAGTGGAAAACATAATTTTGCATCTCCAGGATTGCCTGGGGGAGTCTGATGGAATAAACGTGCCAGCGGAGACATGTGGCGTTTCAATTTATTCACTGTTAAAATGTGATAGAGCTCAAGAAACTGCTGTCTTTCTGATATTCATTTTTCTTTGGTATGTTTGGCTGCGCAACTAGATGCAACGAACTGTTTTTGGTATACTTAGCTCTTTTTGAGTAATGGTCTTCTTTTAGCCTTAGCTTCCTTAGCTTTCTAAGGTTTAAAATTGTTAGGACACTGACCTACTCTTAAGCGAGAATCACTCTCCAAGGTCCAATGCGGATTGTAGATTACACAATATTTATGTCATTTTAATTTTGTGTTGGACATTTAGCTACTTAGACCTTCTGATGAGGAGGGGACAAATGTATGTGCGCGTGAGAAATCCAACAGATATAACCACTTTAGTGAATAAGTTATCTGTAAAATACTGTGTAATTCTACATAAAAGCTTACTTTATTTTTCTGTTTACTGTACCTACATGCATTTTTACAATAAATAAATGTATTTTCTGGTTCTTTTTCTATTTCTAATACCATTGCTCACAAACGGTAGAAGAGAAACATTCATTTATTACATGATATCATCCACTCAGTTTGAAATCACTTGCATTAATATTGTGAATAGAAAAAAAATATCAGTTCACGACCGGTTTCAAACGCTTCTATGACTTTATGATCGGAAGGAAGGGTAGGATAGTTTTTGTTCCAATAGTTTTACCATAGAACTACTGGGACAAAATGTTATAACAGTCTTATGACGTCACAGTCCTATAGAACTAATGGGTGTTAACCACTACTACTACCGAACACTAGTGTGTCAGGATGTTTTTAATTACTTCTGATAATTACTCGTTTCAAAACTCGTCCAATAACTGAAATTATATGCACTTTAGAATAACTGTAAAACATAACGTTTCATGATTGTCGTAGCAGACTTACTCCTGACCCTTTTCGGTTTTAGGTCAGACCAAAACTAATTATACAAAAGACTAATATTCAAGTTAATTGCCATTCCCAATTTCAACTCATTCATCTAATCCATATTAAGAGTAGTAGAGTTCTCTGTGATAGAGCTCGTCCGGGGAAGGACTACCACCATACCTATTTCTGCCGCCAAGCAATAATGCTCGCATTGCTGTGTTCCGGTGTGAAGGGTATGGTTTCCGGTGAAATTACTGGCACATGAGGCTTTCGATCTTAGCCTCAAGGTGGCAACCCGCGAGTGATACCTCTGGTATTGCAAGCGTCCATAGGCTGCGGTAACCGCTTACCATCTTGTGGGCCGTACGCTTGGTTGCCACTTCAGTTGTATAAAAAAAAAAAAAAAAAATATTCGTGATAATTGAAATTGTACCTATTGAGTAAAATATAAAACAGGTACCTATTGAGTTATGGGTCGGTATATGTGATATTACTGTGTGTTTTTTTTTTAAATTGGTTATAGGCAAGCGTTTGAACACCACCTCACTTGATGGTAAGTGATGGTGTGGTCGATGATGGAGCGCGCTTGCCTAGAAAGAACCTGTTCACTCTGTCCTTGAAGATTTCTAAATTGTATTGGTCCGGAAAAACAGACCCCGGCAACGAGTTCCATTCTTTACTCGTGCTAATGAGAAAAGAAGATGAAAAGCATTTGGTTCGGCATGGTGGGATGTCGACCAGATACGAGTGGTCATTTTTGATACGTTAATTTAAAACAGAAAAGCTGAATCGTTTTCTCTCTATTTTTCTGGTTGCGATCAAACTGGTGAAACAGAAGCAACTTATTATTATGCTGACCGCTCCATATCGCTCCGATTTGCTGACGTGTTGTCAAATAAACTGCAGATTGCATGATTTTGCAGATTGAGAAAATATTAAATTATATAGTTTTTTTATTATTATCTAGCTTCTATAGCACAAGCTTTAGTAGTTTTGGGCTAGATGACGCTGTGTGAAATGTCCGTTAATATTTATATATATTACTAGTGGCTTGTCCCGGCTTTGCACGGGTGCAATGAAAACTTAAGCACCACACTTTTTAGTATTTTGTTCAGATTTATATTTTTTACCTCGTTAATATCTTTTGAATGAAATGGGCGGATATTACTTTATTTATTTTATTTTGTTTTAAATGAATTAATAATTCAGAGACCACGGAAATCGGTAACTCAGGTGCAAATTAGAGCTTAATTGCCTGGTGTAATTCAAGTTTCCGTAACAAGTAAGTTAAAACAGTAGTGTAGTTTTCGACACTACTGTTAAACATCTGTTCAATATACTCTAAGCGTGTTCAAACTGTTACAAACTAAGATAGTTTCGTTTGCCACAAAAAAAATTGCTCTTTGATGCGCTAATTTGGAAAATCAAGTTAGATCCAAAGGTTTTAGATTTTATTAAAATAGTCATAGCAAAGCGGCAAAGCAAAGCGTAGTAACAAAAATATAACTTTCTCATACTTTATACTAATTTAAACTTTACTACAATATAAACAAGAGTTGATTTAGACAAGTTTGAGTTCTACAAACCACGCAGTACGAAACTTTATGAAGCCACAGTGTAAATTCTTGCATGCAGCGCTTTATTTACAAGCAGGTCGTACTTGTACGTACAAACATTTATTTTCGGAATCTACGAATAGAGAAGATAATATACGTGTGGCATCCCCAGAGCATGGGGTGCTACATTATTAATTACGTTCAACAATAATACATACATATTGGGTACTTCAATTTTATAATTGTGTCTTCATGCCTTTCAGAAGCAAAGCTGCAAGAAGTCATAAAGATAATAAGACTCAATGATAGAACTTTCCCTTTTAGTATGGTTGCGCGTAAAATAAAATTAAAAACACTTTATTTTTGTAAATAAAAATACTATCATTATTTTTTCTTGAAAGTTTTGATACAAAAGAAACAAATAATGCGAGTACGATACTTAGACTTGCACTAACTTTAACTAGCTCCCCTTTAAACGAGGTCATCTTACTTAACAAAACTGTATTTACCAAGAGCCTCAAAACTTTTTAATTTACTTGGCTCAACTATGGCTCAGCAAAGTTTAAAACGCCCGAGGCGTTTTAACAGGGTGTAGCTTTCTGTTTGCGTTCATCCTTCGTTTAATAAAAAAGTGCTAAGTATCGTATCTAGCATGAACACGGAATGTACGGCACATACAGAATACGCATAAGGCATATTAACTTTGTGGAAAAGTGATCCACCACGCAGACCTACTTCGCAGTCCCAGTGGATTGTTGGATGGCACTGTGGATGGCAACATGCCTTTTGAACTTAAAATTTATGTCCATCCCGGTTTCTTCACAATGTTTTCTGTCACCGTTTGAAAGCATAGCGCGAACATTTTTTTTTCGAATAGAAAAAGTCGGTGTTGTACGATTGGTTTTGTTTTTACCCCAACTTAAGGATCGTAAAGCAAGGTCACTACAAAGCTTAGAAAAAAATAACTTGCACTTACGATTAGCAAACAGACTATAAGTACACAGTGGTTCTTAATAAAAATTTTCTGTCTTTTTTTGTGTACGTATTTCATCATATCTTATTTCAATATACCGTCAGGTTAGTAATGCAACAGTAATGCAACTTTCAAGAATGTTACTTAGTTTTTAGAAATTTAAAAATATTCACCTAACAGGCTCTACGGCGTAGACGTTCGTAGAGCTTACGCATCAACCTACGAGTAGCTACGAGTGTTTGTAATAATATTATTATGTTGTAAATGTTCTCATTTATGAGTAGAGAAACAGAGAGTTTACATTAAAACAATGCATTCTAAGAACTTTCCGAGTAGCGCTACGGGGTGCGAGATTTGTTTGCGGGCCGCCCGCAGTTAGGTGTGTTCATCGCAGTTTTATTTGCCTTTGTACTTTTGTTTTAACGATTTTTCAGGCGCTTGCTATATTAATATGGTTAACCAACAAGCAGTTTTAATCTCTATCCAACTGGATATAGAATACAAGTAAATATAACATGTAATTTGAAAAGCACGTTTTTAAGGCCGTGGACTCAAACCAATGTATTTGAAAAATGTATGCGTACAGCTTTATTTAGTTTGGATCTAGATGGTACTGTGTTAAAATTTACTCCAAAATATTCAAAAGTCATGACTCATGCATGACTGCGGTGTAAACCACCTTTGTTTAGTACTTGGTAGTCGAGTCGACCGCGCTCGCTGAAGCACACTCTTTTGTTTGCGTTTAGTATGATGAGATTAAATTATTTTTCTACATTTCTACGCAAATGTTCTAATTTATTTACCGTATTTGAAAACATGTTAAGTAGAACAACACTCGCTGACATTTTTAACAATGCCATTGGCTGCGTTGACAATCGATTAAAAATCCCGTTCTCCATACTGCCAGTACTACCCAATTTTATGTGGCACGTTGATTCAGTTAATCAGCAACGCGTTTCTAACTTGGAAGAATGTTTGTTACTCAATCACTCCAGAACGGCTAAACCGATCTTGATGAAGTTTGTTTGCATATACACTATTTTTAATATCGGTAAAAAGTACTATTTCCGAGGACACATCAAAATTTCCACGCAAACGAAGTCGGTGGCAACAGCTAGTATATAATATAAATACACTGCTTCTCCTTTACTTTTACGCGAAGCTCGTTTTACATATTTTTAGAAAAGCGCTAGCGGAGGCTGCTATTAGACATTATTGTTGCGTAGTCAAAAGCGGCAGCTCTTGAAAGGGCTTTAGCCGCTTCACCACGTCAACCCCTCAAGACGAAATGAGCCGCCTGGGGTCCTGTCACACTAGCACACTAACTTGCCACCGAAAGCAAAGCTTTATCTTCACTGCCGTTAGGTCTAACATGGTTTTGTAGACGGGTTACCGGGTATCACCTAGTTTGCTAAAGAAATATGATATTTCACCCGCTGATAATGAGATTCAATATCGCTCGCGTGCATACCATTGTTAAATATATGTATGTATGACATCGGAGTGAACAGTCTTGGTCGTCATATTTTTTATTCTGTGGCCATAGACCCTTTAAAGTGCACCCTATAACGTACTACCAAATGCGGGGTAAAAAATATCTTATAACACAGATACGGGTAAGAGCTATTAAAATTTTCACAGGCTTTGTGCGTTCACCGTGAAATGTATTTTCTGTTCGTTTATTTTTGTGAAGGTTTAAAAGTAAAAGTAGGTATTTTATTTGTTTAAAAGCATAGACATCAGCAATTTATTAAACAACCCGAATAAATCGATCGAAACTATCTGTCCCTATTTGTATCACACAAACGAAGTATACCCTTAAAAATCTAACCTAAACCATTGCAAAGTGATTGACAAACAAACATACAATTATTATGACATTTATTTATAAACGTGTAACACTGTCATAATTAGTAACAAAGATAAATAAGTACAGGATAGGAGCCTTATAATCATCACAGCTCATCTATAAGATGTAATCCTTTTTGCAAACAATTAAAAGCGTTCATTCGACCTTCAACTTGAAATCAACCAAATGAAAATGAAATCATTCAATGCTATAAAATTCAAGATAATGGCCGTAAACAATCGCGACGCCAATGAGCGCTCTTATCGGCTGATAACATTTGTATCGAAAACACAAAGTACAGTCACGATTACAAACACGTAACCGAGCAAGTAATCTTGGAACATGTCTGCTTTGCGATCACTATAACCTTTACATCTTAATGTTCAAATCAAGTTGAGTTCAAAAAAGCATGTGAATTTAAATTTTGTTTGTAGTATAAAACAGTTTTATAGAACACAAATATTATACTACAAACAATGGAATGGGTATTGGCTATTTGTAAAATAAGCATAATTTATATCTATTATTAAAACACAATAATAGTTGGACTAATTTGGTGGTACAATAATGATTGTCACTGCTATGTCACCAATGATGTTGACGACCAATGTGGCGCGGTGGGCGAAGGTCCGCCTGCGACGCGGAGGTTGCGGGTTCGATTCCCGCCTTGGGACAAATGTTTGTAGGATCTGTAAATATTTGTTCCGGGTGTTCTGGGTGTTTTCTATGTATAATAAAAATATCTATCTATGTATTGTATTAAATATATATCAGTCAACCAGTACCCATAACACAGCTCTGTTTAACAGCAGCTTACCTTGGGCTAGATGATGCTGTCTGGATTGTCCAGCATTATTTATTTACTTATTTATTTAAATTTGCAGGTCATTTTTATTCATTATAATGTGCAGAATGTATAGTTTTGTAGTTTTACTTTTACGATTTTTATACTTTTTTATTTTTGCGCACAATACAGTTTCTCTAAGATATTATAATTTATTAAAAAGCTAAAATATAAGAGTAGTAGATTTCTTTGTGATAGAACTCATCCGGGAAAGGACTACCACATGACCATTTTTGCCGCCAAGCAGTAATGCTTGCATTGCTGTGTTCCGGTTCGAAGACTATGGTTTCCGGTGAAATTTCAGGCACATGAGACTTTCGATCTACATACAATGTCTCAGGGTGGCAACACGCAAGTGATAGGTATCTCTGATGTTGCAAGCGTACATAGGCTGCAGTAACCGTTTACCACCAAGGGGCTGTACGCTTGATGACACTTTAGTTGTATAAAAAAAGCGACTATGAAGACTTTCCTTGGCGAAATCAATAATACCTATACAATTATACATTCTATTTTAAAATAACAACTGTGGAAACCCATGTTTAATGTTAGCGTCTGTGGAACTTCTTGAATAATTACCAAAGTCTTTGCAAATGTTTTTATAGATTAAGATTAAACTGCGTATTGAGTTGCTTAGTTACTTCTGGCATCGACTATCACGAAATTTGTTTGATAAAATTGTTTGACTCAGTATCTTGCAAATAGATGAACTATAAGCACAACTCTTTAAAGTTGTTATTTTTTTTCGTGCTAGTAAACTGTGGATTAATAGTTCAGTTAATTAAGTAAAAATGGCTGCGGATTTTGTGAAAAGGTCGCTGAATATAGAAGATAAAGTGTTTCTTGTGACAGGTGGCGCGGCGGGCGTCGGCGCGGGGGTAGTACGAGCTCTGCTTTTCCAAAATGCGAGAGTAATGAAATTTGATTGTCAAACTCGGATATTTTATGTTTATAATATATATTAGTGGCAGGTAACTGCACTGAAAAGGAAATAGTTCAAGTGGATATTTTTACTGTTAAATTGCTCTCTAAATTAGCTCTCATTCTGTTTTTTCCGTTTATAGAGAATAATTTTAGATATTTATATTTATTAAGTGTTAGTCAGTTTTGGCAATATGATAGTAGTGATAATGTAAGTTAGTTCGTATGAGTCAGTGGCCAACTCTGGTGGTTTTAGGCCACCCTAAGGCCTTAGTCATAGTAGTGATGAAAAAACTAGACTTAAATCAAGTTATCGCGGTCATTGTCGTATTGTGATGTGAGTAGTGGAACTCAGCTGGGAGTTTCTTAGGCCATCTTGTTTTTCTTGTGTCAGTTTAGATTTCATTGTGTAGGTGGCAGTTTATCCAATATAACTCGTTTTCTTAGCACAAGTATAGGCAATTACAATAGGTATAATGTTGGTTTGAAAGTTAGTCGAAGATTCTCCTACAAAAAAGAAACTCCGCAATGTCCTTAAAAAAAATTGTATTATTGGCAAAAATAAAACGCAATCAAAATTCAAATTAAAAAAAGAACTTACTTATGATGATGATTTTCTATTATTTCAGCGCTATACATATTCAACAGCAAATTATATTCGATCTAGGAGCAAACTTAAAACCATAAATTATCCCCCAGTTATACAGACTTGTTGATTTTATCTAATGGTTAACTTTATAGCTCGTTTACTTTAGATAATGATACTGTTTGGTCAATACAATCAAACACTAGTTTAATTACATGCTATTACCAAAACAAACACACCTATATTTTGTAAATAACAGTGCATGTTATCAATTTGAGAAAGTGGAAAGAGCATTTGAGTTCTCATGTTTTTCGTAGATATATAAAAGGTAATTGTAACATTTAGTAATGCAACATTTAGGGAGCTCTGAATAAATAACTAATAGCACTAAGGTACTTCGCAGAGCATGTAAGGCTGCCAGAGCAGGTTATAGTCGTTAAACCATTTGTCAACCAAGATATGTTTTATTAGAAAAACTAATGATTTCTGAGCACCGTCGATCACAAACTAACTTTAAGAGTAAAAGAACTTTGCTTTTCAGCATGTCGCATTCCTCGACATCGCAGAACGCGAAGGCGCCTCTCTAGAGCTTGAACTCACAAACAAGTTCGGCGCACTGAGAGCCAAGTTCATAAAATGCGACGTCTCAGATGAGGAGCAACTTTCCACCGCTTTCAGCACTGTCTTGCAGAAGTATAGGAGGCTCGATGCGGTGGTAAACAACGCGGCAGTGCTTAGCGCCAATGAAAACAGCTTCAAGCGAATGATCGATGTTAATTTTGTGAGTACTAATGCAAATGTGTAACTTCTACATAACTTAACCTCGTCATTTCTCCATGTTGCCATAATACAAGGTTCCTAAGTGGTGACTATTTGCAACAGTTACAGGACTATCTATTCTGCAACAATTACATGTTACCATATTATGACAGCAATAAATGTGTTTGGTACTAGCAGTCCGTCCCAGCTTCGCGCGAGTGCAATGAATCCGCACCCATGCAAAGCTGCGGCAAATCGCTAGTAATGAATATAAGCTATGTTACTTAAGTATAATGTAGCATTCTAATGGTGAAATAACTTTTGAAATCGGACTAGTAGTTTTTGAGTATATTCGTAACAAACAAAAATACAAATCTTTCCTCTTTATATTATTAGTATAGATTGAGCAAGTATTGAGTAAGTTGTAACAACGCATATACATCAGAATGCTACGGGTTTTTTTTAATAAAAAAAGTAACCTGCCATTTTCCAATGTCAATTATGTTAAGTGGAACGAAACTTTGTCATAACAATTACTACCCGATCCCGATCGGACACAAAAGTTCTGTAATTAGCTTAATGAGTTTATAATTGCTATAAAACAGTAAGCCTACTCTCATTGCTCACTTTATTTTGTAAAATTGATGACTTTTATCCTTGTTACCTGCACAAGGAAAGCTTTAGACTGAAGCTGCTACCAAGTTAAAATATCATCGAAAAAACCTAGAAACCCAACCGAGTTTCTTGCCAGATTCTTCTAGGCTGCGGGGCGCGTAGAACTGGCGTAAATTCACCTAGCTGTGAGACGTTTCAAAACGATATAATAAATATAATTTGAATTTGAAAGTAATGATCGTGGAAAACGACTTGCTGATCCAACAGAATGCTAATCCAGTTTAATCTTATTACACCCTACCGGATGTCGCAATAACCAAGTTATATTAACTTTCACCAGAGCTGGCTCCTCGATTACATTCAAACCTTCGTGTCCCGAATGCGATTACAAAGTGAAATTGGCCACACTCTTCAGTTCGAACAACTTTCAACACTCGTTCAACTTTTGTTACGCGCTGATGTAGTTCGAATATTGAAATGCTTTTATGGATACAATTGAAATTGTTGTATAATACTTTTTTCATCAGCATGCTATCATAAACTGATAAATGCCCGGCTTTTTGAACACTGTTCTTCATAAATTTGTTAAAAAAATAGTAGTCTATCGGTATATCAGTGCGAGGAGTGCCAAATCAGATTATGACTTACTAGTGGAATGCCTCGCAACTTTGTCCGTGTAAAGTTTATCTTTCATGCTAATTTGCTACCCGTTGCGTTCTATAAGAGTTAAATTCAGTTATTCCTCTCTTAGTACACCCCTACAAAATTTAAAAACTGTTTAGTCTATTTGTTGAGTGTCAGTCAGTCGGTAACGCAACGATATAAAACTCTTGAGTATACGAAAATTGCAAGAAAAAAGTCAATGCATACGTTGCAGGGCATTTTTTTAGTTTTATCTAATTTAGTTTTTTCGTAGAATTATAAAAGAATAATTAATATTGTATTTTCCAGAATGGAACAGTAAACAGCACTCTCCAGGCTATAGACGCGATGGGGGTGGAGAAAGGAGGTGTAGGAGGGACTGTGGTTAACATCTCCTCACTCTTAGCGCTGAGCCTCGGCAGTCAGCTTCCAGTCTACGCCGCTACTAAGACAGCAGTTCTACAGTACAGTGTTTCTATGGGAGTGAGTTTAAAACTATCGCATATTTTTACGGACTACTTTATTGGCCAATGAAAATGTCTTTGGTCAATAGGCATTGATATTATATCAACTCGATTTTGAGAATTTTAATCTGAATCTGAAAACGGTGCATCCCTCCCCGTACCTCCTTGTACTAGTTGTACTGCCATAGTATCGGTGCCTGTTCACTAATAAATTAGGGGTAGGTACCTGATAACATCGGTTTATTACAAATATTTACTGAGTTTTGTATTCTACGCGCTATTCAACGAGTATAAAAGCTTCAAAAAACTCTCATAAATAACTAAAAGGTACCTAATTTTAGAATAGGCCTACCTAAGTAGCTAGTAGCTACTTATCTTAAGCCTTCTTATTTCAAAAAGAAAGGGTTTTACAAGCCGACTAAATAATAATGGCTGCCGGCCGAGAATAAAAACTCAGGGTCACTATTTCAATTGTTACTCCCATTCCCTTTCACCTAAAGGGCCTGTTATCTTTGAATTACGCAAGATAATGTAATTACACTAAGTTAACAGCTTAGTTTAAATAAAGGACTTGGTAATAATAAGAAAATATGCTGTCGTAAACTCAGTTCATGTCTTTCTCAAGCATTCAGTTGAGGGGTAAGAGGTAGTAACATCAAACGTGAAAATATCCAAATGAGTTTTTCCAAAGGAGCTTATTCAGGCTTTAAGATAATGGTTTCTTTATGAATATAAATGACTTCTTCATCTATGTTATCTTATATTTTAATACTAGATACCGCGATATCCGCGGCTTTGGTTGCGTGCTATTATAACATAGGTACATAAAAAAGGAGCATAATGTAACTCTAAATTTTAAACTTCATAGACTAATTCCGTGCCAAACTTCTTCCAAATCGGTTGAGTGAAACAGCCGTAGCCGACAGACAAACAGTATCGATAGATCGAAATCAATAAGTAGATAGGTCATCAATCGATTTCGACCAAAATTTAATGAACACCATTACAAAAATGGATGCAGGAAATCCTACACTAAAATATAAACTAAGTGGATTTTCACTTGAATATTTCGTTCTAAAACCTCAAAGCCATTTTTCTTTACAGTCAGAAAAATATTACAAAAAGACGGGAGTGCGCGTCTTGACAGTATGTCTCGGCCCCACTGACACCGCCATACTGCAGCGGAGCAATTTGCAGAACTATGACCAGACACAGCTTACCAGCAGAGTGCCGGTCAGACAAAAGTGAGTTGAAAACAAGGTTTTAACTGAGTTTCTTAGTCTTATTCTAAGAAACTGACATGCCGTATGTTCAGGCTGTGCATAATCAGTGTGTGCTAGCTCCAATGGCTTGCTCTTAAACTTGTTAGGACTCTTCAACATTAATCCGTGGAGCGCTCGTGACGTAGCTGGCTAAGTTGTCCATAACAAATCAAGGAAGTTAAGCACTGTTCCGCGAATCCATCCATCCATCATCCAGCAAGTAAAATTACCGGGATCACATGCGAATTGCAGTGCTACGCAGAACTTTATAGCTTAAATCATTACACTGTAACTTTTATGGTCAGGCGTGGCGTTTAACAAGGCAAACAATTTGACCGTCCGCACAATTGCTAACATAAAGAATACTATATTTTATACCAATAGAATGAAGCTATCTGAAAGTGCAATATAAATAAATGAATTGGCTTAAACTGAAAACTGCTGAAGATTTTCTAGTTTTCTGAGTTTTATATTTTCCGTCTAGAAATAAGTTATCCAGCAAGCACTTTTAAAATACAATATGTGTGTGTATAAAGAGCTAGTTATCAATAACGAAATAAAAGCAATCATCTGAAATCACTAACAATAGCGATAAATAAAGCAATTTCGCTGCGTTCCATCATTCTTTATATTTGCTTGAGCTATGAGTTGAGTAATGATGATACAGGGTCTCTGAAAACTTGTCTGCTATTCCAAAATAAAGATTTGATAAAATAATAAATGGATTTTTCTTTGTAGCGATATAAACGAGACTTATTTATTTAAAACAAAAAGGCAGGTATATAACGTAATTTTTCAGTTTTTAACATATACCTAACATATATACATACCTTTGAGAATAGTCATAGAAAAATAATTATTTTGAATGAAAAAAACTTACATACAGTCATACGTGTTCAACAAGTTTAAGGTCAGACTACTATCAACTTCTTACGTATATCGAATCTGAGTTTAATTTTTCGTTGCAATTTATTATTTTCCAAACAAAAATTAAAAGGACGCAAATTTATAAATAAGGTTCTATTTCACACCCTATATAAAAGTAAAAACCTTGTTCCAGAGTCCAGTCCGCAGTAAATGGGATAATACAAGTGATCAATCAAGGTGCAAGTGGGTCCACGTGGATCGTGGCGGACGATAAACCAGCTTACGACTGCTCCGAGAAAATTGCGGGCGCCTTCCAAATATTATCGGAGACATAGGATCACGAGGTTAGAACTAAGTGGAGCGTACGCGGCCTTGTAGAACTTGTTTGCTTTCAGTTTGTATATTGCAGGCTCTTTTGAATTTGTCGCGTTATTTTATAATGTTATGCACGTTACTAGTTATTATATATTTTTTTTAAAAGATCAAAATAAATGTTTCAAAATTGTACCAAAGAGTTTAACTTACTCAAGTTATCACAAGCGGCGCCCCGCAGTTTCATCCGCAATGATGCAGTTTTTATGTTATTCTACAAAGGAACTGATCGGGATAAAAGTAGCCTTAGTTCCAGGTCACGAACTATTTCTATATCCGTTCAGCCGTTACGAAGTTGATTAGGAACCAACAAAACTTTCCGCATATTATATATTATTAGTGTGGATACCAAGCCTGTATAGCGGAATACCAATTATAGTACCTAGATGACACTTTTGCAGTCCCATTTACGCGCTTAAAGTAAAGTAAAGCGCTTTTATTTATAGCTCTCTGATTTTCCAACAGCGAGCAAAGAGATTAAAAATATAATGCGCGATAAATAACCGTAACATATCAATAAATGCAATCCATTGTCTGAAAACATTGAAATAAACTGATTTCAGCAACAAAATACTTGTTGCACGATTTGTAGGAAGTAATATACATGTTGGTTTAACAAAAGTTATCTCAAAGCAGATCTCAAGACTCTAGAAGCCAAAAAATAACCAATGAAACTGCAGACAAGTTCTCTAGGTATCTCCAAATAAATGAAATAAAATGTTCTATGTTCTACGAAATATCGTTTCCATTGTAGATGGTTACACATCAAAAAGGATGTATTGAATATTGAATATTTTGATACATTACATTGCGTACCCAACATATTGGAAATTATAATCTAAGTGGTCCCCACTTAGCTACAATAAAGAATTCATTACTTCATTACGTTCCATCTCCCAAACTTGATGTTTTATTACTTCATTGACTTAATTACATTTATTTTGAAGTAGAATTCATTTATTATTTATACATTATAATTTATTTATACTTTCCAAATTTATTAAACAAAATAAAATATGTACATAATTACATTACATTACAAAATATACAAAATACATATGAAACAGTTGAGCCATCTAAAGACCGTTACAAACCTATAGATAGCTCAACTGATCCAAATCACTACCAGTAGGAAGCGTTCCCAACATGAAGTAGAATGGTATAAGCATAAGCATATTATAAATCCCAGGTCTAAAGATGAATCTTTAAAACTCTCTTATTCAAAAAACAGTATGGTGATAAGTTAGCTATATGTTTGACAGTTAGTACTGAACAAATTATTGAAACAAAGCAATCGATACGCCTTACGTAATCGCACTAGGTGGTATGCGTCAAGGAGAGAGGAAAGAAGTTGATTTCAGTGATTTCACTATAAGCACAGAACAGATATTAGTACTACGTATACTGCTATAATCAATCAATCAATCATGACAGCCTTCTAATGTTCCCACTGCTGGGACACTGGCCTACTCTCCAGCGAGAGTGATTGGGTCTTCATCCACCACGCGGACCCAATGCGGATTGGTGGATGGCACATGTTTTTCGAATTTATAAGTTCTTGGACATGCCGGTTTCCTCACGATGTTTTCCTTCACCGTATGAGAGCACTGGCATTGCGCACATACATTTTTCGTAGCGAAAAATCCATTGGTGCACGACCGGATTTGAACCCACGACCTTAGGATCGGAAGGCGGGGTCACTACCACTAGACCACCGTTGCTCTAAGTGTATTCGTTTTTGGCTATTTATACGGTTATTTTCATTTGCAGTTTTAAACTAGACTCTAGACTAGATAATAAGCTATCAGAGTAACTCTTCAGTATTCAAGGAATATTCCTGTTATTTGACTCCTTGTGATTCCTTGGTTTGTTATGCTTGCTATGAGTAGCAAAATTACTTAAAGGTATTGTGTTGTGTGCGCCTTGGCAGAATACTTGTCGGTGTCAGTACGCTGCCGCTTTTAGGGATTTTGTTAATTTATGCCCGGATTACCCTTAATCCAAGCATGACTCGGCTAGGCAGCTGCTTCTTTAAAAATGCATACAACTTAATAAATTTAAGATTTTAAGATTAAACGTAATTTAAGAGTTATTTTGGTCCTACGAAAGCACTGTTTACTACTAGATCACCAATGCCCAAATATATCAAGACAAAAATATTATAGTAGTTTCCGCTCACATGCAAGGTCTTCTGTTCGGAGAGCTTGCAAGCACAAACTTTTAAAAGTGAGCAATTATCTGCATTTTGAGGAGCTATTCTGCTTATCACGCTGAAAATCTTCATAAGATCTTCACCAAATTTTATGAGACCAACTTAAAGTTAATACTTTTTGAATACTTGAAAAAAAACCAGCCAAATCGGATGTCATAAGACGGAGATAATAATCTAGTAGCACTTTTTTGCCCTTTTTTTGAGAAAGTATCAACCAATCCAAAATTCTCGACGACAAACAATTTCTATAAAGTCATACAACTTGTACACCAAGTTTCAACCAGATCGGTTAAAAAATGCGATCTGCAGGCGAGAACAACCGGACAGACTGACTGACGGACAAAAGTATTTTTGGCAATTTCGAAACTGAGACGCTTCGCTGACTCGGTCAATTATATTTTGCCTACCTGCTAGTGGTACTACACGGGTACTTAGATATTAAAAATAAAAACATTTTATAACTACGCTCGGTATATTTTATGTTAAAGCTTTATATTGCCATATGAAGAATTTTGATGCAGTGATAGTAGGAATACTTCAGAAACTCGCGTCAAAGGCGAGAGTGCAATCTCGTACATGCAAACTAATTTTCCTAACGACGCCGAAAGCTTTGCAAAATGTTCCGTACGCGTAGATAAAATTAGATTTACTTGAAACTTTGTTGTTCAGATTTTGTACACTTATATTTTATATACTCACAGAAATAAATAACAGTCTTGTGTAGTTTGTTAAAGTCAATTACTAATAACTTTACACATGCTCTGCATTTTATTTTCTTCGGAAAATAATATGAGTGAAGTTATCTAAAAAAATACACCCAGTAAAACTCAACCTACACCACTTATTTATCAAATTAATGTGCAACTCGTATAACTATGTTTTGAGAATATCTTGAATTATAAAATTTGCCTGCCTTGCTATTGTTTTGAATTTGTATTACAAATATTTTTATCTACTTACCTTAGAATTATACCACCATTTGTACATTAACTTGTTTAAGGTAAATAGGTAAACCCGCGGTTTGGGGCACTGGTGTCCTGTGGAACAGATTTTTTTTTAAACTTTTATCAGGCACCAGTCTCTCACAAACAGGTTAACTAAAACTACCTAAACATTACATGACCTCCGTCTCCAGCCTATGTACTATTTATTTACTAGGTACCTCTATTACTTCCATGTTGTTTTATAAATTGTAACCTGTTTTGAGAGAAAATAAATCTTTATCTTATCTTATCTTAACTTAGGTACTATCTAGCCCAAGTCAGTAGATGCATCCGCACTGATGGGTCACTATAATTTGATCCCACAAGTTTGATCCTACTTTAAGGCGTTTATAAATAGCTGACTTAATCTTTCAAATAAAAAATTAAACCAAGACTTAAAAAGGTCACTAAAATTGAACTCTATTAAACCAGGCAAGCGTCTCCTATCCGATATTTTTATAATTTCGATGAAAAGTGCTTTCATCACTGACGCATCTTTTATGGATGATACATCGTCGTCGTGTTTTTTATCCCATTATTTTATGCTTTATCGAAAACGAAAGAAATATGGACAAAAAACCGTAGCAACCTACTTGATAGTCTTGAGAGGTACCGATTTACCCTTGGTGCCCTTACTTCTCAAAATTCAGCTGAGTGGCCTGTTTTATACTCTAGGGTAAATTTTGCTGATAGTTTGGGGATGAAGAGCTGTCAAAAAGACAGCTTTAAAATGTTGGATTGACAAAGAAAACAACTAAGAGTAGTTAGAGATCTTTGTGATAGACCTCGTCTGGGGAAGAACTACCACTACATCTATTTCTGCCGCCAAGCAGTAATGCCCGCTGCTGCAGGCACATGAAACTTTAGATCTACGTTTTAGTGTGGCATCGCGTAAGTGATATCTTTGATGTTGCAAGCGTACAGGCTACAGTCACTACTAACCATTAAGTGTGGCATGTTATAAAAAAACATCATCGACTAGCGAATCTATAAAGTTAGAAAATGTTGCTAGCCCGTAAAGTTGTCTAAATCCGTGCAACAGCGTTTAACTATTCAGTGCGATGTTTCAGCAAGTCTCTTATTGGCTCTCTGTGATAGGAATACATCAAACCGACAGCGTTGATAGGTGGATTTTGAAGTCCTAATTTAAATGCGACAGTCACAGTTGGGGATTGAAAGAGTCACATGATGAGTCCTTAAAAAAATCTGCTACGAATCAGATTAGAAGTTACCATTGTTGGGGATTCCTTCCATAATCGTACTACAATCCTCTGTGGAGAGACTGATAATAATATTTTTTTATTTTATTTTAAGGTATTTGTTGGGCTCATACAAATTGTTGGGTTATCATCAAAGGGTATGTTTTTAGTCTTTTCCGACCGTCTTATTTTCTCGAGAACGAATTAAAAGCTTATGGTTACTTTTTCGTGGCGTCGAATTTCCACGAAAATATTAACAAACGTGACAAAATTTACAACGCTACTACAAAGACTTCCCAGTAAATATATACTTATAGAGTAACTTTTATTGGAAACAATAAAGTCGCGATAAAGCTACCATAAAAGTACAATAACGGTACATAAAATGCTACCTGTATTTAGGTACCTACCCACAAGATTGTTGGATATAAACTTTGTAATCTTTTGAGCTAAAAGTATTTTTTTTGAAAACCCAGATTTTTTTTAAAATTATTAGTGGTCTAAGCAATGCAAATGTATTTTTAATTTAATAAAATACACACATTCTACACAAATATTATTGTACGGTTGTTTATATTAGTCAAAAATATAAAAAAAAGCAGATTCTACGCATAAGAGTAGTAGAGTTCTCTGTGATAGAGTTCGTCCGGGGAAGGACTACCACCATACCTATTTCTGCCGCCAAGCAGTAATGCTCGCATTGCTGTGTTCCGGTGTGAAGGGTAATTTTTTTTACCTTTTTTACTTACCTACTTAAATTCTTGGCATGAGCCTTACCTAGTTAGATTGGCATCACACTTAAGCTTTATGATGAAGAGGGATCATCAAAAAAAAGCTAGGAGCCGGCCGGCTAGGAGGCAGCCGAGTTGGTTGCCAGATTCTAAAATTCTAAAAAAAATGTACACACAACAACTTACAACATTTAATATAAAAAAGTCGTTGCAGTAGCTATATTTAATTATGAAAATCGACGTATATTAAAGACAATAGACTCCTGCGCTGCGTGCAACAGGCATAACTACGTCTCAGGGTGACGATCGCAGTGCCACGCAGAACTTTGGCGACACTGCAACTGCTATATCAAGAAAGGTGAACGACTTGACTTGTGGCTTTGAATCCAAAGACAATTCTGATCCAATCCCAATTTCAATCCAATTCTAATTTACTATTGTTTTTGTTTACTGTGTCTGTAATTTTAATCCGTAATGGATTCGACAATTTCATTTCCAATCGGAGTTAAGTTCACTCAAAATCCACGTTAATGAGATTAATTTGCGCTAGGTTTGCACTCAAGAGTATGAAATGTCATAATTCGAATACTAACCCATTATAACGCCTCTGGAGGGCGATTCTCGTGCATAGATAAATGGTTACATGCATATCGTCAAAACTGTCAAAACTTCCATACATACATATATCACATATTGTGACCATTTATCTATGGCACGAAAATCACCCTTCTGGTCATTTGCTGACTTAAATAGCCGGAAACCAGTAAATGGATGCTGACTGAGACTGATGCTGTCTTTATTTGTGAAAGTGAACACTTTACCAACCTCACGAGACATCCTCGGTCCTAGTTGACGGCGCGGCTTCCGTAGAGATTCACCCAATTTTTAAAGAAACCCATTTCTAATACGAGTAGATATTCCCATAGAGTGCCAACATCTATTATGCCACGTTCTTATACAATCACTCGATAGAATTAGTATGTTATTTTTCCTTACTTTTTTTTAATGTTTATAGTATTGTCCGTTATTATTCAATAAAAAACCACTTCCTCACACACAACAGTCAATTTACATAATAATCATGCCTACACTAGGATTCTATCTGTTTTCTATAGTGAGTACTATGACCACAACATTCAGACCAGGAACAAACATTTGCAGTTAATGCAAATGATGGTCCCACAGTGGAAATTGAACCCTCTACATGATACGGATTGGTGGATGGCACATGTCTTTAGAATTTTTAATTCTTGGGCATGCCGGTTTCCTCACCATGTTTTCATTCACCGTACTTATGAGAGCACTGGCATTGCGCTGCGCTCATCTAATTTTCGAAGCGAAAAATAGGATCGGTAGGCGGGGTCACTACAACTAGACCACCAGTGCTCTCTTCGAATTGACGGATGCTACTAAAGAAACCCGTCAATATTTTTTATGTTGAAAACAGCTACAACATTATGACAGTCGCCGCCACATAAAAAGTACCCAGCATAAAACAAAATGATCAAAAGGTCGGAAAGCAAGTAATCTCCGTTATTGGCATTGGACATAAACTCGAAGGCATCTTGAAGGACATATTCTTAAAAACAGTACTATAAAGTGGAGGAGACAGTATTTGGCTTCCCTGGATGTTCGGTCCATTTGCTGAGGCGACCAAGCTGAAAATCATTCTAGTACGAGAGTCAACCGTGAATTTCGCTCAACGTATTTTTGTTAAATAAATATTTTTAAATCCTTTTTTTAACAGCCATAACAATATTACAAAATATTGGAAGAATAAATGAGAAACCTTTGCCCAACACTGGAATCCCGAAAACTAACAGTAATAGTCAATATTTTTTTAAATTGTTGCGCCGTGGCGAAGGCCTTTGGGCAACCTAATCACTCCGTCAACAGAGTTGGCCCTAAAGGTAAAGTATTAGTTAAAATATTGCATGGTTGGCTCTCTGACTATTCGGTATTACGACATGGAAACCAAGCAACTGCTTCGGGTTGCGGCTTCCGTGACTTACGTCTTGTTAAGCTTGCAAAGTGGACTTGCAATTTCATTAGAGTTAGAGTAGAGTAGAACATTTATGGGGAACTTGTTTTCAAAGACACTATCAACAGTTCTCCTCCATCCATCATGTTTTAATCTAGGTCTAAAACTTATCAAGCTGGTGGTTACGCAACTCGGCTGCAATCCGATTTCAATCAGTGAACTGCCAAAAAGCTGTCATACTCATACAAATACGTTAGTTTTTGATTGATACCCACGTGATATCAATTGCAACCGAGTTGCGTAACCACCAGCTTGGTCAGATAGTTTTTGGCCTAGATTAAAACATGATGGATGGAGGAGAACTGTTGATAGTGTCTTTGAACGGAGCCACGATCCTCAGCTATGAGGAAATGACATCTGACGGTAGCAAAGGAGGAAGAAATTTCGGCTACAGGTTGCAGGATCAATTCCCGCGCCGAGGGACAAATGTTTGCATAAGCATAGGCATAGTACAAGCTTTGCTTAATTTGGGACTTTATGACGGTGTATCAATTGTACAAAAAAAAACTATTACTAAATCTTATCAGCTGTTACGTACGGCGTGATTAAATAACAAACATCCTTTAACATCTAAACATCTGCATTGTATTAGTGTAATGTACGCTAGGGTTACATCCTAAGTACCCCCAAGCCACCCTTATTTTAACCCAGAAAAAGTCACAGCTCCTTTTTTTATGAAGAACCCTTTATTTGAGGAAAAACTCTTTCACTCGCGAAATAATTTACGTAAGCACTTCTTGGAAAGGACTAGCATCAGTTTGTTGTTATAATACAGACTTGAAGGGCAACTCTACCAACAAATATTGCTAGCGAACCGTAGCTGCTGAACGTCTGCTTTTGGGTGCTTTCGGACTATTCTCATCTATCACCCAATTTTGTCCGCCTAAGGAGACAGATCGCACAAAAAAGTACGATTTGTTACCCTTTTTGCAATAAGGTGATCGCACTTATGACAACGATCCAGCTGCGGTTACGTTTCAGCTAAAAAGTGGTGTGTTGGGAATTCCTAAGCTCAGAGTGAGTCGTAATATTCAGTGGACTGTATTTACTGATTTATTACACGATATTATAATGTAAAGCGACTAGATTGGCGATGATGTTATTTTGCGTGTCCATCATAGTAGGTACCCGAATAAAATATATTTTTTATTATTTAGTTTTTTCTTTAGCATCCATTCAATCCTTAAAAAATTTTTTGTTCAGGTTGTTTTTTTTAAGTTTTTTCAAGTATAAAATAATTAATTTTATTTTGAACAGCTTTTATTTTCTAGCAATTTTATTATACTTACAAACTTATTGACCTGGAATCACGTCAAAGAAAACCTGATCCATGAGTGCCTACTTTTATAAAAAAAAGTGGGTAAGTAAATATAAAGGTTTTCCGGTCAATGCTTTGACATTGGGACTGACCTATTTTAGTGCGCCATCGTCAACTCTGTGCCAGAGTTGGCATCGCCGATTTACTGCATGCGGTGATTCTATTAAAATCCTGGTTTTTTTTATCATTAATGTAACTGTAAACAAAGAATACGGGCGTTTGACCACTGTTGCTGATTTGTCACCGAGAATAGAGATTGGAGAAACGAGATTGGGCGGGTTGAGACGACAGGCCGGAGATGACGGCCACAGAGGACAGAAAGTCTACCAAACCAAATAACATGGCACGCAGACGGGCACGCGGATGACATGAAGGTGCACAGCAAATGTGCCTATTATGAATGCTGGACTATGGTTAATCATCGTGAATTTCAGTATTGATTGATGTGTAATTTAAATCAACTTATCACAGATCAAAACTTGCGGTTCAAGCCAGAATCCGTTTTAGTAATACAAGCACGGAACTTCAAAGAGAGTTAATCCTATTTCTTTCTCTAAGTAACAAATTAGAAATAACACGAAAAAGGAAAGGCTAGTTCGAAAAGTAATGACTGAGTCTAATTACATGCAAATTGTACGGCGCTGGTAACAAACGACTGCGAAATTAAACTGCAAATCTAATGAATGGGAAACTCGAAACAAAGTGCTGTAAAAAGTTGAGGTAACGAGGACAGTACAATTACTCCTTTCCTCTCTGGGATGAACTAGCTCTTGTGCACAGCTTCACTTGCGTTGTACTTACTTAGATAAAAAGTCTATCACTACTCCAGGTTCAAAACTATGATTACCGTACACGTACCGTAAACATAGATTCATTGCCACACAAACATTCAAATACCTTAAGCTTTCGTATTTATATAATAATGTTAAAGCAAAATAATATATTTACATTACATGCAATTCGCTTAGGTAATTACAATAAACTAGTAGATATTTTAGTATAGTAGTACCTAGTAGTAGTAGTAGTAGTAGTACCTAGTCTAAAATGTAATGTTTCTTACAAAAGCACTGACCAAGTACCTGGCAACTTCAATAAATAAGAATATAAGTATGATGTATTCCATCATTTTCCCTAGTGCATTTTACAAAATATTTGATCATAAAAGTTCATATCAGCCTGCCATAATGCCCCTTAAACCGTAAGGCACAAAGTTATTGTGCCTATATCTCAAAGGTGCGGAACGGGTGCTCTGACATCGCATTTTTCATACTCCCCGCCCCAGTCTGCAGAATTATATTACTCTTCATATTTTTGTCCGCAGCGATTTGAGTCAAGAAAATGATTTTGAAAAATTGCGCCCATTTATAAAGATTGTTTTGCTGGGTTTCAAATAAAATTTTCTACTTTAGACGATGAACCTGAAACTGGGTTAGTTTGCTTGTAAGATTGTTCGTTAGAAATTTTTAAATAATCCAATTTCTTTCAATATTTAGTTATATGCAGCAGCAATATCACTTCTAAAAAGAAAGATCGAAACTGTTTCCCATTAAAATAAACGGCTTTTTAAAGTCTTAGAATTAAATTCTATAGCGGATATATCTTTTTAATATATTTATAAGATACAGTCGAGCCAGGCCCTCATCTTTGAGCAATGAATGTAAAATTTGTCGCATTGCTCGGACCTTGCTCGTTCGACACTTGACATAACCGAGTACTGTGTTTTGAGAGCAATCACCGGATGAGTTATGTCATCGCCCGCGAGGACAGCGCTTGTTGCATAAAAATTACAAATTATTATTTTTAGTAGGTTCATATTATACCCGGAAAATCTTATAAACAAAATTTGTATTTTATGCAAATATTATTTAACTTTATTTAGTAAATTTTTTTTATATTTTTCACTGACCTGTACCAAATCGCCATGTATTCCGCCAGCTGCCGTGATGGTAAGCAGACACACATAAGGCACTAGATCTTCTCGAGGCCGATGCAGTTCCACCTCGTATGTCCTGCCGATGTCTCCGTAGTAAGTTCTGTTGCAACCTGTTGATAAACAAGATTAGTCAGAGCTATGTTAGTATGATCATTGTACAGTCCACAGCATAACGTAGAACTCTCTCTAGACGTCATACTGTTTGATGCTGTCATGATGCAAAATTGTTATAAAAACCCAAGTTTTTGTTGCCAGACTTGGATCCTTTGAAACTGCCCTAAATTCACTTATAAAACGTTCTATGATGCTTGTGATTTTCTTTTATTAAATCTTATAGTTTAAGTTTGATGTTGTTAATTAATAGATACATGGCAGTGCTTTCTATCTTGAGCAGTTTTTTTTCCAACTATTTTCTGCAATCAATCCTTTTAATAATTTCATCATTTGCATTTGCTTAAATGAGCCTAGGCTAATGTAAAAAACCTAGTAAATAAACGCAAGCATCAGAAAAATTGTGAATTAATATTATTCCCCTATGTTTCTAACTTTTCTGTATAAAACGAAACTTTACAATCACAATTCAAACCTGCGGATCGAACAAACAAACAACTGCTGTTCTGCCTTACAAAACCTCAACTTTTGCTATCCGCTACACTAAAAGCTCTCTCTTTGATTGCTGCATGATACATCGGTACACATGTCGCGGTGCCACTTGGAAGAGTCTGTGGGATGTACCACTTAGATCACGTCTTCATTGCAGAGACACGCGATTTAAAGTCGCGTTTTGAGTATACAAAAAACTAAATAATATAGTAGTAATATACCAAAATATTACATAACAATGATAAAATAGGTCGCCGGATGTCGGTGGATGGTGAAGACTCATACTAGGTCGTCATGACGCTCTTTTTGAGAGGCCTATATTCAGTAGGACGTCTATTGACTGATATGATGATGATAAATAACAGCAAAGTAATTGATAAAGGAGTGTTGGCTATTATATTGAAACGTTTAATTTTCCATTTTCGACGGTATAGGTAGTTTTTCGGTAATTCGATTCGCCATTTTTGCAGGTTCCAAGTCTGTTGAGTATTTGAAATCCATAGAAAATATAAAACAAAACATATATTCCATTTTAAATGAAGAGTTTTCTGCTCTTGAGAAAATGATCTTCGCAAAATATGTTCTCAATTTTGCGTAAGCTTTTATAAAATACTAGCTGACCCGCGCGGTTTCACTTACGTTATTTTCTCGCAATTTTTTAATAATATTTCACCGTTTAAACTTTTCCTGGACTCCTACAAAGACCATAAATAACCAAATCGGTCCAGCCGTTGTCGAGTTTTAGCGAGACTAACGCACAGTAATTCATTTTTATTTAGAAAGGAAGAAAGAATAAGAAGGTTTGTTGTCGTTGGCTTTCGATTTAAATAGGTTACTCTCTGAACTTGTATCGCGTGTTACTGGGAAATAGCTTCCCCTTTACGAGTATCACATGGGATGGGATGTACCACTTACTATCGGTGTATGTGTGTACGCCACTTCGGAAGAAAAGGGCCCTACAGTTGATGCATTTCAGTACTTGTGTGGAAACTTCTGTCCTTTGCGTTTGTTTTTCTTTTGTATTATTTTGGTGGAATGAATTTAGCTATACCATACCTATTTCTGCCGCCAAGCAGTAATGCTCGCATTGCTGTGTTCCGGTGTGAAGAGTATGGTTTCCGGTGACATTACTGGCACATGAGGCTTTCGATCTTAGCCTCAAGGTGGCAACCCGCGAGTGATACCTCTGGTATTGCAAGCGTCCATAGGCTGCGGTAACCGCTTACCATCTTGCGGGCCGTACGCTTGGTTGCCACTTCAGTTGTATAAAAAAATAATAATTGGGTGGCTTAAGGTGTATTTGTTCACGTCAGATTCAGGGAGACTCATGCTTGAAGAAGATTACATTAGATGTTGTTTGTTTCTTAAGATTTTTTTTTTCTAAGATTATTTTATTTAAATTTTTAGTTAAACTGCACAGAGTAGTGTAAGAAGTTGGTGATAACGTTTAGAAATGAGTATTGAGTATTTTATTTTATTAGTAGACTTTTTGATACATAAAAGGCAAGAACGCGAAAGAGAGATAAAATATGCAAAGTAAACTTAGTCCTTGGACGAGTAGCTACGTGCTACAAACCTCTTTGATAAAGACTTACTGACCTGATCACTAAGAACCAGTGACACGTCGAACAAGCGGTTGGCACACGATGAAACAACCTACGATGGAAATTTCTAAACAGCTATGCACTAAAGCTCATTTGGTTTTCAAATTTCTAGCTATTCAAATTTGAGCACAAATTTTGATTATTCCTCACTTTTAACCCGTGCAAACAGTTATTTCGGCATCGGTCCGTGACGCGGCACAAAGGAGCGGCTAATGAGAGTCTGCAATTGCGTCGAATACACACATTTGTGTTCGTGTGCGAGAAAATTGAGCGTGTACTGTACATATTACATTAATTGGAGGAAAGTTTTCGCAGATGTGTTTTTAAAATTTTGTCGATACTTTTTGTAGTAAGAGTTTGAATTTAAATTACAATTTTATTGTTATCATATTAATAGGAATGGTTTAGCCTATACTGTCTCATTGCAGGGCAAAGACTTCCCTTTCTTTCGTTCTTTTCTCGCAAGCAAACGCTGTGCAAGTATGGTTTTTTTTGCCTACTGTTAAATACCAAAATTAGTTCATGGTTTATATTAGATTGAAGTTAAATTAACATACGAGTATATACCATTTTGTTATGATATAATATTTCACGCACGCACTGCGCTTTCCTAGCCGCATTGTCCTATACTATTTATTGTTTGGGCAATCAGCTTGAAAGCTGTCGTAAGACTAAGAAACTCCCGCTACTTTATCGCTGTGCAACTCACCGGAACGAAAACTTCGCCTTACAAGTTCTATTCTTAGGAGGGCGCGTAATAGTCGACAGAGCAAGGGAAAAGAAGAGTAGTGAGACATTGAGTTTGTTAAATTTTATTGAGTTTGTTTCGGTTACGTCATTTCCTTGATACGATTTCAGTTTCGACGTTTTTCAGCTATAAGTTAAAAATAAAAGTATTTCATACTAGGAAACGAAAAAAAATACCTGGGACTTTACTCTTGAACGCGATCGAAATTGGACAAGTACTGGAATAATATAATACTTATGACATTTCGTACTTTTGACAGCAAACCTAGCGCCAAATTAAACCCTGTTTTCAAGAACACAAACATTTGACAGCAGTAAATATAAAATTGGATTGGATCGGAATTGTCATTGGACTCAAGAGTTAGGCACCAGATAGGTACTAATAGGTATAAGTAGTAGTTACCTACTGCATTAATTTGCATGATAGAAATATTACAACATCTTTTTATTTGTTTTCATGGCACTTTTAGCTACATTAAAGAGGAGACAACAGTTTTTCTAAAAAAAAACATATATTTTGTTAGCCGAGAGGAACTCACACCTGCGTTTACTCGGCATCGCAAGAATAGCACTTCAGACTATTTGTTTGGACAGATTAAACGCTTTTCTTATTTATGTCTCGAATTATGGTGATTGCGTTATATTTTGGAGTGAACTTTTTTATGCGTCTAGTTATAATTAAAGGTACTACAATGCTGTGAGTTTGTTTGTATGTACTCTTTTGAGCAACACGGCTTTTAGCTTACGGCCGTCAATAACCTCAAGCCGTACTTTATTTTAGAGTGTGTTCCTTATAATGTGTAGAGGTGGACTATAAAAGGAATTCAAGTTCCAGAGAATAAAAAAAAAAAAAAATAGAACAAAAAAACGATTTGTTTCAATCGGTAATTAAATGTAGAATAGAATAGAAAAATATTTATTTAACGCCACACACAAAACATAAAATAACAAAACAAATTAAAACAATTAATACAAATGTAGGTGTAATAGTCAAGTTATTTTATAAAATATCAAAAATTATTTAGCCTTCCAAGAGAAATGCTAACGTGTCTCGTAGCATTTTTTTTTATTGATCAGGTATTTCCATACCTAGCTTACAATAGCGATAATTTTATACATTTTATAGGCATCGATATCTATGTTATGGTTTGTGCTGCTGGTATTTATAGAAATCCAAACCGATAACGCTGTCATGTCGGTGAACGTATAAATATTATTGCATTGCATGTGGAAACATCACAATAACGCCAACATTAATTTGATTAAAAATGTTGCGCAGGAAAACATGATTACTTACGATTACTGGCATTACTGTACCTTTTTTATTAAAGCTGCAGTTTTTTCTACAAATGCAGAAAAATACTGGGCTACTGGTAGCCCAGTATTTTTTTAAAATGTTGTTAAAAAAACGGTTGCAGACAATTGACGCCTTACCTACTATTCCATGCTTTGTACATTCACATACGGAATTTAATTAATTCTCTCAAATACATAATGCAAAACTACAAAATAGGAGAACATCCAAATTGCGTCAAGTCTATTGTTACGGCTATTCTCCCGTAGGAGCGAGCGCTCGTTGGCTCTCTTTGTTACTGTCAAGTTTTCTGCGCGAGCGTATTTTGAATTCTTCTTTTTGAGTTAACATTTGGAGCGTGAGACTTATTTCATGCGATGTTTGCAATTTTATGAAATGATTCGCTGAAACAAGAAAAAAATGATTTTGTATTAAACACAGTTTTCCCGACGCTATCTTATTTAATGCCGCATTATCATCAATAATAGATCACATTGGTTCATAGTTGGACATACTATATGCCTCTTCTATAAAGTGTCATATATAAAGGACGATCTGAGCCTCGACCATCCACAGACTTACTGGCGACCATAGAAAATATTCGTTTCTCAGAGGTTTTTTTTTAATGTCAGCATGTGACAAGTCGCTCGCCTTGATGTTAAGCACCACGCCTGATCATAACAGTTACAGCCACCCAAAGCTTTAAGTTTTAAAGTTTAGCGTGGCACTGCACTGCGCTCATCACCCTGAGACGTCGTTGTTAGTCTCTTTCGCCTAGTAATTTCACTTGCTACAGTGCCCTTCAAACCTCAACACAGTAAATAATGCTTACACACTACTGCTTAAAGGCAGAATATCTGGCACTGTGGTGGTACCCACCAAGATGGACTCTTGCTCCAGAGTCCTACTACCAGGTTATTTGATTCTGATACTTTAGCCGTATTATATGAAATAAAATTACAAAATAACAGCCCATTAAACACTAACACAGCCCAGGCTCTTAAGACCAATTAATTTAAACCTTGTTGAGAAAAAATACAGGCAGTAGTGCCTGTATTTTTTCTCAACAAGTTTAAAAATAGACGTCTTATTCCAAAGCTTTTTTATGCTATGATGTGCACGGGCAAAATTACCTGCTTCGGGGAAAAATGCTCAGCGTCTTGTGAAATCTATTTTAGCTGAAGCACACGATGAGCTTATTGTGGAAATTCAATTATAAGGTTCAGTTTTTTAGACGTGTTTTTTTCAATAATCAGATTAGAAAAGTTTATTTTAGAAACAAAGTCAATGTTACCCGCGCTTTTAATATGTTTGCGTAAGATAAATAATATAATTTATATAAAAATATTATCTAAGTAATTTTACATCGTGAGGAAACCGGCATGTCCAAGAATTAAAAATTCGAAAGACATGTGCCATCCACTCTCGCTAAGCCAGTGTCCAAGCTGTGGGAACATTAGAAGGCTGCCATTATGAATATTAGATTTATGTACTAATACAAGACTTGCTTAGTTTGGGGCTAGATGGCGCTGCGTAAAAATGTACGCCAATCATCATCATCATCATGACGCCTTCTAATGTTCCCACTGCTGGGACACTGGCCTACTCTCAGGCGAGAGTGATTGAGTCTTAATCCACCACGCGGACCCAATGCGGATCGGTGGATGGCACATGTCTTTTGAATTTTTGGTTCTTGGACATGCCGGTTTCCTCACGATGTAAAATTACTTAGATAATTTTTTTTTATAAATTATATTATTCACCGTATGAGAGCACTGGCATTGCGCACATAAATTTTTCGTACAGAAAAATTCATTGGTGCACACGACCGGGTTTGAACCCACGACCTTAGGATCGGAAGGCGGGGTCACTACCACTAGACCACCGGTGCTCCAATATTTAGTTTAAAATATATTCTGCCGTGTACTGGTTTAGAGGAACACACATAAATGAATTGCCATAAAACACGGCAACTATGTAAATGGCAAAGAGTTTGAGTTGGTCTGTAAATAACGAATAAGCAAATAAACTGAATCAAACATTTATCCCAATAACTCGCATGCAATATCGGTCGCGAATCACATTCACGTGGGGCGCATGTTTGCCGTAAACAGATCTCGACTCGACACAATAGCTCTCCGACCGACCTTTGTCAATAACTGATCGAGAGGTATCGGGTATTTTTGCACTGTTGCAATTCTTGGTTATGTTAGTGCTTAGCGTATTGTGTGTCTATTCATGAAGGAACAAGAGATAATATCGGGTAAACATAGGTTTATGGGCTTATCTTGACTAAACTGGGTTCGTGCCAAACAGATTTGACTGTCAATAGCGAGCAGTCTGCTATTATTCAATGAGTAAGGAGGTAGTATGCCTCTATTTATGAAGGTAGTGAATATTATATTTTCGAAGATTTTCTTTGCAGGTACTCTGACTGGCTGATGTGCTGTGCTTTTAAGACTAATATATATTCTGTGTTTTAGGTTCGAATAGTTTACAAGGTGTAAAAGAATACTACCGAAAACAGGTGAAATTGTGAGCGCAGTGCAGTGCCACGCTGAACTTAAAAACTTTAAGCTTTAGGTGGCACTGCATCTGTTATATAACAAGCCCACAACTGCTTGTGGTTTTTTTCTTTTAATCTATCTAACTGATGTGAAGTATGTGTTATTTTACACACATTCATGTTATTACAATAATATAAAGTTACAAAGTTAACTGCCTTGTTATCCAGAGTCACAAAACAGTATTCATCCCTTTAGAATTCGATAAACATAACACTGAGTCTATTTTTACGGTGGTTCCTATTCATCTTATCGAGGTTTTATGGCAAAACCGTAATGGTGTTTACCCAACGAGGGTCCTGAGCTAAAGCGAATTTTTTATTTATTTATTTGAGAAGCGTCTTCATTATTCCGTTTGGCTGTTTGTTGTGCGTGCTTGTGGCACTTTTATTTGCTACATTATTTATTTGGCACAGCAAAAAGTTCCGTTCGTAACTAAAATTGATTTTATGTTTTAAAAAAATCAAATTACAAATACATAGATAGAAAATAATTGTGTTTATTTCAAACTTTACTTCTTTATTCTACACTAGGACGTACTATAACACCCATATCTGAATAAATATTTGCTATTAGGCTGATGCAAGATACAGATGCAGATATTTGTCGTGCGTGCGTAATTATCGGGCACGTATACCTTCTTGCGTAGGGTGAACGAAACCGTTTTCGATTCTGCTGTAGTTTTATTTTACATTATTGCTATCTTGTATTTTACTTCATAAAAAAAGGTCAGCTACTATTTATTAAGTTTAGATTATATAATCCTTTACCAGAGTTGCCACCAATATTAGCCGACTGGGCACAAAAATATTTCTCGTAGAGCTAATAAATTGAGTAACGAGCGATAATTTTCATCATTATTAATTTACAATGTCATCGCCCGGCAAACAATATCGCTGACCGCAGGCTGCCAAGTTTGTAATATGCAAATGTGGCATTATACGAAGCGGCGTTCGACGATGCTGCTAGAATTAAAAAGATTAGCACCAGTTGGGATGGTAGCGACCTTAAAAAATGTGTAGGTAAGCATTTTTTTTAAAATTTTATATAGAGTTTTGCTTTAAATTTTATTAGAACTTAATTAACATTGAAGCAGTTAAAAAGAAAACCTTTAAAGAAAATAATCAACTAAATTATTTACATTTTACGCGAGTTCTACTTCGTTATAAATAGTCCAGTCAACCCCTGTCGCCAACAGATGGAAAACTTGCCAGTTTATTTTTATATTTTAGTGTGTACCTGAGGTACCTGAGGTACCTTATCCCTCTAATTTTGATTAACAAGTTTTTGGGCACGATGCTAAAAGCACTAGATATATTTTATTCCAATGGTTGAATATCAATCATAGAAATTAAAAAAAGCATGTAACCTGTCAATTGACCTAGTTTACTCCCTGCAAAATATATATTTTAGTTTTAAAATAATCTAAAACACAAAGCGCGGTTGCAGCAAATAAATTCATGTTGGTATGCTACAGTCGTGAATTGAGGCTATTTTACAACCAGTGTCAGTAAAGATTATAATATTATAATATCCCAAAATATGTGTTACAATCTTTAGTATTCCCCTAGTGTGATAGTTAACACCATAAAAACAAAAATAGCCAGTGTCAGTAAATCATTATGTGCGTGTTTTCATGCATTTGACAAACCAAGGCGTATTTAAGGTGACAGACGGGAATAAACCTGTAAAATGCCCCTCACACTCATATAGTCATGCTTAACATAAATTATGGTCTCCCTCTTTTATACCGACCATCTTAAGTCTCAGATCCTCCATTGTCTTACTGTTTCAACCCTGTCGTCATTGACATTGGCAAAATTGTGGCAAACCCGGCCACAGATGCCATAAATTAAAAGAAGAAGAAGGCTGGCGTCTTGATTGTCTTGTCACTTGCTGACATAAAAAATTGGCACTTCATGAATTGGTTGTTAAACAATTAGTTAAACTCATCTAAATTCCAAACCGATTAATTTAATCACAAAGATACAAATATCTAAGCTTTTAGATCTATAATTAAATATAGTACAAAGTAGGTACTCTATGGCAGAGGCTTATGTCCAGCCAGTGGTCATCTATTGCCAGATAATGACGATTATGTTAAAGATGATGGTGATAATGATGATGATGATAGTCGTATAATAAAACATGCCAGTGCTAACTCAAGACACCATCTGTTTGATAGGAAGTTGAAACAAACAACAATATTTCTGCAGTAATTTTAAAACTAAACTGTCTGTTATTTTACTTTAACGTTCATTTGATAGCCTCATTGTTTACGAGTTTGTTTGTATAAAATGTTTTAATGCGCTCAGATGTTACTATTTATTGTTTCTTTTACTTTAAGATCTGGAATGTCTAATACTCTAACTAATCAGACCAGACATAATAAACATATCAGAACTCATGAAAAAAAAACAAAAAAAGATGTAAGTATTACTGCTTGGCGGCAGGAATAAGCATGGTAAAAGTACTTCCCCGGCCGAGTTCTATCATGAAATATCTGCTTATAGTACTCACTAAAGAAAAATAATTAACTAAGGAAAGATTAGGTTTTTTTTTACAAAAGCGCTACTTTAACCTACTGCAAGATAGCCAAAACTTCCTGCTGTTTCCTCTGAGTTACCTTGGGCGAGTTAACAGTTCTTGTGCATTGTGAATGCAATAACTTTGAAAGTCAGATCGTTTGTGCTTAGCAAGTTTGATCAACGTTATTGATGAGTTTGCTGTTTCACTTGCAAATTAACAAAGTGCGAGTACCGGCACTTGGTTCCTCACTTTGTGGCTAAAGATGTTTTCAACGAAGAACTTTTTTAATTAGGTGGAAGCCCTTCTAATAAGTACAAACCGTCAAAATATGTCGTCTACTCTATAATGATAGCAGGTTGTTTTATTTTTATTTATCGAACACTGACAACCACATTTGCAATGTGATCGATAAGATTTTTCTGTTTTTTTTTGTCGATTTCACGTAACTTTGTGTTCTTAAGATGAGCGAACACCAATATCACATTATGCCAACCAATCTAATGATGATTGATGGCACAATCTTGAACTGAAAAAGCAAAGCGTGAGAGCATTTTCACTCTGTTCTGCACGACATCGTCTGTTGTGCACAACATACTGCAAACGACAGTATCGTTCCGGCACACTACTCTTACTGCTGTAGGACAGTGAAAAAGCGAGCATATTTTTCATACATTCACTTGTAATGACTTGTGTGAAAGAAATCGTGCCGGATGTATATACGATCTTACACAAAATTCGACACAGTGTCAACGTACGTAGTGCTTACATTATCTATGAAGAGCATTGTTCTTTAGTTTGGATTATACCAACTTCTGATTATAACTATTTTCTAATTACGAACTTTCATATTTACTATTCTGTATACAAGATAATGTCAAATGCAATATAAAATTTCAAGTTCCTCGTAGAAAACTACGATTTATGCTGAGAATAGTGCTTGCATATAGGTTTGGTTGAATCTAACCATAAACCTAATATATCAAGAAGATATCCAATTGAGTGCAATGGTATAGCATAAAACAGAGAAATATAGTAATTAATGTAGATAAGATGAATGAAAAGGAAACACGTAGAACGGACGTTTGTTGGTTAGTTACCGAGTCTGTACACAGACACTAATGACTGCGAGGATGAATTACTATTTCGAAGTTGTGAGCTGTGTTCAAGAATAACTTACTATTGTTGCTAATGCTACTTATATTGTTTTTATTTTTACAGTTTTTATGTTGTATAGAATTTACTGGAAAAAATGATTTCAATTTTAGCAACATGTCAGTTGTAAGCTTGAAAATTGCAGTCACTTGCGCTTTTTATTTTGATTACGACCCTGTGCTCCCCTACAGAACTTCAACTTAATACTAATGCATCATGAATAATAAATGCATCTAGAATGTTTTTAGTATGTAGGGGCAGGTGCTAAATCATTCACACCTTTTCTTATAAAACCTTTTTAATAAGTCCAAATCATAGCGATGAAACAAGTAAAATTGAGGCGATTTACCCAACATTTGCGAGTTATATTGGTTCCAACTTTTATAGCTTTTCATTTCGTAGGTAAATACGAGTAAGTACCTGCTAAGTTTTTGCTTCGGCCGCAAGAAGCCAGGGTCCTTAACAAATTTCAATTTAACCTGTTATAAAGTTAGCCAACTTTGTAGAAATTAACGACGACAAAATATTCGAATTTATAAGGTATATCCGACCCTTCGCAATGTTTGTGTTGAGCGGATAACAGAATGCTTTAAACGGTTCTATGTTAATCGTAGATTTTAACTATATAATAATAACTTTATTTATTCATTTTTTCTTAGTGCTAATACAACTTATAGCTAATTTAATATTTATATAAAGAGCTAATAAAAATTTTGATATGCCTGAACTAGGAAAACCTGTATTTCAGGCAAAAAAAATAAAAAAATACTAAAAGTACATAAATAATAAACTAAAAATATCTATACTTATACATATACTTAATAATATTATCAGAGAGTTCAAGTCAGTCGCGCCTCCCTGTAGCGACGGTATACGACTCCGGTTGACCAGAAGTCCGACTCGAGGAACATGTTCTTGTGCTTGGCAGCAACCCGGAGCACGTAGGACTTGAAGTTAGTAGCCCTACTCGACTCCAAACGCGTCAAGCCAAGCACAAGGCATGAGCTGAGGCAAGATTGAGCTTTCTCCGGGCCCTCTCGTCCACATACCGGAGAACACTCTCCCCTGTAGTAGTCGGGTCCAATCGGGAAATGTATGATGTGTAAATGACCACAACCCAACATCACCCACCACTGGGTATAGGCCGCCTTTTGCTTGTTATTTGTTTGTTTGTATAGTTTATTATTACACAGCAGATAGTGCGTCGCGTCGCATACACAAAATAGTGCATCATTTATGTAATGTTACCTTTATGGTAGAGATACATTATTTCTAGACATTGTTTACGTAAAATTGTTAGGCAGCGGACTTTTCCAGGCTATTTTATTAGCAATAAAATAAAAAATATTAAACGAAAATTGGTATCTGCTTGGTTTTAAAGGCAGTAGAAAAGTGGTCCATGTTGCACACGTTATAATGGCACAAAACCTAGTTTAAAAGTACGTGTATAAACTAAAATGTGCTCAACACGGATTTAAATTAAAGTAGCTTTCCCGAGTACCGAACCACAGCCAAGCTTATGTCGCACGGTGACCAAACGGGACGTTATAAATTAACGCTCAACAATACGAAACCACATTAATGTTTGCTTAAACTATTTATAGCGGTACAGGTTGGTGTGAAGTGATATTTAAACAAATGAACTCCCATTTGTTAAAATATCACTTCACCCATATTTTCAACCTTAGAAATAAACGATTTATTAGAATACAAGTTGTCTCGCTCGTGACTAACTGCATCTATTACAAAAGCTAGTACTTTATGCTAGCTGCTGCTTGTGATTTCGTTTGCGTGGAGCTCGAAAACTGTTCTATTTTCTGGGATACAATGTTTCCTATTTCCTTTTCCTGGTCATTATCTATTTCAGCTAAATGTTTAGCGATTGTCGAATTATAGACGAACAAATCATTGGTGCACAATGGGGTTTGAACCCTTAGTATCGGAAGGCGGTATCACTATCACTAGACCACCAGTGCTCTTGCTAAATATAATTGTGTACAAAACTAAATACCTTTAATCGGTTTGTACACGCTTTGTCAATCAGATTAGTACACTTCTAAACAAAACCAATTTGCGGTGACAACGTAAAATTGCGAAGAGAGCTCAATCGTAAGAGCCGAGACGAGTGGAATTAAGATTGCCGTTTGCCCTGGAGACACTTTTGTAATAGCTTTTCCATCTCTATTTTATATCTGTGTGTGTATAATATTATAGATACCTAGTTATAATAATAGAAATCGTTTTTTGTACACTACAAGGCAAAATGGCAGTGTCGCATTGAAATAACCTGTTTTTTTTGTCATTTTCTTTTTTATCTATCTATGTATTGTAATAAATATATATCAGTCATCTAGTACCCATAATACAGCTCTGTTTAACAGCAGCTTACCTTGGGGCTAGATGATGCGGTGTGGATTGTCCAGCATTATTTATTTATTTATTTATTTATTTTGCACTATCGATTGATGCGATGAGCGATTCGAACCGCGCGCGGTTCAAATCACCCTAGCACCTTATATTAGACTTATTACATACTAGCGGCTCGTCCCGGCTTTGCACGGGTGCAATAAAAACTTGAGCTCCCGTGCGAAGCCGGGGCGGGTCGCTAGTCATTCATAAGGTAGGAGCCGACCGCACGTTTTAGCCTCTCTGGCCACGGCGGCGCGCGCGCGGGCTTGCATTGTATTTTGTTTAGATTGACATTTTTATGATTCATCATAAAAATGTCAATCAACGTCAATGTTCAAAAGTCAACTTATGAATGGAATGTCTGATTTCAATAATTCAAACAGTTATCTACAGGTATTGAAACAGTCTTGAATATGAAAATTATTTCATTTCAATATTTCAAGACTGTTTCAATACCTAATAATAATTTAATTGGATAAGGATTAATATAAAGGTATAGAATACATGGTCTGATTTTGGTCGGCATTTCTATCAACTTTTAAAATGTAAAAAAGTAGTTAGAGTCACATAACTACAATAGTTGGACATATGGTATCGCTGACATTTTTGTAGATATAAATATGTTCTTTAATATTGTAGAACATTTTTTTGTTCTATCATCAATAGTTTCCGCAGCGCATGCAATGAAAGACATTTTATGGCAATTTTTTTTACACCTTGGGTTACATTATTGTAGTTTTAGTAAAGATCCCTATTATTTTCTAAAATAAAATATAGCCTATGTTACTCAGGGATAATGTAGCATTCTAATGGTGAAATAATTTTTGAAATCGAATGAATGTTTTTTTTTTTATACCACTTATGTGGCATCCAAGCGTTCGGCCCACTTGATGGTCAGCGGTTACCGTAGCCTATGTACGCATGCAACATCACCGATAACACTTGCTTGTTACCACTCTGAGACGTTAGATGGAAAGTCTCATGTACCTGTAATTTCTCCGGAAACCATGCCCTTCGAACCGGAACACAGCAATGCGAGCAATTGGCGGCAGAAATAGGTATAGTGGTAGTCCTTCCCCGGACGAGCTTTATCACAAAAAACTCTGCTACTCTTAATATAATAGAAATACTACCGTCCATCTTAGTGGTTGGTTGGTACCGCCACAATACCGATATCCTGTTTCCAAGCAGTACTGTGCTAGCATTACTGCGTTTAGTTTGAAGGGCACTGTAGTGAATTTACTGGGCGAAAGAGAAATAATAACTACGTCTCATGGTGCAGTACTATATAGTGACACGCAAAACTTAATTTACGGTTATAATACAACTGTTATCAGGTTATGGCCAAGCACGGCGCTTAACATTACGGCCACAAGCCGCATTGCTCAAACCTCTACCTTTATACGTACTTACATCAAAGGATAACCTGCTCTGGTTACATGAAAGTTCAGTTGGAAACTATCTTGGTGTGATGACGGCTTATCACTCACAAAGGGTTTTTGTTTTAGGTTTAATATTAATTAGTTTTGTAAATAAACGATTTAAACAAGAGAAAGCAAAGATGAGCTTACGTTTTTAGTAAGTATAAAGGCACCAAAGAGGAGGATCGTAGCGTTGAGTTTAAGAGAAAGGCACGGGAAGAACTATATTTTTATAAAAATATTTATAATAACTAAAATAAAGTGACGTATCTAAAGTAAAAAATAAATATGAATTATCATTATCACATCGGAACCTATCTTACTGAGCCAGACTACACAATCTATTTCTGTCGCAGGTAGGTCGTAGATGTCTAAGTGAACCCCTCGATAGGAAATCCATTAGTAAGCCTGTTACAAGTCGCGTGACTTCCACAAAGGAAGTTGATTAAATCTACACGTATTATAACATAGAATATGTGATAGAGATGTTTCCTGCATGATTGGGGTTGACTTCAAAAGCAGTTTCAAACTTTTCGAAGTTGGTTCCGCATCGGGAAAGTTTTTATCGTGACATATTTTGCGGTTTAGATAAGGTTTGAAAAGTTTTTATCATAGCAATTCTTTCTTTTTGAACTCTTGATTAAAAAGAGGGGTGTTATAAAAGAGATAGTTTGTCCATTTGTTTGCCTGTTTGTCTACCTGTCTAATGAACAGATTCTTTAGAATTTGATTAATCAAAGTTTAAATTTAAATTCTAAAGGGCGAATAACAAGTTCAGTCACTCTTGTCAATTTAGCTAAACAAACTAAAAGCACCGTCCGTACTAATGAACTAAAATACACAGGACTGGGATAATGTTACGTAGATAAGTTTAAATATTGCTACAAAACTATCGACACCAAATTCTTCTTAAAATGCGGAATATCATTGCGTCTCAGGTAGACTTGTTCGGTTCACGTCTAATCTTAGGGCATGCGTTAGATTAATATTTCTAAAATTGATTTGTTTAGATTTGTACGTATCACAAGTATTTACTTAATTTGAAGCTTTCTGACATTATGTAAAAAAAAAATTACGGCCTTTATTTATTCATTTATGTTGTTATTGTATTTGTGGGCTCAAACGATTTTTCTCCATCTGTTTTAAATCCCAGTAAGATTTTTTACATTACCTAAGTACCTATTAATTCATTCAAAAGTCCTAAAATCGTAAAACTTCAATTACAAAAATAAACGCCTAATACAAATAAATACGTAATTGAATCCACAAGCACAAATCTATTTTTATATTCAACTACCTAGTTTTTGAGAAGATACATAAAAAAAGCGTGTAGTGTACTTAGTTTTATCCATATTATCTTCTGGTCTAGAGATCCAAATCTGATCTCCACCATAATACCTATGTATTTTTATGTACAACAAAAATAACGTTTCCACAGATAATTATCAGTTAACTAAGTTTTAAAAGCACTTCGCCATTCCCCAAACTTAAGCAAAGTTTGTGTGTTAAGTGATTCGGGAGCGGTGCGGTATAACAAACTTACAAGACCTAGTAGAATAAGAAAAGCTAGTGATTCACAGCTAAGTAATCTCTCATAGCTATGCCTAATTTATGAATTGTACTCTATCAGATCTGGTTGCCATAAAACAAGCTTGTTGGGGCTAGCTGGCGTTGTGTAAAAATGTCTGCGAATATTTATTTATTTTACATATATAAACCACTACGATTCCTTACAACATAATGTCATACCATACTTACAAGGTGTATGTTGACAGGAGACGGGCAAACACTGGCAGAGTCAATTTGCTAATTTACAAAAAAAAAACTACCAATCCTTACATCTAAATATTTTTTTTTTTTAACATTCTTTTAACGAATAGAGCACTTGGGGTCGTTAAGAAGTTACGATCTTGTTGAAATAGTTTTTTCCCCTTTCAGATAATTTTTTTGAGGATGTTAAAGTCAAGCTAAGGTGATAATTATCTTGAGAAAAAGAAAAAAAATCGCTCTTACCTCTCGAACAAGCAATCCAATAACTTTTTGGGGGATACCTATGTCAAGCAGTGAACTTCTACCGGCTGATGTGAATCATCACACCAGCCAATAGAAGTTTGAAACCATTTTGAAATGTACAACATCAGTTGTACATATCAAAATGTGTTTTTGTTCAACAACATTATTATTTAGTTATAGTGTCCGAGCATCACTCTACATCAGAGTTGGCCACTGCTTCATATAAACTCACTTGTTATTATATACAATGATAAACCTGAGTAGGTTTCTAAGAGAACCGGAACCTGAGAAAAATCAAAACAATCAGTCATTGAGTCCCTTAGGCGTTGACCTGTTTACCTCGAGGTAATATTTTACCGAACTGTACGGGCACTCTGCCAATATTCTCATTCCGCCAATACACTACCAGAGAAATGTATTTTGATAAATTACGAAAGGTAGTGCGGACGTGAATCGACTTTAAAACCAGATCACTTAATATGTAAGGCTTGTATCAACTTTTATCAACGCCTGATTAGTGACATCGAACAAGTAATAGAATATTAATTTATTATTTCTTTTTATTTCTATATCTGTAGACTTTTATAGATAAATAAGTTCATCTTAGTGAGTGTGATTTATAGGCCTTCCTAATGCCCATAATCTCATTTGTAAGAGTTGGTATAGGTACTCGTTCTAGCCTAGTATGTACTTTTTAATTGTAACAGACCACGGCCATACCAGTATCTAGCTAGACACTTAGTTGCATACCTAGGTAATAGTGGTGAATGGTTACTGTAATTTCTGTACCACACTGTATCCATTAAACTGTAATATTCGTTAGCGTATAGCACGTGCTGCCTACCGCATACATTGCTGACTCACCGCTGGTAGATGTTAATTGAATTAGTTCAGGACACGCGATGGAGCGGTGTACAAAGCGATATTTCCTTCCGTTCGGACGCGTGGCAATAGGATTAGCTCAGATGAACATGACCTGGATGGCCTTTGAACGGTGTCAGAGCTCAGTGTCGCTTGTTTTTTAAAGGTAGAGGCAAGATATTATATTGCTAGTGTCCTGCAAAACCTAATTTGTTTGATTAAAAAATGCCTTAAGCCTGTTAACCCATCAAAGCTAGTAAAACCGAGCGTATACTAGAGCTTAAAAAGCTTAAAAACCAAGATGGATTAATGGTCTATTGATTGATTGACACTACATTTTTTTCTCAATTTTGGTACCTATTACCAAAGGTTGTAAACTCAGGAAAATTATTATGCTATTAATTATCAATTGTTTATCTACCAGTAACAGGACAATTCAGTTGAAAGTTTCTAAAAAAACTACTAAAACATTCAGCTCTGTTAGCGTAGTTCTTTAGGCTTAAAAAATAATAATTAGTAAAGTAGCTACTTCTTTGTATTAGGCTTGTTTTGTGTTCTAACTAGAGTGTTGTATCTTGTGAGTGACTATGTAAAAATGCGTGCTACGTGTGTATTTACCGCACTTCCCACAAAAATTAAGTTTTTTTTAATAAGTATTTCTTAGCGCTAGTCTGCCTCCAATCTATACACATAACTATGCTACGGCTTTGCACTTGTGCTTAAATTATGCGTATAAATATTAAAAATATTTCCGTAATAAATATTTTACTAAGTAAATAGTGTTTATGCACGGTTTGTTGGCAATGTAACAGCTTCTATATAGTAATCTAATGTTGCTTGTATCTAGTATCCAAGTTACATCTAAATTAAGTCGGTTACTAAACCATCTATGCTATCGTTTTAAAACCAAAAACTTCAAAGTACTTTTGCATAACATAGGATTAATATTAAAGCAAGCGAGATACTGTGAAAATTGTGATAACTTTCACGCCTCAAAGAGGTCGAGCAAATTGTACAAATTACTCATGGGGCTATTGCTTATCCTTCACTAATTTCATCGTAAAACTTTATAATTTGAGCCGGCATTTTCGTTATTAATTAAAACTTCAAAGAGAAAGTTGCGAATATATTTGTACTTACGATTTTTGTTTCATAAGTATGAAATTACTTTCAAACAATGGTAATAGGAAACTTCTTGAAATAGGTGTAAATTGCGAGATTGAGAATGGCCTTCTTAATTATAATCAATTTGTTGTTTAAAAACACTCGATAAACAGTCGTCCTCTTGTATATAATAATAATAACAGCCGTCCTCTAGAATATCAGTGAACTTAAATGTCAATTTCAGTTTACTTGTAATCATAATTATTTCTAACACTATAGTGACTCAAAATAGTTTTAGAAATTTGATGAATATAATCTTATTTCAGATGTGAACTGGTTTTAAAAATAAAGAGGTAATGTATAATATTCAAGCCTAAGCCTCTATTTTCCTTCCTCTCCATCATCGCAATCCGGTAATTTAAAACTAAAAGTAAATATGAAAAATAATTTAACACTTTCAATATTAGCTAAATACATTGGCGTGGTCTTTCCTTTCACCACAGGCCACTGGTGTAAAGTGGAGGTTTTATCGCAGGCTTTCACGGCTCCGTAAAGCTCCCTCGGGGTAATTCTTTTACCGATAATAACATATGTGAACGCTAATGTGGTTTATGTAGATTCGATTTAGAGATGTTTCAGCTTAATGTGAGAAATGGCTTGATTTTTACAAAAAAAAAACATAGTAGGTAGGTATTTAAAGCATTTTTTTATTCAAACATTTTTTTAACTAAGTAGTCGTATCTTGGAGGTTTTTTTATGTTTATATCTCTAGCATTTTTTTTAAAGTCCTTTGCATTGTCAATAATGTTTAAGACGTAGGTACCTAGTACTAGAATAGAAGATCACAGATAGAATTTATTTACACCATCGAGACTTTTTTTTTAATATCACTAAAGTGGCAACCAAGCGTACGGCCCACTTGATGGTCAGCGGTTACCGTAGCCTATGTACGCATGCAACATCATAAATATCACTTGCGTGTTACCACCCTGAGACGTTAGATGGAAAGTCTCATGTGCCTGTAATTTCACCGGAAACCATACCCTTCAAACCGGAACACAGCAATGCGAGCATTACTGTTTGGCGGCAGAAATAGGTATGGTGGTAGTCTTTCCCAGGACGAGCTCTATCACAAAGAACTCTACTACTCTTAACTAAACTGATATAACATTATGAAATTGGAAACACAAAAACCTCACCATTATCTTTCTACAAACACGGCGCAATGACTTCGCCATAAAAAACCATTCAAAAGGCTTCTGAAAGATTCTGAGAGCTTTTTAATAGACCCCGTAGCATCGTAAACTGTAGTAAAATTCCTTATGAAATTGTTTTTGTTTTCAAACTGGACTAAAGGTTTATAGGAGCTCATAACTGCATGTGATCATAAGAGTTAGTTTAGCTTGGCTAGGTAGCTTTTATAATAAGCTTAGAATAAGAGGTTATAAAGTAAGTGTCAAAGCTAGCGGAAGCGCGAGCGGAATTTCCGCGCATCCTTTCCGTTCGAAATTTTACCTAGAAACAGTGGCGCGATGGGCTAGTGAGGAGTGGTTACGGATTTGTTCCCAGCTGTGGGAAAAGTATTTGTCAGATCTGCAGTTATTTGTTCCGGATCTGAATGTTAAGTTAAAAGCCGAGACCTTAACTTAACGTACCCTCCGAAGCACGGGAGCGCTCAGTTGAAATTGCCGCTGGCGGTCACCCATCCAAATGGTGACTACGCGGAACAGTGCTTAACTTCGTTGATCCGATAAGAACAACTTAGCCAGCTACGTCATGAGCGCTCCAAGATGACGCTGTGTTAAATATTCCACCAGCATTTTATTCCAAATCACAAAAACGTCTAGTAAAATGGGCCCTGATCCAGCGATACGTATAACTTCACGAGTACAACGAAACGTAACAAGTTACGTTTACGTTACGTCACGTCGTCCATCTACGTTTGTGTTGTTTATAGGGTCGAGTAAGTGGGAAAGCTTGTTGACTAAGGGATATTGCCTGGGATCTCTGTGAGGAAGAACTTTGGGTTCTGTCTGGTCAATCACGATTACTGGTAATTTAATTTACCGCCAGTTACTGCTCAATTTCTTGTTACGAATTTTAACTAGGAAGTAAAAAGAGGTAGTCATTTATTATGAAAAAAACGCTTGCATACATCATGATCGGTTTTTCAATGTTTATAGTGAGGAAACACTTACTTTTGAGCGAAAGTGGTTAAATATGCAATACAATTTTTTAGATACGTGCTCGTAGAATAGAAGCAGTCAAAAAAAAATATTGATTGCGAGTTCATTAAAATTATCTTTAGTAAACTAGTTCGCTTGCACAGAGCCAAAGTAAATATACCACCTCGATCCTGTGCATAAAATATTGCATTTTTAGTTTGTGTTTGAAGTAACTAGAAGGTGATGCGTATTAATACGTGTCGTCGCACGCAGCACCGCGTGCCTTTCACACGGGTGGCTGAAAAAGCCGATTTGATAGCGTCAGAGCGTAAAAGCGTCCTCTTTTGAAAGAGTGAGCTGTGTTACAGAAAGCTATGTGGAATTCTTCGAAAGGTTTGAAAACATGTGTTGCCACTGTTGTATATTTAGGATATTCTTAGTGTGTAGTGAATTTATACCACAATATTTTATATACAATTTACGTAACATTTCCAGTATAAATACTAACTTTCGTTTAATTTGCTTGTGTTCTAATCTAACTGTCAGTTATTTAATTAAATCAAATCAATCTATTGAAGCGTACCAACGAGCACGTATAAAGAATTTTGGATAAAAGCGAATGTAGCAAAGTAGTAAATTAAAATACGATTTATGCCGTATTCGTCCCGCGAATGGTCGGCCCAGATGAAAAAAATCTGCTTTCGTCAAACATTGTATGCCGTATACGGCCCAAAAAAAAACTTTATTATAAAAAATCCCCTTATGGCATTTAGAAGTGTTTTTTTAAATGTACCTATCTATTAACTAAACTAACTAAACTAAACTAAATATAAACTAAACTCGTTATAGCCTTACTAAAATGTATCCTTACTAATAGATAATGACTTACGAAAATTAGTGTTGATTACTAAGGCATCTAACAACCGGTCTCAAAAAAATTTGCTATAATTATCTTTTCAATCACATTTTGACTGTTTCTTGGTTTTTTAGTCTCTACATTTTAATAATACCGGTGAATGTGAGACAAATTGTAAAAATATATTGTTGATTAGCGAAAATAATAGATTGACAACAAATAATAGATAGACTTGCCAAGGTTTTACGAGCTTTAATAAATTCTAACTAGCAAAGAATGTAAACTGCATGAACTCGCTACTGTAAAAATTAAGTTCAATTGACTGTTCGACTACAATCACATTTTTAAAAGCGACTGATTACGACATGGATAGAGCTCTTGATCGCGCACGTGTTGACTATCGAACTACATCCAATCCGAAACGGAGAAAATACGGACGGAGAAAACGAAAACGGAACTCGTATTTAGAGAACAAATACACAAACAAGTAATTCTACGGCTACTTCGGAAAAACATTTTTATTAATTCGAATTGAACGCAGTACACAAATACTTACACATTGCTTTTATATTACTGCTACGCCACTGTTACGTCGTAGAGCCTCTACATGTACCCATATTCTTTGTAGGTAGTCGAAGATTTCCATCAAGATAGTAAAGGGCTGCGTATTCTATACTACCTTGATAATAATAATAGAATAGCTCTGAAACTTAACGCCTTGCGTATTCTAATAAGATTGACTGTAACTGACTGAGAACCAACGCACAGCCAAAATGGTAAGTGCTAGATACTAGAAATTTCACTCGCACTCAGAAAGGAATTCCTGACATTATCTCCTAGAGAATGCAGAAGGAAAAAGACAGTTTGCTTAAAGGATATCCAGCGCAGATAAAGTTAGCGGCACGTAGTACAGTACTAATAGAGTAAAACTGTTTTAAAATTTCATTTTATGTGTGATGACACGTGACAAAAAATCTTACATTTCTTGCCACGTGCAGTAAACTTGTCGCGTCGTACCAGTGGGTGTCTGAGATTACAGTATACTTAATAGTACAGCTTCCACGTAGATAATATCTTAAGCTCTTTAACCCATATAAAGTTTGATGATGAGTATTATAAGAACTCGACTGGCCCTGTGCCAAGTCTTTGCCAAACGATTTTGTGCTTACTACTTCTATACTTATTATATTTCGCAGAGGTTTCATTCCAATGCAGCTATTTGATTAGCATGTTGTTACAATTCCAAGTTGATATTTGTTTTCTGCACATAAATACTTGTGACTGGTTTTTATGTAGGAAATAAACTCATAAAAAATATTTATGAACTAAGGTATGACGGCACACATTCAGAATTCATAAATGTGTCTCACTCACATTTTGATTAAAACTGACGTTTTCATTTATGTCCTCAGACTGACTGGCTGTAATTGTGTAACGCACGGTACTCGTGTAGGTACCTACTAACCCATCACAATATCATCATTCGTTTGCTATGTTATTAAAATTTTGTTTTAAATAATAATTTTAAGAAGAAATTCATTTTAATTTTATCATTTGCAACAGCAAGTATTTACATATTTATCTAACATTCTAACATCAAGAAACCTTTACTCAGTCTTTGCAAACTAGTCCATTCATAAATAACCAATCACAAATAAACACAGATTAGTCAGTCAGTTACAATAAACTGAAAACTAAATACAGATATCGATCAGTTAAGTTGTAGTGTAGCCGGGGTGTGGCAACAACTTGGAGCCAAAGATACGGAGCAACTTTGCCTTCGATTAGTATTCCACGCGATAGTTCAAAACCCAATCAATGTTTACAACATTTGCATGGTGTAGTCTGTTATAGATAGGCTGGTTAGTGCAGTGTGAAAGATTGGGAAAATTGCCAAGATATTGTGTTGTATTTATTAGCAATATTAGAAACGGTTTATTATTAAAATAATGTAACCTTTACATGCACGGTTTTTAGCGTTATTAGTCATCTACAACTAAATCAAAACTTAGAGCTTAGGGTTATTTAAGGTTTTTTTTATTAAAATTGTAAGAAAATAGAAGCTTGATTTGAGTCTAAGCTCAGATTTTCTTTGTCAGGGCGTCAAGCAAGTAAGAACAACGACGTCCATACAAGATGCAATGTCACCCAAATTCGTGACTTTGCACTATAGGCCAGTAATTTCACTTGCTACAGTGCCCTTCAAGCCTAAACACAGTAATGCTTGTACATTACTGCTTTCAAGCAGAATATCTGGCATTGCGGTGGTACCACCAAGACGGGCTCTTACTAAAAAATCCTACAACCAGGTGGAATCCTACCACCAGGTTTTTGAATGCGTGGTGGCGGACCATGAGAAAAAATCTTTAATAGGAATTGTGTGATGGGACTATGCAGCCAATTGTCTTACTCTACTGTGAATGCCTTTGACTATATATACATATATCTTTGGTGAATGCATTTAGAAATAATGAGTTTTGGCTTGTTTTGTTCTGTTTGTCTATGTTTCATTTCCGTTATTTAAATTAATTTGCTGACTTTTATTGTTTCGTATTGCTTGTCATTTCTTTTTTTTATGCATATTGACTATTATTATAATGTATCTCATCAATTAGTGTAAGTGGCCCTTGACCGTTCTAATTATTCCAATAAATACTACTAACTGATTAGTCGTGTTGGTGAACTCGTATTAATTACAGCTAGAAGCTTTCTCCAGCATCTACAACACTGCGTTCACTACTGAAGGCGGTGTATATGCAAATTAGTTTGACTCCGACAAAGTAACTATTACAAAATCTGCACAGCTGCTAATAAGGAAACATTTTAGTTGTAAAGCAGGTATACTAGTTTTAGAGCACGTCTCATGTAGTGCCAATATTGTGAAAAAATCGGTGAATATAATATCTAAAACTAAATATAAAGATTTATTCAACAATTTGCATTTGAGTGGTGAAATAAGACTCACCACTTTCTTAAGTAGATACTAATACTTAGGGCCTTGTTCATAAACGAACTCTAAACCACTGATATGATAAATCTATCATCTTCGTTGTTCACTGACATAAGAATGACAAGAAAATACAATACTTGTTGAGCCGCTAAACTTACAGTTTCTTTTGTGATTAAGGCCATTTACAAAAGGTTGTGTTGATAAGAGGCGCAACCTGCTTCTTATGTAAATAATCCCGATGTTACGTTTTGACTAAGTAAGCATGGAAGCTGTATACGGTGTCTTGACGAAATCTCATTAGTTTTGTAACCACGTACAGGGTTAATTAGAATTGTTTAAGATGTGTTACCATTTTTGGTAATGGTTGCCATTTTATTAGTATTTTACTGTAAGTTCTGGTTTCGGTAATATAGAGCATTATTTAGAGCGCTGATTTACTTAAACTTTGCGTCGAAAAAATCATTACCTATTTTTTAATAGTTAAAAATGCATTGGATCTGTGTGTTTCTATAAAATAAAAGTACCTAATTATTCACAATTATTTTTAGATATAAAAAAACAAAAGTTTTAAACAGTATAAGCGCAAAAACACAAAAAAGTTGACATGGCGCGTTTCGGGATTATGACCTCGATGGTTGAGTATAATATTCTATGCACGAGCATCACGTTCGGTATCCCAGTTATTTTGTTTTAGCCATAACATCATACTTTCCTGTCAAGAAAACAGCTGGCTCAGTCCATTTTTGATGTTTGGTTTTATGAGACAAAATGCCAGTGTTTATTTTATTTAAATTGAGATGTGCCCAGTTATTGCGCCCCGGAAACGAGTAAAAATCTAATTGCACTTGGGTCGATTTGTGAAGTCTAAGTCAAGCAACAATTAGTTACACCATTTGGGTAAGTGACCGCGTACCGCCATTATTAATTTACCAAAGTGCGAAGCAGAGCAGAGCTGAACAACCAATAGACTGCCTTACGTAAATTTCGCGTAATTGACCGAGCAAGCAAAGCTAACGAAACGTCTCAGTTTCGCTTTTAAAAATGCTTGTCTGTCAGTCAGCCTGTCTAATGTCTGGCTGTTCTCGTCTACAGGTGCATTTTTCAACTTATCTAGTTGAAACTTGGTAAACATGTTCTATGAACACATTGTCGTCGGGGATTTTTGGTAGGGCGTGCTTTCTCCAAAAAGGCGCAAAAAGGAGGCTACTGGATATTTCCACCCCATGTGATTTGATATCGTTTTTTTTATTTTATTTGCAAGTTTGACTTATAAAAAGTGGTGAAGATCTGATGAGGATCTTTAGCGTAATGAGCAGAATAACTCCTCAAAATGCAGTAAATTGCTCACTTACAAGTTTGTGCGAGGTCTACTGTTCGGAAAACTGCTAGTTTTTATTTATACCTATTGATCATAGTTTGTTTTGACTTCACGGTGCTCTGCTTTGGTAAATGGTTTTTCGTATGGCAGGCATAATCAACTTCGCCTCTGGGAAGGTTACTAAAACTTTTACTTAGTAGAAAAATTCAAGGCGTGAGGTTACGCTTTTTAAAACGTCTGAAAGAGATCCTCGTGATTTTATTGAATACATTTTTTTACTTTAACTTTGTTGCTCACTCTACTTTGTTGCACAATCTAAAGTGAACCATCTCTTTATGCCAAGCTAATGCTTCTGACGTGCAAAATAGCAGGGCCTGGTGGTGGAACGCATGAAATTCCTTGAACCTACAACGTACATTATGAATTCGGCGAAGTATTTCTCTTTGACAGAACCACATTGTGTTTTCCATTGCTGAGTAGAAAAATAAAAATGTTTTGAAATCCTTCTAAGAGTAAAAATAATGCAAAAATGATGTTGTTAGTACGAGAAGATTGCTAAATACAATATAGAGAATCATATCCGTATAGAGAATTGGTGGTCTAGTGGTAGTGGACCTCGCCTTCCGACCCTAAGGTCGTGGGTTCGAACCCGATCGTGCACCAATGAATTTTTCTATGAGAAAAAATTATGGGCGTAATGGTCTTATGTGGTGAAAGAAAACATCATGAGAAAACCGGCTTCCAAGAACTAAAAATTTGAAAGGCATGTGCCATCCACGCATTGGGTACGCGTGGTGGTTTAAGACCCAATCACTCTCGCTCGAAAGTGGGTCAGTGTCCCAGCAGTATTAAAAGCCTGTCATGATGACTTTATAAAACTACACAAAATATGATTCTGCTCTAAACAGACACATACCATCCTGTTTCCTCCATCATTGACGTTTGCATTTCAAGTCAATTTCAAGTTTGCGATATACCATGATGCATCGAGGGTCTAAAACTGATTTTAATTTCGCAATTACTAATAAATTACTAAGTTGAAATTATTAGTAGAATCTTCAGTATACAATCTTGAAATACAAATATTTAGAATCAGGATAAACAGGAATTCTGCTGATAAATATTTTATGTTGTTTGTGTATTTACAAACTAAACTGTTTGGTATAGCTGATGCTAAAGTTTAGAGACAAACATCATTTGATGTTGGTGAGCTCTGATTCAGTAACAAACTTGCCAGTCGCCAAATAATGTCAAACAACTTTTTGAAATACTTGCTACAGGTGACCTGCAATAGTCAAGCGACGTATTACTTTGACGACCGATGTGGCGCAGCGGGCGCAGGTCCGCCTGCGACGCAGACGTTGCGGGTTTGATTCCCGCCTCGGGTCAAATGTTTGTACGATCTACAAATATTTGTTCCGGGTGTTCTGGGTATTTTCTATACATAATAAAAAATATCTATCTATGTATTGTATTGTATTAAATATATATCAGTCGTCTAGTACCCATAATACAGCTCTGTTTAACAGCAGCTTACCTTGGGGCTAGATGATGCTGTGTGGATTGTCCAGCATTATTTATATTTATTTATTTATTTATTACAAGTTCGCTTTTACCGCCCGCTACTTCATCACCCTACTAATCATTTTTTTGATAGGACTCTTCAGCAAGACACCGTCTCAGTATATCGCCAGATACTCTGCCTCCAAGCAGTAATGTCCCAACATTACCAGGTTTATAGACTGCTTAGATACGCTGAGCGTACCATACTAGGTAAGTTAAAAGTAAAAATGAAATATAATAATAATTTTTTTTATACAACTGAAGTGGCAACCAAGCGTACGGCCCACAAGATGGTAAGCGGTTACCGCAGCCTATGGACACTTGCAATACCAGAGGTATAACTCACGGGCTGCCACCTTGAGGCCAAGATCGAAAGCCTCATGTGCCAGTAATTCCACCGGAAACCATACTCTTCACACCGGAACACAGCAATGCGAGCATTACTGTTTGGCGGCAGAAATAGTCATTCCCCCGACGAGCTCTATCACTAAGAACTCTACTACTATTTTAGAACTCTACTACTCTTTTGAAATGTTTTTACTTTGATGTCACTGCGATATATTCCGAAATACCAATGGTCAGGAAGATGTAAATGCTGCTATTCCTATTAATAATTCATTCTACGAACAGAACATTTATGGTATTTAGCTCAGCAAGTGTAATTCTATTGGAAACAGCTGGGTTAAAAACTTTTTGTTGCATGTTTAAATTCCAGCGCTTGTGAAATACTTGGAAAATGAATGAATAACTTCATACTACCACTGGTGATTATTATATTGTGCTAGATTTTTTTTTAACTGTTTCAAAGTAAAATAAGTCACACGCTGACTATTTATTCATACTAGAGGAACGCCTTGTGGTTTTGTCCACAAATTTGCATGACTTTATTTATGGAAATTTACCCCGCTGCATCAACTAAGAGCTGAATGCGAATTTTTTATAGCACATTACGCACACATTAACGTTGAATTGAAAGTAACGTATCGGTCAATTGGTGACACAACGATTTTGTATAATTAGATATTGAAATATATAAAAAAAATATGATTTATTAGAGTGCTCCCCGTTTGACCCAAGATTTTTCTTTTCAATATGTATTTTGTTAGTGACTTTACTAGTTTCGGATTGATATTTAATACTTCTTATTTATTTGTAAATCAGTGTGTATCCTAGCATCTAAATATATCAGAACTTGAAACCTAAATCAAACAATCTAAGCACAAAAGATTCAAACTACTCTCGCATGCTACAGTTTCTGCCTAAACCGCACAGTATTAAATTTGAATTTGTAATGAGGGTAGTTCACAACTTACCGCTGGTAAACATGGAACGGAGTTAGTGCTAAACGTAAATTAGCCTGCTGGGAGAGTGATATGGGCGTTATTTCAAGCATGGAATAATACGATAACCGTTGGGGAGTAAAGGTTCTTGAATAGCAACTACGAACTGGAAAACGAAGTGAAGAAGCCTCCTACTCATGATGATCCGTGATGTCACTAGAGGCCCTGGCAGAATACCAGTGTTGCATCGTTCCCTACACAAGTGCGATGCAGCTTATGCTGAGCCAGGACCATTGACCCAAACTCACATTTTTGTTTAACAAAATAGATATTTATATAAGTAGTTTTAGGTATTATGTACTTACCTACATACTGTATCTAATATTTCATTTTAATTTGTTTTTGTACCTACTTGCCTACTTTTTTTTCTCTTTCTATTTCTTCTATGTGTGTGTCAATAAATATTTTTTCTTTCTTTTTCTTTCTTTCCTACTTACTTAGACCAATGACATTAGCGGTCGTAGAGGTCGGTGGTCGGCACTCTTTGGGGGACACCTATATCCAGATTCATATCTGAGGTTCATTCAGAACTCTAGTCAATGCCCCATGGTTCACAACGAACGATGAGATACACGAGTACCTGGAAGTCCCTACAGTGGACGAAGAAACAAAATTGAGAGGAAGCAAATACTTGGGTCGCCTGAAAAGTCACACTAACCCACTTGCAAGGGCACTTATAGATAACCCGAGTACCACATGCCGCTTGAAAAGAAGCCACATCCTGGACAACCTCCAATAATGAGGGAAGAAGGACTAATGAGCCCGGATCCCAAACGCCAGAGAAACATCCAACTCATCCGCTTATACGTCCACCAACTGATCGCGGATCAAAAAAAAAAAAACATATTCTATTAAATTCAGCGAGGACTGCGGAGCGTGCCTAGTTGTACCATTAAGTAGGAGGTAGGTAGAGGTAGCTCCTACTCGCTTTGGCATCAATAGAATTGTCTATCAAACATCAGAAAGTAACCAAAGCGATTACTTGTTTATAACTACTTTCTTTATGTAGCTACTAGTCGCGTTTTTAATATGAATTTAATATTATTTAACATTTAATATTATGATCCCTGTGATTATTGATATACCTAATGTAAAATAAAATAATGAATCAAAAAAAAAGGTATACTCGTAACAATTTGGGTAATTTTATGCATGAATTAACACAAATTATCTTACTTATAAAAACAAAGGATTGTATGAGCTTCTATATTATTTCACTATATTATTATTCAAAGGAAAATAGAAGAACATAATTTACAGACCCAACACCAACCACGTAACTTTCATACTCAGAAATTCTCTACTGAATTAATATCTGCATACTCAGCTCAAAAGACGAGCAAAGCTCCATACAATTTTACTAAAACCACAACTTCTTCCAAGGATTATTTTTAATTTCCATTAATATTTTACCTGAAATTTAAACAAGATAAAACAAAATTAAACAAGATATTTGGTACTTCTATGCATTCTTCTCGTATTTTATAGTTTTCGACGCAACCTCACTTTCAACTGTGCTGCGTGTAAGGTTGTGTAAAATAACCTTATATAAATAATACAATTTATTTGTGGCTAAATTATTTCAATTATTGTGTTTGATATGATACAGGCAGAGAGATGCTACCGTTTCGTGATTATGTAAATTCACGGCTTGAAGAGCCTTGCATTACTTTGCGATTGTCTGGTTCCAAAGTGCTTTGAACCGGTCCTAAGATAACACTCAGTGTGATTGCGGTTATTTATCTTATTACGAGCGACACAGGAACCATTATGCTTTGTTTTATCGCCTCGGGCGAACCATTGTGGTCTACGTCATTAAAATTTAATAATGGTGGGTTTCTCTGTTGAAGGCTGCGTTTCTGCCAGACTTAGCAGCTGATTTCAATGAAGTAAAAGTTTGGACGGGGTTTTTATAACTTGAACAGAATTAACATTGTAGGTACTAACTGAAAATATGAGTTTGTGTTTAATTTTCAAAATTTTACTATGATTTTATTACGACTAAGCCATTCGGACTTAATTTCACCTGCTTGGCATAACTTGCTGTGTCGTTCTTGAAACACAAACATGCTTTTGGTCATAAATTTTAGATTTATGATCTATGTAGGTAATGTGACAGCTTATTGACAGTTCGCGGATTGAAATCGGATTGAAACCGAGTTACGCAATTGGGGGGGCAGGTGCCTTACTCATGAATCCAATGACAATTCCGATCCAATCCCAATTTCTATTAACTGATTGTCAAATTTTTATACTCATGTAAATAAAGTTGAATTTGGCGCTAGGTTTGCTGTCAAATGTACGAAATGTCATATTCCAATACTTGTCCAATACCGATCGCGTTCAAGAGTAAGGCCCCTGTTCTGTGGCAATGTTTCACAAGGTCATAAAGCTAAAAGATGAAGGTGCTAAGTCAACCTACTTCATAATGAAGTAGGTTGGCCGTTGACGAATTTGCTATATAAAAATTTGTCCCAGGCACTGCAGCATTTGCACTTCACACATGCCTTGCCACAAGATGCATGAATCGTCTCCAATAGATCGTAAAGGCCATCTAAGGTCATTATTTAGATAAGTGACCACCAGTGGTAATATAACTGAGCGCTCCGTGTCGCACTGCTTCCGTGCTTTGGAGAGCACGTTAAATTATCAGCCCCGGCCAACAGTTGTCAGGCCATGAGGCTTTCAAGCAGCTTATAAACCGTCACTAAACCCCGTCACTAAAGTTGGCTTTTCACATAAACAAACGACCTTAGTTTATTTTTAAAGTTGATTAAAAATGTGCTGCCTGAAGTTACATCACTCTACTCGTGTAAAATATCAAACGAAAAGTTAATTGGTAAAACCTTTAATGTTACTTGCGTAGGCTGCGAAGTGGGCACAACAGAAACGGGATAATTGAGCTGGCCATTTTTAATCTGTTCACTGTGATCCCCGGATTTTGGCAACGCCTGCAATTAGAACAAGATACCTTCATCATCATCATTATCATTATCATGGTCAGAGGCACATTGACTTACTGATTGGGCCGTACATATATAATCCACCAAACAAACTTAATGTGGATTGGTGGATAGCACTGTTTTTATAAGTTCTTGATCGTCATGAAGGTTTTTTCTTGATGATTTCCTCCTCCGTTTGAGAGCACTATGTACACAAGCAATTTTCGAATTAATAATCTTCCTAATCATGTAAATTCTCATCGTGTTCTGTGTTCTCATCCATTTCTACGTTCTACCTGCTTCAGGTAAATTTAACAAAAACGTGATCCACCTTTTTGCATTTTCGGCGACGTGATGAAAAGGCACGTGTAGACAGCAGACACGACACGTGACGATTCAAGTACCTAAACATGTTTGTAAGACCTGTTTTCTGATTACTACTCAACGTTACAAATGGCTAAAACTAACTGCTTGCGCTCAATTTTCTATCTTATTTTGTTGAAGAAGCGACAGATAAATGTTTTGTCGGGCGGTCATCTCTGACGATCAATAAAAAACATAGCGTTAGGTCTGTTTTTTAATCTCTAGCCAAGGCAATCAAGTTAAAACTGATAGAGAACGATCAAAACTCAGTTTTATTACTTTGAAGTAATTGTGGTTTGTTAACAAATGGTTAATTGACGTATCATAATTCGGGTGATTGATTTAACTTGATAATAAAATGAAAGTTAAGCTCACCTAGAAACTTTAGCTACGCCCCAAGCGTTAATACAAAGGTCAAGTAATTCAAACCCAAAGGTTTTTTGTAGTAGTTCGGGGAAGAGAGGCTGATTTATTATGTAACCAGGAAGGCTTTGGATTACATAAAAGGCTCGCGGCTGAAACTAAACGAGGCTTCCTTTATATAATTTTATAACTAGTACCTACAAGCCTTAGACTTTGTTCGTATATTTTTTTTTTACTTCAAGTCAGCAAAGGTTCCACTCAAAAGCAAGACTTCCAAGTCGTTGCTGAAAGCCTGACCGTCTGCAGTGTCACACAAAAATTTAAGTTTTAAAGTTCTGCGTGGCACTGCACAGGACTCGTCACCTCGGATGTATTTTTAAGTCACTTTCACTCAGTAATTTAACTCATCATGATGACAGCCTTCTAGTGTGTTGTCTGCTGGGACACTAGCCTACTCTTAAACGAGAGTGATTGGGTCATTAATCCACCTCACGGACCCTATACGGATTGGTGGATGGCGTATAAATCTTTAAATTTATTAGTTCTTAAACATGTCGGTGAGAGCACCGGTGGTCTAGTAATAGTGACCCCGCCTTCCGATTCTAAGGTCGTGGGTTCAAACCCGGTCGTGCACCAATCGATTTTTCTGTTCGAAAAATGTATGTGCGCAATGCCAGTGCTTTCATACGGTGAAGGAAAACATCGTGAGGAAACTGCTGGGACACTGGCCTACTCTCAGGCGAGAGTGATTGGGTCTTAATCCACCACGCGGACCCAATGCGGATTGGTGGATGTCTTTCAAATTTTTAGTTCTTGGACATGCCGGTTTCCTCACGATGTTTTCCTTCACCGTATGAGAGCACTGGCATTGCCCACATACATTTTTCGAATAAAAAATTCCATTAGTGTACGACCGGGTTTGAACCCACGACCTTAGGATCGGAAGGCGGGGTCACTACCACTAGACCACCGGTGCTCACCCGGTTCATTACGGCAATAAAAAAATAAATAAAGACATGTTATTAGGATGCGTTGCATGGCTTCTCCTTTTATATAGGTAGCTGAGTTCTTATCGAACTAAGAAGAGGAATTCTCGAAATTCAAATCATCATCTTTCATAAATTTATCACGTTTTTCCTGACAAGAAAGGCACCATTTCCTCTCCGTAGTATTGTGCTTGAGCCACAAATTTAATAACACACCACTCAAAGAAGATTTTGCATTAATATCCCACAGATAAAAGGTGCACGAAGAATGAATAGATTTTAGATCGGCTTTGTACGAATCGAAAGATTTATTGTGTAAGCCAGAAATAGAAAAGATTATAATTATTATTGAAATGTGGAATTTCTAAATATCTTCTTACTAATAATGTTTGTTTGTTTGTAACCCACCCATGCCTTAATGACTCAGTGAATTTGTACGTAAAAGTTGTCATAACCATCTTTGCATTTAGTATCCTACTAATACACTCGAGAGCAATGAATCCGGGTCACTCAAAGAATCCAAAAAATCGATCAAATTCGAAAATCGAATTGGTCGAAAGTTATGTTCTCCGACGAATCAAAATTTATGCTCTACAAGCACGATGGAAGACACAGAGTGTATAGAAGACCAGGGGAAAGATTCAAGCAAGCATGCATCGAAGAAAAAGTAGCCTACGGTGGTGGGTCTGTACTTGTGTGGGCCGGAATTTCCTCTGAAAGTTGCACAGAGCTGGTGATCATAGAAAACGGCTCTTTAACTAGCGTAAGATATGTGGAAGAAATCCTCAACGAACACGTTGGTCCATTTATGGTCAATTTGGGTGAGGATGCTATATTTATGCATGACAATGCCCGACCTCATACAGGTAGGATTGTGAATGACTACCTTCAAGAGATGAACATTACTTGTATGGAGTGGCCAGCGCGCAGCCCGGATATCAACCCGATCGAGCATGCTTGGGACGAGCTAGGGAGATGCGTAAAACAACGAAACCCTCCCCCAATCACGCTTCCTGAGCTCAAAATTGCTCTCACAGAGGAATGGGAGAATATTCCCCAAAATCGTATGAGGAACTTGGTGTACAGCATGCCAAACCGCGTAAACGCAGTAATGGAAGCACGAGGAGGTAATACGAAGTATTGAAATTCAAGAAAATCGTCATAAAGTTCAAAAATTTCATGTTTCCTATTTTTGTTTTAAGGAGAGATCAGCAGTTTTTTTTCTTTATGTAATTTTGTGTAAATAAAATGTATGGTGACTCATATTTTTTTAACTTTCATTTAAGGAGTATTAAATTGTCTATTAAATACAATTTATTGCATTAACCTAGCATTCTTACTTTCCGAGATTTTTTGGATTCTTTGAGTGACCCAGATTCATTGCTCTCGAGTGTATTATAAATGCGAAAGTCTGGGTGTGTACGTGGGTGTGTGTGTGTGTGTGTATGTTTGTTACCACGTATCTCCGTGACGACTAAACCAATTAGCATGAAATTTGAAATGTAGATAGCTTAAATCCTGAAATAACACATAGGCTACTTTTATCCCGGAAAAATGAACTGTTCCTGTGGGATAGCATAAAAACTGCAAAAACGTGGGTGAAGCCGCGCGGGAGCTCGTACTAAATAAAGTCGCTTCCCGTCGTCTGTCCCTTTGCATGTATGTAGGTATGTACGCTTTAATTAACTACGAAAATGATTTTAACGCGGTTTTCATCAATAGATATAGTGATTATTTATTTCAAGAGAAAGTTTTATCATCATCATCATCAGTAATATCTAAGTTTTTTTTTGCAAGTCATCTAGCAAGTTTTCTTACACACAGTAATACATTACTTGTATTGTATAATAATAACTTAACTGCACCTTACCTACCATTATTAATATGTTTTATTCGTGTACTATGATGACCATTTTGAAATAAACATTTATCTTATCTTATCTAACTAAACGTACGGCCCACAAGCTGGTAAGCGGTTACCGCAGCCTATGGACGCTTGCAATACCAGAGGTATCCCTCGCGGGTTGCCACCTTGAGTCTAAGATCGAAAGCCTGATGTGCCAGTAATTTCACCGGAAACCATACCCTTCACACCGGAACACAGCAATGCGAGCATTACTGCTTGGCGGCAGAAATAGGTATGGTGGTACTCCTTTCCCGGACGAGCTCTATCACAAAAACTCTACTACTTTAAGTATCTACTTACTAAGATGATTAGGCAGCGTCCGATTACAAAGTCAGCTGTAATAATGTTATCGTTTAAGCACCCGTGCGAAACCGGGGCGGGTCACAAGTTATTTAATAAAATGCAACTTAGTTTATAATATAAAAAATTGTTTCCATGAAAGAGAAAATGCAGTATCATAAACATGAAGTTTGAAGTAAACACTTTACTGGAAAAGTTGAAATTAGTTTCCGTACTATATGAAAAACTCTCCCTTATAAACAGGGTCAATTATTATTAGTGTATAATATTCAAAGAACAGGTCCCACACATTTAAAAAAATACCTTTTTTTGTTTTAAACATTTCGTTTTATAAATCTTGAGTAAATCGATTGAGTTTGTTTGATCAATTATTGATCATGAGATGAACGTTGTCAGAATAATTTTAATAATTGAACATTAGAAGACTGAATGATCAGTAGGTACACTTACTCTTGAGCGAGGTGAAAGTGTAAATCCTTTACGCTGATAAATTGCGGATTTGCTGTCTTATTTGGTTGCTATCCCACTTGATGGTCAGTGTCGATGCGGTCTAAGATAGAGCACGCTTGGCTAGATGTGTTTTGAATTTTTAGTTTATAGAATGTCGGTTTCCTCATGTTGTAATTTCAGTGAAAAACATATTGGTGCATGACCGTTTTCAAACTCACGACTTTTGGATCGAAAGGTCATCATTAGTAGGTATTACATTACTAATAATAATAATAAGTTTATTTATTTTCACAAAAAGCGATGTCTTACACTAATATAAAGTAGGTTTGCTAGCACAAGTTTGTTACAGTAGGTTAGTTTAGCAAAGGGGTAAAATGTAGTGTCCATGCGGCAGGCATATAACCGTGACCACACACTAGGATTCCCTGTATTGAAGTATCTAAGCCACATACCAACCCCATAGGCAACACTTATTATATTAGATGATTTCATCATACAATACAGATAATTTTTCTGAATTAAAAAATAACGGCAAGTGGTAGGCAGAGTACACGGGTATTCACTTGTTTGGGTTAACAAAAACCGAACTTAATTATTTTGCTAAATGATTACGGTCTGTGAAAAAAATAACTTAAGCGAAACAATAAAACTCCGTAAATACGATGATACCGTTTTTAATTAAACCGCAGATTTTAAAACCACTCTCACGAGAGATAATAAACCGAGACCAAATATGGGCAAAACATATCGCATTGCTGCGGCAAAAATGTCGCAAAAACTTGGCATCGCGTGCTAGATAGTTTATATTTTATTTCCTAAAATGTATCATATTTGTAGCACTTTTTGATAGAATATAATATTGAACTTGTTATGGTGGTAAACAAGTGGACCACTTTAAATTTGGGTGTTATTAATTTGGGTGATTACCTTAGCCACAGAAATGGCCGTAACCTAAAATGAATTATTATGATTTGTATAAATTTAAAACGAAGAGATCAAAGATATAAAAGGCAGGCGACGCCATTACTTCTGGTGTTGCTGAAGTCAATAGGCAAGGTAAGTGTTTACCATCAAGCAGGCCGTCTGCCTGTTTGTCCTGCTGAATTGCAGCAGTTCAATGTATAAAAGAGGTCAAGAAAGTTCGTACTATACAGGAGTGCTCTACTATTTATTATTAGTCCAATAGAATAATAGAATAGCGAGCGTATTGGGTGTAGTTCCGTTCAGAAACTCAATTATTAAATTCATTGTTCCTGTTAACTATGTTCCTTTTGTTCCCAAATGGTTTGGGATTGAGATTGGATGTAGTGATTCTGAATCCGCACCCTCTCGTGTTTCAGCTGTTTCGTTGTTCGCTGCACCAGAGAGATCAATTTTACAAGATCACCGATATAATAATTATGTATGTTAATCGTGTTTCAATTGTAAGTTAAAAACTCTCTGTCATTAATAGTCACAAAATAGGTACGCTGCTACGTCGTAGACATGCAGACGCGTTGCTACGTAGCACTAATATTTTTTCTGTGGCGTTGCGTAGACATCACCGACTACGAAGTGTACTTTAGCTTTTATGCGAAACTTTTAGGTATTTTTTTCAAGTCAATCAATAGTATATACTACTGATTTGTAGGTTTTTAAATCAGAGAACACTAGTTATATAAATATCTGTTTTATTATTTCCATTAGTTCCATTTCTGTTTACTCAAATTATTAGTTTGGCTATAGCTAAATTGCCTTGTGCCTATCATGCTGGCATTGCTTTCTGCTTTTCATAATAATTGTAATTATATTATGTAAGTTTCTTTAATTACATTGACTATCTAGTGTGCTAGTGTTTTGTAATTAATTTCATGTATAATTGATTTTTGAATGAACCTCGATAAGCCATTCGAGACACTGCACCGAGATGTCATAATGGAATTAGAGAAATCGAAAAAACAAATGATTTTTTAAGTTATTAAACACCATTTGTTTAGGTTTTCAACTAACTGTTTGTCTGTGTGGATTGTCCAGCATTATATATTTATTTATTTCATTAGGCTTAGTTAACAACAGTCACAATAACGTTTGTTTACGCTATGCTTTGTTCAAACTAAAAACCTACTTTGGTACTATTTTTATCTCTATTTCCTTCTTAACTTACTGCATTTGGTTTTTGGCAGCAACCCAGACAATTTAACAAACACTGGCTTACATACAAATACACCTCCTGTTGACTTATTCGATGTTTTATTTCGGGTTGCGGAGAATTAGCTTATTTTCTTATTTTTCTCTTGAATTCTCGCTAAAAAGTAAGACAACTTACCATGCTCCATTAAATTATACATACACCTGCTTGCATCATTATACATAGTTGTGTACTTAGTGTAGCTAGTTATTTAGAACAATAACAATTTTATGGCAGACGCAGACTCAAACTGCCACCAAGTCAAAAACGAGAATTTTCAAGTCCATCATATTTTATAACACGACCTAAAACACTAAAGGCGTACCGCAACCCTTCATAAAAAGCCTAGCCTCACGTCAAGTAATAAAATTAATCACTCAGGTCATAAAAACTTCAGGATTGAACCTCTAAGTAATAAATCATTAGCCAAAGACCAACTTTAAATCAACGAGAAATTAATTTCCATTAAGTTTATTTTTTAAAACGTGAGCTGGCCACAAAACTGAAAACTAATTCATTTATTTGGATGACTTTGGCCTTGTAGCAATAAAACCAATTCACGATGTTGGTACTTGCTCGCGTCGACACAGAAACCATTTTGAGTCCCAGCGATTCGGGAATTATTCCTGCCATGAAAGGAATGCATCAAGCAAAGATTGCGTGAGAGATGCTTATATGCCGGTTAAAAGACTATATGTAATCAGCCTTACAATGACTTGTGTTACTTTCTCGTTACTTATATGCTACAAGCAAATCTACGGCCTTACCCAGTGGTCTGCTGATAAAAATGATGATGATATGACCCGTAGTAAAAAAATGAATACAATAACGCGGAAGATAAGAGCTGAAGTCTGAGTTATGTTGCTTGTTATTTTTACCGACAATAACACTCCAACGTCTAAATACTAATTGATATGTTATTATATTATTTTTTTAGCTCTTGGAAATGCCGGTTTTCTCACGATGTTTACCTTTACTGTTTTTAACGCACTGGTACTGCGAACATAATTTTTTTAATAAGAAAAATCCTTTGGATCACGACCGGTTTCAAACCAACGATCTTAAGATCGGAAGGAGGATACACTACCCCTAGACCTCCAGTGCTACGACTTTAAAGTAATTGAAAGAAAACATTGTAAAAACTTACATAAAAGCACCATCAATCTTCAAGATCGTGCAATTTATCCTTCATGCTGCGTTTAACTTGAAAAACAATTGTTTGGAGAAAATAATAGATACTTTATTTGTAAAACGACTTTTGTACACGACAACACTAATTGTATTCAAACTTTTGTTTAAATCTGTTTAGCCGTTACACTTAGATTGATGAGTAACAAATAGTCTCACTTGCAAACCTTTCGTATTTATAATATTAGTGGAAATTATAGGAAGTTAGGTAATCTTCCCTTTTCAGGCTATTTCAATAACATAATATACCTACACTATTTCTCCGAGCACCAATAAATCCTTACTCAAAATGGCAGGTGTACCTGCAAGGTTTCAGTTCTACCGTCGTATTTCAACGGTAAAATATTATATTTTCCCCAACACTCTCGGCTGCCGCCCCGTCATGCGAAGTCCCAAGAAAAAGTATTTTAGAAGAATAGTACCTGCCCTTACCGTCAAGTGATCCGTGTAACGGAGTGGACACAAATGATTATCTTAAAAAATATTAGAAGCATGTAAATTATAAGAATTTTCCAGTTGTAATAAACGGCCTAGATTTTTGTATTAAAATGCCAACGCGCAAGTGATATCTCTGATGTTGCAAGCGCACATAGGCTACGGTAACCCCTTGCCATAAAATGGGCCGTACGCTTGGTTGCTTTGCCACTTTTGTGTTATAAAAAAAATCTATGGTCGTTCATCAGAGATTAAACTGGATTAACCGGGAGATTGTATACAAATAATTTTGCGGCCATCAGGCGACCGTTACATTTCATTATCAAAGTTTACCACGGATTCGTACGAACTTTACTGTGAATGTTAGTTTATAAAATATATCAAGATCTTACGTGTGCAATGTCTTGGCTCATCCGACGAGTCACCACAGTCGTTCGTGCCATCACAGAATCGGTTCACCGGAATACATTTCTTGTTCGCGCACTGATACTCCGAAATCCTACACCGCGTATCGTTTCCTAACAACACGGGCAGCGACTCCGGTTCTGGTATAGGCTCCTTGTAGCCTAAACTGTCTTTTTGGTATGAAGGATCATCTTTCTGGTAGATCGGGTCATTCTTCTGGACAGTTGGAGTTATAACATCGCAATTGGTGAAAGAGATGATACCGATCAATATTCCGATTCCCAGGGCGATATCTGTAACAAATAAAGATAGGATTTAGTTTTAAGTGTGATTGAAAAGGCTTGAGTTTAGGAACGAGAGCCATGAGAAAATAATTCTGCTTTATTTTTAACTGTTTGTGTTGGGCAAACTTTTTCCTTTTATTTCATACATGTACGGGATGTATCCCAATCTTGTGCAGTAACAAATGCATAAATATTAATTCCTTCTAGTCCTCCTAGTTTTATCATATCCTTACGGTGTTAAGAACATTTATATATAGTTTAGAGCTGATCCACGCGATTTATCCCGCGGTTTTTAGTTTTTATGCTATGGTCTATATGCTATGCAGGTCCTACTTGGTGGTAGGACTCTTCAGCAAGAGTCCGTCTTGGTGGGTACCACCGCAGTGTCAGATATTCTACCTCCAAGCAGTAGTGTGCAAGCATTACTGTGTTAAGGTTCGAAGGGCACTGTAGCAAGTGAAATTACTGGGCGAAAGAGACAATGTCAACAATGTCTCGGGGTGATAAGCGCAGTGCAGTGCCACGCAAACACTTAAAAACTTTAAGCTTTGGGTGGCACTGCATCTGTAATAGTCAGGCGTGGTGCTTAACATCAGGTGGGTGCCTTGACTGTCTAGTCACTTGCTGACATAAAAAAAAATACATATATCCCACAGGAACAATCAATTTTTCCGGAACAAAAAGTTATCTAAGTGTTATTCCAGGACTAAAGCCGCCGTAAAGTTGGTTTAGTAGTCACGGAGATACGTGATAACAAACATTCACACACACACACCCAGAGTTTCGCATTTATAATATTAGTAGGATAGTAAGATTCAGCTAGCAACAAATATACAGACGTTTATTTTAGAATATAGGTTTTGTTTGTTCAGTAATGGCGCGTTCAAACTTTTTATTCTACAATGGCACGAAATTTTCGTGGCCGATATGCTTACGGGCAAACAGTGGCACATAAATTCTGAATTCCGCGCACAGATGATCAGTGGCAGAATTCACTAGCTTTAAACTGATTCAAAATTATCAACATGTAAAGGGATGAGGTGGCGTCGGCTACACTTCGATAGCCGCGTTGATTAGAATCGAAAACCGTTCGTAAACAAGACTGCGACCTTGTTTGCTTTTAATTTTGTTTCTGTTTATCAGAAGCGTGTTTCTCTGGATACAGGAGAAATCTAGTTGTATTGTTTTACTATGTAGTAATTGTACAAAAATTGTTAGTATTAGTAAAAAAACACATATTTTTGTCATAAAAAAAAATTTGGTTTGTTGCTCCAATTCCAAAACGAATTCCCAAGAACTAGAGTAGATTTTATAAAGATTGCTCATATTATTTGTTTTCTGAATGACTACACTGTATAGCAATCTGTCATTATACAATATTATTTATAATACTTATGTACTTAAAAAACTGATGAGTTTATTTACTCGTATAATAAAAACGTTTTTTTTAGTTCTCTAGTTTTAGAATTTACGAACAAAATATTCAATACCCATTTACAATATAAGTTTAAACGCGGGATTTCAAGTGAATAGCGGTATTTTATACAAACTGTCATCAATCTTACTCGGTCTGTTCAAATGACGCCTTTTCATGCTTTTCTCTCGCGTATTGAAAAGACTTGAATGGGGCAATATAAATTAAAATAGACGTAGGCTACATACTTGGCTTGGGTATAAGAGCAACCCTTAGTACGGTGTCTAGCGGAATCAAAATGTCAACGAGCTTAGTTATTTTCAATAAATTTTCTGTTTATTTTTTTTTATTTTTTTTTACTTTTAATGTCAAAAATTTCCATAAGACCAAACACAAAAAGTGTATAAAAAAGGTCCAAAAGGTCTAAATTTAAGTTAGTAATTTTGAAGAACTTAGAAATTGTTATATAAATTAATCATCACATCTGACTTTTCAAAACAAAGCTCGTAAAAATTTTAACGCCTGGTGGAAATGCTGCCAAATGCTGCAATATTTTTTAACACGTTTTATATTAAACATTTACCAAAAAATATACAGAATATAGCAAACATTAGCGAAACCTTTTGCAACGAACTGTTTAACAAGAATAAATAAAGGCCTGACAGACCCCACCCTAATTGTAATGAGCTATTAACCCTTCTCGCTTTGAACATCCATTTATTATCAATAAAATATTAAAAGCGCAGCAGTAAATTATTTAAAACTTATTAAGCTTGTTTTTACACATTCATCAACATCATGACAGACTTTTAATGTTCCCACTGTTGGGACTTAACCCACCTCGCTAACCTAAGGCAGATTGTTTTTTTTTTTATACCACTAAAGTGGCAACCAAGCAAACGGCCCACTTAATGGTCAGCGGTTACCGTAGCCTATGTACGCATGCAACATCATAGATATCACTTGCGTGTTACCACCCTGAAACGTTAGATGGAAAGTCTCATGTGCCTGTAATTTCACCGGAAATCATACCTTTCAATCCGGAACACAGCAATGCAAGATTACTGCTTGGCGGCAGAAATAGGTATGGTGGTAGTCCTTCCCCGGACGAGCTCTATCACAAAGAACTCTACTACTCTTCTAAACTCTTCTTGGTGATTCAACTTTGTTTCCAAAAGTAAAAAAAAATTTCAGCATCTAGAATTGGATTGAAATTGGGATTGAGATTGCGTTTTGAAGTAGCATTGCTCGTGCGATACTTGGTAAAATTTTAGTCAGATATTCCAGACCCGCCGAGAGTAGGCCAGTGTCCCAACAGTGGGAACCTTAGAAGGCTGGCATGATGATGATGATGATTCCAGACCACGAACTAGAGTGATTTCAAATACCTTCACGCATAATTACCGAACCACAAATACCAAACCATCTAAATATCCGAATATTCGCATCGCACTCGTATGATGCGTATAACTAAAATCACACTAATGATACACCACCACATAACATGTTTGTTAGTTTTATTAAACAAATTGACTTATCGTATTATTATTTAATTTTTTTCATAGATAATTAATTCCAACCATATCGCAGTGGGTACACGGGTAAACAGGAATTACCCCTACACCCACCGGTGGGTAAAGCCCGTGGGTGCACGGGTCGCGGGTCGAAAAAATCAGGTCTCAGCAGACCGTTTTGTCTGTGCGTTGATCGTCAGTCTATATTAGTCAGTAAATTTAAATATATAGATAGAACAAACGAGCAAACCAGAAGACATAAGCTAGCATAAATAAAAATTCTGACCAAATAACTTGAAACCATTACAGAGCCAAAAAGTATCTGCAGTCGCCACACTTCTGCTCTGGCGAGCGGGAAAATATCAATTAATCAAGTTTTCTGTGGTGTTGTTGGCAGGATACATTTGTAGAGATTGCGTGAAGACAGTGATTTGCAGGTGTGGGTTCACTGAGGGTAGCGAGATAGCGCCTGCATTCCTCAGATTCACATTCTAAGAGCGTTTAATTAATGTTCACGTTTTTGTTTACCGTTCAAAGCCCTTTTGCTTAGATTCACTATGTAATCACCATTTTTAATAGAATTCACTAATACACTGGTCATAGTTTTGTTAAAAGTACCAACTTAACTTTTATCGATTAGGTAGAAATTTGTATAATGGTAATAAAAACATTAGAATACGGTAGTAGCGCAGTGGGCGAGTGCCCGGTAAAAAACCAGAGGTTGCGGGTTCAATTCCCACTGCGGGACATAATATGTTTGCATGATCTGCAAATATTTGTTTTTGGTCGCGGTGTTACTATGTATTACCTATGTAAAAAATATCCGCAAATATTTATTGCTAGCTGTTGCCTGCGACTTCGTTCGCGTGAAACTCGGGAACCGTACTTTTCCGTACTGATCTTTATCTATTTATGTTTTAAATTTCAGCCTAACCGGTTCAGTGGTTGTCGTGTTATTGAGTTACAAAAATCCAAACATCCAAACTTTCGCATTCATAATATTATTGTGATTTACAATGTATTTGTAAACTAAATAGTATAATAGGTATATGAAATGTTTCCTTTTCTTATTTTTCTCTTTCTTTTTATCTTTTTTTTTTTTTTTTTATACAACTGAATTGGCAACCAAGCGTACGGCCCACAAGATGGTAAGCGGTTACCGCAGCCTATGGACGCTTGCAATACCAGAGGTATCACTCGCGGGTTGCCAACTTGAGGCTAAGATCGAAAGCCTCATGTGCCAGTAATTTCACCGGAAACCATACCCTTTACACCGGAACACAGCAATGCGAGCATTACTGCTTGGCGGCAGAAATAGGTATGGTGGTAGTCCTTCCCCGGACGAGCTCTATCACAGAGAACTCTACTACTCTTATCTATCTGTATAATTCAAATAATTTTCAAATGTGTCTGTATTGTGTGCTAATGTGGCAAATAAATTAATGTCTATGTCTATGTCTAAATGGTTAGCAATCGAAATGCTGACAAATTGTATTGAAAGTGTAAACCTATCAGCGTAATGCATCTCGGAGATAGCGCATTGCAGTTGGCTTCAGAACATCACGATAGTATCGCTAATCGACTTAAATGTTGGCTAAATGTGCAGCCACATGTGTAACCCATTTGAGAGTTACTTAACTAATTACTATATAGCACTGCTGACTTCTGCCTGCGGCTTCACCCGCGTGGTATGTACCTAGATAAAAAGTTTTATATACTACTACAGGTCTAGAACTATTACTATTACAAGTTTCATCCAACTCGGTTCAGCCATTAGCGTGATTAAAACACAATAATACACAAACAAATATCTTAACTTTAGAATTAATAAATATATATAAAGAGTAGTAGAGTTCTTTGTGATAGAGCTCGTCCGGGGAAGGACTACCACCATACCTATTTCTGCCGCCAAGCAGTAATGCTCGCATTGCTGTGTTCCGGTTCGAAGGGTATGGTTTCCGGTGAAATTACAGGCACATGAAACTTACCATCTAACGTCTCAGGGTGGTAACACGCAAGTGATATCTATGATGTTGCATGCGTACATAGGCTACGGTAACCGCTGACCATCAAGTGGGCCGTACGCTTGGTTACCACTTTGTAGTATAAAAAAAAAAAATAATAATAATAATATTACTCTTCCACAGGTACAGGTTTCACTGTATCATTGAAATAATGATGAATGAAGTAACTTCACTAACTTTACCCACGATGTCTCGCTTGTTACCAAAGTTTGATGAAATATCACAGCAGATTCAGGTAGAACACGGTAGGGAATAAAGAAAATATTTTTTTATTATTTTTAGAAATGCAAAAGTTTGTGGGTTTGCAGTTGGTTGTTCAATCTTGCTAGAGGACTAGGATTAAATTCTGTTTATTTTGAATAGCAAGCTGTAATCAGTGGAAAGTCCTGCGGATCAGTTCATGATTAGTTTTTAATGCAAACTTCTTCTCTTACGTTCTCTAGGAGTAAAGTTCCGGGAATCTCTTGGACCCTTTGTCATTAAAAGTAACACACACTAACAGTTTAAACTATGCGTTATTTAATCAGTCAGTTACAACGATTTTCTAAAGGTATTTAGATTTACGTGCCCTTAGATTGTGGAAACAATCGACTGCTGTTTATAAGCAAGCTTTTTTGCATACTTTGGTGCATTTTGCAAGCTTACTAAACCTGACTTGATGATTTGTGTTTTCGCCCATATAAGCGAGATTGTAATGTATCTATTCGCATTATTGAAAGCGCCTTACACGTCACAATAACGTCACATTACAATAATATCTACGGACCCTTGTCAGATGGCGACGCCGATAGCTCGTTCAGACCGATCACTGTCGCCTTGAGGAAATCCATTCAGACAGTTGCGTATCAAATAATAATAGAGCTGAGATCTTATTTTGAAAATGACGTCACAAGAACGGATAAATAAATGCACAACTCATCATCATGACAAGCCCTGAAATATTCCCACTGTTGCAAGTAAGTGATTGGAACCTAATCTATCACTGAAACAACGTAGATTGGTTGATGGACTGATTGATAGATGTCTTTTGAATTTTTAGTTCTTGGACATGTCGTTTTCACTATGTTTTCTTCACCGTTTGAGAACACTGGCATTGAACAATTTATTTTACATAGGAAAACGAATCGAGCTCATAGAAGGCGGGCTCACTACCACTCAACCGTTTAATTAAGCAGTTATTTAAACACTATTTACTTATATTTAAATGAGGGCGTTTATGACAATAATACCTTTAAATAGTCTCCAACCAAGAACTGCAATCAGTCTGCATCATCAGATCAATCCGCTGTAGGTGGACACATGTTTGTCTCAAGCAAACTTGTAGTATTTACAAACTCAGTTACTATTTTGCAATCAAATCCAGCACTTGAATTGTTAATAATGCAAATGGCCACGAGTTGCATAAAATATACCAATTAAAATATTTACTGACTTATTGACATTCAACCTTAGTGGCTTGAAACAGCTATCCACATTCCACCAGTTCTACAAAATACAAAAATATTGTATACGTAACACTTAGAACTTTTTATTTCCTAAAACGAATTCACATAGGCTAGGTATATTGGTGAACATTGACCTTAATGTACCTATCTCCTAGCTTGGCCTAGTCCCAAACATTCACTTACTTTGTGCCATCCTCATGTGTAATTCACTGAAACTTTGAAAGCCTTGTGGCTAGTACTACTCCCTAATACAATATAGATAGCTAACCTAAAGTGGTGCAAGGAATTTCGAAATAAAAGTAAAATAAGACCAAAAGGCGGCGAAGCGATACACATTATTAGACACATGCTTGCAACTTGCGCACAAAAGTTGAACAAATAAATTGCACACAGTTTTCTTTTTGGCACACGTTTCTGGTACCTACGTAGGTCATTTAGAGAGTGCATAGTCCAGCTGGTATACCTGCTGCCGCACTGCTTACAGCTTTTATTGGTTATCGTTAGTTTATAAAAACAGAGATGTGAGAGACATAATGATTGAAAATCGCGGTTATTCTGTCACCCAATTGCAAAAGGGTGACAGATCGCACTTTTATGTGCGATCTATCTCCTTAAGAGCCCTATCCTTGATAATCCTTGAATTTCTTGTAGCCCGTGAAGTTTCGAACACTATTGTGGCTTGTGTGTTGAAGATATTTTAACGAAAATAAAAACATATAAAAGCTTTATCCCTTAAAATTTAAGCCAACAGAACAAATATTAATTAACTCAAGACACAACTGATTAAAAAAATAATTAGTAACGCACGTTTCGTAAAATGAGCAATTCCAGTCAACTTTCGATCATGTTTGCTATGAAATAACAAAGTCTAACATATTTTCAAAAATGCAATTATAATAATCACAGTTTTAAAATTTAAGTGTACAGAGAAAAATACGGCATGTTAGTTCAGTATTTTTGAAAAAAGACGGTCTAAAAAACGCGTACTTTTCCCAATTTTACGCTTGTTATTTCTGCTAAAGTAAGAAGTTTACAATAAAAATACACCTACTAAATTAAAGTTTAAGTTTTTATTAAATAAATACAATAAAGAAAATAATCTAATAGCATTGACTTTTTTTAATACGAATTTTTTAAAATCACACCTTAGCGCACTTATAATCATATCGATCGAAGCACCGACTCTCAAACCGCGCTGAGCGCTTATTGCGGGAGGATGTATCGCTCCTCGTCGCGCGCTCTATTACTTATACTATATAAAGATATATTCAGGCGAACTTCATGAATTATATCGCTAAATCTTGGAAAGGCCTCAAAGGGGACTAAACTAGGTGACAGATGGGAATAATCAAGTTACATGTGTTTATTATAATGGTTTTTTTTTCTGTAATTACTTTTTGACATCGTCAGCGTGGTCGGACGACAATGGATGAGGCTGGCACAAAAAAAAAAAAAAGGACCGACCAGAGTGGCGTATTAGAGAGGAGGCCTAATACCCAGCAGTGGGTGCCAACGGGTTTATTAGATAGATGGATAGAATTACTTCTATATTTTGTTTGATTTATTGTTACACTAGTTATTACGCGCAGATCGTTGTGGACGCAAAAGTCGATGACGAAACCATAGAATTAAATTAAATTAGGCATACTGACATTTTAAAGCACATCCTTTCAAAGCTAATAAGCTCCATAGGACATGGATTCAAAATCAATTTCAAAATAGTGAGAAGGTAAAAAGAATTTGAAATTTGCATCATAAAGTTTCAAGTAAACCGCAATAAACGCGTAAAATTTACACGTTAGGCTCGCATTAACGCCAGTTAAGCAAATTGGATGCTAATTCGAGTGCCGTTCAGACTCAGGTATTGCGTTGGAGCCTAAAGCCCACTCTACACTCGCGGCGAGAAATATTTGCCGAGACAGGAAGCTTATTTATAGCATTGGAAACTCACACTGGACGTTTGTACAAGATGAACGTTTCGAAAATGTTTGCTTTATGCGCAGCAGCCAATTTCTTTTATATTTCCAATATAGAGTAAAAAGTGATAAAAAAATCCGATAAGTTAGATTCATGCCATACCAAGTGCTTGCTGACATGAAACGGAGACAGTACGGATAAACACGAGTCAACAAGAACATAGACAAATACTCTCTCTACACTCTCGTATTCGGCATGTTTATTGACGCTTGTTCGATTGGACCCGAACACATTAACACCTGTCTATTTTAACCATTGAAAGAAATAAAGAAAGAAAGAAATCCGTTTCATGTCTTTTTTGACCTCTGCACATTCCAACCGTTGAATATTTTGTTACATTGACTTCCTGAAGTCGAGTCCCTGAATCGTATTTTGCCAAGAATGTAGAGTCAGCCTAAGAAAAAGCTTCAGATACCGCGCGTGGAAATTTATATAGTTTTACATTACCTACACTGAGACACAGACTTTCTTATCGTTACAAGATTTAAAACTCGTTTCTGGCATTGTTAGAAGCCACTTCGTTAACCTCGGTTTTATCTTCCGTAGACAAATAGGTAATTAACTATTTGTTAAAACAATAAACTATCACTTCTTTAACGAATTAAGACAGAATAAAATAAAAATCTCCAGTCTCAGTCTTGTAGTCCAAGGCAGATTGGAAGGCAAGAGATCCCGTGGCCGTTCTCCGACCCGATGGGGAGATCTTATTAAATCTCTCACCAAATCTACCATGACCGACTGCTCTCACAATGCTTCAAATAGAACCGAATGGAGACGCATAGCAAGAGCCGTCATTCATCAGGACCTACCCATAACCACGAACACTCTGCAAAGAGTGCCCGACTGAGAAGAGAAGAAGATAAAAATAAATAGACTCGATGGAACGATGGCATTAAAGCAGACAGGGAAGTCAGTGGATGGTGAAGGTCAAAGATCAGTGTCTTCATGGTGCTTTTTGGAGGAGGCCTATGTTCATACGGACGTCACATATTATGATAGTGATGATTATGAAGACAAAATAATTACCAATTTAATTGTCAATGAAAGCAAACTATAAGCGCATTAAGCGCGGGCTGAATTATTTTGGGTTGATTGCCTTCAAAAACATGGTTCATAATTTTTAAAAAGCGTATTGGCCTCTAAGACAGCCTAGTACAAAATACGTAAAATCCTTGACATAATATTTAAATTTACACAATAACCAGTCATCAACTCGGGTAAATCAATTGTAAATACGTATTAAAGGTTTGAAATACAGGCGAAGATGAAATGCTTGCAAGAAAATTTTAATTAAATTTAAGTAGAGAACTGTTTACGACTCAAGTTTACCTTTTCCTCCGAAAAAGGTTTTACCGCTTCTTTGTGAGCTTAAGTTAAACATCATTATTGTTAAGCTACATTTCCACAGCTAAAGATTGTAGGTACGTTGTTCTTACCTCAATGTGACGAAGTCTTATAAGACTATGATTTTAGTTAATTGCTATAGTCTGGTCAAAATAGACATTCGAGTTTCGCTGTGTGCACTACACATAATAAAGCGAAACCAAGCAAGCAGTGAGAACAATTGGAAGAAAATGTCGTCGTTTTCGGAGTCAGAGGAGGAACTAATCTTACTGCGGTCAATAACATTAAAAGTCGTAAATCTGTGTGCATAAGATCAATAATAATTTAAATGACATCGTTAAAGCCATAGATAATACGAGCTGACCCGCGCGGCGTTGTCCGCGTTTTTGCAGTTTTTATGGAAAACCACAGAAACAGTACATTTTTCCGGGATAAAAAGTAGCCTATGTGTTATTCCAGGACTTTAGCCATCTACACTTTAAATTTCATCGCAATCGGTTAATTTGTCACGGAGATACGTTCTAACAAACATACACACACCACCCACACACAGAGACTTTCGCACTTATAATGTTAGTAGGATTATTTTCCCGTATCGTAGCGTAGCCGTAGCACCTTCCGTTTGAAATCTGTACAAGAAACATAAACAATTATTCTGAATTTCATGTCTCCTGGTAAATACTCAGATGGTAAGGACGGAACAAACAAGACATTACTTATTCATAATCCATTGCGCAAGTACTACTCGGCTTTCAGTACTCCAAGCTATTAAACAAAGCATTTCATCAGACCCTAATCGAACTGTCAGATGATGGATATGAGGAAGGATGATAAGATCGATTCACTTCCAATATTTTCAGTTTAAGGTACGGTTGATCAATTGAGACGAGAATTATTCTTCACTAGCTTTCATTGCTAGGGAGTCCTCAGAAAATATCTATTATTGTTCATTCATTTATTCAAGTCATAAATTTACTTTATTATTAATACTAATTTATTTTAATTTTAATTATATAAGGAATAAACCAGGCCTCTCTAAGACTTACCGTTTTGGTTAGCTAGCAAGAGTTTTAGTTTAGACGACTTCACTACATTTGTAAATAAATTAATTATTAGGGCACAGTTGAGTGCTCAAAACCGTGACTTTAAAACCGAAAAGATAGGGGTCAATACCACCTGTGTTCTACAGTTTGAATAGAATAAATTAAAAAGTAATGTTACGGTCGCATAAAGAGGTCGCGGGCCGCAGCAACCAAAACCGCCCTCCAGTTATTAGCAGCATAGGACCCCCTATTGGAAACTTGTCAAGTAAGTGTGACAAGAACGGAAACGTCAATCCAGGAGACACCTAACGGTGGAGTCGAACTCATTGTGAAAGGTAGAAAGAATTCTTTCGAATTTGGAATTTTCAATGTTCGATATCACAGGAAAACTCTTTGAAAATGTTTTCAGTTGGCTGATGTAGTACAATTGTTAAATTTACTTTACAGTTAAGTTACTAGTATCAAACCCAAATGCGTTATATTTTTTTTAAACTAGCTTTAGATAGTTTAGAGTATTTTAGACAAAATAATATTTTACTGTGATTTTTTTTCTTTCAATCAAAACAAAAAAAAACCACTTCGCAGCTTCATTCAGTATTACTAAGAACAAAAGAAGAAACGAAAAAGACTATTGAAATAAGAAATTAAAAATATCTTTTGAAGAAGCCTTATAGGGCCGGAGAAAAACAAAGGCAGGTTACATTTTATTAAAGTAACAAAGGTTTTCCTGCGCTTATCGCTGCTAGCTGTAATATATAACCAGGTTTACCTTACAATGGCTCAAATCACTTACGTTGTGCTAAAATAAAATGTTGGATTTAGATTTTTTTTTAAAAACATAACAGTGCATTGTTTTAATTCAAAAGAATATTACAGTTAATCAATCGGTTTTGTTTATTAAAACCAGTTCGATATTTGAATTTAGATAGATATTTATTGGTCATACTAATATCTGTTCTGCGGTTTGCTAAACATTATGACAAGCTAAAAAGGTGTATAACGGTTAATTGTCAAAATGTTACAGACGATAATTAAGTAAGTTCGTATGAGTCAGTGGCTAATTCTGATGACAGAGTTTTTAGGCCGCCCAATGAACTATGTCATTAACTTGACGCCTTAGTTAAGAAATAATTTGGGTTTTCTTCTGAATCTTATTGATTCATTCGATAATTTAATTTTTCTGTACTAATTGTCAAAAGGTTTTCTTGCTGAGAAAGGTTTGTAGATCAGTATTCCCAGTGCTCAAACGATTTTTCAGTATACAGCAAATAAACCAATATTTACGTGTTGTGCATTCCATCCATAACATTCGTGAGCATGTCACATAAAATTCTCGATTTACGGCCCACTCTAATGGCATCCAGTTTTGCTGTGAAATACAAATTGTTTTCATTTTAGGTTTGGTAACGTTTTAGGAGTTTACTAAATCTTTCTATGTGTCATAACACAATACAACAAACAAAATAAAGGTTATGTTAGTTTTTTTTTATGATGATATAAATTTTATTAAACAAAATAAAATATGTACATAATTATATTACATTACAAAATATACAAAATACATATGAAACAGTTGAGCCATCTAAAGACCGTTACAAACGACCTATAGATTGATTATGTTAGTTTGTATAAGTAGGCACAAAATCTTAATATTCGGATTTATGTACGAATGAAACATGAAAAAGACTAAGTTCCATATTATCCATAATATAGACTATGTACCTGATGACCATTTTTTAATATAAATCAAAAAATTTCAGACTGTATAGTCAGCAAAACATGTGGTCTACCGCCTTAACTACGTCTACGCGTACGCAGTCAGTGTGCTCTGGCCTTTATATGACAAAAAACGTGTATACAAGCGTATCATGCATACATATACATACGCAAAAAAAATATGTATTAAACCCAATATTTTAAATAAAATCTGCCAGGCACTGTTATTGTCTCAACAAAAAATATAATCCAACGCTTACATTTTTCCCTCGCTCGGAACCCAACCAATGAGTCTCGCAACGTCACGAAACATTAAAACAACGCGAGCGGGTGACCAAATAGCATGAAATTTGAATAATCCGTTGCCAGAATAGGGGCAAGTCAGACTACCAGAATATATTGCTAGCATTCTTTGAATAAGTAGTATAACACTGGAAACCACGTTATTGACTGTTTACAACCAACGACCGCATCTGTTTCCTCGTAGAATAGCTATTTATTTTTTATTTTTAGAGTAATTGATCTAAATGATGCAAACAAACAATCCCTGTGGTCTGATACGGTAAAGGAAAACATCGTGAGGAAACCGGCATGTCCAAGAACTAAAAATCGAAAGGCATGTGCCATCCACCAATCCGCATTGGGTCCGCGTGGTGGATTAAGACCCAATCACTCTCGCCCGAAAGTAGGCCAAACAGTGGGAACATTAGAAGGTTATCATGATGATTATGATGATGCAAACAAACGAATCTTTTCCAGCTTTTTTAGGTGATCTCTTTTCACCAAGAAATAATTATGCCAATCAATCAGATAAGGCTTATTTAAAAATAAATTGAAGATAAAAAAAATTAAATGGTATTATAAAATTATATGATACAAACTGTATACAGATTATTAAAATTTGATTACACGCAAACATTTTAATCAATGTGTAAGTACATTGTGCTAGAAAATTCTGTAAGCTAAGTTAAAATTCTCTCGTAAACATGTTAACATGCTCTCACTTTAGCAGCCATAGAGCCTAATCATCCTATCCCTTGAGCACAATAAAGCCTAGTTCCAAAGACCGGGATCAAGGTATAACGCCCAAGACCTTTTTATTCACAACTGTATATTAGGGACCAATGCCCCAGGTTTCAAACGACACTCACTTCAGTCTTGAGCATTTGCGTCTGAAGACTCTTCAATTGAGAGAACCACACCTTTAAGATTTCAAATACTTTCACAAAGTGGAGATTTGTACCGATTGGAGGAAGTTAAAACGTTTTCTTCGATACGAGTGGCCTGTTTAGTAGGTAATGAATGAGTACCAGATGCCAGTAGTAAAAATAATACAACCATGTAAATTTATTTCAACAAACAGTAATTAAATGTATTGCTGTGTTCCGGTTCAAAACTACAGGCACAACTTTTGATCTCCCTACGTCTAAAGGTGGCAGTGAGTGATATCTCTAGTATTTCAAGAGTCCAAAGACTACAATAGCCGTTTATCGGTGAGCCGAATGCTTGTTTGCCGAGTGGTATTAAAATAAATCGCATTCTACATTTACAATTTTGACATTATATTATCTGAAAAATGTTTATTGTTACTAGCCATTTTTGCAATAATGCCAAATTTTAAATTGAGACCATAAACAAAACAGTACACAAAAGTGTATTAAGATACTAAACAAAATGGAGAAACTTAGATAAAAGATGGATTTAAGTTTGTTCTAGACTCGAAACTTTGCAATCCAGGGAGCGACCACTGTAACTGAATACTAACAAGGGCGCTCGCCCACCCACAATAGGATGAAGTAAATGGGGATATTACAAAACATGCCTGCCCATAACAGCTGTGCCCTGAGATAAGATGAAGTCAACTCGAAAATGGCCCAAATACTTTCACTGACTATGGCAATCTTGAAGACGGTTCATTTAGATTAGCAACTCGTCAAGCGACGTTTTATATTCATGACGTCACTCCACAGACATTTTTCGTACGGATAACTTGGAGTTTTAAATTTGAAACTCGTGTAAGAATAAAGGGTCGGACAGGCAGTTGGTATAAAATCTATTTTATGTTGTCGCTGGCGGAAAACTATAAAACCTAATCAAAGAATTGTTAAAATACGTAGTACAAGAAACAACAGTTTTAGGTACACATTATCACTGATTTTTATCATAATAATGATGATGATGATGACGGTTGTTAAAATTAATGTTAATTACAATAATTTTAACAATTTTTTGCATAACTAAATATTTTTATATAAAGGAAGGTCTTTTTATTTTAAAGAAAATATAACCAAACGCGCCATTCGAAATCAAGATGTAAAAGTCTCAAAAATTCTTATTCTTTTAATCAAAATTATATATCCCATTACTTTGCCAATCGTGTATGTAAACCTTAGTAAGCCTCGCGTCAAAATGTCTTTTACATATTGTCGTCATGATGAATTCATACTGGGAAAATGAACGAGGTAATTTACGTTCACTTGCACCACAGAATAAATACCAGTACACATTCCCAGGTGCGGCTTAAATTGATATTATCTCCAGGATAATAAGAGAGATAACAAAGAAAACGCAAGGTAAACAATTTGTTGAGTAAATAGCTCGCTCTGTGAGAGATTGTAATTAGTAAAGTCTTTGTTTTAGCGTAAATGGTGCTCATGCACTGGAATAATATAACAGAAAGGAATTTAAATGCTTTTAAGTTCGCTGGGAATCATTATGTGAAACTTACACCTGGTTATTAAATAAGATACACTTGAAGATACAGTTTATTCAAGATAATTGGTTTAGCAACTTGTGTGCGATGTTTATTTGCAGTAGGGCATATACTCGTAGATTTTGGTCTATTTCCGCTTGCTTTGGATGAAATCAACATCAAAATCAAAATATCATGGTACTGTATCTACGGCTAATGAAGAAATGATGCATGTTTCGATGTAGCGCTGTTTTGAAAGTAGAACCAATATTTTCAACATCCACTCATTTAAGATGCTAGCAAACTATATTGTGCTGGCATTAAGTTAGTTATATTCATTAACATCACTTGCCTTGCTTGCTTGCTTGACGAATTTTATGCCAGTTCTACCCGCCCCAGCCTAAAAAATCAGGTGATACACAGCTGGGTTTCTAGCTTTTTTAAAGATCACTTTTCATCTTGATCAGATAGAGTCCACTAATAAATCTGGACTTACAAATATTTTAAGACCAAAATTAGCTAAATTGGTCCCGGTTGGACCAATTTAGCTAATTTTCACGAATTTTAGCGAGACTAACGAACAGCTATTCATTTTTATAAGTATATCAGAAAAAATATGTGACCATATCGTGCTATTTGGGCGGTGGCGCTACGAAGCATCAGTAGGTAATGATGCTTGAGCCGCACCCATTAATATCACTCTCGACGTCATTTGTTTGGATTACGTTGATGCTTTTGGGCTGAATTCCTTTGAACGTGACACCAAAAGGGTTAAGGTGCCTAATCGGTTGATTAAATCTGGTTGAAATATTCCGGGTGTTTTTGCAGGGAAAGGGTTTTCAATGTTAACTGGGTAGGTTAAATATATTTTGTTTGGTTCCCTTATAAAACTGTGGAATAATTTCATGTTCTGTGCATGTTTAAATGTTTTATTTAACAACTAAAATGGCAACCAAGCGTTCGTACCACTTGATGGTAAGTGGTTATCGTAGCTTATGTAATACGCTTGCAACATCAGATATATTCATATCACTTGCGCGTTGCCACCCTGATATTCGTATCGAATATCGATCGAAAGTTTCATGTGCCTGTAGTTTCACCGGAAACCAAACCCTTCAAACTGGAACACAGTAATGCGAGCGTAACTGCTTGGCGGCAGAAATAGGTATGATGATAGTACTTTCCCGGACGAGCTCTATCACAAATAACTCTTCTACTCTTGTTTACATGTTTAGACGTGATTATTTTAACCATTATGTCAGTCGTCGCTTTCAAGTGAAAAATGTGAATGAAACTTTTATCCATTGAAACGCAGTGAAAACAAGTCAACCAATAGAATCTTGTCCAAATTGCGTCATAGTTGCGTCACAATGAATCGCGCAACATTGACACATTTCTATTATTTGGCTCTGCTACGAAATCCGCTCCGCTTTTCCGTGAGTACCCGCCCTTAACGTCCGCTGCGAATCAAATCACGAATAGATGACGTGACATTAAAACAAGTTACAGTCAAATTAAGACTTGACGGGGGTCTTCGGGCATCCTATAAACTTCACAAGTAAGCTACTAACTTACAAAAACTTGTTTAGTACTTACTGTTTTATAACCTTGATTCAAATGAACTAAATAATGAGGTTACACTGTGTTTCGTATTTTGATACTGCAACAGCGAAAAAAATCGATGAACATAGAGACGCTAGAGTTTTATTAAAATCATACAAAGCTAAATAAAAGGTATTGAACATTTTATACAATGAGAGCTTTTTATAGAACATCATTGAAAGGGTGGAAAATGAAGTTACATTAGATAAAAGAAAAGGTTTCTGTAATGACGTATATGGACGAGAAGGAGGCCGCGTCGGTCGGAGAGAACATAATGGAGGGAACTGCATCGATACACCGACAAGACAGGCTCTTAAATTTTATAATGATAAAGCTATTTTAAGACCATTATATGAACGGCACTGTTTCTTCGGAAACTGGTTTGTAAACGATTCGCTGTAACAATGACAGTGAAGGAAATAAAATTAGCATTTATGAATAGTTGACGATTTCGTTCAGAAAGGGGTTTCTGAACAGAGCCAAGATGCAAAGTTCTAGAATTTTCATAAAACGATAATAAAATGCAGGCAAGTAAAACCACGTAAAATTTACATCTTTGAAGGTAATTTTTATTTCTCCTACCAAGAACGTACATGGAAATCATACCATAGTATTTTTAATGTAAAAGTTTGTGCTATGCTTGTTTACTTATTCAAGTCAAGTCAAATTTAGATAAAAAATTCAAATAAAATAATACTTAACCGATAAAGATGGGAATAAGTAAAATTGACAAAACTATAATTAAATTACACAAATAGCATGCTATGATTGAACAACAATGAGGAGTTTTCGTATCGAGATTTAAAAAAAAAATAGTTCCGATTGCTTTGACAGATGGCGCTAGCTGCAAAACAAGAAAAAAGTTGGTAACTCCGTTTTTGTTTCGCCTCGTGTCAAGCGATTTTTTCTTTTCGTTTGTATTTGATTTCCACTCCAGTACGACCAAAGTTAATGTACTACGTAGTAGGTACTATGACTTTACCAGCCAGAGGTATGACAGACAGTGACAGCAGGAGCAACCAATGTTGAATTCCCTACACATTCACCGTAGCTCGCCAAACGTAGTGCTTACATTCTCTTGGGCTCGCCAGTTGAGCTACCGCCATATATAGACGGTTTTTTTTTAATAACTTAAAACGAAAACCCCTCATTACGTTCCTAATTACAGGACCGTATTATATCAGCTAAAGTTCCATAAAAGATAATAACACTGCGAGTTAATAACGGTATTGAGTAATAAATATGCAAAATATGGAGGAAGTTTCTGGGGTCGATAGCATCAGCATAATCTGTAGCACGGAGTCGGGGTAATCTTTGAAGTTTATCGTGGCTAGGGAAGAGCAACTGAGCCCTTCAATCAGGGATTCATGAGTGTCGCACTCTGTTTTGAACTTGCAAGAGGCACTGTCAATTTTCAGCTTCGATATTCTTGATGCAGACAGCTTAGTTGCTACAAAAAGACAATTCATTTTGTTTTTGATACTCACTCAGTTCTGGAATCGATGCTTCATGCCAGTGCATAAAGCACTACTAAATCAGTTGCTACAAAAAGACAACTTGTTTTATTATTAATATGTCCAAATGTCATGAAGCATTGGGCCTTTGGAAACGACGATTATCTACTAATATTTATCCCAGCTCTAGGTATTGTAGTAGGTACTATCTGTTGTATTTGTTACCCAACAAATAGTCTTTAAAACAATTTAAACACTCTTTAAACTGTAGTTTTGTCCGCGCAGATTTTTTTTAATGTAATTTTTTTCTTTTCGCCTCGCATTCTAGTATTTGAAATTGGAGAGTTCCTTTCATAGTGCGCTTCTTCATTCTTTAAAATTCAGGTCTCAAGGAGTTACCGTTCTTGCTGTGGTTTGATTTTTAGTCAGCCAGTTCAAGGATCTTATATTTTTAGATACGAGACGGGATTGCATATTTTTCAAACATGCAAATGCGCCGTGAGTCGATTTGTATGACTGAATAACAAACTGTGCTGAAAACAGTAAACAGGAAAACTTTCATATTACGAATAGGACTAAAAAGATTTCCTTTATTATTGAAATATTCAGTCTAGAGATCCCATTTAATGTAAGCACACATAAGATTTTGATTGAATTCCTTATCAAAAGCAGATTCGTTCCAACAGCATCAAATGAAGTAAAAGTTCCATCTATTTGTCACAAAGTTTTTCTAGGTCACATCTCAGCCGACCTCGCAGTAATTGAGAAAGGGAATGAAAAGCCTCCCAATAGCATTGGGGCGCGTGACATTGGCACAAACAGAGCAAGGAGCTCGCATAAAATTCTGCTTACCTATATGGAGTATTGTGGAAGGTTCTAGAATACAAATAGTACATAAGCATGTTTTTAGTGTCTATGGAATTTAGAAGCTTTTTCAACGCAACACTTTCCTACTTTTCTGGTTTGAGTAATACTTTACATACCTATATTTTTTGTTATTTTTTATCCATTTCCTGCATTCATTTTTTTAATCAACTCCTTACCTTTGACTATATATCTTTGTACTATACATTAATTATACGTAGTTGTGGATATGGGGAGCAAGATAATAATAGTTATTGACTAAGTTTTTTTTTTTTTTTTTTATACAACTGATAAAGGTAATACTTTTTTGACGTGTATCTTTTTATATCAATGCCATAAACTTAAAGCTAGACTGGTGAAATGATGTCGGGATAATTTTGAGTGGCATGTCTTATAAAAATATAGCAAATAAACCAAGCAGTTTTAGCAAAAGCATGTGCGGCTTCCAAATCGAACAGAATGAAGTTTTTTGTACGTTTATCCCGTTTACTCCCATTTAAATCCTTACTTTTTTAATCTTTGTACCATCTCGACCCTTGACGCGAACTGATGAAAAAAGACGAGTCTTTTTAGCATTCAGGCATTCAACTTTCGAACCGCGTTGATCTGATCTTAACAGGCTAAAACTTGGTTCACTGTCTTTTTTTTCGGTCATCTTGTTCCTAAAAAGCCATATAGCGTTAGATCCAGTAGTGTGGATAAGTGTAAGTTGCATGAGCTTTTTTGGCGCACATATCAGTATGACTTCAAGCTTTTTGTTTCTAAGACACGCTCATAATTTTTCACGATGTTTTTCTTCAGTAACGCACTCTTTCATATCATATTATTTTTGAATTAAGTAGTTACAATAGTTTTTATAGCGTTTAATCTATCACTATTAACTACGCTGTCTACGCCGTAGCCGCGTAGCCCGTCTACGAGAAGATTGAATTTATATCTTCCATTAATCTTGATAACTCACTCGCAATCTACTCGAACTTACTTTTCAATTTTCATCCCAAATGTAAGCGAAAAAAGCCGTAAAGGTCACTTGGGTCATAAGTGCACCCAAGGATATTTGTAGTTCATGGCCCAGACGTTCGTAAGGTTATGAACTTTTAGCCTTTGAGCCTGCCACTGCCCTCTGTGCCCTTGTGCTGAAAAGTAAACCTTGTGAATAATTAAATAAGGCTAAAATAAGGAATTTTGACTTACTGGCCTTATATTTAATGGTTTTGGGCTTTGTAGGGTAAAGCTATTTTTGTAACCGCATATTTAAGGGTCGGCTTCGTTCAGACTTTAAAAAATTAATATATCCGTGAATTTGAATATGCGAATACGTTATAGTATTCACATTTTTATATCATTTCATCGTATTATTTCATGTTAAAAATCTATACATTTAAATGTCGTGCGATGTGTTAGTCTACGACAGACGTTATCGTGAAGGATAGTGTAAAACGCTAGAGCGTTACCCAATTTTAATTACCTAATCAGTGGTAAAACAGCCATTGATTAGGTCAAAATAATGAGCTTCATACATTTTTATGTAAACACAGTGAACGCATTTAGCACTTACCAGTTTGAATGAAGATTATTCATCAAGATTATCAAGTAAATTATTTGAAGCAAATAATAAATTATTGATTGATTGAATTCATAAAGCTACCTTGTAATACTAATTAACGTACCACCAACCACAAATCATAATTATAATTAATATTATATAGCGTGTCATATTTATCAGCATTATAACCATAATTTGTGATATTTAGCGAGAGCAAGACAAGATTGGAACTTGAATTTCATTTTTTTTTATTAGGTAGGTACTTACCCAAAATGTAAATCATTAGAAATTTACGTCTGTGAAAAGACATAGACGAAATCATAAAAATTAAATTTTCTTGTAAAACTTGTTACGTAAACTACAATCAAACTTACCTTTCAGGATCCTCATCTTGATCCGATTTTCTTGGTCACAAGTCTTCCATTTTAATTTTAATTTAAATGGTCTTACTTGCAAACAAAACGATTACTTATTTCATTTGATAACTTTTTTAACGTCCATGATTGCTATAGATTTTCTTTATGGATTGACTACAGTTTTTTTTTGGATATGATTCTAAACTTTACTGTTTTTATTGTACTTTTTGCTAATTATACTAGAAGCACTCGGTTTTTGCGGTAAATGTCAAGAGAGAGTGCAACTGACAACAAGGTTAGGGCGCTAGCGCGGGAAAGCGTGTCAAGGTTATACCTACAGCACTTGAATGGTACCACGAACACTGCATTCAAGTGAACGCGATACACAATCACACTTCTACAAATACAGAACAAAAATATAAAACAATTTAAATTCAACTGACCACAGCTTTAAACGCAACCTAACCTAAAACAAAACACTAGGTAAGTTTTAACGTTGGCAATGCGAATGCGTCCGCAACACGACATATTAATCTGTTCTCGCTGCACTTTCAAACTATTTCATTTTCAAATTTTTGACATTCCGTACGTTGGGAGAGAGCGCGCGCAATGCACCATCCCTCCACCGAGGTACAACTAGACTGAAGCCTGGACACGCCGCCAGAGGGCGCTGCCCGCGAAATTGGCGCAATTTTGACGCATGCGCTGTGCATTTGCGATCCAGCGGGAGCCGATGCGACCCGACGCCCCTGGCTTGATAGAAAAATCGAGGACGCTACGTGACGTCAAGAACTCAAGCACAATATGGGTTAATCGGACATAGCGAAAACAAGTCGTAAACCACAGTTAATTCCCTTGCGCTTATTTTCAGCTTAGGTATTCAGGTGTGTAAAATCACAAAATGTATTAATATAAGGATATACCTACTTAGAAAGAATGAGAGGAGTAATATTTATTGATTAAATTTAATTTTATGCGTGTCTACTCTTATTTTTTGCATTTTTATTCTAGTCACCGCTAAAATATTACTTTTATGAAGCAAAAACAAATCTTTTTCCATAATCCCGTAGAGGCGGGAGATTGTTTTAAATATTCGGCCTCAGGCCATCCGTAGGCAATGAAATTTCACCGCCCTCTTTTGTTTTTTATAAATGTTGCCCGAGGGACAAGGAAAGGTGGCTGTGCTAGTTGAGATTAGGAAGCGTTTTTGAGATTGGGAATTCTTGTGTAAGCTAACATTTAACACTGCACCTTTGGCTATTTGGCTCAGTGTAACTATGATGAAATTCAATAGTTACTTACAGAATATTGAAAATAGACCAGTAAATATGTTAATAGAGCATTTTGTACCTACGTTTTTAGCTTTCCAATATTTCGTTCTTGTAGGTATTATTACTTTCTTCAAACGTTGTTCAAGCATCGCTGCCTCTAGTGAAATTCCAGAAAAATCGTTTGTAATACTTTACATTTAACATTTATGGACTCAACATTCATTTGACTTATATTAAGAAAAGCAAAAAAATTTATAAGGTGTCTTGGCAATAAATTTTATAAATCTCAAATACCTAAATACTAGCGGATTTCTACACAGCTAGAGCGCCTAAAGGGAACCAAATAACTGATAGAAATCACGTTTGTTTATAAAAACATTATGTACTTTTAATCAAGATAGGTATATAGAAACACTAGGTCTGGAACTAATATTTGCAGATCATACAAACGTTTGCGCAACAAACATTTGCCAGGAGGCGAGGATCAAAAGCACAATCGCCACCAAGGTCATCTATAAGTTTTCTAAGACGTCTCTGGGTGAGTAGCTTTTTGAAAGCTCTATAGAAATATTACGATGCCATTTCGTGGATAAATTCGAGTTATACAAAGCCGAGCAGCCTGCAACAAATGTGTAGGCGACCGGCGGTTAAACTACAAACGACGTTGCTCTCAGATATTTTGCAGGGTTTTGGAAAATGTAGGGGTCATATTCCTAAACGTACTTTAAACTTCTATTAGGTAATGTCTTTCAATTTAATAAATTATCGTCTTTATTAATTCATAAGAATGACAATTAAAGACAAAACTTAGAGACAAAATAGTAAACAGGAATTACCCTTCAAAGGGGATTTTGGGATTTTTTTGTTTCAAAATCCCCTTTAGACTGAGCTTGACGCTTCAAAGGGGATTTTGACACTAACACGATATGACAATTACATAATAAGAATGGGGCAATAAACGAAGAAAATTTCATCTCTCATGTAAAATATTTGTTATTATTTTTTTTAGGATTTTTTTTAGGGCTGGATAGATAAGCCCTGAAAACAAAGCTTGTTTTGTAATCAGTTATGTAATCTAATAGAATACAAAATGTGTATTTATTTGCAAATACGTAGAAACATCTAGGCCAGTAACAGACATTTGCAGATAATTCAAATATTTGTCCCGCTGTGGAGGTTAAATAAATCTACAACCTCTCGCTTTTCAACCGGGCACTTGCTTACCGCGCCACCAAAATCGTCATAATGGAAATAAAAATTTAATATTTATTTGAATAAAAAAAACCTCATAAAATAAGCTCATGATCAGAAGGTCCACGTACTGCTTAAAACCATTGACTTTTGCTCATTAAAATAGGCAGAGGACTGTACATGGTACAGAAACTCAAGCCAAATTCAAGTATTTTTACATAAAAAAAAGTCAGTTGCTCCACTCTATATGCAAATATTGTAAAGCTAGGATGTTTTTTTTTATATTGGTAGCCGTAGGCGTCACGGCTGAACCATATTCCGCTACATTACGTCAATAAAAATGTTGACGTTAAACACTAACTTATCATCTACTAGCTGTTGTCCGTGACTTCGTTCAAGTGGAACTCGGGAACCGTACTTTTTTCCGCTATAAAAAGTAGCCTAGGTCATATTTCCGGTTATTATATATAGATCGTTTGTAACGGTCTTTAGATGGCTCAACTGTTTCATATATATTTTGTATATTTTGTAATGTAATGTAATTATGAACATATTTGAATTTGTTAATAAATTCAATTCAAATCGCTTCAGTGGTTGTCAAGTTATAGAAGAACATTTAGGGTGAGTTGCACCATCTACCGTTAACGTCAAATTGTTCAATTGTCGTCGAACAATTTGACGTTAACGTTAGACGGTGCAACTCACCCTTAAACAAACATCCAACAATCCAAATTTTTGTATTTTTAATAATCGTGTGATGTGAAATATTCGTGTGATTTCTATTCATCTTATTTCCATTCTTCATATTATTTAAATGTGATTTCTGCTATAGCTACTAGAAACAGTTATTTTGTCATAAAAAGAGTGATAAATTAACAGTGATACTATCTTCCCGGTAGATTTAGCAATAATTTAAAACCCGAGTCTTATCAAAGCATGTCAATCTGACTCTCTATAAATACGCCGTGGTTTTAGATAATACGGAACAGTTACCTACTGTCGTAATAAGGGCCGGTATTTGTAAAACTGGTATTTTTAACCAAATTTAGATATATATCTTTTCTATATTTTATTGTTTATTTTTATTTTTGTTCTTTCTCTCTCTAGGCAAGTGGCACGTGTCATATGTAGTATTTTTTAGTACAGCGTACATCGAACTTGATATTAAACGGATAGCCTATGAACGCTTGGAATACCAGAGATATACTCGCGCGTTGCCACCCTGAGGCGTAGATCAAAAGTCTCATGTGCCTGCTAATTCTACCAGCATTCATACCCATCAAACCGCAACACATAAATGCGAGCGTTACTGAAAAAAGCTTCAGTGCTTTGGAGAGCAGCTAAAGTATCGTATGTGAATGGTAAGTTGCCTGCCTACATTAAATATAAGGAGCATTTACAGAACTATATATTTATCTTATTATTATTATTTTAATTAAAGATCTACTTAAACTAGATGTAAACTTTGCTAACACTTGCTCAAACTTTAGTGGTTTTTAATGTTATGTAAAAGTTACTTTGATAAGTAAGTTTTTTATTACAATAAATAAATAAAATTAAAAAAACTATAGATTCTGGTATTTTCAAAGTTGTAAGACCATGACGGAGGTATACAGACCGTCTTTTAACACCGTCACCAGAGTTGGCCAATGACTCATACGAACTTACTAAATTACGGCAGAAATAGTTACGGTGGTAGTACTTCTCCAGACGAGATTTATCACAAAGAACTCTTAGATGTATTATCTGTGTAGATCTGTCTGTGTACTGTATTGACAAATCGTCTTGAAGCGACGACTATCAATCAGTGCTACCTACATACATACCTACTAAACGCTACTTTTTTGAGATAGTGGCAGTAGGCAAATGGTGATCATTAACAAGTCGACAAGTCACCGTTTTGTTATATCAGTTTTTATATTCATAAACAAGTACCTACTTTTAAAGGCAAGTATGCCGTAATTCGTTAATAACTGTCATTTGAGCAGCTTGCTTTAGCAAAAAGGCTGGACACGGACTGTGCTTTCATGAAGCATTGGACGCGCATACATAGTGCAATGCGCTTGTGAAAATTGTGTGTCTTAGTTTGTGTGTCCCATTACTTTAAGTTATTTTTAATTAATTATTCTATGGCTGTAAATGTATCCATCTTATTAAGCTGGAATTTAATTGAATTAGCAAGTATAAAAAGCAAAACTAACAAAGAAATTTTATACTTACATGAACTTTCTTTGTTATTTTTGTGTCATTGAACAAAGACGATGATGATTCGAAAAGCACAAGCTAGCAGATGTTTTAAGTATTTTTTGAATAAGGCCAAAACCTAACTCAACGTCTCCCTATTTGTGGGGTGTTTTATTATGGAGCAATCAAAGCTCTCTTTTTAAAATATCTTTCCAGCTCTTAAAAATACATATCATTTTATTTCATTTCAGAACATTTACTTTTATTTAAAACGACTAATCATAACTATGTAACAGCCAAAATAAATAATTCAGACCTCTATTAAAGTAAATTGTAACAGTTTCACCCAGCAACACAGTAGAACAATGTAATGAAACAAGCAAAACCATATATATTAAAAAGGCAGCTTTTATTGCTCTGTACTAAAATATCTCGAAAGGAAAGTAATTGCTTAGTACCTTACTGTTCCCTAAGGCTCAATTCGATAACATTTTTAGACTAAAATAAGTATCATTTTGTACAAAATCTGGAACAAATTGCAAGTAATATACGTTACATAAACGCTACGATATTTTTTTCGTTGATGCGCTCGTGACGTAGCGTGGTTCACGTCAGATCAACGAAGTTAAGCACTGTTCCGCGCAGTCACCATTTGGATGGGTGTGCGCCACTGGCAATTCCAACTGAGCGCTTTCGTGCTCGTTTCGTTTCGTAGGGTATATTAAGCAGTCTAGCCCGGGTTTTTCAAAGTTATTAGGTCATGCATGGTAGAGGATTTGGGGGCCTATATTATATAGCTCCGTAACCAGAGTTTGCCTCCAACTTTCTTACTTTTTCGTAATTATATAATTTAAATGAGACTTGAGCCCAGCAGTTAATAGCCAAGTATATTTTATACACTTGGTTATATTATTGGACCGAGCGAGCGAAGCTAGCGTAGGCGTCTCAGTTTCGAAATTGGCCAAAAATGCTTGTCCGTCAGTCTGTCCGGCTGTTCTCGCCTACAGGTCGCAGTTTCAATCTGGTTAAAACTTGGTATACAGGTTTATTTAGTAGACTTTATAGAATATGATTGTCGTCGGGGATTTTTGATGGAGGATGCCTCTTATTTCTCCAAAAAGGGGCAAAAAGGGGGCTACTGGATAATTATCTCCGCCTAATAAGATTCGATTTCGTTGGTTTTTATTTTATTAGAAAAGTGTTATTAACTTTAAATAGATCTCATACAAATTTGTTGAAGATCTGATGTGAATCTTCAGCGCGATGAGCAGAATAGCTCCTCAAATTGCAGTAAATTGCCTGCTAAGAGTAGTAGAGTTCTTTGTGATAGAGCTCGGCCGGAGAAGGACTACCACCTATTTCTGCCGCCAAGTAGTTGCTTGCTTGCATTGCTGTGTTCCGGTTCGAAGGGTATGATTTCCGGTGAAATTAGGCACATGAGACTTTCCATCTTACGTCTCAGGTAACACGCAAGTGATATTGCAAGCGTACATAGGCTACAAGTTTGTGTTTGCGAGGTCTACTGTTCGGAGAATTGCTAGTATTATAATATACTAGCGGACCTGCCCTGACTTTGCACGGGTGCTTTAAACCTTCCACTTGAATCACTCTAACTATTTAAAAAACTGCATCAAAATCCGTTGCGTAGTCTTAAAGATCTAAGCATGCATACACGGAAAAAAAATCTTGTTACATTAACAAGAATATCGCACGCTCAACTAGGATGTCTTGCTATATATGTGACGACAATCTATTTTGTAAAAACTACAAGACTGTTCTAGTTAAAAAAATATTGTAGTTGCAAATAGTTATGTGGTTTGAATTACTAAGAATTACTAGATTACAATAAGTATTGAATTAATGATGAATAAATTATGTGCTGTACACTGTAGTAACTAGACCTTTAATACAGATTACCGATTAGTATACTTGGGGTGCTTTTGTTGATGTATTATTAAAAAAATATGTTACTTTAGTAAGTATGGCACAAATGCACGCCCAAGGTTATGGAATCATAATATATATACAATATAACATTAGATATATATTATATATATACATGCTGAGTGGCTGCCTTTTTTTCGTCACAATAGTTAAGTTTTAATTTTTATTGTTATTTTTATTTTTATGTTAATTGTGTGGCGTTAAATAAATATTTTTCTATTCTATTCTATTCTATATTATAGGTATATCGACCTTTGCTTGACTCTAATTTCATCAGTAACGAAATGTTTTTGTAATTAGGCAGAAAGTTTTCGTCAGCGCGATCTAGAAACGCGACGTTTTACACTACGACATCTAGTAAACATTTTCAAAATAATTTCTGCTTAACTAGAATGAAATCGTTTGCATTACAATATGATGAGTTTTTTATACAATAATTTTAGTTCCTTCAAACAGATTCTGGTTTCCTTATCACATTTAATTTTAACTCAGCGTTCTGGTTGTATTGTAGAAAATTATTCCGTGTAGGGACAGACAGCGGATAGCGACAATGTTTTATAGTATGTAGTGATTGATGGTTTTTAAATTTCGAAAATTACCTGATTCAGTGTATGGGCCAAGCGCGTGTTTGTCAGCCGCTTAGAAGTATAGTTCTTGGCAGTTGTTCTGGCACATCGTGCCAAGAGAGTGTTCAATGAAATCCAGTTTCCTATATATTAATGTCTATAGTCACATACTAATAAAAACCAGCGAGCAGAGCGAGTTAAATCTTTGTGTCAAGAAACGAATTGGAACCTAGTTATATTGGCGTTTTGTCTGATTATGTTTGACGATAGCGTAAAGTTATTAGCCAAAAGTAAAAATAACATTTATTAACAAATCAAAATATTATTTATTTGAAATAGTTGAGCCAACTAAAGACCGTTACAGACGATCTATAGATAGCTCAACTGAAAAAAAAACAATGTGTTTCGGTATTGAATCAAATTATTTTCTAGTGTAAATTACCTCCCCAGTTCGTAATATCCGCTTTCTCAGTGCAAAACAAATCTGGTTCATTACTTAAAGGGTTCCGTACACAGGAGAGGCAATAAATAACGGATTAGCTGAATCGACGGTGCCGATAATTAAATTTTATTGCTACCGAGTAATATCGACGACTTCATGCGTCTTTCGATTACACGGAACGACTTTTATGGCCAAATTAGGTGAGATGCTGCGGTGCTAGCACAAGTTATCGTTACTGTGAAATTGCAGTCAAAAGTAAGACTTATAAAATTTCGTTTTAAAGATCATTTTGTGATTAATACTGCTCATGTTGTTCTATTCACTTTTATATCGTATAGTTAAAACTATACGATATAAAAGTGAATAGTTTTTTCCTTTATTATTTTTTCCTTGACTGATCACGAATTACACTTTATAACAAGCTTTTATTTATTTATTAAAAGTTTACTTTCATGACAAAAATATGTTTTTACAAGGTTTTACAATTAATTACCACCTACTTGATTTATATTTAAATATTACCTTTTTTAAAAGTGACCTTATATTTGTTATTATATTATATATCATTGTAAGAGATGTCAATATTATAAAATAATTTATAAGACATATTTTACTTTAGGTATACAAGTTCAGATGAGTACATTATGAACCATAATTATCGTCCTAAGTTAATTATCAAACCACTTTAAATTTACCGCAGCGTTTATAAAAAAACGTTTTTTATTAAGAACCTACCGTAACAATTCTAAAGTGATAATAATTTGAAATTGGAATTTTTATAACGCACGTCAAAGGAAAGGGCCGTGCCATGCGCGGTGTAACTAATTTAAATTAAGAATGATGTGACAAGGAGTCGATTACAGAAATCATGGACTCTCTAAATACTCTCTCTACATAAACATTATAGTAATAACTTGATTTTGTAAATGTACTTGCCTTTTTGCACTCTAAAATGTACGTTTGTTTTGAAGATACAAATAAATGTTTTATTTATCTATCAGTCTAAATATTTTCTCTATCTTGAAATAAGTCTCAAGAGAATGCAAAAACGCTGCCACAATTCTACTGACCTTTTCTGTCATACGTACCTACTAGCGCTTACTAGTATACGACATACGTGCCATTTACGATAAAGCTTAGAATAATGCGTATAACGTTTTGCATTTTTTAATAACATACGCGCTGCGTATTTGAGGCGTAGCTTTACGTAATGATTTATGTTCTTATACATAAATAAATACTTCATGTCTTGTTTATACATTAGGTACGCTGTTGTTAGGTCATGACGGTGGCTTTCAGATGCATAATAACTTCGTCACCAAATTGGCTACTACTTAAAATTTATTTATAAAAAATATAAACGTTATTCTAATTAATATGCAAAAATTTGTGCGGGTGTCTGTGTCGCTCAATTTTTTTGTTTATATTTTTTTTTTTTGTTTATACAACTGAAGTGGCAACCAAGCGTACGGCCCAAGATGGTAAGCGGTTACCGCAGCCTATGGACGCTTGCGGGTTGCCACCTTGAGGCTAAGATCGAAAGCCTCATGTGCCAGTAATTTCACCGGAAACCATACCCTTCACATCGGAACACAGCAATGCGAGCATTAGGTACTGTTTGGCGGCAGAAATAGGTATGGTGGTAGTCCTTCCCCGGACGAGCTCTATCACAGAGAACTCTACTACTATTTTGTCGCAACGGCTTAACAATTTAGATGAAATAAAGGATTAAACATAGCTCAAGACCACGAGTTAAAGATCCATTTCTTTTTATAATAATATAAGATATTATTTTACCCTATTCTACTCTAATCCGACTAATATGGTGATGGGTTTGTCCGGACTTTCTTTTCTAAAATTAAATCAATCACTTTTGAGACATGTTGTTTCGATCACAAATGTTTTGAATGAATAAAAAGCCTTCGCTTTTAGCTGAGCGAACTCGAATACATTGGATTGCTCAGTCGAGCATTCATTTGGTTCTGTGTTTGTTATTGTCTAAAACCGTTCTTCAAATATCAAAAAGTTATTTTTACCGAAACGCAGAATTTCAATATTGCATTAGTTGTACTCATATTTAGCACTTAGTGATAAAGCAAGAGTCCGACTTATTGTATACTACCACAATGCCACATTTAGCCTCCAAGCAGTACTGCTGCTACTACTGTACTTACAATATGTGCAAGCATTGAACTGGCGTAAATCCACCTAGCTATAAGACGTTTCAAAATGATCCTTATGATATTATAAAATAAGTATATTTTTCACTTTACTTACATTATCTACTGTGTGTGTTTTGGTTTGAAGGACACTGTATTTTTTAATAATGCTGGAAAATACAAACAGCATCATCTAGCCCCTAGCTAAGCAGAGCTTTTGTTATAGGTACTAGATGACTCAATATACATAATACATTACAATACATAGATAGATTTTTTTTAATATAACTACATAGAAAATACCCAAAGCACCCGGAACAAATATTTTCAGATCGTACAAACATTTAGCAAGTGAAATTACAGGTTAGATCTATGATAGAAGTTCAGTACAACGCAGAACTTTAAAACTTGAAGCTTGTACAACACTGTTACGGTTATCAGGTGCACAAATTATAGGCATCACTGGGGTGTTATCAGGAATAACCCTCTTCTTGATTAAAAAAAGTTTTAGGTTTTTACAAAAAAATATTAATTGATTAGTATATTAAAAGTATTGAATACTGTAATAATAATAAATAAATGAATAATAAATCATGCTGGACAATCCACACAGCATCATCTAGCCCCAAGGTAAGCAGAGCTGTATTATGGGTACTAGATGACTGATATATACTTAATACAATACAATACATAGATAGATATTTTTTATTTTACATATAAAATACCCAAGACACTCGGAACAAATATTTGTAGATCGTACAATCATTTGACCCGGCGGGAATCGAACCCGCAACCTCCGCGTCGCAGGCGTTAATAGTTTTATATTTTGTTAAGTTTCAAACTTTACTGGCCAATTTCGAAAATGAATTTTAACCACCTCATTATTTATTTATGCGGGAACTCAAATATTTAAACTAAAAGCCAATATCACTAAAATCCCGTTTAAATAGAAACGACGTCTAATATTTAATCAAAAATCCCACTCTATTCCTGATGCCTTATATTAACTTTACAATAACCTCTGGCTTTATATTTAACTAACTTCTGCCCGCGGTTTCGCTTGCGCGATAGTTAGGTACGAAAAAAGCCATTATGCTATTCTGGGCCTAAAACTATTACTATTCCAAGTTTAATCCAAATGAGTTCAGCCGCTACAGGATATGCTATTATTTCTAAATAACATATACTTAGTGACATTATACAATTTGTCTTAATAGAAACTAATACATTTATTTCATAGTACATTAGTATTATTTACTGGTCGGAAGAAAAAAACTACGTTACTTACGTATTATCATCATCATGACAGCCTTCTAATGTTCCCACTGCTGAGACACTGGCCTACTCTCAAGCGAGAGTGATTGGGTCTTAATCCACCACGCGGACCCAATGCGGATTGGTGGATGGCACATGTCTTTCGAATTTTTAGTTCTTGGACATGGCGGTTTCCTCACGATGTTTTCCTTCACCGTATGAGATCACTGGCATTGCGCACATAAATTTTTCGTAGCGAAAAATCCATTGGTGCACGACCGGATTCGAACTCACGACCTTATGATCAGAAGGCAGGGTCACTACCAGTAGACCACCGGTGCTCCGTAGTGCGACGTATTATTGTCATTAATAATTATTACTATTATATGTAGTATTTCAAACCCTAATATACAAAATTACAAATTGTTTGATTTTCATACAATCTGTCTTCTCAAGCGAATAGGGTCTCTATTCGCTTGAGAAGCTCGTTGGTGTTTCGTCAGCCAATAGGATTAGTTAATTCAAATATTTCCTGATGAGTTCTTAGAATGGTATTAATTTGGCGATTTTGGGAGCTAAAGTTGTAGGCGGAGCAAAGGCTAGCTGGAATCATGGCTTTGTTGGCGCAAAAAATACTTAAGAATGGAAGGTTATCCTAATTAAAGCATTTTTTTTCATTATGACAACCTTTAAATGTTTCTACTACTGAGACACTGATGGGATACTCTCAAGTGATTGGGTCAAGCATCAGTTCGCATTGGATGGATAAGAGTTTTTTTTTACTCTATAAAAAAAGTAGATTAAGATCAATCACTCTCGCCCGAGAGTAGGCCAGTGTCCCAACAGTGGGAACATTAGAAGGCTGCCATGATGATGATGATAAATAGTTGGTAAACTACATATATATCTATAGGCAGGTCCGTCTGCCGCATATCGGATAAGCACAGAACAAGATAGCAATAACTATTACCTACTCGTGGTCCCATGAATGGGACAAATAATGGGACCACGAGAAAATACTCGACATTATGCAGTTGAACGTAAAAGGCTCATTTTTTATGTCAGCTTATGACAGCCAATCTAATGTTTCCAATATTTGTCTCTCAGCGAGAATCAAACCCTTACTTTTCACTTTCCATCGATACCCACTGCCACAGAGCCTACCAAAATCATTATCCGGCAAACAGAATAACAAAAATAAATATATCCTACTAATATTATAAATGCGAAAGTCTGTGTGTTATGTCTGTATTGTGATAAAATTAGGAATGGAATAACACATAGGTTACTTTTTATCCCGCAAAAAATTACTGTTCCTGTGGAATAGCATAAAAACTGCAAAAACGCGGGTGAAGCCGCGCGGGTCAGCTCGTTTAACATAAATCTACAAATCGCATCACACAAAGCCACAAGTAGGTACCAAAGGATTAACTAAACTAAAGTTAGAGCTCGGGAAGAACTACCACCATACCTATTTCTGCCGCCAAGCAGTAATGCTCGCATTGCTGTGTTCCGGTGTGAAGGGTATGGTTGCTGGTGAAATTACTGGCACATGAGGCTTTCGATCTTAGCTTCAAGGTGGCAACCCGCGAGTGATACCTCTGGTATCGCAAGCGTCTATAGGCTGCGGTAACCGCTTACCATCTCGTGAGCCGTACGCTTGGTTGCCACTTCAGTTGTATAAAGTTAAATCCACCGGACTGGAGTAAGACAACAGTGCTCTGTTGTGTATAGCGTAGTACCGTTCTGTGGCACAAGTCTAATTGATTCGTCGAGAGATACACTGTTTGAGTGTCTAGAACCATGAGTTTAGATTTTAAAGGACACACAATAGTACAGAACGTATACCAGTAACTAGCTCTCACTCTTTTTTTACCTCTCTTTCTTTCTGGCTATGCGATCCACATGGAGCATTTTGGCATTTTTATCGGAATCGCTGACGCTTATATTAAGAGTAAATAAATTGATAGCTCACATGGTAGACCCTTAAAAATTGTGTTTTGAAAAAAAAATGGGCACATTTTTAATACCTAACAATGAGTTGACTAAAAATAAATCAGCATTGCGAAACAATTATCTATATCTAAACTAATACTAATATACTCATACTAATAAACTAATACTAATTACTAATTACTAATATAATATATAATAATAATAATAATAATATAATAATAATCTATATCTTCTATACTAATAAAGAGAGAAGATTTGTATGTTTGTATTTTTGTAGGTATTTTTGTTTGTTACAAAAAAACTCAAAAACTGCTGATTTCTAAAATTCTTTCACCATTAGAATGCTACATTATCCTTGAGTAACATAGGCTATATTTTATTCTAGAAAATAATAAGAATCCTTACTAAAACTTCAATAATGTAACCCAAGGTGTAAAAAAAATTGCCATAAAATGTCTTTCATCGCATGCGCTGCGGAAACTATTGATGAGAGAACAAAAAATGTTCTACAATATTAAAGAACATATTAATATCTACAAAAAAATCAGCGATACCATATGTACAACTATTGTAGTTATGTAACTATAACTACTTTTTTACATTTTAAAAGTTGATAGAAATGCCGACCAAAATCAGACCATGTTTTCCATACCTTTATATTAACTCTTATCCAAATAAATCATTTCGTATTCAAGACTGTTTCAATACCTGTAGATAACTGTTTGAATTATTGAAATCAGACATTCCATTCAAAAGTTATGACGAATTATAAAAATGACACTCTAAACAAAATACTAAAAATGCCCGCGCGAGCGCCCCGTGGCCATTGAGGGGTGTGCTTGCACAATGAAATAGGTAGCCTCGCGGCTAAAACGTGAGGTCAGCTCCTACCCTAAGAATGACTAGCCCGCCCCGGCTTCGCACGGGTGCTTAAGTTTTCATTGCACCCGAGCGAAGCCGGGACGAGCCGCTAGTAATATTATAAAGAGAGAAGATTTGTATTTTTGGTATTTTGTTTGTTACGAATAAACTCAAAAACTACTGGTCCAATTTTAAAAATTCTTTCACAATTAGAATGCTACATTATCCCTGAGTAACATAGGTTATATTTATTACTAGCCACCCGCCCCGGCTTCGCACGGCTACTTAAGTTTTCATTGCACCCGTGCGAAGCTAGGGCAGATCGGTTATTACCTATATATATTTATTCCGGGTCTGGGTGTTTCTTTGTATTATAAGAAAGAACTTACAGCAATAATTGTTGTCTAATTAGCTTTCTAGGCTATTGTAAATTGTCTGCCAATATATACGCCAAGATAGGCATAGTCTTGTCTTCATATGTCTAGTAATGTCTACTACTCTATACTAATAATATATTATTAAAAAGACAGAAGATTTGTGTTTTTGTATGTTTATATTTGTTTGTTAGGAATAAACTCAAAAACTACTTGTCCGATTTTAAAAATACTTTTACCATTAGAATGCTACATTATCCTTGAGTAACATGCGCTATATTTATTACTAGCGACCTGCCACGGCTTTACACGGGTGCGGTTTTAATGCACCCGCGTGAAACTGAGACAGACTGCTAGCACTCGAATAGTGGTCACTGTAGTTATACGGGCCTCTCTGTGGGCAGCCCACTGTTAACGTCACCTTTCACTGAACCCACAATTTATAAGTGACCGGGTTCATTTCATTTCACCAGAACCAGTGAAGTTTAGAGATAGCTATATCACTTTACACAGTAACAAAATTTATTTGTAGAAAATGCGGTCGTGGCCGCTACTTAATCATCTCTAATAAATGCTTAACCATTGATGATGATGATATTACTTTAAGTCGTTTCAAAATGATCCTTGTGATATCACACTAATCACACTAATATTATAAAATGCAAATGTTTGGATGTTTCATCCTCGACAACCACTAAACCGATTTGGTTGAAAAACATACATAGATAATGACCAGGAATAGAACATAGGCTACTTTTTAAAAAGTACGGTTTCAGAGTTCTACGCTAACGATGGCAACAGTTAAAAAGATTATGAGTTTGACTTTGACTCTCTGATCCGTATTCGTTTAAAACAAACCTACACTCACACACAACCCGGACACTCTCAATAAAATGTATGAAACAAACGCGTCGCAAGTACTACGCACGAGTCACGTCACGACCCACCAAGGACTTTTATTAGATAATCAATTTCAAAGTTTAAACATTATACGTACCTACCTATCGAATAAATATGCAGGCGTCAAGATGTTATTTATGACAGAGTTCAAGGGATGATAGCGCCTTAGGCTCATTAGATAAAATATTTAACTTTCTAAAGTTCGAGCACGTGCATTTTATGTATTTCACGAAAATTATTAACTCGAAATAGTGGTAAAAAACATGTTTGACGAAGTTTTTATAAAACTTAAAATTTCACCTGTCGTTAATATTATTTTCTTATAAATTTAAACGCACACTGCACCTCATTGATATCACTTTTTAATGCAGTAGTCCTAGTAATAGTTCTAGTTCTAAAGCTAACAGAATGATGACTAACAGATTGTCAGATAGTCAGTCGCAACCGTAAAGATTTATACTAAGTAAGGAAGTTCGTGTGAGTCAGTATTCCACTCTGGTGACAGAGTTTTTAGGCCGCCCGAAGGCCTCTTTCATGGTTTAACAATTTTGAAAAAGCCGGGACCGACTGCTTAATTTAAGATTTATACTTATAAGTGGATATTTTATTAGGTGGATTGCCCATCTAAGAAACACTAAGCGACGTGACTTGTGAACTGACAAAGGAAAATAATTATAATTTAAATCAATAGCCGCTGGTTTTATGTTTAATGCAGATATCACTTTTTTTTTTTTTTTTTTAGTTAAGTATAGTTCTCACAACGGATCTCGGCCGTTGTGAAATTAGCCGTTTCGATGCGCAATGGAGCTTTTTCTAACAAAATTGTCTTTGCGCATCACAAACGGCTAACTTCACGGAAGCCTAGATCCGCTGTGCGAACTATACGTCGTTTTGTGCTTCTTAGGTTGGATTCAACCAAACTCAAATAAGCACCATTCCTAGAGTACACCGTAGTTATTCGCGAGTAAACTGACAGTTTACTTGTATTTGACATTTCTTATTCCGCGGAATAGTTATTCCAAAAGTTGGTCCAATCCACCCTTAGTTGGACAAACCACCTGAGTTCATAATGTTTTTAAAAGTAATCTTTCTCATTATTGAACCACTGACCTATCCGCGGTATTAACACTGAATATAATTTAGAACAGGACTGACATATCGATATAACCAGATTAAGCATACTCAATTTAATCCCAATGGGATAGTCGTGACAGCTGTCAAGCTGGTGTCAAAATTATCTTTTAAATCCTTTTACGGTGAGACAGGGACCGGTCTAAATTTGTAAGATTAGTACCTACTGCCAGCAGATCTCGTTCGGCGTGAAGTCAACTGATTCGATGCGCAGTGAAGCTTTTTGGAACTAAATTATCTTCGCGCATCACAAACGGCTAACCGTGCTTCGGAGGGCGCGTTAAGCAGTCGGTCCCGGCTTTTTCAAAGTTGTTAGGCCATGACAGAGGCCTTCGGGCGGCCTTAATAATCTGTCACCAGAGTTGGCCACTGACTCATACATATTACTTTTTTTTAACGGCTAACTTCGCGTTGGGATAATCATTTATTGTAGGCTCAGAGAGATATTGCTCGGGCATAGAATAAAAAGTCATTAGCCCACCTTATGTTAAGCGGTTACGGTAGCCTGAACGCTTGCAATACAAGAGGCATCACTTGCGCTTTGCCGCTCTTAGCTTTCCTTCCCTAGGTTTCGACCCAAGGTATAGCTTTGCTTAGTTTGACGCTAGATGGCACTGTGCAAGAATACGAGTACAACAAGATCAATGACATTTGATAATACATAGATTGGATAATGGCTCGGGTGCGTCGCGTTCGGCTTTATCGCGCCTCGTCAAACGTATCATGCAAAGTTCTTTTTTTTCTTCTTTTTGTACCACTAAAGTGGCAACCAAGCGTACGGCCCACTAGATGGTAAGCGGTTACCGTAGCATATGTACGCATGAAACATCATAGATATCACTTGCGTGTTACCACCCTGAGACGTTAGATGGAAAGTCTCATGTGCCTGTAATTTCACCGGAAACCATACCCTTCGAACCGGAACACAGCAATGCGAGCATTACTGCTTGGCGGCAGAAATAGGTATGGTGGTAGTCCTTCCCCGGACGAGCTCTTTAGCAAAGAACTCTACTACTCTTACTCATACAGTGAGACACTTGCTTTTTAGTTTTGAACTTATCATCGTTGTATTAAAGTTGAAATTAGAATAAGTTTCGCTGTAACATTTACTTTAATCACAACGTTTCCGTTACGTTAACATAGCGCAATAAGGATCCGGATGTTAAGTTCAAAATTAGAAAAGTAATTATCCTTTTTAGTACGAACTTTGAAAGATACGCTTATGTTCAATGGTCATAAGTTTAAAATTAGAAAAACAAGTGTCCTAAAGTACCTACAAACTTTAAAGGTGCATCCACACCGCAGTTACCTTTTGTGGTGCAACACTGTGCAACAAGGCAACATTAGATTACTACCTGTAACTTTTGTAGCTATTTGTTACTTTTTGTTGAATGTTACTTATCACGTTCATACCTCTAATAACTGTAACAAAATGTAACTTTCAGCAACCAAGAGTTGCACGGCATTATCGATTGTTACCACTTGTTGGCTGTTTAAAAGTTAGGCAACGTTAACTAACGTTAAGATATATCATAATGTTATGCAAACGTTGTTTAACTTTTTATTAATACAAGGCAACATTATACTAACAACAACAAATAACTTTTTGCTAACGGATGTTGCTCGGTAACACTTGGAAACGTTGCTCCACAAAGTAACTGCAATGTGGATGCACGGTAAGAGTACGAACTTTGGGAGATACGTCTAACGACTACGATAATGGCCCAGTACCGACCGGACGATACCAATCTGCCTGTTCGCGCGAGAGTTATACTTATTCTTTTAAACGACGACATCCGATGGGGAAACCCATGTACCTAACCATGTACTAATACCTACTAACATCGCTCGCAATGTAGTGTAGGTCATAGTCATGTCTACCCCCAAGTTTTGTATTATTTTCTTGTCACTCAATACGCTTTAAAAATTATTTTAAGTAATTAATTTTTTTTTTTCCATGTAGGTGAATGTAACATTCTCTGAGGGAAAATAATTGTCTATAACCGGAACATCGAATCTGCTCCAACTCTACTCGGCATCCATAAAAATAGCAAAGGTCATGACAAAAAAACGAAAGGAACCCTGCCGGTGTTGTTGCCAGTTATTTTACGGCATGGGCGCGTTGGAACTAACGTTTTCCTAGCTTGTAAGACGTTTCAAAGTGATCCTTGTGAACTGAATAGAGCCCTTTAACTTGATTTGATTAGATTTACAAAACTTACAAGAAAAAGACCTTACATTACACTATAGTTCAGTTTCACTTGAAATTGCTACCAAAACAATCACCCATTTGAATGGGTGACCATCCAAATAGTGACCACGCGAAACAATGCTCTGTTATTCTACTCACTCTACTAACTCCAGCTATGCCACTTGCGCTCCCTTACCTTATAAATACCAAACACCAGCGTCTCGTTCCGGCTTCACACGGGTGGACATAAAATATAGTCTATGTTACTCAGGGATAATGTAGTATTGTAATGTTGAAACATTTTTTTCAATCGGACCAGTAGTTTTAGAGTTTGCCTATTCGTAACAAACAAAAGTATAAATGTTTCCTCTTCATAGTATTAATATAGATAGAGGAATATTTATATCATAGAGAATAGAGCATAATATATTTTATCTAAAAACTAGCTGATCCGGTGCGGTTTCACTCGCGTTATTTTTTTGCAATATTTCTATAATTTTTCACCGTTTAAAAGCTATTTAAGAAGATAAGACGAAGAAGATAATTAAGATTGACATTGACGAAAACCATTACATGAGTAAATCATTATAAATTAGTTTTTATCTATATAGCGCTTAAAACATAGAAAAACAAAAAATATTCGTATTTCAATCAACATCAAACATCATCAAAAAGTGATACTAGTAGATCAAAATTATCAAAACAGCTGTCGAAAAAACCAATTCTCACAAATTAACAAAATTGTTTCCGAAAACATAGAACAAAATGTGTATTTAAGTGTTCTAACTAAAGCAACGAGTCTAAGACTCGGCCACCGTCTTATTGACGAACAAAGGTTTTCGTTCTCATGAAATCAGATCATTTTTTCAAATAATTTTTTTTACGTTATTTTTTACATAACTATAGCAGACCACGATTCGCGTGGGTGCTATAAACCTTCCTCTTGAATCTATCTATCTATTAAAAACCGCATCAAAATCCGTTGCGTAGTTTTAAAGATCTAAGCATATACATAGGGACTACGAGAAGCGACTTTGTTTTATACTATGTAGTGATATTATATCAGCAGATGAGAAGGTCAAGTCGTTTTTTTTCAAGCACCACGTCGTTCACGTCAACTCTTATGCACCACATGCTTTAAAGTTTTGCGTGACACAGTATTGCACTCTAGGGAAAGACGAGTCCAAATAATGAAAGTGATTAATAAACGGGATAAAAAAGATAGTCCATTTAATATCACAATTACTTACGTTACTTATTTACCTAAGTATGAATTTTATTAAAAAATATTTTTTTGAAACATGCAATGTTATTACAAAAAAAAACACAGCTAAGTAAAAATAACAAAGCTAAGTACAGCCGCGGTTCACCGCATTTCCGCTATTTGATGGTCATCGTCTCTTAGGGAAGAAAGAGAACAGTTTCGCCGAATTCAAAGCTCGCTTCACGCAATCATCAAATGGTTCGATTTATTTACACCACTAAAGGTAGTGATCCAAACACCCAAATGGTAAAGGAGTTTATAATGTGTACTCAGTGTATTATATACTTGATCAGTTTCTCAGTGACTCAAATAACGAATGATAGGTTTTATTGCTACCCCAAATAATGATTTTATAATTATCACAAACTAGGTACCTATCCATTAATACTAAAATCGGTCCGCTCCTACTCAATTTTATAGTGCAACACCCTTACTGACCATTTATCTATGCACGAGAATCGACCTCCTGACAAGTAGCACGCCAAAATCTAAACAACAAACGCGGTACTTTTCCCACGGTGGCTGGCGTAGCGCTGGCGTGTGCGATCCCCATTACGACACGCTTCCGTAATTACAATGGGATACGCTTAGCTTTCTCGCTACTACGCTAATACACCATTAGGTATACATCCGCACTCGTATAACTTTGGCTGAACCACAGAATAATAAAGAAGCTACGGTTAAAATCACAGAACAGAAAAAAATCTGTTCTGTGGTTAAATTGATATAATCAAGTAACAAGTTTATTGCGCATGTACAAAATTATGTTATGTTATATTATTATATAAAAAAACAGACGAAAAATCTCTAGTACTGTTCCGCTTAACCTTTTAACCAATGAGGTCACACAGTTAATACAGTTAACCTCAAAAGAAAAATATCGACACGTGTTTCATCCCTCCACGGGACATCATCAGAACAATCGACTTGTTCTCCGGCAGACGTGTTGCTCCGTCGAGCGCTGGAGTCAAAGTGGAGAAATTATTATCAAATTCGAAGCGATCTAAGATTTTTCCAAAAATGTTTTGATTCAGACAGGACTTGAAGCCGAAACCTTAAGATATTACGCGAATATCATGCCAGTTGAGCTACCGAACACATCATTTCATTTTTGGGATGTCTTCGGTTCAAATAAAAATGCGATAGTACGTTTTTTTTTTTAATTTACGTACACGTATTCAAGCCCCACAAGAATAAAAAAATTGGGATATCATAAAACTTTAGTATTTCCATAGAGTGTTGGCAACGTTATTAAACAACTAATACATAACTTTATTATATAAATTGTTAGAGATTCGATAGACCGATGAGTAATTAAAACCGTTGCAAGAAATCGGTAGATGGTGAAAATCCCGGTGACCGGTCGTCATAGCACTTTTTGGGGGAGGTTTGTACTAGAAGCTCGTCCCGGCTTCACACGGGTGGACATAATAGCCTATATTACTGAAGGATAATGTAGCATTATAATAGTGAAAGAATTTTTGAAATCGGACCAGAATTTTTTGAGTTTATTCGTAACAAACAAAAATACAAATCTTTTCTTTTTATAATATTAGTTTAGATTTGGCTGATATCAAAATAAAAAAAAAATTATAGATGACGATGATGATGCCAGTGACTAAACTTGATTTAGAGTTAGAGGAATCGATATGCAGTCATTCCCCAGTGATACCTTGTTATTCCCATGAGGCTCACGTGCCATTCGAGCAATCCGCTCGAATATTGAACGCGTTGATGTGCGTTGAAAGGTATATGCGGTGGAGTATGTGTGATTGCGATATCATTCCTGTAATTGAATTTCATTCGAAATGTTGCAAATTGGGGTAACTGCCTGAGTGAGCATCACTTTTATTTACATGTGAAAATGAAACGAGAAAATTTCTGCTCAATATGTTTTATTTGTAGTGCTATTATGTTTGATATATGGTGATTATAAAATATAAATAATGTTGTTTTTATCAGCCGAATTATACCACTGCTGGCATATCCCCTTTGTGCTTATCTTTTTTGTACAGACTTTGCAATATAAGTTAGTCTAGATTGAATGAGGCGGACGAAACGCCTGCGCATCTGCTAGGAGAGTGTGGACCACTAATGCAAAAACGTAGCATACATCTGGGTAGGCACATCCTCAGCCCAGATGAGCTAAGAGACATCACCCCCAAGCAAATCCTCCAGTTCTTAGTATTGGCAGGGCTTGGAGGTGAACTGTAAACGCCCCCAAAGGGCGACAAAACAAGTGGCGAACACAATAGGCCTGCATGGCCGCAGTGTTATAGTAGCCGCACCAATATAATCATAAAAAATAATAATAATAATAGTCTAGATTAGTTAGTTTAGCTAGGTTACCAAGGATAAAGATACTGCCACCACTTAACTTTATATGTGTTTCAAAGACCTAAACCACTATGGAATTGGCCCTTTTATAATTTTTTTGTACTTAGTTTGTTCTTATAAATTTTAAAGAATTAACACTGTTGTTTTCCAAATATTAGATGCATTCTTTGGCTAAGCATCTTTTGACATCAATGCTAGCGAGCGTACCATAATTAGGTGAAATACCATGATGGCAACTTCCCGTTTAGTTCGGCATGGATTTTACTGTGTCATCGTCCTAATTTGTTTCCATCGGACACAATGTCCTATTGTTATTGGCGCACAGTACAGAAATGTACCAATAGTTTCACTTCAACTGATTCAAATACTAATAATTAAAATCTGTATTATTTGCGTCATCCATACAATTAACAGCCGCTGCAATGTATACATTTACAATAATTTAATTGCGTTGTGTATAGTTATGATTTATTTATTTAAGTTCTAGTGTTTTATAAGTTATAAATTCACATAAATAAATGGTTATAAATTATAACCCACTAGTGGAACGCACCACGACTTTGTCCGCGCTGATTTTTTCATACTTTCATATTGCGCTGCGTTTTCTAAGATTTATATTTCGGAAACACTTTGGACTGTAAGAAATCTACTCCCTGATTTCCGGGCTTTAAAACATGCATGCATCTATGCATGTTCGTTAATTTCAAATCTTTAAATAATTTTTGGAGGCATTTGGAACAACCATTTTTATTGGTAGATTGATATTACTTGAATTGTGAGTGACACAGGCCCGATTATAGACCTGGTGGTGTGAAGTGTAAACGGTGGGTGGTACTGAAATCAACAGCCCAGTCATTGTAGCTTTAAATTCCTCTTAAATAAGATAATGAGAATCATATAGCCGACCATGATAGCGATTCGAAAGTCCGAGTGAAAGACTAATCGGAACTAATGCTTAATTGTTTTGCACTTTCATTGTGATTGTGCGTAATAATGCACGTTTATTGGTATCTAAAATTGCGTTATTAGATGTGCTTTCAAACGAAACTGGTTCGTAATTATAATAATAGCACTATAGCCATAATATGAATTCGTAAAGCTCATGATTGTTGTTACTTTCTACATTTTATTCTCATTTCTAAAGTTCCAATTGGTTTAACTAGACCAATATAAAATAAATAAATATTTTATTACTTAGCTAAGAAAAACTAAATGAATGATAGCGTTAAATGAATACCTATATAGTTTAGATATTCAGGCACCTCGATGCAACACAACACAAACAAAACAAAAAGCATGTCGACAGCATTGCATAAAATTGGACAGCTATATTCAAGATAGTTGCCGATGTTGTATGCAACGATTACTTGAACCTTTGACAGGGCGTCGCTGCCGGCGGCGGCAGACAGGCGCACCCGCAGGTAGGCTGAAGCAAGAAAGAGTAACAGATATCTCCCATCTTGCCCACACCACGTGGTGGGGCGAAGGCGCCGAGGCGCGGGCGTATGATTGCCGCCTGCGCTACATTTTTATTTAGTTTGTAACCGTTCTTATAGACTGCGGTACTGTCCGTCTCGGTTTGACCATCGGCCAACTGTTTATAAGGTGTTTCGATCAAAAGTTCAACAGATGAGTGAAAAGGTTCAATCACTGCAAGGTTCCCGGTGCTTTGGCGCCGATCGGCCCTGGCATGGGAGGCCGTAGGATTATAAAAGCCGCAGCCGCCCTAGTGGCGCTGGGATACTGCAGTTTGTTGATATATCAAGGAGGAGTAGCGTTTAACTTACAAGAAACCCCGGTGGGAGTGCAAGTGCCTGACTTATCTATCGAACCTGTGACTAAAACAAGTGTCTCTGATAGTGTACAGAGTAAAAACATAACACTGGACGACATTTTCATAAGTGTCAAAACAACTAAGCATTATCAGTATACACGGTTGCCGATTATACTGAAAACATGGTACCAGCTGGCAAAGCAGCAGGTAAGAATAACATTTTGAATATTAACCCAAACACATTTACGCTTTGCATCGAAACTTTGAACAAGAGAATGGTTAACACAAGGTTTAGAGTTAAGCAATTTATAAAAGCAGTTAAGTATTATTATTCAAAATAAATTTAAAAGTTGGTTGCTTTACCTACATCGAGATCAGTTATGTAGATAGGTACAAACAAACAATAACTAAGGATAACAAAACTTTTAATGATGTTTGTTTTAAACTTAAGTGCTAGATAATTTAACTTGTATAAATTCATAGAAAGGTAAATAAGGGATAAAAACGAAATGATAACAGAATGGACACTTATCTAAAACCACTAACTTTTTATTAAGTACCTAGGTACCTACTGACTACCTAGAGATAGAGACACTGAACACTTTGATTGAAAGGTTCAAAACGATTCTAAGTTCATTTAAATCGTCTTAACTTTATATTATAGTGTAATCGAACCAACGTACCTACAAACATCAATATACCTACTTATACCAAATAAATAAATATCTAAACTTTCAGATATACTGTAATATTAGTACAGGAAACCATGTTTTTTGAAAAACCAACATTAGTTTTCGATAAAAAGAGGTCTGACACAGAATATTTCAAAACAGTCCAACTATATTAAGAGTAAAAGAGATACAAAAACAGTGTGAGAAGAGTGTGAGGAGCTTCGAAGAAAATGATGATTTACTTATACACTCTAATAACATTAAAGATCTTTAAGAGAATACCCGCAGAGTTTTCCGTTACACTGTGATAAATCTCAGTAAATGCACTAGAGAGATCGCAGCGGGACCCGTGTGGGACCAGGTCAATATTGCCATTAGCCTTAACGTCATCTAAGAAAGAACATCTTTATATTATTTCCTTTAGACTGTTTTGATATGTGCGACTAGGTTGAAAGCCCACATATAAAATCCTTGCACAACAAGTTAAAACATAAGGGGGATTTAGTTAAAAATAGTAAAAACTTGAAGTCAAGATCTATAAATTTCTTAGATTTAAGACTCATCTTTTTTTTTTTTATCAGCAAGTGACAAGACAATCAAGGCGCCCACCTGATGTTAAGCACCACCTGACTATTACAGATGCAGTGCCACCCAAAGCTTAAAGTTTTTAAGTGTTTGCGTGGCACTGCACTGCGCTTATCACCCCGAGACATTGTTGTTAAGTCTCTTTTGCCCAGTAATTTCACTTGCTACAGTGCCCTTCAAATCTAAACACAGTAATGCTTGCACACTACTGCTTGGAGGTAGAATATCTGACACTGCGGTGGTACCCACAAAACCGGACTTTTGCTGAAGAGTCCTACCACCAGGTCAAATCTCTCTGGAATCTTTGAATATAAAACATTTATATTCTTAGCTATTATATCCAATTTAGTGACTTAATAACCGTACTTAAACGAAACTTAAATTTCTACATTCAATATTTTAAATGATATTGTTTAAGTTGTTGTTTAATAGGTAGTCTGTTTTTTTCTATACCTACCTAGTAATTGTTATAAATAAAAAGTGTTTAACTTATAACCTAGCATTCAAAAATATACCTACCTCTAATTTTTCACCACAAGTATTATAATATTATGCCCTAGGGTTACGTCGGCAAAGTTTTATTATGCTTACTCTCAGCTAAACCACAACTGACCAACTGCAGCGGAACCAATTGCAAACCTGTTTCAAGACCGTTTACTCAAAACATAGAACACTAAATTCTCCAGATATGTCCGTGATTAGAGAACAACGTTATTATGCAAATATACTTCTCTGAATCCATTTATTTCTCGCCCACATTATGTTAAACCTTAGTAGGTATGGGCTTGACTGACTTGAAATACTTGAATACAATATAGTATTTTTTTCTTTTATATGGCCTCTGGGGCTAGCTTTGCCACAATTTCGTCAATCAGAATACAGTCAATTCATTGTTTTGGCCAAATTCTTGACAACTTGGCTATTGGCTTGGTGTTTGCCACACTTGCAATAGCCAAAGTCAAAGGTAAAAATCACAAGGATCACTTTGAAACATCTTACAAGCCAATAGATTTGACCAACGCACCCATGCTGTACTATTAGCAAGGTTGGGTTCCTATCGGGTTTTTAGACTGACCCAATAATTTGTTTTTCTTTACCTAGATTAGATCCCTGATTTTAGAATGGTACCTTGTTTATGCAAATGACGAATTAATTAAATATAAGAGCGATAATAACAATAAAATAATATGAAAATTAATTTAGATAAAATATGAGTCTGTAACGCTTTGTCTACAATATTCAACGCAATTCACTGGCGATCCACTAGTTAAAGATATGAAACTTGAAACACGTTTAATCGCCTCTCTGCATGATCTCAAATATATTTGGTGACATTTTAAACAAGTTGAATAAATTAGCCATTTTTATGCAGGCAGGCACCTTTTCTGACAACTAAACTTATGACTATTAAAAACTTTTATCTCTAATGTTGCCAAGTTTTATATGTAATAATAATACATATATTATATACATAACACATATATTATATATTATTTATTATCTGCGTATTTATTAGAATAACAGACTTAATTAAACAAATGAAATTAATATTTTTGTTATATTTAATCTATTTTATTTCTTGGTAATTTGGTTATAATTTGATATATCCTTCTTTAATTCGTCGTACTAATTCCTCGTCAAGGTAGGTACAAATGAACGAATTCAATAGTTTTATATGTGGCCTTGTAAAGACCATCCTTCGAACTGTCCGCAGGTGTTACCTACACAGATGTTTGAAGCTGGTTCTAAAATCTTTTATAATATTAACTACTATTTCTACTTTTTTTATTACGTGGCTAAGCTTGCGCGGCACCAATTATGAAATATTACTTTTTATTTGCTAATCTAGATTTATTTGAAATATTCATCAAAATTTGTTAAATCAAAATAAACATCGCAATAATCTTTCGCAACCGATATCTAATAAACAAGTGGCCCCAGAAAATGCACAAGAAAATTACCCAAAGCCATAGATCACTTAGCTTCAAAGCAAAAGCTTTAGTTTCTGGAGATGAACTTTAAAAACGTCCTGAATATTATAGCGGCGTCAAATGCCAGGTTATTCTTTAAAAAGTTAAGAATAAGGTTGAATATTGCATCCACCGCTATATTAAGATCGACGTGTTGGTCGCCGCGTTTCGAAAAGCCTAACCGCTGTTCAGTAAACAATGAGGGTCGTTGCCAAGTCGTGCGCCGGCCGTCCAGCTTCCTGAATGTGGAGCGTGCATAATCAACCGTTAATCTAACTGGAGGGGAATATAATGGCTGATTTACATTATTCTAGGCTATTTGTAGTTTTACCTGTTGAGTGTATGCAATACGGTTAATATCGGCTCGTGTTAGTGGAGAAAGATACTTAATAACTACGTCTAGGGGCGATAAGCGCATTGCAGTGCTACGCAGAACTTTAAAACGTGAACTAATATGGTCAGGCGTGGTGCATAACATAGACTTAAATATAGATAAATCGTCATAATTGCTGACATTATAAAAGAAATACATAAAAGTCTGAGTAACCTATTTGTATGAAGAATCTTCGCTGAACCAAAAAATATCAAAGACTAGTGGAGGAACGCCTTGCGCGTCTTGGTCCCCGCTGCGTTCTCTAGAAGTTGAATTTTAGAAAAAAAATCTACACCCTCTTAATTTTAGCTCTTTAGCTGTACCACAGCTTTGCGTTGATCATATTAGCAGTTAATCAGAAACGCATATTATAAATTTATATGTACCTATTTGAATATAAAAAAAAATTTAAGTACCATTTTTAAAGCTTACTTATAATATATTGCATTTTCGATGTTACTATAACTGTGTGAACTATTAAAATTCTCGTAAAAATGGTTCAGGAATCTGATCAATGTTAATCAAGCATAGCTTTTGTGCTAGCGCGTGGCAGGCGCGCGCGCAGGCCACGTGACCGGTTTGCGGTCCGCGCATGCGCCCTTTTGTAACGAAAACTTGCTCTCCATATGATTTATTGACGTGAGCTTATTCGCAGATTTCTTGCTCTATTTGGTGAATGGTATGAATTGAAAATAACTCTGGTTTATAAAAAAGATAATTATATAATAAAGATACATGGTAAACATCAAATTTTATTTAAAAAATTGGAACATTTTTTTATCTAGAGCCCTATACAACTGATCAAGTTTTCGTAATGGGAGACCCCCTCTTCCCATTACAAATGGAGGGGATAAGGGAAACTGCCGATGCAGTAACATAAATACTTCTGTAGTCCCAAATTCGATGTAAACCTACTGAGGTATATTTAGGTTTCATACCTAAATAATCTAAATCAAAAAGCGTTCTAAGCAATAATCAGATTGCTAAAATACTTTGTGTGCGCCCAACCCAGCATGATTGTATCTATGTATAGCCTTGTATAACCTTATCAGATCTTTATAAGGCAGTATATTGTGTTTACTAAAGCAGTTGACAGACTGGGCCGTTTCCGGATATCGCATTTCTTCAAGCTCGGCTTATCAGTTTTTGTACCCACCTTTGACCACTTCTTAGAATGCAATCAAATGTTTCACAATGTCACGTTCGCGTTCGTTTGTTTGTTTTGTGGTTTAGGCATTCACGTATGTATATGTAAATTTACTGTCTTTTATTGCTTCAATTTTCACTTTAACTTCTTCTTGATTGATGACTTTGATATTGATTTGTTTTCTAAATAAACAGTAAATAAAGATGGCTTATTAACCTCATTCAAACCCAGCAGCTAGACAATGAGCCTATAATTAGTTAAAAAACTTAAAAAAAAAATGGGAAAACCATATCTTTTTTGCAAAAGGTATCTAATAATATTATAAATTTTTCGTTATAATATTTGTTACTTACCCAAGATCCTACAAAGTAAGTGTGAAACAATGGACTCATAATATCTCCAGTTTTATTATCAGTCTTAGCCAAATATGTCACGAACAAACCCAGGGCGTGTCTAATGCTGTTTACCAACACATCTAGAGATATGTCTTTGCTGGAAAGGACTTTTTGTCGTTAAATAGTGCCTTATTGTTGTTCATTGGTAAGTAAGTAAGTTCGTATGAGTCAGTGGCCAACTCTGGTGAGACGGAGATAACATGCCGTCTGAAGGCCTTCATCGATGACTTTTTGACGAAAGCCGAGACCGACAACTCAATGTGCCCTCCTAAGTACGAAAGCGCTCAGTGGTCACACACCTATCCAAATGGTGACCGTGCAGAACAGTACTTAGTTTCGTCTTAGCCCAGCTACCTACGTCACAAGCATTTCTTCATTGGTACTTCTTTCTTAATAATAGGTGATAATAGACTGTGTAAGATATTAAATCGTACGTCAGCATAATGTAATTTAAAATTATTTAGATTTTTTTTTATACATATTTTAAAATTGTATCAGAGAGATCACACCAGATTATTTAGGTTACATTTTTAATGTTCTTTTGCCATATTCATATGTTACTATTGGAGAATCAACTGGCTTTCTGTAACACAGTGAAAACGAATACAGAAACCAGTGAATCACGATGTGTCAACATTATATTTGTGGTTAATAAAATATTTGTATCTGTATATTTGTGTTTCTATATATTTGAAATACAGCAATTTTTTTACCTAAAATAGAACAGTTAAAAAAAATTACCTGTCAACGCAATAAATTTACGACATAATGTCAACCATTACATAATTTTAATATTAACTCGCGTAGAGCTTAAAAGCATCGTTTTAGTTAATGTTATTTTATAGATCGTAAAAACTTTTATTGTAGATTTGGTAACAGCTAATAAAGTATGTAAGTATATACACGTTATGTATATCTACGAATATTATCCTTTCTTTTTTACAACGCTTGAAAATAACAACTTTTTCATACATTCATTTATACGCAGTGCCTTTTTATAAGATCATAAGATCATAAAAGTTAGATCAAACGATGAAATCTACGCAAGTTTGGTTTCTCTAGTTCATTGTTAGAGGTAGGTATATTTACAAAGCTAGATATTGCTTGTCTCGTGTGTTCTGTCAACAGGCGACATTGTGGCCTTTCCACCCTAAATACTACGCTATCTCTCTTGTTGTTATGTATTTAAGAGCTATACTAGCTACTACTATATCTAGTTATTGTTTACTTGTCAACACTCACAAGTTTGGTAGATAATAAATTTGAAGTCAAGTGCAAATTTTGCTAAATCAAGGTATTAATTATTAATTACGTTCAGATTAATTACAATGTATAATGTAACAAGCATGTGCAAAATATAGCTACTTCCATTTTGTTATTCAACAAATATCTTTATAAATGAAAAGTATAATTTATAAAATAGTAAACTCATCATTATCTATTGATATGTATTATTGGTTTCTAAATGTTTATTACTCTATTTAATATTATCGAAAATAATATTATTGAAAAGGAAGGTGGGTACGGTAATATCGTTATTTGCCAAACCCTATTGTATTTCCTAAGGGTCCGTCGTACACGTATGTCGTAACAGGGGTAGCAATTATTATCCCAAATGATTTCTCCTTTGTGATGTCAACAAAATTTGAGATGATGTTTTGAAATTTTATCATCTAGCTAGTCTCATCTTACAATTTACGATTTTAATGATCATGTCATTGAAGATCAAAAACAAAAAAAATTCAAATGCGTTATCCTTCAATATTGGGTCTGCAAACAATCTGAGTCAAGTGCTACAGTAGGTTAAAGTATTTAGCTGATCTGATAAAGATTTTATATTTTACTAGTAGACCCGGCGCGGTTTCACTCGCGTTATTCTTTTCGCAATTTCTCCATGATTTCTCACCGTTTAAACCTTCCCTGGACTCATACAAACGTTTCAAGACCAAAATCAGCTAATCGGTCAAGCCGTTGTCGAGTTTCAGTGAGCATAACGCACAGCAATTCATTTTTATATATAAAGCCTGTACTAAGTAAAGTAAGTAAGTTCGTATGAGTCAGTGGCCAACTCTGATGGCAGAGTTTTTTAGCCTGTACTAATTTGTAACATAAAAATATATTACTTCAAAACTATATAATATTATTCAAATCGGTTAGGTAAGGCATCATTTATAAAGCATAACTTCTTACAGTGGCCATAATATTTAATTATGCTATTCTAGGTTAGCATTAACTATAGGGAAAATATTCATAACAATGAACTTCTTTGTTACAGACATGGTTCTTTACGGATACAGAAAACCGACAACATCAGAATCAAACAAGTAAGTTATGAAAATATTTTCACAAGTGAAATAATAATAACTATTGGCGGACATTTTTAAACAACGCCAATTAACACCAAATTAAGCAAAGTTTTTACTATGATACCTGATAAAATACAAAAACATTCAGCCAGATCCGAAACAAATATTTGCAGTTCATGCAAATATTATGGTCATTAGTCCCGCAGCGGGGATTGAACCTGTAATATATCTGTTCTTACCCGGCAATAACCTACTGTGCCACCGATGTTGCGACTTTCATAATAAACTTTACATCGAAAATTGGAATTTATTAGTCATCTATTTGGCATTGTAATTTGCACCCTAGATAATTATTATACGACGCTTACTTGTCTACAGATGGGCACATGGTGAATACAAATTGTTCAGCGTCACATCAACGCAAGCACCTTTGCTGCAAAATGTCCGTGGAATATGACCATTTTCTGGAAAGTGGCAAAAAGTAAGTATAAAAATGTTTTACCTTTAGTTTCCTGAAATGTATATTGGCTATTTAAATAATTGTTATATTCATGAATGTAACGGAGCCACGGTAAGTACTGGTTTGATAGAAAATTATTTTAAAAAATCTTTATAACACACATTAAATACAAATATAAAAAAAACGGTTTTTATAAATCAATCGTCTTAAAAGATTTGTTAAAGAGATATTCTATTCTAATTTTGGTATAGCTAAAGCTAGGGTGTTACTCTAGCTCAGTCCTTGCTTATTAGTAAACAGCTCACAAGCAGCTTGTGTGTTTTATATGCACGAATACGCGTGAATCAAGACATTCATTTAATCATATTTTGCAACTTCCGCAATGAATAACCATAAATAGAAAATTAAGTCTTTCCGATAACAATAAATTATGGGAATCAAAGGTTGAAGTCAAAGATTTCTGTTTCACATTAATTATTAGTCTAAAATCACGTCAGTATAATTACAATCACAGAGCTGATTAATCATAGCATCCATCATTCCACATCAAATTGCTTGATGTGTAATTGTTAATTGGTAGATGCCAAGACTGTTATGATTTGAGCCCAAGCCTGAAGTATCATGGAACATAATTACCATGGATGGGATACCGGGTAGTCATTAGCATATCGGTCAGCCAAATCGTGGTGTTAAACGAAAATACTGTTATTGTTTATTAGATCGGTAGAGGAAATATTTATCAGCTAAATAGAGGTCATTTCCAATCCACGATCCAGTTATATTCGTAGGTGGGCAGGTCTTTGTTATGGTTTAACGATGCTAAGGCCGGAAACGACAGATTAATAAACAGACAGATCCTACTCATTTATTCATGAGATTTTTTTTTGCCGAGTAAAATAAACACTCTGGTTCAAAGTTGAGCGGCCGGACTAATCGTGGGCCGACTAAAGTTTTATTTTTTCAAAACGAGAGTCTCGTAACTTCTGTTTTTCAAAGCACGACTGTTTAAATATTAACTCTGAACTTTGTTTGAGGATTCTAATGACCGTATTTATTTTTGGTGGAGGACAAGGATTCAAAAATTATATAATTATTGTAAGGAGTAAAATTTGCATTCAGAGTGTTTTATCGTTTTGTATCTCACAAAGAAAAACTAGAGGCTTTTTAATCACATTTTTGTTTGTTTTGTTTGAGTCTAAATTTGTATTTCTAGAAATGGCTGAAGATTTTAAGTTGCATATCAAATTATTCAAATATAAATTATTATTTTCAAAATTTAAAATGCAGTTAAAAGTTTAAAAAGATTTTAGAACCGGGCGAGAATTTTATATTATCAAACGCAATTTTATTATATTAATTCTGAGGATAACTGCTAAAATGTATGAACGCATTATTGCTTTAAAAATAAAATTTCAAAAGGAGACAACAAGTACAAAAGGAGATGAATAAAAAATACCAGTTTAAAGCTAAGTGACTGCCATACCTATTAAATAAATAAAATAAATAAATAATGCTGGACAATCCACACAGCATCACCTAGCCCCAAGGTAAGCTGCTGCTAAACAGAGCTGTATTATTGCTACTACTACTATAAAATAACCGATTACCTAGATGATAAAAAAACTTGGGACGAATGTGCTCCAACTCTACTCAGCATCCATAACAATAGCAAGGCTCATGCCAAAAAAGCGATAGGAACCCAGCCGGTGTTGTTGCCAGTTCTTTTACGGCATGGGCCCGCATTGGAACTGGTGTAAATTTTCCTAGCTTGTAAGACGTTTCAAAGTGATCCTTGTGGTTCTACTGAAATAAATAATTTTTGATTTCGATTTTGATTTTTGCATATTATCTGTTCTGTGACCAAGCTATTGCTTGTGGCATGTCTTTCTAATCTGTAGAACGGACCTCCGGTGTTCAAACACACACAACAACGTTAATGGTTTTTGAAGAGCACCTCCAATATTATTCTGGGCTCACAATAATTTTGACGCGTTTACACAGTGCACCGAATGTTTTTGTTAGAGATTTCTTGTTTTATTCCCACAGTAAATGTGTTTTGACTTGCACCCCAAATGGTCGGATCAGGTTTCTGTGTAAACTCGCCAGTGTAGTGACATAGCACGGCCCACGGGTAATGGAGAACAGAATAACTACTTTACATATTATTGATACTAAGCTGTGAATAGATTAATAACTTATGTGATGATTGGAAAAATACCTATATACTTTTGTTTTTATTTTTATAGGTATAAAATATAAATTTCAATCTGTGGGCAGATACGAATTGCATAGTTTATTCGTATTATATAATAATTTGAAAAGTGGGATTACGGTTATTTTATTTATTTATTGTCCATCTCCTGGGTATGTGAGTATGTACGTGAAGAATAAATAAAGGAGTTGTTTCTCGGTGTATGGAGCCGGGCCTAGGTCCTTTGTTCGGGTCTAGATATTTAGATATTCAATAAAGAAACCATTTTAAGCTGTTTATTTAATTTATTTTAGCTTCTTTATGTAAGTTTATCTTTGTGAAGGAGTGCAACACAATGCAAAACAACATGGCGGGCTTAACGAACAACTGGGTTATTAGGTACTGTCAAAGTCCATATGCGTCACGCACGATCATTGGCTAATAGCTGTCATGGCGGACCTCCAGTGTTCCCGTTTTAGGAAACTCAACACAACAAACATTTTTCATATAGAACTTTGTTTGTCTACATAAAAATAAAATTGTATTATAATGTAAGTTTTATATTTTTTTCCAATTTCTCTATGGTGTTACTAAGACCTAGGCCACTATGAAATTGGTTCTTTAAATTGCACTGAAACTACACACTAAAACACAAAAAGCCAAGACTTCAAACTTAATAATGTTCTATTAAAATGATTTACGCAACTATTAATCGAGTGTGTTGTTAAAATAATTGTATGTAGGTACAATAATAAATAGCCACGGTATGCAATTAAACAGCTGTCTTGCAATAACCGATCCAGTTTCGCAATGTATACTTGATATGCAGAAACCTGATACTTAGGGTACAGATTATAAGTTGGTAGAGCGAGTGACTGTCGTACGCCACCCACAGACAGTCACTTACAAAAGTCGTTTAGCATTTTCGTTGAAAATGCGATTTAAATTCAATATCTTTATAATCAATTGTATTTACCTACTCTAATGACTTTTCCAAGTGTATAATAAATTATTTTGATTTGATTTGATTGATTTGAATAATAGCACGAGGATCATTTTGAAACGTCTTAAAGCTAAGTGAATTACATATTACTTTAGTTTTAGAAATAAGAGATGAATGTCAGAGTAGAATTCTTTGAGCTCGTCCGGAGAAGTACCACTACCACATTGCCATGTTTGCTGTGAAATTTTATATTCGTATTATAATGTTGGCAAATTGCTTTAACGTTTTCGTAGCATCGTCGGGCATCTTCAATATTTTAGCATAATACAAAGTACTTTTGTATAAGACTGTACCATCTTTCAAGCTATTAATCTGTGGGTATCCGCGCGGCCGCAATATGTGGTTCTGGATTTACATCAGACCCCTTCTGTTATTTGCGTCAAGCGTAATGTCAGTAAATTATACTGCAGTGCGATGCGAAGCTAATTATTGGCAAAGCGAAATTGTTTTCAAAATGACCGTCAACTGACGCTCATGTTCCATACGCTGCTCTAATGCACTAGAAATTAAGTTCAAATTACGCTACAATAATGGTGTTTTTATTAATATCTTTTTCGTTTGTTTGTAGATCGATAATTTTTATTTTTGGAATAGTAGAATTATAATGATCGTATAACTGAATTAGTCACTAAGTTTTATACATTATTCTTAAATGTATCCTAGTTTGGCTTGGTTTGGTCTATTAAGAATGTTGTTTTGTTAACAGATGGTTTTGTCACTTCGACGACGATAACTACGTAAATGTGCCGCGCCTAGTCAGCGTTCTGCAGAAATATAACCATCAAGAGGACTGGTACTTAGGTCGGACATCTGTTTACGAACCAGTACAACTTTACAAGAAAGCAACCAAAAAGGTACATAATAACCAGCCACTTTAATTAATGAAAAATAAACCGTATTTGATAATGAATAGAGTTTCTTTGGAACCGTAATTAAATTGTTGAGTTTGTTACAGTTGGCGCTCTCGTTTTGGTTCGCCACGGGCGGAGCTGGGTTTTGCGTCAGCAGAAGTTTGTCACTCAAAATGTCTCCTGTTGCAAGGTTTGTACATAATTAAAAATTAATAACATTATTTCTCAATTGTTTGTGTCATTTATGCCGAAGTTTCGAAGCTATTTCAAAGCTCTTCTTCTTGAGCACCGCCCACGAACAGTATTTGCCCTAAATATGCCTAAATTTGCCTAAAATGTCTAAATCAAGTAGTAAATATTTTATATTTTAAAATGATAACGACCTTTTTTATAGCTTCAATTCTAAAGCATTAAATTTATTTTATTCTATTAGAAACTTTTAAATTATTATATTTTAATATGTATAATTATTGTTTTAGTGGTGGAAGATTCATCAGTATTTGTGAAGGAATACGGTTACCAGATGATGTTTCCATGGGATTCACCATAGGTAAGCTAACTTTGGTTTTAATCCATGGATTTTTTGTAAAGAATATTTGAACATTTATATCAATAATTAATTGATGATATTATGCAGTCATTGAATAAAGCAAGAAACGCTTGAGAAACAGAAGATATATTTATCTCAATAAACATAATAATATCTTTAGATTTTTAGCAGCAATACATTCTTCTGTGCATTCGTAATAAAATAAAAGTTCACTTTTGCATGCATCCCACAATTCGAATCTTTTCAAACCTTTGTGTTTTGTTTTAGAACACCTTATGAAAAAGAACCTGACTCAAGTTCCAGAGTTTCACTCGCATCTAGAACAAATGAAGCTATTGCCTTCAGAAACGTTCAGGGATCAGATCTCTTTTAGTTACTCCAAAGGAAAGGATGAGTGGAACGTTGTCAACGTGCCTGGTTTTGATACAAGATACGACCCTACTAGGTGAGTTTTGTAAATAAGCCGTGTACTTTTATAGGTTTAAGATAATATCCGACAGTATTTATTATTAAGTGTGGTTCACACAAATATTATAAATGCGAAAGTTTCGATGTTTGGATGTTTGGAAGTCTGTTCCTCTATAACTCGACAACCACTTTGGCTGAAATTCAAAACATACATAGATAATGACCAGGAATAGGACATAGGCTACTTTTTATCCCGGAAAAAAGTACGGTTCCCGAGTTCCACGTGAACGAAGTCGCTGGCGACAGCTAGTGTTATGATAAAGGCTAAATGGAAATACATACTACTATTTATAATTATCTATTTCTTTAAAATATAACATAAAACCTTTTTAATCAAAAAAACATTTAATAAACAAAATTATGAACAGGCAAAGATACCAAGTGGTTTCATGTTTCTTTTCCACAAAAGTGAATCCCTAAAAATTCCTTTGTTTCAGATTTTTATCGCTGCATTGTTTCCTCTTCCCTCATTTGAAATTCTGTCCGAGGTAGCTGTGGAATCGACAAGCAGCTCACATGTACATATCATAATATTAATATATTTTTTAAAGATATATTCATTCATACGCAGAAGGCGTCGAACAATTTACTTTTTTATGTGTATTAAGTAGTTTAATTTTAAATTTTCGATTTCAAACTATAGTCTCCAAAATAATGAATCAATTTTGTGTAATATAGTAGGTGTAGATATTCCAATTAAATATGATGTTAGTTTGTTTGATAACATTTATAAGCTCTAATAGAGGTTCGATATTTTTTTATCAATTTATTTATTAAATGCTGTTTAGACATTGTGTAGGTACATATATAAAAATCTGTGATATTAGAGTTATAATAATGACTAAATATTATAATAAATGCTATAAATAGAATAAAATGTTTAAAAAGTCACATTGTTATGATTTAGGTAGGTATTTGTTTCAAAATTTATTTGTTTATATAATAAACAATTTTATAATTTTTCTTGTTTTTATGTTAAACCCTTACCAACGTCAAGCAGGTCTAGAACAATATTGTTAGAATAGCAGACATAGATTCCATTTTAATACAACTATTTTGTTGAAATAGATTTTTATAAGAAATATGAAAATGAGAGGTAAAAAATATTATATTTATAATTACTCATAGTAAAAATATTATAAGTATAGTTACTATAGTATCTTGATATCGCCGCATGAGTTGATGTCACCTCATATTATGCTAACCGCCAACACCGCAATGGAATGTAGGGTTAATGTACCAAACATATCAGTCTATAGAATGTGATCACCGCAAGTTAATACTTATATGAATATGATATAATTAGCATTCGATCCCAATGGTATATTTAAAATTACAATTGGCTTTAAAACAGAAAGAGGATGAACGCGTTGAATATGACAGACATCACCAGTCTAAGTGATCATAAATTTAAAAAAAATAACGTGACATAGCACCTAACAGTCACTTAAAGTCCTGCCTGACTCCAGACAATATTTCTCAGGGTATCAGAAACTACGATTACTACCGAGGTATGCACCCATCACCCAGATGTTACAAATATTTGATTCTCCTAAAAAAGCATCGCGGTTCTAAACTGAATAGACGATACCATAAAGTTGACGTCTATTTTTATTCTACGCAGTAGGTCAAAAGCGATATAATAATTATCGTATGCTCTGACATTAAAATACAGAAAACCAGCGCTACGGCATGAGTTGTTCTGCCTTAGCACATGGTGATTGGTGCCCACTTTTGTTACCAATAATAATTTTAGGTAAGTAATATTTTTAGCTATTTTTTTGTCAAAAACTCATTGACATCAGAATCCTGGGATCTATGACGAATAAATCTGAATTGTATGCCATCTTTTAGTAGTTATTTTGTTGTTCCCGAAAACACTACTACTTTCAATTTGTAGTGCTCTAGTTCAAAAGGTATGAGCATATCTGGTTCCTCACATCCAGAAATCAGGATAAAATCCAATTATTTCTAGATAGGAGACATAACAAAAAAAAACACACCCATACAAATTCATAACTAAATGAGGACTACTTACGATGAAAAGTTAAAATACCAATAGTTTGTTTTGTATAAACAGGGTATTTCATTATTAGTGCATGTACTAACATCCTTTTTTTTTCTTCAAAGTCTCGAGTAAATCGGTTTAGTTTGACTGGTCAACTGTTATCAAGTTAACTTATCTGATCGAGACGGGCAGCGTAATAATAAAATATTCTATATTAACCTGCGGTCCATTGACACGTGCCGCGCGCTGCCCTTTCGATTTCCAACAAGGATAACTAATAAATTGATGAAATAAAAATTCTCGAAAAGATTTTTAAGACAAATATAAAAAATGATACACGTATTTTTTTTTCGTGTGTGTAACCTATTATATTAATGAAATCCCTTTATACTTGAGATGGCTGTACACTAGTTATAGAATAGAATAGAAATATGCCACGATAGCGTAACTGGCAAACGACATGAATAGGACATTAATAATCAAGGTAAGTGCTCGAGGGCTTACATTAACACCTCTGACGCAAAATATTGAAGCTACCGCTTACAGATGCTCACTTAGAATCATAAAGGGCCCGAAGGGACCATTCATAATCCGGCCGGTCTCAAAAGGGTCCCTATAGTCGCAGCACAAATCTCAAACCTTATTCGTTTATGATCGTAAGTTCAAATGTAACCTTTATTGGACTATAAATTAAATTACTAACTAAAAGAACGCTATTTACTGATTGACTTAAAAATAGCATACAGCCTAAATCTTGGAGATGATCGATATAGTAGACTACCTGCGCCTTGCAGCTTAACCCGCGGTTTTGCATGTTTTCCCATCCCACGGGAAGTCACTTTTTCGAAATAAAAATATATCTTAATACAGGGTATAATCTACATCGAGACCAATTATCATGCAAATCCGTTCAGCCCTTTGAGCGTCAACAAACATAAACAGACAAATTTTTATAATTAGTAAGATAGTGATAGAAAAATTCAAAATGATTATTTTCTATCGAGAAAGTTTTTAATTATTTTTTCATCTATGAAGGAAACTCAATGATTAATTAAATTGATTGACATGCTCCATTCGTTCCGCGGCGGCGGGTCCTGCTGCTCTCTTCCAGTAGCACCTGTTCTTTAAATCACTCTGATAGATTATTACTGCGCAGTCACTTCGCTTAATTGGGTTCCTTCCAAATTTGTTCTGCCGCAAGCGAACGGCTGGTGCAACAATCGGAATTTAAACCGATTATGAGCCCTTTTATACGGGCATCCGGCTCGACATTTCAGCCTTTTTATGTTTCATTAGATTTAATTATACAGTCATCTTTAGGACCGTACCTTAATGTATCCAGTAACTGCCTTATCAAAACAGATAAACCCTGCGTAGGTACTCACTTAGGGTGATGTTTACGAGCGATGAAACGAAATGTCATCATTTTATTTTCCAGTAGCAGTTGGATAATGCCTTACAGTTTTTGATTTCCATCGTATATCCAATGTAGCTAGTAACGGATCGATTATACGAACTGGTTTAAATTAATGGTTTCGAATAAACATAATTAAGCTTTCAAAGCAGGCCGATTGATCTTTGGCCCATTAGTTTGAAAATGACATTCAATTAAAAAGGGGCAGCCCATTTGTCTCGACTTACTAGGCGTCTCTGGCTCCGTTCACTCGATTTCATTCTCTGATTCTATTACACCGGATTCCTGTATCGGAGTAAAATTAATCCATTTATATGTATAGGAAACTTTATCCCTGAAAGAGAACTTGTTTCTTGTTTTATTGAGATTTGGTTATCTGTTTTCGATAAACACGGTGAGTGTTTGTGCATTTGGTTTTATTTCACCTTTTACTACCATTTGTTTGCGATAAATTCATTTCTATGTAAACAAATGTTTTTTAAATCAGAAAAAAAGCTTTCTAGCAATGCATTACATGAACGAATTTATATCAAAACATCGACAGTTACCTATAGCTAAACATTTAATTGAATTATTGGAATATCTAGATTTTAGAACAATGCACCGCGTGACACTATATTATTACTGTTAATAAGTGGAGAGACGCAATCATCGGCATTCATGCTTGAAATGAATTCACTGTTGTAGGTACTCGTATGTATCCAATCCAACTTCCTTTATTTAACTTCTATCCTATTATTTTAACCTATTAAATTACAGAGCGCTCAGAGGCACCTGCTCTAAGCAAAACTTCATCAGAAGCAAGCGTATAATCTACTTCAAAAGAGATTGCAGTAGCATGACTTATAAGGTAAACTACGACGCCTAAGTACTACACTGTGTGTAATATTATACGTAATCAGTGAGTGAACTTAAAACCGCTTTATAACTTGGATCTTGGAGTAACTTGGGTACTTATTAGCGTACTGCAAAGGACCGGTCCTGCATCAATTAAGTCGGCCCTCAGCTCCGGGCGACTCGTTAAGCAAGTAAAAAACGTACATAATCATTTTACAAGTTAATTGTCAATTCGCATCTGCTCACTTTAGGTCCTGGAAGCAGGAAAAGAAACTTGTTTAATCTAAAGCCTCAGTGTTCTGAAGATGCGGCGCGTTTGCTATGTTATTAGGGCATCACCCTGAGGAAAACGATTTCATAATTTGCAAAACTGACGAAAAATTTCATGGACATTTCGCCATCCTTGCATTATTAATCTGGGAAATTTATTTGAAGAGGAGCGTGAACGGTATCCCGATTCCAATAATACGTATTTAGCGAAGCGTTTTTCTGTTATTTATTTGTCGACGAACAGTCTGGACTATAGACTAGTCTGACGATTAGACCAAGAACAAATATGTTACAGCGATCTGTCTACATGCTCAGTAACTTAGTGGACTAGTGTTTGCAATTCTACATAGTGGCAGTTTGTCTTCGCACTTGCCGCCTGGTGCCTTTGACAATGCGTCTAGCCTTTAGCAAGCTTGCAAACCCGTGCATTATTCTTTGGTTAGTAAACTAAGCTTTCATATCCAGCATGAAAAAATCCTACTAATATCATAAATGCGAAAGTCTGTGTGTATGTTTGTTACCACGTATCTCTGTGACGACTTAACCGATTCTGATGAAATTTAGAATGTAAATAGTTTAAGTCCTGGAATAACACGTATGGCTTATTATCCCGGAAAAATGAGTTGTTCCTGTAGAATAGCATTTATAAATTTTTTTCTCTGATACGATTCACTCAAAACTCGGTCTAAATAAACTTTTAAGTAAATAATGAAACATGTTTCTTTTATTTTTGTAAAACTACCCCTAGGCGTGTTGCAAAGGAGTTTTTATTCATAACCAGTTATAGGAACAATTTTAATTACTTTCGTTGCTGGCTTTCGTTAGCTTAAACGGAATATTTACTTTCTACTATCTTTTCGTAGTTCAAGCATCTTTTTTCGCTTCAAAACCAAAACGCGTCTTTAATCTCTGTATAACGGCAGTCACCTACATTTCTAATAAAGTTTTGACATTGACAAGCATTGCTTCTAAATAAGTCTCCATTTCTCAAGCACTCCTTAGTAGATTGTTGCTTTGAGAACAAGGCCAATCACAATCGCAATGGGCCTACAATTTAAATATAATTTTATTGATCGACCAAAGATCTTAGTAGCTACTTGAGCAATTTAGCTTTATCTCTTTGTATGTATGTATAAGTACGTTTGTTTGAGCTTTAGGTCTTCTCACACAGGTCATTAAAACTTAACTGAAGAGCCCCAAACCCTGTAATATTTAAACGTGTAATTTAAATAAAAATATTTTGAATATTTTTGAATTTTTTTGAGGTAACTATGAAACTGTCGTCGATTCGATGTGTATGTTCCTGCATTTTTGAGCCCAATCGTTAATAAGTTATTTAGTTAAAGCCGAGTTTAAAAAAAAAGAAAGAATCCTACATGATTTACTGCTGTAACTACAAGCCATTTCGTAATTCAATTCCCGTATCATTGTACGCTCCATACATTTACTGTGGAAATTCTATCCGTACGCTCTAAAAGCCCGCATTTATCACTACGTCGCATTCAAACAGCTCCGGAAAAGACTGAACTGGTGTTCCGAGAATTGACTGAACTGGTGTTCCGAGAATTCTAGTTAGATCCATTATGATTTGAATAGGTACGTTATAGATCTTGGATCGGTTTAGATATGCATTTGCGTATCGACATTCTACATTTAGCATCTATCCATCAATTGTTTACCTAATACGACTATTCCAAACATATCTCGTCTAATTTACTGATTGGTAAGTCTAGAGTCCTAGAGAAGAGTGAATTGGAACTTTTTTAATTATTATTTTTTTTATTCCCACGATGGGATTATTAATGGGAATAAAAAGTGTGCAATAGAAAACTGTGCAGTTCCCGGGAATACCTCGAAATTATGAAGTGCGTTCCTTTTAATTTTTAATGTGTACCTTGAGGCACACTAAGATATTATAATTTCACGATAAACTTCTAAAGGACAGCGGGAAAACTTTCCTACATAAAAGTTAGCGCGGACAGACGGTCCTTCCACTAGTTAAATATATATATTTAGTTAAAAGCATCATAACTTTGCTTAGTTAAAGCCTAACAAACACTGAACAAGCCATTCTGTCTTAATCCAATTTACACTAAAGTTTACTGCACTAAGATTTCTCTGACCATACGACCTACGATTTAGGTTACTGATACGGAGTAATTGAAATCCGTCCAGTTGAAATGCTAAGCACCAGCTCAGTATGACGGCAAGGCGCGATTGCCAATCTCAGCCGGTAGTTCAGTGCTGGGTGTGGTGGGTCACGAGTCACTGTGCATGTACTTAGGTACAGTGGTAGTAGGAAGTCGTTATGAATTTTAGATTAAGCATGTTAATTAAACGGGCACTGGTTGTCTGTGGTAGTGACCTAGCCTTCATATCCGTCGTCGTTTCGAACCCGGTCGTGTACTAACCGTAAATATGTGTGCATTGCTAGTATCTGGTGAAGGAAAACATCGTGCGGAAACCGGCATGTTCAAAAACTAAACATTCGAAAGACATATGCTATTCACCAATTTGCATTGGGTCCGCGTGGATTAAAACCCAATCACTCTTGCTTAAGAGTCGGCCGTGTCCCAGCAGTCGTAACATCAGGAGGCTGTCATGATGATGATTATATAGGTAAACCATAAAACTCAGATGCTTTCTTTCAAATTTACAGGGACGCGGAGTGAAATAGCGTTCAAAATATGTAGGTATATTGAGCGCCGCCAAAGAATGGAATTATTTGCCGGATACTTATAACCTGAATGTTTTCATGTAACGAGGGAATAGGTTGCTCTTAGGCAAGCGTGCTCCACCGTAGGCGTTAACATCAGGCGAGATAGTTGTCAAGCGCAAGCCTATTGTGAATAAAAAAAAAATTTGATGGGCAGACCATAGCTCGCAGAACTGATAACCACTGGTTAAAACAGGTTCTCGAAAGGCGACCGCAAACTGGAAAACTCTTTAGAATAGCACTTAGAATAACTTTCTGAAGTGGAAGTGGACATACTCGCTGTATTTTATTTTCTTCTCTTGACAGTAAATGTAATGATATAAATGACTATGATTTGAAAGTCTAAGCTAACAGAAGTTTACAGTACGTTTATGAATAAGGGCATTAGTTTTGTCTCCGGCTGTACCTCGCGCACCCTTGAGCACGCCCAAGCACGCGCCATTGTCCGGTTAGCCGCGGGTGAAAGGATACAAATCGATCTGATAACGCTGGTCTCGTTTAATGCGCTGTTTATGCACATTCACGCCTGCTCAGCTCATTTTGGATAGCAACTAGCAATAGAAATCAACTTATGTTTGAATTTGCGTTGTGTTGAATGTATCAGTTAATAACTATACTAGTTGGTTTAGTTTTTATACAAACTTTATCTTCTCGCTGTGTTCTTTAGAAGTTGAATTGCGAGAATTCCTTTATTTTGACGACCGATGTGGCGCAGCGGGCGCAGGTCCGCCTGCGACGCGGAGGTTGCGGGTTCGATTCCCACCTCGGGTCAAATGTTTGTACGATCTACAAATATTTGTCCCGGGTGTTCTGGGTATTTTCTATTTATAATAAAAAATATCTATGTATGTATTGTATTGTATTAAGTATATATCAGTCATCTAGTACCCATAAACACAGCTCTGTTTAACATCAGCTTACCTTGGGGCTAGATGATGCTGTGTGGATTGTCCAGCATTATTTATTTATTTAATTTATTTATTAGTGCACCTATACACCATAGGAGCAATGTACCCGTCAAACATGTTAAGACTCATGGTTTTGGGCTGTGCGTTGATCTGTCAGTCAGTCACGAAAGCCATTTATAAATGCAGATGCTTATGGGTATCATACATAACCTTATATGACAGACAATATTTTAAGGCAACCACTGCTCATACAAGTAAGAGTAGTATATAATTTCTAATATTATGCATATCTCTGTATGATCAACTCTTGATACGAACTTTTGAACTCTTGATACGAATACTCCTACACAGTACGGCATAGGGGTATAGTCTATACCCCATAGTATCGTATCGCCATGTAGCAGGCATTGGTCGTAACTCTGTCCAAGCGCATTGTATGATATCGGTCGACCCTTGAATACTAACGACTTTACTCCTCTGGCGCAGACGTTTGAATATCTCTGTATTATTACGTATTCGTTAAAACAACAAAAGTGCCCATTAAAGTGTCTGCAGGTGAGTAGATGGATTTATGTAAGTTAGTTCCCACCTATGAGCCAGTGGCCAACTCAGGTGACGATCTTTACAGGCTGCCTGAAAACTTTTGTGATGGTTTTGATTTTTATATAGCTGAGACTATTTAATCTGCTTTCCCAAGCACGGGAAGGTTGAAAATGCAACTCACTCATCCAAATGATAACCTTTTGAAACATTGCAGCTACGCTACAACTATTTTTTTTTCGGTACACACGTACCTTATCATATAAAAATAGCACAGCAAAAAGGTAGTGCATAATAAAAGTAAACTAACTGTTGTTAAGCCATGACAGAAGCCTTCGGGTGGCCTTAAACTCTGTCACCAGAGTTGGCCAAAGACTCATACAAACTAACTTAATTTTTTTTCTAAAAATAGTAGTCCTACGATAATAAAAATAGTAGTCAATTTACTGCATTTTGAGAAAATATTGTGCTATTGTGCTATTGTGCCGAAGATCATCAGATCTTCACCAAATGCTGAATTAAAAGTTACTAGCTTTCAAAATTAGAAAAGGACAGCTGAAATCAGATCTCGTATGGCAGAGATATACAGCAGCCTATTTTTTGCATATTTTTTTGGAGGAAGACCAATCAAAATATTCGACGACCACAAAAATTATACTTAGTCGTAAAACTTGTACGAGTATTGCCAGACAGCAGAGACGCTTAGCTCGCTGGGTCAATAAAGTGGCAAATTCTAAATCGAAATGTCAATTTGCTAGAGCTAACAGAATTACCTCTAGTTTTTTACAGTTTACCTCAACTCACCATCTTGTTAGTAATAGCAACTATCTTTGCATAAACTTGCATAGATACAACACACGTAATCAGGGTCGCAATTGACTGCATTCCAGTCACGACTAGATCTAAGCCAGCGAAACGATAATTTACTGTTGCAACTGGGCAGGTGTTTGGCGAAATGGAGCTTTTGCATACGTACCTAGCCTTACATTAGCGCCTCAACGCTTAGGCCTTCTAGATTTCAAACGAACTTTCTTGAATAATAAGAATGCTGGCACTTATGACGGCTGTGCCCCGTCTGGAATAAGAGAACAATAAACTGATCATCACGCTGAAGATCCTCATCAGATTGTCACCAAATTTTTATGAGACCAATTGAAAGTCTACCTTTCAAATTAAAAAAACATTGAAATCGTAATAAACGAGTGCCTGGGTTGAGAAGCAAGAGGTTGCGAGTTCGATCCCCGCTACGCAACAAATGTTTGCATGAAATGGAATGAAAAGAAGTATAGTTACAAGGTCTTGTAGTATGTTTCTTAGGTTCACATATTTCACCAAACACATTGGCATGCAAATCCTAACACTTCTATCATGACAGCCTTCTAATGTTCCCACTGCTGGGACACTGGCCTACTCTCAGGCGAGAGTGATTGGGTCTTAATCCACCACGCGGACCCAATGCGGATTGGTGGATGGCACATGTCTTTCGAATTTTTTGTTCTTGGACATGCCGGTTTCCTCACGATGTTTTCCTTCACCGTATGAGAGCACTGGCATTGCGCACATAAATTTTTCGAACAGAAAAATCCATTGGTGCACGACCGGGTTTGAACCCACGACCTTCGGATCGGAAGGCGGGGTCACTACCACTAGACCACCGGTGCTCTCGTGATATCCTAACACTTATGTTAGGTTATTTTTGTTTTTATAGTGTTAACCATCACACTAGGTTAACCAACACATCCCGCTTGAGGCAAAATAATTTTTGGGATATTATAAACTTATGTTAGGTGCCTAAATTAAACTTTTGTCATTGCTATTATTAATACTACTATTACAATTTATTATACAATCAAATTAAATTAAATTATCGCTATTTAGAAATTCATTAACACTGTAAAAAGTTCTGTCAATCAGCAATATTTTTAGCTTTTTTACAAACAAATTCATGCCCTGCAATTACTGTTTCTTTCGGGTCTGTGTTAATAATAGGTGTAAAATTATACTACAATATAATAATGTTATGATTGCAGAATATTATTCTCAAAATAAAGCTATATTAACAAGTTTTTCCAAGTTTAGTAGGTACCGCTAATTCCGGGGATTACAACTCTGTATTAATTTTAAACAAGGCTTGCCCTTTTCGCAATATTAATACTTACACATTTTCGGCACAGCAAAAATATTTTACCCTTTAAATTCTCTTTAACTTCCTTCATTAAAGTAGGTACATCTGCGAGCCTCTAAGCTGCGTTTATATAACCTAAACGCTGGAAAGAGTAATACTCATAGACTATAAATCTTAATAGCTATTTAATGTAATTAAGTCACAGGAGTAAGCGTTTTCATATTTCTCTTTTTTTCATAATCATCATCCAGACATCAATATTCCCACTGCAAGGACACAGGCACACAGTCTAAATAGAGAGTATTTTGTTTATCTACTATCACGCGCAGATGTAAGCGTGCTTTCATTTTTTTTGTTCCTGGACTGCCAGTTTTCCTCACGATGTTTTTCTTCACCAATATTCATATTTTCATATTCACCAATACACTATGATACGAGTACCTACTATAAGTTTCTATAAGAGACACTCATAGAATGGAAACAATATTTTTTTTACACATTTAACTTCCCACGACTCGTCACCGTCGTGTCTTCTATCGTAACCCAGTCGATTGTTTCAGCTAGTATTTATTATTTAACCTACAAAGAGAAACTTAAATTATGATATCGTTTCAATTCTTTGATGCAAATCTTTAAAATCACAGGCTGCTTGATTTTAAAGATTTGCATCGGCACTTTACAGCACAATTTTTATAACATGCACCACTATTTTAATAAGATATTCTTATACTGAACAAATTCAGCGTTTTTATTAAGTTTATTATTTTATAAGCTATTGCCCGTGACTGTGTTTGCGCGGAACTCGGGAACCGTACTTTTTTCCATAATAAAAATATGACTAATACGAGTCATTATCCTATATCATATCCATTTTTTAAACAGCCAAATCGGTTCAGTGGTTATCGTTATAGACGAACAAATATCCATCCAAACAGACAAACTAACATCCAAACTTTCGCATTAAATTTATAATAGTATAGTGTGATAGTGTGACACTTGCGACCGGGAGAGAAATCGTGGTTTTCACAAGGCGTGGCCGGTTCATGTCTTTTGCCTTTGTTTAATTGAAATGAGAACAACTTTAGAGATAGCATCATTTAGCATTCTACTTATTTAGCAAAAATAAATTATCCGAAGTAAAAGGTCGCATCTCTACATGGTATAAAACAAAATCGCTTCCCGCCATCGTCTGTCTCTCTTGTACGCTAAGATCTTTTAAACTACGAAGCGAATATTAATTCGGTTTTCATCAATAGATAGAGTGCTATGAAGAAGGTTTATACGTATTGTTTGAGCACCAGTACGAAGGTGGGGTGGGTCGTTATAGTATAGTTTGCGTGTATTTGTTGTTGTTCCTGTTTGTTGTTCCTTAATAAAATAAAATAAAATAATTTTTTTTTTTTTTATTTACACGTAAAATATTATTGAAATAATAGTAAGTACTGATTATCAAAAAACATAAGACAGACTCTCTCTTATGAAGAACATTGGACGTACCGATACGGGTAAGGACCGGTATAAACTATTCATTGAAAGTTGTGAAAGCACTGAACTGGATTAACATGCAAAGTGGTACAATTAAAATTAATAAGTTTGTAATTGAAAACACTGAACGGAAACCGATTGTAATAAATTAAGAAGTGGCTCAATTGCTCCGGTTAGAAACCGAGAAGAGCGGATAGTTGATCAACAACTGGTAGCAATTACATTTAGATACCATTTATCAATAGTGAAAGTCAATTGACATACATAATAACGAATTCGTAAACATGACATTACGAATTAAGTATAGATAATGAATGGGGCAGTGCTACTAATCAACGAATTATGACACATTTGGAATGGTGAAAGTGTCAAAAATCTATACCTGTTCATTGCAAGTTTATGAGTAGTAGAGTTCTTTGTGATAGAGCTCGTTCGGGGAAGCACAACCACTATACTTCATCATCATCATGACAGCCTTTAATGTTTCCACTGCTGGAACACAGGCCTATTCACAAGCGAGAGTGATTGGGGTCTTACTTAACCCACCACACGGACCCAACGCGGATTGGTGACCACCATACCTATTATATTATATATTTATCGTTAATATATTCCGGTGGATTGACTGGAAATAAATTTTGAATTAGCGTAGTATTACAGTAGTAGAAATTAAAGAGTAGTAGAGTTCTCTGTGATAGAGCTCGCCCGGGGAAGGACTACCGCCATACCTATTTCTGCCGCCAAGCAGTAATGCTCGCATTGCTGTGTTCCGGTGTGAAGGGTATGGTTTCCGGTGAAATTACTGGCACATGAGGCTTTCGATCTTAGCCTCAAGGTGGCAACCCGCGAGTGATACCTCTGGTATTGCAAGCGTCCATAGGCTGCGGTAACCGCTTACCATCTTGTGGGCCGTACGCTTAGTTGCCACTTCAGTTGTATAAAAAAAAAAAAAAAAATGCTGGGACTAACCCATTCTGTTATCAAGCTGTAATGCTCGCATTGCTGTGTTTCGGTTCGAAGGGTATGGTTTCCGGTGACATTTTAAAAAAACACCAGGAGTAGACCTACGTGTCAAGGTAGCAACTTCCAAGTGGTATCTATGATGTTGCAAGCGTACAAAGGCTACGGTAACTACTTACCATCAAGTGGGAATTTGAATTTTATAATTTGAAATTTTAAAAGTCAAAACTTAATACCTAAAAATTACTGATTACCAATAATAAAAGCAATTATTATTACGGCCAAACTTACGCAATCGATTTCTTACCTAACTCCAATCTTTGAAAACTATAGCTAATAAAAATGTAGATGTCGAAAAGTTTGTCATCAACAACAAAAGTCAGGTCAGGGGCCAGGGCTCAGTTATTCCCGCTCGTCCCCACCGTTGTATGTGTGAGTGTTATGGTTTGCCCCACCCAATTATAGCAAGAGCGAGATAGCACACTTTCGGTTGCGCTGGCATGCGCGCACTTGGACATATCTACACAAAATCAAAATAAACGCGTGCCTTTGCCCTTAACTTCAGAGCCAGAGAAAGGTGCCGGCAAACTCGCGACCGGGATGAAGTAAAACCGGTGGGAGGTAGGGAGTGGCCATTCTGTCACCAGTGCTCACAGACCACCAGTACTACAGTAAACCTACCCAAATACGCGTGGACAAAGTCGCGGTCGAGACATCTTTTTTCTTCTTTCATTATATTCACTTATATAAAAAATAGTTGCGTGTTCAAATCACGTTGGGGTCACCAATTTAGAAGTTCTATTGGGTGTCTTGGGAAGACATCAAACACAGTTCTTCTGTTATGAAAGTAGTTTTAATTCACATTACGATGAGGTGGAATCACATAGGATTTAACCCTCATAGAAAGTTCTTCTATCAATCGGTGTGCGATGATAGGTAGGTACCTACAATTAACTTTGTAGAGTAGCACTTGTACAAGGATCTTAAATTATCACAAGAAAAGCTAGTAATATAAAATAACCAAGAATGGAAAAATAGTTCGAGATTCCAAGCGCCGGGGAAACAAATCTATCGCTTTGACTTCTGTCAAATCCTAACGCGCGCAAGTTTCGTTCAGAAACCGCCACAAATACTTTTAGTTAGTCTCACTTAAACTCGAGAACGGTATATATGACCGATTCAGCTAATTTTGATCTTGAAATATTTGTAGTAAGTCCAGGAAAAACGATGACAAACTATTGAAAAATAACGCGAGTGAAACCGCGCTGGTAAGCTAGTGAAATATGTTATTGTCGGACACCAATGGCGTCAGAAGCCAGTTTCGTTTTTGTAACTACTTAGGTAATTACTAGGACTTATAAAATAGGCATTACGCAAATTGTAATTTACTTTTTTATAATGATACAACTTAGAAACAGTTTTATTGCCTTTTTTTTAAATTGGTTTTTAGAACAGTATAGGTTTATTAGTACTATTTTAGGCAATTTGAACGTACTGTAATAGCGTGTTCAAAAGTCGTACCCCCTTATTCATAAAAGAAACTGGCATTTTAGCGACTCTGTAGGTATATCTTTTCTTGTCAAAATACTAATAACATTTTCATTTATGACTTCTGTCTGTAGCTTATTTGTCACAATTCTGTCATAGCGTCAAGTAATTAATTTATGTCAATGAAGTTCATTAAATGACACATTAGCTAACAGGGGTTTAGAGTATGATTATGAATAAGATCCAGCCTCATCTTTTACGAGTACCTAGTTTAGTAAAATGTTCAGTGGTCAGTGGTATATGTTATTTCAAAATAATTGTGCAGGGCCTTTGGTTTTACAAGTACCAAAACCACAATTTTAAGTCAATGGCTCCATTAACAAAGTTTGAGGTGAAACGTTTCAACTTTTTATTGTTCAATGAGCAAAAAGCTATTCATCCGAGCTTAAAATTGTAAGTCCCAGTGGGACGTTGAAACCACAGCACTTGTACTGACTCCGATCTCTTTCATTTAAACTTTTTACCCTGACCACGTCTTCGGAATTATAAAACCGCTAATAAGTAGTCGATGCGGTTTGAAAACTTTTTGATCGTGATGTTTTTTGATGCTAAGCACTTATTTCTATTTATAGGAATTTAACTCCTAGACAACCCTTAGGAATACAGATTTTTGGTATTTTCTAGAACTGATTTTCGTGTGAGGGTACTGACCCTCACACGAAAATCAGTTCTGGACAAAATATCTTCGGACGTCCATTTTTATTTGAAGTTGTGTTTTGTTTTGTCTGCTCAGAAATGGCTCGTTCGGAACATTTATTTTTGTTACAGTGGCGCTGAAATTTTGCTCGCGAACATTCCATAGTAGATTCCATAGTGATTTGTGGCAAAGCATCGATTTTGTGTCGAGTTTTGTCTGATGAACCTGTCTAAAGAACATTGCTAGAGCTTCGATTAAAATTAAGTTTCGGAACGAATTTAATTTTAATGCCGTGTTTGCCGAAGTGCCAGGAGTTTAAATAGTCATTTAAACACTGGCACTTCGATCAGCATTTTAGGTATCACTACATAGTATAAAACAAACCGCTTCCCTACAGATATCTTTAAAACTACGCAACGGTTTGTGTGCGGTTGTTTTTAAATAGATAGAGTGATTCAAGAGTAAGGTTTATAGCACTCGTGCAAAGCCAGGGCGGTTCCACTGGTTAAAAATACATTAAGAATAACCTGTTTATTGTTTATGAAAATTAGTTATGAATAACTTGTTTATTGTTCACAACCGGTAATTCCTCTTTACATCACCATGGGACACCACACGAAGTTTCCACCATCATCGCTCTTAGCTATCATTCCCTTTGTACTAAATTAATTAAATCCGTTCTCTACCTATTATTCTCATAATCAATAAATTAATGTTTTATTGAATTCGAACAATTTATCAGTGTGTATCACGCTGAGCCGCTTATGGTAACAGATGATCCCGGTATCGCATTATTACAGAGCTATCGTCAAAATCATTAGTTTCAATGTAGCAATGAGCAATAATAATTATTTATTTCAATTATTTTCTTTGTTTAACATGGCTATGAAATCATTAGATTTTATGGTTGATATAACTTTACCTGACATTTTTAACAAAATGAAACATTATTACAGTTAGAAACAGAGTTCTTAAACAAAACTCAAAACTTAATAACCCCGTCACGTTAATAAATGGAAAACGTCTTGTCTTGTAGATGCGATTATAGAAAAAAATAATATAAAAAGTCAAGAAGATATAAAGAGAAACCGTACACGGTTTCTCTTCTACAATAACAATACTAATTGTATAGATTGGTACTCTACTAACTTACAGTTGGAGATAGAGAATCATTTTAAATGAACTATTTAGAAAAAATATATGTATAAATATGATGTTTATCAGCTAATATATAAAATAATAAATAATGCTGGACAATCCACTAGCCCCAAACTAAGCAGAGCTTTTGTTGAGGGTATACTCTAAATGGGTACTTATTAATACAATACAACAATATTATACTTACATAGATAATACCCAAAACACCCGGGACAAATATTTTCAGATCGTACAAACATTTGTCCCAAGGCGGGAATCGAGCCCGCAACCTCCTGAATCACAGGCAGACCTTCGCCGCGCCGTATTAGTCGTTATAATAATAATATTAAAAATGCTAGGTCATTGACTTTAAACCACAAAAGCATAGTCTAAAAAACTCAGACGTATCCTGTGAATTAAAAAAAATATCTATAAAGTCATCAAATCATTAGGATATGAAAGTGGACATAATATAACCGTTTCCGTAAATTTAAATAAATACGATAAGAATAAACAAACCATCGATGCAATAAAAATGTCAATAGCAGAAATTATTATGTTTGTCGATTTAACTATTAGCCACGACATCGTTTTGTACTTAATTAGAACTTCAATATTTAGAAACTATATGAGCTTTATCTCCTTTCTCATCAAAGAATCCCTTTCCAATGAGTCGACCATTTATCCAATTAACAAGCACATAAAATATCCCCACTTCAGTAGTGGGAGTAGGGCTGGAGACAGTCAATGACAGAATTATATGGGTATTGTAGACCGTAGTTTACTAAAACTGCGTTAAGTATGAGCTATAAGAGTTGAGTCAGTAGAGTTTTAAGAAAAAAAAATATTAATCGTTTTTTTTTAATAAAAAATTAGTTTCAGTTCCTTGTGTATAGTTTTCTCGGCGGATGGCGGATCTAGGCTTCCGTGAAGTTAGCCGTTTCGATGCGGTGCGCAATTGACAACTAAATTGTCTTTGCGCATCACAAACGGCTAACTTCACGGAAGCCTAGATCCGCCGAGAGAACTATACCTACAACCAACCATTACGTTTAGTAGAGCTTGTGTGCGCTGTTGTCTCAACAATACCCTCATAACAAGGGTGTACTAGAGTTGACACTCACGAGAGGCCCAATAGTCAAATTTTTAATGGTAGAATTGGTTATCAGTTGTTTAAAGCTTTATATTATAATAGCCCAGTCAGAACGCAAAGAAATATAGACATTTCATACAGCCGCAAACTAAGCCGAGCTTTATGGGAACCAGATACTTTAGTAAACTTTTATGTCAACAGTACAATTAGCTTAGTAAGAGTAGTAGAGTTCTCTATGATAGAGCTCGTCCGGGGAAGGACTACCACCATACCTATTTCTGCCGCCAAGCAGTAATTCTCGCATTGCTGTGTTCCGGTGTGAAGGGTATGGTTTCCGGTGAAATTACTGGCACATGAGGGTTTCGATCTTAGCTTCAAGGTTTCACCCGCGAGTGATACCTCTGGCATTGCAAGCGTCCATAGGCTGCGGTAACCGCTTACCATCTTGTGGGCCGTACGCTTGGTTGCCACTTCAGTTGTATAAAAAAGAAAAACTTTTTTATGTCAACAATAACATTAGCTTGAGCGAAACTTAAGTCCTAATCACGAATGGTTAATAAATAATTACTTAGCTATAGTTTGTTACTTTTTGATTACTATGGTTAGTTTCTACACCATTATCCAACTAAGATTTTACTTTTTATTAAGTTAAGCATGCTCAGTACAATTGTTACCATTCATTCACGGTGGATACACAATAGTGTATCCACCTTTAAACTATAAAACTGCTTCAGTGACATGGCGGGGCGTCTTTCCTTCGGTTTTCTGTTACTAATTTATACCTAATTACAATGACATGTTAAACAATAAATTAACAGTAAGATAATGAGTGTGAAAAATGTTATAAACATCAGCTGCGTTTTTGTTAACTTTGCTTAATGGCCCATTATGTGTCTTCAGGTTAAATATGACTTCTTGTTGTAATTAATTTTGAACATTTACGTTAGAAATTTAATTTACTTCTAAGTTAGTATGTATAAAAATCTTCGTTTTATACTAGTTTGAGAGAATATCTTAGTCTATGTGAAAACTAATTGGTCAATAAAATAACTTTTTTAGATAAACTCAAAGTAAGTGCTTGTTCTCTACCTTTCGAGGGATATCTTTTGGTAGTTTGTTATAGATGATATCTACTCGTAGTAGAATTAAAGTTACAAGATATTCAAAAAAGTTTCACAAGACCCCGTTTTTACACTCGCATAAAAATTGTGTCAAACATTAACGCAGGTATTTGTCCCATCGATGTAAAATAAACTCTTTATAAAATATATAAGAAACAATAAAAACGCCCGTAAAATCCGATAATCCGATACTCGCTGCATGAATAAAATAGAACACATATATCGCGGAACAAGCGTTTAATGAAAACGAGCCAATGATCACCCGAGCGACCGCAGACAAGTTACGAGCAATTACGATAGAGTTCGGTAATTCTGTTCACATATTTACATAGTATTGTTGGAAATAAGTGGCTTGTATAATTAAAGAATAAAGATAAAAATGATAGAACTTATGTTACAACACGGAATATTAAAGTTTTTTTGATATGCGAGTAAGATATTTTGTTTCAAATATTAAATACAAACTAAGTATATTTTTTTATTGATTATGGTCAATAGAATTAATAAAAATGAACTACATATTATCGTATTCTGCCCTTAATTTATCATTGACTAAGTATCATCATCATAGTTAATTATAAGTTAACCCTAATAATCCTCTGCCCACACTGCACGATTATCACATTAGTTTATAAGAGTCAGAGGTCACGACATCTGCTCAACCAATTTGCAGTCTTATTCAAATCAGCTAAAGACATCGGTACGGTAAGAAAACCATTTTTCAAGAAAGTATAGATTTATAACTATTTTCTTCTTCTTCTTCTTCTGTTTTATGGCCTCTGTGGCTAGTTTGCCACAATTTTGCCAGTGTCAAGTGTATCAGTTTGATTGTCGCTTAGCAACGTAAACAAACGAAACTTGGAAAGAAACGATGACTTTTCTTTCAAAATTCTCCTGGAAAGTCTTTAACTAAATTACCAACCAACATTACCCCTCCATTTCAGTTACTAACACTTGTGCTAAGTAAACAAGTTAAATTGGATAAACTGCCACCAAATTTACGCAATAAAACTTAAAATAACACGAGAAAAATAATTAAAATGGGAAGACCCATGTCGTTTTGACAAGATAGCCAAAGACAATCCTTATAACTATTTTAAAGTGTACGCAAATTGACAACTATAGACTTTTCCCAAAGAGCGCCATGACGACCGATCTTGATCCTTCACCATTCACCAACTTTCTGCAACTGCTTTATTGTCATAGGTTGAGCATAAAATAGTCTTAAAGCATGCGATATGATTGCACAAGATAAGCTAGTGTTTTGATTCTCAAACCAAAACGACAGGCGGAAGTACGTGTGTCTTAAATATTTTTTTCTCTCACGTTATGCAACTCATTATATCCCAATTACTACACATTGTTCGTGTTGAGCATGACGTAGAGACAAAGGCGTATTGTGTTCAATCTTGTCTCAGTGATTGTGATTTTGTTTCAATTCATTTTAATGAAGTCCATGATTTGCAATTACACTCTTGATTATGATACATATTATTTAGAATTTCCAGTCGCCAATGAATTTGATTAGATGCATGTATGGTTTGTATGGTATGCTTTATTTGATAAAATTTTTGAATAAAATCTACTGCTATGTTCGAGTTGCTCTAAAAGTGTTACTTACTAACCAGCGTTAATAGAGGTCTGTTTTATAAATTATACAAACTAGACGTTTGTAAAATAAAAATAAAAAACATTTATTGCCTCTTATAAGAAAGTACAGTATATAAATTACTGAGCATGAAAACTAGTTTGGAGTCGCGGGAGCTCCATACATCTAAAAATATAATGGCATTGAATATAGGTTGTCGTAGGCAAGTTCCGCTACTGACCGAGACACATACCTCCTTTTACGGATCATGGTAGCGGTTTATATAGAGCATATACATAGTTAAGGTATATTAGCACTTTAACGTGACATTACCGCAAATGGTGAAGCCTTGTACGGTATCGTAATTACATCGCTTCTTAGTAAAGTGACTATTAAAATGTCTGTGTCAGTCTGGGACAAAAGCATAAATGAGTTTTGACCACAGCATAAATGGGTCTGGACGCAAAGTTAAACGATGAACGCATGAAGCGAAAACATAAGCACAGCATCCCGTACTAGAGACATGAGACAAAATCGAAGAAATTACGCATAATATTTGTTCCTTCATGCACCCGTGTAGTAGGACGTACTCTCAAACAAAAAATTTTTTAGAAGAAGAGAGAGAAGAAGAATATTATAGTCTAATAAACATAAATCTGATTCATAAGGTTCATAAAAACTGCTTTGAAAAAGTAATGCCACTGTCTCGATGCTAAACAGTCCAAGATGGCAGAACTAAGTACCTGGTACGCTTCAGTTCAATTGAAACAAAAGTGTTCTCCCACGCTACGCGAGTGTGACCATCACTTTTTACAATCATAGTACGTCTGTGTCTGTTGCAACGGGAAAAATAAATCTTTTACTTCTATGCATTGAGCTAATATAATTTCTTCATTCCTTTTATGGGCTTGCTCATGATTATTTTACTCATAGGTAAGAATCATGTATAATAATCAGATAGGCAACGCTTTGTAACACCTAATGAAGTGTTGCATTAAAGTGTTTTCTCATTCACCTCTATATTTTAAAGGTTGACTTTAAATAAACCTACTGCGATTTTTTTTCCAGAAATTACGTGCTTTTTCATCGACATTCCATACATAAAACAAAAACGATTCCACCTCCCGTTTTTTAAATGAATGAAAAAGGCTTTATAGTTCATAGAGCTCAGTTCAGTAAAAACGTACAATCATCAAAGAAAGTGGTCTATCACTTTTGACGAAAATCCTGCGAGATCTATGACGGTCAAACAAAATAATAAATAAATATAATGCTGGACAATCCACACAGCTACAACCTTAGGTTGGTTGGTAACATTTTTTGTTGACTGTACCATACTGACAATAAGTATAGGCTCGGTTACCGAGTTTGTTTATCTAAATGACTAGTAGAAAAACTATAGCACATACCCGCGCATCGTGAAAATATTGGAGATGCACTTGAGAAACCATTAACTACTGTTCAAGTGGTTTTAAAGCTAAATGATCATGTTTGTTAAACATAATATTTTGAGTGATACAGAATAAGAGACTTGGAAAAGGTTTACTTAATGCATTTTGAAACAAAACATGTTATGGAATATTTTCTATTAGTCATTTAAAAAAATAATAATCTTAAAATATAATGATGTCATAAAACGACAATCGGTTAATTATTATAAATTATATCTTATATATTTTGGCTAACAAATCTACAGTAAAATAGAAACAAATTAGTGACACGAATATTAATTTATTTAAATCTTAATAATTTGTTGACGTTTCCGTTAGAGAAATGAATGAAAACATGACATAGGAATTGATTATATTCGCCCACGTAGCAATTAACCTAATATGCCTACGCCTCCACAACTGTCCATATTTGGCTCTACTAACTGGACAAAGAGAAAGGACGTAATAAGGGTTATGGTTTGGGGTAAACGACTAGGCCCCCTTAGACCCCAATTTTTGACATTTAACGCTGCGTAGTCCAACGAAGGGTTAAAGTTTGTGAGAAAAATCAAAGCCTTCAAAGCCAAAGTCTAAGAGACATAGGAGAGCATCTTGTTTTTGGAGTCTTAAGGTACACTAAGAAATCCTACTAATAGTATAAATGCGAAAGTCTGTGTGGGTGTGTGTGTGTATGTTTGTTATCACGTGTCTCCGTGACGACCTAACCGATTGTGATGACATTTATAATGTAGACTTTAGTCCTGGAATAACAGCACATAGGCTACTTTTTATCCCGGAAAAATTTACTGTTCCTGTGGGATAGCATAAAAACTGCAAAAACGCGGGTGAAGCCGGGCGGGTCAGCTCGTAATTAATAAAATGACGACCGATGTGGCGCAGCGAGCGCAGGTCCGCCTGCGACGCGGAAGTTGCGGTTTCGATTCCCGACACGGGTCAAATGTTTGTATGATCTACAAATATTTGGTCCGGGTGTTCTGGGTTATTTCTATTATTATAATAAAAATACCTATCTATGTATTGTATTGTATTAAGTATATTACAGTCATTTAGTACCCATAACACAGCGTAGTACTAATATGTGTTCTGTGACACAGCTCTGTTTAACAGCACCTTACCTTGGGGATACTGTGTGGATTGTCCAGCATTATTTATTTATTTAAAATTAAAACTTATAAGTTCAGCGGAGTTTGCAAGAAAAAACATGTCGCGAAGTTCTACTAGTGGTAAATCGATTAAAAAGGAGTGAACCCCAATTACCTGGTCCTGGAAGCGTCATTAGCAAGCATTTAGTGGGTTGAAATAATGGTGTAGTTTGAACTTTAAAATTATTTTAGAAATGTTCTTTGGTCTAATTTTATGACACAAACCACAGGACCGATATAAATACTATGTTTAACGAGACATTTAACTATTTGTTTGTATAATTATATGTTTAGTATCAGTGATTATGAATAGTTTTCTGCTTATAATGGCATTTAAAGTTACTCAATGAACGATCCGAGTGTCCGCTTACGCCGTAATATCTGTTTTATACCTGTTCTTAAAACCTTTATGACATATTTTTTTAGTTTTAAGTCCCATTCAAGAAATCAGACACAATGTAGGTACTAACTCTACTATTCATTTCTGACGTAACCAGACAACTTAGATTTGGTTACAGTCAAATCGAAATATACCATTACAGATAATACCAACTAAATCAATTTATCTATTTTATGTGACCCATTCACTGGTTTGATACGCACCAGCTATTTTTAAATTTTTTTTTTCACGAATTTATAGGAAGCTACCTATAATCCAAGGATTTATTTAACAACCCACCCGAAAGCATCTTTTCTCTGTAGATATTCCGATAAATCCAGGATCAGCACTTCCATAGCCCAGAATTTAGCTCAAATAGAGCATTCAGCTTATCTTCCAACATTAAACGTTTAAAGCCCATTCACGGAGTGGGCTTTATTACGCTGCAAGCCATTCTAGCTCAAACGGCCATCCGTTATCGAGGCTGGACGACTGTCACATTGTGGAACAAAAACCTTGGCAAGATTGAAGAGCTTCTGCTTGAGAGTTCCGTCTATTTTAAACTTGGAATAAAGTAGTTTAAGTTTACGTTGAAAGTTCACTTATAACTAAGACATCACAGACATTGTGTTACACTAGTCTAACTCTAGTGTAACTTTCTGTTAAACATAACAGAAAGTTTTATGAAAACTGACTATTTTCAGATTATGATTTTATTACTATAAAGGTTATAAAACTGACTATAATATTACGTCTTATAATAAAATATAAACCATGGAAATTCTTTTACTACATAGCTATTGTAAAATAAATTTCTATGTAAAATTTATTAGATATACCGGACACAGAAAACCACTTTTGAAAGCTATTTTAATTAAAATCTGCATATTAAATAAGAATATTTTAATGCATCTACAAAGGACTTTTAATAGCCAGAGGCTTAGGCATTTTATCTACGGAATTCCAAAAGTGTAATGAATAGAATCGTAGCCTTCGAGCCGACCGCTCGGGGGTAAACTGGCTTTCCATTAATCTGTGGTGCATTCTATTGAAACACTATAAAGCCACAATGTAGCATAATCTAGCAATTTAAGTGGAAATCAGCCTTACTGTGGTTCACATCTAATTCCCATAGGAGATCGCTTTGCGTGCAGGTTGACCATTACTGTAGGTACTTACCAAGATTATTGTTGCGTGGATACTTTACTTTGAACACAGAGCTTTGTGTGAGTAAGTGTTTCCTGATGTTGAGTTCCGCTGGTTCGCTGCATCACTGGTTATTTATTGATCACCCTCTGATGCCCATGTCAAATTGTATTTTGTATAATTTGCCTTTTAGTTTAATGCATAAACCGATACTCGATACGATAGGAATTGTAACTTGAACTACGCAGCGAAATAAGTGAATAAAAAGTCTAACGTTGTTTAGTAATAAAATCAGGCTCGACAGTTTGTTTGGGCCCATTCCGCATCAGTTTCAACAATACTCAATCAAGCACAATATCCAATATTAACAATCAATAAAAGGAGCAAAAAACATTGCCATACACGGTATAATAAAGTGCTTCGGAAACAACAAAGTATTTTTTAATTCAGATGCGAGATCAAAAATGCACACTCTTTGTTATGCCCATTCTGGTCTACTTATTTGGACAAAAGCGATAGTGATAATTTTTGTAGTTCTTATGTCTTTAGCCCTACCATGAACTCTTAGAGCGGTTCAAATTAAGACCTAAACTAAATTGTCAAAACATTTTGTACCATGACATCAATAAGACAATCAGTTTACGTCATGTTTAGGTTGCCGTCCAATTTTACAATTTCACACCACGGCACGTATAGAACACGTTACTAAGTTACACGTTATTGGTAAGGAATCTCCTAGGTCATAGCGAATAAGCCCCCTATATTGACACGCAAACCATTATCTGTTAATGCTTCGAACTTAGTTTTCAACGGTATTAGTTGAACTACGAGTATAATATGTCTGTAAAATGAGTGTCTTTTTTTTATACAACTGAAGTGGCAACCATACCCTTCACACCGGAACACAGCAATGCGAGCATTACTGCTTAGCGGCAGAAATAGGTATACGGTAGTCCTTGCCCGGACGAGCTCTATCACAAAAAACTCTACTACTCTTACAAACCTATATTATAGTTTCATAAGTACTTACATGTAATCCTTAACTGTTATTTTTTTTATACAACTGAAGTGGCAACCAAGTGTACGGCCCACAAGATGGTAACCAGTTACCGCAGCCTATGGACGCTTGCAATACAAGAGGTATCACTCTCGGGTTGCCACCTTGAGGCTAAGATCGAAACCTGATGTGCCTGTAATTTCACCGAAAACCATACCCTTCACACCGGAACACAGCAACGCGAGCATTACTGCTTGGCGGCAGAAATAGGTATGGTGGTAGTCCTTCCCCGGACGAGCTCTATCCACCACGATATCGAACACAGATAACCAATATGCCTGTTTCAACGTCGCTATTCCATTTCATTATTTCGAATACCAGAATCGACGTATAGGTATTTGTTTCCAGTTTTATTGGAGCGAGATTGGAGTAACGTAGTAAACAGTCAGCCCCGAAAATCTTGCTTTTACATTAGCAAATCAACGTTCAATAAGAGCTTAGTAATTTACTGCCCTGCAGTCTACTTGAATGGGAACGAACTACCACACAAAGATGTCGTTAAATATCTTGGCTTCACTCTTGATAGAAGACTGACCTGGAAAGACCATGTAAAATCAAAAAAATCTGAACTCGATGCTCGATTCAAGAGCTTGTACTGGTTACTTGGCCCCCAATCACGACTATCACTTGCCAATAAGCGACTGGTATACAACACCATCCTCAAACCTGTATGGACTTACGGGGTACAAATATGGAGCACTACCTGCAAATCCAACCGCGCCATTATACAGCGAGCCCAAAACAAAATCCTAAGAACTCTAGTCAATGCCCCATGGTTCACAACAAACGATGAGATACATGAGTACCTGGAAGTCCCTACAGTGGACGAAGAAATAAAATTGAGAGGAAGCAAATACTTGGGTCGCCTGAAAAGTCACACTAACCCACTTGCAAGGGCACTCATAGATAACCCGAGTACCACATGTCGCTTGAAAAGAAGCCACATCCTGGACAACCTCCAATAATGAGGGAAGAAGGACTAATGAGCCCGGATCCCAAACGCCAGAGAAACATCCAACTCATCCGCTTATAGTCCACCAACTGATCGCGGATAATCAGAACAGAAAAAAAAAAAAAAAAAAAAGTAATTTACGGCTTGACGATCATCTCTTTTATTTTATTGTAACTTATTATTATTGACCTGACCTACCTCAAACTCTTTAAAAACGTTGGTAAATAAAGTGTAAACAATAGTTTCTAGTTTACACTTTACTTACCAACGTTTAAAAAAATACATCATCTTAATGTAGGTAACAGTTATGTTCGTAGAGGCAGTGGCCAACTCTTATGAAGCAGTTAATAGGCTGCCTATAAGCCTCCGTCATGGGCTCACAACTTAGATAGAGACAGCAGTACCTATATTTGTACTTTCTTACACCAAGAGATATAATACTATGTATGTAAGTACTGTTATCGCAAGTACCAAGTGTATAATTTTCTCTGTGTAGAAAGTGCATTAACTTGGGTCTACGCAGCTGCAGTGGATTGCCGATAGCGACGCGCGCGCCCATTCGCTCGACTTAAGGCGAGAAACAGTGTTTGAGAACAATAAATAATTACTAGCAAGGTTAGAGAGAGTAGTAGAGTTCTTTGTGAAGAGCTCGTCCGGGGAAGGATTACCACCACACCTATTTCTGCCGCCGAGCAGTAATGCTCGCATTGCTGTGTTCCGGTTCAAAGGATATGCTTTCCGGTGAAATTACAGGCACATGGGACTTTCTATATGTCTCAGGGTGGTAAAACGCAAGTGATTATCTATGATGTTGCAAGCGTACATAGGCTACGGCAACCGCTTACCATCAAGTGGGCCGTACGCTTGGTTGCCACTTTAGTGGTATAAAAAAAAAAGATACCTATTATATTATGTTGAGAGAGTCCGCAGTAAGCTCAAGCAAGTTCCGGATGGCCTTGTGCTTGGCTTGAAGCGCTTGCAGTCCAGTAGAACAACTAACTTCAAGTCCTACGTGCTCCAGTTGGCTGCCAAGTACAAGGACCTGTTCCTCAAGTCGGACTTCTGGACAACAGGAGTCGTATACTGTCGCTACAGGGAGACGAGACCGACTAAGAAAATTCCTTGACTTTTATGGTGTAATCAGTGTGATTTAATTGTATATATATATATGTATGTTGGTTTTTAAGGTATATATAAATAGGGGCCTGTCATAATTTATGTACTAAGTTGCCTGAAATAAAAATTATATTATATTATTATTATTATATAGGTTTATACTCATACCAGAAAACACTTATTGTTGACCTAAATAAATCTTTTATCTCTGCACAATCATAATTTCATCATGTATTTCTTAGCATAGTATAAAATAAAGTTGCTTCCACTGTCTGTCCCTATGTATGTTTAGTTAGTTCTTTAAAACTACGCAACGGATTTTGATGCGGTTTTTTTAATAGATAAAGTGTTTCAAGAGGAAGTTTTATATGTAATTGACAAATTAAATAATTGTATTAAATAAATTACTATGTTTAGGTTTGAAGGGCACTGTAGCATGTGAAATTACTGGGCGAAAGATACTTAACAACAATGTCTCGGGGTGATAAGCGCAGTGCAGTGGCACGCAAAAAATTAAAAAAAAAGTGGCACTGCATCTGTAATAGTCTGGCGTGGTGCCTAACATCAGGTGGGCGCCTTGATTGTTAGTTATATTCAATGGTAGCTAGGTATTAATTAAGTTAAGCACGCCTTTTTTTCTCTACCTACCTTTGAGGTTGGCAGGCAGAAAATGCTGTTAGCATTAAGCCCACCTTTTGTACTGTATATTCTGTGCAATAAAGAATTAAATAATAATTGACTTGTCACTTGCTGACATAAAAAAAAACCTTATTTTAAATAAATAAAATATAGGTAACATTATCACTTGTGTTTTGCGCCTTAACCTACACGCTTGTTTATTTACGCGAAGGGCGTGGTGCCTCACGATGCTTCGATGCCTCCAGGACTCGCACTTGCTACCTACAATCTATTTTCAAGCCTTTATATTGCGCACCTGCACCAAATTTGCAAAAGACCGAGAAAAGTTATCATAACAAACAAAATTAAATGATTAGCTTGAAATAAATAACCTGGGAGAACTGTATAATAAAGTTCAAGCTAATACCTTTCTTTATTACAGTTATGAAACTTCTAAAAACCTATCCTAGGCACTACACATTATGAGTAACCAACTTTCCTCTAGATTATTTAAATTGTTTATTCCCGATGAAATTTTGAATGTACCTAGATGGTTTAAGTTCTAGAATAACACCTAAACTACTTTTTATCTCGAAAAAAATACGATTCCTGTGGGATAGCATAAATCCTGAAAAAACGCGGGTGAAACCGCGCGATTCAGCTCCTACAAAAAAATTAATCAAATATTTTCCTTGAAGAACCATTTTATTATGCAATGGGCCCTTGGTGGTAGTGGTGGTAGATTCTTTGTTAACCGTGTTAGTGGCTTTTAGTAGCTTTTTCCTTTTATCCATAATTAAGTTCATTAAAGGTAAGTTTGTTTTTGTTATTCCCGAGCAAATGGTAAATTATGTTGGTTTACAAGGAATTCTCATTAATAACTAAAATTATTATTAATAACAAACTTGAGAAGCGTCAATATATCATTATCAAGTTGAAAACTTCACGGTCTGTGTACAAACATCCAGCGATCGACAGTTTGTGCGGAACAGCAAATTGAAAACTTTAGGTGAAGTCTGTTTTCAGAGCAGCTTTCGCCGTTACATTACGTTAAAAGTCTCACATACAAAAAACTACCATAGCTTATTATACCTAAGGTAGAAAGTTGCTGATGCAGCTGTATTGCGGCTGGAAATAAAGTTTCAGAACTTATGTATACTGCGACTATACTTGGCATATTTGCACAAATACTTGACTTATTACTTATGTAGGTACCAAGTCAACTGTATACCTACTAAATTTACCTATATACTATCGATCTATCCTTTTTCAAGTGATATACCTAGATATTAAATAAAGAAAAATATATCTTGGAAAAAAAAAATACATATTAATATAGTGGTTCTTTACATGTTTCTTTAGATTAATATTACGAACGAACATTAAAATTAAATTCTTATTTTTTTGATCTAGCCTATACTGTCCCACTGCTGGGCAAAGGCCTCCCTTGCATCCCTTCACTTATCCCAGTCCCGTGCCATCTCCCCAGTCCTTGTTGAAGACGTCTAGGTCGTCACGCCAGCGCTTTCTTGGTCTGCCTCGGCATCGTCTTCCACCTCCTTATTATCTATTTTAATTTCAATGCTAAATCAGTAACTTTAATTTTGAAATAACAGAGTTATATCACAGACGCGTTGCCACCCTGAAAATGTTCATATGCCGGTTTAATTTACCGGAACCACTAGAACCAAGAAACAGCTTTGCATTACTGGCAAAAATGATTGTAGTTATTTCAAGAGAGTTCAAGGTAATACCCCGTTATTAATATATATTTTTTATGAGAGAGTTATACTGCTACTATTATGTAATATAGTACACGGAAAAAAAAAAATATATATATTTACTTAACCCAAAAATACCGATATTCTCAAAAATATTCTTTAGATGTGAGACAATATTGTCTGAAATTAAAACATTATTATAAATCAAAGAAACTGTGAATTCTTAATGTAAGAATAATTTATTCTCATAATATTTACTAAGATTAAGACATAAATGCTTGATTCAATACTTTAAGGTCTTAGTTCAAGAAATGGCCGAAGTATTCATCCAAGAAACGTATTAGTTTCTTAGGGAGAATATATTTTTTTCTTTTAAATTTTTTTTTTTCTTGATATAAATTGAATACCTTTTCATTGATCGGAGACAATATTATTCTTATTAATAAAGTTATTTATAAGGATATACTTACTTTAAGAATAATATTCTTGAAGTAAACTATGATCCAAACAATTATTCAATGAAGTAAATGTTTTTGCGTTGAAGAATACACATATACTCACTTTAAGAATAACATTCTTGAAATGTGTATATGTGTATACTTTTTAAGAATAATACTATTTTACACTATGAATTTATGATTTTTTACATAAATTGGATAACTATTTATTAGTCGAAAACAATATTTATCTTACTGATACAGCAATTGATGAGAAAATACTTGCTTTAAGAATAATATTGTAAAAAGTGGGTGAGAATAACTCGTAGATTAGTCGAAGACAATATTATTCTTATTAATATAATAAAAACTGATAAGGAAATTCTTACTCTAAGAATAATATTCTTACAGTGGATTATGATGCATTTTATTCTTTTATCAAGCATATGTTTCTTCGTTAAATAATGTACAGATACTCACCTTAAGCATATCATTCTTGAAATAAAAGTATGGGTATACTCTCCTTAAAAATATATATCTTTCCACTGAGAGTTTTGGATTTTTGACATAAATTGTATATTTAGTTTATTGGTCGAAAACAATATTATTCTTATTAATATAATAAAAATTGATAAGGAAATTCTTACTCTAAGAATAATATTATTCTTACAGTGGATTATGATGCATTTTATTCTTCTATCAAGCATATGTTTCTTCGTTAAAGAATGTATAGATACTCACCTCAAGCGTATCATTCTTGAAATAAAAGTATGGGTATACTCTCCTTAAAAGTATATATCTTTCCACTAAGAGTTTTGGGTTTTTGACATAATATGTATAACTTGTTTATAGGTCGAAGACAATATTATTCTTATTAATATAATAAAAGCTGATAAGGAAATTCTTACTCTAAGAATAATATTCTTACAGTGGATTATGATGCATTTTATTCTTCTATCAAGCATATGTTTCTTCGTTAAAGAATGTACAGATACTCACCTTAAGCATATCATTCTTGAAATAAAAGTATGGGTATACTCTCCTTAAAAATATATATCTTTTCACTAAGAGTTTTGGATTTTTGACATACAATGTATAACTTGTTTATTGATCGAAGACAATATTATTCTTATTAATATAATAAAAACTGATAAGGAAATTCTTACTCTAAGAATAATATTCTTACAGTGGATAATGATGCATTTTATTCTTCTATCAAGCATATATTTCTTCGTTAAAGAATGTACAGATACTCACCTTAAGCATAACATTCTTGAAATAAAAGTATGGGTATACTCTCCTTAAAAATATACATCTTTTCACTAAGAGTTTTGGATTTTTGACATACAATGTATAACTTGTTTATTGGTCGAAGACAATATTATTCTTATTAATAAAATAAAAACTGATAAGGAAATTCTTACTCTAAGAATAATATTCTTACAGTGGATTATGATGCATTTTATTCTTCTATCAAGCATATGTTTTTTCGTTAAAGAATGTACAGATACTCACCTTAAGCATATCATTCTTGAAATAAAAGTATGGGTATACTCTCCTTAAAAATATATATCTTTCCACTAAGAGTTTTGGATTTTTGACATACAATGTATAACTTGTTTATTGATCGAAGACAATATTATTCTTATTAATATAATAAAAACTGATAAGGAAATTCTTGCTCTAAGAATAATATTCTTACAGTGGATTATGATGCTTTTTATTCTTCTATCAAGCATATGTTTCTTCGTTAAAGAATGTACAGATACTCACCTTGAGCATAATATTCTTGAAATAAAAGTATGGGTATACTCTCCTTAAAAATATATATCTTTCCACTGAGAGTTTTGGATTTTTGACATAAATTGTATATTTTGTTTATTGGTCGAAAACAATATTATTCTTATTAATATAATAAAAACTGATAAGGAAATTCTCATAACTTTTTACTGTAGTAGAATGTGTTGCGAGACTTGGTTTTTTTTACAAGCTATGCTTTTGATGTTATAGAAAGTAGGTACAGATACCTACTCACTTTAAGCATAACATCCTTGAAATAAAAGTATGGGTCGGTACCTACTCTTTATGAAAATATATTTATTTATATTATGAGTTTTGGATTTGTCAAAAATTGTATTAACTTGTTTATTGGTCGAAGACAATATTTTTCGTATAAATATAAAATTAACTGTTAAGGAAATTCATACTATAAGAATAATATTCTTAGACTGGAATAAGATGCAATTGATTCTTCTATCAAGCAAATGTTTCTTCGCTAGAGAAAGCACAGATACTCCTTAACCTTAATCATACCATTCTTGATTTTTTTATCTATACTAATATCATAAAAAGAGAGAATATTGGTATGTTTGTATTTTTGTTTGTTACGAATAAACTCAAAAACTACTGGTTCGATTTCAAAAAATATTTCACCATTAGAATGCTACATTATCCTTGAGTAACATAGGCTATATTTTATTTTAGAAAATAATAGGAATCCCTAATAAAACTTCAATAATGTAAAAAAGTGCCATAAAATGTCTTTCATCGCATGCGCTGCGGAAATTATTGATGATAGAACAAAAAAATGTTTCACAATATTAAAGAACATATTGATATCTACAAAAAAGTCAGTAATACTATATGTCCAACTATTGTATTTATGTAACTATAACTACTTTTTTACAATTTAAAAGTTGATAGAAATGCCGATCAAAATCAGACCACGTATTCCATACTTTTATATTAATCCTTATTCAAATAAATCATTTCATATTCAAAACTGTTTCAATACCTGTAGATGACTGTTTGAATTATTGAAATCAGACATTCCATTCAAAAGTTATGACAAATTATAAAAATGACAGTCTAAACAAAATACTATGCAAGCCCGCGCGCGCGCCGTGGCCAGAGAGGGGCGTGCACGTGAACTATGAAATAGGTAGCCGCGCGGCTAAAACGTGCGGTCGGGTCCTACCTTATGAATGACTAGCGACCCGCCCCGGCATAGCACGGGTGCTTTAGTTAGTTTTTATTGCACCCGTGCTAAGCCGGGACGAGCCGCTAGTATTGTATATTTTGTTTATTGGTCGAAGACAATATTTTTCTACAACAACAAACCAAACAAAACAGCCAAACCAAAGTCAAGATGCGTCACGTGATCATTGCTAATAACTGTCATGGCGGATCTTTAGTGTTCCCGTTTTCCCGAAATTGGTCATATGAGGAGATGTTATTTGTCAATGAAATAATGAATCGAAAAAATATTTTTTTTGACGATTACGTTTTGGGCAAAGATGTTTTCGCGTAGATACGCTACGCTACGCTACGCTACGCTAATGCGGCAGCCTATTTTACGCCGAGGCAACATCGTGTATAACTACTTGATTGATCGAGGGAAAAACAGGCGAAATTAATAATAAGTTCTTGAATTTCTACAATTTAATGTTTTCTTTAATTTAGGTCATTATTTTGTTAACCTAAAATATATCTTATAAACATAATTTAATGTTCTCACAGATTTTATTTAGATTTTTTGATTTTTCGATTCAGATTTATCGTATTGTTTTTTGTGTTGAATTGAATTGAATGTGGCAACACTGTTTCTAGCGCTAAACTTGTGCAGAAATAAAATTCAGAAACGAGACTAATTCATTTTGTTTGGTGGTTTTAAACCTTAATTATTTATACAAGGGCATCGAAAAGTTCGTTTAAACCAGAGCTAGGAACTCGATAATTATGCTCCTTGTAATTTTTTTTTTTTTAAATTACTAATCTGCCGTGTTTTGCTATGGCCAATAACTGTAACCAAACATGCCAGTAACTAGTTCTGGGGTGCCAGTAATGAATATAAAAACTTTATAAACAATGTTAATTATTTTTCTTGTTATCAAAGTGATAAGTATTTGAACTTTTCCCGTCTCCATTAGCACCATAAAAACATCATTTGAATGACACATAAAGAAACTATAGCTATATAAATTGGCCAAGGTGCTTAATAACTGGTGCTTTTACCCTTTAAATTAACAAAACCTTGTCTTGGGTTAGGACTTTTTCCAGTGACTGCCGGCAACACTGAAGGCAGTTCTTTCAACGTAGTGCTTAGATTCTCTGTGGTTCTTTCTTTCTGTGAAGTGCGACGTCGAGAGTGGTCAGATAATTTTGTAAAAATGTAGTTTTGAAGCATTTTATTATCAACTTAGGTTATTAATACATAGTTACGTACAACAAAAGTAATTGGTACATAATGAACATGGATTTACTAGAATTACTAGTCAGGTGGGAGATGCCTGCAGACGTTTTAAAGAATTTAAAAGGTATGTGTGTAAATTATTTCGTGTTCCTATCATTAATCCTTTTTAAACATACTTCTTCGACAATAAACTTGCTAAGTATACCATTTTCGGGGTAAATTAAAAGCAGTAGAGGTTGAAGGTGTACCTACACAAGTACCTACCGTACCTACTTGCAAGCGAAGACCCATATTCTTGGTTCAAAAATATCATAGTCTTTACATAAGATATGATTTCCCTGTTTCAGAAAACGCTATAACACCAGATATTCTTCGAGATATTGTCGAAGATGTTCTAAAAGAGCTATGCCTCGTAATAGGCACACGAGTAAAACTTCAATAGTTAGTTGGGAGATGCCTGCAGACGTTCTAGAGAATTTTAAAGGTATGTGTGTAAATTATTTCGTGTTCCTATCATTAATCCTCTTTAAACATACTTCTTTGACAATAAACTCGCTAAGTATACCATTTTCGGGGTTAATTAAATGCAGTAGAGGTTGAGGATGTACCTACGCAAGTACCTACCGTACCTACTTGCAAGCGAAGACTCACATTCTTGGTTCAAAAATATCATAGTCTTTACATAAGATATGATTTCCCTGTTTCAGAAAACGCTATAACACCAGCTATTTTTCGAGATATTATCGAAGGAGATGTTCTAAAAGAGCTATGCCCCGTAATAGGCACACGAATAAAACTTCAAAAAAACATAAAAGAGTACCTCACTTCGACGGTATGTACCTATACATTTTTTACTATTTACCATGACGGAGCCTTCGGGTGGCCTGTTAACTCCGTAACCAGAGTTGGCCACTGACTCACACGAACTTTGTCTGGTGAGATTCAAATACATATTCATCCCAAGAATACCCAAATATACTTATTAAACTGTAAACAGCAAAAACCGAACACCAATCAGAACTGAATTATCAGTTGGAAGTGTGTGAGTAGGTACCTAGTATGTTTACTGTTGTGCGAGTACATTTAGTAGAATCGAGGCTCAGGTCTTTGCGAGCCACTCGATAGTGCATTAATGCAGGGTGTTTTTAAGAAATGTAAGATTCACCCTTTATATTTATTAAATTACGTTTTAAATTTCAGATCAATATTGATAACGATAAAAAGTTCCCTACATTTACATACACACATTTTTTTTTAAAGTGGAACGACTTTTTTAACAGAGTTGCAAATATAAAAGCTGTCTCTTGTAAAGACGAATGCATAATTAAAGAATTAGAGGAAATAAAACACGAAGATGAAGGTATGGCTATACTTTACTTTAAGAGATCCACAATAATCTATAAGCTACAATAATTGCAGTGCAGTGCCACGTAAAACATTAAACATTAAAATTTTGGGTGACACTTTGCTTTGCAAGAAATTGTATGTAATTGTGCCATTTTGTCATTTTGCTTCCCGGTATTGATTGATACTGAGCAGGATTAGCACATCTGAATGACAATATAATTTAATGTTTCAGACAAAAAGGCAAAGGCGATCAAACAAGTAATGCTGCTTTGCCAGTTGATACCGCCGAAGGGAAGATTAAATAGAGGAGTAAAATTTGCAACTGTTGAATGCATTGAGGGCATTGTCGTGAACGTTCAAGTAAGTTTTAAATTGTTATATAAACTTAATTTTATTCAAATTACTACTTGCACGATTTTTTTTATAAAACAAGGGTAAAATCCTGACGATGAGATGAGATGACGACCTCGGTAGCGCGTTGGGCGGGTTGAGAAGCGATAGGTTGCAGGTTTGATCCCCGCAGCGGGGCAAATGTTTGCACGGTCTACAAATATTTCTTCTGGATCTGAATGTTTCTGTGAATTATAAGTCCTACCTATGTATCTTTTTAAAAAAAAACTTATGTAGTTATTCTATCTGTTATCTGATGCCCCCTTAGTACAAGATTTGTTTAGTTTGGAGCTAGACAGCGCGGAGTAAAAATGTCTGCCATTATTTATTTATTTAGTATTAAACATTATGATTTTTTTTTTCAGAATCTGGAGATATACATCAAACTATAGATAAAATTATCAAGCTAGCCAAAGTTAATAAAACTACAGTCCAGCCTTACATCGTGGCATGTGAAACAGAAACAGCTGCAGCATATTATCTGGTGATTGACACGATAAAATATAATTTCGCGTCCGCAACCAAAGCACTTGATACACTATTTAAGTGTTATCACACTCTGAATGCCTCTTATCCCAAGGCTTCTGATCACATTTATTTAGTGATTCAAAGATGTGTGTATGGTATAAAAACCAAATATGATAATGTGGTACCATATATCACAGATGTATTAGCACTTAACTGAATTTCTATTGTACAGTAAATCCATGCTTGCTGGCCAGTATGTACTAATTTTGTAGGTAAGCAGGTATTTCTTATCTTTAGTTTTAAAATGCGGTTGTTCAAAACTTTATTAAGGCGTTGGAACTCTGTTCCGAAATAACATTTAAATTTTGTATGCCAATATTTTGACTGAATATTAATATTTAATTAGATAAGCCTTATTGTAACAAGAACTCTTATATAGCGATTCAAATGAAGACCTAAACTAAATTGTCAAAAATTTTTATTGTCAATTTAGTATTAATTATTAATTGTCTAATTGATATCATGGTAAATTTTTTTTTTAACAATTTAGTTTAGGTCTTCATTTGAATCGCTATAAGAGTTCATGGCTGGTACCGCAATAGGTTAAAATTAAGGCGTTGGAACTCGGTTCCAAAATAACCGATTCTGACAAGCTAAATACCTGTTTTTTTATTATTTCGATTCCTTAAGCGTTTTAAAAATAAATACTAATAAAATTGATCTAATGTTTTTATCTCTTTGGTTCCCACACATAACCTGTCAAATGAGATTGTAATTTCTTATATAATTTTATTGTTGTTATTTGTTATGTTTGAAAAAGTATGAATTTAGTAGGTAATTGTATAATTTTGGGAATTCTAATTAAACTATTTTTAATTTAAGATATTGTGCGTATTATGAAACGTGTACTATTAGGTTAAATTACTTCGAGGTTGTGCATTATCAGCTTGAGAATATAATTTAATGTGTGAAGCACGTAGTGTCTTCGTCTTGCAAATTCGCTGTCATATTTGAATAGTATTAAATGCTTGATCTAAAATTAACTATTCTTAATTTAAGATATTGTGCGTTTTACTTTAAAACATGTATTAGGTTAAATTTGAAAATATAGTTTCTTGAATTTAAAACAAATGTAGGTATTTTTTTTTTGATTGAGCAATAAGTATTTCTAGTGTAGAAGTTAGACTGAAATTTAGTCTACATTTCTAGCTTAGGGGACTAGAAATGAAGCCAAAACAAAATAATCAAATGCTCAATTGAAAAATTACATACTTATTTATTGTTTTCAACTGTAACTGTCTTAAGTTCTTAAGTTGAAAATAATAAGTAAGTATGTATTTTTTCAATTGAGCATTTGTTTATTTTGTTTTGGCTTCATTTCTAGTCCCCTAAACTAGAAATGTAGACTAGATTTCAGTCTAACTTCTACACTAGAAATACTTAAATGGTCAATCAAAAAAAAATCTACATTTGTTTTCAATTCAAGAAATTATATTTTCAATTTAACCTAATACATGTTTTATAGTAAAACGCACAATATCTTACATTAAGAATAGTTAATTTTAGATCAAGCATTTAATGCTATTCAAATAAGACAGTCATTTTGTTAGACGAAGACAATACGTGCTTCACACAAGAAATTATATTCTCAAAGCTAATTATGCACATTCTCGAATTAAGACGCACAATATCTTACATTGAGAATAATTTATTTTAGATCAAGCATTTCATGCTCTTCAAATAAAACAGCAATTTTATTAGACGAAGACATTATGTACTTCACACAAGAAATTATATTCTCAAAGCTAATGATACACAATCTCGAAATAAGACGCACAATATCTTACATTAAGAATAGTTCATTTTAGATCAAGCATTTAATGCTATTCAAATAAGACAGTCATTTTGTTAGACGAAGACACTACGTGCTTCATACAAGAAATTATATTCTCAAAGCTAATAATGCACAATCTCGAAGTAAGACACACAATATCTTACATTGATAATAATTTATATTAGATCAAGCATTTCATGCTCTTCAAATAAAACAACAATTTTATTAGACGAAGACACTACGTGCTTCACACAAGAAATTATATTCTCAAAGCTCATAATACACAATCTAGAAGTAAGACGCACAATATCTTACATTAAGAATAGTTCATTTTAGATCAAGCATTTAATGCTATTCAAATAAGACAGTCATATTGTTAGATGAAAACACTACGTGCTTCACACAAGAAATTATATTCTCAAAGCTAATAATGCACAATCTCGAAGTAAGACGCACAATATCTTACATTGATAATAATTTATATTAGATCAAACATTTCATGCTCTTCAAATAAAACAGCAATTTTATTACACAAAGACACTACGTGCTTCACACAAGAAATTATATTCTTAAAGCTAATAATGCACAATCTCAAAGCAGGTAGTTCTTTTATTTCTTCCAAGAATATAATATACTTAAAATAAAACTAAGGTTTCTTCAATGAAAACACAGTAATTCTTTGGATAAGAAATTTATTTCTCAAGTAAATTTAAACAAAACGTTATTATTCTTAGGTTGAAAATATATATTTTTTAATGAAAACTACAATTTCTTTGGACAAGAAATTTTATCATCACTTGGAAATTAAACATTAGATGAAGACAAAACTATCATTCAAATGAATACACAATTATCTTATTTCAAGAATATCATATGCTTAATTGATTGAGAATGAAGATACCATGTTTCTTGTATACGGAGAATATAGATATTCTTGGGAGAAGACACAAAATATGTTTAAAGCTAGTTTTTATGATAAGAAAATATTATTCTGGAACGAAGAATAATATTCTCTAGTTAAAACAGTAAATTTGAAACAATATTATTCTAAAGTGAAGTATACTTATTGTTAGCCATATATAAATCATTATTATTCTTGACCAAGAGGATTATTCTTGCTTTAAGAATAGTTTTTTTTCTGTGTATGTATTATGTATATTATACATATGTATTATAATAATAGTCAATCAAACCTACCGATTCATTTTATAGAAAGCATGATGAGCGAGTGCAATTAATCTTTATCTATTAACGGCTCCGTATCAGTAACAGGTTTAATTAATTTTATCTGAGATAACCCGTGTCAATTTAGAATAACTCTAATCATAATAATCATTTCCAATCAGTTTTATATCTCAATTTTAAAAAGATTTATAGCATAAAAGTGGCTTTTATTATAATATATCCAATATTGAGCAGGTCAAAAAAAATGCTTTTGAAGTTACTTTAAATGAGATTTCAGATTATTGATGAGTTTAATTAGTAATATGAAAAAATGTATACGAGTAGTTACTACTGTTATATTAAAACATAACATCAAATACATTCGTTCTGCTAAATTCCCTGTATCGTGGGATTCGTGGGTATTAGAAACTACTAACGGATTCTATTTTTTTTAATTACATATTTATTCAATACAGAATCAACAGCACTTATATAACATAGTCACACTATTTTATACTTATCATATTGCCAATAAAAGATTCTCATTATATAACATTCAGTACATTAAAGTAAATTAAAGTCGCCTTAACAACAGCGCAGTTCAAATTAAGCTAATATTTGGTACCCATTGTTTGGAGTGTAGTGTGTTAGTGTGTGTGTGTGTTTAGGTATGGGTGTGCATGTGGACTATGGCATCACAACATCCAGACCAGCCATGAACTCTTAGAGCGATTCAAATTAGGACCTAAAACTAGGTACAACATTTTTGACAATTCGAAAATTTTGTACCGTGAAATTAATAATTATTGAATTCATGATACAAAATAGGTACAAAATTTTTGACAATTCGAAAATTTTGTACCGTGAAATTAATAATTATTGAATTAAGAAAACCGCAGCGGCATGTCCAAGGATAAAAAAAATCGAATGACAATTTTATTGTGCCATCCACCAATCCGCACGGTGTAATTAACCCATCACTCTTGCTCAAGAGTAGGCTAGTATCCCAGCAGTGGAAACATTAGAAGTCTGTCATGATGATGATGTCATTAATTTACGATTACGATTAGCCTGTTGTGTCCCACTGCTGTCATTTTAATTAGTAATATGAAAAAATGTTTTTTTTTTTATACAACTATAGTGGCAACCAAGCGCACGGCCCACAAGATGGTAAGCGGTTACCGTAAAAATATAATTAATGTATATAATTTTAATGTCATTTTAATTTATTTATATATTTTTTTTTAAATCGCACAGGACCGAGACGAATGGCAAAACCAATAAGAGACCTAGTATGCCCACCAGTATAGTGCTATCAGGCTGAGATATTAATGATGATGAAGAGAGTTAACAACAAATACCTAACAAAACAATATCCGAAACAAAAGAACATAAGGAACACTAAGTACAACTCGAGACATAATAAAAGAGCGAAATAGAAACCACTTGGAAACATTTTTCTGTTGCGTATTAATAAAAGCAGACTCAAGATAATCCAGTTGGGAGACCAGTTTCACCAGATGCTCCCAGTTACTCAAACAAAACGCGAAAGAAGAAAAAGTTTGTAACAAGTTGCCGCTACTCTTTAGCTCGACTGACTGACTATTGCGAAACATTTTTTTTTAAATACGGGAGTTTCTTAGAGTTATTAATGTATGGTATGGACCAACATGGGTTCATACATAGTTTAAGAGTAGTAGAGTTCTCTGTGATAGAGCTCGTCCGGGGAAGGACTACCACCATACCTATTTCTGCCGCCAAGCAGTAATGCTCGCATTGCTGTGTTCCTGTGTGAAGGTTATGGTTTCCGTTAAATTACTGGCACATGAGGCTTTCGATCTTAGCCTCAAGGTGGCAACCCGCGAGTGATATCTCTGGTATTGCAAGCGTCCATAGGCTGCGGTAACCGCTTACCATCTTGTGGGCCGTACGCTTGGTTGCCACTTCAGTTGTAAAGAAAAAAAAACTGGATTTATTTCTTACTAATGAGTGAAATACTACGTACCGCAAAATACTAAAGCGAAACCAATCACCACTTTCACCAGTCCTAAAACCGTACTTTTCACTCTTTCTCCGCCTAACCCTTACGTCATCCACGTTTTACACCCCACGTGTAAGATATTTAAATAATGAAATGTCAGAAATTACTTCTATGGGCACATATCTGTACTGACGTAACTGCCCATTCGACTTCGTGCAGTAGATTCATGATCAGTCGATAGCACGTTCCCGTCAATTAATATCGGTATCAAAACATCAAAGTTGGGAACATTTAGCGTTGTCGATGATCGATGCGAGCAAAGGCCCGCGGTAGATTTATCTCTCGATTTCGGAAGTGATCGGGAGTCGATTCAATTCAACTCGACCTATCTCTGCATAGTGTGGGTGGCTCAGGTTTCGATTTTATTTAATGAACCGACTATATCTAATCGCGTTAATGGGTTTACGATTGATGAGGACAAAGACGTTATCAATTAGATACTTTGTTGGTTTCTTGAGAGAAATTGAACTTACCTATAGATGAATTTATTTTTTTTACTGGGCAGTCCACACAGTGTCATCTAGCCCCAAGGTAAGCTGCTTTTAAACAGAGCTGTATTATGGGTACTAGATGACTGATATATACTTAATACAATACAATACATAGATAGATAGATATATTTTTTATTATATATAGAAAATACCCAGAACACCCGGAACACATATTTGTAGATCGTACAAACATTTGTCCCGAGGCGGGAATCTAACCAGCAACCTCGGCGTCGCAGGCGGACCTGCGCCCGCTGGGCCACTTCTGTCGTCAATTTTCGTTTTGTACTAGGGAAAAAATGCCTTGTACGAGTACCTAATTAATATAATTTTAGATTACAAAAATGCGTGGACGTTAATAAACGTGGTTGGCTTTGATGAAAATTAGGCAGTGAGACCAAAGGGCTGAAAACATAGTAAGAAAGACAAAACAGATACATTTTCCATCGGTACCTACTTCAGCAGTAGAAAAACGGGAAAACGTGCAGCCGATACATTTCACAAGAGATAATAAAGAAAAGTGAATACTGTAGTCTCGACTCATATCGCCAACAATAAAGGAACTCGCGTCAGGAGTCAAACACGTACAGAGGTCGACAACAATTTTCGCATACTGAGCATTGTTGGAAATTGAAAGGCTTATCGCGTCTTAGGAGAACAACATTTCTCTAAACAACAACACACCTTACACTAGTGTGACTAAGGTAAGGTTTGCATCGTCAGAAATTCGAGCAGAGAATACGGTACGCATAGAGAATCTTAATAATGTATAGCGTAGTATTATAGACGTATGTTTAAATGCGTTCATCCAGCTTGTAAACGTCAGAGCTTAATCCCAAGAAGATGCTTGTCTCTTTTAGGTAGATTAAATCAGATTTGCATTCAATTTATTTAGCACTTGGCAGTTTACTTGTGAGTCTAAAATCCAGAAAACACTGTTTTTCAAAGGATATCGGAGGATATTAAAAAGATAAAATAAATAATGTGCCACTAGCACAGACGAGGTCTAGGACAGACGATAAATAGCTCACACATAAAAGTTTAAAATGATGTAAAATCTTACGTAGTTCTTGAACTTTATAGGTGCTAAACGAATATTTACACGATTTAATAATAGCACTGCCAATATACATACATCATACAATTTGTTCTGAAGTCGATTAATTCTTACTAAGCGGTTTGACCAATTCGGCGACTAGTTGGGCGACTAATTTGTTCTAGAGCGTGTTAAACCTTATACCTTTTGTTGGTTCTGTGGTCATACCGTACTCAGTAGAGAAAGTCCATTGTCCATTTATTACCATGGCACACTTAGATTGGCTACGACTCACCGAGAAAGGTCTACGAAATATCTAAAGCGAGTTGATAGTAAAACGGTACGACAATATATTAACCAGGCGTGGCATGTCACAGCCTTCCTAAAAGAAAGCTAGTACATAACTCGACCTTTGTAGGTCTCTCAAGAGTTTGTCCAGGTGAGTACAAAAAAAAATTAAAAAATCTATGTATTACTGCACTGAGCTTGTCATCCTGATACGTCTCTTTTGTTAATTAATTTTACTTGCTACGGTACTTTTCAAACCTAAGCACAGTATGTTTAGAAGCAAAATATGAAATAAAAAATATATATCTGACACTGCAGTGGTACCCACCCGAAGAGTCTGATGGGTACTACCGCACACACACTACTAAAAATTCTCACCACCGGGAAAATTTAAAACATTCGGCGACACAGTAATAATAACGATATACTTGGTCGCAACTTAGTCCTTATCGTAACATAAAAAAAACGACTCTACTATGATTTCACGCCAATTATATTTGTAAAAGGGGTGGGTTTCCAATGGTAGTCTCCCACGTCCTTTTAGTAGAATGTTATGGTATGGTAAGGTTGGTTGTAGTGTAAAGTCACTTTGTTTTTAAGATAAATAAATATAATTATTTTCACACTGTAATTAGTTGGTTAATATAATAAAATTATGGTAAATGGGTTATGGTAAAAAATGGTATTTTAAATGGTAATTGAGCCGCGAGTGTCTCAATTGGTAAGAGGTCGCGAACTGACGTAAAATCGCCAGTTTAGGTAAAACTTACGCTCGGAAACTGCATTACGATGCACAAAAGCATAAACGCTGATGTGTTCGGTTTACTCCGAACATGCTCCCGAGCACAAGAAGATGAGATGATGTGGATGAGATGAAAATATACAATTTTCTTAATTAACCCATCAATAAAAAATATAACTTATAAAAATGTGTAAAGCAAAACATAAAAGCACTTAATCAAAGTAAATATTGGTAATATCTTAAAAAACTCATTTATACTAAACTATACTGTTCTCTATATTTCTGTCTCTTTCGTTAATCTTAGCGTATCGCGCACTAGGCCACCGTTTGGCAAAACTATAGGCTATATCGTTGCCACTTATTTCGCACAAAGCACTAGCACTCAACACTTCACTATGCACTGGTAAAGTTGTTATATTTGGTGGCGGCAGAGCTTCCACAGGCTCCCGCCGGCGGCACCGAGATGGTCGCGGAGGCGGCGGCGTCGCCGCAGGCACCTGCCGGCGGCGACGCGCGCCGCTGTTGCTCGACGTGGTTCTACAACGCAGGCTGCAACGCCCGCTCTTCCACATCCAGACTGCTGCTCCTCCTAGTGCTGCTACTATCAGCACGTAGCTGATGACGTAATGGTGTATGTCATGTCCACTTATGTCATCAACTTCAGCGTCACTCTCTTTTAATTTTCTGACTTCGTTTCCGACGCTGGTCATGGATGCGCTCAGATTATATCTATCTGACGATCCTTCCTCTGGTATTTTTATTTGTAACAAATGGTTTATCTGATCAAATTCTGGCATGTAAACGCCTGGTGATATTTGTATTTGGTTGGATTGATGTCGTAAGGGAAACAATGTAAAGTCCTTGCCTTTTATGACACATTTCTGATTCATGCCAATGACCCCCGCCCGTCTTAGGCGTTGAATGGTAACTTGATCATCGCATATGATTTTTATTGCATAATCGTCACAACAAAAATATAGGTACTGAATCGAGTGTAACTCTACCCATTTATTGCTGCATGGCGACTTATTAATTCTACAGCTGTTTGTTTCGATGTTGACGTCACAAAAACTCTCGTCATTTTTAATGTTTAGAATTGGTTTGAGCAACTGGCACATATATGTTTCTCCATGGTGTAAACATGCTGTTAGCTCATTGGTAGTCAAGCTGATGTAAGAATCTTTTTCAAGATTCACGGCAACATATTCAGAGACAGGTGATATACTGACCATGTTTCCTTCAACTTGACGTGGTATTGGTATTAATTGGTATATTTGAAAGCCTTCTCTGGCTATGAGCGGAAAAGTTATCTCAATAATGATGTATCTTTGGGTAGCCCTTGCCCTGACTTTCAAAAGCTTGTAAATAAACTGAAGATCCGTTTCCAGGTTACTTATTGGTAGAGTGAGATCGCTAGGCATCTTGCCATAAATGGTATGGAGCTCACTTTTGAGTTGTGCTGGTGTCAATACATGCATACTTATTTGACCATGGTAAATGTCAGTGATTGTATCGAGCAGTGTATCTTGGATTCTCTTTAAACTTTGTAATAAACTGGTTCCAGCCATCGCAGATAAAGTAAAATCTTGTACATAGGAGATGTTTTGAATGTTTTGTTGAAGGATGCTCGAGTTTTCTTGCAGATCGTTCAACTTCCTGTTTATAAACTTGTGTTGTCTATCCACAGTGGTTTCCATTCTTTTCATTAGATTAAACTCTGCTTCAATCACGGAAGTCTGGTTCTTCCATAGACTGGAAAGGTGTTTCTCGTTACGCTGTATGGTCTCTACGTCCTTGACGTACTGGTCTGCGAAACGAGAGTCTAATACTCCGAACAGGTCGTTTGCTAGATACCCGACACCGTTGATAAGCCCTCGGCGCCGGCGGCGTCTAGCGAGCGCGTCGAAATGCTGTGTTAATAAAAGTTCATTGTAGTATTCGAGTTCCTGGTAATCGTGCCGAGCCTGTTGTAGTATTATGTTACAGTGCGATCGTTTATCAATTGTGTTACATAATTTTTCTAAGTAGCTGGTTATTTTGTCGTACGTATATATTCCTGTCCAGTATGGTTTCATGTCGTAATATACAACTAGGGTCCACTTATCCCTAATTAATTGTAATTTTGATATAGGATCGAAATAGAGAGACTGGTTGGTAGGTATCTCTCTTATCTCATGTAATCCGTAGGTAGGCGATACGAACATAGCTATCATAAAACAAAAGAAGGCCGCCGCTACTGACATGCGTTTGCGGACGGGTTTTCTTTGTTTTACTCTTGGTATTTCTGTGGTTTGGTTTGGTTCTGGTTCATGGTCGGTTGGTGATTGGTTTCTCATTTGTTCTTGGCAGTCCTCTTTGTGGACCGGGAGCACCGATAGTTTGACGACTGGTCTTTTTAGTACCCCATTTTTGGTCTTTAGGGTCACGGCACGGACCAGTCCATCTTCTCCTGGGTGTGTGTCGATCACGCGCCCTATTCCCCACTTTCCAGCTGGTAAGTTCTCATCGTGAATCGTGACCAAGTCTCCGATTTCAACGTTTTTCCGCGATTCCGTCCACTTGTTTCTTGCCGAAAGTTGGGTCAAATATTCAGTTTTCCATCTTTTCCACAGATCTTGAAAGAGTTTTGATGTCAGATGCCATCTGGTCCGGGCATCCTTTTCTGTTTCAATTACTGTCAGTCCTGGTCTTCCTGATAAAAAATGTGCTGGTGTAAGAAAGCTTAGATCCTCGGGGTCCTCTGATAATGCACATAGCGGACGAGTGTTAAGGCACGCTTCGAGTTTGGTGAGTATTGTGGTGTACTCCTCGAATGTTAATTTTTGATTCCCTATTATTCTTTTAAGGTGGTGTTTAAGACTGCGTACTGCTCTCTCCCACAGTCCTCCAGCGTTTGGCCAGCTGGGTATGTTGAAATGCCACTCTATCTCCATGTCCGTTATCTCGGTCAGGAATCTTTCACTAAATATTTGTTGTAATTGATTGGTTTCATCTTGCAGCATTCTATTAGCCCCCACGAAATTGGTTCCATTGTCGCTATACATATGGCGTGGGGCTCCTCGCCGAGCAGCCATCCTCTGGAGAGCCGCCAAAAAGGCTGAACTGGTTAAGTCTGACACAAGCTCAATGTGAACAGCTTTGGTGACCATACATACGAATATCGCTATATAGCCCTTTGTGGTTTTGATTCCGCGTCCTTTGTTGGCCTTTACTTCGACGAATCCTGTATAGTCTACGCCGCAGTGATAAAAGGCATTTTCGGGGTTAACCCTTGACGCTGGTAGGTCACCCAAAAGCTGGTACTGCTTTATGGGATCATGTTTCTTGCACGTGACGCATCGTCTGATGTACTTTTTGGTTGCCATGTACCCGCTGATTATCCAATACTTTTGTCTAAGATTCGCTAGCGTTAGTCTTACTCCGCCGTGAAAAGTTAATTTGTGAGCTTGGTCTATTAATAACGTGGTAAGCCGGTGGTTGTGTGGTAGTATTATAGGATGCTTCATCTCGGGATTGATATGGGCGTTTCTCAATCTACCACCCACGCGTAATATTCCTTGGCTGTCTATAAATGGTGTCAAATTTAATATTTTACTTTTCGAGTGCACCTTTCTATGCTTGCGTAAATAATCTAGGTCATCAGAAAACTCCAAGAGTTGAATGTTTTGAATAATCAACATTTTTGCGCAACGCAACTCATGTAATTCTAGGTACTGTTGGTGGACTACTTTATTGTACTTTGGTAATCGTAATATCCATGCAATTATACGAATGATTTTTGTTATAGAACTGAATTTAAGAAGCAAGCTATTTATTATGTTGGTAATGGTAGATTCATCTGGTTTAAGAATCGCTGCGTTGGTCATTCTCTCGACAGATGTTTTCACTTCTAAATCAGTTTTATAATTTATTTGGTTATTATTTTGGTTTTTAAATGATGGTAGCCATGAGGGTCCCTGCCACCATAGTTTGTGGTTCTTGAGTTGGTCAACCGACAAACCACGACTTGCGCTATCGGCAGGGTTGTCCGTCGTTTTTACGTAATGCCATTGGTCGGCTGGTGTAATTTGCGTTATAGCTTTCACACGATTAGATACGAATGGTTTCCATCTAGCTGGGTCTCCTTGTATCCATCCTAACACGGCTGTAGAGTCTGTCCAGCAGTGCACTTCTGTTTGGTGATCTGGTAAACAAACTTTGACTTTCTGCATTAGTTGTGCTAGTAGCTGGGCCCCCATCAATTCCAATCTGGGTATCGAAGTGACCTTGCTGAGAGGACTTAATCTTGCCTTTGCAACTTCCGGGAATTTTTCCTTTTCATCTGCTGCTAACTTTTTCAAGCACATTATTGCTAACCACCCCGCTGGTTTGGTTCCGTAGGTTAGGGTAGTAAGTTGGTAAGTTTGGATTTTATTGGTTGGTTTATTTAAGCTTTTTTGGTCAGTCTGGTCATTTATGTGGTTTATATCATTAGGTAACATTTTCCATATAATTTTTTGGTAGGCTTGGTCTTCTTTGTGAACTATTATTTGTCTGTAAAATTTCTCAATATCTGCAGTGTACGCATATTGGTATTTGCGCCATTTTAAAATAAGTTCTTGAAGGTCCTGCTGCAGGTTTGGACCTCTATACATGACGTCGTTGAGGCTGTAGCCTGTTGACGATCTTGCTGAAGCGTTGAACACTACCCTTAGCTTTGTGGTAGTTGACTCGGCTTTTATAATGGCATGGTGTGGTAGGTAACACTCTGGTGTTTGGTCACTGGTTACTGGTGTCATATGGTTTAATTGAATATATTCTGACATAAACTGGTCATAATCAGCGTGTAATTGTTGGTTTTTATTCAATTTCTTTTCTAAATTATGAAATTGTGCTAGTGCTTGTGGTTTTGTTGCACCCAATTTCTCCTTTAGATCTGGTTTAAATGGTAGGCGGACCTCAAATCTTCCGCTGTTGAGCCTATTTGTGGTTTTTAAGAAATATTGCAAGCATTCATGGTCATCGCTTGACATTTCTATTAGCTGGTTAATGTCTTCGTTTTCCCAAAACCGGAGTAAATCTTCCGTGTTATTAAGTACGACATTGCAATTATAAACTGGTTTTACAGTACCACAGAGCAGTCATCCTAGCTGCGTCTGTTGTGCTATGGGCTCGTCATCTGAATTACCTTTTAAAATTCCACCTAACATTATCTTACTGTACACTTCCGCCCCTATAAGTAAGTCTATTGGTCGACTGACATTAAACTCTGGGTCTGCGAGTGTAATATTTTTTATGTGCGCCCACGATGGTTTGGTAATGTTTCTATTTGGTAAGTTTTTAATTAAACTGTTCATTATAATGACATTTGTTTCTAAATAAAAGTCACTATAAATCGACTGTAACTGAACGCTTATCATTCCTTTCGCGCTATTTTCTCGCTCTCCTACGCCGAAAATAGTACCCTTGCACTTAGATCTTTTTAATCCTAAGATCTGGGCCGCGTTTTCACTAATAAGTGAAACCTGTGAGCCTTGGTCAATTAAAGCTCTCATGACGTGTCTTGTACCATCCGATCCTGTTATTTTGATCATGGCTGTAGCTAAAAGAATTTCCGAGATGTCATCCCAAGACACGTGAGCTGATTTGGTCACGTTTGGATTGTTGGTAGGCTGTAAAGTAGGTTTCGCTTGCGATGGTGACTTTTGGTTTGTTAACGCGTCATGCAATAATGTATTATGCGCACCTAAGCACGTACGACATCGTTTTGTTGATGCACACGTTTCCTCCAAATGGTTAATTAAGCAGTTTTGACAATATTTTAAATAATTAATTTTTCGCAATCTAGCTTCGGGCTGCAAACTTAAAAATTGTCTACATTGCCAAATGCTGTGGTCATTATTACACATTCCGCAGGTGATTGACCGCGACGCGTGCAATGTATTCTTGATAGGTGGTCTTGAATCTATGTATGGTTTAGAAACATTTCTTTGAAAATATTTTTTCTGGTTTTGGTTTTGATGGTTACTTCCCGTCGATGGTTGCGAAACTGCCTTTTGGTATGGTGGTTGATCGCTCTTACGACGAGAGGCTTCTAATATGGTAAATTTGGTCTCAAGAAATTCCAGGAACTCCTGTAAAGAGGGTAGCTCTCTGGGCTTTTTCACTGATTCCATATAGTCGGCGAACGATACGTCATCTAATTTTTGTGCGAGCAAGTGAACTAAAAGTGGGTCCCATGTAGCCGTATCTACGCCTAGGTTTCCGATAGCATGCATACATTCCTTGGTGACGTCATGCAGCTTCTTGATCATTGCAAACGACTGCTGCTGCATGGTCGGAAGACTAAGAAGTGTATTGATATGGGAGGCAAAAATAAGCCGTCTGTTCCCATAACGATGGTTTAGTATGTCCCAACAAGCCTCATAGTTCTCTGAACTGATATGCAGATGGTGGATCAGACTTTCTGCTTCTCCTGTTACTTTACCCTTCAGGAATTGCATCTTTTGGGCATTAGACATAGAAGGGTTGTTGTGGATGGCCTCGGTAAAAAGATCTTTGAACGAAACCCATTCTTGGTATCTTCCACTAAAGACTGGTATCTCGATCTTTGGTGTCGAGTGCTCACGATGGGACACCGACCACATTTTGGTATTGATTGTCTTCTTTAACTGATTAAAAATTTGTTCATGCTCGATGAAATCTTCCTGGTACTGCTCGTCATCGTTGCCGTTTTCTCCTTCAATTTCCCAATGCAGTCTATCAATAGCACCCCAGCGAGATTCTATAGACTTGAGGGCGTCCTCAAACTCCCATTTTCTCTGTAACTCGCTAGTCTTTATGCTACTTACTGTTCTCATGAAGGCTCTCATATTTATCATTTGTTTTTTAATTAATTCTTTCAGCTTGCTATTGTCCGCTCCTGCTGAAGGATTAATTTTTATTGGTAGCCTGGGGGTCTCAGGCCGTGACGATGTTCCAGGCCGCGCTGGCGCCGTCGTTTCTGGTGCGTGAAGGCTTGCTGGTTGTAAACCTGGTTGCTGTCTAACTGCCTTCCCTAACTGATCTACAGTAGTATTTAATACTTCCTTCATGGTCAAATAAACTCCATTAGCTGTCTCATAGCACTGTTTTCTAAAATAGACATGGTCAAATACACCTAAGGCTAGTATTTGCTTGTGGTTATTTACATAGTCTGCCCAATAGGTCTCTAATAAGTCGTTTTTACGTTTGCAATACTCATAAGTCTTCCTATCGGCTCCATCTTTCTTAAAATTGCTCAGCAGCTTGGTAATGGATTCGTAAATCTCAGTTTGGTTTATGAATAGATTATCCATTTTGGTTAATTGGTAATATCTATATAATAAGGATAGATCTGACCTTGGTTTCTCCTTACGATCTCCTGCTCAATCCAACACTGCAATCCTGGTTTTAGTAGCACTGCACTGTATCACTTGGTAGGGACTGGTGTTTAGGTTTTCAAAGGACCTTGTAAAAGGGTTCGAAACGGGTTCGAAAAACCTTGTAAAAGGGTTTGAAAAGGCTTCGAAGGACCATGTAAAAGGGGTGGGTTTCCAATGGTAGTCTCCCACGTCCTTTTAGTAGAATGTTATGATATGGTAAGGTTGGTTGTAGTGTAAAGTCACTTTGTTTTTAAGATAAATAAATATAATTATTTTCACACTGTAATTAGTTGGTTAATATAATAAAATTATGGTAAATGGGTTATGGTAAAAAATGGTATTTTAAATGGTAATTGAGCCGCGAGTGTCTCAATTGGTAAGAGGTCGCGAACTGACGTAAAATCGCCAGTTTAGGTAAAACTTACGCTCGGAAACTGCATTACGATGCACAAAAGCATAAACGCTGATGTGTTCGGTTTACTCCGAACAATATTAAACGACCATAGTATACGGCTACGTTAATTACAATTTAGGTATCTAAATTTTACTTTAAAAACTGTATTCGGGATAGCTTAGGTAATAGAGTTTTTTTTATTTAATACCTTGTACTATAATAATACCTAAGTTGGAGGTACATAGAGAAAATAACGATTGTAAAGCTTATTTTTATTAGCCTTGCAGGACTACGACCTTTATTTAGCGGTTGACTTCATGACTACATGAAGTCAACCAGCTAAATGTAAGTAAGCTGTGGCCGTGTGATATAGGCAATTGTGGATCGCGTGCCATAGAATGGGACAAGGCTAGTACCATTACGTGAGGTGAACGCGGACTAATGAGGGCTGGCCTGTTGGATCCAATCTATGAAACTAGGAAGCTGCAGTAGTGTCAACTATCATAGCCAGTTAGATCGCCGGTTTTATAGTGGATTTCGAATTAACGAACTGTTTAAGTGGACTATGTTACAGCGATCTTTATGACGAAGGGTATGGTACCGGTGAAAATAGTGGCACATGAGACTTATGATCTGTGTTACAGGATGGTAACGCGCAAGTTATGTGGAGACTACGGAAACTGGTCACTATCATAAATTGCTGGTTTGCCTTGCATCTAATAAAATACCTATAAAAAGTTATTTTGTGTCGCTCTTATTTCTGAAATTAACTTCATTATATTTGTTTTTTAATTTTACATAACTACTTGTTTTAGCCCACGGCTTCGCTCGCGTGTTACCCAGATAAATTTCAGCTTAATAATATATGCTATTCCACTTTTGAATCATAAATATTCCCAGTTTAGTTCAAATTGGTTCAACCGGCGTAACAGTGTGATTTTCATCAAACTAAATCTATCAAACTTTCGAATTTATAATATTAGTAGGAATAGGACCAATCCGCATTGCGTTCAAGCCAATCACACTTACTCAAAAGTAAGCCATTATGCAAACAGCAGGGATATTAGTAGACTAGGTAGATTATAGCAATCTCTTTTAGCTAGAAAAAACCAATAACCATACTTTCTTGCAAAGTACAAATTATATGGAGGTATATGTTCATTTTTATAAACCTTTTGTACCTAATTGCCACCATAAAATAAATTGCGAATGCGGGGATTATATTGAAGATTGTAAACATGTTTTTTACAAAGAGTTTATGGTTTCTTTATTGCCTTTGAATAAGCTAAAATGATAACTGTAAGTAAACTGTTTATGCTTGTATAACTAAGCGTCGTAATTTTGTTAACCACGAAAAGATATCGAACACATTATAAAAGTTCAAATACCTAGACTACATTTTTGTTAAGAACTAAAAGTAATAAATTAAGTATTAAATTTTGCTTGTCAAGAAGTTCAGATCTTATTAAAATAAGGTTGGATTTGACCAAAGTCATATAAGCACTATTCTCAGAATAAACCATAGTTATCTGTTACTTGATATTCTACTTTATTTGACACTGTTATTTGACATTATCTTATTCCCAGAATAGTTATACCTGAAGTTAGTCAAATCCACACTTATAATAGGTCTTTAACTATGAAATTGCCGTTCTTCAGTATTGGTCATTTCAAATAGAAAAAAGTTTGGAATAACTTTGTATTCTAAATTCAAATTAATTTTGTTTTAAAAACATGACATTCATTTACAAACTCAGTCTTTTGTTTATTGATTAGCGTTGTATTTTCATTACATTTGAACATTTTTCGTCATAATAAAGAAGTAGGTTATAGCTCAACGACTGAAGTACTCTCCAAAGCACGCAAGCGTTGAGTTGTAAACGTAACTAGCTCATTCATTCAAACAACCAAGCTACGCCACAGCAAATGTTATGAAAAGCTTTCATAAAACAGCAGTCATTACTCGAAATATTTTCCTAGAGCAGGCTTCGCACGTGCGATAACACAAAACGTTGTAAGTCAAAATTGCCAATTTATCCCACCAGGCAGCCTCCTGATTCGAAATAACTCGGATCGGCTGATTTCCTCAAACTATACTTACATAAAAATAAATATGTTGTTAAAACCCTTCCGTATCACAATGTTTTCAGAGCAATTTCAGCCTTCGGGCGGCCTAGAAACTCTGTCACCAGAGTTGGCCACTGACTCATATAAACGAACGAACGAAGAGCAATTTGATCTTATATATACAACCAATAAGCAAGAAGTCCTTTAGCAAAACAATCAATGAGTAAGCAGGTGCATGTATAGGTCTCACGAAGGATCTCGGCCGTAGTGAAATTAGCCGTTTCGATGCGCAATGGAGCTTTTTCAAACTAAATTGTCTTTGCGCATCACAAACGGCTAACTTCACGGAAGCCTAGATCCGCTGTTCGGCCGTAGTGAAATTAGCCGTTTCGATGCGCAATGGAGCTTTTTCAAACTAAATTGTCTTTGCGCATCACAAACGGCTTACTTCACGAAAGCCTAGATCCGCTGTGCGAACTATACCTAAGTAGTATGCTCTATTAATTTTAGTGTAAGGTAGGACTGTCACACAGACTGTTGACTTGGGTGTGTATTATTAGGTTTTATGAACTAAACAAACCTCAAGTACTGTGCATATAGGACTTTATTCTGAAGCAGCAATATGTGCTGATTTAATTATTTTTTTTTAAGTTCAGTCAGGCTGTCAGCTATTGGGTCAATTTGATTATTGTAGGAATTATCGGAAATTCAGTCGAATTTCCTGCCCTAAATCGGAAGCCGGTCAGTCTCTAGCAGTAACTAGATAATGTTCGTTCCACTCGAAATAACTCCCAAAATTGAGTTTACCAACTATTGCCCTCGTCCGTCGAGTTACTTTCGTGTTTTCGGTACATTTTTATGGTTCAAAGCAGCGGTTCTATTCCAAACTGTAACAAAATGACCGAGTTTACACGACCAGAGACGTTTCATAATTTTTCATCATTTACTAATTTATATAATTTATAAACTTATAATATGGACTCAAATATTGCTTTGTAACTTTATTATTGTGTGGAACAGGCAAGAAACTTACATGGTCTGAGTGCTTAATTTTAATTAAAAATTCAGTGCAGTTGCAGTACATTGAAAAAATAATTTAGTTTATAAAAAGGTTCTCTTATTATTAAAAAAATCACAAATCGATGTCCCGAGTTGAATTCAATGTCAAGTATGAAAGAAAAGTTCAATGCAGACAACATTGCGGGGCGTTTTATTACTTTTACAATATTAAAATTATGATTAATTTTACAGTTAATTAAAAAAAACTCACTTTAATCCGGTATATGTTAGATCTGTAATCTCTAGTTATAGATCTATAATCTCTAGATAAATAATCTAAGTTAGTTAAACAATGCCTAGAGTCTTCATGGAAATAAAACATAAAACTGAGCTCAATATCAATTTACCTAAACCATTAGTTACCATTGACTGCTGATCAAAAGCACGCACAAAGTAATCGGATTCCTTTCGGTCCCTAAGATTTTTTCACTTCTAGAGGAGTAGCCCTCTGACACAGTACTACTTAAATTGGAAACTTGAACGGCAAAAATAACAAGGTTCTGATAACAAGGCCATCACTCTATAAAAACTGATTCATACTTTATTAGACAGGGTGTTTTATTATTAGTGCATGATATTCAAGGAATATGTTCCACACACAAAAAAAAATACATGATAGTTATTTATCATTGTTGGAAATCGCGTAATAATTAAATATTGCTTTGGTGACATCCTATAATCACGATGCCACGATGCATCGTTTTTGTCCGCAAGAGTATGTCCCTGAAACCGCAAAAGATGGAGCACGTTTGGCTAGAACACCTGATATAGCGATCCATATTGTATTGTTCTGGGAAGACTGTCGCCGCGCCGGTAACAAAGTACTTCTCATCATCAGTGTGTATTACAACAAAGATAGACTCAGCAGAGTCCGTCTTGGTGGGTACCACCGCAGTTTCAGATATTCTACCTCCAAACAGTAGTGTGCAAGCATTACTGTGTTTAGGTTTGAAGGGCACTGTAGCAAGTGAAATTACTAGGCGAAAGACACTTAACAACAATGTCTCGGGGTGATAAGCGCAGTGCAGTGCCCCGCAAACACTTAAAAACTTTAAGCTTTGGGTGACACTGCATCTGTAATAGTCAGGCGTGGTGCTTAACATTAGGTGGACGCCTTGATTGTCTTGTCACTTGCTGGCATAAAAAAAAAAGACTCAATGTATGGATGGCGTCTTCTGTTTAGTAGTATTACCTCACTAGTAGATAACTGCATATAGCTAGAGTAGTTGAATCTAAGCGATGTGATCATGCAATGGCATGTCGTGATAACTAAATGAAATTTACATTAACCTTGGAAATGCCAGTTTCTTTACTGTTTTCCTTTATAATAATGGCGTTTCGCAAACATATTTTTATTCAAATTGAAAATCCATTGTGAATTTCACGGCTAACGGCATCACTACTTCTAATGCTTTCTTAATGTCATGGTCGTTACCAAGATTTTTGCTCATTGAAAAAGATTTTTAAGAGTAGTATAGTTATTGGTGATAGAGCTCGTTGGGGAATTGCTCCATTTTTTTTTATATACCACTAAAGCAGCAACCAAGCTACGGCCCACTTGATGGTAAGCGGTGACCGTAGCCTATGTACGCTTGCAACATCGTAGATATCACTTGCGTGTTACCTAATACCGCCCGTCTGGCACATGAGGCTTTTAATTCGCATGTCAGGATGGCAACGCACTATTATCTCTGCCCCCCGATTGCGTAACTCGGTTTCAATCCGATTTCAATCTGCGAACTGTCAATAAGTTGTCACATTCATTCAAAATACGTCAGTTTTTGATTGAAACCAAGTGAAATCGATTGCAACTGAATACGCGATCGTGGGCTGGTGTTATAGGAGTTATGTATCAAGAAATAAATAAAGAAAGAAAGAATAATAAAAAAAAATGGTATTTCAGGTATGCCAGTTGGTTTTTTATAGAAATTATTTAAGAAGCATCTATTTATATGTTTAGCCTTTAGCCATTCATGTTTATAGAGCTAACTGCTTGGCCACGAATGGCTAGAAAAAGGATAGACAAAACTAGATGTCTTTCCAATCATCACAAGACCATCAGTCGTCAAACTTCCCATCACACCAAGGTGGTCACCTATTTGTAGAAACTAAATAGGTGTCGGTTGCGTTCACTCTTATCATTACCAATGTTTACGAAACAAGATACATAATGTGACATCCAAACGTCTGATATACGAAGTTCTGTAATATTGCATGAAACAGTATCCTTAGTTTTCGTAAACGGTACTTAGTATATCAGTTTCAATGGTAATTCTCATCCAAATGAGTCTAAGAAACTATCCAGTAATGCGATCCACAATCACCAATCACAGCGGACAGTGATCGAAAAAAGTTCTATAATAAAGCCTTCTTTATTGCAACGAGGTAGAGTTAAAAGTCGTGAAGCATTACGTTATTGGTGGTTGGGTGTCAATAAATGCGCCCGCATGTAGACGTCATAAATTGGTGGGAACAAGAGGACACGTGTTCCAGAATGTTCTCCGTGTGAACAAGATGCAAGGAGTATTATTGTTTGGATCTGGGCATGTTTTAACTGCGATAGTGTAAATAATTCAAGCATATTGAAATTCTCACAAAAAAACTTTTTTTGTTCACTTGTTTCTAAGAAATGTGTTTTTTTTGTTGGGATGAAAATAATATGTTCATAAAACGTTATAATTTTATGAAAACGTTATCCGTGGACTTGTTTACAAAAAAAACTTGTCAACTTGGAAACCTTCACCGTTTTTCGTCAGTTAAAAACAAGCTTTCCATGCTTGAATACTGACGTGCAAGAGTAAACTCTTGCTTTGCTAAAGAATCTGTTTTACTTCCACAGCTGAACTCACGCGCACGCACCTGCTCAATCATCACTAAGCTAAGTTACTTACTTGCTTACTTACTTGCTTAATTACTTACTTACTAAGCTAAGGTGGTCATTTTTTTTCCACCAGTAAATAACAATCGCATGGGTTACATTACTTAGATTAGCACGCACAGATTCAGCTTCCTAGAACTTTAATTAAGTTTCTATTATAATAACAAAGATTAGTTTGAGTTACAGTGTGTGAGCCACCAATGAATCGATTCAGATCTCCTCTTCTTGATGCATCCTTAGAAACATAATAATGACTGGCTGGGAAGAAAATCTCTCATTCTCAACGCTCGATGAAGCCACAAGTCTGGCAGCAAAGGTTTAGGTATTCCTAATTCTACAGATTTCTATAACAGATTCCCAATTCAACAGATTCCTATTTTAGAGATTTCCAATCCTACAAATACCCACCTCTACAGATTCTTAACTGTACGGATTCCCAACTCAACCAACGAAAATCTGTAAATGAGAATCAGTAAAAATGAGATTCTGTTGAATTAAATTAAAGCTGTAGAGAAATGAGAATCTATAGAATTGGGAATAAATCGCAGAAAACCAAGTCAATCAATTGCTCGCTTTGTGTAAATAAATATAAATAGATAAATTTAAACGATGCTTCAGAGGAGCTTCGTGAATATGCTAAACATTTATTGAGTTTATTTTGAAAAATTTAGGTTAGAAATGTCGAAGGTTTTTTGATAATCGCGATTATACAGAAAACGAATGCTAACTAACAAACATCATGGTAAGTATTATGATTGTATTTGCAGGTATGTTACAGTGCCGATGTCGTTATTATGTAAACATTTTCTAACAGACGGAACCGTTACAATTCGCTCGGGTCGACGACCGATACTGCGCTCCGTCTTGTTTGCAACATTTTCTTATCTCTCAGCATAGATCGTGGACAGGGAAACACGGCCTTTGCTATCTACTTTGAATTGCAACTTCGAATACTGAATGTTATAAGGCGAGGGTGAAACTTCGACCACACAATAGCAAGGCGACGACCAGTAATCACGTACAAATTTTCATGGCTGACCACCTGTGGCATAATTTAATCTGAGCACTTCTGCTGCAAAAGCTTTAAATGCTTTGGGCATTTAATGTAAGTTTATTATGTTTAATGTAAGTACCGTTCACCTAAAACAAGTATTTTTTTTACTATTTTTTTAAATAATAGGTATGTAATAGAAGATATATTTCTTATTTTAATAAAAAATCGAACTCGTGGTTTAAACAGTCTTTAACAGTAGTAGTTTATCAATAAATTTTAATTAGGTCAGTGTTCCATGTGACATTAATACTCTGTGTTTAGCCACAAATGTATTTGCACCGACTGAGCAGTAATTACAAACATATTGTGTCATTTACTGTTTAATGAGGTCAAAAACCAAATTGAATAAAAAAGAGCAGAGCACAGCAAGATTAAATTTTGGCTGTAAACTAGAATTAGACGACTGACAAGTTACGTTTTTTGTTCGGTCCACATAAAATAACAAAAAGGTTTTGATGTTGTAAAACATTTTTTTTTTGTGTTATTGTGTACAACATAGGAAGCTTGCCCGCAAAATTCATGTAATTAAATTACACGAACTTCACACAACCCAGTGAGAGGCCCATCATGAGTTTGAGCTCAATGATTGCTGTACTGAGTTTGAACTGTTTTCACACAAAATCGATATAATTAGGCTATAATTAGGCTATCGCAAAAATGTGACATAAATTATGTCATTTCTTGACGGTTAGGCGTCCGTAGCCTTCACTGTCAACTGCTTAGGCATAAAGTTAAACGTCAAACGTCAACAGGTAATATAAAATGCATGTGGTTAAAAACAGTCTCATACCAAAGGCAATGGGCCGCAATAACTATAACTCGACGCCTACAAGACGCAGGACAGGTAAGTGTCAAATTTTACTAAACGCCCAAAGATAACGGCTATTTTAAACCCAATACTGACAAATCCATAATGCCTGTCACGACGAGCTATTACCTGTTTATTTATAGCTTGTAAATTAGTATTTACTTCGTAGATTATGCCTTGATGAGATTTGATACAGATCATTTACATTTTAATCGAAAGAATATCGGATCACACCCATTTAGTGCTCGGCTCATTTACAGGATTTTATCCAAGAGCGTTCTAGTACAAGCTATAGAATATAACAATGTGAGAAACGCAGCCAGCATGCTATGGCCCTTAATATCGACTTAGTGAGAGAAAAGGCAAGATTAACGAAACGAGAACGAGAAAAATTGAGCTCATCGTCGAAACTAACGACAAAAAGCTTCTTAAAAAATTTACATAAAAATTCACTCAGAATCACAATAATAATTCACACGCTACTTCTTTACATAGTATAAAATAAAGTCACTCACTACCCGCCCGCCGTTTATTCCTCTGTATACGCCACAACTGATTTTAATGCGATTTTCTTTAATAGATAGTGTTTTAAGTGGCTTTTACGTTACGCGATAAATGCTTAGGCAATAATACTAACACATCACACTCAAGTACCTACTCTTGTTTATGCTCTACATCTTGATAGTCATTACTCTTAGAGGTTTAAACGTCGGATTACTAAGCTAAAGTCAATAAACATAGTGACATATGGGTGATATCTATATTTTTTCTGTTAACACTTCATAGGCGAGAGGCGAGAACTTTGTGGGTAAGAATCTTACCCACAAAGAATTAGAATGATCTTACCGTAAGATCATTCTGATTATGCTAAACTGATGTTAAATGATGTGTTGGCTTGTGGAGTTATTTATAAATTTAGGTAAATAAAACTCTAATAAACGAATTTAAAATATGGTGACAAATGGTTTGACAGCAAAGGGGGTCCCATTCATCTAGACCGTTTTATGGTTTTCGTATGTTAAAATCGGCTATTTTATAAAAAAAGATGCAATGAAAAGTGATATGGCGTTACCTCAGGTCGTGCAGCCAACTGCCTGGTACTAAAGGCAAACCAAATATCCCAGACATCTCCTGTTGTTACAGGGGGTATGAAATAAAACGAAATTCTAATTCAAAATATTTTAATTCAATAAAATCACAAGGTATTTTGAGACGTCGTGAATTTACGCCATTTCCACGCGCTCAAGCCTAGAAGCTACTGAAGGTACTCGGCTGGGTTTCTTAAGTTTTTTTTTAAGTTGAGCTTGTGGTTAGATCTTCATCATAAAGCCAGTGTAATAAAATATGTATGTATAAAGCTGCGGAACCAGCTATGTTTTCACGATCTTTGCCAGCATCATTGAAATGTTAGTCATCCCAGTATTGGAATTGAGATGCGGAACGCGTGTGTGCGCGTCAAACGATTTGTTAACACTCGTTACTCAAGTACAAAATCGTTCGCGAATGTTGAGTTTTACGACCTTTAAGTATCGCTGCTTCTTTATTTTATTTTTTTTTATCGCTAAAACTTTCGGTTAGGTCTGAAACACATTACCTAAACGTCTTGTAGCATTTTTTAAACTAGATAATTATTTAATTTAAAAAAATACTTTATTTTAAGTAACTTTTGACTCGTAACATTTCTGACGCAACTGATCGTAGAGTGAAAACGCAACTCGGTTGCAGTCTGATTTTAATCAGAGAACTGTCAATAAGCTGTCATAATCATACGAACTACGTCAGGTTTTGGCACAGAATAGATATTAGTACGTTTTGAATTGAAACTAAGTGTAATCAAATGCAACCGAATTACTTAATCTAGGGCCTGATTCAAACAGCAACCTGTCAATTAATATGATACCATGAACACAAATTACGTTAGTATTTGATTGAAACCTAGTAATAGATTACAACCGAATCATATGTCATGTGCCATCTACCAATCCGCATTAGGTCCGCGTGGTGGGTAAGACCCAATCACACTCGCTCGAGTGTCGCAGCAGTGAAAACGCTAAGATGTCATGTCATGATGAAGCCTAGTCTCCAAAGATAAGACCAGTCAATCTTAATGAACAACAAGCAAACACAGTCACACGCAATGAAATACTAGGCCAAATTATATGATCTTACGCCATCTCCTATTTGGTGCGTCTTAAACAATCAACTGTATCCAATTTGGTTCATCAGTTCAATTACTGCCTTTAATACGGATTGCTCATGGTTGAAAAAGTACAGTCAGTGGCGATGTTTTTTTCCTAACTTCTGCAATCATGGAAAGTAATCGTTCAAATGCTAGCATATACTATAATTACTGGCACATGAGGTTTTCGATCTTAGCCTCAAGGTGGCAACCCGCGAGTGATACCTCTGGTATTGCAAGCGTCCATAGGCTGCAGTAACCGTTTACCATCTTGTGGGCCGTATGCTTGGTTGCCATTTCAGTTGTATAAAATATATATATATATATATATATATACCTGCAGTGGAAAGCCCGCCACAGCTTCCAAGCTACTCTTTTGCAAATGTGAAATGTTCTGAATCTGAACACATATAAAGCCGTATCTTGAATAATGCTTTTGACATCGTCAGCTGTCAATTTGTATGAGATTTTGGTAGTTAATTATACGCACTATAGAAGCACTGTAAAAACCCCAACTATACAAATTGATAGCTGGAGGATTATGTTTTGCTACGATTGTTAAAAGCCATAAGCAAAACACTACTTCAACTTCAAACAAAAATCAATCGAATCATTCGCGAATTTGTCGCTAGGTAGGTCCTCAAAAAGGAATATTCTAGACTACAATTATTTACCTTCATCGTCGACAGTACGATGCAAACATTTTTAATTGCTCCCAGAACCGGCCGTAATCGAGGGCGATGGACGATATTAATTGGAGATGTCATCGACTGACTCAGATCGAGTCATTTACAAACATACATACTCAGGGTGCTGATAAAGGGGTATGTCAAGCTTCTATTTTAGAAATTTTCAACTTTATCTTATTTAAGCCCGTTTCGTCCCACTGCTGGGCTAAGGCTGCGGCAAAGGTCTCCCTCAAAATTCTTCCAACCATCTCTCTTCTTCGCAATGTTTTAATTATAATAATTAATTTAATTTCCATTTATTACTATCTTAAGGTTTGTAAGCTCGCATTGCCATAACCTGACACTTATAAATAAAATCTGTCATCTTTAACATCTGTCTGGAATAGATCGCTTACCTAGCAATAAGATCTCCTATTGTACGTACATTTTGCTCTATCTCGCAGACTTTAGTTTTAGTTATTATGTTTTTAGGTGTAAGTACAATACAGATTTTTCATTTATCCATTGATTCATCTATCACTTCTGCATGGTTAGGAGAAAAACTCACCAAAGTCATCTCAAATCTGTGGATCTGTGTTAGACATCCTAAAACATTTCAGAAACTTTATCATTTTGAAATACCCGCCCTGTACTGAATACGTCCATTTTGAAAATTATATTTCATACCAAGTGCAACCTTATATTACCTGATGTACAGACGACCACCCAGCAGGAGACATTGTCATCAATAAACCTCCCACGTCCGCTCTCCCGTTTTGGTACGTTTTTGTTTCAATATTTTTCGAGTAGCCACTCAAGAGTAGGAATTATAAAATATGAAATTACATTATTTGCAACGGTCAAGATGCCCTATCCGAAACAAGAATATAAATATCCTTATTAATTACGAACAGCGCCGCATCGCGTCCTTTCTTTTATTAATTCACCATCGATTGGTTACTAAAATTTAGTTACAAAAATAAACCAGAGAGAGATCGGTTTTTATATTATCCCGCATAAACAGGCATCTGGGATAAAAATTAACCTTAGGTATGTGGTTAACCCAGGTCACACTAATATTTGTTCTGTGACACAAGTGTAAGAGAAGTACCTACATAGAGTTTTTTGTGATAGAGCTCGTCCGGGGAAGAACCACCATTCCTATTTCTACCGCCAAGCAGTGATGCTCGCATGTGTTCCGGTTCAAAGTGTATTGGTTTCCGGTGAAATTACAGACACATGAGACCTAAGATCTGCGAGTACGTCTCAGGGTGGAAAAGCACTAGTGGTATCTCTGATGATGTAAACGTACGTACTACATAGGGTAACCGCTTACCATCAAGTGGGCCGTACTCTTAGTTGCCACTATAGTGGTATAAAAAAAATCATACCAATGTCCCAAGTTTCATGAAATTCCAAACAAACATATTATACACAAACTTGCGCATTTAACGGACTAGTGTGATTATGCCGTTCAAAAATATAGTCTAATGTGAATCTTTTTGAATGGGGCTCTTTGGTCAACTCATCGCGCTGTCAACTCATTCTACGGGATGAGTTAATTTAATTATTATTTAATTTCGTTTTGATTGGTTAACCTATCCCGCTCTTAAAAACAGATGAAAATTAGTGTATTATTATTACCAAATATTTTTGTTAGAAGTTTGTTTCGTTTTGTTTTGTTTACTCAGATAAAGCGTTATGTACAGCGCGCTTGAAAAATGTCTTTTATGAAAAATCGGCGTGCGGTCTCCGCGGCAGATTGTCACTAGTTATAATGTGATAAACCGTTATCAATTTCAATAAAAGCAAGCACACGACAAAACTTGCTCTTAACTTTCTATTATCAGTTAAAGATGTTTATTTTTACGTTACTAACACGACGGTTTTAAGTTTCATTAATGATACATAATCAAGTTGAATCAGACTCAACTCAATTTAGATTAATTAATAGCCCTTATCCGGCAACTCTGTTACGTAACCTTGTTCAAATCACATAAAAATGAATCTTTGGTCCGTATTCTTTCTACTTGAGTTGGATTATAGACTCAAACATCGTTTTAGTTTAAATTTTGTATGAAAACCGGTTCAAAACTAGGGCTGGGCGGCGATTGATTGAGCTTTGTTGTAAATTGAGATAGCTACCTACATTGTAAAACTGAATTAAAATTTTAATTTACAAATGAACCTGATTAAAATATGCATCATACTCGTACAATATGAAAAATTAACACATTTCCAGATTATTTTATTACTATTGCATAATATTTATACATAGACTATTTATTATAATTATACCTACAGTTCTTACGGATCTTACAATGGTTCCAGAGCTTTATATATTTTAATTAATGCTGGTTATACTTTTTGGTCAATGTTAAAGACCATTTACACGGATCAATAATTGCATGCAAAAATTGCTTTGTTAAATCGATTTCAGAACAAAGTTACACATTTAACTCCGAAATCAATTTCACAAAGCAATTCTTGCATGGAATTATTGTACCGTGTGAATGGGTCTTTACTTTCTAGAGTTTGGAAGCATTAGCTGGTATTTTAGGCATATAATATTAGTTAGTATGTAAACTTTCACCATCAGTTGCTGTATATCCCAATCCCAAACCAGTTCAATTATTAGTCACCAATTTCCAAACAAAGTACCTACTAATTGGAGTCGTATATTCTCATTAGCGTCAAAATACTTCGACACTTCTTATTTTATTATCAAAACCGCTAACCATTAATTTAATTAAGGCATTCTTCACAAGATACCCATAGATACGAAACTCGCAAACATATTTTAAATAGTTTGATGTTCACGTTTTGTTTTATCAACTGTTTGGGATGTGAATGGAATTTTAATGAAGATAAATCCGCGCGCAATCTTTGAAGAGATAAAGAAATCGATAAAGATAAAGATAAAGATAACTGATTCAGGTATCATCCTTGTAGAAACATTTAGCTTAAAAGTTAGTAAGTTTGTATAAGTCAGTGGCCAACTCTGGTGACAGAGTTTCTAGGCCTAATAACTTTGAAAAAGCAGGGACCGACTGCTTAACGTGCCCTACGAAGCACGGCAGCGCTCAGTTGAATTAACCACTGCAGGCAGTCCAAATGATGACTACGCGGAACAGTGCTTAACTTCGTTGATCTGTTAAGAACAACTTAGGCAGCTACGTATATTTAGCTTAAAAACCGGCATTTGAAATGGTTCCTCTACTTGTTAGCTACACCCACTACAACGCTTTTATTATATCTATCTATGTATTGTATTGTATTAAGTAAATATATATCAGTAATCTAGTACTCATAATACAGCTCTGTTTAACAGTAGCTTACTTTGGGGCTAGATGATGCTGTGTGGATTGTCCAGCATTATTTATTTATTTATTTATTCTTATATAAACTAAACTATAAAACTCCGTCATTAATGTGTCTTTCAAATCTATTATCGTCTTTGTTCATTAGTATAAGAATGACAAAAAAATAGTTTATTTTAGTATAAATTAGTTAGTCCGCTATATCATCATGACAGCCTTCTAATGTTCCCACTGATGGGACACTGGTCTACACTCCAGCGAGAGTGATTGGGTTTTAATCCACCACGCGGACCCAATGCGGATTGGTGGATGGCACATGTCTTTCGAATTTTTTGTTCTTGGACATGCCGGTTTCCTCACTATGTTTTCCTTCACCGTATGAGAGCACTGGCATTGCGCATATACCTGTAAGTAAATATAGTGTTTAGCAACAGTCTTTCCAGGAATGTAGATGATCTGCTAGCCATGTTCAGATTGTCAACTGCTGCATAAGTTATAGTGTAACCGAGTTAATTCCCAGTCTGCAGAGAAACCAGCAACACCGGTTTGTACAAATAGACGCGATGAAATCGTAGGAAAATACAACAAAAAGTTGCAACTAGACTAGAATTATAAATAGAATCAATGAGAACCAACTTTTGCTTTGCATAAAGCAAGCGAACTAAAGAAAGCTTGTACTATGGAAACCAGATAACAGATTTTTATTTAAATGCTACATAAAATAATAATATAATATAATATAATACATAATGTACATAAAAACATGGAACAAATAATTGCAGATAACATTGAAAGCAAGCAGCGGGGATTGAACACGCAACCTCTCACTACTCAACTGGGCACTGCCCAACCGTGCCACCGAAGTCGAAATAAAATCGGAGTTATAATTTTTGTACGTAAAAATTTGTAATATGTAATTTTTGTAGTCATGGTGTGATTAAAAATATTATAATTAGCGGTTATTATGGTGTAATCAGCAAATTGTACCCAGAAAATGCTGATATTCATTATTTTTTTGTTCTGGGCCCCTGACTTTGCTAATTTTATAACGCGCACGTTTAGCAAGCTTCACGCAATCTACACGCAATCTTCACGCAAGCGTCATAAGCGATAACCATTGAACGTGAAGTTTGATTTTTGACGTTTGACATTGAAGGAACGTTTCTAATAAAAGGCGTTTCTAAGTAAACGCAAAGGTCGGTCTTTGGTTATCTTGTCAGAACAACATGGGTCCTCTCAATTTAATTATTGTTCTCGTGTTTTTTTGAGTTTTATTGCGTAAATTTGGTGGCAGTTTATCCAATCTAACTTGTTTGTTTAGCACACGTGTAAATTATTGAAATGGAAGAGTAATGTTGCTTTGTAACTTAGCTTTCCTAGGGAATTCGAAAAGAATCGCCGCCATTTCTTTTAAAATTTTGTTTGTTTTCGTTGCCATGCGTCAATCAAAGTCATCTACTTGACACTGGCAAAATTGTGGTAAATATGCCACAGAGTCCAAAACGAAGAAGAAGAAGAAGAAAAAAAAGAAGTAAACGCAAAATATCGTGTGACACTTGTTTGCGTGAGGCTTGCTGCTTGTATTAGCGCAGAATTGAGAGCCTCCGCAACTAAAACTAAAACTATTAAGTATTTTGTATACGGGGTGAGTTAAGTCGACCGCTTTCTGGGGGGAAAATTTTAACGGCTATAGTGTTCGGAGCACAGAACTATATTTAAGTAGAATGAAAGAGTCAGACTGACTTGGTCAGACTGAGTTTCGCGGCGAGTAAAGAAGTTCTCAGCCCTTACTTAGCCCGTTTTTTCGGCACGCGAGGAACATACACATACTTATTTGTAATATTTTTTTTGATATTTCGATCTTCTACTTCATAACAAATTGTAAATATCTGCTGCTGAAACATTTATGTACCTAGGCGCAAACTGAGGGGGCAGATATCAGATAAAGCCATTCAATAAAAAAAACTATAATAAGACATACTTACATAATTAATTGTTTTTTTTTGTAACTAAAAGTAAACTCAGATACAGAGCACTAAATACGTAATGCAGCAATGCTCTATCGCGATATCGATTTATGCGACCCGACCTTGGACTAATTCGTTTAGCTACAAAGAGTTGTCGTCGCTAGATTTTGCTGTCTCTACTCCTGAGTTGAAAGCTAGATTTCTAAGCGGCAGCGCTTAGAAATCTAGCTTTCAACAAGCTAACCTTTGGAATTCATTATAGAAAACGAAAAAATTCAAATATGAATTTATTGTTCAACATTTATTTCGATTTGTACTTTTATTGATAAATTCATTACAATAGAGTTCAATGCATATCTCGATATCTTTTATAATCGCCAGCATTATAAAAGACTAATTATTTCCACAGCTAGGAAAGCTAGATGTGTCTACTCTCGCTACCTAATAAAAAAAAAACATAATTTTTTTAGACAAATACTATTAAAAAATAGAACTACTTGTTTATTATGTTTTGCTTATTGAGGCTTACACAGCCCAACATATCTAATTTACATAAATAGGTACCATACATTTATATGAGGATAAACGAAAACGTGTGGACCACCTACGAGCTATTTTCGTCAAATCCATTTGGGGAATCCAATGAGTCACACCAAGCTCCATTAGAAACTATAAAAATTTAAACACTATCTTAAAAGCTCTATAATGAATAGATACAGTGGTCTTATTATAGCAACATACATCTGGTTTGGTTCACCACTTGATGCGCTCAAGATGGAGACATCAGGCGTTTCCCACGGACATCAACTTATCTTATTTCAAAAGCACCCTTTCTGTGTTTTACTGGTATATAATACTGCTGGAATTGTTGTGAAAAATTGCATTGATAGTAATGTATGCTATTTACGAAGGATTGATTCTTATGTTTATTTTTTCAATTTACTAATATCTAAAACCTAGGCTCCTCCCTCACTACACTCACACTCAAATGAGGTCCCCTGATTGCCCAGATTTTTAGGAGACTGGTGTTCTCAGGCAGGAGACTCTGACACGCACACATACTAACCCACCTACCCATTTTATCACACTCTACATCTCTACACAAACACATAATTTTAAGCGTGTTTTTAATTAGGTATTACAAAATGGTTACTAGAATCACAGAGTAATATCTCGTTACATTCTAGAATGTACCTAATGTCTGTAACCAAAAACATAATGTACTATGGATATTGAAGAGCGGGGTCTTCTAATACAGGTGTTGTTTACTTAAAAAAAGATTCCAACCTTGACTAAATATATATTATAATGTAAATTTTGGTGAAGAAAATAAAAAAAAAATTGATTTGATTTGATTAATCTAGTTTTACCAACAAAAATGTACCTGTTCAAATGAAACCTCCTATAATATGCACTCATTTACACGAAAGTTGTGTCTGTCGGCGCAACACCATTAGAGCACAAATAACGTTATCAAATCTCCTGTTTGTCTACTACAAGCTTTTGTTTGTTTCCCTTTACAGTTCAGGGATAAAGGGGGCACACACATGTAGGGGCACAAACGTGGGATCAGTCTGTTTGTATTTATAAGCTGTGTATTGCATTGGCATTCACGCACGCACACCTCCGCACATATCTCGGGATATCATCATTGAGACCAGATAGGTAGACCGGTTGTTCCCCTCGTTTAGCATATTAAGGTCACCTGAACACTGCTCGGGTAGCATACTGGGTATTATTTATTCTGTGTTGCGAGATGGCTCAGTGTATGATGGACGAATTTCCGCTGATACTTTAATGACTCGCGTGCGTAGGTGCTTGGTTTTTACGATATTCGAAGTAGTAGTGGCCACGCTTATTCTACGATATTAGCCAAATGTGTCGAGGTACCTACCTAACTATTTTAAGCACTATCACAAAATTATTATTGCTTTGACCCTGACCGTGTTTTACAGTTTCATGCCCTTATTAGCAGCTTGCTAAGATTGTTTTTCTTGTCATTCTATTGAGATCTTCATAACAAGATGATGTTAGATTGAAAGACACATCAGTTAACAGAGTTAAAGTACTTACGTTTATGAATTAGAGTTAACCCTTAGAGTTTTAGCACCTGTTTTTTTTCAAAGGGTTTTTTTTAGGTTTACCTAAATGTTTTTATTTTCCCGAACATCTAAGTTGAAGTCTTTGGCTATGTTGATGTTTATAACAAATACTGTTACTTTGCTTACTACCAAAACATAGACTCGCCGAGGCATTGAAACCGCAATCCCATTTCATTTTCATATGAGCAATCTTGGAGCATTACGAATAATCTGTTTACAAATTTCACGGGCCACTAACTTTTCTCTATTTACCGCTTCACCACGCGATGGTACTTATATCAATTGTATGGAACAATGATGAGATACAAACCTAACAAAGGTACAGGCAAGTGGACTCGTGACAAATCGGTGGAACGAACGAGGTTCCTGTCATTGTGTCTGAGTACACACTACCGTGAATCACTTGAGCTCGTATGAAACACTGCAGTTCCCAGTTTCTCACGACTCACAAGTTGGGGCGTAAGTTTGCGAGCCGTGGCGGAACTTGCTTTGATACACTTATTATACTTGAGAGGAACTTTGCATGTATTTCACTAATTAAGTGCTACCTACTAACAGTCACATTCTGTTTTCGTACCGTCACTAATTAGGGAGCTGTTGTAGATATAATAATTACAATATTTCATAATGCTGTCGTGTTCACCAATCCATATTGTTGAGTCTGTATAAATCCAATCACTCTCACTTAATATCAATAGTAGCGTACTATGTTTTGAGTACGAGTAAGATCAGTAAGGATCAGTGACTTTCAGTCTCTATATTTTATAAATCCGTTATCAAGCTAAACTATGTTCAATGCTGACCTACATGAGTAAAAGCATGGCTGCCAAATAACTACAAAAACTCCTGCAAGCTCAAAATCAAACGCGTCATGGAAAAAGTTGAATAAAACAGCGATTTGAACAGGGTTCCTTAATGGTCACAGTTCTCCAAACGGGAACGCTCCAGAACGTAGAATAAACATGAGTTTGTACGTTATATGGTGTTTATTCTCGTTTTATATCCAACGCGTCGACTTTTTCACCCGAAAAAAAGCGAAACGTTCAAAAGCAGAATCCCGTAAGCACAGCGACAAATTAAACCTTTTTCATTCATTGTGTCATTATATTTAAATGCAGTGGGGTGCCGGCACAATTCACCGAAAAAAGTGGAATTACCTATCCTTTGCCAAGCGAAATAAAAACTTGTTCGCTACACAACACAGAATATTTTAGAATAGCTGTGACTGAAGCAGTTTTAAGTAACGCTCAAATAGAGAGATAATTTTGAGGTCCCAAGATTTAGCGCTTTGAACCTTAGAGCTTTGCAGCTAGAAGGTATTTTTGCACGGTAGGTATCTCTTAAAACTGGACAATGACATAAGTAGCTGGATCAGGGGTAAGTGGTGACACGGTGTCAGCAACTACCGTTTTGTGCACGAAGGGTCATAAGTTGTGGCAACTTGTTCTTTTGAAGCGTTCACCTTTGCTTTTTGTAAGTGGTAATGAAGAAATGAAAATGAAAACATAAAAAAAAGCGAAATACCGAACACCGGGCTCAGTTGTGCGTATTGGGGGCGGCCTATGTCCAGCAGTGGCTAATGTGGGCGGATGATGATGATGATGATGATGAATGAATGAAGAAATCCGTAGGAGTACAATAGTCACCGACATAGCTCTTAAAATAAGCTATATGACTCGACCTATGTCAAGCAGTGAACGTCTATTGGCTGATACGATGATGATGATAACATGATGAAGTGGTAGGTCTAGTACTAGCGAGAGCTACATTTAATAGTATTGCGATTGGACTGGGATCAAGGGAACGAGTAAAAGGTAGTAGAGTGCAACAATTTTATCTAGCCTTCCTTGGAATTGCATTAGGGCTGCTGCTTCAATCTTTGAAACTTTCTTTTATAAAATAAATGAATAGTTGTGAAAGTAATGGAAATTATTATATCTACCTACCTACATTTTTGTATAACATTATACGTTAAATAGAATCGAATAGAAAACGCTTTATTGTACACCACACCTAAATAAATAAAAACATTAACAGAAAATATTTTAAAAATATTAGTAGCGAGCCGTCGTATCGCTAAGACCAATCTCTTCTTGACAGCCTTTTCTCAAGAAACTCCTGCGTGACATGATTAAATGACAACTCTACCCGGTGATATGTTGATAGATAAACTTAGATAGATTTACTAACCTATTTATATAAATACACAGTCTACACATAGTTTACCTATTGTTACGTGTTGCCAGTGATGACTTATGGCAATGAGACGTGATCGCTAACTATTGGTCTTATTTACAAGCCCAAAGTCGCTCAACGAGCAATGGAGAAATATACCGTTTTTAGCGAAAATCATATTAGAATGCACTATCGCTTGAGAGTAGGCCAGTGTCCCAGCAGTGGGAATATTAAAAAGATTTCATGTCATCTGTCGCCCAGCTTAAGTCCAGTCTAGTCCAACTAGCGTGGCAGATCAGACAAAAAAGTTCGATCTGTAACTCTTTATAATAGGGTCACAGATCTAACTTTTGGTAATTGAAAAAGTGACTCTTTTAGGGTGACCCCTAAAAGAGTCACGGTAATTATGCTTGGTCATGAACTCAATATCAAGTCATTACCATGGATACCGTTTAATCTGCTGGGTAGCTTCTAAACTGTCTGAATTGCGAGCAAGAAAACGTGTTTGCACATAACGTTTACTACTTAGTAGGATGACAAAATCATTTTAATGTAGCTTAGCATGGTACACTGGCTTTATTGCTATAAGCGGTTTCTTCCAGGCAACAAGTGTGGGTAGTAATAAGCGAAGTTGTAGGTAATTGATTAGATGTGAGCTGGTATTTAAATGAGATATGGAGTAAAAACTGACATTACTCCTTATACGTTGAAATAACAATGTCCCAGTTGCTTCCCACTGGGGACAAGACGCAGGGACGAGCAGGAATAACCCAATAAATTCGGCTTTAAATCCTCACACCAACAAAAATGCTAGCATTGTTGGTGGTGTGAGTATTTTAAGTTATACATAATATTTACTACAATGACTTTTATTTTTAGACGTAGATCTATAATGTAATGTGCCTGTAATTTTTTTTTTATTTTTTATACGACGCAACCAAAAGTGGCAACCAAGCGTACGGCCCACAAGATGGTAAGCGGTTACCGCAGCCTATGGACGCTTGCAATACCAGAGGTATCACTCGCGGGTTGCCACCTTGAAGCTAAGATCGAAAGCCTCATGTGCCAGTAATTTCACCGGAAACCATACCCTTCGCACCGGAACACAGTAATGCGAGCATTACTGCTTGGCGGCAGAAATAGGTATGGTGGTAGTCCTTCCCCGGACGAGCTCTATCACAGAGAACTCTACTACTCTTAAATCTCTTAATTTCACTGGAAACATTACTGCTTGGCGGCAGAAATAGAACAAATAAATCTACTATTTACAAGGAACATTTTGCAGTGCAGAATAAAAAGGCTAATGCCCAATAATTATTCCTAATCGCACGTCAGATCGAACCGACATCCGTTCTAGAATTTTGTTCGTGTGAGAGTTTTTTCTCTAATTACAGTTAGCGGAAACTTTTTCATAAAAGAAAATGTAGAGGTTAATTACGTGCTTTATTAGTTTGCTTTCTTTCGTTTCTGTTTGTTGGCAATCGAATTATAGATTTACAGCTCGGGTACTCGCTAGCCGAGAATAGGCTTGATAAACTAATAAACTAACAGCATTTTTAATATTCGTCACGATAGAATCCTTCACAAATTATATTAACTGGTGTAGTACAAGCAGTACAAGTCAGCGTCAAATTCATATAAGCGTCCAGAGTAGGTAGTCAAAATGATCTGAAAAAACATAAAAACAGTTTGTTTGGTTTAAGTACACAGTTCGAATCATCAAGTTATTGTTGTAAGTACACATGGTGGTCAAAATTTTACTACTCATTGTTTCATATTTATATTTATGAACAGTCAGGGTGTTCAAAATTATCTTTGCAAACGAAGCTCTCAAAGTTAGACGCAAACTCTTTTATATGAATGGATGAATAAAAATGATCATAGATGTCATGTTTGCTAAAATATTAAGATAAGAGATTTTGAACACCATGATTAATCATATAAAAATATGAAACAATGCGTAGCAAGATATTTTGAACACCTTGGGTGCTTACAACATGATGATTCGAACTGCGTATATCAAATTGCTTTTATGTTTTTAGATGATTTTGACTACTGGACGCTCTTAGCAATTTGACGCTAACTGTACTTAGATAACTGAAAAAACTAGTAGCATTTTTAATATTCATTATTCCCACCTCACGACAGAATCCTCTTCAAAGGGTAACATGCATCGTTGGCGCTATTTATAACGTACTCTTTTTTCCACTCCTGTGCCCGGTTGCGTACACCTGCCGTATCCCGGCCAGCTGATTGGCTGACGTGACTATCCACGACAGGTTATTCCCGAGCGCTCCGAATTCAAAATAAATTTTACTTTTATTTTTAAACGTCTTTAAAAAAGGAGGCTATCAATTCGACTCCTAGACAATATTTTCTCGTATACCACAATCCACCGAAACTTTTTTTTTAGATTGAAGTCATACTCATAAAAAAGGTTTTTGCCAAGTAGGTACTTGAGCCATAGGTGAACCAGTTTTGCGAAAGCCACAGGCACCGGTGAATGTTTCAAAAATCTATTACGATGACCAGGGCACACTCTAGTTTTGAGAAAGCTAAGAATAATGGATTAAAGTTTGATTTATATTGTATGTAAGTGCATTAGAACATGCAGTCAATGTTTGGTAAGTTGTGACATGAGTTATTTTTTTAAACACTTCATTAAGAAAGAATTAAACTTTTATTTATGTATATTTTTTGTTAAAATATCTGCCACAATCATCTTTGAAACTGCATGCCTAGTTCTCTACAATTGCCTAGCCGGCTAAAAGAAATAGAAAAGAATTCTCTGATATAGCATCTGTTAAAGCCCAGCCGAGTTTGTTGCCAGATTCTTCTAGGCTGGGGCGCGTGGAACTGGCGTAAATTCACCTAGCTTTAAGACGTATCAAAATGATCCTTGTGATTTAATTGAAATAAATCATTTTTGACTTTGACTTTGACTTTGAAAAAAAAAGGCAAACCAAATAAGTCAGACTTCTCTCTCGGGAAACTCGCGTAATTTTCGTATTACCCACGTTTTCCTACCCACCTATCTTAAACTCACAGGGAGACGTAAGAGTTATTTGGTTTGCCTACTTAGTTATAAAACGGATCATAATATTAAACTTACTTATATTTATCGAACTTGTATTTCCGCGTCTGTGCACTGGATGGACTAAAAAGGCAATTCTACTAACAAAGATCGCAAACAAATCGTAGCTGAACCACTGCTTTTTATTTGTTTTCGGGTGTTTTCGTATTCCACTATTGGGCTACGATCCAGCTTTGGTTACGTTTTAACCAAAATAACGATCAATCGAATGTTTTGTTTAATTTGCCCTTCAATTTAATAGAATAGCTTTTTGGCTAAAAACCGAAGCTCGATAGGAACTATAACTAGGAACCGAATAGAACGACAACGATATTCATTACGATTATCGTTGTTTATGAATAGAATAGAGCTCAGAATCGGGCAGTCTTGAGAGCTCTATGGACTAACCCCATGAGATTCAAGAGTCAATAACATCTAAGGCCACCCTCACTCTTGTTTTCTTAGCCCTTATCTTGTGTATAATTGAGTTGTAATTCAACTTAAAATGTTGCACCTGCGCTAACTTTTTTTATAATTTTTTGGAATAAACTCAGTAGAGTCAGTTAGGTGAGCACTTTGGTGAGTTAGGCCACCCGAACGCCTCTCAACAAACAACTAAGGCTGAATTTGAACAGCTTTTGGTATAACTATCAGGTTATGGAATGCCCTTCCACACACTATTTGTTCCAGTTCATCCCTCAATATTTTCAAAGGAAAAGTAGAAAGGCACTATATGTCTATGTAAATTTTACCCTGGTATATGATGTATGTTTATTATATGAGCAGTAAGTAATAGTAAAAGTAGTTTATGTAAGTATATTATAATATTGTAGGCATATCTTATGTATGTTTATGTAAGTTTATTAGTAAGTATTTAATTTTAATCTGATTTATTTATGGTATATTACTATTTCTATTTTCTGTACACGTACCTACCACTATAATCACCTCTCTCTAGCCTCAATGGTTTGCTGGAAGAAAACTCTTTTTAGGGTTAAGCTCGCCTTTGTATAATATGTCTTTTCTATATAAAAATTTAATGTATTATTTGTGTACCTACAATAAAGAATAAAGAACTATTCCTCGGAGTAAGAAACGTCAAGTACAAGTAAACTGTCAGTTTACTCGCGAATAAATACGATTTACTGTGCGAATAGAGCTTATTCGAGTTTGGTCGAATCAAACCTTAATAATATGATTAAGTAAATTGTTTTATGTCTAGGTGATCTGTTCGGGTTATTCTTATTCCCGATGACCACAATTCCAGCGGAGACCAGCAGGAATTTCTTTTCCCGCTTATCCCTATATGATTCTCAGTAGCGCTCGGCCCCGAAGGGGTGAGCGGGAAGTTCTAGTAGCGCACGCCTCCATAACATTTATTTAAGATAGTAAGTGCTTTGGTAGTAATATTGTAAACTTCCATCATTTCTAAATAAATAAATCTAAATCGTACGTAATAAACGTAATTTAAACGTTATTGTAAAGGACACCAATACGCTTGGTTTTTGCATCTGTGGATCAACTGTAAACATTTGTCAAAATAGTTTACTGTCAATTTTGACAAAAAATGCGTTTCAAATGGGTTTAGTTAACTTTATAACCAATTGTCAAGTTAGTGTGCATGCGGACCTATTTCAAAAGTAGAGAAATACCTACAAAGATTCAACTAAAACACTGCATAAGTACTTGTTGAATAACTAAAAAAAAACAAATGAGCAAAAGTTTTAATCTTGATATTACATAAAAGCTTTTGTGAAATTGCCTACTGTCAAAACTAAACGTTTATTCCGCTCAATACATTAGTCATACATATCTTTAGATCTGACTGTCTAAATTCTACTTAAACAAAATGGTACAGAAGGGCAATTCTAATATCAAATATCAAAAAATTCTAATGTTTGTACGATTTGCTATGTATTGTATTGTAATAAGTATTTATGTTATATTCTAGTACCCTTATCACAAGCTCTGCTTAACTTGAGGCTAAATGATGCTGTGTTAATTTTCCAGCATTATTTATTTATTAATATTATTAAGCTTGGGCCACTTTCCACGGCACGGCAACACCAGGCGGCCGAATACATGTAAAAAGCGTCGTAACATAGATTGACAACAGCTGATAATAAAACCGTTGCTTCTCTAAGAGCGGTCATCTAACAAATGGACAGCTTAAAAACTGATTGTTGTGATAATTCACTATGGTAAGTTATGTAACGGCTACCGGTATAAAAAGTGAACAAAGATTTATGACAGGTTCATAAGTATTGATCAATCCATTAAAGAAGTATGCAGTCAAGTGCGAGTTGGTCCTCGTAAATGGAAGCTTCATCGGTCCCTAGGGAATGGTGAGACCTGGGAGTGAGCGGGATTAATCCGTTCTAACCCCCTCATAAAATTAACTGTAATTTTAGCCGTTCGATAGTGCTGTCTTTCCTTGTCATTCATCATGTGACAGCTTTCTAATGTTTCCACTGCTGGAACACTGGCCTACTCTCAAGCGAGAGTGATTTGTGGATTGGTGGATGGCACGTCTTTCGAATGTTCAGTTCTTGGTAATGCCGGTTTCCTCACGATGAAAGTATGAAAGCACTGGCATCGCGCACACCATACATTTTTCGAATAAAAAAATCCATTGGTGCACGACCGGATTCGAACCCACTACCTTACTACTTAGGATCACAAGGCAGGGTCACTACCACTAGACCACCATGCTCTTATTGTGTCTCAGCAGTGTCATCATAAGTCAATAATAAAATGCTAAATTGCTCGTACTTATTTTATTTCGGTTTTCTATTAATTATTTTTGAATTTGATCGTATTTTTTGTTTTTCTAAACGGTTTCATTTATCTTGACCTGTTTGTTCAAAAACTTTTTGATCTCATCTGAAAATATTAGGTACTTTTAAAATATCATACCACTCAGAGTTTTATTTATAAATAAATCTACAAATACAATTGTGTGGAGAGGCTTGGGGCTCTGAATTCGATAACATTCTCATCATTCAGCAAAGCATTCCAGGTTACGAGCGCGCTTCAACTGCAATAGAATTTATCGAAGTTCCGTCTTTGAAGTTAAATTCTAGAAACATTTATGATAACTTCAAGACTCGAGGTAATTCGAATTGATTTCAATTAGGTACTTTCCGTTTTCTAAGCACCTCTCCACAGAGTAATACTCTCTGAGTGTTCATAACGTAACAAATGCTTTTTAGATTTTTTGTTCGTGGTCAAGGCTTTAATGTCTCTTTATGTTAGATTCGACCACACTCAAACACAACTTATTCTCCAAAATTGTAGTTAGTATTTGCGAGTAAACTGATCGTTTACTTGTATTTGTCATTTTTTATGTCAGCATAAGACGAGTTAGCTAATTTTCCATAAAACGTATTCTCCGGTTTCTTCTCTGGATAATGCTACTAGAGCAATAGTTATTTTCTAAAAAAATAGATGGCCACTGTTCCTATGTTTTCCTTTTTTTCATAACCATACCTAAAAAATTGGCCAGACATCCAGCAAACAGAGACGAAATTATATAAAAAGCAAACCTAAGATAGATTTAATAAGTAATTAAATTGGTCTAATAATGGATGAGAAAACTGGATTTTGTCTATTTTTCAAAGGTATTTTCTGCCGAGCTGCAGTTATCCCTATCTGCTCTACGCTCTGCGGATGTCCTCAATAGTTGCAGTGTCACCCAAAGCTTTAATGGCACTGCACTGCGCTTGTCACCCCGGGACCTAGTAGTGCCCTTTTAACCTAAGCACAGTAGTACTTGCACACTACTGCTTAATAGAGGTAGAATATCTGCACTGCGGTGGTACCCACCAAGACGGACTCTTCCTGAAGCGTTTTTCTATTAAGTGTCCTCCCCACGAACTGCACTGCAGACGACTAGTCGGACCGTATGTAGGAACTCTTATAAGATTCCTTAGTCATTTGCCGCCAAACCCTGTGTATTGATACAATCCGGGAATGCTGGCATTCCAATTGACATCTTTAAGCTTTGAGGGCAGGGCGCAAACGTGGACACTTTTGTGTTTTGTGTCAGATACAAACTACCGATGAATATTTGACTTCTATAGAACCAGTATGAAATCATCCCCACTTAACACATACTCATTGACGATCAAAAAGTTTTCGGTGTCGGTAACTGGAAACTAAAAGTCGTCAGTTGAAGACACAAGCAACATTAACCCTTAGATACAAGTACACCAGCAATACGGTTACCAGAGACCATCCAGTGACATACCAGTGACGACGCAACGGGCGTCTGTGTTCGATCACCCCGCTACAGGACAGGACACAGCAACTACGCGTACGGTTCCATGTGATGGTATGCCGCTGCCGTGTCGTGTCGGCAACAAAAAGTGTCTACGTTTGCGCAGCGCCTTAAACCAATAAAAATAGGCGGCATAATTGATTTTTATTTAAAGGGAGTTTAATGTTGCGGTAACTACTAACGCGTGAATGTGGGAGTTTCAATCTAATAAATACCAAGAAAGATCTTCTTTAGAAATACCGAGAAAATAATACCGACATAAAAAAAACCCCTACGAAACGGCTACATAATTCTTCTTCTTTCTCGTATAGAACTGAATTTCAGTTCGTTAGTCTTGCTAAACCAATGAGAGTCCAAGGAAGGCGTTTAACGAAGAGAAAATAGGAAAAATTACGCGAGTCAAACCGCGCGGGTCAGCTAGTTGTCCATAAAAACGATAATAGGTTTGTTTATCGTTTTTATACTTATCAAAAACTATTTTTATATAACTAAGTTATTAATTAGGTGCAATCAATCACGTCTTAATATTATATAATGATATCAAAATTACAGTCGCGTTGTAAAGTTTTAACACTTTCGCCATTAAATGATGAATGAAACCGCGCTGAGTCAGCTAGTAAATAATAAAATTATCAAATTATTATATTTTTCAAATCAAACTTCGAATGAACTGGTTTAGCAGTTAATTAAGAAGGCAATTTGCATGTTATTTAGGGGTTATAAAGTTAAACAAACAAATCACAATCACTAAAAAAATGTATCTAATATAATAAAAGACCAACATACTTATATGCTTATTAATTACTGCAAAATCATCTTAAAAAAAACGCATTACAGAAAAATATCTATAATAAACACGGTGAAATATCTATTACTGTTGGTAAAGTTTCATTTTTATTCTTAATTTGTAACTGGGTTACGAACTATTATTAAAAATTCCTTCTACGTAACTGGTTACGAATCTTGATTACGTACGCGCACTAAAGGCATCTTTTACATAAACACTTTAAACGCAATGTGTGCCCACCACGAGTATGTATTAAAATTTTATTTTTTATTAAACTTTTTTGTAGGTTGATGTCATTGTGGAGCATAATTTGATTGCAGGTATTTAAGTGCGGCTCATCGGCTTAGTCATAAGAAATTTTGAGGATGCTGGTTTAAAATTGTATACCTTTATATGTAGGAGCCAATATTGGTAGCTGCAGTCGAGCTTTGCCCATATTAATAAAGGAGGACAAAAGTAACAGTTATTATTATAAAATCTCCAGTCATAAAATTAAATTAAGTGCGTGAGACATTTTAAAACAAATAGTAATACCATATACTTCAAGCAAATAAATACCATTTTATTTCATTTAATTTCTTGAATTTTATTTAATTTCAATGTATCTGATTCTTTTTAAAAATGCTAAAACAACGTTTTCGTAAGTCAGACCGACACTAGAGATATCCTCAAGAACCTGAGTTACCTAGGTAAGGTAATATCAGATCTCCGAGTTAGGTAACTACTACACTATGGAATGTTTGAAGATCAATGAGTGATATTATTAGATCTAACATTATTTAATCTGTTCTACTATAGATCAAATAATATGAGAGTAGGCCAGCAGTGGGAACATTTAGAAGGCTGTCATGATAATGGATAAAATAATATATAAGTATTTAAAGTAATAAAAATACTAGATCATTTTTTATATCAAATATCATTTTACAACCGTACTAAAGTTAGCCTTCCCAAACATACCTAAACAATCTTTAGGAATTTTTAATTGGGTGCCAGTAGGTATAAAACCCCAAAAAAATTGTGTTTGAATGTTATAGTTTAAAAAACGTGGGTCTTTTGATCTCATTGAACGTTTTCAAAATCGTTGGGCAATTTATTATTTGTCCAGTCACCGATCCCGCTGACTTACTTTTTATTAGTTTTTGCCGACCATCGGCCAGCGTGACTACTGACAATACTCGGCGCGTGACAGCCCGTGGGTGCGTTTTGCCCAACTCAGTCAGACGTGGCTTCAAACAAAACTGGACCTTTTGCTACTAGTTAAACAGTTTAATTTGAAATCACAACAAACTGTCTGCTGAAGTCAGCATTTGCAAAGGTTTTTGAACTTTATTTTGTAGATATTAAGATCAGTTATTATAAAGCTATGCCGACAAATAAAATACAATGGTCAATGTGTCTCGTGCCACGATTTGTAGCAAGGCAACAGTAGGTTTTTATAATGCATTTTTTTAGATGTTGGAGTTATGTAGCTTGATGCTGCACAAGCTGACGGAATTACTTAGTGTTCCGTTGATGGGTTTAAGAAACTGTTTTCGTTGATGGGTATATTACGATTATGAAACAAGGGGTTTGTATTGTCAGTCAGTTAGTAACGAAAACGATTTTCCCCTTAACCATAACACAAACTGTGTATTAATTTTAGTGGCTCGTTAAGTACATACTTACCTTACTTGTATGGTCTTTCTTATTCATTCTTATGTCAATGAACAAAGAAGATGGCGGATTTTTAGGACACAATACATATCTAAGCTAACAGAGCTTCACAGTTTTATAATGATGAATAAGGCCCTTAGATGAGTAGTTGACAAAATATCTACTTTTAAGCGAAAGTAAAATTTGTAATCATCTGACAATCAAATTGAGATAAAGTTGGAAAATGCCTTCACGTCACAACTTTTAAATACAACGATTATTTTCACAAGACACCTTCTCATTCTTTAATCAAAAACCAACCCAAGAGCTCGCGAACAGCGCATTAAGGAAATAAAGACATTTCCACCATTTTCACCGTTGTTATTCAAAGCGGGCGTCGAAATCATTCTATTGAAAGCCAGGGCCTGAATCAAGGGTTATAAGATCATTTTCCAGTCACGTAAATTAGCCCACAGTGCTAAGGAACGAACACAAAGCACAATGGATTTTCCGCTCGAAAAATGCATGTGCGCAATCGTTGAAAACGATGAAGGAAAACGTCGTAAAGAAACAAGCCTCTCCAAGAACAAAAAAATTAAGTTACACAATGTTCTTGACACTTTTGCCATACTGAATGTGTCAAAAAATTATCATGCATAGCAATGTGTGCCTACAATTGCATTGCCCGATGTGGGTTATAGAAACTTACTTCTGTCTTCCAAAGCCTGACTCCGTGCCTGAGAACCGATCATGTTTTATTATTGCCACCTCAATTACTACCTTTCCTTTTCAATTTGTATAAAACTCAAGTGAAAATCAATGTCTCTAAAAAAAGCTGTTATGTGAGGTGCCTAAGATATCAATGATATATAATAATCCATTTACACGGTTCAATTATTGCATGCAATAATTGCCTTGTTGAATCGATTTCAGGACAAATGTTTGACACTTTGCCCCGAAATGCATTTGACAAAGCAATTCTTGCATGTAATTATTGAACCGTGTAAATGGGCCTTAATACAAGTTAAATGTAAATATCTAGTACGGCACTAATTAAACCATTTTGATCGATTTAGGCATGTTAAAACACTATAATTAGCCCAGCACATAATTAAATCGTTTTATAAAAATCATGCAACTACCAACCAAGTTAGCGTTTTGGTAAGTATATTACAGGTTCGTTATCTAAACATATAAAACTTTTGCGTTATTAACTGACTGACTGACTGACTTAAATTCAACGCATAACCAATACATCCTAAAATTAATAATAAGAGAGCTAAAACTTTTAGAGTGTGTTTCTTGAAACGTGTGAGTGTACTGAAAAAATCATTCTAAAAATTCAACTCAAGATTATAAGACAATTTGTATATAAAAGCATGCAAAGGCAGCATAGACAAAGTCACGGGGCGTTTTACTATCCTTAGTTACTACTAACAACTGATTTTGTCTAATTAATAAATGTTCCTAAATCAACATTATCTACAATAATAATGAGTGTTATTATAAAAGCTGCAAGCTGCTCTTTGCAAACTCGCAGTGTTTAGAAACAGCAGAATGTGGCTGGTTTTGTTTGTAACGTTTTGTGTGTCTTGCACCGCAGGGAGGAGTAAGTTTTTTAAATTGACTTAATATTTCATCTAAAATTTACTTTATATTAGAACTTAATTTAATATTTATTTTTATAAAATATATTTAATACCCTAGCTAGGTAAACAAAAGAAGTTGACTTTCAGAGGCTGTTTGAAAATAAATACTTTATTTTTAGTGTTACGTTAGTTCTCATACTTTATTATCAGACCTTCTCCAATTAATTACCCAATATCTTAAATATGCGAAAGTATGTTTGGTTACCTTTAGTTATTCAATCAAATCACTGATTTTGATAAATTTTGAAATTTTGATCACAAAATATTTGACTATTGTGAAAAGCAGCAAATCCTGATATATTTGTATATTTTGGTTATTACAAGCTAATCACAATTAAATTAGGTATTAATGTGCAAGCCAATGTAGGTATTATATAATCACACTGCTTGCCTTCGGTAAATACCACCATGTGAACTCAGTTTTAGATGGTGAATTCACGCTAGTGAATGGAGAAGAAGATACACTGCTATGGCCCGACAAATACACAGTAAAAGCAAAAAAACTATCACTCACTTCAAATTTGGTTGAAGATTACGTTATTTGGTAAGATTTTGTTGAGCGATTATAGTCTTTTAATTTCAATTAAGAGGTAGGAGCCCAAAACGATAGTCTGACTAGTCTGATCAGCTTGCGACTCCAGTCAACACCGCCCTCGATCAAGCCAAAGACCGTGGCAGATGGAGGAGAACTAAATATACCTAGATGATGTCCTTGTAAGGAGTCTCGATCCTCAACCACGGGGATTAAAAAGGAAATTAAGGAGGAGTAATTCTTTAAAGATAGAGAAACATTTTACAAACTTAGTTAAAATTTCAAAGAAAATGGTCTACGAACCAAACAATAGTTAAACAAGACCACAATCTTCAAAATAATCAATTTGAACTCTATCTCTAATCTCTTTATGTCCAGTTACCAGCTTGATCGGAGCTGGTTTACACTACGCGGAGTTTTAAATGCCTTGCAATTGGCTCCAATTAACAAAATGACAGACAAAGAATTGTACTTCATTATTTATTGTTCTAGGAAGACAAATCAATCATCGAGGATGGAAGTTAACCATGGAGCTGTTAAATTTTTTTCGAACATTGTAAATGAGTCGTTTGTTATACAAGAGGTATGAAAATGAATGAAAAAATGTTTATTGACACCTTTCACATGAAAATAAAATAGTCAAAAAATAGGCATAAAGGTAGAAAAAGTTACAATTTGAGTGTTACTACCAATACCTACCTAAATTAAGATAAAAAATATACTCGTATCTTGTAAAAAGGCATCAGCGCTCGCTACATGTATAGAAAAAGCCAAGCTCACATATAAGTTAATGGCAATGGCACAGTTCAATCTTATGTTACATCTTTTTAGATGCCCACTTCTGATGACGCTATAAAAATAAGTGGGCAACTACTTTTGAAATAAGGCTAAATTATCGGCAATATTGTAAAAATAAAGCAGATATGTTACCGTGTGTGTAAATTATAATCAAAGTTCAAAAATTTCCTACAAGGAAACATTCGTGTGTGAGTTTACTCGCACTTCACGAATTTTATTTTTCAGATACATCCGGAAACAGACCTAGACGAAAATATATCGAATGTTTGCACTACTTCGTCTGGCTGGGAAGGGAACGATATTTTACCCGATGTATTATACTCGGCCTATGTAGCCATAAGTAAGAGTATAGTATACATTTATCTCCATAACTATTTAGTTTCCCTCTGCTTTCTTCTTCACTGACATATATCCTAGACTGTTTTCAGTTTGTTTTAACTTTCAAACCCGGTCATGCACCTATAAATTTTTTTATTCGAAAAGTTTATGTTCTCAATGCCAGTGCTCTATACGGTGAAAAAAAACATCGTTATGAAACCAGCATGTTCAAGTAGTAAATATTCAAAAGATTTGTGCTATCCACCAATGCGCATTGGATCCTCGTGGTGGATTAAGATTTATTAAGATCTAATATATTGATAATAGACTAGTGTCCCAGTTAGCTGTCAGGATGATTGTTAATTTTGTCTCGCTTGTTGGCTAGGTGTAACCACGTTGTACTTTTTTCAGGAAATGAAACTATTGGTGACGTACCAGCTGTACGATTCGAGTTTACAGATCATCGTTCTAACGAAGACGATTTTCACATATTATGGGCTGTTGATGAAATAGCGATGTATGGAGAGACAGCATGGATTCCAATCAGGTATGGTTCCGTCTGTTCAAAAGCAATCGTTGGTAAATTGGTAGGTTTAGTTAGTTAGTTAAATTGATTATTTACTTCAAGATATTCATAATTCCAAGTGAAATAAAAAAGGCCACAAAGAGTCGTAGACCAAGTAATAGTGTAGTAGTGTAGTAATAGTAGACTACCTACCAATAGATAATTCGCTGGTTTTTATCTTTATATTTTACTTCTACAGATTCTAACGACAATCATACATGAACAAACGTTTATTTTTAGGTATGAAGTAAGAGAGTATAACAGTCTACTGGGATCTCTGACCAAGCATGAGATATGGGAGTTCGATGATTTTAGTATTGATTTTGATGAAACTGATTTATTTGATTCTGAACCATGTGAGTAATTTTATGCAAATTAATTATAAAATATTTACGTTACTGCCTGGCAATCAACATTATCCAAAACTAGAAACTTTAAATCTTCCTTTCTGGAAGGAAGAGAATATTCCTAATAAAAGAGTTATAGATATCAGAGTCAATGAAACCCAGGCTGGCCTTTAGACGGCTGGCACACTAGTTTGCTCTAACGATTGCTTGCTTATTTTGCAGTTGGATGTGGAGAAGAAAACACGGTGACAGTTACTAAAGATAGTGAAATTGTTACGAAGGAACTTATGTTTATTAACCCTGAAAAGAAACACCACGTTGATCACGTTTTCAACAGGTTTGTCAGTTTTTTCAATTCTACTAATATTATAAATACGAAAGTCTGTGTGTAGTGTAGGTACCTATGTTTGTTACCACGTACCTATTTCCATGACGACCTAACCGATTGTAATGAAATTTAAAATGTAGATGGCTTAAGTCTTGGAAAAACACATAGACTCTTTTAACACGGAAAAAATGACTGTTTGTGTTAACATACAAAATTAAAACCGAAGGTGAAGCCGCACGGGTCAGCTCGTGTATCATTGTAAACGTAGAAAGTTTAAACGTTTAAATTTTTTTTCAGTTTCAAAAACAAATTTAACCGCAAATATGCACATGAAAAGGAGCACAATCTTAGAAGAAGCATCTTCAAACAGAACATGAGGTAAGTACCGACTACCTATAAATATTTTTGTAATGTTAGAACATAATGCCCGTTTGTAGTTCTAGGGCAGATTGCCAAATAATAAATAATACTAACTAAGTTTTAGCATTTTCGATAGACAGATGAAGTTTTGATTTAGCTACGTTTATTGTTGAAATCGTTTAGCTCAGATAGAGTGTTTTCAAAATAAATGGTAAGAGCTTCGGTTTCACTTCTTTATTTCTTCCTTCAGGTTGATATCCTCAACAAACCGTCAGAACCTTAGCTACAAGCTCGGCGTCAACCAGTTTGCTGACCGCACTCCTGAAGAGTTGAAGAAAAGGACTGGTCTCTTGAGACGTGCTCAAGGAAAATCAGGCAACTTGGCTTTCCCATACACCGAAGAGATCTTAAAGAAAGTTGCCGAGGAATTGCCCAATGCTGTCGATCTTAGACTTAGTGGCCTCGTTACTCCAGTGCAGAGTAAGTATTATATCACTGGTCCTGGTAAATTAGTTATGAAAGAACTAAGAAATATTTCATCAGATGTGACTTGTAGGCGAAAACAGACTGACTGACGGACAAAATATTTTTTGGAAAATTTAGAAACGGAGACGCTTCGCTCGCTTCGCTTGTTCGATCAATACATTTAGTGTCAGCAATCATAATATTTATTTTACAGATCAAGCAGATTGTGGGTCTTGTTGGACTTTCGGTACAACGTCAGCAATGGAAGGTGCTTTGGCAAGGAAAAATGGGGGCAGGCTCTTACGTCTCAGTAATCAAGCTTTGGTCGACTGTGCTTGGGCGTAAGTTGATACACCCATTTTTAGAGATAGACGTGGTAGTTTTTGCTTAGGCAGTTAGCTTAGCAGTTATCCAATCGACAGAACTCATTAAGAAATGCTAGATTTTTGTTTTGTTCAAGCGTTTTGAGATCCCATTTTCCAATCAATATTTCCAATTTACAGACAGATAGAGATTATATACAAAAAAACATCCCAAAACACAAAATTTCAGTGGACTTTTGCCTAGCAAACGATGCAGGTTGAAAAAATTTTAAAACTGCAACTTACCCCTATGACCCAGCGTGAAACTACTTATAATTTAAAATTTAGTTCCGAAATCAAGTGAGATAGCGTTCGTTAATAGCTGACCTTAAACTGTGCTCAGATTTGGAGCTGCTGGCTGTAATGGTGGCACTGATGACGCAGCTTACGAGTGGATGATGAACTATGGTCTTCCTACTGTAGAAGAATACGGACCTTACGCAAATCGGGTAAATAAACGTAAAATACTTTATTTTGTTTTATTTAAAAAAAGAAGGAATCTGATAAAAAAATATCTACAGCGGTTTTTGTAAGATATAGAATCCATGTATCTAAGGTTCAGTAGGTCTACTCTTGCAAACCAAAACGATAATATCGTGGTTCTTCTTATATCTATGAATGCTCTATACTTTGTCATCACCGACGTAAGTTGAACCATGATATTTGACACAATTATCGTTTACACTCTCAAAAGTAGACTCAAACAGGACCGCTGGATTTTTTACAATATGTAACAATATACTTTTTGTGCCCCAGGATGGTTACTGCCATATTAAAAACGTGACCAATAAGTACCCTATTAAGGGCTACACTGACGTCACCCCATTCAGCAAAGCAGCTTTGAAGGTCAGTAAAATTTACTCTGTGGTAAAAATTTTTCGTCAGCTCTTAAAAATACGATTTTTATTTTATTTTTTCTAAAGTGGTAACCAAGCGTACGGCCCACTTGATGGTCAGCGGTTACCGTAGCTTATGTACGCATGCAACATAATAGATATCACTTGCGTGTTACCACCCTGATACCTCAGATGGTAAGTCTCATGTGCCTGTAATTTCACCGGAAACCATACCCTTCGAACCGGAACACAGCAATGCAAGCATTACTGCTTGGCGGCAGAAACAGGTATGGTGGTAGTCCTTCCCCGGACGAGCTCTATCACAAAGAACTCTACTACTCTTAATGAACTCTACTACTCTTAAATAATAATAATAAAATGGGGAAATGCCGGAATTTTTATTTATATTTGTATATACCTAATAGGGCCGTTCTGGTATAATAATATATTTCATACTAAACTCGCTGAATCAGTGCGAACGGTAGCGCAAGGAAACGGAAGTTAATTTAAATTCGTATACATAGTAATATTATTTTTTCGCATTGTGTGTTTTAGGTGGCGGTGTACAACCACGGACCACTGTCTGTATCAGTAGAAGTGACAAGCAAATTTGGTTTATACTCGCGTGGAATCTTTTACGAACACGATTGGTGAGAAACAGTGCCAAACCTATCTAAAGGCTAAAACTAGATCCAGAACTCTAGACCTTTAATCAGTTTTTTTTCCGTTTCCGGTGAAATTACAGGCACATGAGCACTTGATCTATTCCTACGTTTTAGGGTGGTAACTTACCATCAGGTGAAGCGTACGCTTGGTTGGCCGCAATTAGAAAAAAAAACAGACCAGTTTGCAGCCATCGATATCCCCCTCACACTAGAGGGGTCAGTTGTTAGGCCATGACAGAGGCCTTCGGGCGGCCTAGAAACTTTCACAAGAGTTGGCCACTGACTCATACAAACGAACGAACCAGAGGGGCTATTATGTAATTCAGTTGCAATCGTTTCCACTATTTTATTTTTTATTACTACTAAGTGGCAACCAAGCGTACGGCCCACTTGAGGGTCAGCGGTTACCGTAGCCGTTACGCATGCAACAACATAGATATCACTTGCGTGTTACCACCCTGAGACGTTAGATGGTAAGTCTCATGTGCCTGTAATTTCACCGGAAACCATACCCTTCGAACCGGAACACAGTAATGCGAGCATTACTGCTTGGCGGCAGAAATAGGTATGGTGGTAGCCCTTCTCCGGACGAGCTCTATCACTAAGAACTCTACTACTCTTAAACTAGATTTCAATCAGAAACTGACGTATTTTGTATAACAGCTTATTGCTGTTAGAAATCGGATTGTAACTTATTTGCGTAATAGCTCAGCTGATCCTTCGTCCAATTAGTTTTATAAAAAGAACTCTCAGTTTAGTTTATGTTAGGCAAATCATTATCATAGTTTTTGTAATTCCAGTGGTCCTTCGAACCTGAACCATGAAGTGACTCTGATTGGCTACGGCGAGCAGTATGGAGAACTGTTCTGGATTTTAAAGAACTCATGGGGAGTGGAGTGGGGGCTCGACGGATACATGCTGATATCAGCCAGGGACAATAACTGCGGAGTCGCTACTGAACCAACTTATATTTCACTCTGATTCTGATAAATCATATTTTTATAATACCTACCTATTGTCTTCTGTGTAACAACTGTGACACAGGCAGACATGAAACAAAATAACATGGAGTGTTAAATGGAAAATGAAATACTAATAATTGTTAATTAAGTATTATTAAATCATAGTTGCATTTATAAATGGTTTTAATTTACACACAACATAATTAAAGGTAAATTAGATCAGAGACACAGAACAGTTATTCCAAAAAAACCCGACTAGCGCACTAGGACCTATTCGCTTGAATACGCGAGTGTCTACCAGTTAAAGGAAGTTCATGGGTTCATGACCCGCTTGAGTCAAAACATTTTTGGTATATTATAAAACTTTAGTATTCCTTTAATGGTGGTAAATACTATAAAAAAATTAATAGGCAGAGTATACTAAAATTTGAAAATAAGTTATTTTTTTATTATGATTAAAAACACCGATTATTTTATGTTTTAAAGTTATTAAAATCGGAGTATGTACTCTTAAGTTGTATGAGTATGTATTCCTATGCTGATTATCATCAGATTTTGACCAGTGCCTATTGATCAAAATCTGATGATAATCAGCAGTGCACTCTCAATCACTGTGGGTCAATAAGACCATCATCTAACGTTGATATTTCAACTCATGGTCTAGTAACAGATCCAGATCCCGGCAACAACAGACGCTAAAGTCTGAACTTTAGTCGAATATAGTCTCGCAAATACCAGCTTTAGTAGGTACAAAATAAACTCTGTAATAACATGAGCAGTCGTTGCACCCTAGATCCTTTTTATTTCCTGTGATGTAACGTAGCACGTTTCGTAGCCTGATGCGTAACATGTTATGTAGCACATTACGTAGAATCGGTTTCTCCCGTTCAGCCGTTCGTTCGGTGCGACAGTTGTAGCAATTAGCCTACTTGTTGAACTTAAAGATCGTAAAACGTGGGTCACTTATTTGACTACAAGTATCTACGAAAAAGAAAAAACGCTGTCATACTTTAATATTCATAAACTCTTCATACCTTGCCTCCATAAAATAAATGCCTCAGGCGATACACCACTATTTTTAACTTGCTTAAGCTTCAAATTTTAATTGTACCCCAAGGCTTGTAACTCTAAATCTATGACACTCTGTGTGCGTGATAAATTTAACAATTATTATAATTGGATGATAATATATCTGAATATCTCCAGCGGATGCGGTGGACCACTGATAAACAATTTACTTTGTACACGAAGCAACGGACGTTGAAAGGCCACCAGTCATAATGAATAGGTAATTTTACTGACCTGAGGACGCCACCCAAGCTTGCTCCGGTACTGAGAAGGTCTGGAATTCAGTTCCAGCCCAATGCACTCCACGCACGTTCACTTCAAGTTTATGTTGCGATTCTCGAAAAGCTGGGTCATGGCCCGCGGGCTCGCGAGAGGTTTGTTCTACGATACACAGGCTGCGGTGACCGTCTAGCGAATTATGAACGAAAAGCGGGTGCGGGCGCGCTGAGAGCGTTTTTTAATGCCCTTCAAACACACACTTGTTTGTGTGCGTGCGATGTTCCGTTCGCGACGAAGGCGCGCGAAGATTTAAAACCTTTACAAAATTGAGCGTAATCAACAAGAAAGCAAAATTACCCTGTGTATTACTACAAGGTAGCCCTGCAACGCCAAATATAATAAACAGCGTAACCATTTCCCCCGGCTTGAAAGATCCTACTTTCAAAACACGAAAGAAGCGAAATTGAATTAATAAATTGCATATCGTCACGAACTCTATGACTCTACCTTATAGAAAGGTATAATCTAAACTAGATGCGAATTAAAACTAACGGCTGCAATGCGATGCGAAACTAAACTAAAGTCTTAAGCTAAAGAAACAGTACATAATAATTATTTACTGAGTGGGTAGAGGGCACAACTTGACGGTTGGCCTCTGAAAAATACCACTTTGCGTCTTAATTGATGCGACTCTACATACACCTTTTTTGTCCGGATAGAATTCCGTAATTAAACCTAACGGCCAATGCAAAGGCATAACATTGTCCTGCATAGAGACAACTACCATACCAACACGTATTGGATTAGAAGGAGTGTTCCATTTTTGCCTTGATTGAAGAGTGTGCAGATATTCATTGCGCCACCGCTTCCAAAAAGACTGGACAAGTTGATCAGTTAATTCATGTCGCGAAATAAGATGTAAGCGCGTCTCAGTAACTTCGCGAGCAGGAAGAAAGACAAGCGGTGTGGTATTTAAAAAATGAGCAGGCGTTAGTGCGGTAGGTTCTGACGGATCAGAGCTCAGAGCATAGAGCGGGCGCGAGTTTAACAGGGCCTCAACCTGAGCTAACACAGTTGTAAGCTCGTCGTAGGTGAGTATTTGTTGACCGACTACCTTTAAAAGATGCGTCTTGACACTCTTCACTTCGCTCTCCCAGCAGCCACCAAAGTGTGGAGCTCTACATGGGATCGTTTTTAAAGTGATTTTATGTTCCGCCAGTTCCCTATCCCAAAAAGGGCGAAATTCATGCGATAAAAAACGGTAAAGTTCGTTTAGATATGATTTAGCACCAACAAAGTTGGTAGCGTTGTCGGTGTAAAGACATTCGATAGGACCACGGCGAGCAAGAAAGCGTTTAAATGCTGACAGAAAGCTAGGTGTGCTAAGATCTGAGGCGACCTCAAGATGCAGAGCACGCGTTGTCAGACATGTAAAAAGACATAGATATGCCTTGCGACTCTTTTGGCCTCTAGCGCGCACGGAAGTGATCATGAGCGGTCCCGCATAATCACACCCAGTGTGAGAAAACGCTTTGGGAGCTGCTTCGACGCGAGAGCGCGGTAAATCAGCCATGATCGGGAAGACCGGTCGCGGCTTGGCACGAAAGCAGAGATTACAATTGAATGTAATTCGACGAACAATACGCCGTGCGGACAGGATCCAATACCGATGTCTCAGTAGAGACAGAAGTAGATTAGGACCTGTATGAAAATTACTGATATGATAGTGGGAAACTAAAAGTTCCACTACGTGGTCCTGTCGAGGAAGTAAAATTTGGTGTCGCGAGTCAAAGTCTAACTCAGAGTTGGCTAAGCGTCCACCTACGCGAATAAGTCCATTATGCAGAAACGGGCTCAATTTCTGTAATGGCTTAGAACATAACTTGTTGCGAGATAAATTATCCAAGTCTGACCCGAAATGACTTCGTTGAACAGAGCGCCACACGATTAATTCCGCGAACTCCAAGTCAGATGCGGTAACTGGGCCTTTAGGAAGCCGCTTTATAAATTTGTAGACAAAACAAATTGTTCTCAAATATTTTGTCCAGGATGAGAACCTAGTAGAGCGTTGATACAGAATATTTTCTGTAGAAGGCGTTGCATCAGGGCAGTCTGACGCAACAGCAGGTAGAGCGATGGGCTTCATTTCAGGAAGATCTTGCGTGTCACCTGATGTGAATGGTTTGATTGGCCATTGAGAGCGGGGCAGTTTAAGCCATGGCGGTCCATTCAACCACAGTGGATGATGGACGAGTTGAGCTGGCGTTACGCCACGCGAGAGACAGTCACTAGGGTTCTCGGTTCCTTTGACATGAAAAAAGTGTTCTGGCGATAGATTCTCGTGAATCTTAGCGATGCGATTGGCCACATAAGTGTGCCAGCGATGTGGCGATGAGTGAATCCAACTCAAAGTTACAGTTGAATCAGAAAAAGCTACGACAGCTTCAATAGCATATCGGGCGGAGTAGATAGCGAAAACTCGTTTTATCAGAGTCGATAAAAGGAGTGCAGCGCATAGCTCTAGGCGAGCTAGCGAAATAACTTTAAGAGGCGCGACTTTGGACTTTGCACATATTAGTGAGACGGCGACGTCGCCGTTTGGCTTGACTACGTGGGCATAGACAGCGCCACCGTAAGCCTTCTCACTAGCAGCTGCAAAGCCAACAATTGAAAATTCACAATTTTCAATTACGCCAATATGGCGTGCGAAGTTAATCTGCGAAATAAGAGGCAGTTCAGCCTGAAATTGTTGCCAAAGGCGAACAATGCAGTTTGGTGGGACTTCATCCCAATCAATTTTTACAAGCCAAAGCTCCTTGATAAGTAGCTTGGCGTATAAGATCATGGGCGCGACTAAGCCCAAGACATCAAAGAGGCGCGCGATAGACGAAAGTATATTCCTCTTTGTGCAGGGGCGATCATCAGGATTGACCTGAAAAGCGAAATAATCATCGTCGGGGAACCACCGAAGCCCAAGAATCTTCAGTGTCGGATCCTTACTTAGATCGACACTGTGCGAGAGTCGCAATGACTCGGGTATAGCCTGAAGAACATCAAGACTATTACTTGACCATTTAGTCAGTTGAAAATCACCAAGTGAAAATAATTTAATCAGTTGGTGAGCGGCGTTTATGGCTAGCGCAATGCTAGGTATAGAACTGGCTATATCATCGATATAAATATCACGACTCAGTATATCACTGGCAAGAGGAAACTGATGACCTTCATCCTTACACAATTGCTGAATTGTACGGATGGCGACAAAAGGCGAGCACTTAAGACCAAACGGGAGCACTGAAAACTGCAAGATTTGTAATTCTTGATCGTCCTGAAAGCGATATAAGATGCGCTGAAGAGGACGATTTTCAGGGCACACTCCAATTCGAAGGTACATAGCCTTAACGTCAGCCGTGATAGCCACAGCGAAGAGTCTCAAATTCAAAAGAATGTTGAGTAGGTCAGATTGAAGAACTGGACCTGCGTAGAGAATATCATTAAGCGATGTGCCATTGGCTGTTTTCGCGCTTGCGTCGAGAACCACTCGTAACTTGGTGGTTGCCTTATCCTCACGAATAACAGCATGGTGCGGAATATAATACGAGATCTCCCCAGGAAAAATGTTTTTCACGAAAGAAATGTAATTATTTTTTAAATAGTCTTTTATGACGTCATCATAAAGTAACTTGACGTTTGGATGCGATTTTAATTTACGCTCGAGGCTAAGAAACCTACGACGTGCGATTTCGAAAGAATTTCCTAACGCAGACGCGTCTGTTTTCAGTGGCAGAGCAACGACATACTTGCCAGACTGGGTGCGAGTAGTGGTGGAACAATAAAACTGTTCGCAGTGTTTATCGTCCACACTAGTGATAGAAGAAGCCTGAACTTCTTCTATTTCCCAGAACTTGCGCAAGTCGTAGCTTTCCAAAGAAGACGTAGCAAAGAAAGACAGTGTGGCTTTAGGAGGTTCTAAAACGGGCGCGTCTCCCATCAGCACATAACCAAGCACAGTCTCCAATGCGTCAGGGCATCCAGCCGTGGAAGTCACGTGACCTGGTTGCAATAACTTAGCAAACAGCTTAACTCCAAGCAGAATGTCAATGTTCCCCGGCACACCCCAAGTGTCGTCCGCCAGTAGCTTTGAATCGATATGATTGAGATCAGCGACATCTATCGAGCATAACGGAAGTTGACCGGTTATCTCGTCAAGAACTAGAGCGTCCATGGTGTACTTGGGCTGCGCACGAAGGCGCGAACTAAAGGTGAGGTCGACAGAACCTCGTACGGATTGAGAGGTACCACCAATACCTTTGACAGTAGTCACTGAATCCGCGCGGATAGGTAACCCGAGCTTACGACAGCATCGAGTTGTTATATAATTTTTCTGTGACCCTGGGTCAAGAAGACAGCGAACAATAACATCCTTCCCTTTCCTACCTACCACTAACACTTTCGCAGTAGCTAGCACTTCAGTAGTACGAGTAGTATCTGGGACGGTAGCCGAATGAGTGCATAAGGAAATACGTTCCTGCTCGGATGTATCTACCGTACGCTCAGCTGATGCGGCGCTAACTGCTGAAGCGGGTTTCTGTGGTGGCGCAGATTGGTCAAAATGTAGAAGCGAATGATGTTTACCATTGCACTTCTTGCATGTGGATGTAGACTTACATTTAGATACGGTATGCTGATTGCTCAGACAATTACCGCACATGTTATTGTCTTTTATAAACTTAAATCGCTCATTTGCATTAAGTTTTTGAAAAGCGTTACACTTAAATAAGTGTGTATGAGTCGATTGACACAGAGAACATTTAGACGACGTAGAAACGTACGCCTGCGAAACCCTAGAGGGCGCGGCGGACGACGCGCTGGCGGCAGTCGGCCGCTCTGGCCGCTGCGGCGCGATGCGATGTAAGATTTTTATTTGTTCACGAACAAACTTGACAAAATAATCATAGTCGACGCTTTGAGGATCTTTTAAGTTACGAAGTGACATTTCGTATTGTTTTGCGATGTCCGAGTCTAATAATTTAAGACCCATGTACGTAAAAATAAATTCATCCAATTTATCTATTTTCAGTTGGTTAAGACATGCAATAATCGCGGTGTATTTATCGAATACCTTTTCTACGTTAGCAGGCGAAGAACCAGCGGACTTCAATGAAAACAGCTGATTTAGATAGTTAACTGCTAACGCACGCGTATCTAAGTATTTATCGATAAGCGCGTCCCAGATTACACGATAGTTCAAAGCGGAAGGTACAATGCCTGCCGCGATCGTTGCTGCCTTGCCTTTGAGGTGACTCAGCAAGTAGTGAATGCGATCGGAATCCGATAAGTCGGGATTATTATGAATAACCCGTTTAAACGTTTCATAAAAGAACGGAAACTTATGACCGTCACCCTCAAACGTAGGCAATTCGATCCTAGGCACTCTGATATGACACGACCCTGACCCTGTGTTTGTAACTTGAACAGTAGGTACAGTAGAATCTTGAGATGGGGTCAAAGAACTTAACTTGTCCTTAATTTCGCAACAAAGATCATCAAAGGCGGACAATGAATGATAAGAAACCTCATATTTAGGGTTTAGCTTTAATGAAAGCATGTTGATATTATCGATTGTAACTACAAAATCGCTACGAATCTGATCCATTGTTTTGGCTCGAGATATAAATCTTTTTTTAGATTTTTCATCATTTAAATTGGATGTAGAATCATAGATCTCTTGTACCCGAGAAAACAATGCAGCGCGTTTCCCTTCATAAAGGTTGATTTTATGTTGTAAATCTTCCATTATGATGAACGGAAACAATAAACAAAACGCGTAAACAAAAAGTTGTTTATAAAATTTGGTACGGAACCACTTATCCGTCCAGGCGGAACCCTAAAGCAAAAGGTGCGAAATTCAATAGCAAAATAAACTTCACTATATAAAAGTTAAGAGTACGGAACCACTTTTCCGACCCGCGGAACTCTAAAACAACTGGTGTATAAGAGTGCGAAATAAAATAGCAAAATAAATGTTACTACGAAAAATAGTCAGTACGGAACCAATTGTCCGAACCCGCGGAACCCTAAAACAGGCTGGTGTAAAAGGGTGCGAAATGAAAGCAAATAATTATCACTAACAAAAAATATTAGGTACGGAACCACTTTTCCGAACCCGCGAAACCCTAAAACAAGCTGGTGTTAAAGAGTGTAAATAAATTTAAATATTTAATGTTTTTAATTTTTATAGGTATGGAACCAAGTTTCCTAACCGGCGGAACCCTAGCGTAAGCTGGTACACAAGGGATAAAATTTTAAACACAAATATAATCGGTTATCTAACAGAAAGAACAGTTATCTAACCACGCGATACCTTAATGACACAAAGAAATGTCAAAGGGCGACAAATAGAATAAATTATTTATTGGGAACCAAAAATACGTTACACCAATAAATAATACCTAACGTCACTGGTACGTATAGGTGCGATGCGAAAGTAGATAGGTATGGATACAATATCCTAAACAACACGACTCGGCAATAAAAATAACCAAGAAGTGCCTTGTACCTACCGTTAGCGATAGTAAGTAAACAATTTTACCTACCTAAAGTTCTCCAATAAATGTATCAGAGAAAAGTACGACAAATTTAAAGAATTTAGTCATACGCGAAATGGACTGTATTGCGATGCGGTAAGGTACTCGTATAATGCACTATTATAACGAGGCGATTAAATAAAAAACATAAACTAGAAAATGCGAAAGGCAATAAATACCTATTTACGTGAATGACCTCACAGACCTATACCTACTCGAGCTTAATCGCTCAGCTGGTACATTAGAATAAATTGCAAACTTGCAATATGAATAAGTGTGTGTGAAACAAGATCGGTTATTAGTCAGTTGGGTGTATGTCTAACAGTACATAAATTAGAACCCCGAACCGAGTTCTCGTGACCCAGTTCTTGCACGTTAAGAGCCGCGAAACTACCCGCAGTACGCCGATGAATAAATGCGTAATTACGAATTATTATCTCGTATTTATAGCTAAAACTTATTCAACGACATGAACTAATGAAATTGTAAATAACTTATACAACTTCCTATAAGAAATAATAACTTATAGTGCGAATTAAAATTAATTTAAACAATGCGAATGACCGGTAGTTCGGGATACGTGCAGACTACTATGAACCTTATCTCTAACACAATAAGAGCGTAGGTCGTGTGACGATATGCAATGGTGCTATATAAAATTAAAGAAAATTATTTATCAAATCCGGACTCGTAAGGACCAAACTAATGGATGATAATATATCTGAATATCTCCAGCGGATGCGGTGGACCACTGATAAACAATTTACTTTGTACACGAAGCAACGGACGTTGAAAGGCCACCAGTCATAATGAATAGGTAATTTTACTGACCTGAGGACGCCACCCAAGCTTGCTCCGGTACTGAGAAGGTCTGGAATTCAGTTCCAGCCCAATGCACTCCACGCACGTTCACTTCAAGTTTATGTTGCGATTCTCGAAAAGCTGGGTCATGGCCCGCGGGCTCGCGAGAGGTTTGTTCTACGATACACAGGCTGCGGTGACCGTCTAGCGAATTATGAACGAAAAGCGGGTGCGGGCGCGCTGAGAGCGTTTTTTAATGCCCTTCAAACACACACTTGTTTGTGTGCGTGCGATGTTCCGTTCGCGACGAAGGCGCGCGAAGATTTAAAACCTTTACAAAATTGAGCGTAATCAACAAGAAAGCAAAATTACCCTGTGTATTACTACAAGGTAGCCCTGCAACGCCAAATATAATAAACAGCGTAACCAATAATAATAGGATGTACAAGTTAATTGAGCTCAGACGTATGTTGTTTAAGCATGAAACATAGTCTAAGCTACGTATTATAAAAGTAAGAAATTAACTTTAGATAAACGACTACATAAATTACATGAGGGACTAATTTCTAACTACCTATTCATTTCTTTTGTAATGTAGAGGTTGTCAACCAAACCATTGTTTAAACGGTTAAAATACAACAAAGGCACTTTGAGGACGCTTCGTTCGTTCGTTCGTATGAGTCAGTGGCCAACTCTGGTGACAGAGTTTCTAGGCTGCCCGAAGGCCTCGGTTATGGCCTAACAACTTTGAAAAAGCCGGGACCGACTGCTTAACGTGCCCTCCGAAGCACGGGAGAGCTCAGTTGAAATTGCCACTGGCGGTCACCCATCCAAATGATGACCCCGCACTGGCTTTGAGGACGCTGGTAGTTTGCGACCGTGTAGGTAGAGCGCTTTTATTATTTGTAATTTTTACACATAGTCCGAAAATCTATCATAGCATTGCTCTACCTTGTGTAGCTTGATCACAGAGAGCAAATTTTGAAGGTATTTATGTTCATTTTGTTACTGTCATTGTTAATGTATCACTTGTTATAATATATATTCCAAATAAAGATATTTGATTTGATTTGATGTTATGTTTTTGTGGTTTGTTAAAAAACACAATCGTATCGTAATTTACGATCGTTTTGTGTTTGCGTGCATCATACAAACGTATTTCATTTATTTAAATTGCAGTTTAAAAAATTTACCATCAGGCAAGCGGTTAGGTATTCTTGTATTTTCTGATTCTATACTAAATGTCTTCATGCCAGACATTTTTGCCCCATTGTGCATTCCACGTCGAGCCGACTATGCAGCTTTGTTGGGATTTAGAATGCATTACAGACGCGACCAACCCCAACATACGTGCCTTGCCTGAGAACTACAACTGTACTGCTGCACTGAAATGTTATTCATGACAACTGGATTTAGATAATGCAATCAGGTTAACGAATATCGATAGTAAAACAAAAATATCTCTGGTGGTGGCACTACTAGGTACTACGTAAAACTGTAGTGACTTCACCTCCTATCCTTGGCCTCAAACCCAGTCATGCACCAATAATAATAATAAATAAATAGTATAATCAATTTTTAACAAGGTACAATAGCATAGCAAATGCAAAATCTTAGACATAGGTATGCATAACACTTGAGCCTGAACTAGGTAATCCTGTATTTCAGGCGAAAAGAGCTAAATCAAATCTTAAAATAATCACTTATTAAGAAACTGAAACGTATACATAAGTAGCAGGTTATTTTTAACTTTCTATTAAAAATAACATTTACTTTATCACAATTAATAGCTTGTAATAGCCAATGGATGTTGCTGCCAGTGCTCCCAGACGGTGAAGAAAAACATCGTGAAGAAACTGGTATATCCAAGAACTGAAAATTCGAAAGACATTACTGGTGTAATGCCCTAGACTTTGACCACGCTGTCTCTTAGAAACAAACTTCATTTTCCCGTTGCGTCTAGGAGTTGAATTTCAGAAATTCTATTTCTATTCCATTCTTAGCCCTATATCTAATAGTATAAAATGTTTCAGTGTTCATTTTTATAAGTTAGACTGGCTGTGCATTGATAGTCAGTCAATAACTCAATGATTTTATATAATCAAACCTACAAAGTCACGTGCAACATTTATTAGCAAACAAAGATGAATCTAGACAGTTTGATTAACAATACCCTGGTAAAGTTCACGACTTTTTACCACACAATCTAAATAAGTAGGTAGATATTCAGTAAATCATCAAGTTCTTAGGAAACGCTCACGCTTATTTAACGGCCGTAATACTTTTATTTAAACCTTCTCTGCTTCCCTTTTATTCAATGGAATTTTCATCAAAAAATAACACAACAAACAGTCAAAATAAATCAGTGGGCGCAATTTTTTTGTTTATCCATTTATAACTAACATCACGTTTGATGAAAAAAATAGCTTTTATCTTTATTATTATTCTCATTGCATCTATAAGCCCAGAAAGGGAGATTCCCTACAAATTTCAGAATTTATGCTTTAGAGTCAACGCACAAAGCACAGCTTTAAACTTTATAGTGGTATGCTAAAAGTCTGCTAGACTGGACAGCCAGTTTCATGTAGAGTCATGCTCGGTGTTTTTTAGCATATGGACGCTTGCAGTACCTAATAAGAGTCGTTTTTTTTTAAACTTCTTTTTTGAAGAACCCCATGCTGTATTCTCTAGGGTATGCAGTAAGTTTGGTAAAAAATATTATGATTTTCAATTTTGAATCTTGTTACGCCTACGTTGTTGGAGCATCAATAAGACGGTTGCAGTTAGGTTAAGCACTTATGTAAGTAAATAAATCAAAGCACAACGTACGAACGAGCTACTGAATTGTGGGACTGGGAACATTCGGCAAATAACCTACCCACAGGTTCTCGCATAGTAGCGTTAATATCGTTAACAGAATAATTAAGGTGCTGATGTTTATGTGAGCCTGTTGAAATCACATTGTGCTGTTATCTTGGTAAAAAACAAGCATTCGCTAGTCTTGGTTTTCCTTATGTTATCTGTGTTATGCTAAAGTTATCAAATTTTTTGACATCACTGTGATTTCATGAGAATTTTCGAATTATTGGAACCTATACATAATACCACAGAACAGAAATTTCTGTTCTGTGCATAATACAGTCAAGAATGGCCAGGAATTGATTTCACTCTCCGTTCATTACAAGCGTAGATTTTTGGAAACAGTTAAAAAGCGGGCTACTATTACTGCTCAGTTTTATGTCAGTCAGACGGTTCAGTTAAAACTCATAGTCGCTTTATTGTGTTTATAAAAGTAATAATCCTTGTGATTTTACTGTATAAAACTAAGTAGGTATTTTTAATTCAGAATACATTTTTAGAATTTTAGTCATGATTCATTAATACTATGCCTTCTAACTTCGTAAAATTACGCGGTGATGACACAGAATAACTTGCACAGAACACAGAGTTCTAGTCAGTTGCAAGTTTGTTGTAATTATCTACTCGTAGTTATAGAGCAAGTTGCAGTTTTCGTAGTAGCGATGCGTACGGTCCAGTAACTGGATTTCCTTTTAGTAGAAACTGTTAATAATTATATGTTTTTTAGTATTTAACCATACCTACCTAGTTATAATTTTTTATCAAGCTAAAGGTTATGGCTTCCGCTAGAGTCGACTTTTTTAGAATATAAAACTGTTCTAACTCCCGATCGCTCATAGTATACCAATTGTTCTAAAATCCATTTCAGATGGCAATTATTGAACCATGCATACATGCGGATTGTAACCTAGAGCTCATATTAATCCGGTAAATTCAAAACCTATTAGCAATATTCACAATCATTTAATTAATCCGTGAATATCGCGCACGATGCGACAAAACATGATGAAATGCAACTGACAGATACCACTGGCTGATACCATGATACCCACCGTCCCACCAGTCTAATTAAATTAAATCGAAATTAAAAGGCTGATACCCTGATACCCACCGTCCCACCAGTTTAATTAAATTAAATCGAAATTAAAAGACCTACTTATTTAAGTAGTTATGCTCAGTATTTTTATTTTTATCATCCACAGTCAGTAAAGACTCCTGAAACAACTATTGGTTCAATGGACCATTTTTACACAGCGAGATCCAGCCCCAAACTAAGCAAATCTTGTGGTATGTGAAGATTATTCCCATCTTAAATCAAATCAATTAATAATTAATAATTTTAAGAGTAGTAGAGTTCTCTTTGATAGAGCTCGTCCGGGGAAGGACTACCACCAATACCTATTTATGCCGCCAAGTAGTAATGCTCGCATTGCTGTGTTCCGGTGTGAAGGGTATGGTTTCCGGTGAAATTACTGGCACATGAGGCTTTCGATCTTAGCCTCAAGGTGGCAACCCGCGAGTGATACCTCTGGTATTGCAAGCGTCCATAGGCTGCGGTAACCGCTTACCATCTTGTGGGCCGTACGCTTGGTTGCCAGTTGTATAAAAAAAAAACAAATCAAAATAATATTTATTTGGTATCATCTGTCACCTAGTTTTGTCTCCTTATGGTGACAGATCGCACTTTATTTTATTTAAAAGTGCGATCTGTCACCCCTTCAGTAACGAAAGGAGAGATATCTAAAACTTTTTCAACTAATATTAAATCGTTTCCCCCTCACTAAAAGTGGGACAGAAATACATATTTATACCTGCTTGACCTTCAACTAAAAAAGCTGTACACATTCAGTCTGTTTGGGTATTGCTAAAAAATTAGGCAGCAGATCATGCAATCATTTTTGTATTTTGTCTCGTGCAGTAGGGATGGCATTCTATAACCCGAAGATAGGATCACTTCTTATGGTTTTTTTTGTTATTTATGAATTCATTTTTAAAATATCTAATATGTACAATATTATTACATCTATACATCTATATATCTTGCCTTACGTTTGGGCTTATGAGTAATTTTAAGTTGATCTAGTCCTATAAAATAAATTAGTTGCTAAGAATGTGTCCTATGGCACTTTTCTTACTGTCTTATGGGGTAACATTTTGTTCATTTTTCATTATTAATATTTATTCACTCTATTTAAATAAAGATAAATTAAATGTAAGGGTTATTATTGATTTTATATAACTAACTCAAAAGTTTTAGTTCTTATGAGCTTTCTCACTATATCCGAATCAATTTAAGGCGTGGTTTTTTTGTAGCTAGTTACCAAATCTGGTTACAAAATGGGTCTAAAGGCTTTTGTATCTAGATACCTATATACTGTACCTACTACTACCATCGACATAATTGCCACATGCCAGAAGTAATTAATTCTTGCTTTGTGAATAAGCCGATCCTGGCTACCAGGGCCCCGTTCAAAGAACGATTCTGAAGAGTGAAATCCTGGTTTTAAAATTAAATTAACTTATTAAAATAAAAACAATAAGGTAATCCGCTATTTATCTCGCTATTATAATCTTAACGATTATTAGGAAATTTTCAAAAACAGGCATTTCCGTAAAAGCCAATGTGTAATTTCTCATAATATCCTGTTACCATTTAGTGCAAGCTGTTAATTTATTAGCTTGCAATAATGTCGCCGATGCTATGACACAGGGGGACGATTCTCGCGCATAGATAAATGGTCACATGTGATATATATCGTCTATGGCACGAGAATCGCCCTCCAGGCGTTCACTTTAGTTGATGTGAAAACTAATAAAAATACAAACAATTTGGTAACTAGATATTTTGTTATTTATAATTTATTATTAGCCTCATCTCTCTCGTCACGTGTCGTTTCAATGAGCTACTCAAGCTCAACGTAGGTATTTTATGCAAGTAAATGAACGAGTATTGTATCACTAAAATGTGCAGACTGCTGTAGACTTTAACCTGGTGGTAGAACTCTTCAGCAAAAGTCCGTCTTGGTGGGTACCACCGCAGTGTCAGATATTCTACCTCCAAGCAGTACCTAGTATGCAAGCATTACTGTGTTTAGGTTTTAAAGGCACTGTAGCATGTGAAATTACTGGGCGAAAGAGACTTAACAACAATGTCTCGGGGTGATAAGCGCAGTGTAGTGCCACGCAAACACTTAAAAACTTTAAGCTTTTGGTGGCACTGCATCTGTAATAGTCAGGTGCTTAATATCAGGTGGGCGCCTTGATTGTCCTGTCACTTGATGACATAAAAAAAAAAGTCTTTGAATAGTGTCCGAGTGGAATCTATGCGTGGCCAATAATTGGCCGGGATACCAGTCAATCACAAATTCACAATAGACCAGCCCGGGCTAATGAATTAATTTTCAACTGATTTGCAGTACATTATGGATCAGAGGTATTATACCCGGAGTACCTAATGAGTCGGTAATTGAGTCGATTAATTATAGGTGTGTTACTATAATTAGTATAGGTATAGTAAGTTAATAATTGTCGATTCGGTTGTAGGTACCTAACATTTTCTAAACTAAACTAACTAAAATTGTTGCCGTCCTTTTCTAATTAATTAAAATACAAAGGGCCGCGATTATTTTATTAAGCTAAAGTTTATGAAATACTACCACAGAATCGACACTCAATAGTGTCGACTCTGTGGAATTTTTAAATGGTTAGTCAATACTAACCATTTAAAAATTCTCACTAAATCTCATCGCAATCATTATTTTGTCACTTAATAGGTACCTACCTACATACCTAATTATTTGAAAATTTTTTGCCCAACGTGGGCTCGAGAAATTAAGTTAGTCTGTCAGTAGGTAAGTCAGTCAGTAACGCAACGATTTTATTTAGTAGAAACAAAATGGTACAGGGACATATAAAATAATAAAAACAGCACTAATGCTATTAAATCAAAGTCGCTATTATTGTTAGAACATAGAAGTCGCATCGGAGAACATAGAAGCCGCATCGGTTATTTCTATCAATGTCAAGGAATCCCGCTCTGAAGTAGAGATGTAGAGAAAATAATAGTTTTTTGATACCTACCCAATAATTCTTCTAGGCTGGGGCGCGTGGAACTGGCGTAAATTCACCTAGCTTTAAGACTTTTCAAAATGATCCTTGTGATTTTATTGTAATAAATCATTTTTGACTTTTGACTTTGTCTAATTTTTAAATAGACAGAACCGTTGTCTGTCTGCAGCGTTTAATTATTTTTTAATTTGTTCGTGTGAACAACTATTTAGTCAGGCACATATAAATGCAAAATACTTAATTAGTTAGTAGGCAAGATAAATAATAAACGAGTATTGCAATCATGACCTTGATCTCCAATATCCTGCTGGCAGAATAAATCGATCATTCATTGCCACATTAATTAAAAATAAATAACGACTACTACAGCAGTTTTGCGCGCTGCCTGCACCTGCTCCGTCGCGTCATTAAAAAAACTTTATCGAACAGTGGTATCTGGTATCAAATTTACGAGCAATATTTTAATTATAATTTTAATTATTGATTTTTAGATTGCAGGGAATTGCAGGTAGTTATAAATATAATGTTAGGATTAGGACTATAACTTTACTGCTGCACTGTACCTACGTAGTAGGTAGTTAATTGATTGAGGCGTGTCTTTGTGGAAATTCATTAGATTCAAGACAAAAAAATTCATTAGATTCAAGACAAAAAAGGTCTGGCATGCTAAGATTACCTAAGTATATTTTTCATCATCATAACATTACCGCCTTAGAATAACAACACGTATCTATTCTAAGGCTGAAATGTTATGATGATGAAAAATATGATGTTAAATATTCTAAGATTACAGCCATCGTTTTCCACTGCTGGGACGTTTGGCCTACAGTACTCTCAAGCGAGATAATCCACCAGGCGGACACAATGAGGATAGGTGGAACATAATTATATCTTTGATGATTAACCCTTTACTTACTTACTAAGCTCTTTTTCCAGTTATTTATCAGGAGTAGGTTAGGTACCTACTTACCTACGCTCTAACTAAACACTGATGGCACCAAATAGAAGCCAACAATGTTGAATGAAGCTTTGATCAAACCGCCAATTAAAATGCCTGATCTCAGAACGGAGCGATCCTCCCAAGTCTACCAACCCACGACAAAAAAGAAACAAAACTTGATTAGAGACCCAATAGCAAGTTTTCAACACACGCGTCACCGTAATAAGGTTAGTGAGAACGATCTCGGTCAACGTCGAATCGTTTGATTCGGTATATATAAGGTCATTCATTATCAACCTGACAAACTTAAGGGGTAGGTTCCACACATAAAAAAAACTGTACTTTTTTTTTTTCGAAACGTTTTTTTTTTTTAAGTTTTCGTAATTCTGCTTAATAATTAGTTATCCTTGTTAGAAATCGAAAAGGCAGCGCTCGGCACGTGTCAGTGACCCGCGCGTCAATGATTAAAAGTACATAATTTTTTTTTTCATGTGTGGAACCTATCCCTTAAGTTTGTCAGGTTGATAATGAATGACCCTGTATAGTGCAAGTAGGTATAATAGCCTAGCACTAAGCACTAGACGAAACAGTTAGGTAAAAGTACATTTTTTGATTAGCAAGGTGCCATAGACTTTGGAACTCCATTGTCTGTCGTAGCGTTGTGGTATGTTATAAATGATCGGATTCTAACGGCTCTGCTGGGTAGTAGGTACCACGCTAAGATTCCGTGTAGGAATATGAGTAAAGTGACCGAGCTCGGTCACTTTACTGCTAATGCTGTGCGCGGTGTCGGTGTGCGAGTAGAAACTTGCAATAAGGCCTTTGGCACGTTATTTAAATGACGTGCCAAAGGTACTGAAAAAAGAACTGAAAAAAGAACCTTATAATCTAAACTAAACTAAATTGATTTTGTATATCTAACGATAATTTTGGAATTTCGTCCAAATTGAAAGCAGGCGCTAGTGGCACAGTGACTAGGTACCTACCTACTTGGTAAATAGTCACGGTAATAAGGTAGTAGTTTGGTAGACCCTACTAGCTAAATTGAGGATCAGATAGTCTAATTGCGTTGATGGCCTGGGTACCACAACCTGGTAGTTATAGCATGAATGACGTAGATTCATAGGGTTGGTAACTTGGTACAGCTACTGCACTTCAACTTATAACTTAGTTATTAAAAAACTTTTACTGTAAAAAATCTAGTAAAGAGCCATTTCACATCACACCGCGCCAACAAATGCAGTTGAAGTTGTTTGCGGCCCCGGCCGGGGTGGCGCGTTGAAACTTCCAAATTAGACAGCTGCTCAGGTGTTGGGCTTTTGGGTCGGGATTTACCGCATGCATAATTTTGAGTGTTTACCTAGAAACGTACCTATACCTTACACATCAAGGACTCTTTCTGAAAGAGTCCGTCTTTGTGGATACCACTGCAGTGCCAGGTCAGGACAAGCGCACCCAGCTTTGGAGTGGCTTTGCAAACTTATTACAACTAATCAATATCAATATGGTCATGTCATTATTGTGGCGTGAGCAGCAGGTGAGCAACATGACGAGTTTCTCACTTGCTGACATCTATAAAAAAACTCACCTAGACTTACAACTTAAAAATTACAAGCGATTTAACGTTTGTTTTCAATTTCAAATCATAGCGTCATCAAATCGGTGGCGGCCGACCTCAAAATTTCATTAAAATGATTCTCTCATTCTTTGCTAAGAAACAGGAGCAAAACTTTATAATACCTACCTCGGGGCGTTTCCAGCTCTCCCACATTCCTTTATTCGTGGACGAACTGGACCAATTAAACGTAGACCCAATTTAACAAGAAAAAGAAAAGTGCGAACTATGCAGACATTAATGAAAATTTATTGGCAGGGTCCGTGAGGGCCTCGTAACTACTTATAGAGGTTTGGTGCTAAGGGAAGATTGCGTGATACCTACTGTTAACTGTTTCTGGGTAAGTTTGGGTTCTCGAGGTGCGAATGGGATATGGTAGATGAAGTATTCGGATGAGGTGCGAATCAGCAGGATCTCTGTTTAATAATCGAGAAGTAATTCCCATTCGGAAACCAATAAATAATATCTATTGTTTTTGTACGTTACGTTACGTGTTCAACACCATCTCGTCCGAAATCGTATCGTCGAAAAGTAGGTCAAAAGCATCCTGCAAGATTTCACGGCAGTATTTTATTACTAGCTGCGCCCCGCGGTTTCCCTTGCGTGATTCAATATCTCCAAAGATTAATATCTCACAGGAAGAGTAACTTTTTCGGGTTAGGTAAAAGTATCCTGTGTTAGGTAATTCTATTTACTAAGTATAGTTCGCACAGCGGATCTAGGCTTCCGTGAAGTTAGCCGTTTGTGCTGCGCGAAGACAATTTAGTTTGAAAAAGCTCCATTGCGCATCGAAACGGCTAATTTCACGACGGCCGAGATCCGTTGTGAGAACTATACCTACCCAATGTTTCCACACAAACATCCGCATATAACCTAATAGATAAGTGTTATTACAAACCACTTTACAACAGTTAACACTTGCATCATCCTTACCTACTGCTAAAAACTTTTGACCGCATGAAATGTGGTCGGAAACTCGGAACTCCTTTCATCCAAAAATAGGCAAGTTTTAGCGAAAGCTTTCAACATTTTAACAGATAAGCCTAGCTCTAATTTCACGTCTCGTTTCACAGTGCTACATAGTGAGACCGTGGCCATTATTCGAGCAAGTTTTGGTGCATATTGAATGAGCTAAATCCGGGGTATCTAGGGACAGGCATGTAGTCAGGGTTTATAGGGGGTTAAAGATCTAGCGTAGTAAATTATTCTCAATTAAAAAAAACTTTGAATAAACCTATTTGTTTTGCCATATTTGCTATACCTATTATATTTCATGTCGGCGCTTGTGACGAACACAAGAGACCTGCATAGCCGCAGTGTCATATTAGCCACATCGATTAAAAAATATACCTACGTAAGTATATATAAGGTCATTTATTATCAACCTGACAAACTTAAGGGGTAGGTTCCACACATAAAAAAAAAATACTTGCACTTTTTTTTTCTATACGATTTTTTTTATATTTAAAAAAAATCGTAATTCTGCTTAATAATTAGTTATCCTTGCTAGAAATCGAAAAGGCAGCGCTCGGCACGTGTCAGTGACCCGCTACGGGGCGCGCACACTCGAATATTTCATTATTACGTCGCTTAACTTGATTCCCAACAATGATAAATAATAATTGAGCGGAAAAACGTAATCGTTTTTTTTTTGTTTACTTGGGATTTTTAAGACAAAATATACATTAAAAAAATATTTTTTTATGTGGAACCTATCCCTTAAGTTTGTCAGGTTGACAATGAATGACCCTGTATATGCCGCACTTAGTATACATATTTGCTCTTTTTGCGTTATTTATGGATTTCTTTCACAGAGTTGACTTTTAATTGACTAAATATAAAAGTAAACATAAATACCTAATGCCAAATGAAATCGAAGCATTATGAAAACCACGATATTTTTTTTTTATATTTCTTTTGATTTATTTACTTATTTAGTGATTTTCGATTAGTGTTATTTATTTAATTTGTAAATAATTAAGCAATTTATCGCTCTGTACTGTCTGTAGCTCTCTGTACTTGCCATCCTTGTCTGTCTGGCGTCGGATCTTGTATGCCCTCTCTATATGCCAATGATCCCCACAACTGTTACTCCCTGTCTGCGGCTCTGTATAAAGAGCTTCTACTTACATTCTAGTATTTACTGAAGCGAACTTACGCTTCAGTTTTAAGTGGGGTAAATGCTTTTAGTTTTAATCTTAGATGAGCTTTCCGGAAAGATTGAGCAAACTATTTTTTAGGGCCTCGCTTCGGGATATTAAATGGAATGGTGCATTTTACTGCATCTGGATAGGCAATGAGCATAGAACGTCGCTTGCTTGTCGACCTCGATAAAATAGGTTTGATCGAAAGATTACTTACGTCAAATGCAAGAGTTTTATCGAGAAGTTACGTCATCTTCGTTGATGACGTAACTAAAAGTTGGGCGCCTCGATTGTCTTATCACTTGCTGACATAAAAAAAAAAGCAAAACTATTTTAAGGATTGATATTTTACCTATCATTAAAAATAGTACTTATTGCTTTTTTTTTAATTTAGCTTTTTTTTTTCAATCTGTACCATAAAGTACCTACCTATATCTGTTTGTTTGCTTGTTCTAAAATTATTTCAACAGTTGGTCGAATCCAGCCTAAGTATACTTCATATTATAACAATTTTAGCAACAAAGAAGCTCTCTAATAGCTTGCCACAGCTGGAACGCTGCTACTCTCGAGCAAGAGTGATTGTGTCATAATAGTCATAACATATAACATAATAACATAATAATAATAGTCATAATCCACCATGCGATGGTGCTGATGGTGTATGACGCTTTTTTTTAATTTCTAGTTCTTGAACTCGCCGGTTTTTATGTTTTCTTTCGTCGTATGAAGGCATTGCACACACTTGCAATTTTCTAATAAAAAAATCCATTAGTGCGCGACCGGTTTAGAACACACGACATTAGGATCGGAAGCTGGGGTCACTACCACTAGACCACCAGTATTTATAGGTGCTCTACGCGTGATTCTGTCAATCTTTGTCAAATTTTGTATTAATTTGTTACTTACGCTAGGCGCAGTAAGTAATTTAAGTAAGTTACAATAAATAATAAGTAATAAAATAAAGCCATAATTATTTGTATATTATTCTTACTGATGATTAAACAGGCATGATGACTGATTTAAAAAATATTTTTCTATTGTGTGTTCTATTGTGTTCAGAATTGTATAAGTATACCAGTAAATAAATATACTTATTTTTAAAAATACCATTTTAAAATTTACGCTAAAACGCTAGCAGAGTCTCTTGTCATCTAGTAGTGACGTCATACTTTAGTTTTCAATAGTAAAATTGCGAAATTCTAAATTTAAAAATTTAAAATTCTGCAGTTTTTGTTTGAAGGCAAACGTTATTCGCTCCGATTCAACCAAACATGGCAGATTTCTGTATTTTGTAGTTTTGTTTTATCAAAAATATCATACAATTTCGCATCTAATATAAAATATATGTGATTTTTCAATAAATCGTTTTTTATAAGGTGAACACATAATTTAGTGATTCTTGGTAACTGTCATCATGCCTATAAAACATTATAAAAGTACATAAAATCACTTAGAATAGAAGTAAGTAACAGTTAGCATTATCAGTCCAAACGCAAACGCGTATTTCAGCATCTGAAACAAAACATAACATAACTTAACATACAACAGACATATAATTTACTAGTCATATAAAATGTTTTACTGTATTTTTGTATGTTTATAACGAATCAACTCAAAAACTACTTGTCCGATTACAAAAATTATTTCACCATTAGAATGCTACATTATCCCTGAGTAACATAGGCTGTATTTGTGGTGTACGAGATGTACCTTGTCTTGCCACTGTCGGTTCTTGACACAGTGACTGTACGGCATAGTGGAGAACGTGACAGAGTTGTAGAGTGGTACCCAGAAGTTAGGGAACAGCCAGAATATAAAATCGTCTACTGCTTTACGCAGTCTATATGAGGGTCTGGTTACTAGATCTCTCATCTGAAAAATAAAACATAATAAAAAATTAATAAATTTAATAAAAAAGATTTTTTCCAAATTAAAAATACATAGAATAATATACTTTTCAACACACTTGCTTATAAAGTGGCTCTATGGTCATCGCAATTAGGCACAGAATGACACCCATAATCAAACTATGACTTTTTCATTGCTATAACTCACTAGTGAGTTATAGATTTTATTTGTTATTTTATTATGAGTTTTTTTGTTATTTTATTCACAAGTGGGTTGAAAAACGTCGTATGATACACGTGTGTATTGATTTTTACCGTCCTCGGCTATCTTAAGACTCAATGGCGCCTCAGCGGTAATCACCAATGTTACACACTAGTACCATAATGTACTATTATAGTATAAATTTTATATCATTACGAGCTGACCTGCGTTTTTGCCGTTTTTATGCTATACCGCAGGAACAGTCAAATCTTCCGGGATAAAAAGTAGAATGAATGTTCACTATAGTGAATGTTTCACTTTTCTTTCATTCCATGTTCACACGGCTTAGCTAGAAAAGAACATTCACTCTTCTTTTCATTCAGGATGTCTTCAAATGAAGTCCTGTTCGTCTGCTACAAGACTCAATACAAAATGGCCGAATGTCGCGAGTGATCAGATGGTTCAGACTGTAAATTTTTCGGTAATTCCGAGTACGAGTGAAAGATGCAAATGAAATTTATTAATGAATTCATTCGGCAAAAATCGATTACGTTTTTCTGCTCAATTATTATTTATCATTGTTGGGAATCGAGTTAAGCGGCGTAATAATGAAATATTCGAGTGTGCGTGCCCCGTAGCGGGTCATTGAGACGCGCAGGTCAAGGACGCGCGGGTTATTGACGCGCAGGTCAAGGACGCGCGGGTTATTGACTCGCGGTTCATTGACGCGCGGGTCACTGACACGTGCCGAGCGCTGCCTTTTCGATTTCTAACAAAGAAAAGTAATTAATAAGCAGAATTACGTAATTTTTTTTATTTTAATATAAAAAAAAAATGTTTAGAAAAAAAAAGTGCAAGTATTTTTTTTTTATGTGTGGAACCTATCCCTTAAGTTTGTCAGGTTGATAATTAATGACCTTATATTGATATAGACGCAGCCTATAGTAGTATATATTGATGCAGCCTATATTTTGAACTCACCTCAATATAATTATACATAGCCAGATCGGACACCGCAAATGTATCCTCCCACCTGCTATCAGAGAACTCTGTCAGTATTTTTGACAGATCGCTGTCATATTTCTGGAACAGCTGATCTAGCAGAGTGCAGTCTTCGAAACCTGCGTTCATGCCTTGTCCGTAAAACGGTACGACTGCGTGAGCCGCGTCGCCGATGATAAGAGCTTTATCTTCTACGTTGTAAGGTCGACACTGCAATGACAAGTAATACATAACGGTTGTAGTAAATGCGAAAAATTCTGAGATAATCTTAAAAATATTAAAAAGGAGGAAGTTTGGATGTTGGTATGTTTGTGGGAGCATCACGCCCAAACGACTGAAAGGATCTATATGAAATTTGGCACAGGCATAGATTTGGTCTGGAAGAGCATAGGTAAGTATTGTCTACTTTTTATCCAGGGTTCCCGTAGGAAACTGTTTAACCGGAAGTAACACCGCGGAGCGCAGATAGTTTAAGTTTATGCTAAAATTTTAATGTTATCTTACTAGTCACAATAATTTTCTAAATTCAAAAGTTTGGAGAATTGTATTTTTGGATAGATGATTAGGTACCACTGACCCGATTTGGCTCAAATTTAAAAATAGATAGATAATGACCGGCAATAGGACATCTAGGCTATCCGATTACGACTGACCTATTTGGCTGAAATTTAAAAATGCATAGATAATGACCGGCAATAGGACATCTAGGCTATTTTTATCCCGGTTAAAAAGTACAGTTCCCGAATTTCCCGCAAACAAAGTTGCGTTCAACAGCCAGTAAATTATAAACATTTTAACCAATGAGTTTGACTTCGCTAATTATTTAGAAAATGATAAGCGGTGTCAAATGAAACCAGCCTTGAACCAGTTCAGTCTTATCACATCTCAAACCGGTCACCAACAAAATGTTAACATTATAATAATACTAGCTGTTGCCCGCGACTTCGTATGCGGGGACCGTATTTTTAAACGAGATGAAAAGTAGCCTATGTATGTCCTATTGCTAGTCATTATCTATCTTCATTTTAAACTAGTAGACCCGGCGCGGTTTCACTCGCGTTATTTTTTTTTTAGCAAATTTTTACACCCTCTATATTTTCTCACAGTTTAAACCTTCCCTGGACTTCTACAAACATTTCCAGACCAAAATTAGTCAAATCGGTCCAGCCGTTCTCGAGTTTTAGCAAGACTAACGCACAGCGATTCATTTTTATATATCAGAAGATTTCAGTCAAATCGGTTTAAAACATCCAAACCTCCAAATTTTCGCATCTATAATATTAGTGTGATATACCTAATTATTTACATAATATTATAGTGTAGTAATAATAATAATTATGTATAGTATGATAATGATAAGTTATCTGAGACTTATTGTATAATAATATACCAACTAATAAAACCAAAGAGTAGGTACCTATTATCATGATCTTTTATATTATAGGCTTTAATTGCGGGATTCATCTTGCAGAGATCAGTGTTACGTCTCGGGGTGACGACCGCAGTGCAGTGCCACGCAGATCTTTAAAACTGAGCTTTGGGTGACACAGCAACTGTATGGTCAGGCGTGGCGCTTAATATCAGTCAAACGACTTGACCGTCTTCTTGAAACATAGCTCTAACTAAGAACACTCTAGATTATGACAACTTTCAAACGAAAAATACTTAAATCAAAATCAGTTCATCTGTTCCGGAGCTATGTTCAACATACACACTGCAAACTTATAACACCCCTCGTTTATGTCGGGTTGAAATATGGTGCTAAGTGAAAAATTTCACCCCAGATGTTGTGGCGTAATTGAGTATGTTCGCACAGCGGATCTAGGCTTCCGTGAAGTTAGCCGTTTGTGATGCGCAAAGAAAATTTAATTTGAAAAAGCTCCATTGCGCATCGAAACGGCAAACAAACTCACAAACACCCCCTACAAACCCTCACCCTAACAAACATACCGCTTGGTATTACCAGTATTACTAGTAAAATTCTCTCAACGGATCTCGGCCATCGTGAAGTTAGCCGATTCAATGCGCAGTGGAGCTTTTTAGAACTAAATTGTCTTTGCGCATCACAAACGGCTGACTTCACAATAGCTGAGATCCGACGAGAGAACTACACATAGTAGACGCTTACCTTGATAGCAACAAGGGGCGATGGAGAGCCCCCAAAAAAGTCTTGAATCAGCTTCTTTTCTCCAATCAGAGGTATAGAATCCATAAAGTATTTCTTAAAGAACTCCAGTAGCTTATCTGTGGTGTCAATGCTCTTGAAATGAACGAACGGCATAAAGAGTGTGACTGTCCAAGAGCTGTCTTGGTTGGGAAGTGCTATCATCATAAACTCGCCACGCGGCCAGATGTGGAGGTAGTTTGGCGGCATCTGGAACTGTTAAATAAAATAAAATAAATATGGGCAGATTGGGCAGACAATTCACACTGCGCCACATCCCCAAACAACCTCATGCAAACAACCACCAAAAATTATCATGACAACCTTCTAATGTTCCCACTGCTGGGACACTGGCCTACTCTCAAGCGAAAGATTGGGTCTTAATCCACCACGCGGACCCAAATGGATGGCACAATACATGTCTTTCGAGTTGTTAATTATTGGACATGCCGGTTTCCTCACGATGTTTTCCTTCGCCTTACGATACTGGCATTGCGCACAAAAATTTTCGAATTGAAAAATCCATTGGTGCACGACCGGATTCGAATCCACGACCTTAGGATCGTTAGGCGGGGTCACTAATACTAGACCACCAGTGCTATCAAACTGATACAATACATTATAATTTTTTTTGTAAATACATACATGCATACACAAAAACACCCGGATCCGTAACAAATAGTTTTTTTTTTTTTTTATACAACTGAAGTGGCAACCAAGCGTACGGCCCACAAGATGGTAAGCGGTTACCACAGCCTATGGACGCTTGCATTACCAGAGGTATCACTCGCGGGTTGCCACCTTGAGGCTAAGATCGAAAGCCTCATGTGCCAGTAATTTCACCGGAAACCATACCCTTCACACCGGAACACAGCAATGCGAGCAAGCGAGTTGCAGATCATATGAACGTTTTAGGTGCGTGCTAGAAAAAAAATGCAATATTTGCTTTGGAATCATGTCAACTTTAAAAAAACCTCTAGATTTCAAGCGAGAAATATCGTTTACAAAATGTTATCTACGTAAAGCTCGAAATGAAAGAACGCGTACATCAAACGTGTAATTATTGCTTGTAAAATTGAAACCACCAATAAAATTTTCTGTGTAAATGAAGTGCCGTTTGATGACTTAGTGCTTGATACAGTTTTGGAAAAACGGAACACTTAGGTAAACGTAACATACCCAACATTCACTTAGATAGTGTGAACACACAAGGATTCCGTGTCGTGAATACCAGAAACTACGAGTACTATTACTACCTATATCTACTACTATAACTACCTATACCACCACAGCACCCAGACCCGGAATATTTGTACACAAATATTTGTTGATCATGCAAATGTATCCTTGGGATTGCCGCAACTTATCGCTTCTCAATCTGTCGTTCATCAAAATTTCCTGCCGATCGTGAACCTGGTTATTGTTTAATTTGTATGCTAGAACTTACAGTTTTTTTTTTTTTTATACCACTAAAGGGGCAACGAAGCGTACGGCCCACTTGATGGTCAGTGGTTACCGTAGCCTATGTACGCGTGCAACGTTATAGATATCACTTGCGTGTTACCACCCTGAGACGTTAGATGGAAAGTCTCATGTGCCTGTAATTTCACCGGAAACCATACCCTTCGAACCGGAACACAGCAATGCGAGCATTGCTGCTTGGCGGCAGAAATAGGTATGTTGGTAGTCCTTCCCCGGACGAGCTCTATCACAAAGAACTCTACTACTCTTACAGTTACATTGGTCAGACCAATGCAATACTCATTCGAGAGGTCCGACTCGCACTTGACTACTATTTTTATGATTACCTTCATAAATGAAAGAGCTTCAAGTCACATTAGCCTATCATTATTTGCTTCTAGGAAATTACAGATACTCAATTTGATTAATAATGTTAAACTAATATTTACTGACTTCTGCTTTTTAAATCAAATATCTATTAAACACATAAATAAGTGAAAACTTGAAGACATTCAAAGAGCCGATTTTAGGAGAATTACAGGAATTATATTTAATCGTAACTGTCATAAATGGTTCTGATTAATGAATTTCAAACGTATAAAATTTATAAGCAACGGTTCAAATGTAACCTTGTACATGCGATGATGTTGACGAAGATAACGTTGAGTTTGCTGATCATAAAAGCGATTAACTGTGAAAATAATATAAGTGACAATTTCTATATACAAAAGACTTATTCAGGAACAGCTGAGTGTGTTAAATCTGTTATACAAAAATACTTCCCATGCGGATCTTTCGTGACTTTAATTGATTCGAAGAAAGACAGTCAGCTTATACAGTCACTCAACAGTGCAAATGACTGTTATAGTTTCATCGTTAGAACCTACGAAGATTATGACTGGTTTATTTCAACTCCATTGTACGTCATAAAAGCTGGCAATATAACAGAATTTTCAGAAGGTATCCTTACGATTGTGAACGATATGTTTTGGAACCCAAGAGGCCGATTTATAATCGAGCTAGAAACATTGGAAGAAAATGAAGAGATAGATACAGTATTTCATATTTTGATGAACCATAAAGCTTATGATGTTGTTCTTATCAGAGAGAATAAGGACATCGTCGTGATAGACACTTACTATCCCTTCAAAGGCAACAACTGTGGGAAGAAGGTAGAAATTGCAACAATCGGAGACTGTAAAGACTTAGCACATTGCGACTTGTTCCGCGATGAGAACATTAGTTTAAGGAATTGCACATTACGAGTAGCGGCAACTCAAGATATACCTAACTTTATATTTGAGAGTAGCCACTTGATCAAAAACGGGGAACCATTACATGGGTTGGAACAGTTAGTCTTAGAAACTATAGCAGAAAAAGAAGGATTACATCTCAGTTACATGTTAGTGGATCGACAGGATAACTTTGGCGTGATATTACCAAACTATACGGCGACTGGTTTATTGGGTGTCTTGCAAAGATATGACATGGACATCGCAGCTGGAGGATTAGTTTTGATAAAAAACAGAGTTTTGTTGTTCGATTTTATTTGGGCGTACCATTACGCGGCTTTTAATGTATTTACCCCAGCCCTCGGCGAGGAGATTTGGAAGGATGTTTATAAGGTATTCAGTGGTGAGACTTGGATACTTATATTTATCGCTTATTACCTATTCGCTGTTATAAGCACGATGAGACGAAGATTGTTTTTAAAATCGCAATACCAGATATGCATTTCACTGAAGCTATGGGGGTATTTCTTTTTAAATACGAGTTCTAAACTATCTAAAGAAAAGGTTTTTCGTGTGATGATGGGCTTCTGGGTTTGGTTTACATTTTTTGTTAGCAATTTCTATAACACGGAGTTGTATAGTTTGCTCACGGGTCGTACGCAGATAACGAGACATATCAGCGAAGAGGGTCTACGTGAACTGCCATATGAGCCTTGTATAAGCAAATCAACGAGAACATACTACCTTTTTGCATACAATCAGAGCCTGCCAGAAGGAAGAAGTATACCAGAATGCAATTATACAGATACAGCTTTAGATTATGTTGCAATGCAAAGGAGTTCTTACGCGATTGATATGGATTACATCTATAAGCTACATAATTACAAATACATCAAAGATAACGGCATGCACATGTTGGATACTTGGACGTTTTCCATCAACAATCCTATCGCTATTTATCTCGCCAGGGGCTTTCCTGTAAGGCAACAGTTCCAATACTACGCAATGAGAATATACGAGTCTGGTATACTGAAAAAGAATTTGGATCAAATCTATAGATTGCAGAGTCATGAGCTTCAACCACCGCCCAAGATACACTTTGAGAAAATGTGGCTCTCTGATTTGAAGATACATTTCTATATTTTATTACTAGGATCGGTGCTCTCGTTTTTGAGTTTTATTTCAGAGATACTATGGTTTCGGTACTCAAACACTGTGAAAGCAAAGTGGTGGAAATTGTTTTACAAAATAAGTTATTCTTATTATGAATAAACATCATTAAACACATCATTGAGCTATTTGGATGTTTACAAGAGCGGACAACACCCAGAGGTATAACGAAAAATTTTGCCAAAAAATATCTATTTCATTTTGCAGTTTGAAGCATTTGAGATAGCACTTGGAAAAAATTTACAAGTGAAGTTCCTACTACCTACCTACATAAGTTTTTACAAAATAAACTATGTATTTAAAAAAGAACACAAAAGACGGTGTCGAAGTGAAAAACAAAGAAATCGAATCGCACAAAATTCCGAAAAGGCGACAATCTATGAATAGTTTTTTTGAACAAAGTTGTCTTTGCGCATCACAAACGGCTAATTTCACGACGGCCAAGATAACCTGGCCTTGCTCTAACTACACCATTTCATTAAATTGGTCCTTAGGTTTGCGCTATAATTTTAAGTCGTAAAAATATTTTTTTTTTATAACACACGCTTCATTTAAAATGAAACATATTAAGTTTGTTTTGTTAATCTCGTAGATACCGTTGTAATTCAAAATAAACATTCAACACAGTGTGTGCCTTGAAGTTTTATCAATGAAGTGAACGCTGTACCTACTGTAATAAACTTTACCAAAAACTTAACAAGAAACATGGTATACAATTTACAACTCTGTCAAATAATAACTATGAAACTAAATGCCATCGATTTGAAACAGTTTTTATGACACGATCTTGTTAAAAATTATTCTATATTGTTTTAATGCTTAGTATATTAGAGTATTCTTATCAAGAGTTTGTTTAAAATCACAGAGTGAATAAATTTATTGTTTAAAAATCGAGTAGTTTTGTTTTGTATCAGCACAGATATCATAAAACTAGTTAGGTATCAAACATTACCTTTTTTTAATTGTAACAAAGAAACTATTGTGGTTATCAATATCGGGGGCGAACGAGAACAGGTGCGGTTGACCATAAGCCGTTTTGTTGTGTAAACAAGAAAAGTGACTTACACCACCGTTTTCATCAGCTGGTATACATAACTCCAAATAGCCATGTTCGATGTACTTCTGACTGAAGTCGAAGAGTGGCTGCTTCATCATAGATTTGCGTACAGTTGAAAATGCACCGTCCGCCCCAATTATTAGATCAGCTTTTACTTCTACATTTTCTTTTGATTCAGTGCTGAAAATATGATTGCTTTATTTTTACGCCGAAAAATCAAACAAAATTATTAGGAAGTAGGATAGAACATGTAGAAATGTACTTATCTAATAAGTAATGATAAAGACATACTTGTAAAACTTCAGCGACCCCTTTTTCAAGTTCGTTTCACAAAGTTTATGATGAAAGAATCTTTCGACATTTCCGTAGTTTTCCGATTCTGGAAAAAAACAGAAAATTAGTTGAAGTTGCTATTAGATTCAGACTCGATAATCAAATCCTTTGCCATTTGAATTTTGAATAACTTTGTGCGATTGGTAAGTTTTAGTGTTCTAAAGTTAGATTTGACCAAAACTGGAATAACTATTCTGGGTAATAAGAAATGTCAAATACAAGTGTCAGTTTACTCTCGATTAACTAAGATTCAGGTATTTGAAGAATAGTGCTCATTCGAGTTTGGTCGAATGATGAATCCAACTAAATAAAGTGGGTAAATGCCTTGCCTCGTTTAAATTTGATTGCGCTTTTTAGATCGCTCTATTTATTTATTTAGTTTTAGGCAGTTGTTTTGAAGGCGGCTAATTTCCATACCCAACAGTCACAGTAACATCAGCACATTAGCACACAACATCCAGCCAGACTTGGAAATCAAAATATTTTCAGTTCATGCAAATATTTATCCCATTTCCACAGTAACACAAATTGGTGTGATATCATAATAACCCTGTGTTTTTCCGCTGACGTACAATATGATCTGCTATAAAAAATATATAATAAAAATATATCTTGTTGTTAAAGGGACTTTTTTATTCTATCGAAGATTATTTGAAGGGCAGTATGAAAATTTAATTATTATTTTTAGATATTAGATTTCTATATTTTGATTCAACTGACATGAAATATTGTAATAATTTTTTATTAGTTATTATTGACATCAGATATTGTAATTTTTATTTTATATTATTTTTAAGGAATGATTTATTATTAGTATTCACATTTGATTTAATATTTAGAATAAGGCTAATTTTAAGTTATTTCAAATACGATGTAATTATTGTTAATGAATTAATATATTGAAATTGAAATTATATAAAAAGGTCCTACAGGCAGGCAACGCTTCAGCAGTACCTCTGGTGTTGCCATCATCAGTTTGCATCATTACTATCAGGCAGGCCGTCAGCCTGTTTGCCTCAAAATTATATTTTAAAAAAAACACCCACCATCTCGGAATCTTAATGTCTTTATAATCTACAAAGATCAGACATATAATCTACAGAGATCTTTATAATCTACAAAGACATTTTATTTCCTCGATGTTTTACTGGTAAAGTTGGCTTTTTAATGATGCACTCATGGCACTCAAAGCAAATGTGCATTATCGCAACGCGGTAGCGTGCCGTGTCACTCAACCCTGATAAAGACTCTCGAAATCGAGTCGAAACAATGTGGGTACATCTTCACCGATATACCGGTACGTGAAAACTCCCGTTTTTAATCAATAAGCAAACCAATCACCCATCAGTCACTTGGTGGTGGTGTTGGGTATACGGACCCTGGACTGAAATCATTTAACCGTTTTTATTATTCAAAATAATAAATTAATAATAACCTTGAAGAAGGAGGCTGTTTAAATAATTCCGGCCAACAGAATAAATGCACTGCAACAAAATACACATAATAAAATCAGGGAAATAAGTTCGTGTGAGTCAGTGACTAGTGCACTGGTGGTCTAGTGGTAGTGACCCCGCCTTCCGATCCTAAGGTCGTGGGTTCGAATCCGGTCGTGCACCAATGGATTTTTCGCTACGAAAAATTTATGTGCGCAATGCCAGTGCTCTCATACGGTGAAGGAAAACATCGTGAGGAAACCGGCATGTCCAAGAACTAAAAATTCGAAAGACATGTGCCATCCACCAATCCGCATTGGGTCCGCGTGGTGGATTAAGACCCAATCACTCTCGCTGGAGAGTAGGCCGGTGTCCCAGCAGTGGGAACATTAGAACGCTGTCATGATGAGTCAGTTACCAACTCTAGTGTCCGAGTTAATAGACAAATAAAAATTATCAAAAAAAAAACTTTCAACTAAAAAAATGTTTTGATGGATTGTGGTCATACAAGGAAATGTAGTGATTGACATTATTTATTTTTTTAAGATTTAAGTATTCAAAAAGTATTGAACCAATTTTGTTTACTTAAGATATAAAAAAGAAACATAATTGTCGGAGAAATCGCATAACAAACATACACTGGGTGGTGAGACAGATGGATTAAAAAAAAAAAACCTAAATAATTGACACCCCGTTTTTTGAAGTCGGTTAAAAATGTATGGGATAAGTAAATACCTGGTTAGTTCTGGCATCGTACGGTATAGCGTATGTGGTACCATCAGGCCGGTGGATCATCCGCGCCCTCATAGGTATGCCATGCTCCTCTATCATGTGCGCCTCTAGTCCCACCTCCTTCAACGCTCTGCGGCCGCGGATAGACAGAGCCAGGTTGATAGACCTCCCTCTCGCTTGTGGTGTCTTTCTAATGTCTGGATTATAGTGGATTTTATGTGGTTAAAATATTTATAAAACTACTGGCTTTTGCCCGCGAGTGCGTTCGCGTGGAACTCGGGAACCGTACTTTATTCCGGGATAAAAAGTATATGTCATATTTCCGGTCACTATCTATCTATGTTTTAAATTTCAGCCAAATCGGTTCAGTGTGTCGAGATTTTTCAAAGAAATATATTAAAAATACTGGCAGGATCAAATTGAGCTTTATAGTAATGTAACAAGTCAATTATTTGATGTTTGATCCGTATGTCGTCCATCCATGGAGTCAAGGATCATGTTCATGGAGTAGTACCTACAGTTACACGCATGACAGACATCGTGATTGTAATATAAAAAGGCTCAAATATAACTCGTTTTCAAAATATTATTACCGTCCTGGTCAAACATGATTTAATTATGCTATATTATTTCAATGCCATCTAAAAAATATTCTAAATATGCAAATACCTTACTACTTTATCAACTATACTATAGTTGACTTTTATGTATTACGAACTTATTATTAACTCCTGATCAAATTTATAATTATTATTTATTAAATTACCTATCAATTGCTGAAAACCGCATTAAAATCCGTTGCGCAGTATAAAAGATCTAAGCGTACATACATACTTAGATAGAAACATACTTTTTTTACCACTAATGTGGCAACCAAGTGTACGGCCCACTTGGTGGTAAGGGTTACAATAGAGATATCACTTGCGAGTTACCACCCTGAGACTTTAGATGGAAAGTCATGTGCCTGTAATTTCACCGGAAATCATACCTTTCGAACCGGAACACAGCAATGCGAGCATTACTGCTTGGCGGCAAAATAGGTATGGTGGTGTTCTTCCCAGGACGAGCTCTACCACAAAGAACTCTAGTACTCTTAGACTATGCAAGGATCATCTCATTACCTTCTCGATATTCGAACAAGCGAACTTTGTGCCCCCTTTTCGCTAAGTATAGAGCTTCCAGCGAACCAACCTGTAAAGATTTAATTATATTTAATCCTTTAGCATCAATGAGTATTTAGCTTCCGCAATGTTATGTATACATTGCGGTTGGTATAATTGCACCGTTTTGGTGAGCTCATCCGATAACTATTAAATTCGTATTTCATTCGGGAAAGTAGTCCACATTCAACCAGTTTTAAAAGATCGCTGCGCAATACGAGTGTCCCAAATGGGAATCGAACCCACAACCTGCAGCGGAAAGCAAAAAATGCTGAATTATGAGACCAGTATCTAAAAAAATGTTTTTGTAACTTATTTACACAATATTAAAACATAATGTAATAGGTATAAAATCTTTTCGTTATTTAATGACTGACTGACTGAATGACAGTCTGACAGAGAATCAACGCATAACGAAAACGGTAATGGCACACATTATAGACCTGCCATTTCCAAGGCATTGTGCGACAAAAACATTTATTTGCTCTGAATTGATGTGCGCTAAAAAGAAACTCCCCCGAAATGAATCTCTTAGCGACCGCAGCGAGAAGTTCGTATAGAAAAAGTCAGCGCGCAATAAGTCACTGGGCGTTCCACAAACTATAAATAAATTAAAAGACTCACCAAACCACCACCAACTACAACAACATCCAATTCCTTCGAGTGATCATTCTGTAGAGTCGCCATCACTTTCCCGTACAACTTAGCACTGACAAAAACTTTATAACACAAGAACAATTTTATAATCAGAGGACTTAAACAAATCGTTGTGTATCTAATGACGCTTCGAATAAAACTAAGACTTAATTGTTTACGAGACGGTGCCGGCGTATGTAGATACTACGGCTGCAATAGATAGGGTATATAATACTGCTAGGAAACTTATATAGGGTGTAAACTACTGAAGAAAACTGAAACAGAAGTAGAGGTCTAACTTCTTAAAGAAAGGTTGGAAAAAAAAAATCTCAACGTTGACAAAGTAACGTGTAGAATAATAGACTGAGACTAATAGACATACTAAGACTATGTACTACACATAGTCTTAGTATGTCTATAGCTACCACTAACACTACTACTATAAACGAACTATAAACCTCAGTTAGCTAATGTATCTTCAAAGACAATACTTAGCAAGCTGCTAAAATGACAGTTTCTTTTAGAAATAAGGGCATAATAATGTGCCTTCAAAGAAACACCTTTGTAACTTTTTAAACTACGCACTAAGTATGTAATTAGTGTGTAATAAAGTAATAAAGCCGTTTTACAATTGAGTGAAAAGTTTTTCTAATTTTTTTTAAATTTCAATATGACTCCTAAATAACCGGCTGTGTAGAGTGATTCGAGTGACTCATATCATACCTAGATATCGACGACCTTATAAAAATATGAACTTGAATCTGTGCTTGAATAGGTACACGAGTGTTCCTCGCAATAAGTTAACTTTACAAAGTTTCCACAGTGGGACGATATACCTATGATAATAATATATATATATATTTTTTTATACTACTAAAGTGGCAACCAAGCGTACGGCCTACTTGATGGTCAGCGGTTACCGTAGCCTATGTACGCATGCAACATCATAGATATCACTTGCGTGTTACCACCCTGAGACGTTAGATGGAAAGTCTCATGTGCCTGTAATTTCACCGGAAACCTTCAAACCGAAACACAGCAATGTGAACATTACTGCTTGGCGGCAGAAATATGTATGGTATAGTGGAATTGGTCTTGTTTTTATTTAACATTTTTAGCATTAGGTAAGTATGCAAGGCGTAGTAATCGCTATTTACATTATAATGCGTTCAAACAGGCTATATTGACGATAACTGAGTCAATTGGGAACCAATTCGTAATTGATGTATTTATTGCGTGACTTAGTAAGTACATTCATGCTACACAATGTGCTTCTGAACCGATAAAATTGATTGTTGACTTTCATTGTGCTTGATTGTGTTATGATGTCCGCACTTTATCAGTTAGAATAGGCACTGTTTACTGGGTTTACTACATCATTTTCGTATGTCGTATAGGTATAGGTAAATAATGTAGGATACTAAAACCTCGCGTTTACACTGACATACAAGCTGTGTCTTTTTCACATTGCTTGTTATCTCTTTTATGAATTCCTCCCGAGACATTTCGATTTTTTTACAACTTGTATCAACCGTAATCGCGGTCAGACTGGAGTATTCATCGGAGCTACCGCCGAGAAGCGAAAGCAGTTTTGAAAACTACCCTCACTTGATCTTTATAATCCGAAATTTCTCCGTTCATCACACCACACTTGCATACAGCGTTCGTTCGTTCGTTCGTATGAGTCAGTGGCCAACTCTGGTGCCAGAGTTTCTAGGCCGCCTGAAGGCCTCTGTCATGGCCTAACAACTTTGAAAAAGCCGGGACCGACTGCTTAACGTGCCCTCCGAAGCACGGGAGCGCTCAGTTGAAATTGCCACTGGCGGTCACCCATCCAAATGATGACCCCGCGGAACAGTGCTTAACTTCGTTGATCTGTTAAGAACAACTTAATCAGCTACGTCACGAACGCTCCAGACAGCAAGTATACCACATAAATATACCACGATGACAAATTCGCCGCGCACACTACATATAATCGGATTGGATGCCACGATGAATATGTCTTCCCGATTAAAATTTGTAACATGATGCTATCCTGTGCTATCCACTAATACGCATTGGATCCGCGTGGTTAATAATACGATTCATTCGAAAGTAAACCACTGTCCCAATACTGGGAACATTAACAGGGTCGTTAATAAAAAAATACAGCCTTGTTATCGTAGGTAATTTTCAACAAGAGATTTAATTTTAAGAGAAATTCAAAACACCTAGAAACCAAATACGGTAATGAATACGTTATAATAAGGTACTTAGGTAGTACTTAGTAGTATCGATTATTTGGAACACAATGTAATTTGATGCGGGGAAAGTGTATTATATGCCACAAGCTTTGCAAGTCTTATGTTACTGATATCGCTAATCTTAGTTGTATTAATTTGTAAGTTCTTTTGTAATTATTATTTTCCTGCTCGTTGCATAATATTGTAAAAGTTTTTATCATGTTTCTCAGTAAGCGATTTTGTAAATCTTATGAGAAATAAATAAGCTAAAACCTTAAAACCTTAATCTACTTACTTACTAACTCATATGTAATCTTCTTATATATAAAAATGAATTGCTGTGCGCTAGGCTCGCTAAAACTCGACAACGGCTGGACTTATTTGGTTAATTTTGTTCTTGAAATGTTTGTAAAAGTTCAGGAAGGTTTAAACGGTGAGAAAATATACAGGGTGTAAAAATTAGCTAAAAAAAAATAATAACGCGAGTGAAACCGCGCCGAGTCTACTAGTATATAATAAAACCTGGATTTTGGAGGGTATCTTCCTTTTGGGATATAGCTGTGCAGTGGACTTACTATGTAAGGTATTTACGCGATTCAACCTCTAAGGGCACTCCCTTTAAGTTTGCAGCAATTTTTAGTTTGAAAAAAGTGTTTTTTTTTATACAAAGTTACTAATATTATGTCATTGTATTTTATTATGAAATGAGCCTATGGTTTACCTTTATGCCATACGAGCAGAGCGGGAAAAAGTTAGTTGATAATAAAACCTTTGTTAGATTTATAATAATATGTTTTCTTTTAATAAAACTGACTTATTTTAATACATATTTTCCTTAAAATAAATTTTCACAACATTCACTAATATTCATTTTTTTACTGCTAGTAAAGAAATTTTTTGTAGCAATATGTTCTAGAACATCTTACGTGGCTTATTAACAAATATTATGAAACAGCAATATTTTGAAAGGTTTGTTTTGTCTTAAATTATTATATGACATTTTGTAATCAGAGGTGGCAAAGATACTTATAGCCATAGAAAATTAAAGTTTTGTCTTTTCAGTCCATTTTTTGTTTCGCATTCTTTTAAATGGTCGCTCTCTTAGAAGCTCATGCTACTAGGCATAGAAGACAGGTCCATACCCTCAGAAGGGCTCTGGCTCGAGCTGAAGGAGCTAAGCGTTTCCCTAGTTTCATCCTTGATCCTAAGATGATCAGTGGAGGATGGTGGGCGTGACTTGTCGCGATGGTCTTTGAACGACTTGTCCTTGCTGTGTTTGTGTTTATGCTTGTGTTTGTGTTTCTTCTTGTCCTTCTTCTTTTTCTTCGCCTGAAATAGGTTTTTTGTATGGCATTTTATGTTACGAGATTTTAGATTGGTCCGTATTCCAGAACACACTTAGAAGTTAAGTGGACACCTGCGGTCTAGTGGTAGTGACCCCGCCTTCCGATCCTAAGGTCGTGGGTTCAAACCCGGTCGTGCACCAATGGATTTTTCTATTCGAAATGCTTTATTAATTAATAATAAAGGCATAATAACTGCTTTACAGAAAATATTTTAAGATAGGTCGTTATGGCACTCTTTGGGGGTCTATGTCCAGCAGTGGACGTCTATTGGCTGATATGATGATGATTTATCTGGCTCTTATAGAACAAGCTTTGATTAGTGATTAGTGTGGGAGTGAAGTGTGTCATCATCATGACAGCCTTCTAATGTTCCCACTGCTGGGACACTGGCCTACTCTCAGGCGAGAGTGACTGGGTCTTAATCCACCACGCGGACCCAATGCGGATTGGTGGATAGCACATGTCTTTCGAATTTTCAGTTCTTGGACATGCCGATTTCCTCACGATGTTTTCCTTTACCGTGTGAGAGCATTGCGCACAAACATTTTTACACACAAACACACAAATACACAAACCGCGTTGTCTGATATAAACTCGCGTTTGGTGTCGTCTTGCTGTAAAGGGAATGTATGTTACAGCACATCAGCTAATAGACCACTTGTTCGTTCATTCGTGGCCAACTTTGGTGACAGAGTTTCTAGACCGAACAACTTTGAAAAAGCCGGGACCGACTGCTTAACGTGCCCTCCGAAGCACGGGAGCGCTCAGTTGAAATAGCCACTCCACTGTTCCGCGGGGTCATCATTTGGATGGGCGGTCACCCATCCAAATGATGTCCCCGCGGAACAGTGCTTAACTTCGTTGATCCGTTGAGAACAACTTAGCCAGCTACGTCACGAGCGCACCATAGAACCACTGCTAGATATAGTCTCCCCAAAGAGTAAGTAACGACCAATCTTGTCAAGCCTTCACTATCCATCGACTTCCTGCGACCGCTTTTTACTACACTAGCGGAACCGCCCTGGCTTCGCACTATAAGCTTTCCTCTTGAATCACTTTATATACTTTAAAAAAACCGCATCAAAATCCGTTGCGTGGTTTAAAAGATCTAAGCATACATAGGGACAGACAGCGGTAAGCGACTTTATTTTACTATGTGATGTAATACTTGGTCACACCCGGGTCACTCTCAATCCAGTGGCCATTCTATACATAGTGCTAATATCTGTTCTGTGCTATGGTACTACAACATTCAGACCCGAAACAAATTTACAGATCATGCACGTTAATTCCACAGCGGGAATCGAGCTAGTGTTAAGATATATTCATTCTGCCTAAAGTTTACGTACCTTACGACTCTGAGAGAAATTGATTCCTTTCTGATAGCAATAAAACAAAAATACAATTATTATAATTTTCATAATTCTAAGGTCCCGACATAGCCTTGTGATTTTCTAAAGCAGTTTAACTAGCCCTTCGAAGCACGGAAGCGCTTAGATGTAAATGCGAAATCCAACCTGCTGTATTTGGCATACCACCGACATCGATCTTAACATAACCCTTGATACTTGGCAATATGTTGATTTAATTTAATGTTAGTTTTAAGGTATATATATATATGGGCCTGTCATAAGTTATGTACTAAGTTGTCTGAAATAAAGATTATATTATTATTATTATTAATATAACAATTTGATTTTCCAACGAAGTCTCTAATCATCTAATGGTTAATCCAGCTAGCTAGATAGTTTCGAGACACTTAGTACACTTACGCTAAAAACTCTCACGGGCATATCTAAAGGAATGATGGGCATAACACCGACATCAAACCTGACATTTTCCTTGATGACAATAGGACAGGCTAAAAGAAGAGGCTAAGAGTAGTATAGTTCTCTGTGATAGAGCTCGTCCGGGGAAGGACTACCACCATACCTATTTCTGCCGCCAAGCAGTAATGCTCGCATTGCTGTGTTCCGGTGTGAAGGGTATGGTTTCCGGTGAAACTACTGGAACATGAGGCTTTCGATCTTAGCCTCAAAGTGGCATCCCGCGAGTGATACTTCTGGTATTGCAAGCGTCCATAGGCTGCGGTAACCGCTTACCATCTTGTGGGCCGTACGCTTGGTTGCCACTTCAGTTGTTAAAAAAAAAGGCTAAATTTCCAACGAAGTCTCTATATCATGAACGATCTACTAATCTATTACTGGAGTTAGATAGATTTGACACACTTACGCTAAATACTCTCACGGGTATATCAAGTGGGATGCTGGGCATACCACCGAGATCGATCTTAGCATCTTCTTCCTTGATGCTAGACAGTGGAACTGGCAGGTTTTCCAACGAAGGTTCCAATGGCCGAACTGCAACTGGAGGTAGCTGAATTTCCACGTTTGGTATTTCCGCTTCGAATTTAATCTAACAAATCAATGATTAATGTAACAAGTTTTAGTTTGGGATAATCAAAGTATAACTTATTTTCACCTTATTGGTGCACATTTCTTTCGATTTTAGTTCTTGGACATGCCGGTTTCCTCACAATGCTGTCTTTCACCGTCTATCTCATTGGTGGATAGCACATGTTTTTATCATGAGCACTGGTGGTCTAGTGGTAGTGACCCCGCTTTCCAATCCTAAGGTCGTGGGTTCAAACCCGGTCGTGCACCTGTGGATTTTTCTGTTTCGAAAAATTTATGTGCGCAATGCCAGTGCTCTCATACGGTGAAGGAAAACATCGTGAGGAAACTGGCATGTCCAAGAACTAAAAATTCGAAAGACATGTGCCATCCACCAATCCGCATTGGGTCCGCGTGGTGGATTAAGACCTAATCACTTTCGCCTGAGAGTAGGCCAGTGTCCCAACAGTGGGAACATTAGAAGGCTGTCATGATGACATGTCTTTAGATTTTTTAGTTCTTGGACATGCCGGTTTCCTACGATGTTTTCCTTTACCGTATGAGAGCACTGGCATTGCGCAAATAAGCTTTTTAAAAAAATCCGTTGGTGCACGACCGCGTTTAAACCCACGACGTAAGGATCGGAAAGCGGGGTTACTAACACTAGACCAGTGCTCTCATTCTTATTGATAGATAAATAGATAGACACTTAATTGATCACCACAAGATAAATACAAACAAAAACAACAAATAAATAAAATAAATAAATAAATAAAATAAATAAATAAATAAATAATGCTGGACAATCCACACAGCATCATCTAGCCCCTAGATAAGCTACTGTTAAACAGAGCTGTGTTATGGTACTAGATGACTGATATATACTTAATACAATACAATACATAGATAGATATTTTTTTATTATATATAGAAAATACCCAGATCACCCGGAACAAATATTTGTAGATCGTACAAACATTTGACCCGAGGCGGGAATCGTACCCGCAACCTTTGCGTCGCAGGCGGACCTGCGCCCGCTGCGCCACATCGGTCGTCTCACAAATATACACTTAAAGGTTCTCAAAAGGCGGCCTTATCGCTAACAACGATCTCCACCAGGCAACCATAACATACTAATATAAAATAAAAAGAAACCATACTTACATCATCAACAATCTCCTGCTTTATAGCCGGCAACGGAACAGTCAGTTCCTCCTTCGGTCTATCTCTCTCCTTCTCCCTCTCCCGCTCTCTTTCCCTCTCCCTCTCAAGCCTCTCTCTTTCCTTATGATGCATCTGCGTCATCATCGCCTGTATTTCCACTAGCGGCACGCACATGGGTCGCTTCAAGCCGTACAGAGTGTGGTAGAGGTCGACGAGGTCACAGCGTAGTCTCGCGTCGTTTGACAGTAGACTGTTTATGTTGCTCCAAAGCCTGGAATAACAATGTATGGTGAGCATCATTTTTATTATATCAGTAAATTTGCTATGCTCAGAGACCTCAATACCGTGTCTCAATAAATCAAAATGACAGTTTTTTATTGAAATGTAATAGATTTAAATTGAATTACATAACAGCGCTTCTGATGAGATGTCCAACAAGTCTGAAATTATTTACCGTTAGCTTATACACGAAATAGGTTTATTCAATACTAGTGAAACGCTAAGTGTGCGTCCACATTGAATGCGCGGTGAATAGAGCCTGCAGAGGGCGCGGCGGCGGAAGCGTTCGAATGGGCAGTGACGCGCCCGCGCCTGTAGATTAGTCTTCAGAGATTCAAAAAGAAACCCGGCTTGAATCAACCCATTTCGATTCTTATGTCAACAACAGCGCATCGGGGCGCTCGCTGCCTAGGCCGTAGTATGGCCACACCACAGAACTTAGGTCACACGTGGTCACGTGGGTCACACCACGGAGTAAGAAACATTTGAAAATCACCCACGCTTTCTCATCGCACGCCCATCGCGCTGGTCACTGGACGCAAACCGCGTTTTCATTATGTTTGATGTTTTTTTTTTATACAACTGAAGTGGCAACCAAGCGTACGGCCCACAAGATGGTAAGCGGTTACCGCAGCCTATGGACGCTTGCAATACCAGAGATATCACTCGCGGGTTGCCACTTTGAGGCTAAGATCGAAAGCCTCATGTGCCAGTAATTTCACCGGAAACCATACCCTTTACACCGGGACACAGCAATGCGAGCATTACTGCTTGGCGGCAGAAATAGGTGTGCAGGTAGTCCTTCCCGGACGAGCTCTATCACAAATAACTCTACTACTCTTAAGAACTCTGCTACTCTTAAAATGTCTCGCGCCCCTCATAGCGACCGCGCTAAGTTCGCAGTCTGATTCAGGCCTTACGATTTTGACTGCGAGGTTTTTTTTATATGCAAACTAGCAATAGTTTATGTTAGATTCTAAATAACATTAATAACACACCTGTGTACAACAGACTCAGTATCCAGTCGGTGCCGGACGGCGCGCTCGAAGGGCGGCATGTTGATCATGAGCCGCGCCAGCCCGTGCCTGACGCCCGGGTCGGGGTCGCTCTCCACCGCGCTCAGGAGGGACGACAGGTCCTCCGCTTTACCGTCCACTCGCACGAAATCCACCAGACATTCTAGTGCGGCGAGGCGGACGTCTGAAATAACGAGGGGTTTTTTTCATCATCATCATCATCTTAAATCACTCGATCTATTGTTAAAATACACATCAAAATCCTTTGCGTAGTTTCAAAGATCAAAGCGTACATTTCAAATGTGGCCAATGTAGTAACTATGAAGTTCTCGATAGTTTTAGAAACAGTAATTTGCTTACCTATATACTGTCCGTATTGCGCGTAAGCCCTGAATATAGGGGGGGTGCTCGGCAAATGGCCGCATTGTTGTAACCGCCGTATAGCGCGCAGACAGCTCACTGTTATCGTGTTCTTGTAGCAAGGTAATACTTTCTCTAAGTTAAGAACGCGCGTTATTTCTTCTAGGACCAGTTTCGTGTCAGCTGATAGTGAATCGGCTGTTATTGGTGCTCCCTGTAAAGTCAAAATTGTTAGTAAACTCGTATAAACTAAATCGCCTACTTTTGTAACGGAGTTTATAACCTGCTAGCTTTTGCCCGCACCGTCGTTAGCGTGGAAGTTTTGATGTGTATGTGTAAGAAATAAATCAATCTATCCCACGGGAACCATACATTTTTACAGATTATAATCTATCTCTGTGTCAAATTTCATCCAGATCCGTTCAGCCATTCTGGCGTAATTGAATAACATTTTTCCACTTAAACTTTCGCATTTATAATTAATTGTATGATAAAAATATAGCTAAGATATCGCCATCGCGTACTTTTGGGAGGCTTATTCAGCAGTGGACGTCTATTAGTTGATATGATGAAAATGAAGATAAGATAAGATAATATTCAACTTACAGGTTGCAAGACCGATATAACCGGTGTAATAGTAGCGGCCAACGCGTCAACCAACGCAGCTTTGTAATAGTTATCAGAGAAATGGTTCTTCGAATTGTCGTTGTATTTGAACAGATCTAGCAGAAACCTCACAACTTCCGGTGGGCATATGCCGTGGATGTTACGGAGACCTTTAAACAAAAAAAGTTATTTTAAAACTGCCGTTACTCCCCTTAATAATAAAAACATTGTCATTTTAGCGACTCGCTAAAGTTCTTGACATTTTTAAGTCAATAAACAAAGATGACAATATATTTTAACGGCATGTTACCTAGCAGAGGTTTAAAGTATCATTATGAATGAGGCCCTATTAAATTAATTTATATACTGTATTTAAAGTGCTAACAGTATCACGAAAAAACGTCAGTCATTAATCCTACCGGCTGCGCTAAATTCACTGTTCAACTCGAACGTAGCGGAGCGCTCGTGACGTAGCTAGCTAAGTTTTTCTTAACAGATCAATGAATTTAAGCACTGTTCCGTGGGGTCATCATTTGGATGGGTGACCGCCAGTGGCAATTTCAACTGAGCGCTACCGTGCTTCGGAGGGCACGTTAAGCAGTCGATCCAGGCTTTTTCAAAGTTGTTAGGCCATGACAGAGGCCTTCGGGCGGCCTAGAAACTCTGTCACCAGAGTTGGCCACTGACTCATACGAACGAACGAACTGTTCAAGCAACACAAAGCTGATTTAAGAGAAGATTCAGAGTAAAACAGAAGCAAATACATACCTGCCATAGCGACCGGTATAGTCTTCTGCAGGAAGTAATGCTGCAAGTTGTCGAAGCTGTTCTGTTTGATGATGTGCGGCGCCGCGAACGAACCGAACATTTTGCGGAATATCGTCAGCATAGCGGGCGGGCCCGCCCACGAACTTATCATTGCGTTCGCCACCTACATGACAAAACACATACATAACTCAAGTTACAAACAGATTATTTACTACGATTTAAGTAAGAGCAATGGTGGTTTAGTGGTAGGAACGAGTCGAACAGTGATACCTCTGGTATTGCAAGCGTCCATAGGCCTACGATTTAAGTTAGAGCCGTGGTCTAGTGGTAGTAACCCCGCCTTCCGATTGTAAGGTCGTGGGTTTGAACCCGGTCGTGCACCAATGGATTTATGATTTTTTCTATTAAAATACATTGGTAGTATATAAAATATGTGCGCAATAATACCAGTACTCTTATACGGTAAAGGAAAACATCGTTAGGAAACCGGCATGTTCTAGAACTTAAAACTTGAAAGACGTTTAGTACGCTTAACGAATCTACCCTGTCGTGAAGTTAGCCGTTTCGATGCGTAATAGAGATTTTTAAAACTCAATTGTCTTTGCTCATCACAAACAACTAACTTCACGACTACCTAGATCCGTTGAGCGTACTATAGTAAAGAAAGTAAAAAATATCTTCATTCAATCATATCACAAGGATCATTTTGAAACGTCCTATAGCTAGGTGAATTTGCGCCAGTTCCACGCTCCCATATCATCCGCCAATCCACATTGGGTCCGCGTAGTGAATCAAGAATATTCGCAGGTCTTGCAAACATGTATTCCGCATCTAAAATCGAGCTCGCGCATCATATAACAGAGTTCAAAACAATACCTTAGTCAAACAATGCGCTGCCCTGCACCTAATCTTGTAAAACGTCTGCTCATTCTCGATAGTGTCGGTCAAAGCTTTCCTTGTAGCGGGTTCGGGATAGTTGTGGAGTGCTTCTATAGCCTCGCTCTGGGCTGTGACGTCACGCTCGTGACGTAGCTGGTACTGCCATTGGTAATCGGGCTGGGAGATTACGGTGCTGCGTAAAAGAGACATTTCCGGGTCGAGACGAATCCATAGTACGGGCGAATCACTGAAATAGAAGGCATTCATTTTATTAGGTTCTACCCGCGACCTCGCTTGCGCCTAGAGGCTAGTATGTTTTTTAGTTGCAATTGAGCTCACTAGATTTTAATCAAAATCTATGATTTATTTAGAGACCTAGAGGCGGGTCACTAGAAATAAATATAGCCTATGTTATTCAGGGATAATGTAGCACTGTAATGAAAGTTTGAAATCAGGTTCTTTCTAGTAGTTATTGAGTTTATTTATTTATATATCAGCAGAAACAAAAAGCTGATTATGGTAATGGGTTTTATATCTACATTGTAGGTATAAAATATTCAAACTTAACCACATAAAAATAAAGCTCAACTTACTCCATAGCAGACAGGTCCATATCAACCTCTTCACCCGTACACAACGGGATTTTCTTTTTCTTATTCCGTCTGCTTTTACTGTGGCATGTTATATCCGACTTCACTACTGTATTCTCTATTTGCAGCGTGTGTTTGAACGTGCCGTCCAGTTCTTGTAGTTGAACGAGCAATGGACCAACGTATTTTCTTATGCCAATCTCGTGTACGCTGTCTTGCCGGATTTCTAGTTCTACTGTGTTTCTGCACAAATAAATAGGTTGAATAACTAAATCATACTTTCAACACGTTTTTTTAATAGATTGTTATATTTGTACATTTTTAAGGGGACTGGACAAACTAGTTTACAAAAAATTTAACTGTTATTGCAATTAAATGATGCATTTTCAAAGCTGTTGGGCCATATCGGAGGCCTTCAAGAGGCCTATTAACTCTGTCGACAGACTTGGCCAAGTAACAATTTAATATGAACTTATACTTGATCATCATCACATCAGCCGATAGACATCCACTGCTGGACATAGGCCTCCCCCAAACACCGCCATGACGACCGATTTGGAGCCTTCACCATCCACCCACTTCCTGCGACCGCTTTAATGTCATCGATCCATCGAGTGAAGGGCCGTCCTACACTTCGTTTTTCAGCGGTTTTGCGAGCTGTCCAGAGAGTGGCCTGTCCACTGCTACTTCAACTTACTTATTTTGAGAGCTATATCGGTGACCTTGGTTCTTCTATAAACTTTTTTTTAATTGAAAATTCAATTTTGCGTAAGATAAATATATATTTATGTAAAGATAATAAACAAGGCCCTAGATATTTTAAGCTCACCTTTTCCTATTGAATACTGACGTCAGTTGAAACTTAGCGTGTCCGCTAGTCCGGACCCATTGATCAACAAACACTGCCATATCCTTCCCAGTCACAGTAAAAATCGCCTTCACAAACAGATTGGTCGACAGCAACAAATGCCCCCACATCCCGCTGCCTATCTTCGTGTTGGCCGCGTTTGTCGCGAGCGACAGTTGCTTGTTGAACACCTGCAGCAGCAACTCTTGCCCGATTCGTTGTTCGAGCATCCTTAGTACGAGGTGGGATTTCTTACGCATTATCTGATGGTGAGATATAAATAAAATAATAATATACTTGACGACCGATGGGGCGCGGCGGGCGAAGGTCCGCCTGCGACGCAGGAGGCTTTGGAATCGATACGCGGTAACTAACATTCATACACACACCCACACACACCTACCCACACCCTATACACACACCCACACCATACACACACCCACACCCTACACACACACCCTACACACACATCCACACACACGCTGTGGATTTTCCGCTATGATAACCGGACTCTTATGAGACTGGGAGGAACAAGAAAATCCACATGCACACACCCACACACACACGCTGTGGATTTCCCGCTGTGATAACCAGATTCGACTCTAGCGAGACTGGGAGGAAATCCACATGCACAGATTTTCGCATTCATATAATATTAGTAGGATAGTATTACCTTAATATACCGCGGCGACATGGTCTGTACGTTCCTGACGGGGAAGTAGAAGAAGTCTTTGGACTCGTTCCGCACGCCGCTCGCAGGCAACTGCCACGGGTCCAACACTATCCCGCCATATTGCTCCTCGTAGCCTATCACCTGGAAATTATACACATCATGATTATCATTAAACAAGCGTATAATAATAATTGGCCGAACGAGCAAAGCGAAGTGTTTGGTTCATCAGTCAGTCTGTTCTCGCCTGCAGGTCCCATTTTTCAACCGATCTGGTTAATACGTATATACTACGTTTCAACCGGGTTCTATGACTCTGTATTTTATATATTTTTTTATCGTCGGGAATTATTGATTGGGTTGGATACTTCCTCCAAAAAAGGGATAAAAAGGAGGCTAACTGGATATTTCCACCTTATGGGATCCTATTTCTATGTTTTTTTTTATTTGAAAGGTATAGTTCTCACAACGGATCTCGGCCGTCATGAAATTAGCCGTTTCGATGCGCAATGGAGCTTTTTTAAACTAAATTGTCTTTGCGTATCACAAACGCCTAACTTCACGGAAGCCTAGATCCGCTGTGCGAACTATACCTAGTAACTTTAAGTTGGTCTCATAAAAATTTGGTGAAGATCTGATGAGGATTTTCAGCGTGATGAGCATAATAGCTTTTTAAAATGCAGTAAATTGCGCGCTTTTAAAAGTGTGTGGTCGGAAAATAACTTATTTTATTTTCAAAAGTGACTTCAAAATTTTTTTAACTTTTTAGATTATTTTTATAGTTGAAAGTCATATCATCTTTGTATCTACAGTGGGTACGGGACATTTAGAGCGTGATTCTTTCTCGTACTTGTCTGTTTCAATTTCATGTAAGTATAGTAATTTTTTATTGTAATTTTTTGTAATTGTACTGTAAACAACACACCTCTTGCAGCTCCTGATGTATCCAGTACTTATACTCGTTATTACCGAAACACTTTTTCGAGTACAAGCCGCACAGATAATCCGGTATTCCTTTAGCCAGCCACAGATCTGACCAGTTCTGCATAGTTATGAAGCAGCCAAAGAACTGTTCTGCAACCGCTTTGGCCATTGCTTTACGGGTTATATACGTTTGATCGATTATAGCTATTGAGTGGAGGAGGTGTGTGTTTAGTATCGACATTGTTGTGTAGGCTGTTGCGTCGTTTTCAGTCTGAAACAAAAACAAAGCTCAAGCTTTATAATTGATAAATTCAGGCGTTACTTTGCGGAAATCCATTACAAGATTTTTCGTCTGTTTTTTATCTTGTAATGGACTCAAGCTTTATGTAATTTATCACTTATCTTATTGATAAAATCATAATTTCGAAGAAAATTACAGACATACGGCGCGTACCTACTGTAAAGCGGGAAAGCTGTCTTTCCCGAAAAAATCATGAGTGCAGCATAGTGATTTGATTGAGGTCTTTCCGTGCTTCGAAGGGCACGTCATGCGGTCTCGGCTAATTTAAAGTACTTAGGCCATGACAACCTAGTAGCAGAGTAGTTACCTCATCAACAAAGACTTGCTTGTAACAAGGGTACGGGTATCTCGTTGATAGAGTTTCTTCATAAAACTCAAACGCCTCGTGCAGAAAACGCACTGAGTTCTTCAGAATCTGCATCAATTGCGGCAGGCAGTAGTGCGTTACTTCGTTCATGAACGGGTCTACGTAGGTTTCGAATGGACTGCAAAATATAGATAAGCTTTGCTGAGAATACACGATGTAACTATGACATTATGTCTAAACTGTGTGTTTGATTTACATGCAAAAGTAGGTAAGATTTTTACTTCTCGTAAGGTCTTTGTCCCTGAGCGACCGCTTCGCCAAATTACCTAATACTAATACTAGTTCACTGGCGAGAGTAGGCCAGTGCCTAGTCTCAAGCGGAATGATTGGGTTATAATCCGCCACGATAGATCCAATACAGATTGGTCGATAAAAAAACAGAGATTACGCAAATTTTTTTATTTGAAAAATGACTTGGTGAACTATCGGTTTCGAGCCATCGGTCGGCGTCGACCTCAGGGGGTCTACTCTTGCGGACAAAAGCGATATATCGTAACGGTTTATGTAATTCAGCTAATGTCCGTGAACTTAGTTGCAACCAACATAAGTTGAAATATTTGCCACGATTATCGTTTGTCGCTTTCAAGAGTTCTGTCCCTTTCAGACCCTCAGAATCGGAAGGTTCACTCCCACTAAAGCACCAGTAATACAGGACTTAATAAAGATGTATCCTCACCCAATAGCCAGAGCAATGTTAGGCGCGCAAGCAGGAGTATTCACAAGGTAGTGAAACGTCTTCCTTCTATGATCGGGAGTGGAGATCACATCAACAAGCTCGCCGCACGACACGGCTGTAAGACTCTCGTCGACTGTGAACTCTAGCTTCCAAGTACACGGCTCCGCGAAGCTGTCGACGCAGGGGAACCAGAGGCGGGCGGAATGGCCGTATGTGTACATGTGTGCTGATTTCTAGAACAATACAAAATTGCTTATGTATATAAAGATTTAAAAAAAAACTTTGTTATGAAAATACTCAAAAACAACTGATACAATTTCAAAAATTATTTCACCAATATAATGCTACGTTATCCCTGAGTAACATAGCCTATATTTATTACTTGCGACCCACCCTGGTTTCGCATGGGTGCTGGCTACTGGGTGTTTATATATTTATTATATGATAAGTAATGTACTTATTTAAAAAAATATTAATACTCATGCTATATTCTTAACAGTTATCTAGTTCCCATAGTAAGTACAAGCTTTGCTTAGTTTGGAGCTAGATGCTGCTAAGTAAAACTGTCCACTAATACTTATTATCATTTCAGAAAAGTATTTACCTCAACTAAAGTGCCTTCTCCTTCCGGCACCACAAAATGCATCCCTCCTTGTGGAGACTCCAACGAGAACTCAATGCCGATACGCAGACCCCTCCCCTCCCCGACCAGATGAGCCGCTTCATCTGGCACTTGGATATGGAGCTCACCAGAGTTATGGTCGGGGTCTATCTTCTGTGCTGCTGCTAGGTGGTAGCTAGAGAACACTTCCAGAGATCTCCTGGAATTTATTAGCTTTATTAGAATTTATTAGGTATTACTTTCAATACTTTTCAACACTGTGACAGACGACACATCAGCGAAAAAATGCTCATTTTATTCAAATAAATAAATTCCAACACTAATGAATTTTGGTTTAGAGGAAGACTGGATTGAAACATCTAGGATACTTTTTTTCTGGTACTAGAGAGCAGAGGGCTAATATATTAGCCCATTTATTTTTATTAAAGGTTTTCTTGATCTTTGCTACTATTTTAGGCTACATAGAGTATAGCATAGATGTTTTTTTTAGCTTCTTACGTATTGGGGTCAGCTTGACAGATATCCAAGAAAGGATCACAGTACTGAAAGTTGGCTTCATATTGATCATTCAGGCATACGCGGTAAATGCGACACTGTTTGGCGTTCAGGCGAATGATACGTAAATTATCTTTCAGCGGAACTATTGTGAGTTCCACAAAGCCCTGAAACATAAATTTTTTAGGTACAAGTAATGTTTTATCTAATTCTCTACTGTTTTTTTTAATTTATAAAATAGGTAGTCTCATTCAAAAAGTTTTTATTAATAATATTAATGTTTAGTCTTACGATAATGCTTCTTCTCTCAAAACTTATTCCGGTCAAACTAAGTATTTGATGAGCTGTAAAATAAATATACTGAAATTAACATCGTAGCAACACACTGACCAAGCAAAAGTTTTGAGAATACTTATAATTTGAAAGGCCGGCAATTATCACCCGTCCTTTCTTTTTTAGGTTTGATTTCCGGTTTCATAATGATAATTCAATCATCACCATCACAGCATTTTATTTTGAGAAACAAGTAGCAAAAATCACAAATCGCAATTTCACAAAACACAACAAACTTTTTTTTTTCTATTAACGTGGAGTGGAGTGGCGTCGTTGTTTGTTTTGTAGTCTACTGCCAATGTCAAAGTCGATGAACAACTTTTATCCTGACAAAACGGCGGCAGGTACACACGACGCCGACGACGACATCTTACTTTGTATTTTATCAAACTAAGTTTCTAAGGTTTTAACAATATCAAATAAAAATATGCCACCACATTTTTTATTTACATTTTCCTTGGCACATGGTATTTTCTCTCTACTGTCATTTTCCCAAATTATTCTGAGCTCGATGTATGCAGAACTTATCCATGATCGAGCACAACAAGTAAGTTTATAGTCAGTCATTGCCCAACTTTTTTTTTTACAGTAGGTATCAGTGCTGACTCGCTACTGTAAATGGATTTGGAATCAGTAAATTTCGAATATAAGTTTAAATATTAACCGTTGTCAGGTTAGTACTGACTTCAATATTCTCGCGGACTGACCCTTTGTAAACAGAGAAAGTGAGTTCTCAAAGTTAGCACTGACTTCATTTGAAGTCAGTCACTGACCCAATGTAAATCGCACTTTATTCTGAGGTCTAAAGAATTATTCTATTATTTTCTTTCTTCTTTCACTTTATTCTTATTCTGAAAAGGGCAAACTAGTTATAAGTGCCATATTACTTTTAAGATCTTCTATAACACTTATGCAAATAAATATCTTGAAATCTTGAAATCTAACCACACAGCAAATGCACTGATTGACACATAGATGCTCAAAACCGTTCGGTTATGGATTGAACATGGGAACGGTTCCTTTTCTTTGAGGAACTATATACAGTGTTCTGTGAACTGACGGACAAGACAGACAAACTGCTGGGACTGTCTAGGACGGGCTTAAAACAATTTACTCTGTGGGACGGACTCGGTTCTGACGGCTGTGATTATCTAAAGAGTAAATTTTTAGGGGAAAGCTGTGGCTCGGACACGGTCATCTTAGTAGTCTGTGGACACGGTACACGAATGACGGACGGAGACGGACGGAAGGAAGAAACGTCAGTCAGTCAATCAAATAGTACTCTGTGAAAACGATCGCTGTGTGTGATTGCGATTTATTTGTGGTTTTTGTAAAAGTTACAGCAAAATAAACCTGAGCTAATAAATATTGAATTTTATGTGATAGATTCCTTCTTATTTACTAATAAAATCAGTTTTCATGATTCATTTCGTTGATATAGACGAAAATGTGGGACTCGCCTTACTTGACTTGTTTGGTTCTGTATATATTTTCATTTCAAATTATTGTTACTAATTCACGTACTTCTAATATTTGGAAACTCAACGTAGATGAAGGCACTATCGTGGATGGAAACACCTTACCGCAGGTCAGTCAGGATTGTTATTATTAAGTGCATTTACCATTTATATAATCAGTGCACTAGATTTAGAGTTTTAACACTCTGGCCTTTCGTCACGATTTCTAGTTATTACCTGTTTGTCTTGAATTTATTATTTATAACTTGATGACAAACATATGAACAGCCAAAGACTCCACTGTGATTTTTAGGATGATGCAGAAAAGGGTAGAATAAAAGAAGAGGATCGGGTCTTCAATATACTTACTTCCACTGTTTATGCTTATGGTAATACTTGGACTAAACATGGATTTGACATGTTCTGTACAGACTGTCAGGCCTACGAACAGCAGAGGTTAGTTGCAATTGTATTTTTATTAACCACTAAAGCATAAGAACCAGTAGATTATTATCCAGATCAATTCCTAAACAACTTTTTAAGTTACATATCCCAAAACAAAAATTATACTCAATTCATAAAATTTTGTAGAGCTGCTGCAGAGAGTGATGAAGCTTCACCAGCAGAGGCCAATGGTGATGCGGATGATGAGTACTTAGATTGCGGCAAAGCGGTCAATTTTACTTATTATGATAACCTGGTTGGAGTGGCTAGACGTCACCGACACCCCAATGTACCTGAACCACAAGTAAGTTAATTTGGTAAAAAAAAAAAAACACATTCAGTCAAGCTATATTGAAATAATGCTAGACTGACATTTCAGCATACTAAAAAAAACAGTGTAATATATTTCAATATTGATTTGAGCTTGTGGTTACCCATATTGTTGATAGACTTTGTCCTTGGAATTCTAGTGAGGTTCTACATGCTCCATTTTAGATTCACACATCACATCATTGAAAGATGGGATAGTTGTTAAACACAAGCATGATAAGAAAAAAAAGATTCCTTTGAGCACACAGGCAACAATTTTGTTCTATAAAAGTGGCTGTTGAGTATGTTGGGGCTTAAGAGGTTAAGGAAGTCTAAGTCTAAGGTTTGCATGTAGTATCTATTGTTATAATACTATTTGCATACCTAATTAATTCAAACATGCATGATAATAACTGTTTTGAATTGTTTAGTCAGTTATTAACTTAAATAACACACAAGTTACAATAATGTCTAGTTCATCAATTGTCCCTGTATAATCAAACAAACAATCAAATCAAGTGTAACTACTTATTGACTAACAATCAATGCAATCTAGTAAAATAACTTGTAATATTTTATAAAAAAATTCACCAAAAATAAGCATTTATTTTTTAGGTTGCCCTTATATTTACAAAGAAGAAGTCATACAAGAATGGTGTGAGTGAGTCAGATATAAATGTTCTGGAGAAACGACTGAAAAAAGCCAAGAGGGAGAAGCCCAAATCAGTGCAGCTTTACAACCAGATAGGAAACTTCTGGAGAATCAAAGGGGACACAAGACAGTCCATAGAGTGCTTTAGAAGAGCATTAGCTGTGTCACCATATAATTCTGAAGTAAGTTTAAAACCAACAAACAAATTGACTACATATTGTATTAAGTATGTCAGTCATCTAGTACCTACCCATAACAGGGCTAGATGATGCTGTGTGGATTATCCAGCATTATTTATTTATTTAATTAGGTATGTAATTATTTTTAATCAATATAATTATTAATCTGAATATCCACACAATTTTGCGTTCTGCATTAATTTAAGATCATTTTAAATTAATATTTGAAAATAGGTATCTCTCTGTATAATGGTGTAAATGATAAGTCACCTGCCATAAAATAAAATTATCGTTAGCAATAAAATACTGATATAGATTTGCGTTAATACACCACAAGCACTTTATATTGTGATGGAAATCAGTGAAGCCTTACTTTCAATATACTTTAAATAGTCTCTGGTAAACTGTGTTATAAATACCCTACACAGGTTCTCCTAAACCTAGCAAGAGTGCTATTCACACTGCAATACCTCGATGACGCTATCTACCTCACACGACGCTCGCTAGAGGTCCAGCCCCCGGATCGCAGCGCTTGGCAACAGTACTTCACGCTGGGGGAGATATTTAAAGCGTATGGACACTACCAGGTATGTAACCTATATCTACAACAGCAACTTGCAGTCTTTCTAGCGCTAGTGTTGCCTTGATGCAATTTACTTCACACGACGCTCGCTAGAGGTCCAACCCCCGGACTGCAGCGCTTGGCAACAGTACTTCACGCTGGGGGAGATATTTAAAGCGTATGGACACTACCAGGTATGTAACCTACATCTACAACAGCAACTTGCAGTCTTTATAGTGCTAGTGTTGCCTTGATGCAATCTACTTCACACGACGCTCGCTAGAGGTCCAGCCCACGGATCGCAGCGCTTGGCAACAGTACTTCACGCTGGGGGAACTACGTGCAAACAGCTATACCTACTGATATAGTGTTCCTGTAAAACTTCTATGCAATCTACCTCACTCAGCGCCTGGCAACCGCCCTGCCCACTTAGCGTCAGAAGAAGTGTGAATTCGCACGCTCGACATGACTCGTAAACAAGTCTGTTGAAAAAGCGCTGTTTTATCGCGCGTGCTCTGTGAGTTTGGGTGGGTCAACTCTTGGAAGCTACAAACTATAATCGCGGCAAATATCGTTATTTGGGTCACAACTAAGTTCAGAGTATTCACGAACATAAGCTGAACCACAAAAACTGGCACGATACATAGGTTTTGGCCACGTGCTTATACCCTCGGACCACGGTTGAATATTCACGTAGGTATGTACCTTCGTGACTGTCTACGTTCGTGAGAGTAATCTCTGTCAACTTCCAATCGTCTAATCTTATTTTTATTTAATTTTATTGATTAAATCCACAAAGCAGATTACAACCATTAATGCTTAAAAAATCATAACATACGGTAGCACTATTTATGACAAAAGAGTTCGAATTTCTAGACTGTGGTCTTGCTCACCTTGCTATACGAACACGACCTTATGTAAGGCCATGTCGTAGACCGCTAGCTATTTGAATTTTGAACTCTATTGTCATGTATTGTGTTTGTTATTTTTTACGTTGACAGAACTCGCTCTCACCTCACGTCGATACAAGGCAACTCTCACGTCACGACGTTAAATAGAACCTCTTCTGCACCCGCCCTAGATCCTCATCTAGATCTTCATCTAGGAAAAAATGATCATCCCTTGCACCCAAGATCCCTTGCAATGGATGGTCATTTTTTAATGATGTCTGGTGTTTGTAAGTTGGTGAATTTAATAACAGCAAAGATCATGCTCAAAAAGCTATAAGAATCCCGCCGTGTTGTCGCCAGTTTTTTACGACATGTGCGCGTAGGAACTGGCGAAATTCACCTAGCTTGTAGGACGTTTTAAAGTGATTCGTATGGTTTTATTGAATAAACCTTTCTTTACATTAATTTTGTCAAACGTTTTCTGTAGTAGGTACGTTAGGTAATGCAGTTAACGTATACCTAATGCGTCCAAGAATGCGATTGCGCACGAAGTCGCGGTTACAGCTAGTATAAAATAATATCGTTCTTAAACAAACATTTTAAAAGTTTAAAATAACTCGTTAACCTTTCATCAACAATTCCAACCGGCAACACTCCGAAAGTAGGTCGTGTCTACAAAATACGACTATTTTTGTGTCAGGAAGTCGACGCATCTAAATGGTAGGTATGCGCTCACGAAGAGTTTGATGATAAATGTAGGTACCTAACCTACCTATACAGTATAACTACAAATAGCCGTTCATATCACATTTTAAAAAATAAAATATTAAGTAGGTAAGTTTAATAAATACATAATGCAACTATTGAATAGAAAGTGCAGTAAGAGGCGTCGATAAGAAAATAAGGTTATGAGGTGAACATACTCTACGTAGGTAAACACTAAAAACACATGTGGTTACGCTCAGACAAGTTGCTTGTTGTCACAGTTTTAAAGCTTCCAAGTGATATTACCTTCTCCCTTGACATAAATGCCTCTTGCTTGCCCTTACATACCTTAGGCATAATGCTAGCGGAAATAACAGCAAGCATGAGAAATATCATGTTTATTATTCGTGTTCCCATAGAAATATTCTTTATTATTCCATCTCTCACAGTCATCAGCTTATAAAATAACTGATTATTTCGATGATAAAAAAAGCTACGAATGTACTCAAACTCTACATTTTGTTCTCTGCTTTCATGCCTAAAGAAGCGATAGGAACTCAGCCGGTATTGTTGCCAGTTCTATTACGGCATGGGCGCATTGAAATTCACCTAGCTTGCAAAACGTTAATTGTTATTATAATGATTCTTGTGATTGAAACTACTTTGATCCAAACAAAGACATTAGAACATCTGTTTAATTCCTACGGCTCGTGCAATATTTTGCTATTTTAGTTTCTATGATATGTAGGCTATGATAGGATCTAAAGTAGCAAAATATTGCACTTGTGTGACCAAGGCGTCGCGCGTTACCTGGCACTCTGATACATAAGACGATAGTCTCATGTTACTAACTAGTGGAACGTCCAGCGACTTTGTTCGCGTCTTGTTAATTTTTCATACAAACTTCATATTCCCGCTGAGGCCACTAGTAGTTGAATTTGGGGAATTATTTTCCTATTAACGGTATGGCTATACGTTGATTCGTATTGCAACGGTTTATATCATCATCATGGGTCAACTTCTAAAAAGTCTCACTGACTGTTGGTACCTACTCGTGTCTATTCTCAAGCGAAAGTGGTTTTATTTTATCCTAAAAACCGTCAGCGTGGACTCAATACCGACGGCCTCGGATCGAAATGCGGTGTTACGCACTACCTCTAGAAACCAGTGCTCTACGAATTTATATAATTTTATCTGGCAACAACTTGGCAAACTGAAGTGGTACTGAGCAGATCACGTCTGCCGCATGTCGGATGAGAACCACCAGAGTGGATCTCATGGGGCAGAAAACGACCACGCGAGAGACCGCGACGACGGACGGAGAATCGAACTAAATGCCTATGATAGCTAGCTAGCATTCAATAGAGATGATTGGAAGGAAGGTAGGGAGAGCTTTGCCTTTCAGTGGGACATCACAGGCTGATAATAAATAATCTAACTTACATTTTAGGAAGCGGCGGTGCACCTTCGACACGCGTTGGACCTCCGACCGGACTTCGAGCCAGCGCTCGTCGCTCTCAAAGACATCGAAAACATACCTGAGGCGTCAGTGCACGTGTATACTCTGCTAATCATCGTCTGTTTGGTGAGTACCTATCCTGTTAATAGTTGTTTTACTTGGTGGTAGAAACTCTTTAGCAAAAGTTCTAATTGGTTGGTACCAACGCAGTGCCAGATTTACTGCCTCCAAGCAGTAGTGTACAAGCATTACTGTGTTTAGGTTTGAAGGGCACTGTAGCAAGTGAAATTACTGGGCGAAAGAGACTTAATAACTACGCCTTTAGACTAAAGGCTTTAGTTAACTATAAAACTTAATTTTTTGGGTGACACTGCAACTGTTACGGTCAAGTGTGGCGCTATTTATTATTATTCGAACGATTTGACCGTTTCGTCCTTTCCTGACATAAATAAAAGTTTTTTTAGCAAGTGACAGAACAATCAAGCGCCCACCTGATGTTAAACACCACGCCTGACTATTACAGATGCAGTGCCACCCAAAGCTTAAAGTTTTTAAGTGTTTGCGTGGCACTGCGCTGCGCTTATCACCCCGAGACGTTGTTGTTAAGTCTCTTTCGCCCAGTAATTTCACTTGCTACAGTGCCCTTCAAACCTAAACACGTAATGTAAACAGTAATGCTTGCACACTACTGCTTGGAGGTAGAATATCTGACACTGCGGTGGTAGGTACCCACCAAGATGGACTCTTGCTGAAGAGTCCTACCAACAGGTAATTAAGTTAAGATCTCCGATCGGACTTCGAACCTCATTCTCTCATAGACATAGAGAATGTCTTTGAGAGCTCATGAAGTTCTCACGCATGTTTACTTGTAGGTCCCGTCTCGTATCGAGTTGTATCTAATTGATAAACAAAGATAAGAAACCAAGCAAACAGTGATAAGTATAGTGTGTACAAATAAACTCACGCTTCCGGTGTGGTTGTATAATTATCTTTCATGTTTGTACTCAACATAGTTAGATACATTATTTAACTTGTCTTCGTTCGTCGGAGGGCACGTTAAGCAGTCGGTCCCGGCTTTTTCAAGGATATTAGGCCATGACAGAGGCCTTCGGGCGGCCTATAAACTGTCACTAGAGTTGGCCAATGACTCATACGAACTTACATACTTGTCTTTGGGCTTCTTTCACCATCTTTGTGTAATTGTTCAATTTGCTAATGGCCAGTTAGCATATAATTTTGCACCTAACCGAAGTTGGGATAGTTATATTGACTAACCGGCAATTAGCTTACTTGGAATCTACTCGATGATCGTGAAATAGACCTTTAGTTTTTTGTTTGTTATGATGATTCAACTGACAGATGGTAAGCGTCACCTTTGTCAAATTGAATACTACAATGCGAAAAGTTACGATGAAAAATTGATAACATCTGATAGTTTGAAGTGTTTGTTTTTGATGATTTATTTAGATTTTATGATATCTATCGTGAGGATTTAGGTAAGTTGAGCACCTGAAGTTTATCGAGTTCTGGAGGGTGATTCTCGTGCCATAGATAAATGGTCACATGTGATATAATATCGTCAAAACTATCAAAAATGTATAGATATTTTGACAGTTTTGACGATATTATCACATGTGACCATTTACCTATGCACGAGAATCGCCCATACTATATATATATATATATCTGCACTATAAAACATTTAGATGCAAATCTAAATAAAAACGATTTTTTTGCTATCAGACCGTCATAATATCGTTACGACATTTTTGCTGCAACATTCAGCAATACGTGCCGCACCGGTAAACAATAAATAACTAACTACTTACGCCGTAAAACATAATAAATAATATTGTAAACAATGTAGTAATGAATCGATTTACGTGATGTCTGAAGAGCACTGCTAAGTTAGTACTGGGGGCTTATTCGCTATGACATAGAGATTCCTTACCAATAACGTGTAACTTAGTAACGTGTTCTATACGTGCCATGGTGTGAATTTGTAAGATTGTTTTCGGTATCTGTGTTGTTTCAATAGCGATAGTTTCGCTATCGATAGGTTGAGTTTGAAAAACAGTCAGACGAGCCCTAAAACGTGGCTCGTCGACAACGATTCCACGCAGATATCGTAACCAGCCCGCGTTTGGTCATAGCGAATAAGGCTCCTGTACTATTCCTGTCCTGCTTTCCGACCCTGGGTGAAATATTTATTGCACGTGCGCCATACTATTTTAATTTTTTATGTGCGCTATACTCTCGAACGGAAAAAAAACCAGCATACCAAAAACGTTTTTGGAATATCCTATTCTGGTTTATACATTATCCAATCTCACATTTGTTTCGCAGCAGGAATCGAACCCGTTATCTTACGCTCCTCAACCGAGCACTCGCCCACTGAGCTGGGTATAGGCCTCCCTTAGTTTGTGCCATCTACCGCGATTCTGTGATCCTTTTGATTTTCAATACTATATCTATATACTAATATTAATATACTAATAATGTTACAAAGAGAGAAGATTTGTATGTTTGTATTTTTGTTAGTTACGAATAAACTCAAAAACTACTGGTCTGATTTCAAAAATTCTTTCACCATTAGAATGCTACATTATCCCTGAGTAACATAGGCTATATTTATTACTAGCGACCCGCCTCGGTTTTGCACGGGTGCAGTTTCATTGCACCCGAGCGAAGCTGGAACGGACTGCTAGTTCTGAATAAAACTCTGAAAAAAATTCTTTTGACTGAATAAAACTCGTGACTATGACCTGATTAACTTTTCCAGGTGATGGGAGTACTCCTAGTAATACTCTCGTCGGTGGACAGCGGCGGGGACGTGGAGGAACACAAAACGCAGCGGCACTTCAACCGGGCGATGGCGATGCGCTCGCTCCGAGGCGTGGCGTTGGGAAGCAGAGGGAGGAAGAAAGGCGGCTCTTAGACTTACAACTCTCCTGTGAAGGTTTGCGATCTCTGTTTGAGTAGTACAATTTAGGAATATTCAAAACAAGAGTGAACAGGTAGATTCTAGCCAAGCGTGCTCCATCTTAGGCCGCATCGACACTAAACATCAGGGATAGCGGCCAAACGCTTGACTATCTATATCTATATATAAAAAAAAGGAAAAAAACAGTGCGATAATGAACGTGCACAAGGGCGCTGACTTATTGATATGGCTTCTGTGATCTGTCACCAATATTTCAATGATCCATAGATCGACAGCGGTTATACGATGGATTTATTAAATTTCATAGTACCTATTTGACGACCGATGTGGCGCAGCGGGCGCAGGTCCGCCTGCGACGCGGAGGTTGCGGGTTCGATTCCCGCCTTGGGACAAATGTTTGTAGGATCTGCAAATATTTGTTCTGGGTGTTTTCTATGTATAATAAAAAATATCTATCTATGTATTATATTGTATTAAATATATATCAGTCATCTAGTACCCATAATACAGCTCTGTTTAACAGCAGCTTACCTTGGGCTAGATGATGCTGTGTGGATTGTCCAGCATTATTTATTATTATTTAGTATTTACTAGCGACTCTAAACAAGGTCTAGAACTTGCACCATTTAAATAGAGATAGAGATAAATTTGACAAACGATTTTACGTGTTGTGAATTATTGCAATTTCAATCTTATATCAATGACATAAACGTCACCAGATGAGCAGTCGTAATATTTAAAAAGATAAACGTTATTATAAACATTCTTTGGGCCATCGTTAGGCCAGGTTAAGCTGGTGTGAATGCAGCCTAAATAGGTACCTGTCTGGATGAAAGTATTAACTGTTTAGTTCTTCTGCAACAGATCTGCTTATAGGATATTTATCTAGAATCACAGCAGTTAAGGGCCTGTTTCTAGCAAAGTTATCATTCTTCCTCGTCTCTTAATTTGTGAAAATTATCATTAAAAAAATGTCACGCGAGTTAGTGACAAATTGAAACAACCTACACGGACAATTAAGTTTTGGTGACAACATAGACACAGAACAGATAATAGGGTACATAGAGATGTTTTATGATGAAGTGCCTTCAGTTTTCTGAACTTACAATACTTTACAATATAGGTTGTGCAGCAAAACTTTGAAACAGAGATCGTAAACCTATAAAAACGCTTCAAAAATAATAACGAGTGATGTCAAACTACAATATTTTACTATATCGCTATTGCATCGTAGATGGGCGGCGGTATATTGTAGTACTGTTCTGTTAAATTATTTTACAATACGACAAATCAGGATATCGGAAACGAAATCATAATAATAATATCCCAATAAGAATCTCTTCATCATCATCAGTTTGCATTATGTGTGATCAGACTGAGATGCTGAATTTTATGTAATATTATATGGCAAACAGTTTGTGGTGGACTGCTTGCTTGAGTTAGAAGTCGGCCGCGTTTCGCTCGCCGACTCGCTCAGTCTGCGACTGATTTGCACACTTAACAGAGTGAGCTAAGTCATATCTGGTTCTCAGAATGAGCCGTCAGTCAGTCGCAAACTGTTTGCTTTATGCGTCCGCGCCCCAAGCCATACTTTATTTAACAGAACAGTACTAACAATCAGAGGCTAAAATGTACAAAATATTATTACGTATAGTATGGACCGAAACGGTCTTGCCATGACTAATTTGATCTCTGCTTGTAGTTCAACATTGGTGTTTCCTTGTAGCAGTTTTGAGATAAATTTTAAATGGCTTAATATTTACATTTTATATGAGAATCTACAATAAATCCGCTCCATTCATATATTTGTAAGATTGTTCTTATTTTAAAAAGCTTCCGATAAGCAATAATAGTTGAACTTTGTAGCTAGTTGATAAATGTTTGATTCGATTTCTTATAAGCGGAGACAATAGAGAAATGGATTGTGAACCGAGTAGGCACCTACATACATCCTGATCGAACAATATACTGCTAAATGAGACGTGTGACCATCGAAGTTGGCGTGCCAACATGCAATGAACGTATCACTTGCAACCTAGTCATTCACTTAGACAAGTGGCCTCTGCCAGTGTGTGTAATTCGTTAGTAGTGCATGCAGATACTTGATAAGTGTTCGTAGCGTCTAAGGATTTGAAGTGGAGTCTTAAATTCTGAGATTGGTAAAAAAATGTACCTGTTTTCAGTGGTTCTTTTGTTATTTTTGACTATTTATAATTACATGATTGTCTTAGCATCAACATTTGTTTTATTTTTTAACCCATTAGCCATAGAAGTAGCTATGTTTGTATGATTCAGTACTTTTAGTTAAACGATAATGAGCACAGATTCTTATGTCTATGCTAGTTGTAAAAGCAGAATTATATTTCTCCTTTCTTAACCGATGTGGCACAGCGGGCGCAGGTCCGCCTGCGACACAGAGGTTGCGGGTTCGATTCCTGCCTCGGGACAAATGTTTGTACGATCTACAAATATTTGTTCCGGGTGTTCTGGGTATTTTCTATATATAATAAAAAATATCTATATATGTATTGTATTGTATTAAGTATATATCAGTCATCTAGTACCCATAATACAGCTCTGTTTAACAGCAGCTTACCTTGGGGCTAGATGATGCTGTGTGGATTGTCCAGCATTATTTATTATTATTAACTATTTTCGGATTTCAGTTAAGACAGGCCACTATTTATTCCATTTTAATAACCGGTTATGAAATAAGGAGTAAAAGGTGTTTTTTCTTAACTAGTTGTAAAAAATAGTTGTGAAAGTGGACCAAACCATTCTCGTGACGAACTCTGGTGACGGAGTTATAGGCTGCTCCACAGAACTATATCTAGGTAGAATGAGTGTATGTATAGTTCGCACGGCGGATCTCGGCCGTAGTGAAGTTAGCCGTTTCGATGCGCAATGGAGCTTATTCGAAGAAAATTGTCTTGACGAACTGCTTAGCAGCGATTACACCTTGCGATTTAGGCTCCCTGCTTCAAATCGCCACGATGAGTCGTGAAATGTAATCGAGCCTTAAGCCTGCTTTTTGGTAGATAACGTTCGAACTGCCTAACAGCGATTACACCTTGCGATTTAGGCTCCCTGCTTCAAATCGTCACGATGAATCGTGAAATGTAATCTAGCCTTAAGCCTGCGTTTTGGTAGGTAACGTTCGAGGATGCGCATCACAAATGGCTAACTTCACGGAAGCCTAGATCCGCCGTGCGAACTATACCTCGCATGCCGAAAAGACGGGCTAAGGGCTGAGTAACCTATTTAGTCGTCTGCTCCCAACCGGGGGCGGTGTGGTGGTGTGGTAGTGCCTAGAATCGGTTTGCCGCGTCCTTATCGATGCTTTTAAATAATTTATGATATTGTTACTGTTCACCCATTCAAATGATGATCCCATTATATCCATACTACCTTGCCTATTGAAGAATTTTACACAAATTTACTTTAAAGGCGATCGTTCCATTGAAGCAGAGTGAGAGAATCAAGCTGCGTCCTTGCTGCGTCAATAGGATCGTGTCCAAAACTGAGTCACGACAATTTTTTCTTTTATTGATTGAAAATGAAAAAAATTGTCGCGACTCTGCTCCGCTCTTGGTGGATGAGCGCCCTAAGATAAGATAAATTTTTAGAAGAGAAGAATCATTATACTTTTAAAGAGAAGAATGATCATCAGCCTTTTATTAAGTAAAAGTAAAATAAGTTAAGTCTTCTGCTCCCAGTTCCATTCAATAGGTACCTTTTTTTTGTTTTACGTAGGCAAAAATGCATTTACGCATACCCGCCTGTGAGGGAAGCAGGCGAGCTATGTCGGACTCTCCGTCGCAGAAAAACTACGACATCCTACTAAAAAAGCCCACGATGTTCCATCGTCCACGACTGTTGGACAGAGCTGCGGGACCGTTTGCAAACTCTCCGCGGCTCTGTCCACAGAGAGTTTGTAGTTTAGTTTATTCAGCTACGTAAACAATGAATAAAAAATGAAATATTATAAATAAAAAATTATAATGTATTTTATTAATATAAAATGTATAGGTACACATAACTGAAAAAAAAGTTACTTTATCTAAGCTAGCCATTTCAAACACTTTAGCCTAACGACGCCGAATTCATATTAGTCATACCTACTTTAGAACAATCACTTTTTAAATTTGATTATTGTATACTTAGCGAGCAAATGTAACGTTTTCGTGCATTATTTATTGACGAATGACAGTACACTTTTTCATCCCGGTTGATGAATGAAAAATATATTCAAACCAAAGTAAATGAAACAAACCTAATAAAACCATGTTCTTTCAGTTGTTTGGTTTAAGATTAATTTCAAAACAGTTCTCTTTCATACGCCAAGAAATAAGGCACCTTTTGTAATAACTATGTAGAAAAAAACGATGCATGATCACTCGATATAATATTATATGACTGTGCGGTATGATCTTGTTCGATAGTTTTATTAGCTAAATATGGAAAAGCTTTCTATTAAAAATCTAGTGATGAGGCGCAAACTTCACTAAAACTAACTTTGGGTGGCCTCCGCGCCAGAATGTAACTTGTATTCATGAATTTTTTGCTCTTAGATCTATGTGCTATGGAAGAACGAGACATGACTCACGTAAGCTTATTGAATATGGTTGTAAATTTACTTATTCCTTGAATACATGTAACGAGTAGCAAGACAGCAAAATGTCGGAAGGCGAGCCTTGATTATACGTTCTCGCTCGCTCGTTACATGTAATATAGGCATAACCGGCTAAAACAGAGCAATCTGCCAACAAAACAGAGTCGAACATAACATAAATTATCAAAACAAAATGAGTTTTGTGTGTGAAAGTTTGCTATATACAATTTTTCAATTCAGCATCTTATTTTGGGTATTGTAAACAAGATTGTCAGTTCAGTTGGGGCCAGATAAATAGAGGTGACTAAGCACATGCTCAGCCTGAAAACTATTCTTGTCACTATCTAACAAGGATGCAAGAGCATGTAAATGACAAGGATAGTACTAAGTCAGCAAGCATTGAGTAAGATCTATTTATCCAGGTCACATTTTATGGCTACAATATTATGATTTATGTATGAGTGATAAATGGAACGGAAACGTTTCCATCCCGCTTCTTTAGTGTTCTCGGATTTTCCTAGCTCGAGTCGTCTTAACTTGAGTCTGACGCTGTCTTCGCAACGGAAGTTATGCGGTAGCAATGTCGTGGATGCCGAGGCGGAATAAGTCGTGTTGAACAAAGAAAGAGTCTCCGAGTGGCTTCAAGACAAACGTTTGCATGTACGGGTGTGGAGGATCGTCGTCGCACTGAAATGGTGAAAAAATACGTTAAGTTAAATAACACAGTGAGTTGTAAGCTGACGAATGACATGTCACCTATTACGATTTTCTAAGGAAAAGTAGTAGGTTAACAATTATGTGTATGATATTATTGACAATACCATGTTACAATGACATTTTAGTAAGAAATGTTTTAGTAAGGTTCTTTAATTGTGAAATTATTTAATAAAATTAATTAATCATTTCCAAATGGTTTACCCTAAAAAAGTAGTTACATATTAAAATTGTTAAGTATGTCTAACATAAAAACTAGTCTGCAATTATAAGCACAGAAAAAATATTAAATTACTAAATAAAACAATTATGCTTCTTGCTCTACAACACATGCATGAGTGTGCAGAAGGAATTTAGTTTTTACACAGTCCATCAGTCTTCTATGCTATATTGTTTGTTTTATAACTACTTCACATGTCATAGGTGTAGATAGAATAACCCATAGCATAATAAACAGATGGAGTTAGTTAGCCACCAGTGCAGGAAGTGAGATGACATTTATTGTGTACTAAAGCACAAGCCTGATAGGTATTGGCTTACATTTGCTGTAATTCTTAGACATCGTGTAGTGCCAGCCTGAATATGTCATGTTCTACGTAAAATGAGTTTGCTATTGGCTTCAGCACAAACGTCTGTAGGTATGCGTGTGGGGCATCGTCATCAGTCTGTTACATGTGACAATAGTTACATAATTGCTCTTGAAATTCTTGTTACTAAAAATAAGATGCGAGCTAACTACTTAAATAAATGAAAATGATCATAACTGCTAGCTAAGGATCATTCAAACCAACACGGGGCGACGCGAAAGCGGAGCAGAAGCGTAAGCCGCGCGGCGGACGCTGCAATGGCTTAGCAATGGCGCCTTACACACCGATCGCGACGCCCCGTTGGTTTGAACAATCCTTTATTTTCTCCTGCCTTATTTTATATATTTGAGGATCTAAGGCACCCCTCTTAGATCACTCACAAGGTACTTCCAAACATTACATTTGGGACAATAACCACATTTTCAAATCCTGAGATTTCATTTACTAGCTTGTTCGTTAGTTCGTTTGTTCGTATGAGCCCGTGGCCAACTCTGGTGACAGAGTTTCTAGGCCGCCCGAAGGCCTCTGTCATGGCCTAACAACTTTGAAAAAGCCGGGACCGACTGCTTAACATGCCCTCCGAAGCATGGGAGAGCTCAGTTGAAATTGCCACTGGCGGTCACCCATCCAAATGATGACCCCGCAGAACAGTGCTTAGCTTCGTTAATCTGTTAAGAACAACTTAGCCAGCTACATCACAAGCGCTCCAGCTACTAGCTTGTAGAAGAATAATTACTTTGAATAAATATTTTTTTTCTAATAAGAACTTCGTCAATACGCTTGCTTCTGGTAATAGGTATTAAAGTAACCCATTATTAAAAAATCTAATTCAAGTTCGGTATGTTGCTAATGCATTTTTATATTTTGATACTTTTTAGTGATAATTTGTATAAACAGATACTTGCCTGAAGTTGCCCAAGAACATTGATCAAAACTCCACCATCAAACATTGGTTGAGAGTCAACAGATGTTATAACCCTTCCAATTTTTTGAAATGTCAAACTCTGAAAATATAAAGAAGTAAATGAGTTCAAGTCTTGCTTTCATAAAAACTTTTCAAAAAATTATCATAGTTTTTTTATAATTTTTATCTTAGGACTAATAATTTAGTCAATATTAGAATAGAATAGAATAGAAAAAATATTTATTTAACGCCACACAATAAACATAAAAATATCAATACATATTAAAACTAAAACTATTACTAGTGTTAGTACTTGGACTGTAGTAAATAAAATGTACTGGTGCAAATCAATCTTGTTGTTTACTAACATTTAGTTTTTCCATGATTTTAACAGCGCCTTGAAGTTGCACTCCTTCAAAGGTCATAAACGATGTTTCAACCTGAAACAAACTTTTATTTACTTGGTAGCAATGTTTTCTATTAAACTAGATATTATAGCTGTTTGTTTGGGATGTCAAGTTAAACATTTGATATTCCAAATATGTTTAGGGATCGTAGCAACGTACAATGTCGCCATAGAAACAATAAAATTAACAAATGCCTTGGTATGAAATCTGGGTGATGAAAATGGTATTACAAACCTCTGACTCATGGTCGGTATAGGTACAACAGACTCATTTTACATTCAGGCCGCATGTAAATTTTGAGATAATGCGCTGTAAATTTGTTGGTTTTGATGGAGAATTTGATTTTTTAGGCGGGAGGAAATCTGGTATAACCTATAAATGGATTTTACAGATTGTTTCCAAGACATTTAGCTGAAATCATTATTTTATTGCTAGATACTTGAATGGCATAATAGCACAGAAAACACTCACATTGTACATATTGACGAGGTTTGGTCGCTGTGCCGGATCATCGAACAGAATGTAATATTGCTGTACAAATCCCTTTCCAATGGCATCATATTGTGGATTAAGCGCCATTGGAGCTATTTTATATAACTAAACGCCACTAAATAGTCTCGGTATCACGTTCTGCGATGATAATTTAGCCTTTTTGGCCTAAAATAATTCACGAGCCTTCCTTTCCTTTTCGGCCGTTGTCACACGAAAAATTGACTTGATTGATTGATTGATTGATCATGTCATTCATAGCATCAAGCAAAGCTAGTGATTGACTTCTACTGAATTTGCTTGCTTGCTTGCTTGATTGCCAGTGCTGCCACCTAATAGTATCTTGACGATTGTACGCATGTACGATTGTAATCCAACCGAGAATGTCATAAATAAATCGAGCTTGGTTTCCGAAAATTACCGGTTTTGGCAGTCTTTGGTAATTGACTCTTCGTCCGTCATGTCAGTTAGTGACAATGTCAATGTCAGACGTGTCGTGCGCGTGCGTCTGCCTGTCATGCCTGTGTGATTTGTTAATGTGTTTTCGTTTTTATTTCGTTCGTGTGCGTTTGTTTTGTTTAATTGATTGTGTTTACAAATTTTATACTATAGTCTTGTAGAACGATAAATCATGTCTTTAGCAGACGAACTACTTGCTGATTTAGAAGAAAATGACGATGGAGAACTGGAAGCCGCTATCGACAGCAAGGCTCCGATGGGTATGGACACTTCAAACGAATTTGCGGTTCCTTATCCCGTTGTTCCAAAAGAAATCGATTTGAAGAATATATCCATTAGAGAATTGGCTAAATTAAGGCATTCCGATCGACTGAAACGTGTATGTTATCATTCATTACTTAACCAACTTTGCTACCTACTCTTATCTTACAAATACGAATACATACTTCTAGTATTATACAATTTCTTTATTATTTGCAGGTTGTCACTGAAATAGAACAGAATGTGGGTAATAATAGAAAAAAGATAGAAGTCACTGGTCTAATGGAGTCAGACCCTGAGTACCAAGTCATTGTCGAAGCAAATAATATTGCTGTGGAGATAGATGGAGAAATCGGTAGGTTTGATATTTACTTTATTCTAATGTGCCAACAAAGGTTTAACAATATACTAATAACTTTTTATTTAATTGCAACCAGTCATTTGGTTAATATTTTTTATAGTAATCAACTGGTCACCACCGGAATAAGGAAATACTAAAATTTTATATTAAAAAAAGTCACCACAGCCGAGTTAAATAAATATAAAAGTTAATTAAAAAGTTGATCAGTATTCAACTCAAGTGTGAACAAATTAGACACATGAAATTTTTTTTAAAAAAAATCTTACACCTAATTCAAATTAAAGATTGATGAGTACAACATTATGCTAGGTTTGTTTTAAGTTCCTCAATTATCATTTTCAGCAATTATCCACAGATTTGTTCGGGATAAATACCAGAAACGCTTCCCAGAGTTGGACTCACTGATTGTCACACCACTAGAGTACATTTGGAGTGTCAAGGAGCTGGGAAACGATTTGGATAGAGCTAAGAACAATGAGAAGTTGCAGAGTTTCATTACTCAAGCTACAATCATGATTGTCTCTGTTACTGCATCTACAACTCAAGGGTATGACTTTTATAAATTTTTAATTTATTGTTCTTTTTTTAGATGTCTGTACAACATTTATACAACTTTTATAACAATGGGAATTTTACTGAGTTATTCCAAGTCTTCCCTTTGCAGAATTACATTATTATTTTCTTAAGTAAATATAAATAATGTTTTTTTGGAAACATTTGGCCATTCATTGTAATTCCTATGTTAATGTACAGAGATGATGATAGATTTGATAGAGACGTTATTTAACGAAGGTTTATAGTTTGTCTAGAAATAATGTATTAGAAAATGCTCTTGATTTCAGAAAACTATTAACAGAGGAAGAGCTAGCCGAGATAAATGAAGCATGTGATATGGCAGCAGAGCTAAACAATTACAAATCCAGTATCTATGAGTATGTGGAGAGTAGAATGACTTTTATAGCACCAAATATTACTGCCATTGTTGGTAAGTCTATAGTACCATTTTGGTGAGCTACAAATCACTGGCTTGTGTCTGTATTTACCATAGAGTATTATGTTATCTGTGCCATAGATATACAGGGAATTTTATTATTAGTGTATAATATTCGAAAATATTTTAAAGGATAAACCTAGTGAATTGCATTTATGATAATAATGTGTGATTTGCAGGTGCGTCAACAGCAGCCAAGATCCTCGGCATAGCCGGCGGGCTGACGAAACTATCGAGAATGCCAGCCTGCAACGTGCTAACACTCGGACAACAGAAGAAGCTGCTGTCTGGTTTCTCGCAGGCGGCGGCACTCCCTCATACAGGATACGTGTATTTCTCGCAGATTGTACAGGACACTTCACCTGTAAGTTGATAGGTTCACACTGGTACTTATATCAGCAAATTATAAAGGCACTAATGGTTTAGTGGCAGTGACCTCACCTTCCGATCATGAAGTCGGGTTCGAAAGTGGTCGCAAATAAATTATATGCGCTATGCCAGTGCTATCAAACGGTGAAGTAAAACATTGTAAGGAATCCAGTAAGTCCAAGAACTAAAAGTTCTAAAGACATGAACTATTCACCAATCTGCATTGGTGGATTATGACCTAATCACTCATGCTTCAGAGTAAGCCAGTGTCCCAGCAGTGGGAACATTAAAAGGCTGAGTCCTACTACCAGATGATCCATGTTTTAATATCAACTCTATTTTGTTGCAGGAGCTAAGATACAAAGCAGCAAAGCTTGTATCAACGAAGCTGACGCTCGCAGCTCGAGTGGACGCCTGCCATGACAGCACAGACGGACGCATCGGCAGACAACTGCGCGAGGGAATTGAGAAGAAATTAGATAAACTACAGGTATAATACTTACGAAATAATATACAAAGCAGCAAAGCTTGTATCAACGACGCTGACGCTCGCAGCTAGAGTGGACGCCTGCCATGACAGCACGGACGTACGCATCGGCAGACAACTGCGCGAGGGAATTGTGGAGAAATTAGACAAACAGGTAAGATATAGAAATAATACACAAAGTAGCAAAGCTTGTATCAACGGAGCTGACGCTCGCAGCTAGAATGGACGCCTGCCATGACAGCACGGACGTACGCATCGGCAGACAACTGCGCGAAGCAATTGAGGAGAAATTAGACAAACAGGTAAGATATAGAAATAATACACAAAGTAGCAAAGCTTGTATCAACGGAGCTCGCTGCTCGAGTGGCACTTTTTTTTTTATTCTTCAGGATGTAGCAGAATATATGTACTATACAATACATCTATACTATACTATATACATCCGTAAAGAGGATTATTCTACATAGTATTGATTCAACCTACAACAAGTATTATCGTAGTAAGGTAATTATCGTTCCACACAATATTATAATCACTTACCTTTTTTTTCTGAACAAAAAATTTATTTAAAATAGATTTAAATATAACCGCTCCGTTTCGGCGTAAATGTTTACATAAAGGTGTATATTACGAGGTCAATGTAATATAGAAATGGCGAACTGTGTACTCAATCAAATTCCGCTGCCGTAAAAGTTAATGTATTCTCGAAGCATAATATTATAATAACCGTTTGCTCACTGTAAGAACGTTTTTATACTATCCGGCACGACAGCCGTTTGTCGTCTACGATCATCTAGCACATAACCCCAAGAAGCAACATGCCGAATCGCAATGTTCTGTCAACTAGATGGTGCAATGTCATGTTGATACAATCATTAACAACCTATTCAGACAGGCTCCGTGGTTTCACTCGCGGTATGCAGCAGTATTTTTTCTTTCTGGGATATAAAGTAACTTAAGTGTTATTCCATTTTACCAATGTTTCCAGTTTTATACTCCGTTCAGCTGTTACGGAGTTGAGTAGGAACTGGGAAGAAACATGCACACGAACTTTTTATTTAAAATATTAGTGTGACCTCATGGGTATGTGTTCATTGGTCGTGGACAGACGACATCGTGTCGGATGGTGTGAAACACTCTTACTGTATTGTCAACATTTTGTGACTCACCAAGGCCTTATAAAATGACATCATTTACGAGACCTTCGAATTAAATACACATTATTTTATCATATCAGTTTTTAGGAAACTTCAGAGATCATTGTTGCTTCCAGTAGCTTCCTTATTAGAAGAAAATTATTATTGAAGTCTTACCTTCATATACTTTAAAACTTACATTAGATTAAATATACTTATCTAGTGAAATTTATGAAGTAATAGACGGCAGGCAGGAATGGTACTACAGCATACCACCACATACTCGTAGTAGAGAAAAATAAAAATTAAAGTTTTCTGTTTAAAAAAAAAATTTTTGTCTGCAATTCAAGAACTAGAGGTGGAATCTCTTGTTCTTGAATTGCAGACATGGCGAGCCAAACCGTTTTCCATCTTATGTTTTTGTAAAAAAAAGCAAAAGGTAAAGAATGGAATTGCCAAATATGTTACAAACAACATTAGTTGGTATCACTTTTAAATAATTATGCTATATTTAACCACCCAGGAGCCGCCACCTGTGAAGTTCGTGAAACCCCTTCCCAAGCCTATAGAGCAAAGCAGGAAGAAACGCGGCGGCAAGCGCGTCCGCAAGATGAAGGAGCGATACGCCATGACGGAGTTCAGGAAGAACGCCAATAGGATGAACTTCGCAGACGTGAGTGTAACTTTCGAAGGATTTTCATACTTATTTTGTTTGGCAGAAGGTTGATAATTGAAGTTAGGCGATCAGCTGTCGGTTCGAAGTTCGAACTGAGGCATTAAATATTATTTCGAGTACACAAGGTGATAATTTGGTGACGTAATTAGTAGCACATCACCATGTCAATGTTTTTATTTATACCTACTAAAATTATAGAGAAAAAAGATTTGTATTTTTGTTTGTTACGAATGAACTCAAAAACTACTAGCCCGATTAAAAAAAATCTTCAACGTTAGAATGCTATATTATCCCTGCTAGGCTATATTTATTACTAGCGACCCGCCCCGGCTTCGCACGGGTGCGGTTTCATTGCACCCGCGCGAAGCTGGGACGGACTGCTAGTAACCTATACAATTTTAACCGTTTCGTTTAATCTATTAAATTAAAACGTAACTAACTACCTACGGTTTGCCATAATAAGTACTTACTCAAAATTTCGGATTTCTAGCTTTCGCCGTTTCGGCTCGGTGATGATGAATGAGTCAGCCAAGTTTAGCTCTATCATAGGTATAGTTCGCACAGCGGATCTAGGCTTCCGTGAAGTTAGCCGTTGGTGATGCGTAAAGAAAATTTAGTTTGAAAAAGCTCCATTGCGCATCGAAACGGCTAATTTCACGACGGCCGAGATCCGTTGTGAGAACTATACTTGTGTATTCAAACGAATCATCATCATCATAATCATGTCAGCCGATAGACGTCCACTGCTGGACATAGGCCTCCCCCAAAGAGCGCCATGACGACCGATTTTGAGCGACCGCTTTAATGTCATCGGTCCATCGAATGGGGGGGCCGTCCTACACTTCGTTTTCCAGTTCGTGGTCGCTGTAGAACCTTTATTCCCCAGCGGTTATCGGTTCTGCGAGCTATATGGCCTGCCCATTGCCACTTCAACTTACTAATTCTAAGAGCTATGTCGGTGACCTTCAAACGAATAGGACTATGAAATGATAATATAATCCACATTGCTATAATCCACGTAGCGATTATGGTCTGAGCTACGAGTATATACGGTAAAATGAAGTGCGAAAGGTTACGCTAAATAAGACATCACACATTGCTAGCCATACATCAATTCAATCATTAATATATCTTAGTTAGCCAGCTATCTCTTATTAGAAACGTGGAATTACGGATTATTAGTGTTCAATAAAAAGTAGTTCAATCCGCAATCCATCTTTGAAATCCAACTCTTCCACATGTTTTGTGGCAATTACCTGCACATTTAAAGAACATGATTCTCATAAAAACCACATCATCCGACAAAGAAAATGAATAGAATGTTTTGTATAAATATTTAAAGATTGTAGCTGGTTCACTCCATACTGGTTTGATAGTTCATATACGATTTTTTTTATACAAAATTTATTACACAAGTTACTTGAAAACGTGTATGATTTTTATAACATGGAAATCAAGATATATCCATCCAAACAAACAAACTTTCGCATTTATAATAGTAATGTGATAATAGTCGTATCACCCTAATCACATTAATATTATAATGCAAAAGTTAAAATGTTTGTTTAAAACATAGTAAACATAAACATTGATAATGACCGGGAATAGGACATTGGGCAACTTTTTATCCCGAAAAAAGTACGGTTCCCGAATACCACGCGAACAAATGAAAACAAATCAAATCAAATATATTTATTTAGAACAGTATATAGTTACATAAAACAGTTTAGAAAACGAAGGTGACTGAAAAAGTTAAATAAACTGTGTAAACAAAGACGCTGGCTGTTGCCAGCGTTAAATGTCTATCTAAATGTCTATTTATTATTCAAATGCTGTTGCATTTTAATAATAAATAGACGAATAATCATGTATTTAAGCATGTGTAGTGTACCAACTGTACAGTGCTCAGCTGTGGTTGTGAAATAGAGTAGGCTTAATTGCGGGGACCGCTGCGGTGGAGCCGTAAATTATTACCGGTATTGTTTGTCTGCCGGCTTCGGCTATAATCGTTCCCGGAATTCATGGCGCATACGTAGGCTGCATTCACAGCGATTTTAAAAACTTTACGGATAGGCGGAACGTGCCTAAGCATTATATTAGCTTGGCAAAGATAATAACAGTCATAATAATCTGTACATCGGCTCGATTATTAAACAACGTTTGACGTTTTATTCAGTTCCAACTGTCAAACTCAAAAGTGTTGTGTAGTAGTTTAGTTCTTGTCTAGTGTCGGTTTTTACTTATCTGATGGGTAACAACAAGCTCAAAAACAATATTGAAATAATGTTAAACTGACATTTTGGTATACAAAAAAAAACAGTGTAATCTTATCTAGCTTAACTTAGTTTGGGTCGAGGTAGGGCGCTGTGTTAAAGTGTGCCAACATTTATTTACTAAACTGAAGGACAAATTATACAAAACACTCGACCGATCGTTGGCTTTATCTGAATCGAAACCGCAGTTGGATCGTGGTTAATTAGTGGTATACGAAAATACCCAAAACAAATGAAAATCAGGCGGCATTCAGGCTACGTTTGTAATAGTAGCGTAAATAGATAAAAAAATCTCCAGTAGGATGATGACCCCTGGAGGGATGAAACTCATGTTGATGTTTTTCTTTTGAGGTTAACTGTGTTAACTGTGTGACCTCATTAGTTAAAAAGTTAAGCGGAATAGTACTAGAGAGTTAACATTTGTTTTTTTTATCTTAAAATGGATTTCCGCAAAGTAACGCCAGAATCTATTAATTAGCGTTAGTAGATTTAACTTGTTGGATTGCTTAGGAGTCAATGTATGAAGTCAAAGAACAATGGATTTTAGATTGGTTGGACAAAGTACAAAAAGTCTAAAACAAATCTTATTTGCATAATTTGATTAGAATATTCGAATTAAAGTAAAATAAAAGTACATTTCCAAGAATTCTTACGCCAGACAGACAAAAAATATTCAACACTTCTCAACCATGCAAACTTCACTTTATTAAGACTGTGATGGTCGAAAAGCCACTCATAGAAAAAGGCTAGCAGAACATAAATCTTCTAATATAAAAAGTGTACCTGTTTATATATGTCTGCGTATCACCTTTTTTTGTCATTTTGCGTTTGCTGCATCATAAAAAGCAGTTTTCTACTGAAAATTACGGCTTTGCACAAACCAGTGTGAGGATACGAGACGTATACAAAATATGACGTTGCGGTCGGCCGGCCTCGGCAGATGAGCCCACTATTCGTCAGAATAAGTGGGTTTGCAGTTTTTGCAAAACAAATAGACCGGAGCGAGACCTGTTGGTGCGCGGACGTCCGTGCCGTGCCCGTTGCTTGCGCGCGCGCACGTTTTACGATTATAGCTACACACGGTTCTGGAGTTCGCAGAGCAATAGTTGGTTTTTTATTGATGTATTGCGAGAAAATACAAGAAATAAGCCTACCTTTTATCTTTAGTATAAAAAAATTTAAAGAAACATTTTTTATCAATTATAATGCCTACTTTGATGTGAACTTACTTTTCGTCTGGGTAGACCAAAACACACAAATTTTATATTAGAGTAAGGCATAAGTGGTCACGAGCACCGGTGGTCTAGTGGTAGTGACCCCGCCTTCCGATCCGAAGGTCGTGGGTTCAAACCCGGTCGTGCACCAATGGATTTTTCTGTTCGAAAAATTTATGTGCGCAATGCCAGTGCTCTCATACGGTGAAGGAAAACATCGTGAGGAAACCGGCATGTCCAAGAACTAAAAATTCGAAAGACATGTGCCATCCGCCAATCCGCATTGGGTCCGCGTGGTGGATTAAGACCCAATCACTCTCGCCTGAGAGTAGGCCAGTGTCCCAGCAGTGGGAACATTAGAAGGCTGTCATGATAGAAAATTAAGTATTTTATGTTTATGTACTATACTGACGTTTGACCGGTTTTTATTATAATCCATTCGGTCAATGTTCGACCAACTTGTTGTCTAAAATTTTCGTCCGTTCGTAGCGCCCAAACGTACTCGTCTCGCCTTATTGCCTCACGTTCATCGTAAACGATTATCAAACTGTGCTAATGTAATACGCTCTTAATTCTATTCTATAAGACCCGTTTGCAAGTAACACTTAGTTTTCAAGATGACCTGTCTATCACGTTATTGTCCAGTGAAGCAACACTTACAGCCAACCAAATCAGAGGTCTACCTCTTGTTAGTTTAAACTGTTTATCGCGACAATTACCATGGTTCAGTTTAAATCGGTGATTGCTTTGAACTAAGTTGTCACCGACTTATGCTGAACCTAACAAATGACACAATTATAGTTTCTCGCTCTGAAGAGTCGACCATATTATTTGTAGGACCTTTTCGATCAAAAACGTCATGCGTTAGATCTCGTGGCAGATACAGCTATGAAAAAAAATTAAGGTTTCATAATGGCCATTTATACATTAAATTGTTGACTGCCTAGCTCAGCTAGCTAGCTCAGCTCTTCAGCTAGTACTCATGTGATATGGTACTCAACTTGAAATGTTCGCATAGGTGCTAGTAGTATCTGGTAGAGATACTACTAGCACCTATTCTGCAGTGTAGGTTGTGGACTTGTGGGTTCGAATCACACGAAATTAAAAACATTAGTTGACTAATATTTTTTTTTTATAGTTTTTAAAACTAATATTATTATTTTTTATACAACTGAAGTGGCAATCAAGCGTACGGCCCACAAGATGGTAAGCGGTTACCGCAGCCTATGGACGCTTGCATTACCAGAGGTATCACTCACGGGTTGCCACCTTGAGGCTAAGATCGAAAGCCTCATGTGCCAGTAATTTCACCGGAAACCATACCCTTCACACCGGAACACAGCAATGCGAGCATTACAGCCTATAATATAGTTATTAACATAATTTTTACTAAAATACGGGATATTTACCATGATTTGTGAGTTCTCCCGTGATCATGATGCATTTAACTGCGCCGAAATATCGGAAATCATTAGAACTCACAAATCATGGTAAATATCTCGTTTTTAGTAAAAAATATATACTTTTTTTTTTGTCTGGGTGTCATCACTTACGGTACAAGTCGTGACAGGATGATTTTTGTCCAGCTGTGGCACACTAAAGGTTAAAAAAAACTAAAGAAGGGATTAAAAATAGAAACAATAATTCTTTGCTCTAATAAAACGAGATAGCTTGTTCTTTCTTGGTTCTATTATTACTTACTGTCACCTTGTTTTTTGTGTGGGTGTCAAATAAACAAATTCTTATGCTTATTCTGATTCTTAATTGCGTCGTCTGTCGTTATTTATAATATCGCTCAATTAATTTAATATGTTCACTTCCCTCAGATGATTATATTGCTACTATTGCATTGCAAGTTTTATTGCAACAATTTCCTTGTGATGCAATATCTACGGTAGCGGAATGCCATTTCGTTTGACTAATCTAATCGTTTGATTGGTCGCTACGAGATCTCTATAATCTTAGCATATCTTTATGTTTGTTCCGGAATCCATATTATCCATAGTTACTACACTACTACTACTACTACTACATTTTATTTTTATAATATAACTTCAGCAACTCTGTCTGTCTGTCTGTTTTCACGGCTAAAACTGAACTGATCTGGACGAGATTTGGCACGGTGATTTTTAACACATTTTGAAGTCTTATAAAGGACATAGGCTACTTTTTATTTTATTCTCACGACCCAAGCAAAACAGTTTGTCGATTAACGATGGTAAGACGAATTGTGTGTCGTGTGTGTGCGTATTTTAACAGCGTATAAATAGATTTCACACACAAATGGGCTCGACAACATGATGAGAAAACCGTAAATTTTTTATATCGCCGTCTCATTCTCGTTGGTCATTTGGGGACAAATAATGTCCAAATTATAATTATTATGCAGCATTCTTTATACCTAAGTATACTAAAAAAGACAAGTAGTATAACATAATCATCATTACTTGACAGCCTTCAAATGTTCCCTTTGCTGGGACACTGGCCTACTATCGAACGAGAGTGATTGGGTTAAATACACAGACTTTTTTTTTTTCTTAAAGCTAGACAATCTACACATCATCATCTAGCCCCATGCTAAGCAGTGCTTGTGTTATGGGTACTCTAGATTACTGATATACTTAAACCAATCCATAGATAGATATTTTTTATTATACATATTGTAAACAAAATACCCAGAACACCCGGAACAAATATTTGCAGATCGTACAAACATCTGCTCCAAGCCGGGAATCGAACCCGCAACCTGCGTCGCAGGCAGACCTTCACCCGCCGCGAAATAAAATTAAACAGTAACATAACAAAACAAACGGTCTTTATATGGCTCAACTGTTTCATATTTATTTTGTATATTTTGTAATGTAATGTAATTATGTACATATTTTAATTTGTTTAATAATTTTTCTATGTATCAACCAGAAATTGATATTTTTGATTTAAAAAAAAAACGAACCAGACGATTCCCGAAACCTATAAATCTGTCGTCGTGGTATTCGATTATTTCGATCAATACCTTCGTTTGTCAAAAGTAGTTCTAAAATTGAGGTATGTGAAAACTTAGCTCTCGATAATAGCATTAACCGCACTGTTACCACAATATGAGGTGATAATACCATGCAATGTTACTTCCGTGCATTTTAAGACGTGTGTGCTACAATAAGCGTTTCCTTCATTTTGAAATATATGATTAGAGAATGTTCTCGAATGCCGACCACGAGTCAGAAGGCACGTGACCGATATACTTTACTTACTTACTTATAGTTCTCCCAGCGGATCCCTACGGTCGTGAAGTAAGCTGTTTCGATGCGCAATGGAGCTTATTTAAACTAAATTTTCTTTGCGCTTCAGGAACGGCTAACTTCATGATGGTGGAGGCTCGTCGGCAGTACTATGCTTACTTACTTACATACAGTCATATATACATTCTTTGTTTTATACCCCTAAAGTGGCTACATACGGCCCACTTAATGGTAAGCCTTTACCATAGCCTATGTACGCTTGCAACAACTGATATTACAGGGTATCAAAACGCAAGTGGTTTTGATACCCTGAGACGTAGTTCGAAAGTATCATGTGCCTGTAATTTCACCGGAAACCATACCCTTCGAACCGGAACACAGCAATGCGAGCATTACTGCTTGGCGGCAGAAATAGGTATGGTTGCTGTTCTTTCCCGGACGAGCTCTATCAAAGATCTCTGCTACTCTTAAAGCTTACTTAAGCCTGTTTCCCTCACAGATAGAAGACGACGCTTACCAAGAAGACCTCGGCTACACGCGCGGCACGATCGGCAAGTCCAGCACAGGCCGAGTCCGTCTACCTCAGATAGACGAGAAGACTAAAGTGCGCATCAGCAAGACGCTGCAGAAGAATCTGCAGAAGCAGCAGCAGTACGGAGGTGCTTCCAGTATACGGAGACAAGTGTCCGGCACCGCGTCGTCTGTGGCCTTCACTCCTTTGCAAGTAAGTTCAATTTCGCGTGTTTGTTATACTGAACGGCGCAGATTGTGTGGATTCGATAGAAGAGAGACAGAGAGAGAGGGACAGAGAAGGAAATAGAGAGAGATTAGGAAGAAGGCAGGGCCTTCTGATTGTAAGTCAGTGTTATCAAAAGAGTGAAGGAACATCGTAAAAATATGCATAATGCTCTTCTTCTTCTCCAACTAATACTATTCTCCCATCAATGAAAAACATTAGAAGTAGGTATTTAATATCATTGAGTACATAAATAACATTATACTCACTCAACAGTCACACACCTACTGGTACCACAACACTCAGACCATGTACAAACATTTGCAGATCATGCAAACATTTGTCCGGCAGAGTTCGTCAAATCAAACCGATTGTGCCCTTAAACTTGAATACAAGTTAAAACCTAATTGAATTCGTTCCATACATTACGTCCTCATCTAACCCGTAATTACACCAAAATCAGCTTAATCTATTCAAATGACATGAAATTACATAATAGAGTTGTAGAACTTCCCTCGGCTTTATGCGCATATATACCACTTAAATGACAAACACGCATTTTTTGTTATGTCAGCAAGTGACAGAACAATCAAGGCGCTCACCTGATGTTAAGCACCACGCCTGACTATTACAGATGCAGTGCCACCCAAAGCTTAAAGTTTTTAAGTGTTTCGTGGCACTGCACTGCGCTTATCACCCCGAGACATTGTTGTTAAGTTTCTTTCGCCCAGTAATTTCACTTGCTACAGTGCTTGCTACTGCTTGGAGGTAGAATATCTGATACTGCGGTGGTACCCACCAATACGGACGCATACGTCTGATGGTGGCTACCGTAACCTAGAGTATAGATAGACGCTTGCTATACCAGAAGTATCGCTCGCGTATTGCCATTCTGAGACGTGGATCAGACGACGAGAACAGATGCTTACAAAACGTTGCAAACTTTGACCGCCGAGCGCCGCTGCTATTTTTTAGGTGTTGAATTTTGGGAATACCTTTTTTATTGCACATCTAGACTCCGAAGACACCTTCATAATTTCTAGCTAATGACAGCTCAGGCTGTTCGATCAGTCAAATTGTCAGTTAGTCATCATCACAGCAACCAATAGACGTCGACTGCTCGACATAGGCCTCTCCCATAAAGTCAACGACCGATGAGCCTTCACCTTCCACCGATTTCCTGTGACCACTACAGTGTCATCTGTCTATCGAGTACATAGGGGTTGTCTCATTTTCTAAAACTTAAAATAATGTTACATGCAAGAAACTAATTCCTAATTCCAATACAAATACTCGTTGCCGGCGTTTGTTTTCTTTATCTTCTTTTTCTGTTTCTCTTTCCCGGACCGATGTAGTTTAAGAGTCTTCAAGTCATGAGTGAACAGGTTCTTTCTTCACAATCTTGCTCTAACATCGACCACAACATCATTTACCATCAGGCGAGGTGGTGGTCAAATGTGGAACTAGCGTAAATTCTTCTGGCTTTAGGAAATATTTCAAAAATATTTTTTTGTATGATAATATTTTATTTGAATTTTAAAAAAGTTTTTGGACGCTTTAAAATGTATTTTTATTATATTTGTTTTTTATTTAAATTATAATTAAAAAAAAGCAATAAAATAGAAAAGAAGCTATAACGTAACAATTTTATTTAATTAAGATAATGAAACTGTGCCGAGGCGTGGACAAAGACATCAACATTGTCATACCGACGACGTAATAAAGGTAATGGAGACTGCTTGTCTCACGGGTTTGCATACAAAAAGCGGGTGGCTCGCATAACAGCACAATCTTCTACGATCTATGTAATACAAGCAGATGTTACATACATGTTGTAAGTTAGTAAAAAAGGTCACGACTATGATGATGATGCCTAGTCCTTTGGTTCATTTTAGTAACTAATTTTCGTAACCACAGCTATGAAAAATTGTATCGTGTCGTCTGTCGTAACTTACACTTACATAATCGTACTGTATAATGTAAAAATGTTCATAAACAATCGAATGAAAGTGGAATACACCGATATCGTGCTATGTATAAAGGTCATATTTGCTAAAAATTCATTGCTAAAAAGTGTTTGCACAATAATGAAAATCACACATCATTTATTTTATACAGTCGTACAATCTGATGAAAGGTATTCTCATGCTTGATGAATGATGAGATGCACCGTCTAACCGTCTACAGATAGATAATAAAGATAATTATTCGTATTCATATAAGTAATTGAAATAAAATTATGCTTTTCTATGATGCCTCTTCACACCAGTGTGGTGGACTAGATAAGGCGTGAGTTGATCGAACATAGTTACATTTACTAGCAGTTTATCATAAAAGCCTTCAGTATTCCAAATAAATTGCCTGCATATAAAACTCTTTTCGTGTCGAAGCTTTGGAATGTATTATACTATTTATGTTGGTTTTATTAAATGTTTATTCCATGCACACCAGTTTTTTCATGATATAATTATCATCTTTAGGTTATTAATTAGTATACAATAAATTTTCATATCTACAGTAGTTACATAGTGCAGTATGTACTCGCAGTTAGCATATTCCATTCGTAATACAAATTGCTAGTATTGCCAGAACAAGTTTTCTATAAGCATTTCCTAAAGCGTAAAACAACATTTACTTTACTCATAAGTCCGTAAATTCCGTAAAAACCGTTTACTTAAACTGACTGATTCGATAATAATTGTATTGAACCTATCGAATGTTGGGTTTGATTGATATCAGTCAATAACTGGATCGACATAAATTGTTGTGATTTTATCATCAAAAAAACAAGGTCTTTACCATCTATCTATACTTATATTATAAAGAAAGAAGATTTGTATTTTAGAATTTTTGTTTGTTACAAATAATTTCAAGAACCACTGGTCTTTCACCATTAGAATGCTACATTTTTTTTTTAAATAATGCTGGACATCCACACAGCATCATCTAGCCCAAGGTAAGCTGCTGTTAACCAGAGCTGTATTATGGGTACTAGATGACTGATATATATTTAATACAATACAATACATAGATAGATATTTTTTATTATACATAGAAAACACCCAGAACACCCGGAAAAAATATTTGCAGATCCTACAAACATTGGTCCCAAGGCGGGAATCGAACCCGCAACCTCCGCGTCGCAGGCGGACCTTCGCCCACCGCGCCACATTGGTCGTCTTAAGTAGTAACATAAGCTATGTTTATTACTAGCGGCCCGCCCCGGCTTTGCACGGGTGCGGTTTATTGCACCCGTGCGAAGCTGGGACAGACTGCTAGTTTAAGATATTTATACAGCATCTAGTGGCAAGTTTGTTACTCTTGTTGCCCACACTGGATATGTGAAGTGCAGATGCTAAGACTGGTTTTAAATGAATTGAATGCTTTGAATTTGAATTGAAGACTTGCCCAGCACCGACACCATTCTCTCAGCTTAGGCTACTTAATCTATAGGTCATACAATAATGCTGGACATAGGACTCTTCCAGTGCCAAAAGAACTGATCTTGAGCCTTTACAATCCACCGACTTTTTGAGATCGCTACATCTACTTGAAACACGAAATTCGTGAAATATGCCCTTGAAGATAGGCACTAAACACTTAAATGTTCTTACTATTTATAACTTACGATAGATCTATCGTACAGTTTAAATATAGCTTTCCGCTATTTGTCGAACACGCGTGTCCCTCCCGACCTGTCATCAATAACAACTAATAAGCCTTAGTTCAGCCCCAACATATCGCGTTGCGAGGGAAAGTAGAAACTTAATACCATGGCGCATCTGTTCCCTGAGCGGCTATTCCATGATACCATTTTACCATGCACTTCGTAAATGCTGAATATGCTGAAGCGCTCGTCACGTAGTTATGTTGTTCACAACAGATCAACACTTTTCCCTGTAGGACACATTCAAAACACACATTCCAAATCCATGCAAGATGCAATTTCAACTTAGCGCTTCCGTGCTTCGGAGGGTACGTTGGAGCGCTCGTGACGTAGCGGGGCGCTCGTGACGTAGCTGGCTAAGTTGTTCTTAACAGATCAACGAAGTTAAGCACTGTTCCGCGTAGTCATCATTTGGATGGGTGACCATCCAAATAATGACTGGTGACCGCCAGTGGCAAATTCAATTGAGCGCTCCCGTGCTTCAGAGAGCACGTTAAGCAGTCGGTTCCGGCTTTTTAAAAGTTGTTAGGCCATGACAGAGGCCTTCGGGCGGCCTAGAAACTCTCTCACCAGAGTTGGCCACTGACTCATACGAACTTACTTTTGGAGGGTACGTTCAACAGTCGATCCTGGCTTTTTAAAGTTGTTAGTCCATGACGGAAACCTTCGGATCTATAAACCCCTCACCAGAGTTGACCACTGTTAAAATCAATCTATCCACTTTATAATCAAAGAAAACTTTCACAGCGGGCGGCGACATAGTGGCACTATTCCATGACAAAGTTCAGAAATAATAACCATTATGCATAACATTCACGACAAGTTCTGTATGTGGGCAAACGGCCGAGAAAATGGCCTATTGATATTTCAGTGCCACAGACGAACTGAGTTATGGACATCATTTTGTAAAATACGTACGTTTACCAATCTAACGTTTTTAACGTAAGATTGGTAAATACACCCACTTATGCCTACCATGTTTGTTATATGTTTTGAAAGAAAGAAAGAGAGCAAAAAATTTCAGCTAATCTTGCGCCACAAATCAGATGAGTAATCCTGTAAAGTAAAATCGGGCGTTTTGAATCGATGTATCAAATTTGTCCTCAAATCGGAGCCGTGCTTTTCTTCTTTCTGAAACACCAGCCCAGATATTAGTACAACGTACAGAATGGCCACTCCCTCCCTCCCACTGGTTTTACTAGCCTCATGGGGTCGCGAGTTTGCCGGCACCTTTCGCCGGCACAGAGGCTTACGGCTAAGGCACGCGTTTATTTTTATTATGTGTAGGTCCAAGCGCGCGCATGCCAGCGTGAGCAAAAGTGTGCTCGCTCTTGCTATAATTGGGTGGGGCCAACCATGACAGACATACAACGGCACCGTTTACGTACACAAACCATGCATGTGGTGATTGCGACGCGTTTGCTTCATAAATTTTATTGGGAGTGTCCGGGGTAACCCTTGGGTCCATAGGTTGTTTCCTCCGTGCGTTGTGTAGATCGGTTACTTTCACCGTTTACATTTTGCTTGTTGGTATTTGTGCTATGACGTCGCCCGCCCTTTGGACAAACTAATAGGCGTTAGACCTTGTTTGGTGCTAATACATGCTACAGAACTTTCCACTTATAATGGGATCGAGAGAATCGTTTGCCAAGTCGGAAATAATAGCCATTGCTTATACGGTATATTACTTCAGTCTTTAAACAAGGTTTTTCTTTTTACTATCTACACAATATGGATTCAAATTGGTTTATGTACGGCTTATTTAACTTCTTACCTATATTATACAATTAAGAAAACTGTGAATCCTAGATTAAGATAAATAAAAAAATAAAATAAAATTACTTACTTTACTTTTGTATTTCGTTTGTTTTGTTCTTGAGGTGCGGAATTGTTTTTGTTTTTAAAATTTCTTTATTTAACATAGGCACAGTACATAACATTACTAAACACAGTCACACATTACACGTATAACTCAAGATCTAAGTGATTAGCAGACTGCAGTGCCTATTAAAGTCTTTTAAATAAACACATTTAAAACAAAAACAACACTATTAAATGTAATTTAATATATTTTGCATAACTTATAGGCATAATGCATGAACATGGACTTTACAAATCAAGTTAAGTGCGGTATTGATTACGGCTGTGATTATAAGTGACCTGGTTGTAGGACTCTTCAGCAAGAGTCCGTCTTGGTAGTCACCGCATTGCCAAATATTTTGCCTTCAAGCAGTAGTGTGCAAGCATTGCTGTGAGGTTAGGAACCTGTACCAAGTGAAATAACTAAGCGAAAAATATCTGTTATTCTGGTCAGGCGTATCAAACGACATGATCGTCATTTGCTGACATACAAAAAGCTATGTTTTCCAAATTCCAAGATTTGACTAACAAATAAGGTAGGTACGAGTATTTCTATGCTAACCTAAATGTACCCCGCTCGAAGCATAGCTTTGTTTTACGATTCAATCACCTTACTTGATTGAATAGCTTCTTTATTAGGGATAGTAATAGTCTGTCTGTAGATGCCTTTCCTTATACCCTACCGTTAATATGTTGTTCTATAAATTGGTTAAAGGCAGTCGCAAATTGAACCACCGTTGGTATTTTAGTTCGTGTTCGTCAAACGAGTTCTGTCTAGGCACGCCCGGTCTTTGCAACATTTGCAAGGCTGTAGTCAATATGAAGTTATTACCCTCCCATCAGGATGGTGACCAGTGCTAACCTGCTACATCCACCACTTTGGATGCACTCAGGGATATTGTAGTTTTGCTTAAAACCAACTAAAGATTGTTATTGTTGCTAAAATGGTTGTTACTTATTTAAACTGAAAACCTGTTAACATGTCCCTGAACTTGAGTGAGAATTAATTATTTCATTATTTTTTGTGTTGCACAAAAACTTATTAAAAATATTGCTGTTATTTACATTCGAGTGAATAAACAACATCTTCACGTGGAAAACATTAAAAAAACAAGCTATACATGTAAAAACTAGTTTTGACGTCCATATAATGTTTTATGCCGGCGCCGGCGCCGGCGCTTCATTTGGCATATTTGCACAAAAATTGCGTTATTTCATCAATACAGACTAAACTTTGTATAATACTTTCACAGAGTTGACTTGCATTGACGAAATAAGCAAACATTTGAGAAGAGTCAAGTGTAGTCGCAGCATTACATACATGATTTGGCCAAGGTCTTAGATACCACCCTGGAAAAGCCACCGTTACCTGCCAGATAGCTATCAAAAATATGCCCTCGCAGTGCAGAGTCGTATACAACCTTCTTGTATCGACATCTTGAACAATTACTCTAACCAAAGCTATTGGAAAATTCAATCGGCTATACTAAATCATTCTTGGATAACACGTTGTGCCGTTTTGTTTTACAAGGCATAATTCTAGTGGCTCTAGCGTCTAACATAATAAGATTCTTATTGCAATGATAAATCTTTTGTAACGAAACAACTGTCTAAATATATAAATTAGTTGCGTTACTGACTGACTACAAACAAAGCCAAAACGGTCCCTAAGTCCTAGAGATCTGAAACTTTCAAGGTGTGTAGGGCTGGGTCACTATTGTAGGTATTCAACTAGAGGACGCAGTAGAAAAATATGTTTTAATGAAAAAAAATCAGCTTAGACAAAGTCGCGGGGCGTATCACTAGTCATGTCTTCATACAAGATTACATCAGAACAATTGATATTTTACTAAGATTTATTATCATGCCATTGGATTCTCGTGCTATGATATAAATCTAAAGACAATAGTGATCACAAAAAGCGACAGATGGTATCTCTAGCGCCAATTTGCAATGCGTGAAAGAGGACAGCCAATCAAGCGCCAACAAGCACAATACAGATAATATCAAGCAGTATAAACACTAGAACACAGTTAATTTCTTCTTACCTTATCAGCTTTTCACCAGGCCTTGCTATGCTGATGATCTGCGAAATCAATTTATTATCCAATTTTAAACTTCAATGAACACGAAAAGCACTTGTGGTCTAGTGATATTAATATGAAGCCTGCCAGGAACGCTTCAGCCACTAATTGGGATCTATAGGCGGCAAAACTGCTTTGCTGTATCAGAAAGATAAATTTTTAACCTTTGTGTTTCTAACCGATTCAAACGGATGAGGTTCTCAAGTTGTATTTTATTTTGTATGACTAATTCGCATATTTTTGCGATTCAAGATATTTATTTGCATAAATAAGTGTTACAGAAGGTCTTAAAAGTAATATGGCACTTAGAACTTATTTGACCTTTTCAGGCATTGCAAATTTTATGTAGGCTATCTATGCTGGGCGCTAAGCTGCTTACATAAGAGTACTACCCGATTTTGCTTCTATTCTTCGTAAAGCAATATCAGCTAGCTTAATAATTATATCGAGCATTGGCACTGCTTGCTATAACTATTGTGCCCTAGTCGACAAAACAATTGTAAAAAGTGTCTAACGTGTTATGGAAGAATTAAACTGTCATTATCTGTGATTGCTGTTGCTCGTGCGAGTGGATGGCGTTAAGATAGGCGCTACACTTCGGTATCTTGGAATTCAATTAGCACAGATCACAGTTACAACTAATCTAGAAGTTGTTACAGCCGCCTAGGGCCTTACTTAGTGTGCAAATTATAGTTGAGAATTTGTATTATTGAATTCTAGTTCAAGTTTGACGACCTCAGCGGGGCGGTGGGCGTTCGGTTGAGAAGCTAAAGGTTGCGGGTTCGATCCCCGCTGCGGGACAAATATGAATAATCTGCAAGTATTTGCTCCGGGTATTTTTATTTATTATAAGTATTTATTTACAAAAAAATATTATGTGTATTCTATCAGTTATCTGGTCAATATTTATTTAGTTACCTATTTAATTAGTCTAATCAGAAAATAGTTGTCCTGGCAAAAACAGGAATTTTCACGTATACCTATAGAAGAACTCTAAATTTTATAAAATTACTTTAATTATATGGTTTTAAAAACCCTGAGCAGCTATAGTATGGAGGTTACGTCAATATGCGTGAGAAAACTCTAAACAATAGATATCGAAGTTTTATGCGTACTTGAACTAGAATTGTATAATTAATATAATCTCTACTATTCACCAGATAATAAAAACCTTCAGAATAGAAGACAGAATCTATTTATTTATCAGTATCTATTTATTATAGGGCATTCTGAAGATCGTGTAGGAGAGATAATTTTAATGGTAATGAAATAGGCGAAACAGATCTACCTACAGGTTAAGCAATGATACAATGTTTTTCGTCTCTAGAAGCCCTTCAACCAAAATTGTCAACACATCTACTTGACATCAAAAAAAACTTGCGTAGGATCAGCAGTAACTTTACAAACTACATTCCAATCTAACCTTTATAAAATTTACACAACACTATTGACAAACATTGTAAGGTGGTTCGCCCATCGAAGAAGTTCCAAGTGTCTTGACTCGGCAACCGACAAAGGAATATCTACTTTAAATCGACAGTAGTTTGTTCTATTTTAAAGTTCACATATAGTGGGCGTGGTATACTCTGTAGCCTTGCATTGCATCAGATAATCAGAATACTAATCACAGAATGACAAGAGCAAACCGTCTAATGGCTCCGTGATAAATCATTCATCCATTATCCATGAGCTGTTTTGTATATCAATGATGAAGCGTCAGCAGTTTTTGAATAATCGTATTTTGTTTAGCTGCTCGTATAAGAAACTAAATTATCGTACTTCTCTAGATGGTCACTATTATGGGGATTATTCACCGAAGCGTAGCGCAGCCAAGTCAACCAATAGAAACACGTCAAAGCTGCGTGAAATGTACATGATGCGATTAGGAAAGAATTATATTGGTTGATGGCTTTAGCTCTGCTCTGCTACGGTAGATGATTGCCCTTAGAAACATGAGGACCTCATTGCCGCGGTAGAAAATAGCTGAAACGAGAGTACAATGGGTTCAGTCGAAACCGTCGTTTGCATGATCTGCAAATATTTGCTATTGGTCTACCGTATTTTGTACCATGGAACTCGTGATTTCTGATATCCACTACACAGGGAATCCGGGAGGGATTATGTATATATTGAGTATGTTATGTAAAGTAGTTAGATTTAACACCATTTTCTCTTTCAGGGATTGGAGATCGTCAACCCACAAGCAGCGGAGACGCGAGTCAACGAATCAAATGCAAAGTACTTCTCGAACACTTCTGGATTCCTGTCTGTTGGCAAGAAGTAGAAGTAGCGCGGTCACTTGTTTAGTTGAATTGATTCGTGATTGATTGTTTCACATGTTTTAAGGCTATCTTGTACATCATTTTAATTACTTACGTTAAAATCGTTTTTAGTATGAAAACGTATGAAAACGTATATGGCTCGCTCTTTCGAAGTGTTCTGTTGCCTGACTGACTGACTGACGGACAGACAATCAACGCACAGCCAGAACGGTAAGCCCTAGAGACCTTTTCCTTTTGTCACACGCCTACACAATAAAAGGACCCTCCTTTTATTGCGTAGGCGTGTGCGCTTACAAATAAATTCTCAATTGTCAATATCTAGAGGATGCAGTTTAATGAATTTTGCATTAAAAAAGTCAGCGCAAACAAAGTCGCGGACTGCTCCGCTAGTTTAGTATGAAATGACATGCCATGCGAGTGAGAGCGTATTAAAAACGCTCCTAATTGTATGAACATTTCTTTAGATTTTGCGACCAACATTTTATACATTCAAAATTTAATTATGTATAATTAAAATAAAATAAACAAACAGCAACTACCTACTTTATAAGGATTATAAAGTAGTTATTGTTTATGTCTGTTTTTGCTTTTTAACCATGGCTTTTACAGTAACTATAAACCTGGTCTGTTTGTGCTGGTATAGTATTAGCATAAAATCAGTAAGTATAATAGTAAGCATTTTGACTACATTGTAATTTTCCGCTTAAAATAAATGAAACTGCATTAAACGAATGTATAAAACAATTTGTTTGATTGCGTTCCTATTGGTAAGTTGGTCGAGATGAATGTTAGCGTGTCTGATTTCTCCGAGCTACTTGCAGTATCGAGTACTAAGACTGACTGTATTGAAAGGAAGATACAGAAACGCTAACTAGAAATTTTACTTAGGGCTGGCTGAATAGAAAACTGCCTATTATAGATTTCTAAAACCAACCAATTCTATACACATCCAATACTCGCAAAGTAAACGTGACACTTAAATTTGACACAATTATATTTAATTTCATTTACGCACCTCACCGTTTAGCTTTTGGTGTCTTTAGGCCTTAAAGGCGAACATCCACCAAAGAAGATGCTGTGTCCAATACAATCACAACATAAAATCGAACATTTTGGATCTCATTTAAAATTTGTCGACAATAGAATCATGCGCGAAATTCACAGTCAGCAAATTATGACAGGATTCCTATGTATTTTCCACGGGTCCGCTTTGGTGGACGATCGCCCTAATATGTATGTAATCATTTGTTATTTATTATACAAGTCATTTATGTATTAAGTTTTCGCTAAACAGCTGATGAACTGTTAATCAAGAACTAGACCTCGATATTTGTTGAAATGATTCCCAAGCACATCTGTCTTTCTAGAATCATTACAAGAGGCATTTATTAATTTGTTTCGCCTTTTAAAAGCATTTCAAAGTTGTTTAATATGTTGAACTAATATTAGACGAAGCGACCTTATAATAGAGAGGTGTTTTGGTATGCAGCGGGTCAGTCAAGGCTGCACGTTCAGTAAATAACGCTTACCCAACATCTGCAGAAATAGAGCTATTCTCACAGTTTACATTTAAATGTAAACAAACTGAGGCTTGTTAGATATAGCAACTGCTCGTAACAGTACATTATGCCCATACAAAAAGCTCTGTCTAGGGGGCTTATCGAGAAAAGCAACTATTAGGTCTAATAATTAAGGTTTTTGTCACCAAATAACATTACGGTGCATGTATACGATACGGTGCAATAAATTAGTTCAGCGCAGAGTCTTCGCGAACACAAACTTTTAAAAGTAAGTGAACTTTTAAAAAACAGAAACATCGAAAACGGATTCCAGAGATCGGCGGAGATAACTAGTAGTCCTTATGGATTAGAATCTTCCACCAAAAATTCCAATCAAAAATCCCCGACGACGACAAAAAATTCTATAAATTCGTAAAACCTGTTAATTTCACCCAGATCGGTTTTATAATACGACCTGTGGAAGAGTAGTCAACAAACTGACAGACTGAAGCAAATTTTGCCAGACTTGAAGCAGAGACGCTTCGCTCGCTCGGTTGGATATACACACGTACCTTTATTTGCCTGGAAGAAATCTCTTTAAGCAATAAGGCCGCCCACTGTACTAGCTATATTTAAATTTATTTTATCCTTGTGTACAATAAAGTGGTAATCTATCTATCTATCTTTTCCTGGTGGTAGGACTCTTCATCAAGAGTTGTCTTAGCGGGTACCACCACTGATACTGCCAGATATTCTACCTCAAAGCAGCGTGCAAGAATTATTTAGTTTTCGAGGGTTGTCGGGGTGACGAGCGTTGTGCGTTGCTACGTAGAGCTTTGGGTGACACTGTTACACTACAACAAGTAAATAACTGTTTAGGCCTGGCGGCAAAAATAAGAGTTAAAGGACAACCAACATAATGTAAGGTACTTCATTGAATCGGCCTAAAATCAGTTTCCTTTTAAGGCGTGCCTTTCGAAACCTCGACCACATGTCTTGTCACGTAATAGCCTAATGGAAGCATAGGTATGCGTGCTTTATACCCGATAATATCCAGTAATACCACTTAATTTATAGCGTAGTTGGTACAACAGCACTACGATTTAATTAAGATGAATCGGCAAATCTTTTGTCTTACTTTAATACGTTTTTTAAATTTTTCTTAACTCAGTTCGCTGGTGAATGACGAGCCGTCATAAGCCGCGGTGCGGAGACATTGGTTACATGATCGTCAAAACTGATGCATCTTATTTGAATCGTAGTATGTATGTACCTTACTTTTTTTTAATGTCAGCAAGTGACAAGACAATCAAGGCACCTAGGTACCTGGCTAAGCACCACGCCTGTCTATTACAGAAGCAGTGCCACCTAAAACTTTAAGCGTTTGCGTGGCACTGCACTGCGCTTATCACAGCGAGACATTGTTTTTAAGTCTCTTTTGCCCAGTATTTTCACTTGCTACAGTGCAGCTTGCACACTACTGCTTGGAGGTAGAATATCTGATACTGCGGTGGTACCTACCAAGACGGACTCTTGCTTAAGAGTCCTACCACCAGGTAACATATTAGATACCTGTGCAAAATTTATTATAATAGATTATTATTCGTAGTATGCTCGCCATACATTCTCACATAATACCTTGTTGGCTATTTGCTTTTACTTAGGTATACTAATATCTGTTCTGTGCTTAGGTATTCAACTTACGCAAGGATATTCTGATACACCAGCCTGATCTTTCTAAACAGATTTGCAAACACGCGCTGTTTGCTACATAGGTAATTAGTAACCTTGGGTATGACAACTTTGATTGTATTTAGGTATGTTTTTCATGTTTTTGGTCTAAGCTGCTTCTACAATAAAAAAAATTTTTAAAAATTCTAAAAAAAATTCTCGCTAAAACCGATTTGGTTAATTTTGTTCTTGAAATGTTTGTAGGAATCCAGGGAAGGTTTAAACGTTAAGAAATTATGGAAAAATTGGGAAAAAAATTACGCGAATGAAACCGCGCCGGGTCTACTAGTATTTAATATATTTCGACACGTTTTCTTATTAATTTATCGTCTCATAAGGTCTTGTCCTATGCCATCTTTAATGGGTCATTTGGAAGGTAGTGGGGTAACCGATATTGTCACCTGACCGGGATTACCCGCTTCTACCCTACTCTTTCTTGGCAATAGTCCGTCTTGGTGGTCAAATTTGACTGTCTCGTCATTTGTAGACATAAAAACAAATGAGAAAAAGTCCTTGGTCTCAGGGCACAGAATTTTGTATTCGTAAGTTGCCTGCCACCCATGTCAAGCGTACTACCCCCTACTAACCAGGCAATTTTTTTCTCAATTTCGCACAAATCAGTGCGTTTGTGAGACAAAACTAAGACTAAAATAGCACGTTACAATGCGACCGCAATGCTAAATTAAGACTACAAATTTTGAAATTTGTGGCCAAATCGAGTCGTATGTATGACACTACAAGATCATTTAAAGACTAAAGTAATATGCAATCGATCCTAAAAAAACGCACTGGTGACTTATCTCCAGTTTTTGCTAATTGGGAGACCTAAATAACCGCGGCCGAGACTCAAGCCCACGACATGCGGATCGGAAGTAGGGGCCCATCCTACTGAGCCAACACGACTTATCACTTCAGCTATCGGTTACATAACAAAACAGCGTTATTATTTAGTCAAATTCTCGACTACCCTTTATGTGTTAGATCGCTATCACCACAAAATACGACTATTCAAATACGCTTTCCGACATTTCTCAGTCGTGAATAAACAAAGCATGATGTAACTTCATTCATACTTGTTACTTTGATAGATAGCATCTTGTCAAACGGCGTGTAAACTCACCATAGAAAGAAACTACAAAGAATGTTTCTATTACAGCATAAAGGCGATCATCTACCGAAGCGGAGTAGAGTAAACCAATAGAATCGTGTCCGAATTGCGCGTAATTTACGTAGGCTCAGGGGATAGTAAGCGGTTACCATAGCGTATAAACGCTTGCAATATCAGAGATATCGTTGCCACCCAGAGTCTTAAAGTCTCATGTGGCTGTAATTTCACCGGAAATCAAAGCAATGCTCGCAGCATTACTCTTTGGCGGCAAAAATAATAACCAGTAGGTAACCTATGTTAACAAAATGTTAAAACAAAGGTAAGTTTTTTTGTGTGTGGAACATATTATATATATATATATATATACAATAATAAAATACCATGTACCTATATCAGTTTACTCTGTGCCGGTACCCACGTTCTCTGTTCGCTATTATTTTGATCACCCAGATTTTCTAAGAATGTAAGAATGTAAAATAAGCCATTTTCATACTTTGTCTTACATTTTCGAACGTGTCGATCGACGGGTAAAATTCAACCTTCAAACTCCCTCGTTATCGTTAGATATAACGTGCAATAAGATGTAAATTTTCGAAGAGTTTAAGTTTCTATAATCACACTAATACTACAAATGCGAAAGTTTATTTGTTTGGATGCTTGATTGAATGTTTGTAACTCAATGAAGTTGTAATAGTTGAACCGATTTTGATGATAAATTTGGTATAGACCTAGATAAATTTATGAGCCGGATTGAAACACAGGATACTTTTATTCTGGTAGGTACAGCTACTACGCAAGCGCAGCCGCGAGGAGAGGCAAAATTTTACTAAAATAGGGTAACCTCTATTTTAGCCTTTCTATACCCAGAATGCCAGAATTATTTTGCATTTGGATAGGCTCAATCTTAACGTTATGTCATATTACGATTATTGGCGTTATGAGGCCTGTGCAACACCACCTACCTATTTGTCTTTGGAACGATAGTGTAGGGTTACTACTTTGTATGTGGTGGTTTCCCCTCTAGGCATTTTATCTAGGTACGGTTTAGTGTTTAGGAGATTTTCAACTTTATATCTTTTGTATAAGATAGGTTTCCAAGTAGCAAGTCATAGTCAGCTCCATGACCATTCAGAACAGGATCGGCAGGATGCTGAGTGCTAACTGAGCTACTCAAGTTCAAGGACTTTATCACCAGATTAAAATTTTACTTGTCTTTGATATTTATTATTCCACGGAATAGTTATTCCAAAAATTGTTCATACAAATCCAGCGTTAGTCGAATATTCTACTTAACAACTTAATTACTGCAATTTATTACTTGATATTATTAATTTTACATACACATTTATAAAATTACTCGTGCCTAAATTATAATCAAACTCAAACTGCAGCGCCCTTACAGGGTTCATGTACCTACCTGACAAAAAAACATTGTATTACTAAGACCTTATACAATATTGTTACATGATGCAATAAATTGAAATTGAAATTGAACTTTATTTGAACGACCTACGACATAACCACAGGACATAACCCTAAAAAGATTGCCCTAGATAGAGAGTTTGTAAAACGATTATAACAAATAAACTTCTCGTAAATTACCTTCTAAATGCTACTTTAGCTAAGTAAAGCATCCTTTGCTTAGCTAAAGTAGCATTTATAAGTAATAACAATAATCATTTATCGCTCCCAGACCACAGGCTCCCAGGCACTCACGTGAGTATATCCATAAAAACGAGTGCGTATCCATGTTTCAAGCACAAAAAAGACCCGCTATAAACCTTATTCAATTACATAATTCTAGTCATAAAGACTGTATAATGCCCACAAAATTAAACATTGCAAAGTACTCTCACTTACCACTTTCTGTTTTAAATTATAATAGCCGAGGACGCCAATTTATTATTCAAATATCAAGTCGTTCAAAAATCATAGATGCATAGTAATTTAAGATGGATTCTACTCATAACTAAAGCACATAAAGCTAGCGCGATACTAGCTAAGAGGTTTGGTTTATAGGCTTGGTATACAAACCCCCTTGGATAATCTTCTGTGAAAGGGATTTTTACTGTAGGAAGAGATTTTAATTTTGATTAGTCAAGAAAATGGTCTTTTGATTTGAAAATATTACATAGTTATTTTTATAGTTCTCATGTTACAAAAATTACAAAAAAAACTAGCCACTTTCGTACGCTTTCATGTTACAGATCTCAGAAGGAAGGTACCTACGTAATAAACTTTAGATTTTAAATTAGAATAAACTTTTATTTTAATGTAACTTACCCTTTTTTGTTTCTTGAGTTACGAAACGCTGAAGAAATAAGTCGGTTTGTAGGTAAGCAGTTAGGCATAAAACGAGCATCGATAATAAGTGGAGTAGGTGTAGAATTACAACTAAGTGTTGCATTTATTGGATAATAATATGTTTTTGTGATGCCACTTCACTTATGTAAGAATTTTGTTTTCCAGGCAGCACTACGAGTAAGTAATTCGATAATTGTGTCGAACGTTTCGATAATTGTGTGACTGTTTAGTCACACAATTATCGAAACAAGAGTTGGTAACGACCCATTCACTCTCGCTCGAGAGTAGGCCAGTGTCCCAGCAGTAGAAACGTTAGAAGGCAGGCGTAATGATGAATAATTAGGTAAGTTATTAAGCCTTTGCTGCAAAAGTTTTAACTCAGTCACTTAGTGGGCTGGTCCTAAAGTCAGTCAGTCTGTGAATTTTTTTCCTATGCTATTCTCTAACGAAAGCATTAGATTAGAGCGTTGTAGGCGAGCGGTGCAATTTATTCCGCCAGCTCGATTTCAGCTACCTCAACAATCGGCCAGAAAGTCTTGGCAAACTTGTAGATTTTCTAAGATATCCAAGGAATGTTTAGAATGTTACGCTCGGCAGCTATCAACACGTAATATAGGTACCTAATAATATCCGTGAATAATCCTACATTGATCCTACAATAAAAGACTCGGTGTGGTGAGGATTTGTCTTTTGTAAGGATTACGTGATAGCGATTTAGATAAGGACGACACGCCCAAATAAAAGAACGTTAACGGTTCATTGAAAGGCAAGTGAGCGCAGGACATAGATGGTCCAACAGTTGAAGAACAGGTTCTGAAGGTGCGACATCCCGCGCCGTCCGCGAGGTTGTGCTCGCGCAGTGTTCCGTCGACCGCTAGTAGACGCACGCGCATGCCGGACCAATTAACGCGAACTCTTATCACATCAATGCTTATTACTTGCTGGTAATAAGACAATAGTGATTAGCGGTTCGTACAGTTCGTTGAAAGACATGGTGTTGTGTTTGTGTGAGTGTGTGGTTTGAACAGCCATGGCGAGTTTCGAGGATCTCGCCTTCGACTGGGCGACTCTGTGCCAGGACTGTCCCGAATGCTGGACGCCATCAGGTGAGCGACCTTTTATTATTTACCTAAGCTTTTATGATGCAAATGCCAATAATCATTTAGGTTTTATAGCTAATACGCCGGTTAACTATCGATCTACCCTCATTTAACAGGACTTGTTTAAACAATGTCGTAAAACAGGCGCAACTTCGCTCCAGGATCTGGGAAACATGTTTGTGTCTGTTTTATTAGTATATGAAAAAAAAAAACAATTTAACAAGAAAACGCGCAAAGTACTGTTTGTAATCGGACGAACAATGATACGTAAAACCAAAGGTTAATGATATGAATGTAGGTAATCTAACGACGGGCGGTTGGTTGCTGCTTCAGTTTACATTTTAAAATTTTTAAAAATATTGTGACGACCTCGATGGCGTGGTGGGCAAGTGTATGGTTGAGAAGCGAGAGTATGCGTGTGCGATCCCACCGCGCGACAAAATGTTTGCAAGATCAGCAAATATTTGTTCTGGGTTTGGAGTGTTTGAGTGTTTCTATTACAAGCCTACCTATGTATTTACAAAAAAAAATCAAAAATTATTTATTTTAATAGAATCACAAGGATCACTTTGAAACGTCTTACAAGCTAGGAAAATTTACACCAGTTCCAACGCGCCCATGCCGTAAAAGAACTGGCAACAATACCGGCTGGGTTCCTATCGCTTTTTTGGCATGAGCCATATTGTTATGGATGCCGAGTAAAGTTGGAGCACATTCGTCCCAAGCTTTTTTATCATCTAGGTAATCGGTTATTTTATAGTTTGCTTTTTGAGACAGTTTTTGTTTAATTAAGTTTTTAAATTTGCCAATTGTCTACATTTTGTATGTCGCTTAGGACTTTGTTAAAGAAGCAGTACACGTTGCCCTTTAAGTATACATTTAAGTATTCCATCAGTTATCCGGTTCCCCCAAAACTAAGCTTTGATTAGTTTTAGGGCTAGATAGGGTTGTGTGTAAGTCCGCCATTATTTATTTATTCATGTAATTACTTATCACATATAATTATCTGTCTACTGCACAAGGTGCTTGAACTTACCGAAATACCTATGTAATAGTTGGTATTTAATTGTAAGGCAGTAAAAACTCGTAGAAAGATAATAAACGCGCGCATTGCACAAAACTCCCTTAAAAACATACATTGTATGATTAAAATAGATAATGTTTTATAATTTTTGTTTTGAATTAATAATATAAGTGTATTAGGCAAGTACCTGAGTACTTAGGTACATATATCATAAATTTTAATAACACTGAGAACCTAACGTAATGGAGATCATTCTCTTACTATTGAATAACAAACAGAGAGGCGTTGCAAGAAAAAACGGAAAACCAAAATTTTACTAGTTTCGGTTGCATTAGGTATCAAAGTAAGTTTTCCTCGGCAGTTCATCAAACTAATTTTCTTCGCACTTTCAAAAATAAATGGCTCAGAACTCACATAATAAAATGGTAATCTGCATTAGCGGCATGGTCGTACAGAAGTCTTTTGCGCAAAATATATTCACATGGTGATAGCGGCATTGGCATTTGCATAAATATCGTGTCATGTCATTTGCATTTATGATTAAAGCAAAATGAACCTTGTGTAACAGCTAAGCCTCTCGTTCGTTCTATAACTGTTAGATAAATGACTTATCAGAACCTTAAAGCGCATTTCAGACTAAACTATAATATAATAGCATATCTAGCACAATAGTTATAGTGTAGTCTGAAAGCCTCATTCACATGCGTACTACTGTACTGTCTTCCCACATTCTTGCAAAGGACACGTCTTTTCCCCCATGAAACATTGCAGGCTCTGAAACGTGAAACGGCATTTATTTTTGTAAATTATAAACATAACTGAAATTGTCATCTATTAGTAATTTTGCTCACGCTTATTTTATATTTTGTAGAGCTATAAACTCTTCATAAATTAGGTGTATGGTATTATTACATACATCTAAAGAAAGTTTAAAAAGAGTTTAAAGCTTATTCTATTTGAGCATTCCCTTTATCGCACGTCGAAGGATCGATTTGTTGGTGTTAAACTTTATTTTCTGTACACTACGCCTCTTATTCTACTTATAATTATCATACCAAATCATACTAGAATCTATGCATAATTGCATACCTACTTAGTAAAAGATAGGTACCTAGATTAAACACTAGCATTAGTCCATAGTTTATCGAATTTATTTTCCGTTAATTTTCATTAGAAATTACCAACTAAAATGATACTCGCTAATGAAAATACTTCACTTATTAGTAATAAATTATTACCATATTTTTTACTCTTATAGGTAGGTATAGGTACCTTATTATAGCGTATTGCGCAGCAATCTTTCACCGACCGGTCCCAACAACCGATGAGCTAATGTTTGTTCTTCATATTAACACTTATGGTGATTAGGTACGACTGGCTGGTAAGAGCGAATTCTCCTCGATTACTTTGTCAGAATAGAAAATAAAAGATTTCACCTCTAAAAATTGACGTAGCTGGCTTAGTTGTTCTTAACAGATCAACGAAGTTAAGCACTGTTCCGCGGGGTCATCATTTGGATGGGTGATCGCCAGTGGCAATTTCAACTGAGCGCTCCCGTGCTTAAGAGGGCACGTTAAGCAGTCGGTCCCGGCTTTTTCAAAGTTGTTAGGCCATGACAGAGGCCTTCGGGCGGCCTAGAAACTCTGTCACCAGAGTTGGCCACTGACTCATACGAACGAACGAACGAACCTCTAAAAAATATAAAAATTTAGGTGTATACCTAGTCGAACATAAATGAAAAAGTCGGTGGCAGATTTTAAAGACACATTAGCTAACAATGGTTTATAGTTGGTAAAATTGTGGCAAACACAGCCACAGAAGCTATAAAGATAAAATAATAAATAAAATAAATAAATATAGATTCGCAACTATCAAAAGAAGAAACGCGGTCCTTCTCATGAGATGATTTCCGCCATTCGGTTATCGATTCTTATTTATTTTTCCATAACCGTTAAATATTTGCTTCACGCGGCGGTTCTTAAATGATCTGCCACTGGCTATCTATAAAAGTAAAATTATGACACGCCTCATTATGAACATCATTAAAATTGAATTGTAATTTCCCGTAACTCCTCAAGAATTGATTAACATACGTGTACTGATTTTACATTCTCGTATAAAACAGTCAGTGGTTTTCTCTCGTATGGTTTATTTAGCTTTCATTAACTGTTAAATTGTAGGTATATCATTGGTTTTCTTTTAATTATAGTACATAACAGTCTTACATAACAAAATTACCAAAAAGGTAAACAATGTCATATAGTATTGGATAGACAAAGACACACTAGAGATGGACCTAAACCTATCCTATCCTACTAATATTATAAATGTGAAAGTCTCGTGTGTGTGTGAATGTTTGTTACCACGTATCTCTGTGACCACTTTACCTATCGATTGTGATGAAATTTGGAATGTTGGTGGTTTAAGTTCTGGAATAACACATAGGCTACTTTTTATCTCGGAAAAATGGACTGTTCCTGTGGAATGGCAAATAACTGCAATAACGAGGGTGAAGTTTGACTTTAAAAACCGACGACAAGCAATTGCAGACTTGCTACAAATTCATTTTGTTTTTTATGTAGTATTTCTCTTATATTTTCTTCATAAAATTGTGCTTTGAAAAGAGGTTTGATTCTCAAAACTATTGGGAATACGATGATCCACACGTGTTAATAACTAATAAGTGATTTACATAAACGATTAACTAGTTTGATTGTAAGCTGACCATTTAAGAGAAGATACATTATTATTACTGCTTTGATTAAACGATTAAAATAGTCCTCAAGTCAAATTCGCTTTCGTTTCTCAGAGAAACTTATAATTAAAATGTTGTAACAGACAAAGTTATAACTCTATCGTTCATAAGTCAATTTATCTCAACTCGTGGGTTTCAATAAGATTTAATAGACAAACATGAATGCACGATTTCTCACGATTATTAGCGTAATGGTAGATCTGTCATTGAACCTCGGGTTATTAAACATTACTTATTGGTAAAAAGTTATTACAGCAATCATAAATAATTCATCAAAAATTGATTTAATAATTAGGTAATTGTTACTACCTAGGTAAGTAGTACGAGTATAACGTTGTTAAATTTTTTTTTTTTTTTAAATAGTGAGAAATGGCAACGTTAATTCTAAGCATTTTTTCAACCAATAAATTACTTTGGTAGGTTGTCTTTGTCTGTATGTAATTTTGTCGTATGCAAATACTGTGAGTGGCTCTGTTAATATTCAACCTATAAAATGCAGTATAAAAGTAAGACACGACTGTGTCACCGGAATATTAAAATGAATAATGAATTCAACACGGTTTGACTAACGGTTAGTTCAGTTGGTTACTTATGTGTATCCGAATTCTTTGTTCATATTGGTTTCTCTCTCACGGTGTGGGTACCTGTAGGTTCTACTATCCCACTAATATAATAATGTGAAAGTTTGTGTGGATGCTTGTTTATTTATGGTTCAATCGCACGCTAAAACGGCTCGATGGATTTAGAAAAAGTTATTCGTTTTATAAGTTAAATATTATTTTAGCTGCTATGGATAAGATATCATCGTCATCATGACAGCCTTCTAAAGTTCCCACTGTTGGGACACTGGCCTACTCTCGAGCGAGAGTGATTGGGTCTTAATCCACCTCGCGGACCCATTGCGGATTGGTGGATGGCACATGTCTTTCGAATTTATAGTTCTTGGACATGCCGGTTTCCTCACGATGTTTTCCTTCACCGTTTGAGAACACTAGCATTGCGCACATATTTTGGTTTTTGGTGCATGACCACTAGACCACCAGTGCTATATAAGATAAGATATGTAATTTACGCTATATTACACTTTATGTTATAGCGATTAAATACTTTTTTGACCATCTTCGTTCTTAATAAAAACCACGATCGTACCTGTGCTGACAAGATATTTCAAGACTCTTTTAAATTGTTTTGATCAGACATTTAAAATAAGAAAAATTCGTTTTAAAAGAACAAAAAAGTGAAAGAATGAAGGGTAGGGACTCGATGGATCGATGATACTGTAGCGGTTGCAGGTAGTCAATGGATGAAGGCTCAAATCGTTCAACGTCTATTAGCTGACGATGACCCTTTTATTCATAATTCATTTGATAAACCTCATAGACCATCTCTAGCTAACATAAAATAATAACCAAATAACAAAGACAATGAGGACATACTATTTAATCGAAAGTTTAAATTTTTTTTAAAGTCGTATTCAAACCTCTGATACTAAAAACAATAGTAAGAAGTAAGTTCGTATAAGTCTGTGGCTTGAATATATCTGGTGACAAAAAAAAACAATTGTCAGGTAGGTAAACAAAAACGAAAGCATTCTAAGGGTGAGTTGCATCTAACGTTAACGTCAAATTGTTCAATCGTCGTCGAACAATTTGACGTTAGATGGTGCAACTCACCCTAAGAAAAGAGCTAAACAATCAACAACGTGATATTTAAATTTATGTGCTAGCGACTAAACGGAAATAAGCAAACAGTGTCAGTTTAACCCCATACCAGGCAAGTAGAGAGTCCCAGCAAGAGAAAAGGCTTTTACCGAGGATTCAAGTGGATACCTACTTATTATTCTTTTACATCTTCGATGTTTTCCTGCCCCTCTTTTAATGAAACTACACTCGCGAGCAGCTGAATCGACTCACTTCTACAAAAATCATACGCGAACCACCGCCGTAGGACACTGTTTCGGCAAAACAGCACTGTGCAAACCTCTCACCTGGACGCCTGTAGACTCAAGCTCTCCTGTCACTGCCATGCAGACACACTCTGCACTCGTCAGTCAACAGGACTGACTGCCATTGCTCAGCACTCTAATCAATGTGTTCGCGAGCAAATTCAAGGCGCGCTTGTCGGTGAGCTGCGGTCAATTTTGGGCCTCTGGCAGGCCGTCTTTTAATGAGGTTTGCTTCTTTCAATCGTCTTCTGGCCGTCCATTGACTTACAAATACTCCTCAAACCTCTCTCAGCTGCTGCTGGACAGAAACACCGGTGAGATGGCGATTTCTGAGACTCGTCCAAACGATAAAACGGTCATCTCTCTCAGAAGTAAGCCGGCGCCGACTGGTTTTTGGCCTCCTAGAGTAAGAACCAGTCTCTTGGAATCTTTTGTACACCTTAACACAGCAGATTTGCTCAGATTTAGTCGGCGAGCGACTTTTTGCTGGCTAAGGTTCTGTTGCAGCAAAGCAACAACTTGAGCGACATTTTCTGATGTTATATCCTTAGTGGAGGTGTGTTTAGGTCAACGTCTGATAAGCGAATAATAAGTATGCACTGGTTGCAGGGGGTTTTTAAGGAATTTGCGACGCGCGCGCGCGGATACCGCACAAAGTGCATTTTCGATGCTTACACCTGCGGGCCTTCACCCGCTCATCGGTCGTCATATATAAATTTTTAGTTACTGCACAACTCAGTGCGTATAGAATAAAAAATTGTTCTGTAAAGCACAAAAAGCACAATGACAAACGAAATATTGAATGTCTCTCTCTTCTACAACAGTAATTTGAGAATGAATAAAATTTGCAATAAACTGTTGAGTTTCCACGCTTCGATAAGTTGCGTTTTATATCTTGTCTGCACTATGGTCGGATAACGTTACCTGTGTTATGTAAATATTTTAGCATAGTTTATCTAAGGAAGATCACGCTTAGATAGTTTACACTACTGCAGTAATAAGTATATGTACAATGCATTCAGAGATATATTAGTAAAAAATCTTGATTTGTATCTACTTATTACCAACTGGAGATGGCGTCATCATTTTATGATGTTTTTAATATATATCGATCATAAAATGCATAAACTCAGTATCCATCATATTAGGCCATGACTGAGGCCTCCGGGCGGCCTAGATACTATCTGTCACCAGAGTTGGCCACTGACTCATACGAACTTAGTACTTACTTACTTACTTAGTATCCATCCTTATTTGTTTATTACACATACTGGAAGTCTGTCCGCGCTGACTTTTTTATGCAAACTTTTTCCCGTATAGGTATGAGTTGAATTTTTTGATATTAGAACCTTCGAACATTTATTCTTAATGTCTTTGATTAGAACTTACCGTTTTGGCTGTGCGTTGTTTTTTTTTTTTATACTACTGAAGTGGCAACCAAGCGTACGGCCCACAAGATGGTAAGCGGTTACCGCAGCCTATGGACGCTTGCAATACCAGAGGCATCACTCGCGGGTTGCCACCTTGAGGCTAAGATCGCAAGCCTCATGTGCCAGTAATTTCACCGGAAACCATACCCTTCACACCGGAACACAGCAATGCGAGCATTACTGCTTGGCGGCAGAAATAGGTATGGTGGTAGTCCTTCCCCGGACGAGCTCTATCACAAAGAACTCTACTACTCTTGATTGCCATACAATCAGTAATTCAACGATTTAAAACAACAAAACAATGAATTATAATATAAGTATTACAAATAACAACGGGTACTTACCTACTTCTCACATTTCAGACCAAATTGCTGATATTTTTTATGAATATGATATTTAGATATTTTAATTATTATTCAAAAATGGGACATGGGGCGGTATTAATAATATCTTACGCTAATTTCCAGATCGAGCTACAAAATTACATAACGAAAAGTACTTATCCTACGCATTAAAATAAAAGCTATATTTATCTTTCATCGCATTTTATTACGGTTTTACCTTTTTAGTCTTCTATATCATTACGCAAATAACCCAAGGCATGTCTCTAGTTTCATCATACAAATAAATATTTTTATCGTCGTGTCGTGGGTTGGTTTTGTAGTTTCGTCCCAATTGAGATGCCTATCGATCGACAGGTACTTACAACAATGTGACTTAATGCGAGTGTGTAATGTGTTCTACAATGCGTTATGTAAGTGTATGCTTGTTTCACTAACTCGCCAACGCAGTTTTTACCAATCAGACCGTACCGGTGGTCCTTGAGGTTTAAGATCACATCAGTGTTGCCCAGTTTCGCCAACTACAACTACAACGGAAAAGTTAACAAACAACGCCATTAGTCGTTTGATAACTTTTCCGATCATTTTTGTTGAATTTTCCGTCTTTGTTTTTATGACACAATGAGCTGTTTTATACCATGGAAAACCAGCGCTAAAGTAGTATGTATACTGCTTTAGCAAATGCTGAATGGCGACCATTTTCGAAGACTTATGATCTAAATGTACTCGTATATGCTTACTGCTTAGATATACACTTTTAATGTTATTATCAACTCGAAATAAACTTTTTTACTTTACTTTACTTTACTGTTTTCGTCTCAAGTTATTAAAAAAAAAGCTGTCTATTTAGATGGCGGTAGCTCAACTGGCGAGCCCAAGAGAATGTAAGCACTACGTTTGGCGAGCTGTGGTGAATGTGTAGGGAATTCAACATTGGTTGCTCCTGCTGTCACTGTCTGTCATACCTCTGGCTGGTGTCAAAGTCATAGTACGTACTACGTAGTACATTAACTTTGGTCGTACTGGAGTTAAATTATTTTGCCTCAAGCAGGACATGAACCCACAAGTTTCCGCTTGACACGAGACGAAACAAAAACGGAGTTACCAACTTTTTTCTTGTTTTGATAACCTTTCCCAGTATGGCAGTAGGGCAGATAGCGCCATCTGTCAAAGCAATCGGAACTACTTTTTTTTTTAAATCGAGAATCGAAAACTCTCATTGAGTTAAAATTTATCTTATTTTTTTTACGCTAAAACATTAAAAAAATGCTATTTCATAAACTTACTTATACATCGCCAGAACGCCTCTTCTTGAATTTTTAGCTGGTTTGATTCTCGAGTTAGGCAAGCGAGTTTTAAAAAATCTTTGAATGCAGATTTGTTTTTTTTTAAATAAAGGAATATGCTTCTATTATGTAAAATCATCTATCATAATGATTAAAAGTGGTTTCCATTCAGCGCCCTTTCTTTTTTTTCACCCTGTAATTGTATACCTGTTATAAGTTACTTGCACCTTGAGTAGCAGGCAGATTATTAAAATAATTGAATTTCATTGTTGTACGCGTATTATTAGCCCCTCAAAAGCTATAAAATCGAATCGCTCTAGTCTAGCCAATCATCATGAATCAAACATTTTTAAGCCCAAGTCATTGACTGGCATCTTCAATTTAACTAACTACGACTTCGACTTTTTTTTTATATAAGTATAGATAGTTTACAGGTTTATAGTCTGTGAAAAGGGCATTGGCAAATTTTTGTGTTGAATAGATTTTACACATCTCTTAAGTGCATATTAAAATCGTCTTACCCCACTATGTATATAGGTTTATGCAGACGAATGGGCTCGGCATCAGATCGGCATCGCTTCGTCATTGACAGCTGGTTAAAAAGTGCTGTCCTGTAAACTGGCTCTTACCTACTTCTCTGTTGAAATTCAGAATGATTTCAACTCGTGTTACAAGTGTTACAACATAGGTTTTAAGTAAAAATGTTGACATCTCATAAAATATATTACGCCTTGTTCAAGGTAAGTGAGGGGTCTGTTGTGTGTTGATAAATTTCCTCGACTTTAGTTAGGTACCCACAACTTCTATTGTCTCGATATACGACTTTAAAAAGTGTTATAGGTATACATAAAAAAAATCTTGGTCATTCTTTTGTACTCCATTGTTTTAATAGTTTCAATAGTCGACCATAGTCTTGTGTAACCTGAGTCCCCGCATACTCGTGGGAGCCCTCGGATTCTTTCAAGCGATCACTGCGAATCTGATGTCAATGCCCGACCCCTCATCTGATGTCACACTTCTTTGTAATCAAACCAGTTAATTCACTCGGGATTATTTTGTTAGAATTAGCTAAATTGAATCTAAAAATAGCGTAATAAAACTCATTTTAGATTATACATACGTATATATGCCTCTTTTGATCAAGTGGCAGTGAAGAGCGCGTTGAAGTCTTTTGGTTGAAAATATATGTACCGCGCTGGGGCGCAGCGCTGGAAATGCTGTTATATTTTCTTTCTTTCTTACATTCACGCTACTTTTTATTTGCCAATAGGTTGCGGCCGTTGTTGTGTCACATTGGAACAACAACGGCAACAACGACACAGTTGTAAAACGGCTTAGGCCGCACTTTTTAGATGTTTTTATTTTAGATACAGATTTATAAGCTAACCTAAATTACCTTATCTTAATACATAAAATCGTTGCGTTACTAACTGACTGGCTGACTGACAATCAAATATTTTCAAGGTGTGTTCCTTTTAATGGTTTGGGGCACTCACAAAAGTTTTCTAAATTCAACTTCAATAGAACTTATCGGGACATCGGTGGGAAGTTTACATCAAAGAAAGTCAGTGCGGATAATGTCGCCGAGCGTTCCAATAGTCTTTTAGACAAAGTTACATTACAAAATTGCAATCCCCATAGAAAACCAAAGACTTAATATCTAGCTTTCCGAAAGCTCTCCGTATAATTTAGCTCTCGAGACAGGAACGAAGCAAACCTGTCCCGTTTGCGTCTGTCCAATACCACGCCTTAATGGATACCACATTCCACCGACGGCATTTATCTGTTCGCTACACTTCATCGTTGGCAAATCTAACATTTATCCATCATAACATTCCTATATCATCATCATATCAGCCTATAGACTGGACTTCTTCCGTAGAGTGCCAAAACGACCAATCTTGAGCTTTTACCATCCACCGACTTCCTGCAACAACACTGCTACAATGTCATCGGACTATTGAGTGGGGGGCCGTCCTACACTTCATTTTCCAGTTCGTGGTCGCCACTCGAGAACCTTTTATCCGAATCGAAATCATTCAAAATCGAATACAATTGACAGCTGGAGTTTACGTTTACGATTGTCATATATATTTTCCTGAATAAGTAAATAATACAAAAGTCTATTCAATCTTTTTTTAATTGAAGGAACAGTTATTATTCTGTAATTAATATCGGCGGAAACATCGGCATGTGTGACACGACTTGTGGTTTTGAACCCCCATCATAATAAGATTTTTTACCAGATTTTGCTGGTACGTAGCCCCGCTGCCTTCTCGAATCCAATGGATCAATGGCTTCAGGGTTAAAATCATGTGGGGAATTTATTAATAAGGAATGGTCACTCCATTGCTGTTCCCTGGACATCACAAACGAAGCTACTTGCAGAATCACTGCAAAATGTTAAAAGTGACATAAAACACACCTTATATATTGTTATGACTCTCTCAAATTTTTTCCCCTATCGCTATTGCAGGCATTTTGCTACTTAGACTTTACGCAATTTAGATAATTTACTAATCCACGGGCGACGGCCGCATGGAAGGCCCAGAAGGAGATGGAGGGACGAACTTGATGACATACCTCAAAGAGTGGTCCCAACTAGCCGTTAACAGAGAGGTATGGAAAGAGAGAAGGAAGGCCTTTGCCCTGCAGTGGGACTACAGGTTTATAATAATAATAATAATAACTAATCAGACAATAAGCGTTTCAGGTCATAAGCTACTTTGATGTTTTGCGCTTTAGATGACTCGCTCATGAGGGTCTCAAATAAGTCAATATTGCTTCTCCTGCCTCGGGTTCGATTCCCGCCTTGGGACAAATATTTGTAGGATCTGCAAATATTTGTTCCTTGTGTTCTGGGTATTTTCTATGTATAATAAAAAAAAACTATTTAAGTACTACTTAAATTGTATTAAGTAGTATACCAGTCATAAGTACCCATCATAACACAAGCTCTGCTTAGCTTGGGCAAATATCTGTTCTGTGGCTTAGGGCTAGAATATGATGCTGTGTATCCACATGCTGGTCAATCCTGTCCAGCATTATTTATTTTATTTATTTATTTCAAAAAGTGATGAGGATCCGAGCTTTAGGAAAGAAGAGCAAAAAGTTTATTATTATTATGAGTTATTTTGATTTTATTTTGTTATTGAGTTATTTTGAAAATTTTACATTCTGTTACAAAATGTTTACTATGGCAATGAATCGATTGAATAACTAATAGCAGTGAATCGATAAAACAGAAAATAAATCTTAACTCTTATTTTATTTTATGTACCTAAAATAAGTGCCACATGAGTATAGGTATATTTTTACTCACAGAATATAACAACAAAGCCGACCTTGAAATTGTACATTTTTTTTAACTTCTAACTTTCTTGAAAGTTTTAAACCTTATGAAGTTCTGATAGCAGTAAATCTCTTTGAGCGTGTTCAGAATTTTACACGCAATTATTTTTACACTAATTAAAAAATAGCTTTTGATTTGAATTAACATCGGCCATGTTTACTGTAATGACTAATTAGAAGAAAATTCGATTGCCGGTATAAGATACGTTTCTTATCTTGCTGTTTTTTTAAGAAAAGTACCTGCAGTCAACATGATATTTTGAAATTATAATTTACTAGAGCGTAGGTATTTTGGTTTTAAATTTATTATAATAATTAGCCAAAATGAATCTAAAATTATTTGTTTTACTAAAACATTGAACTTTGTTAAAATCATCAAGAGCCTTATTCGCTATGACCAAACGCGGGCTGGTTACAATATCTGCGAGGAATCGTTGTCGACGAGCCACGTTTAGGGGCTCGTCTGACTGTTTTTCAAAGTCAACCTATCGATAGCAAAACTATCGCTATTGAAACAACACAGATACAGATAACAATTTTACAATTTCACACCACGGCACGTATAGAACACGTTACTAAGTTACACGTTATTGGTAAGGAATCTCCTAGGTCATAGCGAATAAGCCCCCTGTTGTTTTTCGATCCATCTACCTGTGGCTTCATAGATAATCTATTTTTGATAACAGGTAATACAAACTACTTGATCTCAGTATTTCCTGGGATCATAATACCTAAATAATGTGTAGCTAGGGTAGGTTATAAACAAAAATAATATGTTGAAGCAAACACTTTATTATGATCGTAATATCCTATCTCTGACGCGATGATAGTGGATATTGCGAGCAGCTTATTTAATAAGCTTATTTTATAAATTACTGACAACGATTACGGTTTTGAAGAAATTGTCTGACACCTATATTATTGTTAGTTAATATCCTTTATTTTTAAAACTAAAAACACAGGACAAACAATGTTGGTAAATAAAAAAAATATCATACGCAAAAAACGCGCGAAGCCAAAAAGAAGAAAAAAGTTTTTAGTTAAATGTGAAGGCTTATAACATCCAGCTGCTCGCATCCACTACCCACTCCGCGTCACGGACCTTGCACGTTCCGCCGATTTATCTCAACGAAGTGGTACTCTCATTGCTTTTGACAGCCGCTGTAGTATAGGATTAATTTCTTTCTGAGGCACATTAATTACTATAATATTGTTATCAGGTTCTGGAGAGAGCCACGAATCGTGGCTTGTAGACCACGCGGGAACACGCTGTTCCCAGTCCACAGTTCTAAGGTTTTTCGGATCGTTGACGGTAACCAAGCAGCTTTCTTTTGTTGTTCTTAGGTATACGTTCATAAAAATTGCCTTAGTAGTCGCATGAATGCCTTGTTTTAGGCAATTTTCTGGAGTGGATCCTGATGTAAGTGCAAATACTGCTGTAATTTTAAAACCATTTTATTTGAAGAAATATGGCAAATAAGAGTTATTATAAGAATTTTCACCAACATAGTCAAATTCGTATTAAATAATGGAGTTTTTGTTTAAAAGTTTCGTACTGTCTACGCCGTAGCACTACGACACGTAGACTCTACATAAGAGGGCCCATTTCAGGTATTTAAAATAAGTATTATTTTATTAGTACAGTTTTCAAAATGATGTTGTAGTCCTTTATTCTGAGCAATTTGGTTCTTTATCCAGCAGTCTGTCCAAAGTACAGAAATACAACATATTTTACGGATCAGATATTTGAAAAATAAATGTAGGTATACAAGTTCAACAATGGTTTTTTTTTTAAATTATAATCTAATCAGTAGCAGATAAAAATAATTTGTAAATTTCCGGACCAAGCCATCTATAGATACGTGTGATACATCAACATACCCAAAAATAAAACAATAATTATTTTAGGCATTTTCCAACAGTTCACATACACTTTTATGAATAGCTAGTGGAATTTTATTAGGCACGGTAACTTTGCAAAGCCACATCACTTGTGTCAATTAACTACGACATGATTGGTTTTTACGTAAGTTTAATTATTAATTTGACACATCACACTATAATATTATAAACGGGAAAGTATTTATGTTCGAATGTTTGTTACTCAATACAGCTGAGCCGATTTCGATTAAAGGCATATACTTACTCATAGATAGACGAGCTGAACTGATTTCGATTAAATTTGGCATATACTTATTCGTAGATAGATTATCTATTGAAAAATAATAACTGTCTGAAAATTCTACTCTTTTAAACAAAATCTTATGTGTCTTCAAGATAACCGGCGTGGCTTGCTTTATGGTCCGGTGTCTGTCAATCAGGAACGTGCCTGAGCTCAAGCTAAATTCAACTTACTAACCTCAACACAGGCCGAAGAATTGTTTGGCAGAACAAACCAAACATTAACTGTTTCGTTACAACGGCATATCCAAATACAAAACTCTTATGGTTTCCTTTTCCGTTTTACCTGTATTAACTGCAATTTCGGACCCTTTAACAATTTTTTTAGATTTTTTGGCAACTTTATATGCTGCTGTCATAATTCCTTCACCGGATGCATTCATTGTTATATTTGTTCTATTACTATTTTGGTCCAGTGATACTAAGTGAGTCTTGGCCGCCACGCGATCTCGCAATTTCTTTCTGTTCTGTACGCTCTCTCGCCAATTAATAGCATGCAGCTCCCGCAGATCAACTTCGATCTTGTCGCTCCAGCGGTACTTGGGACGTCGGCTGATCGGTTCCGGATATGCTTCCTTGACATTTTCTCTTGTCACTTTGCTGCTCGCTTTACCCATTTTATTTACAAATCCAATAAACTTCATAATACCTTGGCGAGGTATTTCACGAACTGTTTTCTTTGCGCCTTCATCTATTTTACCAACGATTTGTTTGGACCCTTTACTGATTTCTTTACTGGCTTTTTTTACTCCTTTACTTACTTCATTTGTAACTTTATCTCTTGCTTTACTCATTTCTTTTATTGCTGTTTTTGCCCCTTTATCTATTTTATTAAAGATTTTTTTGGATCCTTGACTGATTTCTTTCCAGGCTTTATTTGCTATTTTACTTACTTCTTTTGTAGCTTTATCACCTGCTTTACTGATTTCTTTTATTGCTGTGTTTGCTCCTTTATCTATTTTATCAAAGACTTTGTTGGATCCTTCGCTTATTTTTTTTCCGGTTTTATTTGCTATTTTATTTACTTCTTTTGTAGCTTTATTTCCTTCTTTACTGACTTCTTTTATTGCTGTGTTGGCCCCTTTACCTATTTTATCAAATGCCTTTTTAGATCCTTCATTGATTTTTTTCCCGGCTTTATTTGCTGCTTTACTGACGGAATGTACGGCTGTATTTACTCCAGCATTCACTTTATTCACGGCGTTTTTAATTTTATTACTAAATTCGTCCATTGTGGATTGCGCTGATGGATATGTAAATAGAAAATATCAAATTGAACTTTGGAATCTCGTGTTTAAATAATCTGCTTACTGTAGCATCTTAATGCTCCACGTAACATGCGGAAAACATTGGTGTCCTAGTGGATATAAGTGACTCTGCCTTCCGATCCTATGGTCGTGGTTTCGAAACCGGTCATGCATCAATGGAATTTTTTATTCGAAAATTGTATATGTGATTAAAAAAGCTATTACGTCGTTAGAAACCGGTATGTTTTAAAGCTTTAAATTCGAAAAACAAGCTATCCACCAATCTCCATTAGAACCGCGTCGTCGCTGGCAGGCTGACCATAAATGGTGATAATAATGCGGCATGGTTTTATATGCAGGTGTGTACGCACATGCTATACGTTATGCGTATGATTTATGTACTACCTCGTTGAACAAAAAGTGGCACTGCATCACCGTTGCTCCTCGCAGTCCAATCAAAAATTAATATTATTGATATAACTGCAACAATACATGTCATATTGTAAACAAATCTCGCGCTATAAGTCTGACTGCTACTGGGGCTACGCATTTCGTAGCTTTGATTACTCGTAAATTTAAAATATAATCCATAACTTTCCAAGGGGCTAGATTCAAACCTGGAGGGCGATTCTCGTGCCATAGATAAATGGTCACATCGCCCTACTGCGCTCTTGCATTGGGATGGCAAACGTCATGACCACTATGCAACTACCCGTGATAGTCGCGTGTGAGGTTAATCTAAGAACTATCTCCTAATGTGAGTTCCAATAATCATAAACCTTTCATTTTGGTACACCTCACAGACCAGTACCTTGAAGCCTTTGTCTAGAATTGGACGTTTATTATGTGATAATATGATAATTTTCACAACTGAATAGACACTAGTACACGGGCTCTAACACTTGTATTCAGAGTCGTGATTAGGTGAGGCAATGTTTTTCCTCGAATTTCTCGATTGTGAAGCTAACTTAGGTAGTACCTTAGGTAATATCTGTTATCTGCTAACTTTGAGCTTATAGTAGAGACGCTTCTGCCAGCAAGCAGTACTAAATGATCGCATTTCTGGTTCGAAGAATATGGTTGCCGGTGAAATTACTAGCACATGAAATTTAATTTAGGTACGACTCAAAACAGGACCGCGCGATTGATACTTCTTTCTGACATTATTTCTGTACCTACTGCAAGCGTCCATAGGTTACGGAAACCGTTTGCCAGATTGTCAAGTGGGCCGAAATGTGGTGTAAACATTGATATTATCATACACTTACGTATCAATCCGTGCATCATTTTTGGCACTATTTCCAAACTTAGTTTAATCTTAGTTTCGAGACGATAGTCGTTCAAATCAATATTTTATCCTACCTTTTTATATGTAAGATATCCGATGTTCAGGTGTTTGTTTGTAACCTCATCACGCCACAACCGCTGCTGAACCGATTTTAATGAAACTTTGAATACTCTGCATACATAGTAGATAGAAAACGTAGGATAGATAGATATATAATGTACGTACATTTATCTTACGGCATGGGGGCGTTGGAACTGGTGTAAATTTTCCTAGCTTGTAAGACGTTTCAAAGTGATCCTTGTTGTTTAAATGAATAAAGCACTTTTGTTCTGATTTTGATTTTAGCCGTCACTAGAATTGGCCACTGATCGTGCGAACTGGACCAGGAAGAACTTTAATAACATAATTTAATATTAGTGTAACCTGTGTAATCCTATTTTGGCTTTTTTTTAGTATAATTTTCATAAAATAATGTTTGTAGTAATACGCTGTTGGATTACCTAAATAAATAAAATAAAATAACTTACCAGCACTGAGGGGCTAATATGGCCATTGCACAATTAATTTCAATGGCTACCAATAGGTAATACCAATCTTCATAGCAAAACTGTCAACCAGATACGATGTGCAATTACCCGTATTAAATATGGTCAAACAGTGGCCATTTGTAAACTATATTTTTCTATTCGAAATATGCATGTGGGCAAAGCTTGTAAACCGTGCAGGAAAACATCGTAAGAATATCGTCCTGTTCAAATAATAGAAATTCAAAAGCACGTAGTATTGAGTCCGCGTGGTAGGTGGACATAATATAACCATAGAACCAAATCACTCTCGCTGTAGAGTTAGCCAGTGTCTCCTCAACATTAGAAAAGGGCCAGAATGATGACTATCGTTCGTTAATTTTTTTTCCTTTATTATCATGAGTAGAGCCGCGGTGAGAAACTAATACCTAATAGAAAGAAACATTCTTGACGACGGACGCGAAGCGTGAAAATTAAAATGACGTAAAATTAGATTAGTTTTCGAACATGATCAAACAATGACTGATGTCAGTAATATTTTTATACGGTTTTGTCTGCATGAATAGTGTGCCTCTTTGTTTCGGATAACAAATAACCTGTACTAATAACTAGCTAAAAGTATTATCAAGGAATATTTTAGGTAAGGTACGAGTTGGAACTCGTAAATGTATTGTACAAGGTTCTACGCGTCTGCTAATTAAGGGTAAAAACTATTTACTGATGGCGATACATTTCCTAATTAGTCACTAAATTATTGTTAGTATTAGTTGAATTTAGTGCTACCTATAAACAATCTTTAGTACTTATATTCTGTAGGTAGATGATTTGGATTTTAGATTTTTTTTACGAATAAACTAAAAAACTAGCAACATAGGCTAAATTTACTACTAGCGACCCACCCCGGCATCGCACAGGTACTTCGTGCGTAGCTGGGGCAGGTCGCTAGTTAGCAATAAAACGACACACATTTTCATTACAATAAAAATATTGATTGTAGGTGATTCAATAATCCTATTTTGAATCGATGCACCCTGCCATGATTATTTCTTGGACCATTATTTAGAAATATTAGACCATTCGAGCTCATGCGCAAATGTTTCCCAGCTATACATCGTATTTGAGTTCACTTCTGGTTCTTTAAATGACATATCGATCAATCCACGGAAGGGACTATTGTGGAAGATAGAGCTTGCATGGCGTCAACTATCTTTATTCTTTGGATGGCTCCGTAGGTACAGCGAATACAAAGGTACTGAATACACTAAAAGGAATAAAATATAAATCATCAGTAGCTTTTTTTATACCAATTGTTTGGCAAACAAGTATATTATACGGCCCGCCTGCACGCTTGTAACACACACGCCACCACCACCTTGGGACGTAAATTAAAAGTCTCAGTACCTGTAATTTTACCCTTCGATTCGGAACAGCAATGCAAACATCACTTTTTTTTCATTCACTTATCTGTGTACCTATATACTGTGAGTATATTAACTAACTAGAGATATTAGCTAGGTATTTTACATAAACATGTCACGACAGACGGGCAGACAAATAAACGGACGCTTATTTTCTTTTTGGACATAATAGGGCCCCGTTCGCCCCATTGCGTTGGCTATGCAATGGGGCGAACGGACGACCTTTTGAGAATTGACGACCCATGTGGCGCAGCGGGCGCAGGTCCGCCTGCGACGCGGAGGTTGCGGGTTCGATTCCCGCCTCGGGTCAAATGTTTGTACGATCTACAAATATTTGTTCCGGGTGTTCTGGGTATTTTCTATATATAATAAAAAATATCTATCTATGTATTGTATAATATTGTATTAAGTATATATCAGTCATCTAGTACCATAGCTCTGTTTAACAGCAGCCTATCTTGGGGCTAGATGATGCTGTGTGGATTGTCCAGTATTATTTATTTATTTATTTATGCGTACGATACGGAACTCAAAAACCAAACCGCGGACTGCATAAGCTCCGGCAGATTATACAGAAGACCGAAAAGTATGATCGGTCGCTATGTCCAGCATAAGTACACTACAAAAAAGGGGATTCTTTTGAAACCTGACAGTTGGGGTCTCTACAACGATTGACATCTTATCTATGGTCGCCATTATAAAACAAATCAAAAAATTCAAATTTCAATGGACTTCGCCATTATGGATGTCACTATACGCCTATGCGTATTATTCTTCCTTTTGAGTCGCTCTATCTATCTATTGTTAAAAATTAAAAAATCCGATGCGTACTTGAAAGGATCTAAGCGTAAAACTCTATTTTACGTACACACTACATTTGCAAAAAGCGTCTAACTTCAGCTAAAAGCTGTGAGTAAAATAAGTGTAATAGCTTACGTCTAAGCTTTTTCTTTTGACTATAAGCTTGTTGGTACGCCGGTCGCCGGGACTTCTTTAGCGGCTCCTTGTTTCCCTTCACCAATGGGTAGTTGTAGCACGGACCGTCGAATAATATTTCCAAATCTGGCTCTACTAATTTAGCCAGTTGGAAATCGCAGTCACTGTTGTATGTCTTGCCGTCAGTGCCACAATTAGGGTTGTAAACATAGGGGCAGTTCCAAGCGGAGACGAATTCTGAACCAAACAATGCCAGAAGAATGAACTCTGGAAAATATTTGTTTTTATACTTAAGTTTTGTATTATAAGTACGTAGCAGGGATTGTTTACTCGAACTTTTCTTACCGGCTTGTTTAAAATTTAACAATAGTGCATCTGTGCAGTACTTTCGCCGTGATTATACTGATATGACAAAATAAAATAACCAGGAAACAGCAGCATACCTATTTAGTCCATTATCCGTTAAAGCGCCAAACAACTTACATTATATTACAATACAAAGAATTAAAAAAATATATATTATGTCACAGATAATACTCACGTTCTAACTTCATATTTTCAAAAGAAATGCATGAATAAATCTAGAAAACAGTTCACTTGGGAAGGTATTCATTCCCTCTGAATACGCATACATTTAATTAAATTTCCGATAATGGTTTTCAAACATGCACGCGTTAATGAGTATTCAATAAGTTTGATGTTGTTTATTAACTTGCATATAACTCTAATGCCGGTTGCATAAGCAAGCAATAATTTCATGAACTTTGTCCGAACAATATCACATACCTACTCCCATCAATTTATATCAATAAGTATTATTCAATGTTAAATTAAAAAAAATTATTGCTAAATGAAAAACTTACGCAAACCTACAATAGTTTGTGTTAGTGTTAACAGACATTTTTTTCTTTCATCCGAGTTTTTCTTATACTTTTACACTAGATTCACTAAACACTTCCATAAATATATATTACCAAAATAATACTCTTACCTACTAAAAATCATAATATGACACGAGCTCAATGTCCCTAATATGTTCCTAATGCAATGGCAGCTTGTACTATTAATCCAACCACGAGGTATATTTTCGAAGTGTTATGTTTCAGTTACGAAGCCCTACATCCTGAGGATATTAAATAAAGAGGTTTAAAAAAAACCTGTGCATATTAAGGTATATATAGTTCGCACGGCGGATCTCGGCCGTAGTGAAGTTAGCCGTTTCGATGCGCAATGGAGCTTATTCGAACTATATTGTCTTTGCGCATCACAAACGGCTAACTTCACAGAAGCCTAGATCCGCCGTGCGAACTATACAAACTGTCCATGTTATAAGTACAAAAAGCTAACATTTATTTACTTACATGGAAGCTAAAATGACTTGGCAGAGTAAGGAGTAAAAAACTCGGGGCAATAAGATTGCTAACAAAAATACTTGTTTAAATTATTTAACTTTAGGGGAGATAGTGAAAGACGAACAACGAAATCAAATGTATCTGTCATTCAGATACTCTGCCTCACAGATTCTTTGGTTTCGTCGCATGAGGTATTTGACATTTTTTTTTTATAATAACGTGGTTTTTATTTGTACTATTTTATGTGTATGTGTATTATTAATGAGTATTAGCTGAAGCAGAGATCCCTCGCATCTACGTACAGGTCTCTACTTAGTTAGAGCGAGGAACTCAATGCACACTGGCACAAAGGTCTTTTCACACAGCATTTTTTACTTACAAGAAACACAATATTTGTTAATATCATATAAAATAATGTGGTCTAAGACCCTTTTTACTAAATATTGATTTTTGATTTGATTTGATTATTGTGTAACGCAAAATAAATAATTTTCTATTCTATTCTATTAAGTAATTTAATATTTGATATTTATTTGAATTAAAAAAAATTGTAATATTGAATCAGTAGCTTATGTCTGTATTATCTAAGTGTGTTATTTGATTGTTTGATGAATAAATAACTGAAATAAATGTACTTACACACCATTTTTTTTAATTTAATTTTTTTTTTACAAACTTTACAAAGTATATTTAGGTACATTCCGTGGTCTTATTTTTATATAAATTGTATACAGTAGTTGAGTAGGTACCTTGAATAAGCTCTGTCCCTCGCACTAGGTCTCTTTTGAGCCTGAAACTATGTTGAGACTTGACACAGAATATCGTGGATATTATCCATTAGTGGTGATTCAAGATATTGTATGTAGAATTTAAACCTACTTGATGCGAGTACTTGCTGAGTTCCTTTTTTATGTCAGCAAGTGAAAACACTCAAGTCACTGGCCTGAGTTAAGCCCTAGGTACTCCTGACTATAACAGTTGCAGTGTCACCCAAATCTCTTCCCAGGAAGTTTAGGTATTTAGCGCTACCTCAGCACCTGCATATTGAGCGCGAGATGTAATTATTTCGATGCGCCGCGCGCCAGTCCGCGTCCTAAATCTCCATGACATGACACAGTAAAGATAATCAAGTAGCCTACTCATAGGGTAAACTGATAAAGCGATATTTTATAAATTCAATATCTATCACATTGTCATCTTAGTTTGTGGCACCGTAAAGTAAATTAAAGCAGTAGGTCTACTTATTATCTCAAAAAAAAGTTCTGCATGACACTGCACTACGCTCGTCACCCAGGGTTCTTACGCCCAGTAATTTCATTTGCCACAATTCACTTCAAAATAAAACACAGTAATGGTGGTACCCGCCAAAACTTTAGCAAGACCCTTTGCTGAAGAGTCCTACCACGAGGTAAACTATTAATTTTCTGGAACATCATTTTAAAATAGAAGTCCAGCCGAGTTCATGTGTAAATGCTTGCCAATCAGTAATTATTATGTACATAAGAGGCATGTATCTTTTGTGCCCACTTGATCTCCTGATCAAGTTTTCCCGATAAATCCATGGACCAAAGTGGAAGGTGGACACAAGATCCGCTGTTTGAAGACCTCTGTTCCCTGTGGGGTTTCGTATGTTAGTGTGATTAAGGAGGTACATAATATTGAATTTAAAAACAATAAAATAATAAAATAAATGTTATCTTTAGACTAACGACCCGTTTCAGCTTCAGACGGGTGCTTAAACTATGGATAATGCATAACCTTCCTTTTTAATAGCTCTATCTATTGATGTAAACCGCTTTAAAATCCGTGTCGTAGTATAGAAGATCTCGTGAATTCCCGATGTCAGCGATAGGATACAAACAAACACTCATAGGGACAGAGGCTGGGAAGCGACCACAGAACTATAATAAGCATAGTAATAACTATACATAAGCATAGTTCTGTGGAAGTGACTTTGTTTTATATTATGTAGAGAATTTGGAAACGGTGGACGAATAATTGCCTGAGGAAGTGATGGGCATTCCGGCGAGGTCCGCGGTTGGGTCGCGCGGTTTGTAGACTGGCTGTGGATGTATAGGTAGATAGATAAATGGATAGGTAGGTTAGGTACCATAGTTTTAAGTAGCAAGATCTCCTCAACCTAGATTTTATAGTAAGTTGTGGATAACGCTGTTGGTTATATATTAATTAAGTGTGTTTCATATCTACCATTTACTCAACCATAAATGTATAACTGTTTGTTATCCCAAATACATAAAATAAAATAAAAAATAAAAATGACCCGTCGATGTCAAGATCGGTAGCCGAAGATACATCAGATATATTTTGGCACTGATTCACACCTCGAGTAAAATCTACAATGAAAAGTCAATGTGTAACTTCGGAGCTGAACGAAATACGAATACGAACGTCATTTATGATACGAATTATACGAAATTAAGGGTCTGAAACTTTGGAATAATGTTTCTTGGTAGACCTGGCAGTACTGGTTTCAATGATGGGAGCCGCGAAACGCGTTGCTTGATGCTTGATCATGGGTGCAACTTGCACCTATCAAGTCGTAGCATTACAGCTCAAAAGTCCCAAGGTTTGTTGTTAGTTTAACCGATAAGCTCTCTAATAAAAAAAGTCTAAGGTACCGCTGGCTCTATATTTTAGAGTGTTTCTCTCGTTGGCCTGCGGGGGGTGATGTAGCGGTTGATTGCTTGCTTCCAGCTGTCTGTAGTAGCAATGACCGTTGAAAACTATTTTTAAATCCTCAATATCCAATTTGGCCATTTTGAAATCGCACTCGTTATCGTACGTGAACCCGTCGGAGCCGCACACGGGCTTGTGGGGGCATTCCCATTTATTATAAGCGACGGCATATTCTAAACTAAACAATATCAGAAGAATCAACTCTGAAATAAACACAAATTTTAAGAGTAGGTAGTGATTTGTGATAGAAAACGTTCGGGGAAGGACTACCACCATACCCATTTCTGCCGCCAAGCGGTAATGCTCGCATTGCTGCGTAAGGGTCTCAGGGTGACAACACGTAAGTGATATCTCGCATGTTACAAGCGTATATAGGCAACGGTAACCGCTTACAATAAAATGCACTTAACACATACCACTTTAAAATAAAATGCGCTAATAATACTCACGTCTGATCACCATAATTTCAAAGAGATGCATAAAATTTTAAAGACTTGTTCACTTATTAAGAATTCTTATAGAATGCTTATCTTGTCTTGTTAATTCAAACATGCCAGCGTTAATGAGATTTAATAAGTTTACACAATACTTAACTCAAGAATTTTATTTTCATCACATTAGTTGGTAGGTATGTACCTACATTAGGTTCAAATATAAATTGTGGATTACATGGAACTAATAAGTAATACGCGGAAAGTATGTCACTTCTGTACTGTGCGCAGAGCTATGATAGTGATACAATGAAACGCACTCTAATTTCATTTTTTTTTATTACGACACTATGAAATGGCAAATGCCATAAAATTCATAAATCCGTTATGACATAAATCATCATACAGCACGAACTTTGAAAGATAAATTGTAAACTGAGACTAGCACGAAAAACTCGTTTGATAATCGTAAATGCCCAGCTGTCAATTTGAGAGATTTTTGACAGCGCCTCTTCAGTGCGTTAAATGAACTACCAAAATTCCATAAAAAATGACAGCTGGACGATACGTTTACGTTTACGATTGTCAAACGTGTTTTTCGTGCTAAGCACTCTGCGCGGCGATAATTCGGTACAAATCGTAAGATAAGTGAGTACACTGAGTACTTATATTTTGTAAAATAGTATAGTACTATACCAACACTTTGTTTTGTCCAGTGGTCATTGCAAAAAACCGCTCAGACATTATTATCTATTCAGATTAGTGCGCAGTAAATAACAAGAACCTGATTTGGTGTTGTCATCACAAACTTGCACAGCAAGTTTTGGTATCAGGTAATCAATCACACTTTATCATGACAGTCTTCCAATATTCCCACTCCTGGGACTACTCTCGAGTGAGAGTGATCAATAAAAATAAAAATAAAATAAAAATAAAAATAGCCTTTTCAACACACTTGCTTATAAAGTGGCTCTATGGTCATCGCAATTAGGCACAGAATGACGCCCATAATCAAACTATGACTTTTTCATTGCTATAATTCACTAGTGAGTTATAGATTTTTTTTTGTTATTTTATTCACAAGTGTGTTGAAAAACGTCGTATGATACACGTGTGTATTGATGATTACCGTCCACGTGTGTAACAAATGTTACATACTAGTACCATAATGTACTATTATTTCCATCTTAAAAAAACATTTAGGTACTCGTAATACTTAAATACTTCAAAAAACGCATGCAATTTGTAATTGTTATAAAACACTATCCCATTTATGTAATTATATATACGAGTAGATTTCACTTTATTCTTCTAATTGCATTATTATGAGTGATCAATAATAAGCCAAAAATTGTCCGACACAGGCAGGACTCGAACTTCCTTCTGCTTGATACGCGGAGGTTCTACTAGTTGGCCGATGTGTTTACATTACAACTAAACTATATTATTTCTTGTTAGCTGCTATGCAAATCATTTCTGTCTATAGATGTTCATTGGACGTAGTAGGCCACAAAGAGTGCCATGACAACCGATTTGAGCCTTCACCATCACTTCCTGCGGCCATTATAATGTCATCGATCCATTGGCCAATCCTACAATAAGGGCACATAACAGATACAATAATCACGTACAGAATCGCTCACAGTGTGAGGGGCACACCGATCTGACTTACCTCACTCCAATTGCGGGTTCGTGGGAACTTTCGTAGGCGCTGAAGCTGAGGGTCGCGTATGCTTTTATTTTTTTATTGTGTAGGTACACTCTCACAGCGCGCGCATGTCAATGCGGGAACAAAAGAACATGCACATGCTATTTCTATAGTCTTTAAATTGAAAAGCGCTAAACTAATGCCCTCCGTAGTTTAATTATGTTTCGCGCTACTTTTTGTCCCTAAATAGAGGTGTCAGTAACCTAATACGCCAAAAGTGTTTTAGGATATCACTTGATATGTTTTTCACGGTAAACAAACACAAAATTACTGACACTATTGTATTTCATATGATATTAGTTGTTATAAGTGACAATATTATGCGTATTCATTAATATCCGGATGTAGAATATGTAATTAATCATTATTTTAATCATGATCAGTTTGTGTGATATGAGGTATAGGTATCTATTTAATATTTATAAAATTTTAAAACGATTTATTTACAGAAAAGAAAATACTTTGGTTTGGCAACTTTTTCATACAAAAGACATTAACGCGCTTAACAACTAATTGTCCGATGTAGCAGTCTGCTTTACCCATAGGAATGCCGAATCGCCTTTTAGGTGGCTTACCGAATGATGATGGTAAATAAATAGTAATAAAAACGACGAAAACTAGTACCTAGCACAACGACATCGTCTCAACCTTTTTTAAAGTTTAACTTTGTTAACTAAGTTAAACTTTGCAAGTATCAAACAGCAAAATCACCAAATATCAAATAAATAAATAAATAAATAATCTGCCTCCAAGCAGTAGTGAGCAATGATTACTACTGTGTTTACGTTTGAAGGGCACTAAAGCATGTGAAACACGCACTTCAGTGTACTTGTATAAAACTGAATGCGAAGATGTACTTACTTTTGCGTTTTGTTATATCACACACGACACGGAAACCCTTCAGAAACCTTACAGCTTGCGAAATCCTGACCGTTTTACTAAAAGCTGATTGTATAACAGTGATTGCGGCCTTTAAAGGCCGCGGGTTTCCTCTTAAGGTCTGGTTTCTTAAGAGTCATCGACTGGCACAATAAAGTAAACATTTTTCGATTTAAACTTAAAATAATTATGAACGCGGCTTTCAACATCACTTACAATAATATTACATAAAATAATGTACTATTGATAACATTTTCTTACACTTACTTTTTAATACTCATCTTTTTGAACAACAAAGTCTCGTTAAAACGCTATTAAAACTAGGAGTTCTCCGAACAGTAGACCTTGCTAGCACAAACTTGTAAAGTGAGCTTTAAAAGTGAGCAACAATTGCATTTTGAGGAACTATTTTGCTCATCACGCTGAAGATCCTCATCAGATCTTCACCAAATACCAGACAAACTTAATGTTAATACTTACCTTTCATATAAAATAAAATTCATCGAAATCAAATCACATTAGGCGGAGATATTCAGCAGCCCCCTTTTTGTCCCTTTTCGGAGAAAGTTCGCCCCTTATCATAAATTTCCGACGACAATTAAATTCTGTAGTCATAGAACCTGTATACCAAGTTTCAACCAGATTGGTTAAAAATGCGACCTGCAGACGAGAACACGAAAAGACCGGACAAACTGACATCCAAAAGCATTTTTGGCCAATCTCGAAACTGAGATGCTTCGCTCGCTTCGCTCGCTCGGTCAAAAAATGCGTACTTATTACACTTGCCACTAGCCGAGCCTAACGTGATGCTAATATTAGGGCTAAGTCTATGTTCACATATCTCGACATTACTGAAGGATGAGCTTAGACTACACACATGATTATTATACTAATAGACCGTTATGTTGCCAACCATTACGGCCGTCGGCACTAGTGTGATGCGTTTGTAATTGTTTCTACGAATGATAACTTACTCTTGGAAATAACGTATTAGACAACAGTGAAAGACTTGTCTTCACGTATTTCCCGTGGAGAGATATTAAATGCATTGATACAGGTACAGGAACTACAATAATTATGTCATAATAATATCTAAATAATAATTTGTTGTAGAAGAGTTGAATTTCGATTTTTTTTTTAGTTTACCTGTTAATAACGTTATTAAGTGTAGGTACTACATACTCTACAAAGAACACAACCTCTAAATTTCAAGTTTCTAGGTTCAGCGGTTTAGGCTCTGCGTATTGTATGTCAGCAAGTCATTTTAATGTATTGTTTGTTATGCGAATCGTCATAATAGAAAAGTGTTCTCATCTTGCATATAATCTTTCAAACTAGTGCTAGCCTCTCCGATCTCGTTCGGTCACGATTCTCGTCCAAGATTCGGAAATGTTAACGAGGTGCTCGGGCGCAAACGAAAGTGAACCGCGGCCATTGTTCAGGAACAGGTGCTGGGAGACAGGTATTATGCCTTCGACAGCCTTTTGCTTTATTGCGTAATATTTTTGGAGATAAATTGTTTTCTCATCGGTAGATGCTAGTTTCCTGAATACAATTGTCGAATTTAACTATTTTTTTATTACTGTTTACTTCACACTTATTGCCAAGTGTGAAGTAAACAGTAATATTCTTATTACTTATACTTATTCGACAATTGTATAGTTTCCTGAATACAATTGTCGAATTTAACTATTTTTTTATTACTGTTTACTTCACACTTATTACCACAGAGAACAATTTAAGATTTAAGATTAACCAAACTTGTCATACGAAAAGTTTTATCTTTTCTCAGGTTAGGTACCTAATATTGTGTCTTCCAAATCTGTCTTTGTTCATTGGCATAAGTTAAGTAAATAGTTAGGCAGAGAGAGACTTGTGTCGCAGTTAACGTCTGCTGAGTGGCTGCCTTTTTTCGTGACAACAGTTTAGTTTTAATTTGTATTGTTATTTTTATGTTTATTGTGTGGCGCAAAATAAATATTTTTCTATTTCTATTTCTTACATAAGAAAGAAATGACAAGGAGGAACATAGTGAGCCGTTAAATTTTATTTTATGATTAAGTGGGTAAATATAAACCTATTACTATACTGATTGACATATCGCACACCCAATAGTAAGTACCTACCAGTCCTAGAAACTTGAATGTTTCAGGGTGTGTTCCTTTTAATGTGTAGAGGTGCACCAAAAAAGAATTTACTACCTAAATTCTACACATAATCACAGCGGTGGACGTAAATTAATGTAGATAAATATTTTAAACTGTTTCCTTACTTTCTTCCTTAATACTTTCTCTGTATTGTGCTAAGTTGATGAACGCAATACCATTATGTTAAATTCATATTGTATTCAAAATTTGACCAAAGTGGTGACTACCGGCCACGAAATTACGAATCATATGCAATTATTCAAATACTTCATCCATTTGTAAGCGTAACTTTCTTCTCATATTTGTATAACGTTTCTCAGTAAAATGTATTAAATTGATTTCTACAACTAACGGTGTTACAATAAAATGTTTGAAGTTAATACTCGTAAATGTCGTGAATAAAATACAACAAACTTAAAAGCTACTTTACGTTAAGTGCAAGTAAGTATGTTGCAAACGTGATTTATGGTAATCCCATATCTCACACAATTTGATTTGCTTTTGTCCGTCAGTCAGTCAGTCTGTCCGACTGTTCTCGCCTACAGGTCGCATTTTTCAACCGACCTAGTTAAAACTTGGTATGCAGGTTCTATGGCTTTATACAATTAGTTTGTCGTCGGGGATTTTGAATTGGGGGCGTACTTTCTCCAAAAAGGGGCAAAAAGGGGACCACAAGATATCTCCGACTTGTGAGATCCAATTTTGATGGTTTCTTTTATATATACTACACGGCTCTAACTATAGTTTGAACTCATCCTAACACTCCAAAGGCAGCATGTATGCATAACGCTCCTAATGTTTTACCTACCTATGTATGGGATAATAGCTGCATGAAGGCGAACATCTACCGAAGCAAACTGAGCCAATCAATAGAATCGTATCGCGTCACGTTAATATCACGCAATCTCGACATGATCCCATTGGTAGACTCGGCTCCGCTCCCTACTGTTGATGGTCTTTTTTACACACGTGAACGTTTAGACGAACTAGACAAAGCATTATTCCTCGAAGGCGACCATAGGACACTCTTTATAACAAATCTACCCAGCTATAGGGCATTGACCAACCAAACCCTAATATGGCGAAGAAAGTTACTCTAGCCGGCGATAGTGCCATAACTCAAATTAGATCTAAACGGACGCTTAGATTTACCGCCTCACGATTGAACCCAGGTTAAAAGCAATTTTAGAAGTAAACACGATAAACTTCAATGTTTACTTTCTATCATTCTAATGGTTCCCAGATTGCTCTAATCGTTGGCAATGGGATGCTAACAAGAAAACAAGAAATTATACAACTGGCAAGATGTCATACAACTAGGCATGTATTGTTTCACATGTTCTTGTGTTCTTGTTGTGCTAAAATAGTTGGTACAACAGAAAAAACAAAAAAAGGTGATACAGGTAAAACATGATTAAAGTATGAGTTAGCATTACCTTTGGAATTTTTATATCTATTATGTGGCCGTGACATAACAAGAATATATATATATAATCAAGGAATAGAATATTTTATTAACATTGCAGCAGTATACCTATGTTTCTGTAAAATTTTTGCTAATTGTGATACCTTATAGTGAGTCAAATACTTTGACTCCTCGCTCTAACTAAGAATTACTTGTATGTAGACGCGAGGGCTCTGCTTCGGCTCGTTACCATAGGTAAACAGAAACAAAAAATAAGCTAAGATACTAAGTATGTAGGAACAGATACATTTAAGAAAGAAAAAATTATGGACGCAGCAATAATACTTGTGTTTTTGTTACAGGTAAAATATTTGATTCAGTTCCAATGAAGGGTTTATCCTCGATCCCGGTTTTTCATCCTTGGTCACTGGTCAAGTTCTTCAAGGGAATAAGACTGAAAGTTAGCTTTCGTTGTTCGTTTTGACCATTGTTTGCATTGACTAGCGATGAAAAAACCTGGGCTGTGAATGGTAAACGTTTCAACGTTTCAAGAGTTCAACGAAATCATTAATATGACGGGTAAGCTTTCAAACAATATTATGTTGTTACTATAGTTTTTTAAATGTGTTTATAATTTTAATTCACCGCGCTGTCAGTTTCATGATGAGAAACAGACTTGCTTCACTACACATCTTTATTAATTTTGGAATGGAGGTTCAAGTTATCGTAATCAATGTTAGGAGAAAGTATTGGAAACCTTGATATCTCGTTTCTGGTATTCCTTCCGGCCTATAATTTGTTGATCTCTTGTCGGTAGCTAAGATATTACAAAACTTTCTTCTGAGCCCTCCTATGAGCTTTATTCAAAGTCAAGAGCTGAGTATAAACTGTTTTTATAATAATTATAAAACTGACACAAATGAATTTCGAGAAAAGGTAGGTAAGTGCCCTGCCCTTGCGCTTCGCTTGGCTCGTCTTGGCGGGGCCACAACCGTTGCCCCAGATTAGGCTTACTTACCCTCGTATATAAAACTATGCAATTCCAGCTCGAGTATATAATAATAACAATTATTATAATAATAATAAGCCCAGGTATTACATAAGCAACTTGCATGAAACGCATTGCTCGATTGCGTCGTTTTGACAGTGTGAAGAAGAGAAATGCGTGCACTTACTTCATTACCCTACAGAACCTAGTCCACGCATCTAGCTAAGTATGAGTGCACAAAACTTTGAACAATATCTATTAACTCCGTCACCAGTGTTGTGTGCTCATACGAACTACACGTGTCGTAATTTTGTTCCTCGTTTTTTACACGTGTCCAATATTGCTTACGTCCATAGGCTGCGGTAACCGCTTACCATCTTATGGGCCGTACGCTTGGTTGCCACTTCAGTTGTATAAAAAAAAAATATATAAAAATGCGTAGAAAGTAGCATGGCAGGTGGTTTGTCGCGGGAGTCATCCTACACTTTACTACACCATACTGTGACCATACGGCGGTATCTGTTACATCCGGTCCGAGTGACTACTTGGCGATCGATAGTTTAATATCACAAAACCATCATAGGTATACTTATTGATTGTTTCATGTTTAGGTACATGGGATACGCAGATTCAGACTTTAGCTTATTTGACCACTTGTCAAATGTGTATCAATCTTATAAATTTTTATAAATAAATAAAAACCGACTCTAATCTAAAAAAAGTTTCGATAAATTGTGGTGATTTGAGGTGATGTAGTTTTTTTTATGATTTCTTCAAAAAGTAGTAAGCTAACTTTGGTACAATTTATATGGGACCATTCCTGAAGTGCTAGTTTTTTTCTGCATATTTTCTCTTAAAAATCTCGAGTAAATCGATTACGTATATCTGGTCAATGAGGGGTTTTCCATTCGAGATTTTTTTTAAAAGTAGTTCCGATTGCTTTGACAGATGGCGCTATCTGCTATACTGGGAAAAGTTATCAAACAAGAAAAAAGTTGGTAACTCCGTTTTCGTTTCGTCTCGTGTCAAGCGGAAGGTTCATGTCCTGCTTGAGGAAAAATAATTTAACTCCAGTACGACCAAAGTTAATGTACTACGTAGGACGTACTATGACTTTGACACCAGCCAGAGGTATGACAGACAGTGACAGCAGGAGCAATGTTAAATTCCCTCACATTCACCATAGCTCACCAAACGTAGTGCTTACATTCTCTTAGGCTCGCCAGTTGAGCTACCGCCATCTAAATAGACAGCTTCTATTTTTTTAATAACTTGAGACGAAAACTCCTCATTATTATTCATCATTATTGGAACTTTATATTATTATCGAATGATCTCTAGAGAAGAGATTCGATTCTAGGCCTCCTCTAACTACGATTTTCGATTAAACACGAGGACCTTCAGTTTTCTGGAACAGCCATTTTACACCCTATACAAATGAAAAACACGATAGCTTTATGTAAAAAAACTTGACTTTCTTACAGTAACCGCGATATATCACAAAGCTGGCTGTAGACTTGTAGATGATCATCCGATCCGTTATGTTAATGGTGACAGTTTCCGCATTCCACTAGTGAATACAGGGTGTCCAATAGTATATATATGTCCTTAGTGTATTCCACTTTCATTCGACGCGTTCATCCGACCGACGACAGCTCTAAATTCATATTTCATTCGAAAAAGTGTTTACATTCAACCGGCGCGGCGTCAAAATATTATTTTATCCACATTCAACTGAAATTATTGTATTCCTTTAGACATGCCTTTTGTTAATCAAGATAAACTGTGACAAAAGTGTACTGACCAAAAGTACAAGACATCAAGAACCCTAGAACAATTTTTTCAGTTTCATCTTTTAAATTGTTTCAATTTGTTGTATAATTAACTGTAATTATAATTTGTACAAGCTGCGCCCGCAACTTTCCTCGCGCGGTAAATACCTGCATAAAATGTAGCATATGTCCTTTCTTAGACTTTATACTATCTCTGTGCCTTTCATTTAAATCGGTTAATATAACAAAAAAGACAAACTTTGATTTTTTCTATAAAATGGCTTCTACTTAGGATAAACCATCTTGCTTTATATTTAAGTAGGTAACTAATATGACGACCGATGTAGCGCAGCGGGCGCAGGTCCGCCTGCGACGCGGAGGTTGCGGGTTCTATTCCCGCCCCGGGTCAAATCTTTTTACGATTTACAAATATTTGTTCCGGGTGTTCTGGGTATTTTCTATATATAATAAAGAATATCTATCTATGTATTGTATTGTAGTCATCTAGTACTTACCCATAACACAGCTCTTTTTAATGCAGTGAGGATTGTCCGGCATTATTTATTTATTTATTTAATATAAGTACTTTAACAATAATACTATAAGGGGGCCTCCATTTAATTATATAGTTACGAAGAACTACATCTCACAAACCCGAACCCAAACTAAAACTAGTGAATTTTGTAAGTTGGAACTGTCAATTTATTTATTTTTATTTTTTATTTTAGGACACACTGTAAAATGTCGGCACTTGCCTGGCACTTATACTGTGTGTATTCAAAACAAAGGACATTGTAAGTAGATCGAGCACATCCGAAACACGGAGACAAACTTAGCATTCCGTTTATGTATTGTTTTCCAATTGTTCAAACCAAGCCAAGCCCGATGGAGCCTTTCTAATGTAACGACAAGTAGAGAAGGCACACACCATGGAGTAGCCAGCCTTCTAATGTTCCCACTGGGACACTGGCCTACTCTTGAACGAGAGTGATTGGTTCAATCAAATACACCAAGCAGACCCAATGCTGATTGTTGGAAAGCTGATTTTGTCTTTTTAATTTGTACATTTTTTGTGCTGTGTTCCGGTGTGAAGGGTATGGTTTCCGGTGAAATGACTGGCACATGAGGCTTTCGATCTATGCCTCTAGGTGGCAACCCGCGAGTGATACCTCTAGTATTGCGAGCCATAGGCTGCGGGAACCACTAACCATCTTGTGGGCCGTACGCTTGGTTGCCACTTCAGTTGTATTAAAAAAAACATACCGGTGTCCTCCTCACAAGGTTTTTTCAATGTTTGAGAGCATTGCGCGCATAACTTTTTCGAATGGAAACATCTATTGGTGCTCTACCGGATTCGAACCAACGACTTTAGGATCTAAAGGATGGAACGTGTTACAAACACAATTTGAAAACACAATTGAAAACAAAAACAATTTCAATAGTAATAGTAATACTAATACTACTTATTTTGTGACATAATAAGTAAGTTAGTAAGTTCGTATGAGTCAGTGGCCAACTATATTTACCTTTTAATTATACCTATCATCGAACTATTTTAATCAAATTACGTCTATCTACTGTTACAATACAACATGTTTTTCTATCTTTTGTTTGCACGCGCATATAAATAAAGCGTTGTTCAATCATGCACTTTACGATTAATAAAATAACTACTAATAAATAACTGTACATTTTTATAAAACCCGATTACGTAAACTAAAGGAATTTTATAAGATATAAGTACCTATTACCTATCACTCACCTATTTATTAAAATCAAGTACCATTTTGTAAACTTTAATATTCAATTATTCTAATGAGCGATGTGTTAATTTTGATAATTTAATATTGCGTTGCGTAAACAATGTTACCTACTTTGTATCAATATTTAGTGAGTACTTATTTTTTATCTTGCGTTTCCTAAGCGACTTATCGCAATTTGAATACAAAAGTATAGAGTAAGGTAATTTTTTTTAATATCTACCGAATAAGTGCCAACGTTACGGTGACGCAATCACGTTACCCAAATGCCTCAACTGTAGCTATTAGAAAATTATAATAGTCATAATAATGTCCGCAGTATTCAGTAGTAGCCAGAGATTGTTTAATTAATTACCTATTTAACTGAAATCAGCTTATCAGCCCAATTACCAAAAGATAATTTAATTATGTGAATAGAGCAGAGTTTGCAAAAGAGCACAGCTACGGCCGTATTATGGCGCAGGTATTACGGACTCGTAATCGATAGAAATCATTTGCCTACCCTTTCTTTTGGTGGTTAAAAAAGAGTATCCAGGATTTGCCTCAGTGAAGCGTTTTAAAAAAACGTACTTTATGGCATCACATCATAATATGCATTGAAACAAGTTTTTTTTTTTTTTCTAATGGACTATATGCTGTTAGACCGTCTGACGGTCCGTGACAGCGTTACACGAAATTTTGGCGAACGCAGAGGGCGCTGCCTGCAAAGATTTGAGTTTTTGGCAACAAGCACAAGGGTACCACTTAGGTACGAACCTCGGCTTGGGCTGTTGCCGGGGGGAATGGCCCAACCCCAGGGGCCGTAGAGGAAAGGAGTCTTCGACCTCGCCGGCGAGGTCGGTGTATCTGTTGAGTGTTTTCTCTGTCCGAGCTGGATGAAGGGATTGCCTCCGCGTTAGCGGAGGCGATTACGTCATCGGGATCACCAAGCACGTGCCTTGGTCTACGGAGGGAACGATTGAAACAAGGTTGGTTGACATGACGGTTATATACCGCAATACCAGGTAACCCTAGGGCCTGGAGGGCGATTCTCGTGCATAGATAAATGGTAACATGAAAAATTCTTTATTATACACCGAAAATACAACAATTTACAAACAAGGTACAATGGGCGGTCTTATCGCTTATGAACGATTTCTACCAGACATGTAACAAAGGTTACATGGTGATACATTTTTGACAGTTTTGACGATATATATTTTAAGAGTAGTAGAGTTCTTTGTGATAGAGCTCGTCCGGGGAAGGACTACCACCATACCTATTTCTGCCGCCAAGCAGTAATGCTCGCATTGTTGTGTTCCGGTGTGAAGGGTATGGTTTCCGGTGAAATTACTGGCACATGAGGCTTTCGATCTTAGCCTCAAGGTGGCACCCGCGCGTGATACCTCTGGTATTGCAAGCGTCCATAGGCTACGGTAACCGCTTACCATCTTGTGGGCCTCACGCTTGGTTGCCACTTCAGTTGTATAATATATATATATATATATATTTCTTGATCTTGAAAACGACAGAGAATAATCGTAGCAGCTATCATAGTTCAACTTATGTCGGTGACTCTAATGTCCAGAGCATTCTCGGGTATAAGGTGAATCACGATATATCGTTTTTGCCCGCTAGAGTAGACCTTTACACGGCTACCAGACTTTCGATGCTAAATATTACGTGAAAGTTTCCCACGGTCTAGGGCTATCAATAAACAAACATTTTTGCATCATGGACGTTCGAGTTGTGGAGCAAAAATTAACTTTATTGCTTATTGTTGGATTTATTGAGTAACTATTGTAATAGTAATCCTGCTACTGAATATTAATGATAATTGCAAAAACGTAAGGTAGCAATTTCGAGGTTTTTATAGTCTTTGATCAGTTCTAATTATCTATTCGCAATCTTTATTTAAAAATATGATTTATTTATCATTATTTGGTACTACCACAGTATTACGATATATCAATCATAATATAAACTTAGTAGAAAAAAAAAGTTAGAATAACAAATTTTGAATCAAAGTTTGTTACTTTGGGACACCTAGTAATAACTAGGTGTCCCAAAGTGAACATGTTATTTTAAAAGGGTTTATTTTAATAAATGCAGAGTTATGACAAGCCTGTAGATGAACACTTTTTCGATGATTCTGGTCTGTGTCCAACTAAAATGTACAATTATTATTATGTAAAGTTAGATGGCGGTTGTGTATTTCTCTATTGTCAAACTAAATAGTTGCATCACACTGAAAATCTTATTATTCTATCTCCACCGGATAAAAATAAACTTAGGTTTTCTCAAACAGATTTGCAAGTTATAGAAAGTATTTAGCTGAAAGTGCACACCTGTTTTCCTTTCATTTAGCATGTCGTGTCTAATTTAATTACTTTCGCTACTTGCAAAAGAGACATTGCTAAGAGGATGGTGGGCTTGGCTGGCTCAGAAAAATTATATACCAGTAAAAGCGTTCAATTTACTGTCATAGTTACGTTTTGGCGATGAAATACTGTCATAGATACGTTTATCATTCCTCAGCCTTACGATGATTTACTATCATAGATACGTTTTGGCGATGAAAGCATTTTTGTATCTAATAATAATATTTTTTTATTGCTAAATGAATTGCATCGATACATTACCATTACCTATACTATAACATTACGTAACGCTAAGCAGTTTAAAACATTAAAAAAATTGTACCACAGGGTAACTCTGATCTATCATTGGCATTGTAAATCCAGAATTAAAGAATAGAGTTCAATTAACAAAACTTACAAGTTGTGTTTCAATCGATGCTTGTTGAAACTTTTCTGTTTTACCTCCTCGCGCCGTACTCCCCATGACTCGTGATTCCCTCTTTGAATCGATGAATCGTCTTCCGAATAATATTTCGCCAACCATTACGTTCTTTTGCAGCATGCAGCGCGTCGTGAAATTATTGTGTCTGGAGTAGAACGAATTTGGTTGGACCATCTTATTGGGCTCCGTCATCTAGGTCGTTTACCATTTATCTTTCTGTTTTTACTTAAGAATAATTCGTTTTTTAAACAGAGGCTGGCAAACAAATAAAAGTCGTGTGTTCCTGTGTAATGACTTATTATCACTGGAGCGCTCGTAGCTAACTAAGTTGTTCTTAACAGATGTAGTCACTTTTTGGATGGGATGGGTGACCGCCCTGCGCCAGTGGCAATTTTAACTTAGCGCTCCCAGTGCTTCGAAGGTCACGTTAAGCAGTCGGTCCCTGCTTTTTCAAAGTTGTTAGGCCATGACAGAGGCCTTTGGGCAGCCTAAAAACTCTGTCATCAGAGTTGGTCAGGCCACTGACTCATATGAACTTACTTTTTTACCACCTGTTGGTAGCCTTGGGGCAAAAAGATAAAATTCATGTAACTTCACCGGCATCGCCCTTCAAACCGGAACATACTTAGGTTTGCGTTTTCTTACGGTTACAGCAATTGTTTAGGCGAGCTTTATCACAAAGAGCTTTACAACATGAAGCAAGGCTTTTATGATAATGTAGGCACAGGTACCACTTGTGTAAGCGAAAATCCGATGCTTCACTGAAATAACAAAATTACTCTTTGATCTGGATTAATTTAACATTATTTTATGCTGTCGGTGTATATTGGTAATAAAATTGTGTGTAAGTGTGAAAAGTATAGTGTAATTTTTACCAAGAAAAGTGACATCTACATGATTGCCTGTCCCAGTGTATCGAATCGATTACTCGATTCCCCTCGATGTCTCGATGAGCGATCCGCTCGTGACCGATCCTTGGCCCCCTGGGGAAAGTTGTGGGAACACGATGGAATTAAATCACGATAGTGCAGCGGTGTACGAATCTGATTGGTTGATTGCTGTGAGCGAGCGTAGGCAGTGGATATTTGAAAAGCCTTCAACAACGTTTATTTATTTATCTGTTTAGGTTTGAAGTGCAGTGTAGCAAGTGAAATTACGAAACGAATGAGACTTATCGACCATGTCTGTGTGACATGCACAGTACGGTGTCAAGCTAAACTTTTAAACTAAAGTTTGGATGACAATAAATAAATAATGATGGACAATCCACTCAGCATCATCTAACCTCAAGCTAAGCAGAGCTTGTGTTATGAGCACTAGATAATATACTTAATACAATGTAATACACAGCTAGTTTTTTTTGGTTGTACATAACACCCGGAACAAATATTTGCAGATCGTACAAACATTTGTCATAAGGTGGCAAACGAACCAGCAACCTCCTGCGTCGCAAGCGGACCTTCGCCCGCGACGTGACACATCGGTCGTCAATGCAGAGACAAAGTCACACAGGGCATTCCACAAATATAACTGTAATCACAATTATAGATCGAAAGAGTTCCATTTACGTTTTATGCATGTTATTATGCAAACATCTTGCTTTTAAAGGGACATGCATAACAATAGGTTCACCTGTAATTTACTGTTTTGTAACAAGTTCTTACAAAATAGTTTCTCTATCAAACAGCATTATACAAATTGGTTACCTTTCAAATGTAAAGCGATTTATCTTGCTTTCCGGGACGCCGGACGTAAGATGCCGTAAGCATTAGGTTCTAGCGTTATCGGAGCTGGAACGGTTAGATTAGAAAGAAGTATACTACCACTATTTCTGCCGCCAAGCAGTAATGCTCGCATTGCTGTGTTCCGGTTCGAAGGATATGGTTTCCGGTGAAATTATAGGCACATCAGACTTTCCATCTAACGTCTCAGTCTCAAGGTGGTAACACGCAAGTGATATCTATAATGTTGCAAGCGTACATAGGCTACGGTAACAGCTTACCATCAAGTGGGCCGTACGCTTGGTTGCCACTTTTGTGGAATGCCAAATGCCAGATTTGCAATATCAAATGAAAAAAGTAATCCTCAGACAGATCGGATTTATGTTTTGACATCTAAAAAATCGCTAACTTAACGACAACTTCCAAAACTGGTCACCGAGAAGAGGATGTTGCTTGTCGACGTCGATAAAATGGATATTGTCTAGAAGTAGTACCTAATGTCTTATCGATATGAATATTTTATCGATAGTCTATGCTCGGTGCCCAGCTACGGATGAAAGCTGCTCCCGCGCATCTATTTTCTATATTTTAATTCATTCTTTCTCACGAGTTATCTAAAGTACTGGTTTAGTATTCATCATCATTCGTAGATAGTTTATTTTGATATTTAATAAGCCTAAATTGATAGGTTAAGCTAATCAGCTGCTAAACCAAAGTTTTGATGAATAATGGTTGTATAAAATCTAAGATTTTAATTATTTATTTTCTTATGTCTTATGTGTCAGTTTACAGTCTGACCCATCATAGCCTATCGTTGTTGCGTAATTCTATAACGATATTAATTTTATCACACTATGTTATGTTATAAATGCGAAAGGTTGAATGTTTGTTTGTTTGTTTGAATTGTTGTTTCTCTCTCCATAACTCAATAACCACTGAATCGATTTGGCTAAAATTTAAAACATAAATGGCTAATGAAAGGTATATAACATAGACATATTTCTAACCACTTCAGCTCAATTCTTTATTGTTTAAAAATTGCATAAATTGTGTTCCCTACTTATATAATTTACTCCTGTAGTCTGAAAGAGGGCGCTACGAGCCGGGAAACAGAATTTTCTTGTCCGACTTCTATGCACCCCCTTTTACTATTGTATACATACCTACTTTGTTAAACTACATAATTTGTTGATCTGTGTACTTAATGGACTTAATTGTTATAACGGTATGTGTACTGAATTTGGTTACTCAATAAATATTATTTGATTTGATTTGATTTTGATAGGCTTAAGTACGGTTCCTGAGTTCCACGCGAAAGACAACAGCTAGTATAAAATATTTAAACAAATTATTTGACCTCTCAGCTCAGTTAGTAACCTTATACTCGTACCTACGCTGTAGGCAGGGACTGAAAACGTCATGGTATAAGAGTAACAGTACCGTAAAAACATAACGATACTATTATCCGATAGAGGTTTGGCTGTACCGTTATTTTACCGGTATAAATTTACGGTTCCAAAAAAATATTAAATTAAGCTGGTAAGGATGCAAGTGGGGTGGCGACGAAGGCTGACGGGACGGGAGGGGGAGGCACGCAACATACAGCCTTTACAGGTTGTGAGTTCGATTCCCACTCCACTCACACTTGCAGGAAAAACATTTTTTTTTTTTCAATATTATTTAAAGGACTTGTAAACCACATGTTTATGTCAGCCCTGTAAGGTTACAAAATAATAACAACTTAAATCTATTTAAGTTAGGGCTAGTGTTTTAACACTTCAACATAGATAATAATTAAACTATCTAGGTACATAAAAATTAGGTGACAGACAAACATTTGTGTGACGACTTATATGTATGTTTGTTTTGTGTCCATTTTGTGTCTGAGTTTTTTAGCATGTGAATTTGTATAAGTGAATTTGAGTAACCAAAAAGTTTTCATTTGTTTACGACAGAAAGGAAGGTTGATTCTCAATTCTACAGATTTCCATTACAGATTTCTAATTGAAAAGATTTCCAGTTTTGCAAATTCTTAGTCCCGCCGATTTCCACGTGAAATATCTTGAAATGTCATGCCTATGTCTCATATATGACCACCGAAGCAGGGAAGACTGAAAAAGTAACCAATAGAATTGTGACGAAAGTGCTTGTCTGTACTGTTGATAGTCAATCAGTCAGTTTCCTTGACGATTTTATATGCTCACTAGATATTATGGATTTATGTGTATTTTATTACATCATCTCACTTTCGAAATAGCCTCATAGTTTTTAATTGAGTAGGTATTGTCTAAGTGTTTTATGATGCATAAAATATAAACGTTTACTGGCATTTACTTACCAATTATAAATTAATAATAGACAAAGGTTTTTTTAAGCCAGAGTTCATCAACGAAATAACCGATGTATTGAGCCCGAATATTAGCCTATTCTCGTCTAGCGGATATGTATACAAAACTAGTTGATTTGCTCGTAAATCTATCAAGACGTAGCTCTGTGTGAGTTTTTCCACTTCCGGATTTCGATTCCGGAACTAGCAATGTTTTTGCATATTCATTTAACATCATCATAACTTCAGTGATTAATAAATAATATAACAATTTTTATTTTTTTTGATAAACTTTATTTTGGTTAAAACACTTGCTACGACTGTTTAAATATTGTTCAAATTTAAAGATAGTTCGCAGACGGTACATAAAAATCATTAAAAGGCATAGTTTTATTATACATATGAATGCCTACAACGTAACACCTAAATTTCAACTTGAGAGGTTGTTCACCGGCTCATGTTTAGTTGTTTAGTAGGGGTTGTTTTTAAACTATTTATTATTTTATCAAAAAGGTTTATTTTTGTACGAGTTTGACGCTAAAATGACCGCGTCGATGTACACTGGCTACTGTACAGTCATAAAGTTATCGCTATCGCTATTGTAGCGTTTACAGGAACTCGGTAGATCGATCGCTCTGGCACTATTGGAGAGGCCTACGTTCAGCGATTGAGGAATAATCTTATTTATTGTTTCTGAATGTATTTTTTTTTATCCTTTGCCTATAGGCTGATATTATAAGCATTTGAAACAACCAAGTATTTTAACGTTGCCTGTTAACTATTTTGACCTACCAAAAGTGCCTATGCACTTTGGTATTTCAGTAACGGACACACGTGACTTCCTGCGAGTTCAATTAAATTTCAATATGACAAATGAAACCAGGCTAATTGAGGTAATTACATAACCTCATTGCAGGTAGAGACAGCTTACAAAAAATCCTGTTGCCTCTCCTTGGTCGTTTATGATTTTTGACAGCCAAGTATAAAAGCTACGTTGTTCATTTATAAATTGCTGTTTTGGTCTCTCTTTTATAAAACAGTAAGTAAACATTTATTTTTTCAAGAAAAAACTGGAAAAAGGACGCAGAGCTATTAAATGTTTTATGTTCAAACTACAAAACAATTAGTTATGGATTTTTTAAGTGTTACCTAGGGCTAGGCATTAACTTAGCATTAATTACACTATACCACGGAACAGATATTAGTTTTATTGAATTATTTGGCACTTCGAACCGAAGATATACCAAAGATAATTTCGACCAAGCAATGGCTTTGGTAGGGCGACCCCGTATTAACCGAAATGGTGACTCAATGGCTTTGGTAGAGCGACCCCGTATTACCTGAAAGGTTGTGGGTTTATGGTCCGCTTAGGTCTAACGTTTTCTTGGGATGTTTAAAAAGGCATAAAATACCTAGTGTTTGAAATTCGAATTAGGCTATAAATTGTTGATTTTATAAATGTTAGCGCCTTAAATTCTTGCACTTACTGGATGTTGGGTAATGACTAATGATGGATATGGACCAGAATCATAATCAGAATTATTTATTGTCAAACGGTTTTATAGTTGTTACATTATTAGGACTAGGGTTCACTATGTTACCAATTTTGGTGTACAATGACAATGTTATTACTTATATATAATCAAGTCATAAGAGTAAATAATTAAAATTACATAAATACTCAAAAAAAAAACCATTTAGTCCATACATCATAATATCTACTTAGTCAAATTTAGTACTCAAAAAATCAGCAACAGTATAAAAACATTTGTCTTGGAGCCATAGCTTCATTTTAACTGTAAACTTGCTTAGTGGCAAGCTTTTTAATTCCATAAGCAGAACGCCTGCTCCGTTCGTCCTTATTATAAAACTTTACAATAAACAACTGTCGCCACAGTAAAGGTATGTAGGCTACAGTATACAGAGCTCAAATAATTCTCCGTATCCAATAGCATTTCCTGTTTTAAAAGTGCCGCTTGCTATATGAATGACACTTGGATATCCGTTATGTCACATTCGGGACATTTTTGCGACAGTGTCTTGATTCAGTGACACAGTTTGATCGATTACGACCGGGTATTGCTTTGTGATTGGTTATTATCGATCTTTTTGATGTATTATAATCGATTCTAAATGAAGTTATCGAACCTAATGACTTTGTCGAGTTTTTTTTATAAATAAAATATTTAACAATAAGTTAGCTGTTGTGATATAACATTATAAAAGATAACACAATCATAGATTTAAAAAATGATAATTATTATGCACCTTTGAAAAGTATTTTTGAGTTTGATCAGGGGTTTGATTTATTCGGAGGAATTAGCATCTTCGCATGCGTCGCGTAAGTTTCCTTGTGCGAAAACTGACTCTGAAACGAAATTGTGCGTGGTCCTACAAAAAAAAATTTCGCTTCAGTGCAGTCGGCGGATCTAGGCAATCGTGAAGTAAGCCAGTTGTGATGGTTCAAAAAAGCGTCATCTACTACCAGCAAAACGGCTAACTTCACGATTGCCTAGATCCGCTAAATCTGAAATGATCTCTTCATAAAAGAGATACAAAAATAACAGTTCGTTCGTATGAGTCAGTGGCCAACTCTGATGACAAAGTTTCTAGGCTGCCCGAAAAAAGCCGGGACCGACTGCTTAACGTGCCCTCCGAAGCACGGGAGCGCTCAGTTGAAATTGTCACTGGCGGTCACCCATCCAAATGATGACCCCGTGGAACAGTGCTTAACTTCGTTGATCTGATAAGAACAACTTAGCCAGCTACGTCACGAGCGCTCCATATAACAAACCCGAGAAAAATAACAGTGAAAATTTTTGATCCTAGACGACCAGAGAAACTGTTCAATAGAAGAAGAGGTTGGACATTTTATTTAGCATTGCCGTTGTGGTTATTGACGATATATCAAATTAGTATTGAACATTTATTTATTTATTTTCGTTTGTTTGGGAAACAAACAGTACTTAAAACTAATTACTATTCTAAAAATAAAACTAATGACTATTTACATGTTACCTGATATCGTGTGAATTCATGATGTACAATTAATGGTAGATTAATAATGTTAGATATATTATACCTAGATACCTATGGATGTGGAAACACCATTATTACCTTTTAATGACTGGATTTCAACACTAATTACTGATTGCAAATAAGTATTTAATCCAAAGGTTGGTTCAATACTGTTTGATGATAGACATAAAATATTTAAGGTTAATGATGTCTGGTTGAACGGCTTGGTATTTGCTTCCGCAATAATCTTATTTATTTCATTAATTATTTAATTATTGAGGTAGGTACCGACATACCATGTTTGGCCTTTTTTGCTACATTAAGTCCTTCTGGTCTAGTAAAATGAATTGTTGTGTGTGTGAATTGCATTAGTCTCGCTAAAGCTCGAGAGCGGCTGGAGCGATTTGCCTGATTTTGGTCTTAAAATATTTGTGTAAGTCCAAGGAAAGTTTAAATGGTGAGAAAACGTACATGAAAAAGCGAGGAAAGTAGAGTATTTGCCACAGCTAGAGTATTCGCCTTTATAAGTTTAAAATAAACAAATAAAATACCAATTACCTGCAGTCATTTATTATTCTGTGCAAGTCTAGCAGAGAGCTATACTTACCATTATTAACGACTCCTTGTATGAGAAACCTTAATTTTTTTTTTTTAACGAAATCAGATCTTACAAAAATACGCTTCAAGATTCTCCTTCATTATTTCTTCGGTTAAAAAAAACAGCTAGATCCTTCACACACTCTAGAAAGGACTTACCTTGGCTACTTTGTTTGGTAAGTACATGTATTTGGTAGGTTTTTGATTTTGTTTTTATGATCTTACAACTGATTTTGTAAAATAATAATTGTGTCAAGAACAATTTATTTAATCGCGATTTATTCTGACCTAAAAACCCACTTATATTACTTTTAGGTTTAGGTTTTAGGTTTTTATTCAGTTTAAAATAGTTTTTAAATTTAGGGCGCCCGGGCGGGCCCTTGCTGTCTCTAACTTGCAATAAAACACGGAAAAGATATTTAATAGCAGGTACTACGTACTAATATAATGCGCGTAGCCAGGTACCTGCTTGCATAGTTTTAATTAATAAAGAAAACTGCTAGACTTTTGGTAATTCTGTTTTTCTATCCTGATTCCGAGTTCAAGCCGGGTCGTGCTCCGTCTAAATTTACCAAATACAGGGTGTAAAAAGACTACTTCCGAAAACGAAAGGGGGTGGTACAGCACCCCAAAACCCAACCAAAAAAAATATCCCATTTTATATTTGGTAAATTTATGTGCGCAATGCTCTCAAACGGTGAAAAATGTAGGTATATCCCAGAAATGAGAACATTGTATTGCTGGTTATGATGAAGTGTTAAATTATTTGTTAGCAGCCCAGCTAGTATGGGAACCGTAGACAACAGGTTACGATATTTTCTACGGAAGTGTAGATGAAAATTGCCGTATTATTTAAAAAAAAAAACTACTTTTCTGTGGAAAAAAACGTTGTCCACGTGACTCATGCTAGCCCAACTAATTAACTATGATCAAGCGACATTTGAATTCTATTGAGAACGTTTCAGCTTTGTAAAAAAAGCAAAAGTACCCACCCCCCACGATGATAAACGGTTACGTGAAATTAGTGGCTAGTTCATTTCATTGTCTAGTTATCATTTATATCGTCACACAGCTAAATCACGCCGAATCAAAGGAGTCTGTGATGTAATTCATTACTGGGCTATTAATTATTTTAATCGTCGTTTACATGACATTGCGCAAGGTGCTTTCGCTGAACCGTTAAATAATAGAGCCATTGTTGTGTCGGTGTGAATGGGCCTTATTGTGGGTGTATTCGTAACAAATGGTCCTAGTTCGGTTGAGTATAAGTATTAATTGTATTGTTATCAAATTGTTGCAATAAATGCAAAGAACCGATCGCGTGCGTAAAACATAATCCGATAAAAAAATAATTAAATGCTCCCTTTGTCCGCCATGTTGTCATAATTTATTAATTCATTAATGTTTTTGACTAGCTAATAATAATACTTAATTGTTTTTAAGATTTATAAAACTTGACTCTGCATAATTATTAATTTGTGTATGTTGTCATAATTTATTAATTAATTATTTATTTTGACTAGTTATTAATAATTCTTATTTGTTTTTTAAGATTTAAAAACTTGACTCTGCATAATTAGATATTTATTTGTGTTAGTTTTTACAAAATTGAATTACTGAATTGATATCTATGCAAGAAATTTTTATTTGGTATAACTACATTGATTATAAAAAAAAATACCTGGTACCACGCGAGCGAAGCCGCAAACGTCAGCACATATTCAACACGAACAACGGAGGCTTAACATTTTCCAGCTGGTCAACCTTTATCGTTAATCAAAATACTGCTGCTGTAATAAAAGATTGCACAACTTACTAATCTCTAATAGATACAGTTTAAAAATCTGATCGTAAATCTGTACCGGAAGTGCTTACAATTAATTTATTCTTCTTTATCGACGTCGATATCTATTGATTATAGATTTATTACTTTAATAATAACGTATATTATAAAATTCTGCTCCCAGAATTACAACTATTTTATGACGTTTACCAAGTTCCCGAAAAAAAGCGACTGCAGCGAAAAACCATGCAGATTCTGATATCTTTTTTTTGTATTTTTTTTATACCCCTTCCTATTAAACCTATACTTTTGTTCCCCCTGTCTGGGCAAGTCTTTTATTAAGTTCATTCAATCATTACAATACACTGAAACGCTATTCGCGTTTTTGGAGTTTCTCTATGCGATTTTTCAGTATTTGGGTGTTATTAAATCATACTTAGTATATCATAAACCGGTCTTTCGTAAAGACCTTTTGTGGAATACACAACCGGTTTCAATTGATGAACTTCGATACCTCGAGAGGTTACGGATACGACCGAATTGAACTTGACATCACTAAAACAACATTGTAAGATGTTTAGACAAAAAATGATGTCACACTGTTTTTTGTGCAAATTATCGTAGTATATTACAATTTATACAACAAATAACCATACAGGTACCAAAGTCGATGAGATTGATTTTTTACTAAAAACAACCATGATGATCACATTACGTCACTAAAATCTAAAAGATTCGTACCTATTAGGAATTTTGGTAAAGCAGATTCAAGCCTGAACCAAAGGTTATTTTTACACTATAAGTACATAAAACTTATTAACAAAATGCAAATAAATTTACTTACATTAAGATTTGTTGGGAAACTTACGTTAGTCGCAGACCATAATGGAGAATGTCTAAAAATATGTCACATTATGGCAATGTAAAGTGACGACATAATTTACTGCAAGTAAAAAATAAAGCTCTAACGCCTGCGTATTTTAGTACAGCAATCCCGTCTTGCTTTTGCATTTACCGTGCAATAGGCATCGCGCGCCGCTGTCCGAGCTGTTTACTTTCAATTTCAGTTCAGACTTCACCTTGCTACATTGGTAGTAAGTAGTGTACCTTGGTAAAGACAGACCGAGTACGTACCTACGTTTCTGTGACTGTATTGAGTGTATTGAAAGGCGTCTGAAGATAAATCCTAAAAGACCCAAATCAAATCGTGTTTTTTTAATGCAATGTTTTTCCTTGAAATCGCTAATGACAATTAACAACGGGTCGGGGCGGGCGGCGAGTACCTAGATGTTGCCTTGAGTGCGTTCGTGACGTTACTGCAGATTGCTCAATTAATTTACATCTGCGAGAGAGGGCTCCTACCGTCAGTCATTCAGGCGTCCTGGCGCCATCAATACAGGCGTCCCTACCCCGCGCATGCGCCAAGCTCTCGCACCCTTCGAAACGCATGTGCGGCTTGGCACCCGACACAACGAGGCGGCGGTGACGCGCTAAGTTGCGACATTCGACTCCTCTTTGGCGACATTGTGTCGCATAATTGATTGTGAATTCGATACTGACATTGAACGGTCGACCGGTCGATTTAAGACCAGTTATTTGCCTACGGCTACCGCGATAGCCCGTGTGACTCCTCGAGTCTCAGTTCACACTTGTGTCCAATCAGCTGGACTCCAAATGCGCATCGAAATGCACCGTGATGAGAAAAGTGCAGTTCTTGTGAAGTAATTGAAGTGTCAGTGCAGTGTAGAAACATAATGGAATTGGTTAAAGACAAGCCTGGAGGTCAGGAGGAGTTTGACGATGAGCAGACATCTCGTCGATCCATGCTGGACGGTAAGAACGATACTTTATTGATCTTCTTAGATAGTTCTTCAACGTGTCTTGAACCTGATAAACATTCTGCTTCATTGAATAAGGGAATAATACCGAGATACAGAGATTATTATCGACTTCTGATGACGCGCAATGGTCAATGGCATGTGAAAGGTTGAATCTAGGAGCCGAGTGGAGTCATATTGATTTTTCGCAAACAGACGCTCGGACAAAAATGTTTACACACACATTGTGCTCAGGCTCTACTATTTCGTTGTATTCAATGTACCTACATTAAGTACTGGATTCTGTGGTACTGGTTTAGATATAACCACAACCAGTTTAAAACTTAACAGGTCCTAAAGCTATTTGCTAGTATCCACTACTCTACCTAGGTACCTTCTACTACTTTAGTTAAGTATTTAAGTAAAACTTGTTTCTGTCTACATCTTTGCCCACTTCATTCCTTAGGAACATTTTATCTGGGCAGATTTACGAAATAAAAAGTGGCCTGAATGTTATTCCAGGTTATGGTTTCAAATTCCACGCCAATCTCTGTAGTGGTTACTGCGTGATTGAGCTTACATCTACACTCGTACAATTTTACAAACTTTGTATACAACATCACAGTAGTATTATGGACTTACATATCTTTGACCCTCGATAACTTTAAGCCGTGGTGAAGATAAAAGATTACTTATTAATTATTATACTATATTTGGCAACTGCTCAAGGTACTTTAACCTCGTTTCTAGGAGCAAAGACATTTTAATGGCTAATAAAAAAGCAATTTAATCAATTATTTATTAGTTAGAAGTGTAAAAGTCCTTTAGCAAAAGAGATCTTTCTTAAAGGTTTTTACAGGAAGTAATGTGATTCAGGATTTTGCAGATGACAATTTATTATAATAAATCAATGAGTCACAAGCAGACCCGGCAGTCATCGTTTTAAACTTTTAACCCGTTGACATTGAACGACAAGTTCAGACTGCAACAAGGCAGATGGTACCCGATTTGGCAAGCGGATCCATTGTGAGCGTGCCTGCAAGAGCGTTCACCCCGGCTCCCCTCAATTGGAACATTTATAGGGTTTAAAAATCGATACTGGCAACCCTATCCTACAACTTTAGGACTAAGGACATATTTTCGCTGACACAGTAAGCGTAGGCCTACATTCGCCGGCATTCACCGGCAAGTTGGATTCCTTATATCGCTCTAGCCGGCATGCGTGTGTTTACAGCATCATCCTCCTCAGTAGATCCCTTATTGTTAAGGTCAAACTCCTTCACATTTTGTGAAGTCTCCATTTAAAGAGGTCGGTGTCTTGATGAAGTGTCCTGCTCACCGGCATTTCCTGCTGTTTCGAGACCTGGTTCGACCATCGCTTGGGTCTGCGTCTCCTCGGTCTTTTAATTTAGCATAGAAACGATATATTTCTTTTTAATTTTACTAGAATAATAAAAAAAATGTAGAGCAAAAAAATGTACACTGCAATTTTCAAAACAATAATAATAGTATAGTATACTACTAAAGAGGCTCAGTTTAAAGAGTCCCAACAAATTGACAGCTTGACGATTAGCCCTCTGTCGTTAAATACAACTTGTCGCGCATACATACAACCGGCCCAACAACAGAAGTGGAGCTAGATCCACTTCTGTGGGCCCAACAACCAGGCGCAGCAGCCAGCCTGCTTTACTCGTAAATGTGTTATTGAAAAAACAATCCGGTTTGACCCGTTTACAACAAAATACAAGCGTGAGTCAGCTACCTGCATATCATAATATACATAGAAATTAAAAATTAATTGGAAACGGTCTGAAGGTGTTTCAAATATCATAATATACATAGAAATTAAAAATTAATTGGAAACGGTCTGAAGGTGTTAACTCAAAACAAACTCATAATTGGGGTCGACACGTAAAATGATAAGCGTTACGTCTATCGATTACGCTTGCATTCACAAAGTTTCGTGTTACTTGTGGTTTAGGTTACCGATGTTGAGTCACGAGAATTACCTACTTATTTATTTGAATATTTTACGTAGGTAACTGTAACGTAGGTATCTACATTTGAGCAATGTGAAGTAATACAATAAGTAGACGTCTACTACTGACTATTGATGATAATGATATTGTGTACCTTGCTCTAGATTCGAACCAGTTTTTTGAAACTGCTGTGCTTCACAAATACATCAAACACGCAATTTGTTTTTATGTCAGTAAGTGTGATAAAACGGTCAAGTCAAGTCCCAGTGCCATCCAAAAGTCTCTGTGTCTTCACCCCGAGATGCAAACTTCGTGACCTACACAAACTCACAAAGTCCTATGGTATAGTGAAATTAGGCGAATAACTATTTATCTGTAATTTCACTTGCTAAATTGTTACAGTGCTAAGTAAGTATGTAAGTATGTTCGTTTAAGTCAGTAGCCGACTCTGATGACAGTGCAAACTACGGCTTGAACGACTGAAAAGGGCAAATAAGTTCTAAGTGCCATATTACTTTTAAGACCTTCTGTAGCACTTATTTATGCAAATAAATATCTTGAAATCTTGAAAATCTCACGCAGCATATCTGCTCTGCGGTGGTACCTAGTACCCACTAAAACGGGCTCTTGCTGAAGAGTCATATCACTAGGTAAAACTAAACTTTTGTAACACTTGCTCACATTATGCAAAAAATAACTGAATAAAATTGTACGTTCTGGCCAGTTGCCACATCCACTTTAGGAGTTTTACCTCAACATAAAACAAAGGTTAAGTGCATAGTTAAAACAATAATTTAAAACATTATCTAATCTACCTAATTACTTCAAAATATAAATTTACAAATTTATATAAATTAAAATTATCTATTCCTAAGTTAGAAACTTACTACTGTAATTTTTATTTAGGTACTTACTCGTACTTACTTACTCGACTCTACCATTGGCGACAATACCACTATAGCGTTTTATTCGGGTTACTGTCAAAATCCCCTTTGAAAATCCCCTTTGAAGAGGATTTTGGGAGTTTTAGTCTATAGTCACTTCATACCACATGCCTCGATTCCCACATTCATCGATTTCCATGTGTTTTTCTCATTAATAAAACCTTAGCCTACTAAAACAAAAGTAGGAATAATCATTGCTCTTCTCTAGCAAATGTAACTAATATTTTGGTTGGGGAATAAGTTTTTTCGCATTTTTTAAGAAAATTCAAAACATTTTTAATATAGTTTATTCACATTTAACTAAAGTATGTAGGTACCATTTTGTTCGATAACTTTTTGCCATCTTGTAGGTAGGGACATGATCCCATTGCTATAGAAATTTTGGGGCTTCTGATCAAAATACCGCGACAAGTGGTTTTGGTAGTCCTCTCGTGATGTTAACCTGACACTGCCTAAAGAATTCTGAAAAGACCGAAACAGGTGGAAATCTGAAGGTGCAATGCAAGGTCAGGACTATACGGCGGACGCATTAACACCTCCCAGCCAAACTCTCTTAATTTTTGCTGAGTGGCTAAAGATGTGTAAGGTCTAGCGTTATCATGATGAAAAACCACACCTCTTCTGTTGATTAATTCCGGCCGCTTTCTCTCAACTTCTTGCTTTAATCTCATCAGTTGTTCCCAGTAGAGTTCAGAATCGATGGTCCTGCCTGGTGGTAACAGCTCATAATGAATAATGCCCTTTCAATCCCACCACACACACAGCATCACCTTGTTGCGAATTAGCCCGGGTTTCGCCACAGTCTGTGAAGCCTGACCGGCCGTTCACCACGACCTTTTTCGCACGTTCTTGTCGTACGTGATCCACTTTTCATCACCAGTTATCAGCTTCTTCAAAAATGGTTCGGATTCATTACGTCGTAATAAAGAATCACAAATGAGTACACGGTTCATTAGGTTTCTTTCAGTGAGCTCGTGAGGTACCCAAATATCGAGTTTTTTGTGTACCCAGTTTTTTTGTGTGCCAAAACTGTTTTGTGGTCAATTCCCAGTTCTTCAGCTACGTCGTAACTACTGATATGCCGATCTTGCTCTACTTTTTAAAAAATGGCATCCATTTTATCCGTAATAGGGCGACCAGGGCGACGTGCATCTTTGACATCTAAATTTCCGGATTGAAAACGCTTAAACCAAATCACTCATTTTGACAGTACGAAAAACAAATAAAAATCACACATTTTCCTAATTTGAATTTGGAATTATGTATGTTCTTTAAAATTTAAACTTTTAATTAAACCAGAACCAGCCAGATACAAATAGTATAGCCAAAGAAATTTTATTACAAGTTCATACGTACTATAATGCGAAAACACTTTTTCCCCAACCTAATATTTATCACAGTGCCTGCCTACAAACAACAACTTATCTATCTAGTCGCAAACATAATACTTAATTACCTTGTTTTAAGTTTGTTTGATTTTCAAACTTTTTGATAAAATTAAATAAACAAACTCAAACTGAGATACTGTAGAGAGTATAGTCCATAAAAAAATGTGGAATGTCCCGCAACTTTTTCAGTTGAATCTCGGTAATTCCTTTCTTATTGGATATTTTAAAGGGACAGTATAAGAAACACACCTTGAAAATTACAGGTCTCAAGGACATTGGTCAGTAACGCAACAATTTTATGTTAAATAATAAATCACGATACGAAACTATTTCGCAAAGTGAATCCGCGAAGATACGGGGACATAAAATACTCTACTTTCTAAAACAAATTGATTCTACTTTCAACAAATTGCTGCGCGCAGTTGATCCCGCTGACGCGTGCGAAACGAAATGACGAGCTGACATTAGTGGTTGCGCCTGCGCCCTTCCTGCTTCTAACAAACTTCCGTTTACATAACAATAAATATTAATATAATTACTTACCTACATATATCAAAAACTAAAACTGTACCTTGAAAATAAAAAGACACATTTGTCTGATATTTTTTTTAATTACATAGATAAGACTTCAACGCGCTCCTAATGACACATGATATTGTATTAACACTCACCCACTATATTATGAATTATCTTCTTCTTCATAAATATAAAAATAAATTGATGTTTGCTAGATCCTTACCTACCATTGTTAATATGTTTTATTCGTGTACTATGATGACCATTTTGAAATAAACATTTATCTTATCTTATCTTATCATATCAGATAGTCTCGCTAAAATATAAGAACGGCTGGACCGGTTTATTTTGGTTTTGAACTTTTGATATATATGTAGGATGGAAAAATAGCACGAGTGAAACCGCGTGGGTCAGCTAGTAATTTATATTTAAGAATCTTCACATATTTTCCGGTAACTAAAACACTGACCTACACTCGAATGAGAGTGATATGATATGGGTTTAAATCCACCAAGCGGACCAATGCGGATCGGTGTAGAAACGTCTAAGTGTATTCTTTCGTAAAATCTCCATTATTTCAAGTATGTCGCATCGCTATATTTCTCAATTATTATTGTCGTTGCGGCGACGACAATACGATGTCGTGTTGCTTAAATAGAGCAGTTTTAACTGCACAATGTAGGTAAATATATTCACTGCCTACTGGGCGCTTATTTCGCTAGACGTTAACGTAACGAAAAGCTCAGGCTTGTCTTGACTGAGCGATGAACAAACAACATCGTAGAAAAGCAATTAGGGTCCGAAAACCAAAACATTTTCGTTCGAGACCAGAGTGATGACGGCCCTGCAATCTATAAGACTGCAGTCTTAAAAGCCTTATTCATACTATAAACCTCTGTTAGCCAATTTGTATTTCAAATCTGTCATAGTTTTTGTTCATTGACCATAGACATAATGACCAAAGACATTGAAAATAATCTGTTTATTTGCTTTGAGAGAATACGAGGCAAGACTAGGTACCTGCTTAGCAAGCCTCTAATAAAAGTACAGTTTCTTTTAAGTAGGTTAAGGGGGTTAGTCTGCAATATTCAAATGAATAATAATTGCTCGTGTGACAACTGACAATCTAATCTAATCAATCATTCAAGACTACATTACGCTGTGACAATACCTGACCTTGGCCTGACTTACCCTTGGCTTCTATAATCATAGTCGCTCTGTGAGAAAGTAGATATTCTGCGCTGCAAGTTTATGATGCCAATAGGCATGATAACTGATTTGAAATAACTGTTCTATTGTGTTCAGCATCGACTATAAGCAAAACAATACTTATTATTCCAGAAATTAATGTAGTAAAAAAACAATTTAAATTTGAATTTTAAAATTCACGCCAAAACGCGCCCAAGTCATGGCGTAGCAGTAGTGACGTCATAGTTCAGTTTTCAATGTAAAATTTTAGCAATAACAATAAGGTTCCAAATTCTGCAATTATGTTTGATGCCACAATCAGAGAACCAATGAGATTGGTGCTCAACTTTTTATGGCGGATTGCTGTATTTTATAAAAATATTATCAATCACGCATCTAATGTAAAAAGAAATATTGTTTTTATATTTCTTGAATCCTTTTTCAGGAGGTGAAGAAGTACATATTTTTTTAGAATAATAATTATATACGTCTCCAAGCGAGTTTAACAATGGGGGTTGCGCGAGGCACGTGCTGTATGTCAACATTGAGAAATTAATAATCAGAGATATGAGCCGGACGAGCGCATTATCGGACTGTAGCTTAAACATGCCACCATTAAACCCAGATAACTAATAATAATTGATGATAACTTGAGCCGAAACCAATGTCGTAACCGGAGCGACAACGTTCAAGTAGATTATTCATAGACAATCATAATTGATGTTTTGTACTTTCTAACTAGAGTTTAGTTGCTAGACTGTAGGGTACAACTGACTTCGATAGCGCAGTGGCCGAGTGCCTGCATGGTTGTGAAGCGTGAGGTTGCGGGTTTTAAGTATTTTCGGTTAGTAAATGTTTGCATGTATATTTAATCCTGGTGGTATGGTGGCGGAGGCGGTTATCCATAGTAGCGACTTGTAGTTTCGAATATCCACGACACAGTTATAAACAGGTATCAACAAATCACAAAAGTATAGAAAGAAAAAGGTTTTGAATTACTTACTACTAAATAATGCATGTAGAATATTTATGAATTTTTGTCAATAGTGCCTAAAACACCCTGCACACTGAAGCCATAAATAATAATAGGCTCTTTGCAAACCACACGAACTACTGCCATTTGTCACAAAGTGAGCAACAGAACAAAATTCTGAACTAATTTCACAAGTTTTGACTGATTATAGTGAGACGCAGACTGATACGTGTATTGGGCAAATGTTTCGTAATAGATTACATAAAGTAACATTTGTAGTTGAATAGGCCGATGGTCTTCAGACAATGGCTATTAACTCCACAGGCGTCTGTTTTAAATGCCGAACGGATGACTCACTACAACACTGTTAAATGAGCGACCAATTTATAATTTTGGAATGAGGAACCTTCTAACTGTTACATACCCCTAGCTAAGTAATAAAACTAAGTAATTATTGCTCATTGTCTGTTTGTCAACCTGAGCAACTTCTTTTTTAGATTTGTTTTATTTTTAGATAGTTCATGCTGCCAGCACGTAGGGAACGCTTCCATCTAGTAGTGATTGCTATCTATAGATCGTTTGTAACGGTCTTTAGATGGCTAAACTGTTTGAATTATGTATTGTGTATAACATATACTTACCTACCTAATGTAATTACTTATATTTTATTTCGGTTCTGTAAATATTTTAATAAACAGCATGCAACAAGTGTTCATTTAAGTCAATAACATTTTCAATAGTTCTGCTAGTGAATGTGAATTATCAAATTCTGGTAGGTAGTAGTAGAGTTCTTTGTGATAGAGCTCGTCCGGGGAAGGACTATCACCGTACCTATTTCTGCCGCTAAGCAGTAATGCTTACTTTGCTGTGTTCCGATTCGAAGGGTATGGTTTCCGGTGAAATTACAGGCACATGAGACTTTCCATCTAACGTCTCAGGGTGGTATGGTAACACGCAAGTGATATCTATGATGTTGTATGGCTACGGTAACCGCTTACCATCAAGTAGACCGAACGTTTGGTTGCCATTTTAGTGGTAAAAAAAAGGTTATAACTTTCATTCGGAGGTAGATAATAAAATTATGATTAGTAGTTTAAAATATTCTCACGTCCACGTAGGTATCTCGACAAAGCACTGTCATAATGAACATAACAAAAAATCACTCATCGTCATCATGTAACACTTGCGTGACTAACTTGTTAGAAAAGTGTGTATATCTACCTCTCTCGCCCCCCGATTACCTATCCAGCGATAGATGCATCAGCTAATTGATATAAATTGGCTACTGTGTCAACGACCAAACATCATCATGGCATAAATACGTGCATTGGAGACTAGCCGCGCCGCGTACGGTACTGACTAACCGAGCAGTCTCATGAGTCTCATCAGTCAGTACGCGCCTCGCCCGAGGTATCAGCATGTGAGAGCGGGGCGGCGCGGCGCCGCGCGCCGGCGCGTCACCCGCCTTGGTTTTATTTGGTTTATTATTAATAAGTAAGGCAGGATCGCTACAATAACAACATACCTACTCATAATATCAAATATTTATTAAGTATACCTAGTAGTAGGTACGGTACTACTAGGTATAGGTACCTAATAAATATTTGGTACTGTACCTAAGTACACGGCATCTATGTATTTTCCGAATGCGCTGCGCACTACAAAAGTAATAAAACATTATCAGTAAGATTATAACTAATTCTCGGAAAAATACAACAGATTATTCGAAAATATTCAATAAAATTAAACGACATTGTAAGTTGCTGTGCTAACTTTTGTGCAACACGGTTTGTGTTTCCATCCATCAGTCAAATCAATTCTTGTTATTTTTAAAAAGGTACCTACAGTTACCTAAATTACAGTGTGAAAGGTCTTCGTTTGAATGCCATGCGTTGCAATGAGTCATGCGCTCGAGTCAGTAGGGAGTAACGACCAGAATACGTAACGAAATGTTCCATTTTAGCGTGACAGCCAATCACAGTTTCGGTCTAGTGATCGCATTACTGACTATGGACCGATCAACTGACACGAACCTCAGTTCCCACACCAGAATCTGTTCCTTACGTTCACTTATCCATGAATGGCTCATGTACCTGTACCGCGACCTGTACTGCTTCTCCAACACAATGACGAAAAATACAGTTTTAAATTTTGACATTTGTCCCATGCTCTTAACAACTGTAATTTGTTATTATTGTTTTAGTAACGTTGCCATCCTGTTGTAGGGCTACGAGAAAATATATTGCAAGCTAAATACAGGAAAACTAGGAAACGGTCGGCTCTAAGGCACCAGAATGTAACAGCTCGGAATGTAAAACGTGAGAAAGCAGTTAACGTTTGTCTGCAACATTCAGTTCGTACCATCAACTCCTCAGATCTGATCGGATCAACACTTTCTCCTAAGATTCCATACATTTTTTGCTTCGATTTGCATCTCTTGTCTCCAGTATGCGAGTAATCGAAAGAAATGAGATTGAAATTAGATAGTGCGGGCGATGGCGTGTGGTAATTACTGTCGGTTGTTGGTCGCTGCGGATAGTCAGTCCGCTTCGCGCCTTCGGTGGCTGCGCCGCTCAACCACGATGGACTAACGAAAACATGGCTGCAAATACAGCCAATTATCTCTGACGCTTCCGCGAACTTTGTACTGTAATAATATACTTTAGACTAGTGGAAAATGACTGAGGAACAAGAGCCAGACTCGTTCAACTCTTGGGAGCTGAACGGGCTGAATTCTCTGGACCTTTGGGACTATACCGTGGAGCTGGAGTGCCTGCAAGGAACCGAAGGTTAGTAGGAAGGATGTGTAATGCGTGTTTATAGAAGAGAGCATAAATTAAGCATTTTGATTCTGTTAATAAAACTTTTACATGAAGCCGCTATATTACTGGAAGTCATAGATTTTAGTTTTCTATCATGTGGAATATAATCTAAGTCGTTGAGTAGGTTTAGAAATGGATGGATTCGTTTATAGGATCTGATAAAATTAAATATTGTATTTTAACAACAATAATTACGCATCCAAAGTTTTCAGCCAAACTGACATTCAGAAGTAAGCCTAGCGGTGAACGCGTTGCCAGCTCAGTATGAAATCCTGACTGTTCAAAAATTTCGGGTCTCGAAAATTGAATAAGAAATCTTTTATGATGCAGTCTGCAGTTTTGTAAGGATCGATGCCGGGCGATTACGCAACTCGGTTGCAATCCGATTTCAATCAGCGAACTGTCATATTCATATAAAATACGTCAGTTTTTTTATTTAAACTTAATGAAACTGATTTTGCAATCAATTTCATTAGGCTATTCTTGTATCTAATTGAGTTACAAAATAGCCCCTCAGGAGTCGAGGACACCAACTCTACCTAACTCTAAATGCCGTGATTTTTTTAAATCTATGGGTATATTGACCTGTAGGTGTATGTAGGTGTGAAGCAGTACAAAATGGAGTCGAAGGTCTCAGTTTCACAAGGCAGTGTGAGTGGCGGTAAGACGGTCCAGTGCCCGCGCGTTGGCAAGGCACAAGACAGTCCTTAAACCATATAATTGGGAAGGTTTGTTACGCTAACGATTTGGTAAGCTGCTTTCACCAGTTTCTTGACGCTGATTAGGTACATTAGCTAGCCTTTTTTGAAGAGAATTATTTCTATACCTCAGTATTTAGCCTTTCGTATGGATAGTTATTATTCCACTGCAACACGCACGCGTACTTAGTTCTCGATTGGACTAACAACCTAACCTTAGACCTCGACGTTTGTCTTTTTTTATTTCAAACGTAACTTTGAATTAAAGTTGAAATTAACGATACTTTAGCAATGGATGTATAGTTCTCTCGGCAGATCTAGGCTTCCGTGAAGTTAGCCGTTTCAATGCGTAATGGAGCTTTTTTTAACTAAATTGTCTTTACGCGTCACAAACGGCTAACTTCACGGAAGCCTAGATCCGCCGAGAGAACTATACATGAGCTCACCAATAAAATTATGATTGTTTCGTATTTATAACTTAGTTCATCTTAATTCTGATAGATAGTTTTCGACGTTCAACTAAATAAATCACTCTAATAAAATAAGTATAGGTATATTGAATGCGTCGGTATTAAGAAAGTACCTAGATAACACACAAGCACAGAACAGATATTAGTACTTACTTGTTTAGGTGTTTCTATTGACTATATTAATGACAATTTAATACTTAAGTAATACTTACAATAGAATGAGTGTAAAGTTCATCATGATAAAATACTAGTACAAATAATATTACCAATTGATTATACAAAATTTATGTGTTCTTCCACGGTTGCAACGGTAGAGCAAAGGCCTTCCTCCCTTTTTTGTTACTTTTAGATACTGCCAACCTAAGAAATTTACCTTAACTAATTGAAACATACTTAAAACATATTATCTAATATAATTGCTTATGATAACTGTAAGTTTTTTTAAATAAAAGATGGGTCAGCGTTTGGCTACATCTCGACTGATGGCAAGCGTAGATGAGACCTAGTTTAGTCACGCTTTCCCAGAAGATGCTGATTGACTCTTCACCGATGCGGGAAGGAAGTTTCACTCCTTTGCTGTTCTCATGATGAAAGAGGATGAGAAGCAATTAGTACGCATTGGTGGGATTTCTTTATCTTATGCACAGAAGTTTGTGACGAACAGATATTAGTTCGTATGGATGTAACGTCGCCGCGCAGAATATATAGGGAAGGGGGGAATTGTAAGAATGTAAAAGTAAAGTTTGAAAACATTGAAGTTATATTCGTTCGTTTCCTGTTAACAGATTGAGAGTTAGATAATAGATAACATTTCAATTTGTTCCACCGGATATTAAGTCTAACCTTCAAAATGGTAGAGTAATTAGAAGTACCTACCGTTAGCGCAGTACAGTTAGTACTTACTACGTACCGTTAGGTAGGTACATTTCTTTGGATTAGGATAGGATTATTTCAACGGTTTTACAACAAGTTACTTATCTTGGAAAAGTACGATTATAGATAAGGGTAGGTTGTAATCAGCTACATAATAGATTAACAATTACAATTTAAAAACTCAAGTTTAATAATAGTTATTATCACTCTGTTAAGGGGAATTATTTAAAATAGCCGAATGTTGCGCTAAAAAACTTTAAAAAAAATATCATTTACAAATTAGATAGTTAAGGTAGGTACTAAGTATAACCAATGCTTTTTATCTAAATAGTTCCATTGTTTAACCTACATTTGTCGCTCACTCACTATGCTCAGATGTTTACATATTTTTGACATAAGTGTGTGTACCCACTTTGTAACTAAACACTTACCTAGTAATTCTTAAAACGACAATTAAACGTTATTACCATTTTTAAAAATAACATTAGTTAACGAGTGTGTCTCGAAAAAATCGCAGAGGAAAGCCAACAAAGATAAATATAGAAAGAAAGAAATAAGTTTTATTGAAAAATGTAATGTGTAATTTTAGTACTACGCGTGTAAATTTTACTCGTTTTTTCGCTCAGAAGGTCAACTCTCGAAAGCGTAAAACGATAATCGAGGCAAATAACATGGTCTTTGACTTTGAACATGGTTCAACTTTAGCATTCCCGGATATTCGATATTCGATATTCCGCATTCGAGGAATTCTTGAGGAATCGTCTTAGAATATGAGTGTAAGACTCAGACAAATTAGAATTTATCTGAGATGTAAGACGATCTACTGTTGTCGCGCTAAGTATAATCGTGTATGTCCGCTAGAGTAAGAGTACCTTTTGGAACTACTTTATATTGTCCCCATAAAAGCTTTTTAAGAAAGTTTGAAACTAACGACATAAACTTAAATAAATTAGCCACTTAGAATATGTGCCTATTGTTCGGAGTAAACCGAACACATCAGCGTTTATGCTTTTGTGCATCGTAATGCAGTTTCCGAGCGTTAAGTTTTACCTAAACTGGCGATTTTACGTCAGTTCGCGATCTCTTACCAATTGAGACACTCGCGGCTCAATTACCATTTAAAATACCATTTTTACCATAAACCATTTACCATAATTTTATTATATTAACCAACCAATTACAGTGTGAAAATAATTATATTTATTCTTCTTAAAATCAAAGTGACTTTACACTTAAAACCCTACCATAACATAACATTCTACTAAAAGGACGTGGGAGACTACCATTGGAAACCCACCCCTTTTACACCTATCGATTAAAGAAACTGTCATTTTAGCGGCTTGCTAAGTCTTTCCTTGTTTTTAGTCAATGAACAAATACAATGACAGATTCGAAAGAGATAGCTGACAGAGGTTTAAATTATGTGTGTGTATGAGTGAGGCCCATATTATTATTGACTAAAGTTAAAATTTACTAGCTGTCGCCAGCGACTTCGTTCGCTTGGAATTCGGGAACAGTATTTTTTTCCGAGATAAAAAATAGCCTATGTCCCCCGTATTCCCGGTTATTATCTATCTATGTTTTAAAATTCAACCAAATCGGTTTTGTTGTTGTCGAGTTATAAAGGAACAAACTGCCAAACATCCAAATTTTCGCATTTTTTATATTATATACAAACGACTTAAACACAGCGAAATTATTTTGAGTTGATAATAATTTTCTTCGTTGAATTGAAGTTCGTTGAAGCTAACCAAAAACCAGTGGCAGGTAAAGCTAACCAACATTTTTTAATTCATGAATATTAACTTATTTAACAGCTGTTTCCGAATAATTAAAATGTTATTTATTACTTATGTACGTACATATTTTTTTACTACAATTATTTATTTGGAATAACTCGCTTCAGTTTACAAGTATGTAAGTAGTAGAATATAACATACAATTGTATGTTACTTATTAGTTCATTACATTTAAGGTTTGTAATAAGTAGTTACGACGACACGGTCTCTGGTTTTCGAAACGTGAAGTTGTTGCCGTGCTCCAAGGTCTTCAAGTCCAAGCCTAATTTACTTACATCACAACACAAGTAGCAGTAAAAATCTTTAGGTATAAGTACAAAAACTTTTTCTTAAAAAGGTTTTTTTCTGTTTATTTAGGTCTCTAGATGTCTCACACAAAAGAAATTGCAAAATCGATCAACGGTCCAGCTATTCTCGAGTTTTAGCAAGTCTAACAAACAGCAAATTTTTTTTTTATAAGTAAGTAGGGTAGATACTACATTATATAGGTAAGAAAGAAGGTAATAAGATTAAACAGTACATATGTATATACTTATTAGGGAAATGAATCCAATAATAAGTTCTATTTTAGACTAGAGTACCTTGAAGAGTTCTTTGGGATAGAGCTCGTCCGGGGAAGGACCATACCTATTTCTGCCGCCAAGCAGTAATGCTCGCATTGCTGTGTTCCGGTTCGATGGGTATGGTTTCCGGTGAAATTACAGGCACATGAGACTTACCATCTAACGTCTCAGGTTGGTAACACGCAAGTGATATCTATGATGTTGCATGCGTACATAGGCTACGGTAACCGATGAACATCGAGTGGGCCGTACGCTTGGTTACCACTTTAGTATTAAAAAAAAATAAAAAAAAATAAGCCGATCTGCCTCAGCACGGCACGGGTGCAATGAAAACTTATTAAGCACCCGTGCGAAGCCGGGGCGGGTCGCTAGTATTAAAAATAGCCTATGTTACTCAGGGATAGTGTAGCATTGTAATCGTGATAGAATTTTTGAAATCGGACCAGTAGTTTTTGATTTTAATCTTAACAAAAGAAAAATACAAAAATACAAATCTTCTCTCTTAGTAATATTAGTAGATTAGGTACTTAAAGAAGACTGTGTACGCACTTTTTATGTAAGTAAGCTTCGAGCATTCTCAGTATTCTCACTCAATGTCTTTGTAAGTAAGTATATGAAAATGCCTATCGATATTCATAAATTTTCCATCAATAAGGTGTCCCCTATGGAATCGGGGTTAAATTACTCATTCTGTCACGCAGTAATCGTCCAATTGTCTACATAATTGCTCTTTCAGCTTGTAACAGCGCGTTTAATTGTTCCCAATCACACCATTATTCGTGGAATGTCTCATGGCGCTAACACTGACACGAAACATGGTGGGATTCGTTCATTAAATCGCTTTATTTTTAATAAAAGTAATTGCTATACCTTTGTTAATAATTATAAGATAACTCGAGCGAAGTAATGGCTGTACTACAGAGTTTAGGTATTTTAGTAAGTATTTTCATCCTCATAACAGCATTCTAATGTTCCAGTTAATCTACCACGCGGACCCAATGCGGATTGGTAAATGGCACATGTCTTTCAAATGATTAGTTCCTAAACATGCTGGTTTCCTCAAGATGTTTTCCTTCACCGTACGAAAGTACTGGCATTGCGCACATATTTTTTTCTAATAGTAAAATCTTGGTGCACGACCGGGTTCGAACCCACGACCTTAGGATCGAAAGGCGGGGTCACTACCACTAGACCACCTGTGCTCAATTTAGCGTAAGCAAAATCAAAAGCAAATCCAGAGAAGCACTGATAAAAATTCTAGCTCGATCTACGGCGGTAAATCTGTATTTTCGATGGTAAATAATTTACCATTAAAATATAATAATCAAAATTATTACTTAAAACTGGTTTATATTCCAAGTCAAACTAAGGGATTATTTCCATCTGTCACTTAGTTTTGTCCCATAAGGTGACATATCGCACAAATAAGTGCGATATGTCACCCAAGCACTAAAACAACGTCGTCGCTCGGTTAGTGCCAGAGTAACCCGGTAGTAAGTGTTCAAATATTTAAATTCTGCAAACATACTACATACTTCTTCTATCAAAACTTTCGGATTTAAAAAAGATGTTATAATGCTTATGTATTATCTATTTATTTATAGTTGGGTCGGATCGACTTTTTTTTTAAATAAGTACTTGTCTGAATATCACGTCAATGTTTCAAATCACAATCTGATATTTAGGTTAGAGTTGGTTAGAAATCTGGAGGGTATTGTGTGGTCTCTGTGATTGACTATTGTTCGCGGAATTATAATTTTGCGAAAATTTCTTTAATTTAGATACCTAATTACATACAATAATAAAAAAATCTAATAAAATGAACACTGTTTTTTGATCAGCAATCAATCTCTATGGTAAGCAAGCACTTTTTTTTATGTTGACCACGCTGTATATTTAATTTTAATTACGTTTTTTATCTTAGTACCTACCACAATTATGTGGTGAGAAGTTCAAGTCGTTCGCCTTGATGCACTAATGCATTTAATCGCATATTAATTAAGATTTTGGTCGTTTCTTAAAATCATTAGTATCTACCTAGGCATGTATTTACGTTGTTGGGAAGAACTGTCACCTGTAATGTGCCTGTAACACAGCTGTGAAGTCAGCTTTATCTAGGTACCTAACCTACCTACCTACCACAGAGGAGGCAGAGCTCTATACGTGAGTTAAAATTTGTAACTATGCGATTAGTTATTAAAGCTGCGCAATTAGGATTAGGAGTGAGGTCACTGACAGAATAAGATTCTGCATGGCCCAAACAAAGACATTGAGAACTTAGAATAATAACACTTGAAAATTTGATTACACTATTATATTTGAGAATAATCATGCTCGAAGGGCCCGAAGAAAAATTATGTAAACTGTTCTAGCAACAGATGAAGTAGAAACTTTGTACCTTGGATGTGACAATGTGGGAGAGATATTTATATATCTAACTAATACGTAGGAGAAGACTGCTGACCCCTGCTAGAAACAAATAAAACTAGGAAAAACTAGTATTACTTACCTACTAAGTTTTTCATCACTTGCGTCAATCGAAACTTTCGAATCAACTAACTTATGTGTACGATATCATCTACTTATTATCAAAATAAGACGTCATGTCTTTATTTAATACCTTAGTACCTACCACAGAACTTAGTAGTACTATGTAAAACAAGCAAGCACGTTCGAGACTGGTAAACTTACTAATTTTCTAATTTATGTAGGTAAGGTACCTACGTTACCTATGTATGTACGAGCAAAGACATTTAGAATACCTACTCTTGCCTTTACGTGTAGGAGTAGGTAACTAAACAAACAAATGGCTCCTGATACAGACTTAGACTTAGGTATACCTATAATATTATCCCACAAGATAGAGATGTTGGAATAATATTATTATAGGTGAGCGAACCGAGACGTGATGTACCTACCTACTTAAATCACCAGTAGATATCTAATAATATAATAAGTAAAAAATACTGCTTTGCTGTAATATCCGGTTATAAAGTCTTAAAATAACTGGTTTGTTCAGTTGTTTACTCTAATATTACAATGATGGTAATGAATGACCATCAGATTTTAAATTGTTTTAGTGATTGATGTGACTAATGTGACTATGGTATGGTACCTACTATGCATTTTTTTCATGTTCATGTTAGAACAAAATAATTAATAAGTAGGTAGGTAGGTAGGTACCTAACTTACCTACATACTTTGCATTTTAAAATAAGTATACCTACCTACTCTACTCTTACATAAGTCCTGTACCTTGCCTAATAAGTAAGTTTTTTTTTATTGTTTGGTTTGTTTGTACCTACATAAAGCCTCCGAGAATATAAACAACGTCTTTGACTAAAGCAAACAAAAAGTAAACAAGTTTTTCAATTTTATTGTTGAAGTATACCTACCTAAGTAAGCATGTAGTAAGTAGGTAGGTAGGTACTTAATCTTTTTTCTTTTTGTTATTGTTTATGTACATTTTTTATCTTTATAACTGTCAAAAATTACATTACCTAGGTGTTGAAATATAAACATCTACAGCTGTCGTTAATGAAAACAAAAAGTATATATAGGTAGGTAGTCAAATATTAACGCATTGCAAATTACCTACCTAACGCAAGGTGCGTTTACAGGCCTCGAAACGTCAACGTGCAAGAATTCCAAGCATATCAAGTGATTTTTAGAGCGAGAAATGTTTCCTACATAGGAAATAAACAATCTAGAAAGGCTTATCTCACGTGAACTCACGTCTCACAGAACACTATTCTTGCAATCCTTTTACCTTGTTGGTGTTTTTACGATAAGGCAATATTTGGTATTCCGTGTATCTACGGAATAAAACTTTTAACAAAGAACGTAGTGTAAGGGACTTCTAATCATTCTCCACCATGGTTACACAAAATTATGTGACGATGAGTCATGAGGATGCAAGCACTGAAGTATGAGTAGAGAACTAGGGTAGATAAGATAGATCTCTAAGATAAGATAGGTCTGATTGGTCGTCAATAACGGCCATCATATCGGACACAAGTTCACAACCTAGAGGAAGTAAGCACTATAGTACGTTTAGTCACAACACACCTACATTCACCAGAGTACCTACCCATCCAACCATAAATCACATTTCTCTGATATGCCTGTCAGCTTTCATCTCCGCACATTGACCTGAATGTTTTGTTTTTTCCCCAAGGCTGGGTCGACGTCTCCTTTCACGGGTAGTCTACAGTCTTACAGGTGTAGCGCACAGAATAAACATCAGTTTGTATGCATGTTCCAGTTACGGTTGACAGTGTGAAAGTGCCGGGCAATGTGTGCGTTTTATTATTAATTTCGTTTATGTAAAATATCATCTATGGTGATAGGCCTCCGTCGTATGGCATAATGTATGTTATAGCCGGCACCGACGCGCGCCGGAAGTGCTCCGATGAAAATGTTACTGGCGGTCACGGTCACCCATCCAAATGACGGTCATCCGGAATGTTGCTTGACTTCGTGCACGACTTAGCCTAGCCAGCTTAATACGCCACGAGCTCTTTATTTTAGAATCGTGGTAATGATAAACCAACTGAGATGGTTCAAACTTATTTACATACCTACTTAAAAAGAATGCAGGTTGCAGGTTGCTCTTGAGCGGTCAGGAAATAATCAGTACCTAGCACGTTAAAAATGTACCGATGAGGAACACCAGTAAATCTACATAAAGATATACTTAGTAGGTATTTATTAGGTCTACGATAAATAATTATTACCAGAGAACAAACACTGTATAATAAAAATGACCTATGATAATGCCCTGCTTGATACCTACGTGAATGGAGAACGTGTAAATATCTGCCTCCTAGATAGATAAGTAGATAAAATATCCTCGCTAAGAAGTGTCGTAACCCCGAAAGGCGGTCATGCAGCAACACCCGCAAATGATAGGGTAACTAACGCATTACGCGTTTATTACATTACCACATATTGTAAACTCGCCGATTCATTAGGCGAAACAATACAAGTCGTGATTTCATACTTGATTTCATACATCGAGCTAACGTATTGGATGGTTGTTTGTTTAGTTTTTCGGACAATTGTGTAGGTAAGGTTTATAAAACAAGCAAAGAAGGTGACGTCCTTGATACAATATAAGATACCTAGTTCTCGGAGTACGCATCCAACCATGTTTAAATCTAGGTACCCGCAACGAGGTTAACTCAAGGTACACCGCTGATCCCTATTCTGCTAAAATGCAATGCGTTTACCAATGTTTTCTTTCTTTCCAGATTTGCAGTTAGCAGCCGAACTCGGGAAGACCCTATTGGAGAGAAATAAAGAACTAGAGACTGCACTCCGTCAACACCAGAATATCATCGAGGATCAGACACAAGAAATCGAAGTAAGAATATTTTTTACCTTAGGTACCTACAGACTATCACATTTACATATAGGTAGGTACTAGGTACATAATATCACAAAATAATATTCCAACATGCAACAGTGGGCCATGTGAATGACAAGTTACCAGAACATAGCGGATCACACGGGACAACCGCGAGGAAACTAATAAGGCAGGTAGATAAGGCAGGTGTCTCACCGCGGGCAATCGGCGATTAGCGTGTTGTCGCCGTGAACAAATACACGTAAACAAAAGACAGCCGGCCGGCGAGAGATTTTGCTTCGATAAGCCGCCGGTCATCGCGCGGTGCGGTGCGGCGGTCGGACACCGGCCAAAAATTCAAAAGGTTTGTGTGTTCGTACAAAACTGATTGTTCTTTCCCAGTACCTAACGAAGCAAACGGTAGCGCTGCGCGAGGTGAACGACTCCCGTCTTCGAATCTACGAGCAGCTGGAGGTGAGCATCCAGGACTTGGAGCGGGCGAACCATCGGCTCGCGGTCGACCACGCCGGCGACAAGAAACACATTAAAACGTAAGACATTTTATTGTAGGTAAGTATCTATGTACCATCATCATGACTTTTTATGTTGCCACTGCTGGGATATTGGAGACATTTTTTACGAGAATTTAGTTCATAAACATACGAAGATGATAAAAGACGTTCTTCTTCACTTTTTGGGCCATTTCGCACTTAAGCAACATACAATTTGCATGCCTGCTTCCGTCTTTAGATAGGTACTGCTTCCAGAAAACAACATTTGTAAGTAAATAGTATTTTCTAGGACATAGACGTAAGATCGCTCATATCATGGATACACTAGGTTTAGACTGACAACTGCATTGCACAATTTCAGATTATGCGCCAACATCGAAACGTTAGACGCGAAATGCGAAGACCTACAAAAGACTGCCGACGACCTAAACGCTCAACTAGAGATCTCCAGGCGGCGGGCGGAACGGAAGCCGGAGAGCGAAAAACCCAAAGAAACCCCTAAGGAGACATCAACTGCTAAAAAGCCAGGAGTGAATAGCATTCCGAAGGCAATAACCCCTCTCCCAGAACTGACGAAGGAAGATGAAGACTTGTTGAGGTTAAGCGATGAGTTGCGGGAAAGTAAGGTCGCGTTTGCTCAAGAACAGAGGAGGGTGACGGAGTTGGAGGAACAGTTGGCGTCTATGGTACAGGAGAATAATAGAGTTCAGGAGCAGTTGCGGAATTTCCACCGCGGAGAAGATGAGCCAAAGTCGATGCATGAGGAGTTCTCTATCCTTGAGGAAGTCAGGTAAGTCCCAACTGTAGTGGGTAGGTAGGATAACGTAAAAGGAACATAACATGGTGACAAAAGTCGTGTAAGTTGTATATTGTAGTAAATTATCAGTAGTAAGGTCAACTTTCATACATTGAAGTGGTTTAGGCAGGGTCTTGAGCCTGATATGATGAATTTTCTAAGGTCTACCTAAAGTAGAACTATGTATCTTTTGTGTGTGACCAGAATTTTAGAAGTTCAGAGGACAATCTAGTTTAATTCCAAAGTTTTCTCCAGGCACATAATTCTTGCATATTCATGAGCCTTGCTAATTTGACTTGAGTTTTGTTTCAAAGCTTTTTATCAGAAATATTAATAAAGAACAACTATTGATGCAAGAGTGAGAGTTTAATATGTCTGTGTATTTTCCAGACAAGGACAACTATGCATCAGATGCCTGCGCGGCATGGAACGGGACGATATGTCCTCTATGCTAGACGGAGACGACGATGACAGGAGTGCTATCAGCTCTCTCATTCTGCCACCTTCCGGCCAGGATAGCCCCAGGGAGGATCTGGTCAATACTAAACTCATCAAGTTCGACGTAAGTTCTTTATATAAACTGGATTTGATTAGGTACTTGTTTACTTGTGCTTAATCACATCACTGCGGCTTGACGATACACAATTATACAATGTCTGTCTTTGTTAGCAAAGTGACCATGGGAATGGTGCTATGCTATCCTCAGAGGTGGCAATCATGTTAATAATTTCTCACTTCATGTACAATTACAATAGCCTTGAACTGTAGAAACCTGATAGCCATATTGTGATTGACGAGTCCGTGTGATGTGTGATTAAGGTCCTTCTCTTCGCATGTTAATAACTCCCTTTGTTAGCTTAACTACTGTATAGATATTTATGTTTCTGTCTTAACAATGTGTAAATTTCTAATTTCTTGTAAACTAAACGAATACTTAATTCACGATCCTGCGATTGCAACATGACTAACAAACCTAACCTCAACTAATTATTGACCGCAAATTGTAAAAGAAAACATGTCCGTTCTGATAAATAAAACATCACACGGGCATAAAATTGGTAATACCTGTATAAAGAAGTGAAACTCGCTGGTACCTGAGCTCCGTATGTACCTAGTGTATTGAAGTGAAGCTCATTTCTGGATTGGTCCAATGGAAAAGAACTCTTCCCTATGCTTTCCGTAAAAAAGACCACCTGTTTATAACAATATCAGTCGCTTTGAAGCATTTAGTTTCACGTCCAAACGACTTGAAATAGTCTCGTGGCAGAAATCAATTTCCCAATTCAAATGCGCTAGCTCGTGTCGAGCGAGAGTTTCGCTTCTACAGCTAGTAGGTATTACAATTTTATGACACGGATTTCCCTGACGTGACCGTTTCGCATTTCTAGGCGTCAAAGCTTTTCCAACTGCCCCTGATGTTGTTGATCACGCTTTGCATATGCATTATGAAGCGCATCTGCAGTAGTTTTCTTTGGATATATCGTATGTAGTCGAAGGTACGTCCATTACCGAGTATAACACGCGAATGATGCACGCTATTGTAATACGGTGATGGTGGTAATGTTTTGTCACAATATAGTAAGAAGCAGTATTGGCACTAAGTACTCGACAATCGACACAGGAATACCTTCTTTATATCGATAGCCGTTGGATTTATTTTCATTTACATTTTTTATATTTTCAGCGTATAAAGTGACAACTTGTCGGTTGCTGCAAATGTAATAATATTAATATTATTTTCAGCCCACTGCAGAGCAAAGACCTCTCTTCCGTTTATTACGGTCTTGTACTTTTAGAGACCTTATAAATGTAAATAGAACACATAAATAAAAAATATTCCTTTGCCGGTTCTCGAATCAAATTACTTGGTACTTGTTGGATGGGCGAACCGCCTAAAATACCTAATCTGTATTAAAAATGATGCAAGTGTTAACTCGTAGCTCATACAGAGTTTGGGAAATAATTGTATATTATTTAGTACGTTGCACGGTGTCAACAAAGCCCTGCTTAATTATAGATTTTATAGTGCATTTACTGCTTCAAGTTTGTATTGTGATAGTGTCGGGTTATATTGATAACATCACGATGGAATGTTCTAAATGGCACTTTTTACTCGCATAAGTAGAAAGTATTGTCAGTTGTAGCTCGTAAATTCTTAACATTCAAACGAAATTGTTTTTTGAAGTTGATTTTAAAAGTTGTTTTGTATTGTAATTGTATCGTCTAACTTAATTTTATGTATGAAAGGTAATGGGTGTATTTTTGACTAATTATATCATCATGCAAGTTAAACCAATCATGAATTGACAATTCCATCGGCGTCATTTAGTTCCATTTAAATTTCTTCATCGTTTTTCTCTTCATCTTCTGCCGAATATTAATATAGTAACTTTGAACAAGCTGAACTTACCTTTTCTTGATCTAAATTAACTCATGAATACATTGAGTTAACGAACAGTTCATGCCATTATCGTGAGGTGTATCACTAACACTTTTTCTTGTTACTAAAATTATTGAACATTTCCAGAATGCCAAGGAAAAGTTACTACAAGGTATATGGGCGAACAAGGAGGAGTCCGGTCACGAGAATCCTTACAGGGAGCTCGTGCAGAAATACGAGGCTCTACTAGAGGTGCAACTGTCACAGGTCAAGAACATCAGGAAGAACAAACCCACTTCATTGCCAACCAACCAATCAGGACCCATCTCCCTGCAAGACGAGCTGCAAACGTCGGGAGACTTCAGCGCGTTCAGCGTCAAAGACACAGACGAGGAAAGCGGCCACGGAGAGAAGGGAGAAAAACTAAAGAAGACCGACCCAACATCGCGAAAGAAGATCATCCAAACCCCAGACTTTTCCGAAGCCGAAACCTCCAGCTCAGGTTTCTCCGACGAGACGAGCAATAAAGCGACGCAGACGGAGCGGGAAAGACCCGGCTCGTTCCTCTGCACGATTGCCGATGGAGAAGACTATCGTTTCAGTATTTACGACGACGTCAGCCCAATGGACAGTCGGTTCCGCAACAGACCCGAATACCGCGAACTGTTCAAGGAAATCTTTACAATTTTGAAGAAAGCTGCGGAGAACAAAGACGACGGTGAACAACTACCGTTGCTAGACGATACAGGGAAAGTGCCGCCAGTAACTCCCGCTAGTGAAGACCCCCCGGGTAACTACACAGATGACACGCAGAGCGTTCTGTCATCAGCGATGTCTGAACAGTCGATTCCAGTGTCAGATATCACGGTCCCCGACACACCAACTCACAGAGAGAAGGAACGAGCACCTCGCGAGAAGGAACGCGCTCCAGAACCTTCCAAAAAGAAGGAAGAGAGAAAACGGGAGATCAAAGCTAAAAGACCAGTGGATGAGAGCACCACCGATATGCCTAAACAACAAAAAGAACAAGTGAAAGAGAAGCAGGACAATAAAAATGAGACGGAAACTGAAAAAGAGACTGAGAAAGATGATAAAGAACGTGTGTTGACACCGTTGGTGCGTCAGCCACTGGAGTATATTGCGGCCACTAGAAAGAAGTCCAGACATCGCAATCGCAAACAGAGCTCTGACCGACAGAGCGGGGCAGACTCGCCCGTATTCCCCTCTCCGCCAAAAGTCACCTACCAGAAGACATCAAACAAGAAACGTAGAGATTACAGGCCTATAGAAGTAAGCCCTCTGGTAAGGTCAGCGGAGGGCGATTGGAACGGATCTACGCTACAATTCTACAACAGAAACATGAATTCCCCAACTCCAAGTACAAGCGGCCGTACCGGGAAGATCTACCAAGGATGGAACGCCGAAACAGACTCCTGGGACATAAAACAAAGCACAGCCTCTCAGGAAATACACAAGTTGAGGAAACTAGAGCTATCGTACGCCGAAGTGCTCAGAAACGCCGACAAAACTAAAGTCAGGCGCAAGAAACATCAGTGAAGAAACATTTTTATTTCATCGACCCCTCTTACACATGTAAGAGTCGAGTGAACAAATCGCCATTTGTCATTGCCAACTGGACATAAGTAACTTTAGTTTAAGATTTTGTGATCTGCTAGTATGTATAACTCTTTAGTTTGTACCCCTACTATATTCACAGTGAAATTGCCATAATTCGTTCCGGTATACGTATAGATCGTATACCACGGTAGTAATGTATAATCATTAAATAATTCATTTTAATTTATAACGATACCGTACACTTCCCTCCGATACCGAAAGCACAGTTCTAAACAACAATTTGCATTTAAACCCACATCTCTGAAAGCCTAACTATGGCACCATCTAACTTTCTGAATTTTAAGTTGGACATTTCAAACCGAACGTTTTAATTCTTAATTGTTCTGTTTCTATCTTAGTCATTATTTTAATTGTATATTATGTATCGTGAATTTTAATTTGTAAATATTGAATTTATTTTAATTTAATTTTTTTTATTTGCCATGGAATCGTATGGTAATTATTTAAATGCGGACAGTGAGAGAGGTTGAAGGTATAAATAAAAAATTGCATTGATATTAACGTTTCGTTTTCTTTTCTTAGATCGTCTTTATATTATAACAAAATAAATATTGAAAGGTTATTATACTAAGCGCGTTTTGTTTGGAGACTGCAATGCACGCAATCGTCTTATGGTCTTATGATTCTATGAACAAACATTATTTCGGTTAGTCAGTTATTTGGAATGCAGTAATTTCACTAGCGTGAACACCGAAGACGTTTGCCGAGAAGCTATCAGTGTAACTATGATAAAAATTCATACAAATAGTACTTGAAATCATTGAAAAAATATCTATAAAATAGCTCATAAAGTCAGTCAACTTTTCTTTTTACAAGACCATCTTTAAATGCTACCTAAAACGTTACATGCGTTGCAGCCGTGAACCAAAAACCGCTCGTTCTCGCGTATATACATAGCTGTACATATAAGGTTAGCGTCACACTGTTCTTACGTACGCATCGCATTATGACGTCTGGATATATGAAAATTACTGCAGCGCTTCTATACTACAGGAACATCATTTAGTTAGCTGTTAGTTTTCTTTCATAGAGAAAATAAATGAGAATGCTTCTAACGGATGGTCGTATAATAGAAACACATAACTAAGCTTCGTCCTATTCAGTAAGTTATAACGCGGTTTATTCCAAAATCATATAATTATCTAAACAACCATTATTTCAGTCATATTTACAAAACCAGCTTTCAGTCATAGTCATATTCGGTCGAGAACCAGATAGAACCGAATAGGCTTGAAAATGTCTGTCTGAAAAAATAGCACTTAGCTACGATGAAATTCATACAATTTATGTCACTGTCACGTGCCGTCTTTGGGACAGATTGCGGAATTAATATGATTTATGGTACCACGTTTAGATCCGAAGCTTCGGAATTTATATTTCATGGTTGACCTTAAGAATGAACCTTAGTGTTGTGTCAACATAATTGGACGTTTGGACGTGCTAACACATTCATATAAATGACGTCACAATCCGCTGCATCAAAAGAACCAGCGTGAGCCTGCAGTAAGTATACTAGTAGTATTGCAGTATACTACTAGTATACTTACTGTTCTACTTGTTCTGCGCCTCGAGTTCTCGTTCCACGATCTTGCGGTATTCATCGAAGCCACCTTCTATACTCTCGACGGAACCGTTCCCACAGACCCATAGCTCTTTGCACACCATTCGTATTAACCGCTCGTCGTGAGATACTAGGATTACACCGCCCTGGAACAAAATGAAAATGTTCTGCATTTTTTTTTATCAAACTAAACTGGCAAGCGTACTGCTCTCCTGATGGTAAGTGGTTACTGCAACCTTGCAATACTAGAAGTATCAATCGCGCGCCGCCACACTGAGACCTGCGTAGACCTTGTTTGCGCAGAACATACCACTCTATGTTATGATGTGCATTTTGTATATTTATTTTGTGCAATGTATTTGAGACCTAAGACGAAAGTCTTTATGTGCCTGTAATGTCATAGGAACTTCACTTTCACCACTGCTTGGAGGCACAACACATCATGGGATTGGATGAAACCAGAATAATAAATAAGAGGGAGAAATGTTCACTGGAACAAATTTTCGACAAGCCAGACTGCCTACTGACTATAACTGCTCATAGTCTGAAGACTGATTGCAGATAAAAACAGAACCAAAAAAACTGCTCGGAGGCAGAATAACTGACACTGCGTACAAGACAAATTCTTGCTGAAGAGTCCTACCACCAGCCTATTTATGTAACTACTCTGCAAATCCGCCCTTACTGCCTCACACAATACTTTTGTAAAATGTTCTGAAACAGGAAGTGCAGACTTGCAGAGTAGTTACATCAAATAGGCTCCAGATAATTATTAATAGGTGAATCATAAAACTTTGTTTTATTTTCTTTACACGTGTTTGTCGTTGACTTTTGTTTTTAACTAAATACTCAACCTATTAGTGGAAACTTGTGATTGGCATTCAGCATTACATGTTGTTGTACTATAAGTTTTTTTCTTTATAACTAGCTGGAAGTTTCTTTTTAAAAAATAGAATATAATAGTAAATAAAGTAAGTAAGTAAGGCCTAACAACTTTGAAAAAACCGGGTCCGACTGCTTAACGTGCCCTCCGAAGCACTCCCGCTCAGTTGAAATTGCCACTTGCGGTCACCCATCCAAATGATGACTACGCGGAACAGTGCTTAACTCCGATGATCTGTTAAGAACAACTTAGCCAGCTACGTCACGAGCGCTCCTGAAAAACTAAACTAAACTTAAAGAGTAAATATACTCAACTTACATTATACTTGTTGATTCCCTTCCCTAACGCCTCAATAGTTTCTATATCCAAGTGGTTGGTCGGCTCGTCGAGGACCAGGAAGTTGGGGTTGCCCATGCACATCCGCACGAAAGCCACCCTCGACTTCTGACCTCCGGACAGACTGGCGATGGTCTGTAAAGCCATGTCGCCGCTGACGCCGAAACTGCCCAGCTGCCGTCGGTATTCCTCTATCGTTTTACCTTAAATATTTATAAATACGTTTTAAACACATAGATACTCTTATTACCAACTACTCAAACGTTATTTAAATATTTAAGATCGTGTTAGCTGTTTAAGAGGTCGTTAGTTTTTAAAATCGTATGGAGAAACGTCACCTGGTGGTAGGACTCTTCAGCAAGAGTCCGTCTTGGTGGGTACCACCGCAGTGTCAGATATTCTACCTCCAAGCAATAGTGTGCAAGCATTACTGTGTTTAGGTTTGAAGGACACTGTAGCAAGTGAAATTACTGGGCGTAAGAGATTTAACAACAATGTCTCGGGGTGATAAGCGCAGTGCAGTGCCACACAAACACTTACAAATTTTAAGCTTTGGGTGGCACTGCATCTGTAATAATCAGGCCTGATTTATGTTAAGCACCACGTCTGACTATTACAGATGCAGTGCCACCCAAAGCTTTGATTGTCTTGTCACTGACATCAAAAAAAAGAATAACGTAAAGATCAGAATGTCACCTGGGTATTCTCTTTGTAATAATTCAACTGAGTTGACGTTCATTTCTAACTGGTCCACGTGATGCTGTGAGAAGTATCCGAACTTGAGGCCTCTGTGTACGCTCCGAATCCCACTCGTGGGCGATAGGATGCCCATTATTATTTTTAGTAACGTTGTTTTACCCGCGCCATTGTCACCGACCTGAAATATAACGCAGAATGTATTTCATTTTTTTTTATACTACTAAAGTGGCAACCAAGCGTTTGGCCCACAAGATGGTAAGCGGTTACCGCAGCCTATGAACGCTTGCAATACCAGAGGTATTACTCGCGGGTTGCCACCTTGAGGCTAAGAACGAAAGCCTCATGTGCCAGTAATTTCACCGGAAACCATACCCTTCACACCGGAACACAGCAATGCGAGCATTACTGCTTGGCGGCAGAAATAGGCATGGTGGTAGTCCTTCCCCGGACGAGCTCTATCATGGAGAACTCTACTACTCTTAAAATTTGTATGAATATTGACAGCTTATTGACAGGTTGCTGATTGAATTTGGATTGAAACTGAGTTACGTAATCGCCCAGCTAATGTTCTTTATGAAATCAATCATTACACAACCTGTTTCTTTATATACAGTCATTTTAGAAAGTAGGATAGAACAAAGTAGGATAATAGTAAAGTAGGATGGTAGGATGTAGGACAGTAAGTCGAATAATAGGAAGTAATGTAGTAGGAAACAGGATATTAGAAAATAGTATAACCTTTATACAGGTTGATAAAATACAGTATCTCGAAAAAGTGCCACTGTGGCCAAGGAAATAACAGAAACAAAATATATATGCATAAATAAAATGTAGGGAACACTTACAATACATATCCTAGATTCTAAGGTAGCGCCGAGGTTGACGTTTGTAAATATGACCTTATCCTTAGAGTAGTAGAAGCCGACTTCGTTCAGTTGAAGTATCGGCGGTGAGAGAGGCTCTGTCTCAGGAAACCGGAGGACAACATCTATTTCTTTCTCTATTGGTTTTAGTTCTGGCCTGTGGAGTAAAATAGTATTTTCATCAAACAAACGCACCCAAAAATCACATACACAGTGCTTGCTGGCCTGTGCTCTTATTCATAAAAAACTGCCGCTTGCTACGTATTTTCCTTTTTTATAACTTTTTTAAGACGATGATAGATTTGGATGACACATTAGCTAACTGATATTTTATGTACGTTTATAAATAAGGCCCTTATAGTAAATCCGAAATTTGGAGCCAAACTAAAAACTAACGGAATACGAAACACCATAAAGATTCATTTATTTTTTGTCACGAGCCGTTTTTGAGACCGATTTCGAATAGGTACGAATTGCACAATCGGTCCGAAACTTCGAAATTAAGCACCGTGTGTATATTATTTTGTATGTTGTGTAAGCATGCCACTGTAAGTTCTCCAGTATCTTGAACTAGCTCTGCACGGATGAGGCGCGGTTCGTGTTGTACCGAAAGTGATCTATGAATTCCTGCGTATGCTCTCGGTGTCGCTGTTGCACCATGCACTCTCGCTTTTTTTTATTACGCATGTGTGTATGTGGAGGTGTGTGTGTATTATTATGTATGTTGTGTAAGCATGTAACTGTAACGTACAGTTTCTCCAGCATCTTGATCTTGCTCTGCACAGACGAGGCGCGGTTCGCGTTATACCGGAAACGATCTATGAATTCCTGCGTATGCGCTCGGTGTTGCTGCTGCGCCTCATACTCTCGCTGTTGATTTTTGAGTTTCTCCGTCTTTGTCTTGTGGAATTGCTCGTAGTTACCCCTGGGAATTGCAATAAAATTATGTAAAAATATATGCAAATTAAGAAACGGTTTTTCGGAGCTTCATGTTAAATATCTCGAGAAATTTAACCGGCGTGGAGCGGATTCGGTTGTGCAGTTGGTTACTGCAACAGATTTTTGTCCTTGTCTATATTTTTTGGGAAACACTGGTCATAATCATCAATCTTTCATTCTATAATACTGTATAAAGTACAGGCTTATTCATGGTTTTAACTTTGACAATTTAATTACGAAACCTGTTAAAAAGTGGCTACTTTGCTAGCTGAGCTGCAATAAGGGCAGTAAAGAAATAGAGCAGCTATACATATAAACTTTCCTCGATCTATTGATGAAAACTGCATTAAAATCCATTGCGTAGATTAAAAGTTCTTAACGTATGTTACACACATGCTGAGAGACAGTGGGAAGCGACTTTGTTTTATACTATGCAGAGAGAGATAATAGTTTTACCTGTAAATATCAAGTCTCTGTGAATGTAAATGCATTATGTCAGTTGGTACTGTGTCAAGGAAGTTCCGGTCGTGTGATACAACCAGCAGCGTGGTCGGCCAGTTCTGAAGGTAGTTCTCAAGCCAGATGATAGCTTTTATATCCAACATGTTGGTAGGCTCGTCGAGTAGAAGTAGGTCGGGTCTGAAATGCAAAATATGATGGAATAAAATGATTGAACGAACAATATACCTAAATCTTACTACTATTTCTAGTTATAAATGCGAAAGTTTGGATGTACGTTTGTCACTCAATCAAGCCAGAACGGCTAACAGATTGAATGAAATTTGGCAATGACAAATAATATAGTCTTCATTTAAATTTCATTCAGATCTGTTTATCATCTAGCTAGACTCTAGCTAGATGATGAAATGAATGAGACAGTGTGGCGTGACTTTGCGGTAGTAGGTTGGTAGATAGTACTAAGAATTTGTTTGTCATAATAATCAATATCTTATGTATGATGAATAAAATCAATAGTGCCATAAATACTTGGTTAAATGTATTTTTTTAACAGTGTTCACCACCACACTAACCGAAAACTAATGTTTATATTATCCCAAAAAAGTTTAGTCAAGCGGTACTTGAACCCAAACATATTGCTTGTGTGTTCTACCGGTGTTCAAGTCCCGCTTGAAACGAAACAATTTGTTATTTATAAACTTAAAAGTGACATACTTCGAGAAGAGCGCCCTAGCCAACGCGAGCCTCATCCTCCAGCCTCCGGAGAATGTGCGAGTGGCGCGCGCCTGCATATCGGGAGAGAAGCCCAAACCGCTCAGGATTATAGACGCCTTCGCCGGCGCCTTGTCCGCCTCTATGGTCTCCAACTGCACGTATATTTCACTGAGCTCGGTCGATAGATTTTGATCTGTTGCCCTGAAATAGAAATCATGAAGACAGTCATTAGTAGTAACGTTCATGTGAGTCAGTGGCTAACTCTGATGAAATCTATCAACGGAGTTAATAGGCCGCTCGAAGGCTTCCGTCGAAGCACAAAAAGTCGGGACCGACTGCTTAACATGCCCTCAGAAGCACGGAAACCCTCTTTTGAAATTGCCACTGGTGGTCACCCATGGGATATTTATTTATGTACTACAAGCGAACTAGCGAATATAAAATTACACAATGGCCATAATTCTCACGGATCTTGAGTACTGAAGCTGCAATTATGGTTATCATGAAAGTTCTCAGTAAACACTTACCCATTGTTAACTGCGGCCGTGATCTCCTTTTCCCGTCGCAGGAGACCTTCTCTGACTGTGTCACATTCTAGAACACTCTAAAAAAAAGATATTAAATTAAATAAGTTACAATGTTCACAAAAAACGGGATATGAATTGTGAATTTTTCTGTTTTGATTCCCGATATTTCTTTCTCACAAATCATGGAACAAGTGAAAATGCTCCAAGGTTGTTGAGCTGCCGCTATAAAATATACTTTATTTCTTATACTTTTTTGATCACAAACAGCTTTTGCTTATGTGTCTACAAAAAAATGAAAGAAAACAATAAGTATTCTAACACTTTAATACTTTTTTGTTTTGTTCACTTTTTTTTGTCATGAAATAATGAAGGTGGCACACACAACATTTTCTGTACTCTATTATTGCTAAAGTGATATGCAGTTGGTGAATTTGCAAAAATGTCTTGACCTTTTTTTAACAAATCCCCAACCTAACAAAATACACAATACAAATACGGGCCCTATTTATAATCGTACTTTAAGCCTCTGTTAGCTAATGTGTCTTTCAAATCTATCAATGTCTTTGTTCATTGACATAAGAATAACAAGAAGACAAAACTTAGCAAGCTGGTGAAATTACAGTTTTTTTTTTAAATTAATAACGGCATAAAAATATAAATTACCTGTAGCGCTAGTGTATCGTCCCCTACAACTTCTTGTTCAACGTGTAGTATGGATATATGCGACGGAATCTTCAGCTGTTTCGCCGATATCATCCGTAGTAGTGTCGTTTTGCCGAGACCATTCCGTCCAACGAGACCGTATCGTCTGCCAAATGCTAGAACTAAATCTGCTCCTTGCAACAATACCCTGGAAAAGAAAACTCCATAATAAAGACAGATCTGTCTGTGTCTTCCTTGTATTTAGGCAAAAAGCAGAACAGCTGTTAGTAATGTAAATTCGTATGTAATGTAAACATGTAAAAACAAACATACAAACAAACTTAAACATTTACAATACTAGTTATAAACCATATCTACAACATTTTAAAAAGAAAAAACCAGTATTGAATTCAGTAAGTAGTGTAACATACATTTTAATGTAAGTACAAAAGTTCTGTCCCAAAAAAGGGGATAGTTTCATCGCAAAAAATGTAGTTCTAAGGAAGTCCACTTTTTGTTTCTTTTCCTACAACTTTACGTATTAGCTCTACCTATTTCGATCACTATCACATCAGACGAGCATCTTGGTTGTCTTGTTGCTTGCTGCCCAAAAAAAAACAAATCATTGGTTATTAGCCAACATACCTGTCACCATAAGCAATATCAAAGTTCTCTATCCTAATATCTTGCGTGCGGTTAGTTCCCTTTGCTTCCAGTTTGCTATCTTTTTTTGAGGTGACTTGCGATGCGGTGGCAGTTTGCAAGACAGGAGCGGCTGCGGGTATACTCTTTATGTCTTTCGCTTTTTGTAGTTTCTGCTGTAGTTTTGCCTCTGCTTTTTCTAGTTTTCTAGCATCTACTTTCTGCAAAGAAAACACCTGGTGTTCAAACTCTTCAAATTCAAATCTGTAATTACTAAATGAAGTTACAGGGTGACTACTTTACGGGATGTCGAGCGTAGTGCAGTGTCAGGCAGAATGTTTAAAACCAGGCGCACAAGTTCAATTGATTTGACATAAAAAAAAACTCTTGACACAAGGGTTTACGGAAGTTCCTGGCTGACTTTTAGGTAAAACATTAAAAAGGTCTTTAAACTTTAACCAGAACAGCATAAAAAAATCAATGTGGAGTTGTGGATAAGAAATTAAAAACAACAATATGACTTCTTAAGCGACAGTGTTATCTTACAAAGCTGTCATCTCTGGTTTGCAGCCATATGCTCTTTAAATCATCAGTGTCATTGACTGGTACTGTCATAGAAGCCAAGTGGATGGGAGCATCTAGGACTTTCCTAGGTCCATTGCTGACTCCTGTCATGTTGGGCTGCAGCATATGTAGCAACTTCTCACATATATTTCTGAAAAGATATAAATAAACTGTTCACATAAAGATACAAATAAAGATCACATAACTATTTTATTAGGAACCTTTATTAAAATCTCAGGTGTAGGTACAGAAAGTTATTCATGCATCAGCAGCCAATCGTTAAGGGACAAGTATTGGAATATGACATTTCATGACAACCCAACCTACACCAAATTCAACCTTGTTTCCAAGAGTACAAAAATTTGACAGCAGTAAATTAGAATTGAATTGAAATAGTTTTGAAGAGTAAGACCCCAGGCGCCCTACTCTTGAATCCAATGATAATTCCGATCCAATCCCAATTTACTGCTTTCAAATTTTTTTACACTTGAAAACAAGGTTGAATTTGTTGCTAGGTTTGCACTCAAAAGTACGAAATGTCATATTTGAATACCTGTCTAATACCGATTGTGTTCAAGAGTAAGGTTAATACATTTCAAATAGTGAAGGATAAATTGTAAGAAAATTTTGAATATACCAATGCATATTGGGTTCACATGGAGTATTATTTAAGACCCAATAATCCTTGTGCAAGATTGGGCCAGAGACCCAGTAGTAGGTGAATTAGAAGGCTAACCATGATGTCCAGTTCTGTGGAAATTTATCACTGGATATCATAAATTGAACTGTACTATGAATGGGTATCTTTTAAAAAATATATACATTCTAACAGTTATTTGATTGCTAAAATACAAACTTAGTTAGGGGTTTAGCCCCTAACTAAGTTGGCACAATGTGAGAAATATCTGCCAATATTTATTTATGAAATATGTCTGCCAATAATAAATATGCTCAATTTTCATAAAGATTTATATATTGTGTAAATGAAAACTATCATCAACTTCAACCCCAACAGTTGTCAAGTTTCATTTGCAGAGTATTTTAACTTGTTTTAAAAGTTTTCAAGCATGATCACAGTACTGTTGACAGAATATCTGGCACTTCAGGTCATACATACCCACTAAGATAGGCTCTTGCTGAAGAGCTCCACTACTACTTATTTAGAAGGTGGTGTGATTGCAAACCTGATATCATCCTCAGACTTTTCTGAAATGCCAAGCAGGACCTCGCCAACAGCTTCGTACACTTCATCTGTATCTTCGAACTCTCCAGCACTGCTATCCAGAATACCTGTAGACGTAAATAAGATAGTTAAGTGCTTAGAAATATATTAGATGTGGTAAATCACTAATCGCACTATATTCTAGTAGCACAAAAGAGTTACTTAATTGATTTAGTTTCATTTAATTGCTTAGACATATGCTTTTTTTCTCACATCTAAAAGTTTATTTTGATAGGTATTCATGTAGAAAATATATTTAACCTAACCTAAAACTTACCTTCGACATATTCCTTGAGCTCGTCATCAATAAGAGGAAACTGTTTTTTAATAAAATCACCACACTTTGCCATTTTGTGCAAAATTAAAATCAAAATATTGTTAGCTCAGCATTGAACTAACAAGTCGCTGCTTGATAAAAATCGAAATAAAATTAACTTTTCGGTCGGTTGCTGCAAATTTTAGAATTGAGTTCTTTTCTTCTTCTTCAGAGAGAATATAAGCACTACGTTTAAATCAACTGTCACTGTCAGTCAGTCAGTCCACAGAGTGCATTGATAAGTGTGATTACAGTGGGCCAGTGACTGACTAGTCATTATTCTGAGGTGACTGACTCCAAATGATATATTATGATAATGATAAATAATAATGAAAACAAACAACACTATTTCTATTATAATAGAATATTAAATAATAATAAAAGATCCGCCGTGAGAACTATATTACTAAGTAAGTATACTAAGTACTAGTACTAGTACTAACTATCGGCTAATTTACTTAAAAAAAAAAACTTAAGAACGTACCGTACGTACGTCCCAAGATAATAATATAATAATTTAAACACTACGTTTACGTACGACTTTCCGATTGAACCATACAGGAATACGTAAAATAAGGTATAGAGTGCGCTATTGTGTTAATTTCATGCAGTATGGAAAGTAGCGTTCACTGGTGATATATCGGTAAAACTTTTTTCTAATTATTTTTCCAAAGCAAAGAGAATACTTCTAACAAATTCTCGTTGCGTTGTCGACATGTAGCACTGCTTTCCATACTTCGCGGCCTTCTCATACAATACAACCAGGGTTGGATTTAGGTACGATGAAAACGGTAGTACAAAACCACTAAAATAGATATTTCTATGAAAACTATACTACACTTTATAAATTCATCTAAAACGTACATAAAATCATTAAAACAAACACAAGCTTAGCCAATATTTTCTCTTCCTATGTTGTGCGTTACTTCTTGATTAAAAAGTTTCTAACACTAACCCAAAAAGTTTTTAAAAAATGATAAAAAAATGTAGTACGAATCCCAACCCTGATTAAAGCTGGGTTTTCACTATACGAGTATACTCGGACCAAGTGCACTCGGATGGCTACTCGGACGCTACTCGTACCTACCGTGTAAACACGTGATCAGAATGCACTCGGATGTATATCGATCAGAGTAGACTCGGACCTGGTTCTATTTTCCTAAGTTCACTCGGATTATTTTACAAAAACATAATGAAAAAAATTCTGCATCCTTGGTGTTATTTTGTCTAACAGATACTCAAATTGTTCGCTGTTAAGTCTCAAATGATTTATAGACGTAGCTTTATCTTCCTCTTCCACTTCAAGAATAAAATTATTTGAGTCACGTCTTAAAATCCAGTTACGGGTCCAAATCTTACGCTTCCTTTGATTTTTCTTCCTTTCATGATTTTGAACTTCTGAAATTCTATTCCTCGCAGCAGCTGATCAGTCATCTTGATGCAAACGGAGACAAAATTAAATGCTACTTTGACGCTGATGAACTTGTAACGTTTCAACCTAATTCCGAGTTAACTCCTATTACGATTTAGCTCGTACGAGCGCACTCGTTCCGAGTATACTCGTATAGTGAAAACCCGGCTTTAACAACTGTGCTCCCTCCAACGTAGTGCATAAATTCTTTTGGCTCCCCCCGGATCGAACAAACAAGTTATTTCCATCCAACGTAGTGCTTATATTCTCTCTGGTTATTTCCCTTCCCGGGAAATTCATTTTTCGGTCCGTTCCATCCTTCTACTTTTATCTTTCTGTGTGTTTCTGATTTCTGTGTTTGTGAATGTGATATTGCAACATCTTAGAGCTGTCTATGCAAGGAATTTATAGTTGTACGTTATTACATATTAACAAGTGCATAAATTCTCTCTGCATATTAATTCCATGGTGTTAGGTGAAACCTCCCTCGCTCACTCAGCCATGAGGAAAACACTCAGCTCAGCAGACCAAATTAAATAAAATAAAATATTAATAAGGTTTTGAGAACAACACATTTTGTGGTGAAAATGCAAAGCATGCAAGCTCTAAACAGTATTCATGCCGTTAATGCTGTAAGTCGTCGTCGTCCTAAACTCTATAGGGACAGGAGTGATCCATTTTCCATGAACGATGAAGAATTCAAAAAGCGTTATCGTTTCACGAAACCGACCATGAGATCAATCATCAAACTTGTGCAGGAGGATCTTCAGATGTGCCGCAGAGGAATGGGCACCTCACCCAAACTTCAAGTTTTAACCGCAATAAGCTGTTGGGCTAGTCGTGAGGTAAGTACTTACCTACCTACTATGCCAGTCTATTATAAATGTATCTATGTAGATATCACTCAGGGTTATGTAACCCTGAGTGTTACAGGGTCGTTAATTTAAAGGTACTTATTCAATTTATTATTATTATTATTATTTTAATAATAGACGAGCAGCTTTTGCTGATGTGTCTATGTCAGTGTTGAAAAGTCAAGTTCACTTACAAGCATCGATTCTATTAAATTTACATAAGTAACTGTATAAATAAAATTTTGAATCTTTTTATAGGCACAGGAAGATGCTGGGGACCACCACGGCCTGTCCCAAGCATCTGTTAGCCGCATCTGCGATAGAGTAGCACGGGCACTTGCCCGACACTCTGCAGAGTTCATTAAGATGCCCAGCTCACTTGCTGAAGAACAAAGCATGATAAGGGAATTTGCCCAAATCAGAGGATTTCCTTCTGTAATTGGGTGTATCGGCTGCACCCACATCAAAATTAAAAAAAGTAGAGATGATGCAGCCCAGTGTTACATTAACAGAAAGGGATTCTATTCCCTTAATGTTCAGGTTAGTATAGTTAGTATAGTCAGGTAGTAGCCGTTTGTGATACGCAAAGACAATTTAGTTAAAAAAAGCTCCATTGCGCATCGAAACGGCTAACTTCACGGAAGCCTAGATCAGCAGAGAGACCTATACATATAATAAAATTTCACTAGTGTAATAAAATATACTGAGAATTCTTTTGACATGATCAGTATGTTAAAGCCCACATACAGGTCAATCAGTAGTAGCTTGAAGATGAAGATCATTTTTTTTTTAGGTAACATGTGATGCTGGGCTTCTTATACGAGATATTGTGGCAAGATGGCAAGGCAGCACCCATGGTTCTCGAATATTTAATGAATCAATTCTTAGAGAGAGATTTGAAGCAAGAACTTACAAAGGGAGGCTTTTGGGAGACTCTGGGTACAGGCTGGAGCCATACCTGTTCACACCCATTTTAAGACCTCAAAATGAGGCAGAGAAGAGGTATAATGAGGCACATACTGCAACACACAACTGTATTGAGCAATGTTTTGGTGTTTGGAAGCAACATTTCCAATGCTTGCTCTATGGAATGTCAGTCAAACTGCCAAATGTCAAGACAACCATTGAGGCTTTAGCAGTGTTGCATAACATTGCAATAGCGCATGATGAGAATAACCTAGAACCAGAGCAGATTATGCATGATGAGAGTGACCCAGAAACAGATCTGATTAATAGAGAACCACAACCAAATGCTATAGACAATGCCAGTTACAGTGACACTAACAGTGTAATTTTGCAAGACTTCATCACCAGACACTTTAGTGGAGCAAATTGACAGGTAAAGAACAGCTTCATGAAAACAAGAATTTTATCTAAGTTTTATATTTTGTTATTGTAACAAGAGTAGTTTCATTTTTTTCTTATAATATTCAGATTTTATTTGAATTAGATTATGTTCAGCAGTAAGAATAGCTGCTTTTGTTTGCTCATTTATCATTTGTGCTCGATGTAATTCTCTTCTACATTGAATCTCATTCTCAGTTATTCTTTCTGCCGGTGATGGTGAAATCTTGAGGTTTTTCTGAAATACAAAACATCAAAGTTAGTTTATTAGCCTTGTCTTGGATTTTTAGGCAACAGAGATACCAAGCTTTACCAAGTTGGTTCAATTGATAATCATTTGCTTGTTTACAACATAATAGATATGAATTCTTTTCCCACATTTTAAGATTTTTAAAAATAGTTACCTTTTTTCTTTTATTTGCAGACATGTGAGCGTGTTCTTGAGATGGGGCAGTCTCTTCATGGTCTGCTTTGTATTGGTAGATCATTGATGGTTCATCAATAATTATTGCTGGCTCATCTATATTTATTGATGGCTCATTTATGTTTATTGTAGTGTCATTGTCCTGTAAAAATGTATAATATATTTTAAGCTGTCAATTAGAATAAGTACTTAAACTATCTATAACAAACATTCCGCAACCATTTTGATGATCGATTCGTCAATGGACTGTTCGCCGACAGGACGATTCATCATTGACCTGTTTGCGGATAGGACGATTCGTCATTGACTTGTACACCGACACGGTACCTACAGTTAGCATCAAGAGTATAAATTTATCACCACAACCAAAACTGTAGTGATCAATCATTATAGGCTAAAGAAGTGTGTTATCTACCACGGTACAGTGTTGATGATGATTTTTGATGACAGCTGTCAAACTTCACACGGTTATATGTCGGGATCTACGCATCCCAAACCTAACCGCACCTAACTCAAATGAAAGGTATTTTTGATACCTTTATTTTCAATTAATTCAAACTATACAACTACTTCAAACAAATTATACTTTTGATGCTAACTGTACCGTGTCGGTGTACAGGTCAGACGAATCGTCCTGTTGTCGAACAGGTCAATGACGAATCGTCCTGTCGGCGAACAGGTCAATGACAAATAGTCCTGACGGCGAACAGGTCAATGACGAATAGTCCTGACGGCGAACAGGTCAATGACGAATCGTCCTGTCGGCGAACAGTCCATCGACGAATCGGTCATCGGAGAACGGTTGCGGAATCGTAACATAAAAATATATCAATTGCTGTAAATATTTTAACAATTGAGCTAGACTAGGTTGCAACCCATATCTATACCACATCTGACTTTGTTCTGTTGTCAATTTTGTATCAATAATATGGTTCTACTAGGAAGGACAAAACAACCAAATCATCTTCAATAATTCTACTATATAATTATAATGATTTTGATACATATAGTATCAAATTATGTATCTTACAACCTAAGTACCTATGTACCAACCAACTAGAAGCAATAGATGAATATGAATACCTCAAGCATAACATTTCATTTCAACTAAATGCAATAAAGTGATAATAGTTTTAATACCAACTTGATTTGTTTGGTCAGAATCAAACTCATTAGTAGTGTCTATGGAGTATTTGTTGGGCAGCCAAACGCAATTATCACTACTGTTCAAAGGCTTGGTATCAGGAGGTGAACTTCCACCAGCTTGCAATAGGGCTTTTCTATCAGAGGGGTTTTGTTTTTTGGCAATCAGTTTCATATGTCCCCACTGATTTTTTAATTGAATAACTGTACGCTGGGTTCCTTTACACACACAGTTGAAGCTGAAATGAAACAATTTATTTTATTGTACTCATGTGGAAGTAGGAATAATACCTATATTTATAAAATTGAATAGCAGCCTACCATGAACTCTTAGAGCAATTCAAATTAGGAAAAAAAATTTGTACTATGACTTATATAATTATTAATTTCATGTTACAGCATTTAGCATTTCCTTTCCACTAATGATAAGTAATGGCATAAAAATAAATCAAGCAAAATACCTACCAATTTTGCAAATCAGTCCATGCTGCCACTTTTTCCGTATTCGTGTTTGTATCGGTGTTTTTGTTTTCAATGATGCTGGCACGTTCTTTCACAAGTACTTTTAGCAAGTTCTTAAAAAAACAAACACGATTTTAATCAAAGGCTACAAATATTTTTAGGATAGGTACCTACGCATACCTATTTATACGTAGGTACGAAATAAGTACTTACGAACCTTGTCATCTTCGAGCCAGTTTTCACTCCGGGCTCTTTTATTGCCCTTTTTTAGCGCTTCTGCATCCATTATTTCGTTTTTTTTTTATATCGAAGAAGAAATGACAAAAAACGAGACAAGACTTCTTGATTGACATAAAAATCTTCCAATCAACTACTCAAAGAGAACCTACATTGTTAGCACTTTTACTCAATCGAGGCTTGTACCAAATTATCGAAGAAATAAAAGGTATTATTGTGCAGCTTATCCGTGATATAAAAACTGAATTTCTTGGTGTAAAACTTCGTGTAAACTTAAAAAATATTAAAATCGTATCGTACCTATGCGCAAGCAAAACAAACAAACAGACAGACAGAAGCAAGGAACTTAGCTATCCCTCTAGAGAACACTGACTGACTGCTGACTGATGGTTTTGTTTTGGTTTGAGTTCGATATAAATATTAAAAATAAAATTTTCCCTACTCTAGGCTTGTGAAAAAGCATCGATATATCGATATTTTTTGCCGATATATTTTTTATCCGATTTATTTATTTATTTAGATAAAGATAAAACATGATAGTTTACACCAAGGAGTTATATATAATTACATTTACAGAAAAAAACAAACAACAATTATGTATGTGTAAAATTCTTACAAATTCCGATGTTTATCGTTACAAAATATCTAGTATCGTGTATCAATAAAGGTATATTTTTTTAAATCTTATGTAACAAAAATCCCAAACCGTAAAAAATAGAAAACGAACGGAAGAAACAGTTACTGTATTGGGAACTGACCAATTGGGTCATGACATCTGGCAGTTGAAATTTTAACTATTAGCATTTTAATAGCTTACAAATCTATCGTCTTTGCATTTTATATTTCTGACTAGCGGCTCGTCCCGGCTTCGCACGGGTGCAATGAAAACTTAAGCACCCGTTCGAAGCCGGGGCGGGTCGCTAGTCATTCATAAGATAGGAGCCGACCTCACGTTTTAGCCGCGCGGCTACCTTTTTCATTGTGCACACCCACTCGATGGACCGATGACATTAAAGCGGTCGCAGGAAGTCGGATGGTGAAAGCTCAAAATCGGTCGTCATGACGCTCTTTGGGGAAGGCCTATGTCCAGCAGTGGACGTCTATCGGCTGATATGATGATGATGATCTCATAATACTAGGTGTATAGTGCCCGATAAAAAGGGATACTGGTAAAAATGCTTTTATTTTATTGAGATATTTGTACATTAAAAATAATGTATTACATTTTGTATTATAAGTTGTTATTGATAATATTGAGCTAAATACAGTAAGTAATTAAAAAAGCAAAATCTTTTGATGACCCTTAAATCGGTATATCGATATTTTTTTCCTTGAAATATCAGACTAGTATCAGTAGTCCGGTTAGTTTGTCCGATGATCGGACTGATGAGACTTTGTCGGCTCAGTAGTTCGGTGATTTAAATTGTCCGTATACTTCCAACCTAAGGTGGAAAGCTAGGTTGGAAAATGGAAATAAGTCATACTAACAAACTTTTTGACTGACAGTCACTAACGGACAAAAGTCTTAATAGTCCAAGAATTTTAATCACCGAACTATTGAGACGACAAAGTCTCATAAGTCCGACTAGCGGACAAACTAACCGAACTACTGATGCTAGGCTGAAATATCGACGTCGACATCGGCTCAAAATATCGATAGATCGATATTTTTTTTCATTTCCGACATCCCTATAATCCACCCTCGGGGACTAAAACTAGAAAGTCAGGCACTGCCTGCCTGACAGGCAGGCAGGTAGAACCAAAGTTGCCATAATAATAAATGCTAGGATGTCGTCGTCAGTCAAGTCGCCAGTCGTTTGTCGCTCAAACAAACTAAACTGTCTCCGAGGCACAGAATAGATATTAGTACTACGTACAGAATGAGCGTTATTCGTGACGACCGCAGCGCAAGATTTGGCAAAGTAGCTTTATATCATCGCCTGGTTTTTTTTCCAAACCGTTAAAAAAGTTCAATATGAAAGTCTGACATATAAATTATCAGCAAATGACAAGAAAGTCATGTCGTATTAGATCCTTAGAGTAGGTATTATTTTAACTGTGCCCTAGGCCCTAGATAAAACAATCAAACACGTGCCCCACACCACCCCTCCCATCAACCCGACGACGACGCTCACTTAGAGTACAGAACAGATATTAGTAGGTACTTAGCTCAGACAAATTTTCGTCTCGAGTATAATAATAAGTATTCTCTGTCTACGGATCCATGGGATGCTCGTGCCTAATGGCTTGACAAGCGAGGCTTGCTTGGCTTGACTACATTCTGAGAGTAGCTTGATTCAAATGGGTGCCACTCTCGCCTCGTGTCACCGCACCGGTTGCCAACATTTTAAGGTCGATTCACACTTATCAGTGAAGTCACAGTTCCGACACAGTACCGGCACAGTGCGAAATATTCTTTCATACATTCTCTATGAACACTTGTCAGTTTCAGTGACGGCACAGTGCTCTCAGTGTCAGTGCCGATACCGATTATAATACCGGCAATCACGGACGTATTCGTTGACGACGATATATTTTGTCGCAACACGGACGCCGCGGCATCAAAAACAAATTGGAGGACGAGCGATTGATATAATTTGTTTATGAAAATAGGGTTTTGTATAATTTGTCTCATGCAAAGTACCTACATGGATTGGAAATACAAATCATTTGTGGAACAAAATAAAGTAAATAAAGTTAGATGTTATGTACCTTCACATAGTTTTAATACTATAGTTATCTATGTATTTGTTGTATTATATTATATCTATCGTCGAGTTAGCTCCCATAGCACAAGAGTAGTAGAGTTCTTTGTGATAGAGCTCGTCCGGGGAAGGACTACCACCATACCTATTTCTGCCGCCAAGCAGCAGTGCTCGCATTGCTGTGTTCCGGTTCGAAGGGTATGGTTTCTGGTGAAATTACAGGCACATGAGACTTTCCATCTAACGTCTCAGGGTGGTAACACGCAAGTGATATCTATGATTTTGCATGCGTACATAGGCTACGGTAACCGCTGACCATCCAGTGGGCCGTACGCTTGGTTGCCACTTTAGTGGTATAAAAAAAAAAAAAAAAAAACTCGAAGCTCTAAAGTTTATTAAAAAAAATTAACATTACAGAATAAATATGTAAGGCGTTACATTCATCTAAATAATAATTAGACACATCTAAAATAAAAATACAACATAAAACACACAGCATAATACACATTTAAAAAGAAAAATGGAACAAACAAATAATAGCAATATTGGCAAACTTAATAATAATAAATCTCTGTAAAGTATCTATAACTGTATAATACAAAGTGAAGTAAATAGTGTACTGACCCGACAGTGTTTAAATTAGGTCAGTAGTGGGTCAGCACTGGTTTTGCTCGAATTTGGAGTCAGCACTGACTTTGCTACCGGCTCGATGTACCGGTCGATCATACCTTACATTATAATCATATGCTATATTTTTTGTTTTGTTTATTCTTTTTTCTATAATCATTCACTCAGTTTGCGGCGCCGGCGCGCACTAAGTATGAAAGATACCTCCTGGGTATCGATAATGAAAAGTATCGATACATACTTGTATCGGTCATTTTTTCCGTCGGAAGTTTAAGAGGCAAATAAGAACAGAAGTAATAATAGGTACATGTATTGTTGTTAGTTATTTTGGTAAATATTGCTATTACAAATTCTTGATAAAAACAAATGAACAACCACCACGCGATGAATAAATGTAATGACAGACCGACGACCGCCTGAATCAAGGAACTTATCTATCCACCTGAATGAATAAATTCCGTTCCGTACCAATAGGTCCATACTCAAGGAACTCAATATCAAGCAGCGACTTACATCCATTGTGCAGTCTCGTATCCTCACTTTCTTCGGACACATTTCACGACGCGGGGAGGTGTCCATTGAACGTCTCGTAGTGCAGGGAAGAGTGGAGGGCACACGAGCGCGAGGCAGATCACCTCTGAGATGGACAGACCAGATAAAGACTGCACTAAGTGGCCCGCTGCATGAATGTACCAGGAAAGCTGCGATTCGAGATGAGTGGCGTCGATTTGTGAAGCGAGCCACAGCTCCCCCTGAAGTGACGACCACGACCGCTCTGTCAAGAGTGTAACGAAGAAGAAGAAGAAGAATGAATAAATGACCAACCGGCCGAAAAACACAAATAATACTGGATATACGCAAGGCTGCCAACTGAGTAGTAGAAATAATGCGTTCGCAAAACAAAAATTAAATCAGTGAGTGAGTGACCGACCGACCGACCGAGTACTTATCGATCGATAAAAGTATATATAATACATAATCTTTGGTGCGAACTATACTTCTCAATACTACTTGTTAGTGTTACCCAGTTCTAAAGTGTCGAGTACAAAATTACTTGGTATCGAAAGAAAAGTATCGAGTAGTTACTTGTATTATATTTACTTACTCTACTACTCTACACTAGTATCGTATCGTTCATGTGTATCGTTCATCCCGAGGCGCTCCGCGCGACGCCGCTACTAAATTTTACAAATTCGAATCAACAGTGGGAACTGGGAACTGGGAAATTACAATTTTCTTTATCAACGATGGCTGACTTAAAATACAAAAGATATGAAAAATCATTAGGTTTACTGACAACAAAGTTTGTATCTCTTTTACAGAAAGCCAATGACGGCGTCTTAGATTTGAAAACCGTGAGTATTTTGATCTGTAATTTTAAATACGAAAACAAGAAATTTCAAATCGTGCGACAAATATTATATTTTTATTTGCAGGCGACGAATTTACTAGCTGTCCGACAAAAGCGCAGAATTTATGATATAACAAATGTTTTGGAAGGAATCGGACTGATAGAGAAAAAGAGCAAAAACAGCATTCAATGGAAGTATGTTGATAGTCTTTTCTGTATAAAATTGAATGCTTTACTTTTGTAAAAATTATGTTGGTGGTGTTTCAGTTTAGCAACAAAACCAGTATTCATAAAAATATTATATCCTACTGTGCCATTAATTCATTATTTCAAGGAATTAGGCTGGCTGTGGTCAGGTTAGCAGGGGGGCAATGTACTTTATACACCTTGATGCAGATCTCATATCTCATCGATCTTGAATTGAAATAGATACTATAATTTTGATGTAAAGTAAAGTAAAGCAGAAATATATTTATTCAATCATATCACAAGGATCATTTTGAAACGTTTTTTTTTGTTTTCAGAGGTGCTGGGCCAGATTGCAATACTAATGATATTGGCAAAAGAGTATTTGCAATTCGAAAACAAATAAGTGTACTAGATGAACGTGACAGATTACTCAATAAGTAAGGGATTTGTTATACTTAGCAAGTTAGGCTATCTAAAATAATCTGACTTGACATGGTATGTTTTATAAAAAAAACAATAATCGGTATATTGAGGACTCTGCAGACTTATTGTTGCAAAGTGTATAATAAAATTTTAAACCTAAGTTTTTTTTGTAAAGAGAACCATCTTTACTTTTTTTAATTAACCTATATGTGGGTCGCTAAGTTAAGAGGTAATAAGTAAGTTGTTAGAAGAGAAACACTTATTATCTTCATATCCAGTAAACAGTAACCAATATCTTTAATTTTATCATTTTATAACTGACCAGGGGAGATACTTTTTTGACCAAATATATTATAGGTAAACTTCAAAGTTTTTGTAATAGTATGTTATTGATAAAGAAGAATATGATTCTATGCATAAAATACAGTACAAGTATTATAATTGCGAAAAAAATCTGACCAAGGGAGAGAACACACTCACCAAACCACAAATTAGACCAACCAATTAGTGTCACTACACGAAAAACGTTGATGGCTTGCTGCTAACTTTGTGTTCAGAGTCACAATTTACGCGGCATAGTGAAAAGCCATGAGTTAAATGAAAACAAAATGCCAGGGAAAGATATGCTAAACACAAGGAACAAAAAGTTAGTTTAACGATTATGTTAGTCAGTACTGACTGACTAACATAATCGTTTAAAGGACAGACTAGGGGAGATACATTTGTCATGTCTTGTTGGACGCTTTTGTTACTATACTTTTAACATGTACTTGATGAATTTTAGTGACCTGAAGAAGATGGTACCTCTCTTTTAAGATCTCGCAGCTTTATTTCTAATAAAACTATTTTTGTTATATTTATCATTGCCATTGAAAATACCTCTAAACTTAGAATGACCCTTGTACATATTGTCCCACTATTGGCCAAACATATCACTTTTTTTATTTTTGAAGAAGTCAAGATCATCTCGCAATGTCTTCTAGGCAAGCATCATACTAATAAAAGTTATAAGTAAATGTTATTCAAAAATAACACATTCAAGCTGTGGCCTTTATTTCACAATATTTTTTCAGACAATTGCATTGGATCGGAAAAAGTATAAAAAATGTTCTGGATGACACAGACAATCAGGACTTCAGCTATGTGACAAAGACAGATATTCAGCAATGTTTTGGAAACAGCCAAATTTTAGTTTTGGAAGCTCCTTTAGGTGCAAAATTAGCCATTGGCATTGGGCCTCACAAGGTAATATAAACATTTTTTTTACCTTACATATTTAAATTAAATAACTGGTGCTGTGTGCACAATCTAGCCCCAAACTCTGTGCCCAAACTAAGCATTACTTACTAGGGAGACAAAATATACTAGTTACTATTTTTGTATTTTATATACAATTTTATAATACACAAAAATCTATGTTCTTCGTGCAGAAGTTTGTCCTAGGTGAAAATCATTGTAATACATTGTAACACTTAATCACATAAAACGATGATTAGTTTAGACAGGCAAAGTAAGACTCAGTAGCTCAACTGGTAGAGCTTTTGTAAAATGTTATATTTGCTTAGTGTTTAAAAACAACATTATACACACAAAGTACAAATAGCTCAAAGAACCAATTTCATAGTGGCCTAGGTCTTAGTAACACCATAGAGAAATTGGAAAAAAATATAAAACTAACATTATAATACAATTTTATTTTTATGTAGAAAAACAAAGTTCTATATGAAAAATATTTGTTGTGTTAAGTTTCATAAAACGGGAACACTGGAGGTCCGCCATGACAGCTATTAGCCAATGATCGTGACGCATCTTGACTTTGACAGTACCTAATAACCCAGTTGTTCGTTAAACCCGCCATGTTGTTTTGCATTGTGTTGCACTCCTTCACAAAGATAAACTTACATAAGATTGTGAAAAAAGCTAAAATAAATTAAATAAACAGCCTAAAATGGTTTCTTTAATGAATATCTAAATATCTAGACCCCTACAAAGGACCTAGGCCCGGCTCCATACATCGAGAAACAACTCCTTTCATGATCTTAGTTCACTTTAATTTTACTTAATTGGGATAAGCTTAAGGGGAGCTGGGGCTCATACTAACTTATTTTGTTTCAGGACAATAATATGAACTATTTTCTACATTTGAAGGCACAGGAATCAATGGGCGTAATACATTTGAGTGAAAAGGCGGACATGGTAATCATTTCATACATAAATAAATAGTTAACAGAACTATGAATTAAATAAAATAAGCATCGACAAATTTCGTGTTTCCAGATTATTTAAATTAGGTATGCTGTTTGCATACCATGCATAGTGTCCGGCAGCCGTATCGCGGCTCGTGACAGCTTGTCAGTCACCAGCGGTCTGGCTTTACATTTAAAAACATTAGCACAAAAAGTAAAAAAATATAATTGGTACCTATTTGCAACAAAACTATATTGCGATTTATTATTCAATTACTTGTTTTCAGGAAACAGACGAAAGTTCTACAGACAGCGAGGTTGAAGGTCTATTGGAAAGTTATGATAATACTCTTCATGCAAACAGTAAGTGATAGTGTACATTTTGAATAGCTTTTCAAATTCAATTCAAATTCAATGTTATTTTGAACTTTATCATGATTGTTACAAATTAGGACTAAATACCTATCTGCGCATTAATTGACACGAGCTTAAAAAACGGTGAGGGAAAACATCGTGAAACCCGCCGCTTGTTTCTTCGCTAGGTAGCTCCGCACGTGTTGACCATGTCTTTCCTGTTGGTTTGGTTGGCTAAGCTATAGGATAGTGTAGGTGCTGAGCTAGCCTAATTATATTCATCTAAACCGGAGGTACGGAATCTACACTTCACACATCTAGTGTAGGCAGAATATCCACTCGACGCTGTATCTGTATATTATTTAACTCATCTTGAATAGATGCATGCGGCCTACAAATAAGCGTGGTATAAATTGATTCCTTGGAATAAACATAAATATATAAAAATAAATAGAATTCCTATGCTTCTTAGTTTACTCCAAGGAATTACTTTATACCACGTATATTCGTAAGGCTGTAAGTTTTCTCTTATTTCGGGCCGTGCGGCCGTCATACGTGCCAGGACGGAGCACACTCCAATTTCAACTTTATTTCAACAAAGTTACGTTTCATATAAAGTTTGCGCGTTGGGTGCTAATCATTGGTAACCACTTACCATCTAAAGCTTTTCTAAAATAAATAAGAAATCTAAATTTTTGCTATTATTTGTTACAGATTGTCTTCTAAGATTAAGCCCACCCATAAGAAAATGTGATTTCTCATTCTCCTTACGAGATTCAGAAGGGCTGTGTGATCTCTTCGATATACCTTGCTAGCAATAGTGTTATAAAATTAAGTCATTAAGTTTAGCTTTAAGTTTTATTTACTTAACTTTATATTTCTTTGGATTGTGAAAGATTTTCTTTCTTATGTCTATTTTTTGGATCATGTTGAAATGTAAATAAATATTGTTCCTAGTATCAAGAGAAGGAAATAAAATATCTTTAAGATATCAAAAAGTTTATCTTTATTTCTTTGATACAAATCGATCTAGGACACCAAATGATTGTGTTGGAGCTTTTTGCTTTTCCGGCAAATCTAATAGTTTCTTTACTTCTAACGACTGCTGTACAAATTCCTGGAAAGCAAACAACAATATTAATTTGGCAGATCTCATGGTTGGTGAACAATATACATACAATATACAATATACATAGGTAATAGGTTTTTATGGCCATAGTTACTTACTACTACTTAGTAGGTACTGAAAACGTTACGATCTAAAGGTACCACAAGTAACAACAACAACAACAACAACAAGTACGTAAAAACAAGGGTACCGAGGAAGGTAAGGTTAAGTAGTTGTATCAATTTCAATGGGGGAAACATACCAGTTACGTTTCCCCCATTAATGGGCCGACTTAATGGTTTGTTTGTTTTTAAAAGTTTTTTATTTGTCATTAAAATACAAGTATTATAATCTAAACACAGTTTAGTATAACACAACAGTTAATTAATATAAATTATAACTTTGCAGGCTGCAGCGCCTATATAAGTTTTTTAATAAAATTATTATTTATGTTAGGTTAAACTATGTAAATCTTAATATACTTACAGCTAAACATAGTTAGGTACTACCTATTATAGCATTATGATTATAAAATAATATGTGCACTTTGTGTAACGCGCATTTTTAAAGTTAAAATTACGACTTAATGGTGGAAACGTAACTACGGGCATTATCCGATAGAGGTTTGGCTATACCGTTATTATACCGGTATAAAATTACAGTAGCGTAAAAATATAAAGTAGAGCCGGCAAGGACGCAAGCGGGGGGCGGGGTGGCGACGAAGGTTGGCGAGAAAGAGGGGATGGCGCGCTTAGGAGTCCGCCGCCCGCCGGTGAAATGACGAATGAAACTAACCAGGGATAGGCGGGCGCGGCGATATCAAAGAAAACTTTTATCATTTGGGTTTAGCGCTACCTTTTTAGACCGGTTATTTTTGTATATTAAGGTGCATAGTTAGGTGGTTCAGCTTGTGTCCGTGAACGCTTAGAACTTAGTTGTCACCGACATTAGTTGAACTATTATATTTGCCACGACTAGCGTTTCTCGCTTTAACAAGAGGTAGCTTCGAGACGGCACAGAACAGACATTAGTACTACTTACAAAATGGCCACTCCCTACCTCCTACCGGTTTTACTTATCTCACCACGGGCGTGTTTGCCAGCACCTTTCGCCGGCTCTGAAGCTAAGGGCACGCGATTATTTTGATTTTGTGTAGGTATAAGCAAGCGCGAGCGAAAGTATGCTATCTCGCTTTTGGTATAATTGGGTAGGGCCAACTATGACACACACATACAACGGCACAGTTAACGTACACAAACCATGCAGGTGGTGATTGCGATGCGTTTGCTGATTACATTTTATTGAGTGTCCGGAGTTTGGAGACGGTCTACGTCAGGCCTTTCGAAAGAAGATATTTTTTGTGAAGGGGAAAATAAAAACATTTTTATTACTTAGTATTATTATTATTGTTACCTGTCTTCCGACTTGTTTTATAATCTTCTTTCTGGCCGCGACAGTCTTGCCTTTGTTTCTGCGTCGTGGGGTAACATCCACTTTCTTGGGCTTGAGGTACTGGAATAGAAAACGATAGTTTTTTTTTTATACAACTGAAGTGGCAACCAAGCGTACGGCCCACAAGATGGTAAGCGATTACCGCAGCCTATGAAAGATTGCAATACCGGAGGTATCACTTGCGGGTTGCCACCTTGAGGCTAAGATCGAAAGCCTCATGTGCCAGTAATTTCACCGGAAACCATGCCCTTCACACCGGAACACAGCAATGCGAGCATTACTGCTTGGCGGCAGAAACAGGTATGGTGGTAGTCCTTCCCCGGACGAGCTCTATCACAAAGAACTCTACTACTCTTAAACTACCACTAAATAATAATCTATGAATGATTCTTAGAATCTTTACATAGCTTTTGCCCGCGGCTTCACTCGCGCGGTACATACACACAACCTATGACCTTCCCCCAGGGTTCAAGCTATTTTCGAAAAAATCATCATAATCAGTTCAACAGTTTATCTGTGAAAATGTTAAAGACAGAGTTACTTTAATTTTTTTACTATTGCTAGCTTGTTGCCGGCGACTTCGTTCGCGTAATATACACAATAAACATTACTCTTGAATGACTTATCTATTGATGAAAACCGCATTAAAATTCGTTGCGTAGTTTAAAAAGTTTGTATATTATGGTATTTGTATGGTATGGTGGTCTAGTGGTAGTGACCTCGCCTTCCGATCATAAAGTCGATCGAATCCGGTCATGCACAAATGGATTTTAAAATTTAAGTGCGCAATGCCAGTGCTCTTATCATAAACAGTGAAGGAAAACATATCGTAAGGAAACCGGCATGTCCAAGATCTAAAAATTCGAAAGACATGTGCCATCCACCAATCCGCATTGGGTCCGTGTGGTAGATTAAGACCCAATTACTCTCGCTTGGGGGAGGCCAGTGTCCCAGCAGTGGGAACATCAGAAGGCTGTCATGTTGATGATGATGACTTATATATGTATGAAAGAGTGTGTCTAGAAAGAATATAGGTATAGAGAAGGTACGAATATAGAATTAGCCTCACCAAAAGACTTTTGACTTTGCTCCTGCATAGTAGGTGATACCAATTTACCTAATACTACGATAAAGAAAAATATAAGAATTTAGGATATGCCACCAAAAACCTTACCAAAAGACTCTTCTTAGCCTCCATTTGCTCCTGCATAGACGGCACATCAACTTCGGTGACCTCGAAGGGATTGAGCGTGACAAGCTCTGCCGGGATCTTGTCGAGGAGTGCCTTTACTTCGGCCTCCTTCCTCTGAGATTTCGTCTGGAACGGATTGCTTTCGAGAGCGTCGAAGTTCGCTTCGCCGGAACCTGGAGTTAGAAGTGACAATTGAAACTGTTTTCATAACACTTTCTGAAGATAGACTCTAATACGGCTGTAAAAACTTTTGGTGAGAGTGGATCTCCTTGCCGGACGCCTTTTTCAATAGAAAATCGTGGTCCCTCCATTTCAAGTCTTATTTTTGCGTTGATAAGAGAATAAATGTTTTTCGGCTGTTCTATTTAAAGCTCCTCTAATACTTGCTCTGAAAGATCGTTGTGATCTAAAGAGTCTTTTTTGTAGTCAATAAAACATACTACTATAGCTCTGTGACTATAGTAGTACTATAACACTAATATGTTAGCCAGTGACTCATACGAATTTAATAACCATCACACCAAAATCTACTACCAAAGAATGCTGCCATTTGGGTACCTGCTGCTAACGGATCTCGGCAATCGTGAAGTTAGTTTGTGATGCGCATAAACAATTTAGTACGAAAAAGCTCCGTTGCGCATCGAAACGGATAACTTCACGTCAAAATCAAAGTAAAAAATGGTTTATTTCAATAATATCACAAGGATCACTTTAAAACGTCTTACTAGCTTGTAAGACGTTTTAAATTTACGCCAGTTCCAACGCGCCCATGCCGTAAAAGAACTGGCAACAACACCGGCTGGGTTCCTATCGCTTTTTTGGCATGACCCTTGCTAATGACCTTACTTGACTTGACTTACTTGACCTTGCACGATGGTCAAGATCCATTAGCCGCACTATAATTTAGTTCCGATGTGATCAAAAGACTTATTATTCCACTTGGTGAATAAAAGCGGTAATAGTACCTGGTATAATGATGCTGGTGAATCCTTTACTAGTTCCGATACCCAAAACATCTTCGTAAGGGCAGAATTTGAAATTACCGATGGATTTCGCCATTCTGTGTCGCATGTATGGCCAGTTTGCTCTTTGCGTGCAACAGTCACTGAAAAATTACAAGAAATACCTACATAGAACAAAGAGATATATATATTTACAAAAAAAAGTTTATATGTACAGTATCATTCGTAAAATCTCTAGCTAGTAAATCGATTAGGTTAATCTGGTCAATTATTGGTTACCCTTGTTGGAAATCGAGAGGAGCCACGCGCGGCGCATGTCAATGACCCTCCCATAACCACTACGGGCGTGCGCTCGTATATTTTTTATTACGCCGCGCCCGTATAGTAAAACTAATCCAAGTATAGTAAGCATATCATAGTAGTCGGTCCTGGTTTTTTTAAAGCCATGACAGAGGCCTTTGGGCGGCCTAGAAACTCTGTCACCAGAGTTGGCCACTGACTCATACGAACTTACTTTTAGTGCATATCAGAGAGCTAATCACAAAAAACTCATTTGACAATCGTAAATGTAAACGTATAGCATGAAAAACTCGTTTGACAATCGTAAACGTAGAAGTATTGCCCAGCTGTCAATTTGTATGGAATTTTGTTAGTTCGTTTCTGTAAAAAATCCCATACAAATTGACATCTGGATGATACGTTTACATCGATTTTTCAATGGAGTTTTTCATAGCGTTACGCTACGCTACTGCTAAGGTCTAGTTAATCTGTTAAATTAACATTCACTTGGTTTGTATGTAGTAATTTTCTTTTAATTCTACTACCAAGAATCACTAAAATCACATTTTCACCTAATGAAAAAGGATTCAAGGTATATAAAAACCATATTTTTTTTACATTAGATGTAAGATTAATAATATTTTTAATTAAAATAAAATAACAAAATATGGCAATCCGCCTTTTATGGCGGATTACTATTTTGTTGAACATACTATAACATACATTGCAGAGCATCTTGGTTCTCTGATTGGTGGCATCAAACTAAATTGCAGAATTTTTAACCTTATTGCTAAAACTTTACATTGAACATAATGTATATATTATTATTATTTTGTTGTATTTTATGTTTTTTTTTTCTTTTTTAGTTAATTAAGTATTGTATGTTTTTATTTTTATTTTGACAAAATCTTTATCGTAATTTTATTGACATCGATTATTATAATTCTGTATTTTCTATGTTGGGTAGGTGGCAACATCTGCTTATAAACTGTTTGCTAGACAAACAAACATCGTTCATTCCTTTCTTTCTTTTTTTCATTGTTTGTACTGTTTTGTACATTCAAAATTGTAAATTTTAAATTTTTTGTTTTTGATGTTTATTTTAAAATATTTTTGTGACTGTATTATGACAATTAGATCAATGTTTATTGTAATGTTTTGACGAGTCTAAGTGCATATACTGTGCCAAAAGAGAAATAAATTGAATTGAATTGAATTGAATGACGTCACCGCTGTCACTCTGCGACTCAGTGCGTTTTGGCGTGAATTTTAAAATTTAAATTGAAATTTTAAATCGAATTTTTTACTAGTAAACCATTACTTGTAAACTTCGACAACGTCGCCCAGTCCGACGGCCAGCATGCCGGTCTGCGAGAACTCCAGCTCGACCGGCGGCGAGCGCAGCCGGTAGCTCTGCACCGGCCCGTCCAGGTTGCGGATGTCCCATATCTTCATGCTGCGGTCCACGCCGCCTGTTGCCATGTGCCTGATAACAACAATATTTCAAAAAACTTAGAATGAACGTTACCTTCTGTTGGAACATAAACTCTTGTTTTTTTTATACCGCTAAAGGGGCAACCAACAAGCGTACGGTCCACTTGATGGTTAGCGGTTGCCTATCACATGCAACATCATATGGTTTTGACAGCTGAGCTGTTCGAAGTAGCATATTGTTTTATTTTTCTTCTGAATAAATCTCTTGTAATCACCTATCAGTGCATATCAGTCTCTTTTTTATCACCTACTATCGTATCCGTGTTAGAAAATCTTATAATCTCATCTTCATTATGACAGCCATCTAATGTTCCCAGTGCTGGGACACTGAACTACTCTCAGGCGAGAGTGATTGGGTCTTAATCCACCACGCGGACCCAATGCGGATTGGTGGATGGCACATGTCTTTTGAATTTTTAGTTCTTGGACATGCCGGTTTCCTCACGATGTTTTTCTTCACCGTATGACAGCATTGGCATTGCGCACATACATTTTTCGAACAGAAAAATCCATTGGTGCACGACCGGGTTTGAACCCACGATCTTAGGATCGGAAGGCGGGGTCACTACCACTAGACCACCGGTGCTCTAATCTCATCTTACTTCAAGTTATTCCAGGTACCTCTAGCACCATAGCTGAAGTAGTGAAATGCCCAAAACTTTGCACTAAACTCACGAATTTTAGAAACTCCCCTGACTGATTTACTGTAGTTTCTAGTTCGTTATCATTCAACCCTAAGATTTGCATAAGCATAGTAGTAGCGTTACTTACATCCCCCTGCTATCCACCGCGATGCTAGTCAACGGAGTCTTATGACAAAGTATCTTAGCTAAAGGTTCCTTCACGGTCGGCGCCCACAGAGATACGACGCCCTGCGCATTGCCAAGGCATAGAGTCGCGTTATACGGGTTTTGGGTCATGACGGTGGAGCGACCCATGTGGTTTTTATAGTGGCCAACGATCTCGCCTATTGATATATCCAGCCATGACATAAAGCCGTATTCACTCTGAAAATGTACAAAAATAAACTTTATATCATACGAGCTGACCCGCGCGGATTCTCCCGCGTTTTTGCAGTTTTTATGCTATTCCACAGGCACAGTACATTTTTATGCTATTCCACAGGCACAGTACATTTTTATGGGATAAAAAGTAAAGCCAATGTCTTATTCTAGGACTTAAGCCACCTACATTCCAAATTTCATCACAATCGGTTAAGTCGTCACGGAGATACATGGTGACAAACATACACACACCACACACACACCCTGATTTTCTCATTTATAATATTAGTAGGATTAATCAGGATTACAGGATCACGGTAGATAGCACAAACTAAGGGAGGCCTATACCCAGCAGTGGGTGAAGTCAGGCTGTGGATGATGATGATGATGAAGGATTAAGGGGAGAGCTTTGCCCAGAAGTAGGACAATATTATGGGTTAATAATATCTTTATTACAAAGACATTCTTAATTTGTCAGTGGTGAGTTACAAGCCAAACAAGAGATTTTGCTACCTACCTACTTGAATTTTAGACTTACTCAAAGATCATAAAGGCCCTTAGTAACAAATACTCACAACAGCAGCTAGTAAAAAGTGATAAGGCAGAAATTCCATTCTTAATATCTTGTCTATTTTCTTAACACAGTGTATTTCCGTGCCAGTGTTGTCGTAGATGTATAGCCACTCTTTCTGCGCTACTGCCATCATTGTTTCAATATGTAGCCAACTGGAATAAGTTTTAAAATTCAGAAGTTGCAAATTTTTTATGTGCTATTCATCGCTTTTATATTCTACCGGCTGCGCCAGGTAAAACTGTCATAAGAGGCTTTGTATAAGTAATTGTATAAGCTCCATGCATAGATTGACATGACAATACTTCAGCCCATTCCCAATATTGCATAAATACCTACTGCCCACAGATGTGGGCACCCACATAAATGGAGAGATTTGTATAAACGATCATCACATCAATCAACTCACGTGAAAATGCCGGATTTTAAGGTTGATTATCACATTCCCTCCAATTCATCGAAGGACCTATCCTCCGCGAACAAGCGCAACACACACAGAGAGCGGGCGCGGGTGTTTTTTGTTTAATTTGTATGGACGACAAAGATGACAACACACTGAACGCGGGTGTAGGTCGGGTGAAGCGCGGGAGCCGCTCCCGCGTTAATTGTTTTGTCATCCTTGTCGTCCATATAAATTAAACAAAAAACACCCACGGCAGATCTGACCAGGAGGGCGATTCTCGTCCATAGATAAATGGTTACATGTGATATATATTGTCAATACTGTCAAAATGTCTATACATTTTTGACAGTTTTGACGATATATATCACATGTGACCATTTATCTATGGCACGAGAATCGCCCCCCTGACCCGCGGTGTGTGTTGCGCGTTAATGTTTTCGTCCACTTACAAAATTACGCCCTTCATTATGATGTTTACCATCATATAGTAACATTGTTCTGCATCTGTTATTAGTCTCTTCTCAGCAGTGTGAGATGAATCGCGCCATGTGATTGCATCATTTTTATTTTTGATCATAATTAATCTATGGTTTTTTTTCAATACAATGTACTGGTGATATGCTTATTACTAACCTAATATCATGAATAGATTCCATAACATTGATTTCATAGTGCAACTTCTTTGTAACCCAATCAAATGCAGCCAAATGACCCTGCTTACTACCAAGTAGTAAATGTCTTCCATTTCTTGAGTACTTGGCCCTGTACGGACCAAACTCTAGGTTCAGTTCAAAGATCTTGGAAGCTGTGGCAATGTTCACGTTTTGAGCAATGACTCTTTGATGGACAGCAGTGGTTTTAACATCTTCACTTACTTCTAAGCCCCTGGAAGATAATAAAAATATTTTTGATTCAATGGTAGTCAACAGAAACTTTAGGAAATCAATAAATTGCTCAAGAGCATCAGCATTGCATTAGGTTCCCTTTGGCCTATGTTCAATAGTAGACCCATCTACCAGATGGCCATGTTAATAATACATAATGTTTATGTATTTGTACTCAATAAGTTAAATATGTAGTAGTAAGTTAGGTACCCTTGGTCTTCTGTCAGAAGTATTTCAGCTCTAGTCGCCTGTTCTTGTGCATAATTGAATTTCTTTTCTTTCTGTTTTAGTTTCTCAGCATACAGTGGATGTCTCACCCCAGCTCCAATTCCTTCACCTCTCGAGTGGTTTTCCAATTTCTTAGGGTCAATGGGGGCTCGACCGGGAAACTTTTCATTTTTCTTACTTCTTATAGGTCTTGTGGCTTTTTTAGTATTCTGTAATGTTTGTCTTTTAATATAATTTGAAGGTAGGTAAACCAACACGAAAAAAAAGTTTTTTTCCCTACATTTTCCCCACAGCTGGTCCCCAAGACTTACCACTTGTCCTTGTCCCATCCCATATATTATATTAAAGCAAAATAAGTCAAGTTATCAGGCTTGGACATAAACTATAACTAGGAGGCATCCCCTTGGGGTTATGTTTATATCTTGTAAAGCACACATTTTAATATGAAAATAGTATGTCCTCTTACCTTGATTATTTGTCCTTTTAGCATTCGTGGAGTAACTTTTATATTGTAAACTTCGACCTCGTCACTGTTCTTATTTTCTGTATTCGGAGCGCTCGGTGCTTGAAATGCATTGCTTTTATGTTTAAACTTTTGATTTGCACCTCGTTTTTTCTTCACAATATCTTTTGAATCATCGTTAGAATCAAAATAACGTTTCTGAATTAAGATCACAGTAATAAATAACACAAAATTTAAGTACAATACAAAAATATTGATTGGTCAATGATAATAGGTAACCTTGAATCAGTAAATACCTATTATACAAAACTTATAAACATGTGCTTAAACTATGTGAGGTATTATATAGAAAATTACCTTGTGTTCAACTTTCATTTTAATAGATTTGGACCTGGATGGATGATCATAAATTCTATTTGAAAACACTTATTTTTGCCATCGCTTGAATGTAAACAAACACACGCGGTTTTGACATTGACACTGACAGTTCAAAGACGTTGACATTAGCACTTACATTACATACTTGTGTGACAGCTTACATTGGCAGATTTGTGTCAAATAAAGCCACATTATCCTAAAAAGGATACTACACTACCTACGTCAGATAACTATAATATTACCACAAATTTAAAGAAAAAGAACTATATAAATAATAGTGCGTACCTACTGTACCTGTTTTATCAATGGACGTATTATAAGGTTTTACATAAAATGCTACTGCTGCATGCTAAATGTTTTCTGAGGCTCTACCTTCTGCTGAGTGAGACTCTAGGTACAGAATATTAGATATAAAGCTCTAGGTACTACCGTAGAGGCGGTAGAGAGAGCACAGAGTATCTACTTTGGTATCGGCAAAGTGGTTAAGTCTGATAAAGTCGAAGAACAGATGACATGCAAGAAAGGAACTTTATTCCCGCTCATCCCCACGTCTCGTCTCGTCCCTACTGAGTTGTCTTACCTATAAACTCAGAGCAAATTGCCTATTTTGTAAAACCTCCTCAGTCCAACCAAATCAGCGTTCACATTTTTTTAAAGTAGGTAAGTATGTAGGTACCTACCTATATAATTTTGAGGCAAAAAAACAGGCTGACGGCCTCTCATGTTAGGTACTCAAGTTAGGTAGGAGGCTACGAACACAGGAGGTATCTATCTCGGAGCGGTTGTGTGCCCGGATGAGAAGCGAGCGGTACCAGATTTGATTCCTGGCTGCGGGCAAATGTTTGCATAACCTACAAATATGAATATATTTATCAATATACGATCTGTATTTTACGTAAGTAAATGAAAAAATCGAAACCAAAAAAATGGATTTAATCTTGTATTTATTTTATTCTCTTTAACAACACATACTCCATATTTTACAGAAACATATTATGACAATCAGAATAACATAGTAATAATTATGTTTATTATAAATGCGAATTACAATTAATTCAGTGTATCAAATGTGATATTTAAAAATTAAATAAATAACAAAACGCCTTGCGGTTGATCCAAATTCTTAATTATATTGTCAAGCGCATCAAACAAAAGTAGCAAATTAACAAATACTTTAACCAGAGATAATTTTATCTATCACATTCCTTAAAGGGTCAAACTATACATCGTCGCACTCTTCAGCATTGTCTAGTTGTCATCCCATATTATAGAAGGTAAGTTTAACAAAATATAGGTACTAGCGATTTACAAATGGTGAATTAAAGAAATAAAATAAGTTGATATTTATTTATTCTATATTTTCTGTAATAATATCCGTAAAAAATGTCTATAGTTTATGCGCTCAAAAACGGACTAAGTGCCAATCTAACAGCTTTGTAGGTAATACTAAATTGTGTAGGTATTATTATTTATTAATATTTTTTATGTAGGATATTTTGTTAACTCTTTAGGTAAGTACCTACTTAGGTAGGTATACCGCTAAAAATTTTAAACGTTTTGTGCGTGCGTTGCCAATGACATTATACAAAAAGCACGCTTTTAGAATGGGCGCAATGCTGGAGCATGCATGACATGTAGTTAAATCCTAGGTAACAATAAATAACACGTAACATAATCACAGCAAGTGAACATTGGCTAACAAAGAAAATATGAATTATTTATTCCTAAAATTGATTATCAATATGACTGATTATCTTACTTTCTTCTAGTGAGATCTCATTATTTCCTAGTACGAATAGTTAAAAACGCGCTTGCGGTTGCGACGCGACAACTATCATTATTCACAAATTATTTACAAAAACTGACTAGAATTTCCCCCATACGGAGTCATTATTTTGTTTAAGTTCATCGCTTTAATGTCTATCTCAATACTTTATTCTTAACACGTCAGCATTTCAGAGCTGCTGTGAATCAGAAGCATTTGGCACATTCCCAGTATTATCTTAAGACAGAGTAATAGTTTCACTTAATTGCTATTTTAATCAATATACCAGTTTCATAAAACTTGAGATTTTCCTGAAAATTAACCAGCCAAATAAAGTGACACCTACCCTTAACATTAAAACAGACATTAAGTACAATATTTACATAAATTTCAGTGTGTTTGTGTTGGCTAAAATAATTCCTTATTAGTACAATAGGTATAAACTCACCTAACATTAACATTAAGCATACGAGTAACAGTATTTAAAATTTAATTTAGGTCTATAAGTCCAGCCTAGTGATTAAAAGTCGAATGAATTGAGTGTTTTAGTGATGTTAATGAAGTCACACATCGTATACAACGGTTTACAAAACAGACACCTTTACCCTAATTTATTAGAACACAAAGTTTTCGAGTCTTACAACACTTCCACCAAAACTACTTAAGTCTCCATCACAGCACTTGCCATTTAAACTAGACCTGCCTGAAGTTAGCCATTATAGTGCGCAAAGACAATTTATTTCCTAGAAATCTCATTGCGCAGACAATCGTTGGTCACACATAGATAGAACAACGGCAACGTAGCTAAGAATTTCTGGTGATCAAAGCGTTCGTTCGCGACACAAATTGCACTATTCAAATAAGCTCCACCGATGCCATAAATCATCACTGACGGTCCGAGTCGGTGGCGCTAGGCGAGCCTTAAATGGGCGTAGGGAGCACTGTGAAGTCTTGGAGCGCGTTTTTCACTGTTTCGTAGATAGGTCGATTTTCGTCCGGGCAGTATCCGTCTGGAGAGCAGAGATTCTGTAGTTTTGTGAGGTATGAGTCGAAGTTATCGTGGGCTGGTTTCTCGCCGGGGACAAGAGCGGAGGGGGCGCCCGGAGTGGCCGCGGCGGTGGGGGGCACTGTGCCCCCACCGGGGATCTTCGCCTGCTCCAGCAAAGTGATCACATTGTTGCGGAGATTCTCGTAATACTCGTTTAGGTTGTTGTTGTGCTGCAACCTTATTTGGTTCTCCTGGGGGGCAAAGAGTTCACAATTCAATTACTATAATATAATTCAATTATTATAAATGTGAAAGTATGTTATGTCCGTTTGTTTGGTTAAATTTGGCATAGAGATAGGTAGTTAAAAAAAGTCTGTGGACGGACAGGCTACTTTTTAATTATCTACCTAATATTTACCACGCGAACAAAGCCGCGGTAGTTAGTTGAGCTATAAAAATACACATAGGTAAACTAACGATCTATCAAATTAATATGAGATATTTAATAAAAATATTTAGCTATAAAAAGTCGCTGTATATTTTTTTTTCTTTTTAGCTTTTCTTATTTCGTCGTTTAATACAAAAAATATCTTTAAACGATATAATAATTTCGTTTGTGCAAATATATTTTTTTTATCTGGCTCACTCATGGCTACCGTCAAATGAGCTTTTAAGTGGTACCATATGAAAATTAAATGGTACTCACAAATGCATGATGTGCTAGTGACACTCAAAGTTGGACGTTTGTAGCCATGACCGTACCATCTGAGTTGTCAGACAAAACATTCTAGATTACAATTTTGTGAAAGTAACATAACAACTAAAATATGGATAAGGCTGCTACATAAAACATTAGAAGATACTGTTTTTGTCAATGTAAAAATAGCCATATAAATTTCTTTACAATTTACATGACTACATAATTTCATGACCAAGGGACCATTTCTCATGAACACAAGTCACAAAAGTTCTCTAAAGTAGCGTAAACTTTCCCATTAAGAAATTCAGTAACTCTACTTCCTTGCATAAAAACCTAGGGAAAAATAATATAATAAAAATTTGTAGCTTTTTAGGAGAATAGACCCCCCAGGTCTAGTGGTCTGCTTACCCTCTCTCCATGGGTAAGATGTGTTTCCATTGCATTGATGTCAGATTTAAGGCGCATCATTTGAGACTCGACGCGAGCATTCTCTCGCTGCAACTCCGTTATCTCCTGCTCGAGGGTCATCAGATCTTCGCCATTGCCTGTCTGCATATTCATCTCCATACCTGAAAATAATACTGAATTTATAGAACTACTCCGCAAAGGTCTGAACTGGACAAAAACTTTAATGTTTCGTGAATAAAATTTTTCGTACGTACGAAGGGATAATTCCCATCTGCCACCTAGTTTTGTCCCCTCAAGGTGACAGATCGCACAAAAAAGTAGGATAGCTTAATTTTTGAGTCTTGTGGTGCATTTAGGAAGAATGTTTAAAAATTCAAGCCCTAAAAAGGTCCAACTTTTCAAAAAAGGGGGGGTTAGGCTTTGTAAAAAAATTAATTACGCGAACAAAGTCACAGTTAGTACATGTAGAGAATAATGACAAACCTGGGTATGGTTTAGGATATAGCGGCGTGATATCATCTGGGTATTTCGGCTTCTTTGGCTGCGGCGTGGGCGTGGCCACTCCAGCTACCGGACATCCGGACAGCGAGCGATGCGTCAGAAAAGATCCGTTTATATGCCCAGAGCCATCGCACCCAGGCGTCGGGCAATTCACTCCATCGAACTTGATCGCTGAAGCCGCGGCTGCCACGGCAGCTTTATGTTGCTCCACTGTACCACCGCTCTCAAGCACTCGCATTTTATTGCGATTCGCAATCGGACAACCCGATGCGCTGTGGAGACAAGCGATATAATACAGACAAAGTTATAGGAGCTAGGCATCATCATATCAGCACAACGCAATCTACTATCCAAACATCTACAAGTCCACATGACTTCTTACCTTCGATGTGATAAGAATTTTCCTGTAGCGTGTCCAGATCCATCGCAGCCCGGTATAGGGCATCTATGCAGCGTGAAAATTTTCAAATCTTATTGTAAACAATAACAGAATAATGCATAAAGTGGCAAACTAATGAGACAGCTGGTAATACGTCATTCGACCTAGAGCATAAGTAGGAGTCATTGTTTACGAGCGCGTGTTGTGTAATCTATGTACTTGCTACTGAATGTTACGGTAAACTTTAGAATTGTAGGGACAGAACAGAAATGGGGCATCAGATCTCTCGTGCGTAGCTCACCTTAAGGGTTCAGAGTCCTGGCCGTCTCTAGGCTTGCTCTTGGGTTTGTTGGCCCTAGGGCAGCCGGAGAGCGAGCGATGGGAGGAGTAGTTGCCAGTGACGTGGCCGGAGCCGTCGCATCCGGGCGTAGGGCACTTCAACTCCTGAGAGTGGGGCTGGAGCTGCGAGCGGTCGGCGCGCGGACACCCGGACAAGCTGCACATATACAGACTGCTTACAATGCCGTGGCGGGGCAAAATCTTGTAGCTTTTTTTTGAAGCCAGATATATTTGGTTCATTTAATTATCATCAACTATTTGTTATTATGCCTACCTACAGATTTTCTCCAATCGATTCAACCAGCTATCAATCTAATACCGACCGGGCGTTGTTGCAAAACGACTAATTGGTGACAAATTCGAAATTGTGTATAGGCACACCTCATTAGTTTATTTTTGAACTAATTATAGTTTATTTTGATAGCATCCAATGATAAGGTATTTACTATTAAAAGTTAAATTTTTATCTGTAGGTAAATAATTATTTAATTAGGTATTATACTTACCTATATGTAGTTAGTAGTTACCTTATCTAAACAAAATATGTTTTGAATTTGAACAGTTTTTAAAAACATTTTCAGCTTGTTATTATTATTATATACCTATGATTACGATTGCTATGTTTTGTCCCACCGATGGGACTCTGGCTTTTCATTTTTGATTTTTCCAGTCACCTAAGATTTGTACCAGTTAGACCTAACACTAGCGAAAAATCTTACAAATATATTACTTCCGACTTTACTGAAATACCTTCAGTATGTGAGTCACGTTGCGTGACTTTGAATTATCTTCCTCTAGGTCAATACTTCAATACTTTCCTTATACTTATTACTTATTAAAATAATATACCATCTGGTATCGTAGAGGTCAGATAATGTAAGATATATGAAATTGTATTACCTCTATGGTAAGCAGTAAAATGAGACTTATTTAAATGTTATTAGTTTGTTCTTACGATAAGAGTAGGTATATCTTTTAATACATAAATTCCATATTAAAACTCAAAAGTACGCTCGCTTTTTTTGATAGGTTCTAAAGAGATTCGGGGCAGCTTAAAACGGTTATTACCTACATAAGTATTAATAGTTCAAGAAGTGTATGTGTACTACCATCTATATGCTTTCGTAACACGCGGTATCTGAATCAAAACAAAAAAAACTGTAAATAGGTGCCATATTTCAATGATTATATTTAAGAGCTCTATTTAGTACCTATGTTATTAAAATTAGTAAACATTACGTAGCCTGGGTTTTTTTAAAAATCATATTTGGTAATATTGATTTAAGACCAATGAGAAGGATAAGTACCTTTCTTTAATAGTAGGAGAGAGAGAGACTTGTTCAGTGCCCTTAAAACGAAATCTCACTGAAATCTCCTACCACCAGGAATACATAACATCAGAATAGCATCATTTATGGGTATGAGATTACTATTTATCCCAAAAACACGTGAGACACACACAAAAAGAGCAGCGGAAAGAAGTTGGTTCGTAATTAATCAAAATATTAATTCAGGGGGAAAATTTTTAAATTATATAAGGTAGGTTAATTAAAAGACTTAGCCTCAAGGTGGCAACCCGCGAGTGATACCTCTGGTATTGAAAGCGTCCATAGGCTGCGGTAACCGCTTACCATCTTGTGGGCCGTATGCTTGGTTGCCACTTCAGTTGTATAAAAAAAAAGGTTAAATTAATTTTTTTCTTATTTCACAAAAAAACCTTTTCTGAACACTTTGATAAAAGCGATTTTAAAAACACATGCAAACACCCTAGCACTTAGTGTAACTTCCACAACGAAAAAAAAATTAAAATTAAATTAGAAACAATGCTCTTGCGATACATAAAAACATTGGTGACGACCAAATTAATAAAAAAAATATGTATTTCATATGTATTTTGTATATTTCGTAATGTAATGTAATTACTTATGTGTAATATTTTATTTTGTTATTACAGGCACATTAAAAAAAATTATAGATAGCTAGGACCTTAATTGCTTCTGAATAAGGACGAGAGTACTAACATAACAAAAACGGAATTATAAGGCATGCTGTTAGTTTTGCATCATAATCGTGGGAGAGAGCCAATTGGCACGGAAATGCTCAAATTACTGTTCAGGGGCGCAATTGTCGTCTGAGAGCGGTCGTGTACATGTAAACTATAAACTATAAACTTTACAAAACGCAGAGTTATTTCCATAAAAACATTATCTTCTGCGCACCGGTCAAGTTACCCCGATTATACAGGGTCATTCATTATCAACCTGACAAACTTAAGGGATAGGTTAATATATTATAGTATATATATTTTATAGTTATTTTCAGCAGGTAATGCTTAGGGGTTTTGCGTTGATTGCTTGTCAGTTAAAATAATAAAAACTTTATAACCTTAGGAAAGTACCTACTTACTCGTATAATTATTGTCGATAAAAAAAAAACACAAAATAAACAACGTTGTTTTTACTGATTTTCATACGTTGAAGGTAGAGTAGAGTCATCATTGTGTCGAGAACGGATTTTTCTATTAATGATAAATTTTAAAATATTCTTTTGAATAATATACCCAATTTACCGTACTGCTCAAGACTTTCTAAATTTTAATTTAATTGTTTTGAATTTATTGGTAATTCACCAAAAAATATACGAAAGTAATCTTGCACAAAAAAAATATGTTACGTTTTTTTAACTAAAGCGATTTAGATCAAATTTGGCACGGTGATTGTTTAATATCTGAGGAAAGTTTTTTATGTTTGTATCACGCGAGCAAAGCTGCGGGCGGCAGCTAGTAATATTGTATGAGTTTATTCAATGACGGCAATAGACCGCGCATTCGGGTAGCTAAACAATGTTAGTGCAAAACGCGAATCACCCGCTTGCCTGCGGTGCGTGGCGAAGTTGCCTGAAACGTGCCCGGATCCGTCGCAGTCCCGTACAGGACACTGGATCAGCTCCCGCGACTCCCGTAGCCGGTAATACAGTTTCCCACAATATTCATCCCGATGCCAGCTATTGCAAACATAAGCGATAATAAATAAACTGAACAAAACAAAAGGAAAAATGTGTAAATGAGTTGCGGAAACTAATTATGTGTGATAAACAGAATGTCGTGAACCTACTACATTACCGACGCGACTCCAATAACATTGGTGAACTGTAATGAGCGCCTTTAGAATAGCGTTATCTACGCAAAGTAAACTTGTAAAACTATTCCAAAAGTTTTTGCTATTAATATCTAGAGTTTTATTTTTGTTTACGTTTTGCGAAACAAAAGTTTTTAAAACTATTTTAAAAGTTTTCGCTTACCTGTTCCTTCGCATAACTGTGTCCTTGTCGTTGTATATCGCGTTGTTGTGATAGAAATATTCAAATGAATGTATCTTATCGTTCATGTGTTGGTTATCTGACATGATCGTGCGCATAGCGTCTCGGACGCGCCTGCGCGTTTGCCCGATATATTTAGAATGATCCGTCGAGTGTGAATTTTGTAACAAGTGTGTTTGGATACGCTCTGTGAATTTATTTCTAACCTAAAACGTTAACTTCAATACAAGAGGAGCATGATATTATTTGTTACTACTATTAAATGAGCGTATTTAAAAATCAATAACAAGTATATAACAAGTAGATATATATATAACAGGTTTGTATTTTTAAGACTCAAAGAAAAGTAAATTAGAATGTTTTATTATAAAATAAAGATTTTGTTTTTAGCCAACAGCTGTGCTATCATCATTATATTTTATGTAAGATATTTTTATTGTAAAACTATATTTAAGTACATTATTTTATATTTAAATATTCAGTTCATTTTGTTGATATGTTAAAAATAAAAATACCGATATAAGTATCTATATAATTTTTATAAGTGCACTTAAGTGTATCCGAATCAGTTTTTTATTGGCGGGAGAGATATCGCGTCACAAGTAGGTTGTTCGTAGCAAGTAGGTACTTACACTACAGCTTACTTTCATTCTTTTATTTGTCAAAATGCAAAACCTGTCCTGTTTTGCTTTAATTTAATCAAAACTATGTTAGAACATTAATATAAAATAATTACGCAATTACGCTATTTAGTTTTAAACTAACTGAATGATATTAATAATTTAATCATACCGCCGTAGTTATTTACCTACTAAACACCATCAACGCACATCACAAAACGTAGGTCGAAGGTATCCACGTACCTTCTTATACTATTTAAAACCTATAGTAAGTATATACGCTTAAAATTACAGTAACTTATTAGTATTGTTTACAAGTTTAAATCTCTATTATACCATCATTAGATAAAAGAGAAGTGATGCTCCATTTTTCATTAGAATAAATCGGCAAATATAATATTCAGTAAGATAACTACATTTACGAACTAAAAAGGGGCAAATGCATTATATGGTTACGGGTATTAGTGGAGCTAAACAAAAAATGAGGCAAAATTAAAACTACATTCTCTACCAACTCTACCTACAACGACTGAGAGAATCTGGAGGAATCACATAATAAATTTTCGGGGAACCTGTCATTTCCCAAAGTGGGTTAACGGAAACGCGGAGTCATTACATTACCCAATGTGGGTTGACAAAAACGCGGGTCGATTCTAGCCACACCACTAAAATCAAGCATGTAAATTAACAATTCAATCAAGCAACTTGGGAGACCTTGTTATGCAATTTGGTCGGTGAGTAACTAGCAACACTACATAATTGACCTGTGAATTAAAATGAACGAATAACTGTGTAAACTGTCCAATAGATGCAAAGCAAGTAAAGTCTGATTAAACGGAAATTTAGAAAGATAGTTAAACACCTTCACAAATAACCTTCTTATTTACCGAACGAACACTACGCCTGCATGGCCGCAGTGTTATCCCACAATTAGCCCCCAACTTTATATCAAAAACCGTACGAAGGTTACTGTTTGTGTATAATAAAAGTCTTTTATAGAAACAAATGCATTCCTAAGTCAATATTCACCTGCTCTCTTTAGGTTTGTCGTGCGGCGCGTGCGGCGGCGGCATGTAGCACGGTGGAGAGTATGGCGCGGCGTGCGGGGGGTACGCGGGCGGGGGAGGGTAGGCCCCGCACTGGTACTGGTAGCCGCCGTAGCCAGCCGCAGCGGCTGCCGCGGCGTAGTCCGGCTGGGCGAGCCCGTAGCCCGCGACCGGGTGTGGACTCACACCGCCATAACCTGTGCCAATAATTTTGTCAACTGTCTTTATCAATGCTAACAAATCCTTTAACAAGAATAATTGATATAATAATTGATAATTGAATCCAACAAGATTTCTTCGCTATGTTGCTGCCGTCATAAACCGGCCACCACTTTAATAAAACCAAGCTTTACTAAGTAATGTAGCTGCTCGCAGCGTGTTGTGGCTTTGGATCCCTGCTGGAGTGAATATCGCGGTCGCGTTTTAATTTGTACGACGTGTTTTACAGTGTAAAGGGGCCTTAACCCCCACCCCCACATGAGTGGGGGAAAAGTGTAGCAGCCGGTACATCTACTAGATTACAATTATTTTAAGCGAGATGAGTAATCAATTTTGTGTATGTTCTTCGTATGCCTAATGTTTATAAATTTTACCTCCATTAGAAAATTACTTACATCTAATATGGTATAATGAACACGAGAGAGGCTCTATTTCAACATTAAATTGTTAATTTTATGTTTGTTTCGGTAAGAACAGCTTGATTAAAATATAATGCGTGGTTAAGAATAATGAGCATAAAGTCTTCTTCATACGATATTATACAATATTTTAATAACGCACAGTGTTTATTAGTATTTTTTTGTAAAAAAAGTTCATGTTCTAAAAGTTTTTGGATGTAAAAAACTTACCAGCAGTATCTCGATGGTATGCTTCTAAATAAGGATGGCTACCGCCACTATCAGGCGTTGATTCTCGACTATAAGACACGCCTCCAGGAAAACTGCGACTGTGGACAAGAGACAAGAATGAAATAAGCATTTTAATGGATCACACATGACAACAGTTAGTGCACAACAATGCCTCACCTATGTGGTAAACGGACACTAAGGTCAAGGGTCTGGCCCTGCGGACTTGGCACCTGAGGGCTGGCGGTGAGTTGTGGCGAGGCTCCCGGCTGCGGGCTGCCTCGGGCGCCCCCGCCGCCGCCGGCGCTCGTATACACCGGCGATGCGTATGGACCCTGTTGTGAAAAGTACTTTTACAAATCGTTGCATCATTCGTTATGGCGCCGAGATAAAACAGAGCAACCAAAAAAGTTAAACAGCAATGAGCGAAACTAAGATCCTGCTACTAAGACTTTGGCCCTCGAATGAAGTTCGTTTAACGTGTGAAGCTCGAAGCGCTCGGTCTCACCTGTGGACTGCCGCTAGAAGTGGATAGATCTATCGCCGGGCGCGGGTCGCGGGGGTCACGCGGGGTGGGGCTGCGCGGGCGCTGCGCCTGCGCCGCGGCAATCTTCACCGACAGGTTGATCGCGGAGAAGCCTGGCGGCACGCCGGGCCCCATCGCGCTCACCGTGCCCACACCGGCTACTCCGGTACCCGTTTCGTAGTGGTACATTGGTCTGGACGAATAAGATCCCTTGAATACCCCCATAATTTTTACGTTTGACGGTTTTTAGGTACTATAGTGAATTGAATTGAGTTTTTTGTCGGTTTAGTAGAATTAGAAGGGTTAGTTTGTTCGATAGGACCTATTTTTTTATACCGGAAAATAAGGTGTCTCGTTTACCACATAAATGAAACATCAAGAGTGAAGTATGCAAGCACGTACCTAGGGTAAATTGGTCCGGTGGGTGTCTCCTGTTCCGACTGGTCGGTCTTCATCGGGGTGGGTAGATGTGGGTCGTGGTACCGTTCTTCTTCCCAGCCGTAAGGTCGTTGGGGGCACTGCGCGGGGTCGTACCGCTCGAATGCCGGTGCCCCCTCGTAGCACCGGGACTCGTAGCCGTACCGATTTTCATTCATTTGACTAACGGGGAAAATACGTTGTCAATGTGAGTACCTATATACTTCTATAGTAGCAAGGTTTTGAACTGAAACTTCATAGTGCATTTTTGTGTGAAAAACAACATTTTGATGACCCTATTTAGGAATTGAGGCCGATGATATTACAACGATACGATAATGTTACCTGTAAGAGCGTACGTGGTCATCGGGCGGTCGCTCATAGGGCGAGCGCTGGTCGGGCGGCGCGCCGTAGCCCGCGTGGCGCGTCTCCATCCCGGCGAGGGAGGCGGGCGAGTCGCGCTCCGCCTCGGCCGCCTCGCGCTTCGGCACCAGCAGCTCGGGGGCTTCGCGCTTCACGACGGGCGAGCGCGGTGACGCTGCTGCCTCACGCTCGCGCTCTCGGCTTGCGCTACCGCCGCTCTCACTCGAGACCGCGATCGGAACCGACGGCGGCACTGTCAGAGATCATACTACATTTATTTTTTTAACTGGCTTCCGTCGCTTTGTTTTGTCTCTACATAGTAAAACAATGTCGCTTTCCGCCTTCTGCCCCTGCTGTACTTATGTATGTATGTACGCTTTGATCTTTTAAACAACGAAACGGATTTCAATGCGGATTTCATCAACTGACGTATAGTTTGAGCACCCGTGCGTGGCTTCCGAATACCTACAGGTCGTATTTTGCAACTGATCTGGACAAAACTTGGTATACATACAGGTTTAACGACAATAAGAGTAGAATATTCCTCAAAATGCAGTAGATTGCTGGTAGTAGATGCATGCTGTACTGGCGGTTTCGTCTACTGGTTCTCTTGCCTGATATCACGTAATGGCATTGTTATTTGTTTGATTGATAAAGATAATTAATCAAAAAATGTATTATTTAATCGTATATTAATAATAGTTGTAATAAAATTAATTGCTCCTAAAATAGAAGAAATTCCAGGAATGTTTCCGTATACCGACTGAATGCCTGATGTTTTTTATTTGAAATTTTAAAAATAAATCGTTTACTTGGTGGTAGGATCCCAAGCAAGAGTAAACCAAGTAGACCGTGTAAAAGTCTCTTGGTGGGTAGGTACCAATGGGTACTGGAAGGCCGACACATTAGAATAACAGAGTTTCAAAGTACTATGTCTAAGGTACTATTTTTACGTTTAGGTTTAGGCACAGATACTTCTGTAGGTCTGTCTAAAGGGTACTATAGCAAGTAAAATTACTGGGAGAACAAGTTAATTGACATAAAAATAACAAGCATAGATAGTACTTTATGAATAATAAGGGCATAAAGTCTCAAGAGTGCTGTGCACTGCTACGTAGAACTTCAGCTTTGGGTACACTGCAACGTTATGTTCATACGTGGCGCTTACATAACGACTTGACTGTCACAGGAAAAGTGAAATGGTGTTATAACACTTACATAGAGGTCTAATGCGCTGGGACCTCGCTGCAGCTTTTCGCGCAGCAGCCGTGGGACATCCAGAGAGAGAGCGGTGAGTGCTTCGGTTGGAGCTGACGTGGCCGCGTCCGTTGCATCCAGGTGTCGGGCACTTTAGGATCGTCTCGTGCAACGCCAAAACTGTACCGAAATCATGTTCACAATGTTGAAGAAGTAGGTCAGAGGGTCTAATTTTGAAAGCGATAAACGATAATCGGGGTAAGGTAAGTAAAACCGGTAGGAGGTAGGGAGTGGCCATTCTGTACGTAGTACTAATATCTGTTCTGTGCCGTCTCGAAGCGACCTCTTGTTATCGCGAGAAACGCTAGTCGTGGCTAATATCATAGTACAACTTATGTCGGCGGCAAGAAAGTTCAAAGTATTCATGGACGTAAGCTAAACCATGAAAACTGTCACGATACATAGCTTTTGTCCGCAAGAGTAAACCCTCAGGGCTATCACATTGAACTAGCTTATGTTGATATAAAAAAAAAATGCTGGGCAATCCACACAGCATCATCTAGGCGGCCCAAGCTAAGCAGAGCTTGTATTATAGGTACTAGATGACTGATATACTTAATACAATATAATACCCAGAACAAATATTTGCAGATCGTACAAACCTTTGTTCCAAGGCGGGAATCGAACCCGCAACCTCCTACATCGCAAGCGGATCTTCGCCCGCCGCGTCACATCGGTTGTTTGATAAGTAACTAACTGATAACACAGGAGCCCAAATCTAAATAGTTGTCTACTAGTTGAATAACGTCTCCAGTTAGATGTTAGATATTGAGGTCTCAAAAAGTACTGCCCTACTATTACTGTATGAATGAAAACGTAATCTAAAAGTATGAACACTAACCTAACAAAATATATTTTGTAAAATATGAGTTCAATTTATTATGAACAGCATCTAAAGTTGAACTGAATCAGATATTACTAATATTATCATCCATCTTTCCAAGAAAAAAAAAAAAAAAGAAAAAACTGTTTATTAGCTTAGGGGAGTAGTGCTGCACAAAAGCTTTACTCATTTTTTACTAAATAACTTCTACAAGAAATAATAACTAAATTACACTAACACAATTACAAAACTCATATCGGAGAAACTTAAAAAAATACTAGAGTAAAGAACTGAGGATAAACAAAACCTTGACAAACTGAATACGCAACTCAAGTTGAAAAAAACTTGTAAATCGAGCAGTGTACTCACTTTCTGGTGTAACTTTATCCTTTCTTGGACATCCTGATAGACTGAGGAAAGGATAATTTTATAGTCATTTTCTTTGTTTCATAAAATTTATGGTAGAGAAATTGTATGTAACTATAAGCATTGAGTTTCTCATTTCATACACACTACCTGAATACAATTTTAAACGAAAGCAGGTTAATCTTGAGAAACCCAGTGCTTTCATATTTTCAGTTAAATATTTACAGTCATGGTGTACAAAAAACTTATCCTTATTTTTTATTTGCATACTTTTGCATACTGCGTGGCGATCGATATTTGAAACAGTTTTAGCTTGTTTCTCTAAAGAGCGTTCACCTCTAGAGTAGCGAGTTTAAGTAAACCCTTGGCGAATCATCGAATGACTTACCTTCTGTGGTGTGTGTAAAGGCCGGTGACGTGGCCCTGCCCATTGCACCCGGGCGTTGGACACTTGTTGCCTTCTGTGAACAAATCGACCGATGCACAAATTAGTGTTTTCCTAATCATCGGGAGGGGCGTGGGCGCGATCGATACGGACGGGCCGGGCGTGCCGGCGGCGGGGCGTACCTGCGCAGCCCCGCCCCGCGCCCCACACCACCCCTCCCACGCAACTCGAAAGAAAAAATAAAGAACGCTAGGCGGCTGCGCGCGGACTAACAATTTTTCTTTCAGGAAAAAGGGGGGCGGCGCAACGCTCCGCCCACCTGACCCGTTTTTATTGCCTGACGTAAAACCGGCTATTATCCAGCAATACGAGGAAAGCGTTTAGATACACAGGAATATACTATGTCTACGTAGGTGATCTTACCATATTTTGACCGACGCCAAGTGAATTATACAAACGTCTTACAAATAAAGAATGATATATCAGGTTCCCTACTCGGATATCAAGTAAATTACGGTTTTTTTTTAATGCAAGGACAATACTATTTCGTATAATGTTCTCTTTATTGTTGAAGATGCAAGTGTCGATAGTAAGTAAGGCTATCAGCTGTTCAGTTTGGAAGCGCCGAGACTGTTACGCCATGAGATATCGTGGGCGACCTTGAAACAAACTTTGACTTAGTTCATAGCGCGGAGTTCTACGTTATAGCCAGGTCGTTAAGAAAGTTTGACTATCGTTGTTTGAGGTGAACGTGGCCGGTACCTCTGGAGTTTGTAGGGGAGAATGTGGCCGGCGGCCGGGTGTCTCTGGCAGGTTGCGCGGTGGGCACGGTGCGCGCCTCTTGCAGGGCAGTAGCAGCGCGTGACCCTACCCCCGCCGGTTGAAGCACTGTGTATTGTTTTGAACCCTTATTTATAGAACTCTTCTCGTGGTCATTCGAATATCCCCCAAACGGTTCACTCGGGAGTGACGGATTGTGCAGTCTATGTTTCACCTCTGCAGGAGGCTTGAAGGCTGATTGCGTAGAATACGGCAACGCAGCCGTCGCAGCTTTATATGCATTGAAAAGCGATTGCTTGTTAACAGTGACCATTTCAGGTTTTCGTTTGTGCCTAAAGTCGTTTTCGTCATCGTCACAGTCTATTTCTAATTCATTTGACGAATCGCCCAGTTCGTCGAAGTTTGCTCCGTCGTAGTGTGAGTATTTGCTATGTCTGTCGTATTCGCTTTTCTCTTCATCTGATCTGCGCTTTTCATCGTTTTCGTTGATGCTGTTGGTGTGTTGATCATCAGCTCGATGGTCGTCGTTGTACGTGAAACTTTTCTGAGAAGCGCTTTCGGAAGACTGTGATGGGGAAGATGGAAGCATTTTATCTGAGCGTTTATCGTCAAAGAGGTTTTCAAAACCATTGCCGTCGTCGTTGTCTTCGCTACTGATCGGTGGAGATGAGTTGCGAACCCAGTTGCCTGATAGTGATTTGAGCGCTGCTTGAGTTTCTCGTATAAGGTTTTCATCTTCGTTGTCGATTTGCCGCATTACTTGCGGCCTGTGCATGGGAAAAGGACGACGGCGCGACTCCGCTTCATGTCTCTCATCATCTAGGAGTCTTCTTCGTCGTTTGGCAAACACGTCTTCCTCCTCCATCAATGCGTCGCTGTTTATCACTCGTCTGTCGTTTAACCTGAATGTTTCAACATCCACACCGAACTCTAATCTTCTTTTGGTTATATGGGACAGCGACGACTGTGCACTCAGCGGTGTCGCCCTGCAACAAACATTAGATTCAGGATCCTTGATCTAACTACACACAAACAACATAACATTAATATCAAATAGTCAAATATTGTACTTGCGATTCGTTTTTCCATCCACAATCACAATATTTTTACGCGGAAATGATTCTCGGCGTTTCGTTTCGACGTTAACACTTTTGAAGCACTTGGTATTTTGAATAGTTGCACAAAAATCGTTCCCACGTAAAAACCATTTCACTCAAGAGCTTTCAGACCAGGTTGTAGTTTAAGATTGGGGTATAAAAGCAGCGTAAAAATTATCGAACAAAAAAAAACAGGCGAGATATAAAAAAAAAATTAAGTAGGTAATAATATATTTTCAGTAAAATCTAAGCCGCAGTAATTCAATTTTTTTTTTAAATGGTCGTAGAAAGTACCATTCATTGTTTCTTCATAAACACCAACTTTGTTTCAGTGAATTCGTAAAACTTTTGAAAATAAAACTTTGTGAACTTCCCACAAAACTTCCAAAAAACTTTTACTGATGTTAGAATGTCAAATTTTTTACAAACTTTCTTTGTTTTTAATCTGTCTATCTTTTAGCGTTCAATATTACAAAGAGATTGAATAAATTTGTTTATGGCCACCAGAAAAAGTTTTTAATTGTTATTATTATCACCACAATTATCACAATATTGATTGACCTAGGTTACGTACATCTAGATTCTAGACGATATTCGAGCATTTTGTACTAGTTTAAGTTGAAACGAGAGGATGCAGCCATATTTTTATGTTATTATTATAAAAAGTCAATAATCTTCTATCTACATGCACTCACACACACCCAATCGCATACACACGCATACAAAGAAAAATATCCCTGAATGTATTTAGATAATATTTTTAGATTTTTTGTACAAATTAGTATCGTTTTGCTAAAAAAGCAGTTTTATTATTTATCGCGCGGTGTTGTTGAACGTCACGGTTTTTACCGCCACGATTCTTTAGGAAAGTAAAATGTATGGAATGTATGGTAAGCTTTTAAAATCAGGGCACATCGTGCCGTGCCAGATTTTTTTAAAGACATGCTCGTATATATGTAACATACATTCCATACATACCGATACATCGTATCGTAGCGTATCTGTAGGATCGTGATTATAAAATTGTGCCGTTCAACAGCAAGCCTGAAACCGTATTTTTTTGTGATGATTAAACATTTTGCAACATACTCCGTGAACGTGAATTAGGATTCAAAATGTTTTATTTTCATTTACCCTTCTACAAAATCTGCTATCAAACCGTAGCATTATCCAACGGGTGTTTCCTACCCCTAATAACAAAGTCATAACTCCATAAACCGGGGTCTGATTTATCGATCGGCTATCTTCGTTCCGAAGTTGTGCAATATGCGACTCAAGATAGCAATCGATGGTCCTTGAAGGTACCTTGTGGGAGCCCACAGGAAGGCCGATAGTACGGCGCCGGGCAAACATTAAAACGTGCCGCCTCCCTAGCCGAACACTCTAGACGTTCCTCTGACATAGAGCTAAGACTTATTGGATAAACTTCGGGTTAAAGTTTAAGAAAGGAGTTATGAATAAAATGGTTTCTCGAAATAATGCAACACCCTGCGATTAACTAAATTCTTTAAATACCTAGTTTTCTCACAGGTGCCCAATGCAATTAAATCACTGGTGTCGATCCTGCTGTAACATTTTCTAAACTAAACTAACTAAAATTGTTGACGTCCTTTTCTAATGAATTAAAATTCAAAGAACAGCGACAATTTTAGTAAGCTAAGTTAAAATGCTACTACAGAATCGGCACTACTATCTGCTATTTTCTTAGTCATTTCTAAATTGCACACCAAAACAATTCAATAGAAATTCTCTATTCCGTATACACAGCAAGAGTCGTACCGCAACCTCAAGCCACATGTAGGCACGAGAAGCATACATGAGCGTTTTGGCCACAGTTCATGTCTGTGTGCATAGTAATTAGATAAACCCTCAGGGTAGATGCTTAACCAGTTTAACCAGCAGACCTTTATCAGCGGGTGGCGAGTCGGGTTATCTGGGGCCGCGTTAATTGTAATGCGCGGAGATTAGGACGCGATATAAGACGCTGAGACGGAAGAGACGTGACTTGGGTCGTTTGATTGAATGTGCTCTTGGATCTAAGTTCTCATTGTGATGAAGACTCTGAAAACATTCATTTAGTTGCAGTTTTGACGATAGGTACCGCAGATACCAAGTTTGAATCTTTTAGCGATTCTACGCAAAGAGCTTGGATTTGAGTTAGAAAGGGGCGTAGAATAGTAAGTAACTAGTAAAGTTTTTACCATAGATTGAATATAATTTATACAGCCTTTAGGCAAGTTGTTCTTTGGCGAATACTAAGAGCCATATTCATAATCATACTATAAACTTCTGTGAAGCATTCATTGACATAAGAAAGATAAGAATTTTATGATTAATGGGGTAGGTGTGTAAACTGCAAACGTTATAATGCCTGGGACAGGTTTAACTTTCCAGGAAATACACGTTGAATACGTGCGGAGCTAACTGAGCCACTGTTGTGTAGATTACTGCTTTCAGTACAATGAAAACACGCACGTTTTCATAATTCCCTGAGACTCCATTATAATTTCTTAGAAAACGAAAGGTAAGCCAAGAGACCCTTTGCCGCCCTTGGGCAATAACAAACACGCGTCGGTCTCCCGCGGGCCCCTCAGACATCGCGGCTTCCAAATTCAAATTGCACCTTAGAATTCTTAATTATTGAAATCATAAATCAAAACGTGCCGTCTGCGCGGGCGACCATAAAACTGGGAGGAGGGGGTGAATACGAGCAAACTCGAGTGTGGTAGGATTAAGACATTATCACTTTTCTTTCAAGCAGCAGCGCCCTCCTTGGCCTCGCTCGGCTGTAAATCAGCGGGTAAATCCTTCGGATTAGATTCATAGAGTTGGCTCGGCCTGCGGATCTTGAGCGCGCGATAATGGCGTCGTGTGCTCGCGTGATTTTGCTTTTAAATCGACTATCCGGGAAGATAAATACACTGCCAATTTAGACCCGAATTGAGTTTCGCGTTTAAATGGCTTAAAAGGAAGCTTGGATAAGTTTATAGCGAATAACAACTGAGACTGACTGATAAGTGGACAGGGCTTAGGGAGCAGCGTCGAAGTTTGTGAAGTGGTATTTGGCTTTCTTGATCCGTAATTTGCGGAGGTATCAAATTCATAACACCAATTGCAGCAATGTTATTACAAAGTTATTGTGTTACTGACTGAACGACTGACAAGCAACGCAAAGCCTGCAATTTTCAGAGTCACTTTTAATAAGCAAGTGTGCACTAAGAAAGACATACCCAAAACTAATTTCTTAAAGAACACAACGGAATAAGGTTTGAAAGAAAAAAGTCAGCCCGGATAAAGTCGCGGGGCCTTCTAGTATTTTTTAAACATTTAAGAAAGGAAAGTGTAATATATATATATATTTTTAAGACAATGCAAGTATATAAAAATTGGTAATAGATTATAATTATGCTGCGTACCAAAAAAAAACAAACATATTTATCAACAAACGAAAGAAAAATTAAGAACTTTAAGTAAGCACCTAATCGCAATTATAAGTGCAAGGTTTTACCTATACGAAATGGAGACCCAAAAAGGTTCCAACTCAGCATTTGCTGGGTCGCATAGATAGCTATCCAACGCTAGTATTCCGTTGGAGCCTACGGATGTCAATTTAAGAAGTGCACGGTCACATTATAGGTACAACAAGAATAATATTGTAAGTTGTATTGTCATACAAAAGAGTTCAACGCGTTCTTTCTGAAGATTAAGTTGTTTACAAAATAGGGATTTAAAAAAAAAGTTTTTTTATTTAGTGGTTTCTCAGCTTCGTACAAATATATTTTCGAAATATTATAGAGACGGCTAGAAAAATATTATTCGAACAGAACACTTTGAAAGCAGTTTATATAGAGACCGATATATTTACTGATCAATATTTTGAAATTATATGATTTAGAAATCAAAATATACCTAGTTTAATTATGAAAACAGATACTTCGTTGAATAATTTTAAATGATCAATAACTTTTGATCATTTCACATTGAACATACTTGTAAACGAAGTATTAAATTATTCAAAATTTATAAGATAATTACACCTCAGCAGCAGTCGAAATTTTTCTACTATTTCTACTATTTTTTATTGTATTAAGTTAAGTTACCTCAAATAACTCATGAAGTAAAACCCATGACCCTGTATTGATTTGAACGTATAGTATGAATAACACATGAATGTAAAATCGATAGCGCAATAGTTAAACTCCGTTGAAATAAGTGGGGTAATGGAACTCCGTGCATTGCATAGTGACTACCACGTAGCGCACCCCTAACCCTCGCGATTTTACTCTTATGGTTGTCACGTAAATAAATACATCATCATAATAATATAAGAGTATATCTAAATAATATGAAATCCATACGCTATAGCGTTAACGGATATTTTTTTAACCTATACTTTGTCACTGCTGGGCAAAGGACTCCTCCAAGCCTGGAACAATTAACTGATAATCAACGCAAATCCTAAACTAAGGTAGTTTTCTTAAGCTTACTAAGTATTGTCTATCCTTAACATTCTTACAAAATGGACAAAGAAAAAGAAGATGATAGATTTGATAGACACAATAGCTAATAGAGATTTAAAGTACGTTTATGAATATGACCCCAAGATTTTTATATATTTGTTCTCCTCTTTTTGAAGTCCAAAGGTGAACTAAGAAAGTAATTCCAAATATTCAATCCCCTAAAAGATTGGAGCAGGGAGTTAAAGTTTGTAAATAAAATAAGAAACGAAGTCGCGCAGAGTTTTATTAGTCCTACTAGCATTGTAAATCTGAATGTTTGGATATTTGTATGTTTGTACTACAATCACACCGCAATGGCTCAACCGATTTGGAAGTTGGAATAATTATTTTCTGGACCACATAAAATACCATTTTTATCAAGGTACAGAAGCGAGTAGGTGGGAAAAAATTTGTATCTAAATAAATTGTAGAGTTACTTAGTTAACGACAGAGAATCAATAAGAAGAAAGAGGAAATATAAGAGCTGCACCTCCTGCTTTAAAAAAGTTTTTGATATATTTACATGATATTAATTGTCATTAACAGCGGTAAAATTATATAAAGCATTTTTAATTTTTGTTTTTTTAATAGGTTGTGCTAATGAATACATGTTCCAAAGTAAGCTCATTCCATAATGCTTATTGAAACATTTTACTTTAGGCTTGGAGGGATCACAGAAAACTTATGGGATTTTCTGTGACTTATCCAAGGCCTTTGACTGCGTCTCGCACTCGATATTAGTGGAAAAACTACAACACTATGGCATCCGAGGAAAAGAGATAGCAATTCTTACAGCATATCTAACTAACAGGTATCAGGTAGCTGAACTAAGTGGATGTCGGTCAACTAAATGCAAGATTGACTTAGGAGTTCCTCAAGGATCTATTTTAGGCCCTCTTCTATTTTTAATTTATGTCAATGATTTACCAGTAGTATTTAAGGATATCGATATAGTTCTGTTTGCTGACGATACGAGTCTAATTATAAAAGATAAAGATAATGAAACTGTCAGTAATAAGATACAAAATAGTATAAATGACTTAAAAAAATGGTTTTCAGTAAACAATATGTTACTAAATGTAAGCAAAACGAACATAATACACTTCGCGCTAGGATCACGATCTCACAAACATGCTCCGGATTGTATAGCAGATGTTCTGAATGACCTTAGTATTTCTCCGTCTAACAATGTAAAATTCCTAGGTGTATGGCTAGACAGCAAATTAACTTGGGCAGCACATTTAGAGTCACTGTCAAAAAGGCTATGTTCAGCAACATACGCCATTAAAAAAATTAAAGAGCTGGGAGGTGAAAAGGCGGCACGTGAAGTATATTTTGCCTACTTCCACTCCCTAATGACGTATGGTATAGTGCTATGGGGGACTGCAGCTAATTCAAACAGGGTGTTTGTCCTACAGAAGCGCGCTGTAAGATACATATTGGGTCTTAGACAATCAGAATCGTGTAGAGATAGATTTAAAGATCTCTCAATAATGACTATGACAGGTGAGTTTATATATCAAAATTTAATATATGTAAGAGAAAACATTAAAGAATTGACGACTGTAGGAGAGACTCATAACCACAACACTAGATATAAGGATCGTTTAACTACTCGTAGAACTAGACTTGCCAAAATATATAAAAGCTATTATTGTACATCAATTAAATTATATAATAAAATTCCTGTAGAAGTTAAAAACTTGGATGACCATAGCTTTAAACAATACACTAGAGAATGTCTAGTCCAAAAAAGCTATTACAAAATTAATGAAGCTATGGTGGATCAAAATATGTTTATAATTTAAACCTGACATAAATTGTTGACTAGTGCATACTGCTACTGTTCGTTATTTTATCATTTAATTAATCTTGTTTTTTTTATTGTTTTTATGTTTTTCTGTTTTATCTTTTTATTTTTAACATTATTTGTATCTGACGAAGCTATTTGGCGGATTTTGTTGACATGTAATAATTTTATATGAGTATATTAATACTCGAATCCTAATCTAATTTTGACACTTAAATTTTATCATTTTGCTTTGGATTTTATTTTTATTGAATTTTGACATATTTATGACAATACCGAGTATTAATTTTACAAATTACTATTTTTATTTTTATTTTTATTATCATATTTTGTTAATATGGCAACATTTTAATGACATTTGAATCAATCAATCAAACATATTTTGTTTGTTTTATCTGTGCTTTGTGTAATATTGTTATTTATTTTTTAAATCAATTAATATTAGAATCTTCACTAAATTATTTTAATAAAAGTATGACATTAATGTGAAATGTATGCATGTAATTAGACATAAGTAAGTACTTAATTATTTTAATTATTATTTAATTTTATTATTGTAAACCCAAATTGACATATCTAAGTGCATGTACCATGTCGAAAGATAAATAAATGAAATGAAATGAAATGAAATTACATGGAAATCATTATAGCGTTCGTCAAATCATGACGGTAGGTTATGGGTATCAGTTTATTGAGATTTTATTTTCTTATTAAGTATTTTTTTTTAAATATAATTTTTATGTTTAGAATACTAATAATTTTCATTTAGTTAATAAATATATTTTTTCATAAATTGTTACGCCTCCATTTTTATCTAAGCGTTTCCGTGTTTCAGAGGGCAGTTAAGTGCAATTGTCGGTCCCGGCTATTGCAGTCTTGAGGCCATAAGATACTTCGAGCGGTCTGTAAATCCGTCATCAGAGTTGGTTCTACTGACTCTAAAAACTACTTACACGCTTAATTATATAAATAAAACTGAAAACAAAATATCACGTTCTTGCCAACCCTGGGTGAAGGGTTCTCAAAGCGAGGGTTATCGCGCGGTGTATCGGACCCTTTGCTCACGCGGACACGTTTGCTATGTGTATTTTGCTTGCTACTATTATCCTTTAAACACGTCGCTTCCATAAACCCGTATAATGCTCGTTTCTTTTCCTTATTGTGACCTTGAAAGCAATAACCCAATTCTGTTTGAAGGTTACTTCAACCGATATTATGAAAGAAAAGTCGAAATTTTATTTGAAACAGGGTTCGCACTATATGGTTGGTATGGGTATGGTTCGTCCATGGTGATTATAATGTCGTGTTTATTATAGCACTGCTTTGAATATTGCTATGCCTGAATACACTTGTGCCACGATGGAACTCGTACTAGTAAATAACGCGATATTTCAAGTTTTCCATTTTGTAAACTGAGTGACGCAAAGAAAAAACCAAAAGAGGAAAAAACAAATGAATTACGGTTTTCAAAACACAAAAGCATGAGTAAATAGCTGTATAAATTTGAAATTGGAATTTCTAACCAAATGGGAGATATTTGAGATCAAAGTGGCTAGTACGACATAACGCCAATTTCATATAACCTAGTATTTCGAAGTAATAAGATTGTTCCGTACGTAAACCTATGCGAATTATTAAAAGTCCACTCTATAAATTAACCACAAACCAATATAAGATAACGTCCAATTTGAAAAAAAATAATCAAATAGACATATTAAGCTAGTCTCAAAATAATTGTTATTTTTTATTTTATACTAGCAGATCCGCGCGGTTTCACTAGCCATATTTTTCGTATATACCGTTTAAACCTTCCCTGGACTTTTACAAGTATTTTAAGATCAAAATTAGCCAAATCGGTTCAGCCATTGTCGAGTTTGAGCGAGACTAACGAACAGCAGTGCAACACCTCGCGACTTTGTCCACGTTAAGTTTTGTATGCAAACTTCATCTTTCCGCTGGCGCTGTGTCCGGCTCTCGAAATTCAACTTAGTTAAATTTCCTTTGCATCCCTATCCAAATCTTATGTTTTTAGAAATTATGGTTTAAATCAATATAAATCAATGAGAAAGTCAAGTCAAAATAAGCAATTCTTAAAAAATAGATTCTTCAAATTAAAATGATATGTATGTAATTTTAGTTAGACATATATTTTTAAATATATATTTTAATTATTAATTAAAGTTGTCAGGTTCTCCACCATTGCACCTAAATTTATGAATGTACCGCGTTTTAAGTTGTCAATTCTACTATCAGCCGAAAACTCGAAAAACTGTAGCTGATTCAATTTCAAAGTGATGCGAAGAAACGCGATGTATCAGACATCCAATGAAAACAGGTTCTCAAGATCAAATATTCCATTAAAATACTTGAAACAGATGTATCTACAAGCTAATTCATGTAAACGCGGTGTTCATTTTATTCTAACACTATCATTAAAATCATCATCTACTGACTTCACTACTTGTAAAACACGTTTAAAATTGAAAATAAAGGTGTAAAATGCTCGCGTATGCCGCCGTTGCCCAGATCAGATAGCCCTCGTTGGCATGAGTGGAAACAATTTGAGGCTTATCTGATGGGCGCGGGAGGCGGCGCTGCTACCTGAATTAAACGTTTACGTAAACTGTTGCGTTTTGTATTTTAATTTTTGTTATATTTTACGAAGCACACATTAATTGAATGCTTTTGTAGGCATTGTATTTGATAAATCCAGATAGTTTGGGGCTAAGATATGATCCGACCTTGTAGTGAATATATATTTTCCGTGGTTTTTCAGATGTATGGAAAACTTGTGTAAATCAACTTTTCAACACACTTGCTTATAAAATGGATCTATGGTCATCGCAATTAGGCACAAAATGACACCCATAATCAAACTATGACTTTTTCATTGCTATAACTCACTAGTGAGTTATAGCAATTTTTTTTGTTTGTTTTTTTTTGTTATTTTATTGTGAGTATTTTTTGTTATTTTATTCACAAGTGTGTTGAAAAACGTCGTATGATACACGTGTGTAATGATGATTACCGTCCTCGGCTATCTTAAGACCATCAATGGCGCCTCAGCGGTAATCACCAATGTTACATACTAGTACCATAATGTACTATTCTTTGTTTATAAATGGAATTTGAATTTCACTGTTGTATTAACTTTTATATTATATTTATGTAAAACAATTACCAAATATATTTCAACTCCTTTGTGTAATCTGTGTATTCTTTCGCTTATACTATTTTATTCGTAGATTTAAATCAAGTGAAATTATCTTATAATGAAGACCCCAAGTGTTAAATCACCAAAATAAAGCCCTGGTACTATTAAAGGTAATAACTTGAGCTTATCTGATTGTTGATTTCAGGGGGTGCGAACCGTGAAAATCGTTTATGCTCACCTGAATTCAAAGCCTTTTAAGCATTTAAAATGTATGGCCATTTACAACTTGTTTTTGTCGTTTCGCCTGCGTTTCGTTTGGGTTAGGTCCTCGTAATCACAAGTATAGGTACACAAAACAATATTATATCTATAATAGTTTTAATTTGAACTATCGAATATATTTATTTTGAGTTTGAAAAATAATAATAAGCATTTCATTAACTAAAATATAAAGCTGTGATAAATTAACTTTTTAGTACATAATTATCTATGTACATTAGCATCAACATTATTTTTGTTTCCTCTAATTCCCTACGGTATTTTTAAAATATACTATTTGTTATGATCCACATTAATCCTACTAATATTATAAATGCGAAAGTCTGTATGTATGTTTGTTACCACGTATCTCCGTGACGACTTGACCGATTGTGATGAAATTTGGAATGTAGATGACTTAACAGGAATAACGCATAGGCTACTTTTATCCCAAAAAAATTTACTGTTCCTGTGGGATATCATAAAAAATGCAAAAAAGCGTCAGCTCGTTGTTTATAAATAAATATAGAATCTTGATAGAATAAAAAATTTGATTGTGTTAGAATAGAAGAAAGAGATGTTGTAGAAATAAAAATAATGTTTATTAAAAAAAAAAGTGACGCTGTCCTGTCGATGATTCAACATGATGGTCTGTATACTTATCATCAACTTAGAGCACTTAGTGCAAACTATACTTTTGCACATAATAATATTTGATGGGTTTTATGGTTTTAAGATAACTCAGTTTATTTAAAATTATTATTTTTATTTCAAAACGTTTATAAAAAAGTTTGCATTGATCATTCCTACCTATTGCGTTTTTTATGAATTAATTAAAAATATACCTCTTGTATTGTTCCGAAACCAGATTTTTTATTATCATTTTTACAAGCTACTAAATTCAATGATACCTACCAGAAATCTCATTCACCTACGCTGTCAAAAAAGTACCTATGTTTAACAATAGCAACATTTATACTACCTACTATTAACATCCAAGCTCTGTGATTTAATAGTTGTCAACTCATCAATCGATTCGCAGCACATTTAGTATTCCGCCTCATCGTGTCTCGGTTATTTGCCGACTTGCAGATCTAATTGAGGTGATTAGATTACCGCACACATGTCATGCAAAGAGGGAGGAATTAATCAACCCAAAAGCAAACATTCAAACTCCTACTTAACGCCTCGACTATTCCATTCAGTACCTACTCAAATAATAAATAACAACTAACAATTTGAAAGCATTCTGTGAAATGGTTTTACGAGCGTGGGATTTGTGCGTTAACGAGTCGTTTTTATCACTTCCTGCATTTTTCACGAAGAATACACCGCTGAAATAACAATACCGTATTTCTAAAAACGTAAAACACTCATAGCGCGATTGTAAATTGGCTAAACAAAAGTCCAACTATTCCCCCAAAAATAAAATAGTTGTTTTAAAGTTCGGTAATTTAATTTCAACTTACCAGACAGGTCGTACGAGAGCCGACATCGTTATAAAACGAGAGGAATCCTCATCGCGCACTAGAGTTTTTTTTAATCGCACTAGTTCACAAAATCCACTCCACAAGAATGTTTCACTTTAGTTATGAAGAGTACGGGGTATCGTAGCAGCGCGTAGCGGGTCTACGTCGGAAAAGTTTGTCCTAAGCGGAGTGGTTGCGGCCGACGCAAATGGTGCGTGTGGGAGCGCGCGGCTCGGTGCGGCTGGCTCGCGCAACGCGACTCGCGGACTATGCGGAGCGGCGAGGCGCAGGGCGAGCGGGGCACATGCGCGCGCACGCCGCCGCCCACGCCGCCCCGCCCCACACACCCGCAACCTATTTATTTCTAGTTACGTAAAATTTACGCGCAATACCCGATACTGCATTTAGCTTATGTTACAATATTGCCTAGCTATACATAAGGATTTTATGTAAAATACAGCGCAACTTTTTCAATTAGATGCTGCCACGAAATCAATGAGTTCCTTTCAGGAACCTCGCTAGAGTCTTGCAAAAGTACGATAAAATGTTACGACGGCTATACCTACTTGGTTGGAAATGGTATAAAACGTATCGGTTAGATAAAAGGCAGACGGTCACAAATTAAACGCCAATCAGTGTATTTCACGCGAGACCACTTCTGCCCCCAGGCAGGTGAGGCATAAAATGGAAAAAAAGTGTCTGCAATCGTCGAGGGGACGCCCGTCAAATTCGGCAGACGAGTTTTTCAACCGCAGCCGATGCTATCGATGTCACTTAAACGAATTGAATAAACGCATCAGAGGGCGCTATCTCTCAACCTTTTTGTGCCGTCTCGCCGCGTCGCGTCGTGTCCGGTTTTATCGCTTCAACATGTTTCAAAACGCTGTCAAGGGTTCTCCATATTCGTATCGCTGATTTTTTTTTCGGATATCCTACTGCGGCGAGGCACCGGTTCATTCACAAACGCTGGGGAGATACACATAGTGCATGAATTAGGTAAAAGTTCGATAAAGTGTGTCGTCACAATCAGCTGTTCGCGCCGCGAGCGCAACAGACAATGCGATTAAGATCTACGCAGGACAACTTTCGCCGGCGCGCCGAGCGGCAGTTAGTTGTTATGAAAGAGAGAAATTTGTAAATTGTTCGCGCCCGAGTTCGCGAACTCCGTCGAACCGGAGTTTGTTTTAAGAGTCCAACCTTGAAACAAGAAGAAAAGTAGTCCTGTAAAACAAAGTTTTGCGGCCGCCGTCGCCGGCGCAAGCGGTTCAAGGATTGTGCCCGAACTGTCTGTCTGTACAACTTTACCGATTAAAAGCTCAAAAGCTTCCAAAGTCATTTTAAAAGTTTATCTGCACGCGGGCGCGCCGCGACGGGAGGGGGCGGAGCGTAGGCGCCGCGTTCGTTATCATCCCTCCGCTCATACTTTAGTTAAAACCTAGTTAAACTTATTTAGGAATAGGCAGCGATCGATAGGACCGACTCTCGAAGTATACTATCAAAGTTAGGTTCGACCGGTGGCGACTAGGGCCAGCGCTGGTGCTACGGAGGCCGCGTGGTGGGTCGCCGCCGGTCGCACCCTCGCCCTTGCTGAATAGTTGCCAACGTACACACTAAGTTCCTAGACCCTTCGCTACTTTGTTTTACAGCTGTTCCACTTAGCGAACTATGCTCCGAGTTGGGCGCGAGTTCTTGCATGTGTATCGGCGGCACACACCCGCATCCGAATAGTTTCATAAACATAACCCAACTTAGTTTTGGACGACTTTTCAAAGTCAATGCATACTAACTTTCGATGTCTGGGAGTGCGATATTACGATTGGATCAGTTTGGGTGACTTTAATGCATTCGTTTGTTCGGAACTTTGTTTTATTGGATCAAACTTCCCAACAGAGTTGAGTGGGTCGGTAGGTGTCTTCGAACTTACTGTGTTGCTGGAAGTTAGTTACGAATTATCTAATTGTATGTTTTATTTAGAAACAAACTTTGGTTGGGCCAGCTAAACAACTGTAATACTATATTAACTTACTTATATTAATAGAACGCCATTTTAGGTTATTATTGTTCAGTTATTTAGGAACCTATAACTTTGTGTTGGTGTGAACAGTTCAAAACTCAGTAATATTAATTAGTTTTAATAATATAATTGTGTTACTGCATACTAATCTATTTCTTGCTGGTTATATTTATAGAACTTCTAGAAGTAATTTAAGTTTATCGGTATAAAGAACTGCCATGAATAAACCCCAAACCAAACTAACATAGTAAGTTCGTGTGAGTCACTGGTCTATTATAAACTACTATAAATAGCTTTCAACAGTCAACACACATGTCCTGTAATTTATTTGTAGGTACATTATATTTACACTTGATTCCCTGGTTGCATAAACCGTACTGCACGATTCGTTCTCATAATCAGCGTAATTACCAAAATCTCTGTCGGAAAGTCACGATCAACAGTCAAGCGCGTAGATAAAGCTGCGCGACCCTCGCAGCGGTTGATGGCACCACCACCCTAGTCTGACCTACCTCGCCGTGCTGCCTTAAACAAAAAGAGTTGCACCAAGAGGTTCTGTAAGATGTCGTAAGGGTCTTGGTAAAGTGGGCGCGGTGTACGTGTTATCTGCCTTCGCCAATAAGTCACGCAATAATTACCGCGACTCGGGGATCACGCGCCCCGCACATATTTATGCACGTTATATAAATATACATAAATAAATATCGCACACGACTTGCAGGGATTTTATGGTCTGGCTAGAGTAATTGGTGCCGCGGGCGACTCGTATACGACGCTTTATATTGTCGCAATTCTGCGGCGATTCCGTGACTGCTTGGTTATTGCAGATCGTATAAAATTATTAAGTTATTTATATTTTTTATATTTCCGCAACACTACAATGTTTTATTAAAACATTGTTTAAGAGACGCTTCTAGTTCCTAAACTATTCGTAATATTATTGTTTTATTCTTAATTAGGATCTTTTGTGTTGCCAACTTCATGTTTTTTTTTTACTGTTTTATTGTGAACTAGGTCTGTTTTGTGTTTGTATGATGTCAATTAAAATCATTTCATTTTATTGAATTAATCATTATTAAGTTACTACTTACGTAATGTTTTTTTAGATGCCATTTTTTTAAACTAAACCTGTTTTGAAAGCTCTCAGTGATACAGATTATTAGATTATTAATTTTGATAAATAAACATTACTTACATCGATGTTGATGGCCTGAAGAGTTTGTGCGTGAAGTGTAGATCGTCTTCAACCTTTAACAAGAGAAACTGTGGTTACGAAAGAAAAAATCAATAACTTTAATATTAGATTGCTTTCATTGTGTGTAGCTCCTAGCTCCTGGCGCTTGCCCTAGCTCTAATAGGTATACTAGTAATACATCAAAATGTTTACTAAACGAAAATAAAGACCAAACGTCTGCTAATAGTTTAATGCCATAAGCCACGGCTCATTGGTATCAGATTGCCTACATGGAAATGACGGGCTCACGTGTTGTGAAACTACACAAAATGTGATTTTAATTGATGTTATGTTCGCTCACCAAACACTTTAAACTATACCGTCAACAGAATAGTTTATAAAAATAAAATATGTTTTGTTTTAAAGATAGGCAGCTAATCAAAACCATAAAATAATGATTTTATTAAGTATCTCTTTGAGTATATCTTTCATTTCGGCGGACAGGGTGATACTCTCAATACATTCATGTTTAATTTCTAGAAATACCAGCTACAGTAAATTGTATGATAGTTTTTTTTTACTGAGTGTCGTCAATGCCGTCAATATTTATGAGAAAAGTGCATCATGAGAATGGTACGTATTGCGCATGGGGTGCATTTTGAACGACCGATGTAGCGCGGCGGGTGAAGGTGCGCTAGCGACGAAATAGGGAGGTTCGATTCCCGCCTTAGAAAAATGTTTGTACAATCTGCAAATAATTGTTCTGGGTCCTCAGGGTATTTTTTTATGTATAATAAAAAATATCTATCTATGCATTGTAGTGTATTTAGTTAATTCATCTAGTATCTATAACACAAGCTCTGCTTACCTTGAGGCCAGATGATGCTGTGTGGATTGTGGATTGATCAATGGTTACGTCGTGATTGAGTATCAAACATATCAACATCTAAACATTTATACAAACTCTCGCGATTATTATAGTAGAGCAATTATCATCACCTAAGTGTTTATTGATTATTTAATGAACGATGGCGCTGAGTAGTTGTCAACCAATATTTTATTTGATAGTTTTTTACTAACCATACACTAACAGAAAAGCCAGCGTTCGATGCTTAGGCCGTTTCAGACGGGGCGTTCCGTAAATTCGATTTTAATACTGAGCCTGTAATGCCCTGTTTGCTGTCGTCCAGTAATTGATACGTCCCTCTTAGCACGCGTCTAATTCCCGTCATTATTTTCAAATTCATCGGCATGGGATTTTACGCGGTGGATTATTGAACGTGCCTTCATTTTAGAAATTAATTTTACGTTACAGCGCATGTTTAATTAACTTTTAAGTTTGTTGTAAGTGTTTTGCATGCATGTAGAAGTAAAATAAATAAATCAATATAGACGTTCATTTTTACAGAGTGCCATAATAAAATGAATTATTTATTTAATAGATCAATTAAATATATATTTTGTATCTATTAGATATTTAATAGACACATCAATTTATTAGATAGGTATTTTCTTGGTTCAACACAAGGTCATATTCAAAAGAGCCACTCATCTTTCTGACTCAGCAATTCATATCCAATACAGGTACAGTCTCCCCCACCGCAGAGATTATGGCGGTGCCATCAAATATGCATAAAAGCCGTAAAATGCCACACTTAACCGCTCCCCGACGCCGACGCCTGTGGCTTGTTCAAGCGACATCTATATCTTAAGATTTCGTTCGATTGTGACACTGGTTTTGTCTGAACTACAAATCTAGATAGCTAATGAATAAGGTTAGTTTTTATATAAGATGAGTTCACCATGAGGTACATAATAAAGGCTATCGTCTCGGGTCGAAATAAAAACATCAATATTCACTCATATCACAAACAAAAAGACTTTCTTTTAGATGCAAGACGCAGTCTCACTTTGGTCTAGTTATATCAAACACCACGTCTCAAGAGAGATGCTCAGACATTGTAATTAAAAATTGTCACCGCTATTAATTTGCTTGAAACACGCAGACACGATGCAAGCTCATAATATGTGTTTACTTAGGCCAAGGCCACACCGCAGGCGCAGGTCTGCATCCGAAGGCTGGCGTTTTTTCTCTTCAGGCAATCATAGAATACTCATGCATTACACTATGAAGTCGCTATAAGGTTTAGCACACTGAAGCTTTATGATGAAGAGGATCATTAAAAAAAGCTAGAAACCTAGCCGAGTATGTTGCCAGATTCTTCTAAGCGCGCGGGGCGCGTGGAACTGGTGTAAATTCACCTAGCTTTAAAACGTTTCAAAATGATTCTTGAGATATGATTGAATAAAAACATTTTTAACTTTGACTTTGCAATCATTGCAAGTTTACCAAACACTCAGATGAACACAATATTAAAGTGATTACAATTATACAACAGCGTATTGTCTCATTGATAAAACAGATTACTTAATCAAGCGATGTTATTCAAAATTCAAATTCCACAATAAACTTGACGAAAACTACATCACAAACATTACCAGTAGGCACTCACAGAGAAGCCAGAAATCTACAATCCCATTATAACAATCATCTTCGTTCATTACGCGAGCTACGATACTAAATTTAAATTAACAGCCCCTTGTTAGTTAAACTATGCTACATCTGTGCTGGAATGAATGTTCATTTCGTGCGAAAATAGTGGCGGTGTCGCGAGTGATATATATTCAGATAGAGTACCTACCTATAGCTGCTTACTGTCGCGTTAATGAACTTCGCGGGTGAAAATCTCACCAAAATGTTACTTGAAATTGTCGAATATTCGAAATCCAGTTTTTTTAAGGAATGTGAAATCACTTGTATTCGCTAATTGACCTTTTAACAGGTCATTTTGTGCATCATTTTTAATACCTTTACTAGAATGCCTTGCTCTTTTTAATCAAGGTTTTTACCGCTGCTTCCAAGACTAAAAAAGATTTAGTCTTGCATAGTATCAACGGCTATCTTATGAGCGGTTGGCCGGTGGATACGGAAATGGAAAACGAAAAGCCGTACTTCCACTGAAAAAATACTAAGAGCTGAATTTAGAAAACCCCGTTTATAGTGCGCACCTTCACATTTAAATATCACACCATGAACATTTTAAGTCCATTTTTGAGTGTGTATTGTCGGTCAGTCAGTCAATATTATAAGGATCATTCATCTTATCGATATCACAAAACTTTCACAAAGCATTTCAGTGTTGCATCGCATACAAACCCTATTCGAAAATACATTTCCAATGCGATTTTCTCGAAGTCAAGTTCTTAGCAGTCTGGAATTTAGTCAGAAACAGCCAATTTAGCCGGCGTCGCATCCGCCGTCTTTATCGTATCTTTAATGAACACTCATAAGCGTACACACTGCTTAGCGTATTGTGTCGGAGTCTTTAGGCTATTGGTCTCCTATTTACGCTATTCTTAAAATGCTCGTATCATCATTAGTCATGACAATTCCAACGGCTCGTTCGTTCGTTCGTATGAGTTGGCTGAAAATGTATTTTATGTCAAGTTATCATGAATTTAAAAGAATTTAAATCTTCTATAAAACCTTTTTTTTAAAAAAACCTTGTTTTTTAAAACATACAAATAAAAAAATATGTTACGCAAAATTATTTTAAAGATTATATTGATAAATGGTAGCGTACGTCTTGTTGGTTCTAAGCGCATTATTTAGGCTAATTACATTACACACTTGTTGATTGTATTTTACAGAAGTAGCAGCAGAAAAAAAGTAACATAGAATGCCACTGGCGATTTCATCTGTTAACAATGAGTTAGCCAGCTACACGCGCTTTGTAGCCTTTAGAAACGCCAGACGTTGCGTTTAACAGAAATAGGAGCTCCAGTGCTTCTTGACATCAACTAGCTTTGCGCGACTGAAATGAGCCGAGAGGGCTTTGCGGGATTTGCGTTTTGTAGACATCTTATAGTTGCTTTTAATTATGAATTTTCCTTGACGACGTGCTATCATATATAATAATTTAAATTTAATGGATTATCATAATACAATACGTTCATCTACTTTTAATATTGGTTGTTATCACTATCGTGATGGCTCTCTAATAGGTTTCCACCGCTGGGACACGGCCTACTCTCGAGCGAGAGTGATACTACACGGGCCCAATGCGGTTTGGTGGAGTGCACAATACGTTTTAATTTTTTGTTCTTGAACATGCCGGTTTCCGAAGGCTGATATCACACTGGCAATCTACGCGCATGCTGCGTCTTTGGCTGCATCTTCGCAGCACGTTCGCTGCGAACTCGTTGCACACTCGCCTCGCTTTAAACTCGATCGCAAATTGCCAGTGTGATATGGCTGTAATATGAGCACTGGCATTGCGAAAATATCGTAGTTCTTTTAAAATATCTTTTAATGGATTTCCGCAAAATTACGTCTGAATCAATAAATCATTATATGTTTATCATTTTATTTATATTAAGCTATTACTATATAAAATATTTTTTGTACAATAAAGTTATATTCAGAAGAATTAGCACCTATTCCTCACGAGCCAAGATTTCATGGACACATTTTTGACAACGTTTTTATTGATAAAGTATACATTATGAACATAAGCATGTTTTTGCCACGTAATAAACCTCAGAAACAGATAACTGAAGACACATCTACTAAAAAGTCTTGCTCTGCCATAAGCCAAAAAAAAACAAAGTTATAATGCCGAAAAACTTCATTCTCCCCCACGTTTCTTACTGAAACAATGTAGGCCTCTACGGGAAATGCTAATACGGGACCATTCGGTACAAATTGATACTCGATAGTCGCTCATATAAAACACTCTGCGAGCAAGACCGCTCCATGAATAATAAAAAATTGCCGAGCGTTGGTGACGCGATGCGATTCTGCTACGACCATTTTCGGTACTCGCGACTTTGTTTGTTTAAACTGTTTTTGCTTTATAAAAAATTTCAAAGTGATCCTCGTGGTTTTATAGTATAAAATTATTTTAAATTCAAAATTTGAATAAATGATAGAAAAACAAAAAACAAAATAAGAAGGAAGAGTTATTTTTTTACAAAGAAATAAATAAAACTCATTCTGTTGTAAAGGCACAATTCTGCAGTTATTTCTAATTAAAATTATATTCCAAACATAAAGATACGCTTACGGGTGTCAAAGTTTTTTAGAAAATATGCGAGCAAAACCGCTTGCGGAAACTACATGATACTCAGTGATACTAAACTTTAGACTTCCGGTGTTTATTTATAAATTACGAGTATAGTTCGCACAGCGGATCTAGGCTTCCGTGAAGTTAGCCGTTTGTGATGCGCAAAGACAATTTAGTTTGAAAAAGCTCCATTGCGCATCGAAACGGCTAATTTCACTACGGCCGAGATCCGTTGTGAGACCTATACATTTCTAACACAGTTGAATCACATAATTATTGTAACATTATGTTACATTTATTCACGTATTTCACGTAGCATTCGGCGTAGCAAGCCGCTAATACGAAAAAAGCTCTTATTCACCGCACGTCCACTATAAAACACAACTTGGATTTTCATACTGACTTGTGTTTTCATTCTGCTGAGCATTCCCCTTCTTGACATAAAAACACCCCAAACGGCTATAAAACCTACATTGACATTGCTCAGTCATAATCGTAATATTTAGAAACTGATTCAGTATTACAATTTTACTTTCAAATTTTAACAAATTCTTGTCTTAGGATAGGCTTTACACTGTAGCATAGAACAGATTTTTGTATGTCTTGGTCTACAGTATGCAATAAAAGGAGTATCTTTCTCGATATACAGATGCTCCGCCAGTTGAGCTACCCAGTCATGCCTTGCCTACTCGAAATTATCTTTGAGATATCTGCAGGCGGATGGTTGTGGGTTCAAGTTTCACCTAAGCGAAGATTTCTTTGTGAAATTATTAAAATTCTATTATTTTCTTTGGTCAACATAAAAAAACCTATGACCATTCTTATAAACTTCAACAAATCAAACTACATGTTCATTTCGTTAAACCATTCAATCATTTTCTATTGGATCTTTCAGTTTTCGCTACCCCAGTCATTACTGTAATATCACATAATCATATGTCATTTCAACCGCAAGGTTATTGAGCGTAATTGTCATCAAACGTACGCTACGTGAGTATATGCGTAATGAATCAGTAGGAATTAAATCACTCGTCGAGTAATCCCCACTTACATTGACGGTTAATGTTCACGTGTATTTGTAGAGGTGAACGTGGAGCTACGAATGTATTGACCTGATTTATTTGGTACCTCTGTTCGAATATTAATATTATTTAGTTGTTACTGGCCCGTTGCAAAGGCCTCTTCTTTTCTTGCACTCTTCGTGACCCAAGGCCATTTGCTTAAATACGAGTCAAGCTCGTCACGCGCCATCATCATGGGCCTTTACTCAGTTTACTCGCGAACGATTATTCAGAGAATAGTGCTCATTCGAGTTTGGTCGAATCCACCCTTAATTGTTTTGTACAAACTGATTCTTATATTAAATACTATCTTTTCTTTTCCTTTTTATCTGTCTGTATAATGAGTCTGTATAATGCATGTATTGTGTGCTAATGTGATAAATAAATGAATGTCTATGTCAATGCTTTCCACGTAACTGTCTTGCACTATCTGTCTACTCGGTAGTTCCTTTTGTTAAAATACATAATATATTTGTGTACTAAGAAAAGTACTATAGTAGATTTCGGTGTGATCTCGTTTGGGGAGGGAGCGCTACCACAATACGTATTTCTGCCGTCAATGAATAATGCTTTAATTTCTGTTTTTTTTTATGCCAGTAAGTGACAAAATGAAGATACCCGCCTGATGTTAAGCACCACGCCTGACTATAAAAATCAAAATCAAAATAAAAAAATATTTATTTCAGTAGAATCACAAGGATCACTTTGAAACGTCTTACAAGCTAGGAAAATTTACACCAGTTCCAACGCGCCCATGCCGTAAAAGAACTGGCAACAACACCGGCTGGGTTCCTATCGCTTTTTTGGCATGACCCTTCCTATTGTTATGGATGCCGAGTAGAGTTGGAGCACATTCGTCTCAAGCTTTTTTATCATCTAGGTAATCGGTTGTTTTATAGTAAGCTTTTTGAGACAGTTTTTGTTTAATTAAGTTTTTAAATTTGCCAATTGATAAATTTTGTATGTCGCTTGGGACTTTGTTAAAGAAGCGTACACATTGCCCTTTAAAAGATTTATAACAGATGCAGTGCCACCCAAAGCTTAAAGTTTTTAAGTGTTTGTGTGGCACTGCACTTATCACTCCGAGACATTGTTTTCTCTTTCGCTCAGTAATTTCACTTGCTACAGTGCCCTTCAAACCTAAACACAGTAATGCTTGCACACTGCTGCTTGGAGGTAGAATATCTGACACTGCGGTGGTACCCACCAAGACGGACTCTTGCTGAAGAGTCCTACCACTAGGTATGCTTTTCGATGAAATTACTGGCACATGCGACTATATACGTCTCACAAGACCACCCAGTAAGCATAGTAACTACTAATTTGAGAACTCATAAAATACAATTCAATCAGACGAACTTGTAGCTTATTAATTTCATGCCACAGTCTTCGTAGCTCCGTACTGCGGTTGTGTGTAAACGGCGCGTAGTGTTTACCTGTGGAATCCGCACAGACAATTAGCTCTTTATGCGATTAAACGCTCCACACATCCGCAGGTGTCGACAGTTGACGATCTACGTCACTTGGAATGAAATAGAAGCCATTTCGTCTCGATGTCATGTCACTATTAATTAGCAGAATAGAACTATAGATTTGAAATAAATTCTTTCAATTGAATTATTATTTGAGTTTCTTTTGGTTGCACAGTTTCACGCTATGAAACTGATATCAGTGAAAACATTTATTATGGAATATTCAGGTGGCAGTTTTTTAGTTTTAAAATAATTAGTTTTGGGTCATACTGATATCCTAAACATAATGTAAAACCGTTTCATTTTCATAGTAACTAGTAAAAATCTGCGACTTTGTTGTAAATTGAATTCTTTACCTGGAACTTCCTGCTGAAAGATCGAGTTTCCGTACTTCATTACTTGGCTACCACCACCATCGAAAGAAACCCTTAAAATTTCCGGAATCTCGAACTCACGGTATTATCTAGTTTACAAGACCAATCAGAAAATAAGTTTTATTATTAGATATGATCAAAGAACAAGATATCTAACACAAAAGCTTGTCAACGATGCACCCTCGTTACCCAAGAATGGCGTGTGTATGAGCATCATTGCATTCAAGCATCGAGAGACGTCCAAGGAAGGAAACGGAACAATGCACCGCCCCGTGGGATACCTGCGGTGTCTCGAGATATCCGCATAGACGAGTGAACAGACTAGACGAGACGTTATTGTAAAAATTACCTAATAATTATTTCAACTAATCAAATCTTTGACAGGTCTGAAAACGATTGTGCCAAACACGACGATAAAAAATGGCGTTTATGTAATCAGCCCTACCATGAAAAATTTTGTACCATGATATCAATTAGACAATCGTTTCATGGTATACATTTTTTTGTCAATTTTGTTTAGGTCTTCATTTGAATCGCTATAAGAGTTCATGGTAGAGAACAGTAGGGCAGAGGCCTCATAGTTTATTTGCTCTACGTCAGTTTCCACGTTATATCGTAATTGTGTCCATTCTTAGCATACTATCTTTAATGCTAAAATTTAATATAACTTGGATTGGTTCAATAAGGAGTGCATCGGCCTTCAACAGAAGGAGCATAAAGATATTGAGCGTGCATTGTCGACGGCGCCCATTGTGTGCCGGCGCGAATCATACAGATAACACCGACCGCCACCAACCGCATTGTATTCCTAATTGTTATATTCCCAACAAAGAGCCACCAGAAACAAACGACGCTAGTTAGCTCCGGAGCTAAACGCTCGTGTAATAACATGTCCTCAGACAATCGCACGTGTCCAATACGTTAGGAAATTGCCGATATCGATGCGCTTTTGTTGCTCGACTATGCAATTTGAAAGAGAATAGCTAATCTGCAGTAGAATTGAAGTCTGCGAAAACTCAGTTCCGGGAGTAAAGTTGATCTACGTAACGCTGTAGCGTTTTGCGTGCTAGAAATTTGTGATATAAAATGTCAACAAACTAGCTAATGACAAAACTGTTCTGGCATAGGTTAGCGCAATTTGTATGAGTGTGAAATTTATACGTGTGTCTTTCAACTCCACGATCAAAACACATGCTCCACTAAATGTTTGCTAGTAAAAGTCAATAAAAATAAGCAAATCCGAAAAAGTGGGGAATTCGATCGGGCAATGAATAGGCGGACGCAGGAGCCAATATAGCGCTAATGATCTTCATTTTCGAATTTCAAACAGTTCGACGTTTATTCGTTTTAAAGCGTGCCAGTGAGCGATCGTCCCTCGTTCGTGTACGGCATCAATCATTTTTAGAGGGTTTCGCTTATCCAAGTTTTCTTCCTGCCTCTACTTCCAACTTTTACATCGAATGATCTCCGCTGAACCAACAGAGCGTTCTCCTTTACCGCGTTTTGTATTATTTTTTGTGAATAAATAATATTATTTCTTGAGGGAAAGGGGATTGGGTTTCGTTAAATATGGTTTAGTAATTGAATTGAAATCTCTCAATGTCGACGTTCAATTAAGCTTTAGATTTCTTGCCTAATAAAGGTATTTTCTTTGTTTCTTCGAATACAATTAATTAAATGTAAAGGCTTGGTATTTGATTCTATTTGCAATATCCATCTGTATTGCTTAATTAAGTTGCCTAACCGAAATGCGATTAGATTTAAAAGCGTACAAAGTATCAAATGCCTTGAACTTTTTGAACGTGACATAAAAAGAACGTAGAAGAGTTTCACCAGTCATTTTTGCATAATATGCATACAGCCATGGCTTTTCATCAGCTACAGTGAATAAAAATTGTACTACGGTAATTACCTATTAAAAAATGATCTAAACATCTACAAACTAGTTTTTGGCATGATACTTCAGTTTTATGTTATATCAATTTTAAAGTTTTTAACCATTGCTGTTCGGAGCGAAGACAAAACCAACAAATAAAAAATCATGAATATCGGTCCAGTCGTTCTTGAGTTATAAAATGATGTAACTAACACGACTCTATTTGGGTTAGATTTATTGTCAAGATCATTATGCCAAGCTCCGCGTGTGTATTGTCACCTATAGGTATTTTTTCGTGCAATATCCATTACAGGGACTGTCAAAAGTGATTAATGCTAATGTCGGACGCAAGATTTTTAACTAAGTTAAGATTAAAATAGCTTAGGGTATTATAACTCTCGAGCGAGCTCCAGGCGAAGGATCCGTCATCTCTCCCCAGCAAATTATAATGACACATCCGCCGGGAGGTTTTAAGCCAATCCAACTTTGAAGATTCCTGATACCGTGGCCGATGAAGTTACCTTTAAAAGGTGGATCGTTTTGATGAAACCTAAGTAATTGGATACAATTTAGATAGGGTTGCGGAATCAGTGAATAGAGAAATTTTCATAGAAAATACTGAGCGCTCGAACTAATAACAATATATACACAGCCTGCTTCTGCAATCGGAAACATAAATTGAAAACCATTTAAGCAAATGAGGCTCGGAGAGCGGAATCGGTGGTAATTCCATTTCTTTTACAATGGGATACTAATAATAACTTCCGAACCGCGATTCCAATACAAATAATATCGATTCGCGAGGGTTCCGGAAAAAAAACAATTTGTGGTAAAAAATCCGCACTGATAGACGTGCGATATGAGCAACGAGAGGATTTTTTACTTATTTTTTGCCGCACGGGGGAGATCGAGCGGCTGATCTTTGTTTTATGAGAACGATTAAGAAAAGCATATTTGAAGTGTGTACTCGGCTTTATTTGCGCCCCGAGAGGGAAGGTACGCTTCATTGATCCGTAATCGTTTTTCGCATTTTATTGGCGTACTACTTCCGTCATTCGAGGGTTATGAGTGCGTAGGGTAGCTCCACGCCGTTTTGTTTTGTCAAAATTAGTGACATTTGGTATAAAATTAAAATTAGAATCTTGTTCGCGACATAATTCAGGCGGGAAGCGGAGAGATCCTGTTATTTTCGCACTTAATTTGGTGGCGTTAAGCGTTGTATTGTGGCGCGAGGCGTCTGCTTGCGAAGTGATTAGAATGCTAAGTACGCACCCAGGAAGGGTTTCCCTTAATTGTGCGGTGCTCCTTGCGGACCGCACCCAGCAAACGTCGGTGGTACGCTTCTATGCTACGTGCCACCACGAAATCACCGGAATATTTTGATTTTCAGAAGACATTATTTTTATCAAATATCTAAAAACTGGCCAAAACTAAGCACACTGTACTTCTCAAATTAATTTAGCTTGAATGCACTTGTGCACTTGTATCTATTATACTTTAGGATGACCATTGTTAGAAGATAGTTTTAACGAATATAAAAGTTACCCTTATTTAAATAAATACATGTAGGTAAGTAGTGTGTATGTATTTATTTTTCAGTTTGCAAAGACATTGGTTTATACAACACAACCAAATGTCAGGAAAGAAGCTGGTTTAAGAACGCCTCAAATCCCCAGTCGTTTAAAAAAAATCTAATCGCATTTGGATTTGATTTGACAAAATATCACTAAAAAGTTATCAATATAACATTTTATTATTGTAATACATTAAGAAATTGTTCTTATAGGCAGTAAAATATAGTTTACAGTGAAGGTCGTTGACCTATAATTCCTAGAAATGTCGATTGAAATAGAAATTTTACAACTTAGTAACTGATTTGATATTATGTATAATAACAATGTTAACATTTCCCTAGCTATTGTTATATTATACCGAGTTGGTAATCACAATGAAAGCTACGTTTTATAGTCAAAAAATTAATTGCAAGTGGCGTTGCCGTGATTTAGACGACCGAAATGTGGTCGTTAGTGCGAATTGAACGAAAGGGTGTGACTGGGGATGTTTTAAGCTACCCCGATATAATTAAACTTTACCCGCTGAAAATATCCAACTATCTGTCGCGATTTTATTTTGTTTCTGTTAGCGACTGCAGTTTGAAACACGAAAAGCGGAACGAGTCATCGACAAAACGAGAACGTGGAGCTTTTGCATGTCAATACTTTTTAGTACTGTGCTATTTTAACTCAAAACCAAAACAATTTTCAGCTGTCAAAAGCTCCGGATTTACGGTTTGAAATCACAAATTATAATGCGGGGCTTCTTTTGTTCAGCCTCCGTTAAAATAAAGGCGTATTAATTATTCAGCGCCACACTCGACGCAATCAGAACAAGTGCCGATGTTTTTGTCACCCGCTGCGGCGGCATAGCGGGCGCGGCGCCGGAGCGGTCGCAGCAACGTCGCGCATGTTTAGAATTCTTAAGCTCCGCCGAAGGCTCTTGATTAGAGGAAATTAAAATCATTATACCCCAGCACACCGCACCCACAACACCACGCTTTACTCTACTCGCAAAAATAGAAACGCACATAAAGAAGGCCCGCCGGAAACGGAAGCGGCACCATCTTGGAGCCGCCGGGCGGGAAAACAATGGATTCGTTAATTAACATTTTCTTACGCCTCGCGGCTGTCGAACGAACGGTTTATCGGACAAAATATTTATGACGCAGACACGATGAAAATTCCACCATGAAATTGCACAAGTGAATTTCTGTTGGATCGTAAAGATTATGAAAATGTGCGCGGAGACCCCTTTAATTACTTTTCTGATTGCGTTTTGAGGAAATTTCTAAGATGGGGACATAGGTGCGTGATTAATTACAAGTAAATGCACCTGCTACTTATTCATTTGAAAAATACGTTGCACAGAACTTTTTTTTTAACACAAAAGCGTGCGTTCAACTTGTTGCATTCACAAGTTTTTGGCAGAAAGTAGATGATCAATAAAAAATTTCTTTCGTTCTTTCGCGAACACAGTTACAGAGTAAAGTTCTTTGTGATGTATTCAGGGAAGTGCAGTAATAATAAAAAAAAAATGCAGGACGATGCAGATAGACTAGATGACTGATACAATACATATATTAGATAGATATTTTTTATTATACATAGAAAACACATAGAAAATACACAGAACACAGACAGAAACAAATATTTGTTTCAAGACAGGAATCGAACCCGCAACCAAAAAGCACTCGCCGCGCCACCTCGGTCGTATATTAAATAAATATATAAATATAATCTTCACTAATCGGTATGTCATTCATTGTGACTGGTGTGACACAAAACATATCGACAGAACTGCAGCCGATAAGCAAAACCATTCGAGCTCAAAACGCACTCACTAATAGAGACAGAGCGGCGCCCGCGGCCTGTGAAAAACCCACCCTATCAATAACGCGTTATCGGCTCAAATAACGGTTTATCCGAAAACCACTGCTTGATTGAGTACATAAACATTGATACGAGTGACAAATGTGGCTTTTTGATAGATGGGAATTCATCTTTGTAAAAAAATACCGAACGCACAAGGTTAGACCAGAGAGCGGTTGTAGGTATATTCATATAAGGTTAGTCAATGTGTCTTATTTCGTCACAGCGTAAATATAGACATAGCATAGAAGACTTATCCATATTAACATTTTTTTCTTCTTTTTTCGTTTCGATAAATAAACTACGTTTTTCAGAATAAACAAATAAAGAGCGCTCTCTTTTTGAATGATGGTTAAATAGGTCTTGTGACTGACCAGCCTAAAGTTTTGGGCCGTTGTTTCGAAACATCCTGTATTAATATGAACCCTTACTGGACAGCCATATAGACTGGATCTGACAGAGTGACGCCATTAGTTAACATGAACTGTACAAATGAAACCAATCCTTTAAATAGGGATGTGAAATACGACAAGTTACAAGTTACACAAACTTGAAGTATTTTATATTTGTATGTGTTGATATCCGTACGAAAAAGTTAATAAGGACCAAAATCAAAACAGTTTTATTCAATATCACTTTACTTACTACATTTTTTTTTATTGCACAGCATCATCAAGCCCCAAACTAAGCATAGCTTATTTTTAACTAAAAATTTGATCATTTAGAAATCATAACGAGAGCACTAGTGGTGTAGTAGTAGTAGTAATCCTAAGATCGTGGGTTCAAAACCGGTCGTGCACCAATAGATTTTCTTTTCGAAAAATGTGTGTTCGGAACGCAAGTGCTGAGAGAATTTGCGTTGCAAACATAGGTAAAAGAAAACATCGTGAGGAAACAGGTATATCCAAGAACTAAAATTTCGTAAAACCTGTGCCTTCCACCAATACAGAGAGACAGACGGCGAAAACAGCTTTTGTTTTAAGTATACTATCTATGTTCTGGTAAAAATGTAAAAACAACGATGTCACTCCACAGATATAATTTAAACTTAGAGGCGCAGTAGATTTGGCCGGTCGTATAAAAGTAGTAAACCGCTCTTAGTGGTGGATTACCGCCATTACCCGACCGGTTGTAAACCGGTGATCGATGCGCGCTCTCATGTTTATTGTCGTTATATAGACAGAGGGACGGCAGGCTATAGACTAGTGGAGGGATTTACGTTATTTTAATCGCTCTTATTGGATACTGGATTAAGAGATAATATTTTAAATTACGATGGAACTCAATACTGTCCATATCTGGAAAATAAAAAATATACAGTTTGAATTAAGAATGTTTATTTTTGAATAAGGAACTACATTGAATTTCATATTTGAAACGCTAGTTGTAAAACTGATATATCTGATAATTTACTTATATGTGAACTTTATTAATATAATTATAACAACTATTACTAACATTCCAGATATATTAAAAATTGGCTTCTGACCATGTGGTTCGAACGCATGGCTCGTTCAATCAAACTACGTAAACTCAAAATTAAATTTTTCAGCTTTTTCACTACAAGTCAATTGAACTCAACCGCATTTGCAGCCGCAATTGCCTCAATTATTAAATGTAATTTTTGACAGGCACCTGTCAATTTCGCAGTACTTCAACCCTTCTAATCCTCCCCAAGACGCGAGGTGCCGGTCCGTCTCCTTAGCTGCTCCCCCAGAATAAATTAGCTTTCTCCCGGCCACATCGGGATATAAAATTTTGAATATGAATGGAATATTTAGCATTTGTAATAAACCGCTTTTGCCTGTAACGCTGCAGATGCGTACTACGAACCGCAGTGGATAAAAATACGTCCCTTTCTCAGGTGGCTTGCCATAAATATTTATTAATTATTTTTTCAATAATCTCGCCTCTTGTATCCTCCGAGGATGGAGGGATATCTCCACCGTTAATTGCTTTTTGTTTCATTTGAATAAGTATTGTTTTTGACTGTTCGAGCGTGACGCCAGTTTTATAAAATCTCAGCGATGAATAATTTTGTTTGAACAAAATTAATTGAATACTTTATTGATTTTTTCTTATTTTATTAAATTAAAGAGGGTATTTTATAAGTTTGTTGAATAAAATGCTGAGAGATATATATTTTATTACGCATACAAGAATGCCTGATGTCTAGAAGTGTAGGATTCAGAACTTTAGTAAAATATTCCATATTTACTCACGAGCCAACTTATAGAAGAAATATTAAAAGCATATTCTTTTATACATCAGACTATAATAAAGCAGCAAAATATGAATCACCATTTCCAAAGTTGTTTAGCAAGCTAATCGACTACAGTATTGGTTAATCTTGGCAGACAAGAAAAAAATCTATTCATCCACTGCGACGTCTCCCGCCTAATTGATTTTATAATTCGAAGGAAACTCAAAAAGAGAACATTTACATTCGTCGCACGAGATGTCGACACGTAGAGATGAGCCGATTGGAATTATGCTATTCGAGGGGAACTTGAAATAATAGAGCACTTCATGTTTTATATTTTATCATTTCATTTCAATACAAAATATATTTTTTCCGAGTTTATCACGATAACAATAGAAATAGATAAAAAGTCAAGGAGGAAGCCATGGATTGCTTTAAAAACGTTTTGTTTGTAACCCATGAATCACTATACTATACCGGGGACCAATTGGACCAATTTGTCGTAACGTCCACCCTCGCATGTTAATTTTTTATTTGATCAAGATTGTTACCGAGCGAATAGTTTCATAATAAGCCAATTTTTTGTTAATACTATGCTTTATGTCAATTTCGAGTGGTTTATTCTTTAAAGCAAGGAGTAAATTACAGTCGCAGGCGTGTCATTTCGTAGGCAATTTTAAAGTCGTTTGATTCCAATTTATCTTATTTTCTTGTTATAACGAATTATTAATTTAAAAGACGGGGTTGTTAGTCGCAAGTGTAATTTGCTTGATCGTTTTGGGGACTGTTTGATTATTTGTTTCGCATAACAAAAATGCAATGTTTTTTTTCCTCGTAGAGCTTCTACGCTGTAGACCTCTACGAAGCTCTACGCTCGGTCTACAAAACATTTACATAGAACTTCAACAAACATGGTTGAATAGTTCATATAAAATATGTTTTTGGCGTATCTAAATAAAAAAATTTAAGCTGTTGAAGATATAGGATTTTCTACGTCCAGCTAAATTCACGACAAGATTGCATAAAATAGTGTTGCCATATTTTACAGTCGTCCACCAAAGCTCTCAAGGGTGTTGCCCGCAATTTGTCTCCGGGGCATTGTAATCCTCAAATTGATAATCGATGGGCGTCTACACAAAGACTAACGAGCCTCCACTGTTATCAATCTTACGTAGAATGAGCCAAGGTCATCTAATGAATTACGACAGAAGCCGCCCCACTACTGTCTGATCGCGGTGAAATATGGTACATTGATTTATTATTGTAAAATTCTGCTATTTTAATCTATGACATCTATCATAAAATAACTAAAATAATATATTATCATCATCTGAATAATGATATTTATTTATTTTCGAAGCTTCGTATTATCGTAGTACGTATTATTCGTATTATATGATACAAGTAATAATTTTACCATCCACCAACTTCTGTAGTCTTTAAAGTCACCGGTCTATTGATTACTTTTAGTACATTTTAAAGTATTATTCTTCTAAAATTATATTCAAAAATATTTCATTTTCACAGCCCCAAAAAGCCAGACATGGTTCTAATCTGTCATTGGCCAGAACACGGCACAAACAAATTGATCGACATTGACAAAATTAAACACGTATACATATCGAGTGGACGTGTACGTGGCGACCCGATTGGACCTGATAAGCCACGGTAGCTAGGGATGTAGCTACGCAACATCGAACATAAAAAATACAGACTTCAGTTTTCTGATTTATTTATTAAGTACGAGCTGAAAACAATTTTTTTTTGAGATAAAAGTAGCCTATGTGTTATTCTAGGACTAAAGCCATCTACATTCCGAATTTAACAACAACTCGTAAAGTCTTCACGGAGATACGTGGAAACAAACATTTACACACACTCACACACACACAAATTTTCGCATTTACAATATTATTAGTAAAAATAAAGATCCTATCTTATAGGATAGGATATAAAACATTGACTGTCACACAAAACAAGTCAAAAAATGATACATTTTAAGAAAAAAAGTAAGAAGGAATCAAAGTAAAACTAATTACATGCAGACTTCCTCAGTGAGAGTGAATGTTTTAATTAGTTACTTGTAGAAGCTTTGCTTAGTTTGTTGGGGTTAAAAATGCGTTAGTCCACAAACATTAACAGTTAATAATAATTATTTAAAACGTAAAAAACAAACTAGTCCCACCAAATTAACCCGGCAGACTTCGCGACCCGATACGCGGCAGCGCAACGTTATCAGACATCTACGCCATAACGACATTGACTAAACTGATACCAAAAGGAAGGGTTGATACGTGGGATAGTTGGTGAATGTCGATCAAAAATATAATTTTCTCTCTGTTCAATAAAAAATGTTATAAATATTTTTTTCGAATTAGTTTTGTATAAAAAATATTTACTTACATAAAGATCATTTTCGTTTTTATTTGATAAGGAGTTTTAGTATTAGTATCCAAGAATGTATTCTATCAGCTTGTACCAAATTACAAGCTTTGCCTTATTTGAAGCTAAGAAGGTTTTGAGTAAAAATAAACACCAAAATATATTCTATTTTTATAGATTAAGTATAAAAAAGATTGGAAAAACCTTGGCCTGGTCACTACCAGAATAAAAAACTATTAAAATATTCAAAAAATACGCATATTGTTGTTCTGTAAAAATATATTATGATGGACTAGAATAGCGTAATAGACTTCTTTTTAATTCGGAAATTTTGCTAGTAAGTAAGCCACGGAAATAACCTAGTAAGAGATAAATAAGTTAAACAATTCCGTAATAAAGATTGAGCTCGATACGCACTTGCTCGTAAATCATACGTTAACTAACTCGTTTCAAGTCGTTTAATTTGTTGAATACCTTTTGAAAATGTTTTATTGTTGTAACTCGTCTTGGGACACCTAAAACTTTTGGCTATCTTTAGAAAAAAAGAAAAGTTAGAGTAAAAAAGTATTTGTATAAAAAAATCTGGTAAAGCTGTTGTTAATAAAAAAATATATGTCTAATGAGGTTTCTTAATGCACTTTTCGATCAAAATTTTTGTAAATTTCTGAGTTGAAAGATCATAAAGAACATCCGCTATTCGATTTTTTATTCAAAAAATTATGTGCTGCGCAATGGGCTTTGATACAATGAAGGAAAACCAGCATGTCCATGAACTAATGATTCGTAAGACATGTGCCATCCACCAATCTGCAGGAGGGAGGCGAGGTAAACAAATACCGTATAATACATATTCGTTACATCACCTCATGACGTAACTACTATCATAATATACGCGTAACAATAACAACTCAAGTCTAAAGTCACCTTATCATGTAATTTTTAATTACGTTTCATACTTTTGCATTCGTAAACATGAACTAAGAAAAATGTTGAAATGAAAACACATCAGTTTCTAAAGCAAATGTGAAAGGACTCCCGTGGATTCAACAACCAAGCGACCGCGGTAATGCGCGGATCGCGTGAAATTAGACAGTATCTACCGACGATTGACTCGAGGAAATGAATAGATTTCATTTTAGTGTCATTTGTAGGGCTAATGACGCCTGCAACTAATGTTGCCGACGTGTAAACATTGGGGCGATTGGCTGCTTACTGTTTGCAAATGATACGAATATAAGTGATGTCATTTATTTAACTTGCGAATGTGCAAGTTGGTGAAATATTTGTAAATGATTAAAAGTTAACGAACAACTGAACTAAAAAATACTCGCAGAATGCTTGTTTTTCTCACGACCACCACCCATAAGAGAGGGAGAGTCGAATTTTCTGTGATATACACTAATACGAGTTATATTTTCAGGGTAGGTATAAGTATGGATATAGGTTTTAATTGCATACAGAATATGACGCAGTGGGCAAATGTCCGACTAAGTGGAAAGAGATGCGGATTCAATTCTAGCGGCAGGATGAATAATTACAATGATCATCTGATATCTACTTCTTCAAAATCCATAATCAGAAAATAAACTCAAGACCAAATTTTATAGCGTATATTATTAGTATTTTTCCCAAAACGGATACAATCAGTAATATTTTCCAAATTAAAAGCCTATTTTCTTTTACAATAGGAAATTGCTTTCAAATTGTAGCGTGCCCCAATAAAACGTAGCTCAATTACATCACAATGTCTTCTTTGTATTTCCCCGAAAAAACTGTTCGTAATAAATAATACCGTATGTCATTTCTCAGCACGTATGAAATTTATAACGCACGGAACGATTTCTAAGGGCAATTTATTTGTAATAGAGCAGTTCGATGGTGTAACCCTCTGGTGGGAGAGACAAAAGTTGGTAACACGCAACAAACACTACAATAAAAACAATGCATGTAATAAATATAATAATACTTTAAGATCTCTGAAAATGTACCTTTTTATATTCATAGCGAGCTTTTTAATAGCCTTTGTTAATAAAATTTCTTATTAAAAAAGTTAATAGGAAACTTGTATCTCATCAAGACTACAAAATGCTAGCTCCTAGCACTGGTAGAGCAACTGCTTCGAAACGAATTGAACAAAAACAGCTGAGCGCAACTAAAAATAAATAAATATTGTAAGTGACTAAGCAAAAACCAAACCAGAGTGCAAAAATAAAATTAAAAAGCGATATTGGTTTCCGGTATATCACTATCATGAGTAAAGAGGCGCCATGCCGCCACGATTTGTGACTTAATCACTTTATTGGCAGCGGGGGAGCTAGCTTATCGGAAAGAAATGTCGACCGACACGCTGATATATGAGTAAACAAGCTTGCACTTTTCCTCGGCGACTTTTGGCGGTCACAGAGGCCATAAACTCGTCGCCGAAGTTTGGATTGCGCTTGTGGGGGCACCGAGTGCTTTCTGAATGTTGTTTTTTAGTTTTAAACGTTTTACTTGCGGTAACGTTCTTATTTACCTTGTTAGCGTCCTCGTCGCTGCAGTCCCGCGCATCTGAAAATAACAGAACACGAATAAATTTCTTCTTTACATTCAAACTTGGAACGTTATTAACAAGAACGGGGTATTTAAAGCGGAGCGTATACAAGCTCTGTTCCCGGGCAGTGATTAGCCACAGCGCACACTAGCAACGCACCGGACCTAAATATGTTTGTATTTTGGCTTTGCCGTACACACACCCAATATCGGATCCCTCCTGAGGATCAGCCATTACGCAGCCTCTTAACAGCGGACGGTTTTAATTAAAAACTTCTTGCATTAGCATGTGTCCGTCCAATCATGATACTAATCCCTTCAAAATATTATTTAATTTCGGTCGAGAGTCTTAATCGTTTCGAGTTTCGGGATTTGGGTAGTGATTCTATTGTGTTGTATTAAGTAATGCGGAATAAAACGGGATGTTGTTTAAGGAAATACATTTGAATTCAACCGATCGATTGGTTAATTTTGGTATTATTAATGTATTATAAGTGGGTCAGGACCCTCTCGGCTGCCTAAACAAACAATACATCAGCTCTGCGGAGCGGTTGTGGAGTCTTAGCGATAAACAAGCGCAGGTGTGTGCCGCGGCAGTACCCGCCTCAACCGCTGTCCGGACCAACTTGGAAAGTATTCGTAAGCGTTCAAACATACCGGCCTCGTTATACATGCCTCGCTGGGTTTAATCACGGGCCAACCCCGCCCCAGGCGAAGCTAATGTTTTCACTATGTATTTTTTAAGCACCTACCCGGTATGCGAAACTCGCGGTGAGCTTACTATGTTCTTAAGCCTTCGATACTCATATTGGATGACACTAATTATTTTTTTTTGAAATTTAGAACCTGAATACTTACGTATCAGAAAGAAAATTAGTACTCAGTCATGCTTTACAACTCTACAACAACAAGAGTAGTTCGATGAACTTTACACTCACGCAGTCCAAACTTCGAGTATCGATTCACAAGGTCTTCAAACGTCTATTAGCTCTGTTGTATCCTACATTCGCCCACATCCGAATCTTGGCTCTATTATAGGAGGTGTCCAATATTGACACAGTGTCCCGCCGATTGTGCGCGACTGACAATGATCCCCTGTCAGTTCGCTTGAATATGGGTTTCGCTTACTTCCTCGAAATGATCATTGAATCTTTTGTATATTCAAGTCACTAGATTGATAATGTAGGTCTCCTTTCGGCGACGGTCTAGCGTTTCGCAGATAAGACATTATTAATCATGCAGAACTCGATTGCGAAGCTACTGCTAATTTTGTTTGACTTAGCTAAAACTTGTAACTGAGTCTTATTTATTTTTTATCAATTTCACCCTGGCGAGCTTTAAAAGCGTCGCCCCGTTTTATTATAGGGACGTGAATTAGCAAAAAGAGAATGGATTTTGGTTGTGATTATGTCAAAAATAATTAATTATTATCGATTCGGCGTCGGGCAAGGGAGCGGATTGATGGAGGCACGAAGCGAAGCGCTCTTTAAAATGGGAAAGCTAATTATTCGGCTACCGCGGCCAAAATGGGGTAACGATAAAGATTATACAAATCGTATTAGATCTTTGAAAAAGCCGATTCAAGTAAATTACGGTCATCTAAATCTTATTTTCGTCGAACAGCTACCGAGTGACGGGTCGTTAAAGCGGTGACTACACTCAAAGTTTACAATGTATGCGAGGGAGGTTAGTGCCGAGGGGCACGTGTGAGGGGCTTCTCGGAATTTCTTCATTCATTAAGCCCGCAGCTCCGTGATCGGCCTGCCAAACCCGAAGCTACTGTACACACTACCGATGAGCAAAACTTTAATTTAGGCCGGTACCTGCGAAGTCCGCTCATTTATAATGAATCAACATGTTTAGCTTGCAAGACCGCTAGAGCGTGTGACTGACATTTTATGCATACTCAGTGTTAATGTCAAAATGAAGCAAAAACTGGCAAAAACCAACTCGCCCTGCCAATAAATCACTTGAAAAGTCAAACGTTGAAAGAAAAATCAAAGTCATCGGCCTCTTTTTAAATTAACGTCATTAGCATCGAGATTTTCTCTCGAAATAGAGTGCAAAAATTACCTCTCTTCGTTTGAGCGGGCCGAGTAATTAGTAACGCTCAAGTTTTATTTGTTGACGTTCATTACTCGTTGATTTTTGGAGTAGAGTGGAAGGGAGAGGGTCGGTTTTCTTGTACGATTTAGAAAGAGAAGTCGGCATTCAATCGCGAGGCTGCACCTGCCGCGCCGAGCCAATTTGCAATTTAAATACGAAATATTCTGAAGAACCTCCTTAACACGACATCTGTTTAATACGACGATAGAGTGACTGCTGCGGTCTGGAGAAACTCATTGTGATTGCGGCTTAATTGAAATAAAACAGAACCCTTCACTGACGATGACTTTAAAATGGATCACCCTCCAATAATTTTCATAGAATAACTTATAATATTTTGAAATTGTCTCATTTAAAATGGCTAGAAGTAACTTTGATATTAAATAGATTCAACAAAACTAAAAAATTAAAGATATCTTAAGAAAATAAAAAACATAATATGCACACTGTATATATTATGCAGTGAGCTGTAATTATCTTTTTGTCATAATGCAACACACTCATTGATTTTTATTTTATTTTATAGTAATCGTTTAAGTAAATGTAATATTAAATTACTTATTTGTATTAATTTTGTGTGATTGAAGTTGCAAATAATATCTTTTTTTTTATAACACCAAAGTGGCAAACGAGCATACGGCCCACCTGATGAGAGGTATGTCTCGCGTTTTGCCGACCCTTTAAAAATTTTAAAACGCCTTTCTCGAACCTCATGCTGTAGTCTCCAGAGAAAACCTCAGCTCTCTTTTCTCTCAGCTATCTTATCTAGATAGGTGATAGATAAGACATTTATTACATAATATATCTATCTAATAATTAGGTAATAGCTGTTATGTGATTGATATGTTCCTATCGAATGATAAATCGCGTTCGAAGTGTATCGGACGGTCGGCTGATAGGTGTTAGTGGGTGAATAAAGAAGTGCAAGTGCGGGCGGAGTCCAACGCCATTAATAACTATCACCCCACTTCATTAACGATCAATCACGTGAGGCCGAGCGGTTCAGACGGGTTGTGCTAAACCTATTTTTTTTGGATCTCTATTATTAATATTTCTTGAAAAGGAAACGAACGGGCACTTGGTAATGGCGGGGTTTTTTTTTAGCTTTTGTTCAAATAATGCTACGCCGTAGACAATGCTACGGCAATCTGCCATTAGAATATAATGCGATTTGTTGAAACTGGTTGAATAGAAAAAATGTCATCATCATCATCATCATGATCAATGTTCCCATTGCTGGAATACTAACTTGCTCGAGAGAGAGAGTTTCATAATTCACTGCGCAAACCCAATACTTTCCTTCTTAGAAAATAATTTTCGACACTTTAGTTGCAAGCTAATAGACGGGAAAACCGTTCCTACAAAGTTTTGTATTGACGCTCATGCGTTTACCTACGAAAAAGAATGACGTGTCGGATGAAGTTAATAATCTTATTAATTTGTTCGCGAGTAACCCGCAGCGAGCTGGGCCCGACGTTCTTTGTAATTAATGTGAACACCTCATCTATTAAATTAGTACAAGGGCCCGTGAACACACGTGAGGTATTTACCACTATAATAAGACACGTCACACCACCTTTAGAGAAGGAACAAAACAAGGGCAACTCGACGTGCGAAAGCTCTGGCTAAACTGGAAGAGTCTCACACAGTCTTAGCGGAATAAATAAATTGCGCGTGAAGAAAATGAACTAAGAAATTTCATTTATCATAACAATAGCGTGAGATTAGACACAGTATAAACAATAGATTGCGTTTTGTTGATAATTTGCACAAATTAAGTTTATGTGCTCTTCACATCATTTTCTAATATACTACGGATAAGATAGCTACCTAGATGAATACTAGAATCAATTCGACACTTTTAAAAAATAGCTAGCCCAAATATCTGTCTAAAAACGATTGGATAAAGTTTTCAGGTTATTATTATCAGACCAAGCAGTAAATTTTTATAAAAAAAATATTGTGCCTATATTTAAAATAAAAAATATAAAATAAACTATTTCCATTGTATTTCATTTATGTAAACAGTGTGAGTATCTTGTCGTGTCGCACTTGTCGCAGTCACTGCTGCTGCTAATCGCAGGCGCCACTGAAAACCAGCGCTACAGATAGGCACCATGCAAATCTGTAGCAAATGCTGAATGCTTGCCTTTTTTTAGTTAATTTTATTTTATGTACTGTTATTTTTTTATGTTTTATGTATGGCGAAAAATAAATTATTTCTATTCTAGTTCTATTTCTATCAAAATATATATAACGTTTCGATCAACTAAATTTTATTACGCGCGTTAATTAAATGGCGTTCAAAGTGAACGATTTATTGAAGGTTTATCCTCATAACCTTAGCTTAAGGGGCATTACTCAATAGCCTTCTCGGTGCTTGGGCAAGTCGAGTACACTATTAAATGCTTTGTGTAAAGGTTTCGGGTATCTGACTCTAAATAATACATATATTGTTTGACAACATTATATTTGATCTAAAAGTAGATCATAATAATTTAACATGAAATTAAAGGTAAATCATACCTTGAATACTATGATATGCTGCATCTGTGGCTCATGTAGACATTTTCTTCAGCTCTAAGTAAAGATTAAGAAAAACACAAACAGAGCCGGCTTGGGGTGCATGCAACAAAAGTTAATTACCCCCGCGTTTACTTTGCAGACAATAGTGTAAAGCGGCGTTCATGATATATGAGCAGTAAATTCTAATGCGATGTCGCGAGTTGCGGTACGACACCGAGCCCGCGCCGCGGAATCATAATAAAGTATGATTTCTTGGCAAGGGATGCGGCCTTAACTCGGATAATCGCTCCTCAGGCGTACCCATATAATTCCTTAGTGCATAATGAAAGTTGATTAACATTATACTGGTAGGTCGTGTGTGTGTGTGTCCGCCGCAGATTCCGAGTCCTAATTAAGAGCGAGGGCGGAGGGTCGCGGCCGGCGGCGGGGCCGGGGTATCGATCATCGCCCGCCAAGGAATCGACGCAGGGACCCGCAAAAAGGGGAAGCCCTCATCTCGAAATCATCGTCCGCTAAGCCGGCCACCTCTCAGCATATGTGTTTTCTGAGGGTCAGTTTACTCGCGAGTGGATACGAAGCGCTCCGGGCGAGATTTGCAAATCCTGTGAATAATTACACGGCTTACGAGCGCTTACCTACTGCCTTATAGTCATTTGCATATTTTCTTGCGGCTTTGTGCCGGCTGGCCGAGAAGGAACGTAAATATTTCCATGGAGATGTGTGTCGACACGGTAGCGTGCTCTAGTTTTTGCTCCATCGTATTAGATGCAGTAGTTTAAGTAAACTTAGCTAAATACGAGTATGTACGGATTGCAATTAAAATGAATCGTGTATTTTAAGTATCTAATTGTCATAACAAACTTAACATGTTTTATAAATTTATTTTATTTTTGTTTGAAAAATAATAAATGTCATGAATTGTAAAACAAACAATTGCTTTGAAGAGTACTTTTCTTATTTAACGGCCCAAAGTCCACTCGTATCCTGTTAAAAAATACAAAATGGGAAAGAAACAAGAAATCACTAACAAAGCTGCTTATAAAAAACGTTGGAAAACACTTATCCCGCTCGAGTGCAAATCGTCGACTGTCACTTCAAACCCCGGAGTCGCCCGGACAAAACGGGAAAGAGTAACAAAAATAACAATCAAATAGAGCATCCGCGGGAATGAGATCTGAAGGAACGATCGCGCGACCCCGGGGATCGGTCGCCTCTTCAAAAAAGACTAATCTCTCAATTCACTAAGGAGTTAAGCTTTAAAAAATATTTCGATAGGCAACAAAGGGCCTCTCCCTCGTCGCCTCGCGGTGTCTTTGACACGTCGCCGCCGCTGGATTTTTTTCGCGAGATCTCTTTAAAGGCGGGATGTCACTCACTTTGTATCGGCTTTGTCGCGAGAGGTTAAGCGCCGGTTTATTAGGCTTCACTTCCGTTTACCAAACAGAGGGGCCGCTAGCAGATTAATTTTCGATGTTCAGCTTATTGGCTAAAAATTTAATCCAATCGATTCAGATGTATTGGCACTGAATGGCATGCGAGTCCCCCCTTTTGCAATCGATATGAAAATGTGACAAGTGGGGTCGCGCGGCCGCGGCAGCTCTTAATTAAGAATACGTGACAAAAGACGAGACATGCACACAAATACAAGTAGTATGCAAAAAGGTTCGGATTACGTAACCCTTTTGCGCTTTTGATTTTAAACGTCACGAAGTGCGAACGGACCGTGGCGTCTAATTTGAAAGGAGACTTGACAAATCTGGCTTCTGGCAGACCCTCGTTTAATCGAGCCATCGCTACATGTGACATTATGAATGTCGCTACAATGAAATAATAGAGCCGTGAACGGTCACTATGGTTACGGGGTGGTTTGGAAGCCTTGTTTGAATGGAGCCGTGAAAGGCTTTTAGCCCCGTTTGACCATTTAGACGGGGTCAGCGTTTCGGGAGCTGACTGTGTCGAAACCGGGATAATTAGCTGGCAAACAAGGAACAGGGTGCCCGTACAACTTTCGCAGACCGTTCAGGTGCTCCGCAAACACAGCTGCAAGAAGTTTAACAGCAGTTTAATTGCAGAGCGAAAACAGAAGCGCACTGAAAACAGTTTAGTTTTCTGTGAAAGATCCCACTCGGTTATTGAGGTGAACGAGCATAATCAAAACTCCGTTCGAGTTTGCTGTTTATTGAAAATGTAGAAACATCTATAGCGAGGGGGAATAAATTAAGGCTGGTTACTGTGTACTTAATGAACTGAAACACTCGCCGTATAATCGATACTGTGTAAGATCTCTTCAGATTCGTTATAAAAGTTAAGTTATAAGATTACAAATAGAAAAATTTATATTTTTATCTAGTTGACTTTTTTTTGTAAGCATTGACGAGACACTTAAGTATTTGCCTGATATTATGCACCACCCCACCACCATAACAACACCCAAAAGTTTTAGTTTTAAAGTTCTGCATGCTGTACTGCGCTCTTCACTCTGAGACATACACTGACGTATATTTGTAGGCTAGCACTCTATGTCAAATCTTCATAGACATAAAAATGAATTGCTGTGCGTTAGTTTCGCTAAAACACGAGAACGGCTGAACAGATTTGGCTGATTTTGATCTTGAAATATTTGTAAGAGTCCAGGGAAAGTTTAAACGGTGAGAAAAATTTCAATAAAAATAACGTGAGTGAAACCGCGCGGGTCAGCTAGTATACATTAAAAATCTCAGTATTCAGTATCATTTATTGCATCATAATTATGAGTGTAATACATGTCTTATGTAATATTAAATAATATCAGAGCAGCCAACACATAGCTATGTACCCAGTAAGGGTGTTGCACTATAAAATTGAGTAAGAGCGGACCGATTTTAGTATTAATGGATAGGTACCTAGTTTACATCTCAAATTACAGTCTCAAACATAATCAAATGAAAAAAATAATGTTTGATTTGAGTTATACTTTACAGTTTACATGATATTATTTTACCTGACAGAATTGGTACCCAAACTAAGAAAACCTGTGATATGGCATACTAACTGGAACCTTAACCAACCATACCTAGATTTGTTAACCGTGTTCACTGGGTAAACAAATCTACTGTATAAATCGAGCGTGTCAGCACCATAAAGGTGAGGACACACTGCGCCATAAATCACCGCAGGCGACCCGTGACGAGACGCGTGCGTCCGCGCCCTTAATCCTATCCCCACAAGGTACGTGACAGAGTGTAGAAGGTCTAATTGTAAGACCGGATCTAATGAGTTCAATGCACCGGTTGATTGAAATTTTATTCTGCATAAAAACGTAAAACTCACAATATAAGACACTAGCAAGTCGTGGATTCAGTCGTGTGTCGCGCGCGCTCATTACCTACATAAAAATTAGCTTATACGAGTATATTACGAGTAGTTGAGAATTTTACTTTTCTAAGTTTCATCCAAATCAACTAACCGAGATTCAAATACAAACATACAAAATATAGCCCTTAAGTGCCACGCTTGCCCATAACATTTGCAGTATCACATTATCCCTTGCAGTTTTTTTATATGTCAGCAAGTGACAAGACAATCAAGGCGCCCATCTGATGTTAAGCACCACGCCTGACTATTACAGATGCAGTGCAACCCAAAACTTAAAGTTTTTAAGTGTTTGCGTGGCACTGCACTGCGCTTATCAACCCGAGACATTGTTGTTAAGTCTCTTTCGCCCAATAATTTTACTTGCTACAGTGCCTTTCAAACCTAAACACAGTGCAGCTTGCACACTACTGCTTGGAGGTAGAATATCTGACACTGCGGTGGTACCCACCAAGACGGACTCTTGCTGAAGAGTCCAACCACCAGGTTTAAGTTTTAAAGTTCTTCGTAGCATTGCACTGCGCTCGTACTTGCACACTACTGCTTGGTGGCAGAATATCTTGCACAGCAGTGGAACAAAGTGATTCTTGTGATTTTATTGAATTAAACTTCTCATTTAGAATTTAGGAATCTTATTAACTCCTAAAACAGACTCTTGTTGAACTGCCAAGTTGACACGATGTATTTCTGCGAACGGCACAGTTTTCATCTGCACACTTTTAACTGCACCGATATTAAGTTGTTACGTTATTTTAGCAATCAATCAAAAATACCTTCAATAACTACACACAAAAGTCCCGAGTCCCTTGCGAGATCACGCACGAGAAGCTATAGCTAAGTTCTAATACATAATTGGGAGTAAATCCCTATTGGAACTCCAAGGGACAGCCTTCTTAGTGCGTGCTCGGCGGGAAATTAATGAAATTAACCGATACAAGGTAAACTTACACACGAAGGGAGGCTAATTTGACGATATTAGATTTGCTTTATTAACTTTTTATCAACAACATTAATCACAGAATGTTCCGCTCAAAAATGTATCGTAAACCTTGCTCTATGACGTCACTAGCAATTGGAGCGCTCGTGACGTAGCTGGCTAAGTTGTTCTTAACAGATCAATTAAGCACTGTTCCGCGGGGTCATCATTTGGATGGGTGACCGCCAGTGGCAATTTTAACTGAGCGCTCCCGTGCTTCAGAGGGCACGTTAAGCAGTCGATCCCGGCTTTTTCAAAGTTGTTAGGCCATGATAGAGGCCTTCGGGCGGCCTAGAAACTCTGTCACCAGAGTTGGCCACTGACTCATACGAACGAACGAACGAACGAACGAACTAGCAATTGAAGGTACAAACTTTTAAATGCTTATGACGTCACTGTACGAACCTTTCAATGCTAGTGCGTCATCATAGAGCAATTGCGTATGTATTCTTCGAGTCAGATAAAGTAAAGAACCAAAAAAAAATCCATGATTATATTGACGACCAATGTGGCGCGGTGGGCGAAGGTCCGCCTCCGACGCAGAGGTTGCGGGTTCGATTCCCGCCTTGGGACAAATGTTTGTAGGATCTGCAAATATTTGTTCCGGGTGTTCTGGGTGTTTTCTATGTATAATAAAAAAATATCTATCTATGTATTGTATTGTATTAAATATATATCAGTCATCTAGTACCCATAATACAGCTCCGTTTAACAGTAGCTTACCTTGGGCTAGATGATGCTGTGTGGATTGTCCAGCATTATTTTATTTATTATTTATTTATTTATTTATTTATTCGTCATTATAATAGCCTTCTAATCATATCCAATTCCACTCCTGTGACGATGGCCTACTCTCAAGCGAGAGTGAGTGGGTCATGTGATAGTCTACCACGCGAGTCCAATACAAATTGGTGAAACAATTTTAATACTAAAATATAATTAGTATAAATGTGAAAAAAACTCGTGCCTGTTTGTTGCCTTATCATGACTAAACCAGTGAACCAACTTTGAAAAAAATGAATATGAAGATAGCTTGAATTAGAAAAAAAGACATACTACTTAGGTTATTTTATGTAGTCATGTACTTCGTGCGAGCGAAGTTGCGGGCGGCAGGAGTATCTTATAAATTACCGATAGTTTATTGATGTAATTTATGACTCATTTATCAACCTATTATATTTCCCAAACCATTGTGTCAAAATATTCAGAGCTTTGAATTTCAGCTGAAAATTGTTTTATTGCTTACCTCACAAAAAATTGTGTGCGTTAAAATCTAAAGAAGCCTAATCCAAATGACATAATAACCCAAATTAACTAGCGAAACTAGCTGTTGTTACCTTCTTTGCCTCCTGTTATTCCCCGTCGTGCTATTGCGGGCTTGCGCCACTTCAAGTCGACATACAACGTAATATAAGCTCAACCTGCAACTAAATTGACTAAAAAAAGTTAGTTTATTGCCTGAAATTTTAGTGGTAAAAGTTATTATCATAAAATCATCACCATTATACGGAACACAGTATTTTTAAGTAGAGCTACATCCTAATGTCATGAATTTGTTATCTTCCTTTGGTTATGTAACATAGTATCATATACATAATTCTTTTTATAAAAAACAATCGGTGGTTACTAGATTGCTTAAATGTGGTAAAGTGATGCTTCTGTACCTTAGTACTATAATTTACTCCGTGGTAGCGGTATCGATCCGAGCGAGCGACAGAAAACTTTCTAGACAGCTTTTATATGCACCGACTCTTTACAGTAAGTACCTACGGGTATAGTAAAGGTACGGAATGCGGAACGCGAATACCTTGTGTGCGTGTGCAACCAGCTTTATAGTACCAAGGGAAGGTATATTTCGGTAAAAACCGTGACGATAATTTTTGTCAAATTCGGTAATCTATCGAATCCATTATAGATGACATTGGCGTGGCTTGATTTTTCTTGGTCTCTATTTGATTCTGGTTTTCTATTAGATACTGCAGCTTTATTAAAAAAAAATTGCAATATATATTGCATTAAAATTGTTAATGCTTGCAAGCTAATTCTGAAAATAATCGGCCATTTTAAAATATGGATCTGTCACTGTTACATAGATTCAGATATTCTGAAATCAGCTTGAAAATTTTAAGTAATAAGGTAGCTGTGGTAGCCCTCTAATACGATAGTCACCCCAAGCTCAATTTAAACAAACCGCCTAATTCGTAATTAAGGAGATAACCGCCATATTTTGTGTTTGTTTTTCATCGGTAAGACGTCAAATATGACGTCAGCGGTGACGTGGCGTGCATCCGACAGTTGATAGGGGTAGCTTCTGAGAGGGAATTAACGGAGTGCTTGTTTTAGTACAGGTTAAAGAATAAATATGTTAAATTTTTGGTTAGGTATAACGAGTCTAACCTTATTAAACATGGTCGTTTCCTTTGTGAGTTGAATGGTTCAAAATTAGAATATTTTAACTAAGGTTGCCTGGAAGAGATCGCTTTTAGTGATACGACCGCCCATTGTTACACTTTTATGAAAATGATTTTATCCTTTCTGTATTTATTTTGAAGGTGTACAATAAAGAAATATCTATCTATCTATCTGCTACACATAATACTACTACATCTACACTCAGACTACATCCATAGATTTAAAATTAATATGTTATGCAAAACTTTCTAATGTTTGTCTCGGTGCGGCGCCTTTAAAAAACCTAAACCCTATCAACAGATTGAAATTACATTTTTACACCATAGTGGAAAAATTTGTTAGTTGTTCCATTATTTCAAAACGGGCCAGAACCCTAAAAATAACCTTTCTGTATTCTTAATTCTTCTGTGGCATTATTACTCGTAGAAATTAATTTACCTCAGATCCTCATCATTACCAACACAAAATCAATTGATGTATGCCATTACTCTCATGATTAAACATCGAAACGCTTCCTGCTATCATAGGCATGCCTTCCAAATGTTTGGAAATAGTAATTAAATTCCATATTAGTGGTACAAAGCGTAAGATACGGAACCTAATTTTCATAGCTGATTAGGCGCACCCCACATGGGCACGATTACTACGCGATCAAGGGATGATGATTACATGTTACTCTTAGCTAAAATGGCAATTTATTTACAGTTGCCATCTTAGCTCTGAGCAAAGATGGGAATGAATAATAATAACATTATATATATGATTTTGAAACGACGGTAGTATTTATAAATTATGCTAAAGCTTCTTTATGGAGCTTTTGATAGCAATCTATTTGAGCATAAACGTGATTTAACAAACATTTATAGGGTTTAAGAATATTTATTTCTCAAAAGATTTACAACATAAATCACTGCTGAGAAACCTTATTGTTCTATACTAATAGTGTTTGCCTAATGATTATATAGTGAGATTTAATTAAATAAACCCACTGTACAGCAGATTTTAATTCTGTTTACTGTGAGTTGTAAACGACAAACATCGTGCCAAGTGCGAACACGCTCTTACGCGTATAAAAATTCGTATATAATTGTACTTATTTGAAAAAGTGACTATAGCTATGGTCAACCTTCTAATGTTGGAAACATTAGGATAACCTAATGAGTTTCTGTATTTTATTAAAAATAAAATTGTACTTGCTTTACAATGTAATTCATTTATTTATTCAATCATGGGATCATTATAAGGTAAGCACAAATACAATAAACTGCTGTAAAAATTCTGTATCAAAACTTCTCAAAGTCCAGCAAAACCATCAGATTAGAAATTCAGCTCGCTTCCTTCCATCCATCATCCAATTAGGTGCGCGATCAATCATCGCGCCGATCACTCCCCAGGCTTCGATGATTTTTTCCACTGTTATGTGGGAGGCCTACGGGGACTTGTTTATCACTCTTGTGGGATGTGTGAACTGCCGATAGATTCTTCCGGTCGAATGGTAGAAATGGAAAAATATCAGAAATGATTCAGGTACTACGTGTATGGTTTATCTTTTAACCATCAGTGAGGCAAGAGATTGAGATTAGTTTTTATCGAATTTAAGCCCGGAAGACTAGGAAATATTTATAGAATCCAATATGACTAACTAGTGCCATTATAAATAATATAATATAATCAATATAATCAATAAAAATATAAAACCGACATCGGAAAGTATATTGATAACATATCCATGCCAAGAGATAAACTCTGAGTTTATAAAACCAACACTTCTCAATCACGATAATATAAACCTCAACAAAACGGCATGCTATAAAAAGATGAACAATAATTCTTTTTTATTACGCGCCAAAGTGGGAATCTCATTGTCGGCGAGGAAATAAATAATAGCACGATGAAAAGAGAAAGGGAAATAACACAACATAAAATATTAAGATTCACCCTGGATTGGCATCATTCTGCGGTCGCCACGGATTTCTTAAGGCGAAGATACCTACATCTTTGAATGTTAATGTTATTTGCATATCCGAAAAGTCATGAAATAAATCAGCCAAGACGGACAGTGGGGACGCCATTCATTGTGCTCTCTTTGTCTACGTAAGTAGCAATTAATGTGAAAAAATGTTAATGCGTTTTGATTTCCCTCGCTTTTTGTTTCATTTCAACAAAAAATAGGTATTCAGCGTATTTTATTGTGAATCCCCGAAATAAACTCTAAATCACACTTTCCATTTGGAAATCCTTTTTATACGAGAGGTGAGCCCTCTCGCGGATAATGTCAGGATCTGCCATCAAATTGCGCCGTATTGTGCGTCAAATGCGAGAAAAACTGAGAAAGTGTTAGGGCAGAATTTACATAAGTTGTGACAGAGGGTTTCGAGGCATGCGTAGGAAAATATTCAGGGCCGAGGTGATGAGAGCCCTCGGGCGTCCATGCATGCCTTTATGGGGAAAATATTTACAGCCGGCGCGAAACGCAATATTTATGAAGCAGCTGAAAATAGTACCACGGGGCACCTTCTGCGATGATGCGCTTTATTGTTTTTTATCAGGTTAGTGAGATTGAAAGTTATAGCACTGTTTAAATATAAATCAACAGCAAACGTTTATTTTTTGGTTATGGTTTTTGGGGTGAAGGTGGAGATTTACAGAGTAACTTAGAGATAATATGACATTTGCACAGTCGTAAGGTCATGCTTTTTGACTAAGGTAGGTAAATAAGATTTTGGTTAAAAATGCAAATAGAAAAATAATGATTTCTTTAAATGAAAGTCACTAACCACGTGACTTTGTTTACAAACTGACAGTACGATGGCTATCGATTGTGCTGGCGGCAAAGTTTTTATGAATTAACCGTCAAACAAGTAAAGAAGAACAATGAAAAAACAAACTCTTCAAACAAAAATCGATGACAATCTGGGCCAAAAACTTCGTAGAACTTTGCCGGCAAAAAGATTTATATACTTATAAAAAAGTGAACGGGAAAAGAAGTTTTGGAAAAAAACTTTAAATTGCGGCCTTGAACCGGTTGAACTTTGTTTCAGATTACTATTAGTGAGTCGGAAGTTTTGACTAGAAGGGGTTGACGTGCCGCGGACAGTCCGTGTCATTAACTTTGGTATAAATATGATGGGGATATTTGGTTATTGGGGTCTGGCCCCTGGACTCGTGGAACCTGGTGCACGTTTTGAGTTTTGTGGATAGGGTGCGATGAACTGAGGATCGATCGCGGATGGGTAGCGCCCGCGGTTCTAGTCAAACTTTTGGGTCAGTTTAATGAAACAATTCTAGAGCTGAACTGAATTGAGGTCACTGTGTTTGGTGGGTGCGTACGACTTGCTCTTATTTTATAATAGCTGTGCTCCGCGGTTTTCCCGCGGTTTTGCATTTATGCTATCCCATATAGGAACAGCACATTTTTTTTGTATAAAAGTAGCTTTTATAATTTCAGACTATAATCTATATTTTTCTATTCTATTTCAGTGTAAAATTTCATCCAGACCCGTTAAGCCGTTCTGAGGTGATAGAGTAACAAATATTCATCCATTCATCCAAACATCCGCAATTATAATAGTAGTAAGAAAAAACTTCATTTAACCTTCATTTGTGTACACACATTGTGTTCCTAAAACAAACCATATTTATAAATACACTTCTACATAGTGTAAAACAAAGCTTCTTCCTGCCGTCTTTTCCTCTGTACGCTTAGATAATTTAAATTACGCAAAGGATTTTAATGTGGTTTTCATTAATAGTGATTCAAGAGAAAGGTTTTAACGTTTGTTTTAACATAGAATTTCCTTGCAAACGAATTCCTGGGCAACAGCTAGTATTAGATAAATACAATGTGCAGTACAAACAATAAACAAGACAGCACAAATTCGATTCAACATTTTATCACGTCGCAAAAGAAACGTCTTGTTAAACAATATGCCATCAGAATTTCCATCTAAAAGGCGTTTAAAGACTCTGCTTTGTCAATTGCGACATCGTTTTCTTTATTAACTGTTAACTAGGACCGGGTGTTTATGTAAATTGTTATTGCTTTTTTAAGAATAGCCTCTTCTGACACGTCTGTAGTCTCCGAGGCCCGCTCGTTACTCGAGGCCTCTACTTGGCCCCGCGCCGGTCACAATGGGATTTTGAAGGTAAATAAGTCTTTAAAAGAGGAATAAGTAAATTAGAAGCGACAAGATAGGAATCTCCCCTATTTTTTCCGAAGATTGGGGCGAGAGAAAAAAGACGATCGCCTTGGAGCACCAAAGGGCAGAAAAGTATGGAATGCTATAAAATATACATTTTAATTCGTTAATAATTGGTATTTGAACATTCTGCTTGATAACTTCATATAAATGAATGAATGAACACAAAAAATGACTTATTAACTAATATAAAAACATTAACAAAGTACAAAGGGCGGCCTTATCACTAAGAGCAATTTTTTCCAAGCAACTATGGATGGAGAAAGTGAGAGTAAAAAACTAAGTAGTAACTGATAAAATGTGCACATTTATTTTATTTTATTTTATTTATTTATTTCGTTGCTTCAAACATGAGTTGGAACAATAAATGCAAACTTAATAATACTTAGATTATAAATACAAGAGTAGTAGAGTTCTCTGTGATAGAGCTCGTCCGGGGAAGGACTACCACCATACCTATTTCTGCCGCAAAGCAGTAATGCTCGCATTGCTGTGTTCCGGTGTGAAGGGTATGGTTTCCGGTGAAATTACTGGCACATGAGGCTTTCGATCTTAGCCTCAAGGTGGCAACCCGCAAGTGATACCTCTGGTATTGCAAGCGTTCATAGGCTGCGGTAACCGCTTACCATCTTGTGGGCCGTACGCTTGTTTGCCACTTCAGTTGTATAAAAAAAAAAAAAAAAAAAAACAAGAGTACATACTTATGTAACAAAACAATGAACAAAATAAACATTATAATAAAGGTACCTACAAATTTGCAAGTGCGCTAGCACCCACCCTAGGCGAACCTGTGTTGAGGGTAGCTAGCCTCTTTCGAACATTGTGTCCGCTCAATGCAATACCTCGAAGTATGACGCACGTACGCATAGTTCAAGTGCAACAAATTCATCCAGTCTTATGTATAGATTATTGAAGTGTTATGTAACTAGGACAGTATAAAAAGACAAAAGACTAAACAAATTATGTGCAGAACATATATACATAATAGGAATAATTGAAAATTAAAAGAATACCTATTTTTTTTTAAATTCTAATATATATAAAACTTACCATAGCAGTTCCATTGAAAGTTTTAGTTAAAAAAAATATAATGTTCATGGAGTATTTTCCATATTTGCATGTTTGTTTAAAGCAAGAAACTTTGAATTTTTCTTACAAAAATACACTATCGTTTCTGTTAAAATCAAAGAGCTTTAGCTTAGAAAAAATTAGAAAAATAAAAGCTATTATGAAAGTGGTCTCCGCCCTATTCAGCTCTAAAAAAACCTCTTTAAGGGTGAGTGCGGCGACACTCGGCCGGTATCACAGCTGCCGCCAACGATACCTACTTATTAAGCCGTATAACGTCCAAGAAGCCTGTCCTCCATTACAACTTCCTCATGTTTTTAAATTATAATCTGCAGATGGATTACAGGAAAAATTTCGGAGCCAATTAACTTTGTATTTACCTGAGATGATGGTTTTATAGAATTATGAGATGAGAAAATATTTTGCGTTGTCTACTCAGTTTGGCAGAATGAATATTGTTATTACGAGATGTGAGTGAATCTGAAAAAACAGTAAAATAGTCAGGTGTTTTTAAGCTTTTAAAATAAATAATTTTAAATTTATTATAAGTATTACATCAAAGATAACGGTGTAGGGTCAGAATAAGCTTCGTTTGCTAAAGGGTTGTCTGAATGTGACAGCTGTCTAAATACTTAATTATTAGAGAGGTATTTACAGATAGCTCAAAAGTTACTTTATTTAAAGAAGTAAATCTTTATTAACAAATTAAAATATGTAATAATTACATAACCTTACAAAATATACAAAATACATATGAAACAGTTGAGCAAACTAAAGACCGTTAAAAACGATCTATAGATACTCAACTGATCCAAATCACTACCAGATATTTAAATTTGATTTTTATATTTTATATTTTAAAATACAGTAATTTCTCATAAAATACATTTTCTGTTGTATGTTCCATATTTTCATAAATAAAAAAAAAATACTAAACTTTTTCCGCAGCGCTTTGGAACCTATTATTGGATTCAGATACTCTTACTTTCTGAAAGTGTATGTATTTCCTACGAAGTTGCGTTTTATTTAAATATCTTGATCCGCGAAAGTAATTTGTGTCTTCTTCGAACGAGCCCCCGAAGACCTGCGCATAGTTCAGTAAAGACTGAAAATGATCTTACAAAGTACAGGCCGCGATCGCTCCCCGTTGACGCCTCGGGCCTTCGAGACGCTCCGATACAGAGTTTAAGAGTTATGCAAATGTTATGGACAACAAAAAAGTTAATGTCAATGATAAGTGCGGGCTCGGGGGAGCGATCACGCGCACTCTGACTTTTTTATCAACCGTACTCATTGGAGGGAGTTCTTACGATTTTTTTTCTCTTAACTGGAGGTAGATGAGGGCGTTCTTATTTGCGTAGCCATTGTGTTACCCTCTTTAATTTATTTTGTTATTTTTGCGAGTCGTTTACACTGTGCGCTTATTGCTGGCAATCCAATTTCATGTTCTGAGGAAAAAACAACAACTTTACAGAAATATATGTAGATTGGCTTGGTTTTATTATATGCCTGACAGCGAGTACTTAAAAAGGCTATAATTTATATTATTGACTAGTCTTCGCCGGCAACTTCACTCGCTTGCTACCTTTGTAAAAAGTCAGCTGTTACTACGGCGTGATTGAGTAACTTACATTATCAAACAAACTTTTATAAATTAAATTGTTTTGTGTAGATGGGATCGTAGTAATAAAGTTTTATATATTATGTCCCAATATTTTATTTCAATAAATTTTTACTTTAATACACCATGACATTTGATGCAAAACCACAAATCATTTTACCTTTAGTCACCCCCTCCCTGTTCTGAGCAGTACAGCATGTTTTTTTGGTCAGCAATATAACGATACAATCAAGTCGTTTATCTTATGTTATGCGCCACGCTTGACTATAACAATTGCAATGCCACTCAATGTTTTAATTGTAGTAGCATAAAGTTCCAAAGCATAGTTGTTAAATCTCTTTCCAATCCCAGTAATGCTTGAACTCAGTTATCTGGTTCCCAGCATGTATAAGCTTTACCTAGTTCAGGGCTAGATGGCGTTGTGGGAAAATGTTCACCAATATTATTGTATAAAACGGTGCTACCGTACCAGCGTATAATCAAAAATCGAAAGTTCCACAGCCCTATTTGAGGCAACAATCTTCACACGCTAATCTACATGACAGTGCCTCTCCATCACTCAAATTGAAGTCACCATTTTGCATCTGATTATCCTCGAGAGGGCCAGAGTGTCTGTAAAAAGTACTCGACTGAAGTAGCTGGAATTAGAAGCAGGGCTAGCACCAGTTCTTTACATTATCAAGAAACAAGCGAGTTTGTTAATAACATTAGATAAAGTGTTTTTAGTGTAAAGTGTTTACGTTTTTAGAGTTACAAACGTCTGATGTGCGAGGTTCTATTCCCGGAACGAGACAAATGTTTACACGATTTATAAATATTGGCTTCCGGTTCTGTGGTATCTATCCATATCACTCATAAATGCTGATATACTAATTGAGTCCACACGAAAAGTTTTAAGTGTAGAGTGAGTTAGTAAAGTTCAGGGCTCCTGAAATTTACTAACTTATTATCTTGAATTATTATTATTATTGATACTAGCAGTTCTCCGAACAGAAGACCTCACAAGCACAAACTTTTAAAGTGAGCAATCACGCTGAAGATCAGAGATCTTTAACATTTTTTGATGAGACTTCCGGATATAACAATAACCATCGAAATTGGATCTGAGAGAGTGAGAGAGATATCATGAGACGGAGATATTAGCCCCCTAATCAAAAATCCCCGGTGACAAATTATATAAACTCATAGAACCTGTGTACCAAGTTTCAACCAGATCGGTTGAAAAATCCGACCTGTAGGCACAGACTGACTGACGGACAAAAGCATTTTTGCCCAATCTTGAAACTGAAACGCTACGCTCGCTTCGCTCAATTATGAGATTAAATCAAATAAAAAAAATTGTACGACCCTTGCGACGGACTCGCTGACGTTTTACTACCGTCGCAACCAGTGCTACTGGCCCAGGTCTTGAGGGGTTGCGGAAACCATTAACGTGGCGGTGTGGTAGGTACGTACCTACGTATGCAGGTGTCTCGCGCCGTTTGTGAGTCAACGAACTGCCGCGGTTTTACTAAGTACTAGTTGTCTAGTTAGGCAAGTGTGGAACTATTTACGTTAATGAGAACGATGGTTTTATATGAATAAATATAACTAGAATGAGTAATAATCTTGTGATTAAAAGGTATGCATCAGTTACCATTTGCGGCGATGAAATTGCAGCCTATAAAGTATGCTATACATACTAACTTTAATATATGTGTAAAGGACTCTTCAGCAAGTGTCCATCTTGGTCACACTATTGCATATACACTACAGGCATACACTACACTACTACAGACACTCTTGTAGGCAGACGTGTGTATGCATTACTGTTTAGATTAGAAGGGTACGGGTAGCAAGTGAAATTACAGCCATAAGAGAGTCTTTTAGGCGGTTTATTAATTCCGACACCAGAGTTTATCACTTTACTTTGATAATAAATTCTCTAAAAGATGTTTCTTTGTTCGATCCCTGCATCGTACTACCTAATCTTAAGGAGCACTCCGTATAAGTTTTACATGCAAATGAATTAATTCTTCGCGTCTGAGTGTTCGGTGCATCGCGGCGATGCCTCGTTGCATTTATAATGTGAGTTCATTACAGGCTGACTAGTCTACAAGCGTGGGTTTTATAATAATACGCACAGATATGGAACTCCTCGAAAAATTATTCGCATGAAAGCTCGGGCCGCAAACTTGCTTATTACGTGACGGGACTTGCGTCAAACGTATCTTCCAAAGTAAGACTTGCTTACTTATTAAATTATTAACGGCTATTTACCACTTGAATTTGTCATTTATGCTGACGTTTCGAAGCTATTTAGAAGCTCTTCTTCATGAGCACCGCCCACGACAGCATAAATAACATAAATGAAAAATTCAAGTGGTAAATAGCCGTTAATAATTTAATATGATTTCTAACCACTATAGTTTTAACTCTATACTGTCTTACTTTTTCCTGATTACCTTTGAATTAAAGTAGATATGCGTTTTTCTACGTTTCTCTTTATGACAACTTTGCACATTCATTGCGTAGTCCGCAATATGAATAGAAGTTAACCAAAACGTATGTATACATATCTAAATGCTAAACAAACAGAAAATCACTGGAATAAACCTTTTGACAGTTCAAAACGTTAGCGAAATTATTTGTAGCTTTACGTTTTACAAACGAAGTTTTTATTTTGTACGCTGCAGTTTCACTTCTACGTATAACTGCTACATGCGGATAATGGGTTTGGAAGAACGTTCGCTTCAATTATGAGTGGGATATTAAATCGGTAGCTATCAGAGGTACATGTGTAGAAGGTTGCTTCGCGGGCGAATGAATCTCGAATTTTCTAGAGTAATATGAGATTTCATTGTTCAGACTAACTTAAATTATGCATGGTAACTTTCTTGTCTTCATACTAAATATGATATGTAAACACTATGAAATTGAGCTCTAACAAGATTCTTGCGACGTTCGTAAGTTTTCTGCTTCGAATATTGAATCGATTTTGTTTTGAACCAATGCATTGACTGGTACTGGCCTTCGGGCGGCCTAGAAACTCTGTCACCAGAGTTGGCCACTGACTCATACGAACGAACAAATTGACTGGTTTCCCCGTCTAAGATTGAGCGTCCGGAAGCAACTGTTGCCTGAGCACAGGTATTTTAATTGGTCAGAAACTTTTGAACTGGTTTGATCTAATCTTCTTCTTGTTCCTTCCTTATACAATTGAATTGCTGTGCATTAGTCTCGCTAAAACTCAAGAACGGCTGGACCGACTTGATTGATTTTGGTCTTGAAATATTTATAGAAGTCCAGGGAAAGTTTAATCGGTTATTAGTAGATTAATAAAATATGATTATGATAACTAAAATAAGTTCGGCAGACGTTGTAACCGGTACAGCCATACTTAAATATTGGGAATAGTCGTGATAAAAACAACCCTAACATTTCAGGAATTAATGTATTTTCACAATTCTTACACGTACTCGTAATACACCTAGCAGTCACTTGTACAGTATAAAGCATGTCTCTACTATACTAATTATTCCGAGTCGTAGATATCAGAAACTACGAGTATCTAAACTAGTTGTACTATTATGTGCAAACATCAACAGTTTAAAAAAGCATCCGTTTAATATTTGATCTGCTTTCGCGTGGCTAAGCACATTTTCCTTGAGGTGCCGTGGGCGAGTGTGCATTTTTAATGTTTACAACCTCAGCTGCGGATGACGCGATGAATTTTTACTGAGTCCGCCATTTTCTGTCTTATTAACTAGGGTGGGTTAATTGTGGAGCTTAACTAAAGCCGACACTTGCGCCCTTATTATATTGTTAATTCATTTTCGTACACGAAATAAATTTCAATAATGTACTCGTAACACTGTTGCTGTTGACTGACTGATATTGATTAAACTTTGAGGTTTACATAAAGTAAACCTGAAACTTGTAGGTCAACTTGTAAATAATCAGTTTCTAAAAGTGCAGTTATTAAAAATTAATAAAAATATTTTTTTATTTGTGATAAAACATACATTTACTAGTGCCTCGCGACTTTGTCCGCGTTGAGTTCATTCATACATTATTTTCCCAGTTTCTAAATTTTAAGAAGTAACACAAGCTCTGCTTAGCTCGGGATGCTGTGTGGATTGTCCAGCATTAATTATATTTATATATTTAATAATTATTGTAAGTAGGCAGCAAATTAATGTAGCCAATATCACCACTTCCATAGTTTACAACAAAATGGCTAGTTAGTAAAAATGGTAACTCTTATTGGAACATCCAAGATAAAGAGCAGGTCAATAAAATCCTCCGTCACTACTAATAAAATATAAACCGTTCTGATAAGTTTATCACTGAGTGGCGCCATAATATAGGAAAAAGCCTTTCACTATAACCTAACATACATTTTTTATAGACGGAAAAAAATTAGGTTAAGCTACGTTCAGCACAGTTACCATTCGAATCTATGGTTCATCATATATCAGTCAAAGACGTCTACTGCTGAACATAAGCCTCTCGCAAAATACCAAAAAGAGCGAAGGTAAGCCCCTACCATCCAGGGATTTTCTAGGACTGTTGAAATGTCATCAGCCCATTGGTGGAACCGTCCTACCTTTCGCTTTCCAGTTCATGGTCGCCATTCAAAAACTTTTTTTCTACTACGGTTATAGTCTGCGAGCTATATGGCCTGCTCCCTGCCACTCAACTAACTGATTCTGAGTGCTATCTCAGTAGCCTAAGATCTCCTGCAGATTTCCTTATATTGGATTCTATCATGCAATAGATTTATGTGATATTTACGTACAGCTAAAAGCTGGTAAAAGCAGTCGAGGCCTATAAACCCAGTCGAAACGGTTATAAAAACAGTTTCTCAAACTTCCAACTTTGACCCAGGATAAGAAATCCTCCGTCACAGCTAATAAAACATAAACCCTTCCCGATATGTTTATCACTGTGTGGCGCCATGATTTAGCGCGTGACAGCCCTATTTCACGCGTGCCGTGCGCTCAAATTGAATTGATATGTTTCCGCTAACGGTACAGAGTGGGCCGCGGCATTTTTCAAACCATATCGTGTATGATCCGCAAACCAAAGCGGGCGGAAAACGGTAGCGTTAGCAAAGCATATACCTGTGCTCTGTATTTTTTTTAATTTTTCTCGCGTTTTCTGTCTACGCTTTATTACAATCATTATCGCATCTTATTCTTATTATGTTGAGACACTGGTTTAACAGCGAGAGTACTCAAACGGAATCATTAGATCATATTCAATCACGCAAAACTAATGGGCATTATTAATAGTTGATAGCACTTAAAAACCTTTATAACTTTTCTTGAACAAGCTGGTTTTGTCAGAATAATTTATTTCTGCGTTTGAGAACACTAGCATTGCATAACACATTTCTTTGATGAGAAAAGCACATTGGTGCATGACCATTTTCTACCTTGGGATCTACACAATACAATTTGAATTTGTAAAAAAAATATGACTTCAAAAGCGCGGTGCTTGGTTAAGAAGCAAGTGGTTGCGGGTTCGATCCCCACTGCCGAGAAACAGAACAAATATTTGTAGATCATGCAAATATTTCTTCTGTTTCTCGGTGTTACAGTACCAACTGTACCTACTCGACACACGAAATCATAGCTTGTGGTCAGGACCAGTAAGTGAATGTTGGGTGTCTTGAAGTGAATTGTTATACCAACTGTACTTGCAAAATGAAATGCGAGGTAGGGATGTAGTAAAGAGTGCAAACGATCGGGTCGCAGTGTCAGACGCTTATAACATTGGCAATCTTCTAAATATATAAAATCGTTACGTTACTGACTGACTGACAAGCAACGCACAGCCTCACACCTTCAGTTCTAGGGACCTGAATAGTGTAGTTTAGTAGTAGTTTAAGGTGTGTTCCTTTTAATATTCAAATCTTACTATTAAAACGCAGTAAGAAGATGTAGTTTGTATTGTCCACCCTGAATATGTTACATGTATATTTTAGTGATTTATAGCAGAGGTTGGTTTTAACTACTTTTAGAAATAAAAAAAAATGGGGAAATGAATTTAAATCTTTAAAAGAAAGTGTCACGAAATTAAAAAAATATTTTATTGTAGGTAATCTATTCAGTTCTAGTTATTAAGTTCTAGTTGGCTAAATCAGTGATGAGCTAAAATCACTTTTTCTGTTAGCCAACGTTGGCCAAGGTACATATATTGGCTTACGGGTAAACTCTGCTTGACTTATTCGAAAATCGTGAAATAGGCACTTAGACAAACTGGTTTACTTACTTTGATAACTGATTTTAAAAAATCATCATCGTGAAATAGGCACTTAGACAAACTGGTTTACTTACTTTGATAACTGATTTTAAAAAATCATCATAAAAAAAGCTCTACTACTAGGTACGTATACCAGCTTTATTCAGAATGTTTAACTCTGTATCAAGATTTCAGTAACGTATTGCTTTTGAGATTAGCGAAAACTTTAAAATTCTGACGGCACAGGTATTTAAAATACACACAAAACCTAGTTACACATTTGCGAAAGTTTCACAAAACGCCAAACTATGTTCCCTGCAGCGCAAACCTAAGCGCACCTTGCCCCGCGACTGTATCAAAATGATAAAAATGTTGAGATCCAATAACCATTCATCCATCAAGTGTCAAGATATAATCTCGGGCTGGCGGCGCTGCTTAGCCCTCAGAGCCTTAGAGCAGAAAACGCCGAATATAAAAATGCCTGGGAGATTTACAGGCCTCGCGGAGATATCGCTTACAGATTTTGGCTGCATTGTGGTGGAATGGGGCCACTTGATTTGAGTTACGAAATCATTTTTGGCTCTATGAAATTTTCCATCTTTTTATGGTGGAAAGCTGCTTTGTTATTTTTTATTTCTGCACTTGTAATATATTAAAAATAAAACAGCAAAAATAAAAAAAATAAAAAAAATATCTATCTATCTATCTTATTACACAATGCCATCTAGCCCCAAACTAAGCAAAACTTGTAATAAATTGAATGAATGTAAAAAAAAGAGCTAGCGAAATAGTTTTACACTAAAACATTTATCTATCCAAAGACTTACTTTTCTTTTATCGTATCATCTCTACAAAGCGTGGGTCCGTAAGAAATCTGTTTGTATCTGGCATTCCGGGCCAGCGACCGATTTAAATCTCTTAAGCTCTCTGCGACCGGCCGCGGGCGCCACTCGAGAACTCACAAATCTTTCATAATCTTACAAGATCCCGCCGAGAGGGGCGTTTTTCATAGTGTACACCTAGCTTTAGAGGTCGGACTTGGATAAAAAAACTACTCTGCGAAAAGGTTAAACACATTATTTACCCCGCAAATTGAGTGATGGGTTTTAATATAAAATGACTCCATCAACAATGTTTTAATTTTATTTTCCCGTATCGTATCGTGTATTTATATTTCACAATATGGGGCAGGTACGGCCGGTATTCATAAGCAAATACAAGGCGAGGGTCCCCATAATTTTCGGTTTGCATTTTTCCATCGCGACCGCGAACTCGATTTGCACTCCCAAGGGCGCGCGGACGCTCGGCCTCAAAAATATTAATGAAAATTTTTACATAAATTTATTCGACTGAGGGAACCATGCGTCGGCCTGAGAGCCGATAGGGTACGCTCCTGTTTTTTATTTATTAATTTAATGGTATTTTTGGTCTAATTACCTGACTGAGGTATAATTCATTGGCTTTGTTGAGCGTGTGTTTGTTGTGGGAAATTTATTTCACAATGTGCTCATAAATTAATGGTGAGATGGTGTGAGAAATCTAAATATTTTAAAAGGGAATGCATGTACTTATCATGTTTTAAAATGAGAGTATGTTTTTAAAGGCAAATAAATTTGTAAATACCAGAAATTCACAAAATATTTTCACTGGCTAATTTACAATAAAACCAGTTTTCGGACCGCTCTCGCCCCCACTTTATTGAGTTCTATAAAAAGCAAAGCATTCTTGGCTTCAACCCTTCACCGGCTTCAAAAGAACAAACGCAATATATCGGGGGTCGGCTTAATTTGCCCTGTACCGACTTAAATGCTAGCCGCTCGAATGCTCCAAATTACTGTGCGATATTTTTAGAGTGCGGAATGCACCCGTTTCGGGCTACCCGTCCGGATATTAACCGGATTGGCGGTATAACCAGCCACCAAAGGGTTAAAGTAGCCTAAATTTCTATCAATACATTTTCTGCAATACGCAACGCATTTTTGGAATATCAGTCCACTAATTAGAAGTCGAATTAAAGTGTTCCTGGACGCGGAAAGCATAAACACAAGGGGGCAAGATTCCTAATTTGGTGTGCTGTGTCTGAGATTTTTTCTTTAAATGAATTTTCCATCTTAGGGGACATTGGCTTCTTGCCGTGTTTACAGAGAGCTCCCGAGGAGTCCCACTTTGTTGTTTAATGAAATTATCGGTTTACCAAGTAAATGAACAAAGCCAGATTTCGCTTTCGACGCCCGAAAAAGAGAGGGGCTTGTTTTTGTTTTTGAAGGTAACCGAATGGACTCCTTTGAGGTATTCTTTAGATCGACGCTGTACTTAATCAATTATAATCGATTCGCTAATTTAGGATAGAAGGGGGATGTAATTATCAACCGATGTACTTGTAACTATAAGAAATCTTCACTTTGTACTGTTTATGCATACTTTTAATGATTTTTTTAAGTTAATCTGTGCACTCACACATTCACGATACAATCTACGAGTATACAACCCGACGTAATGAGACAAAATAGTCCAACCTAACCCAACTAAGGGAGAGCAATTAGAGAGGAAAGAATATGGCGACCCTCTCACTAATGGCCGCTCGACTTAATTATATAAAGTGCTTAAGTAAATGATAGCTAATTCTCGTTCCCGGCGTCCCGTAAACAAGAAGTGTGACTTTTCACCATTGTAGACGATCTGTCATTCCCACTTCCGTCGCGGTCCTTTCTAAGCTCCTTCTTTGTTGCCATTTCCGCTCAAAAGAATTCATTCTTTTCTTTTTTTCACGGTGCGTGCAATTGTCACCCTACTGTTTGTTGTGCTGTGATTAAATACTCCTGTCACAATTCAGCTAATTTTTCCTTCCTGAGTAATACATTTTGAAGGTGTATTTTTTCAATACAAAAGCTTGATGAACAAAAGTTTTAATTTTTTTTTTAATTTTATTTTATTCCCAGTTAAAGTTTTATTACTGGCTGCAATTCTGAGGCGTCTTTACTTAATTTTAGGTTTTGTCATTCATTCAATAATCATTATGTTTCGACAAACCTGTCAAATATTTAACTCCGATTTTTTATCCATGTCGTCACCGTGTCGAAAATTTACATTTAAATAGAACATCTGCGAGCGACCCCCATGGCTTTCAAGGCGTTTTTCTTACCCGCTAATTTGTAAATCGCTCCGTAATATCGAAAAATTAAAATGCTGATGTCATATTTTACTCTCTATTTATATGCTAATATTGGAAATCTTCGCATCTAAAGGGACGGCTGATTAAAATATCAATGGGTAATTTATGAAACGTTTTCTTGGATGAAATTTGATGGCCGTGAGAGGAATTTATTCTGAACGTTTCGCTTAAGTCTAATGTCGGTTATTACAATGCAAAATCTCTCAAGTACAACAACTGTGATGGGCTTTAATCTCGCTCATCCCATTCCTCACGGCGGAGCATCGCCGCGATCATTTGTAAGAAGGGTTGAGACGAGCGCAGTGAGCCTAATGCCGCAATATTCGTAAATTAAGTACCTTTCTCGAGTCCGGGGCCAGTAAATATTATTTTTTTATGTTAATAACCGCCCGATTGCGTTAATAAAGCCTTACATCTTGTAATTAGCCAGGGCATTGTCTGCGAGGCGGCGGAGCGGTGGCGGCCCGAGAAATGAATTGAATTAATTCGGGTGTATAAACTGTAGAGCTAGCCCATCGCATTGTGCTGATTTATAATGTGAATGTTCAGCAAATGAACTATTACCTACGGTATAAAAATTAAATCTGTTTAATTATTTATTTTATTACGATTTATTATTATTAAACGATGAGTTTCAACAATTTCTATCAGCATAAGGCAATATAGAAAATAGGAAATATTATTTAATAAGTGAGTCTAACCAAGTGTTCTTTCAATATGTATATCATAACGATAAATATGCCTTAATTATTTCTTCAGGTTGACAAATTAAATCAGACAAAGAAACACAGCCTAATCTGTTACACCGAAAATCGCCGTCATCATCAGCGCCGGAACACTGCCTCCATTAATTAATAAATTAAACAATGCTGTTCGTCCCAATGTGGTGCGGTTTATTCCAGATTTGCATTTACATAGGAAACAGGTTACCGGTGCTTACCAAGATTTGGGTCCCCCAGGCCAATTTTTGCTTGTTGTTACTGGAATCTTGGATCCGGAAACTTGAAACATTGTTATTAGTTCAAGTCTTGACGCATAGTGTATCCACTCTCATTTTCTGCCCCACGCCTAGTCTGTACAACGAGTAGGTACAGTGACAAAACAGCAAAATGATACCAGGTAGTAAGGAAATAATGCCTTCCACTTTAGTAATGTGTCGAGCGCTTGAAAGCAATCTCGCCACTATACTCGTTACGTGTGATCAAGGCATAAATTAAGTACCGCGGCCTGATGACCAGTGTCTCTGTTTCTTGATTCATTCTGTATCACACTATCAATCTGTACTTTGAGAACGAAGCAGCTGGCAAAGCAACATTTTTTCTAAGCAAATGTGCCCTTTCTTCTGAGCTGAGCCGCACTCAAAATATTTGCCGTATAAATTCTCTTGAATGATGAAGACAACCCTTCATCGCCGGCCCGTCTTTATAGCTCTATTTGTATATTTTAATTACTGTCATTATATGCTAATGACTACCATCCCTTTTTCTTATCCCGCCAAATGGGTTATTCCAGACTTATATCTACACTGCGAGCCATTTTAAAGATTTAAAATTATACACTGATTCTTGCTCACGGTTTCGTTTGCAAGATTGTTCCAATAAAAAAAATGACTAGAGTTGATTTATGTCATTACCATCTATTTAGATTGCTGTAACGTTCTGTAGTTGGATCAACGGATTCATATTATGTATATTGTACATACCTAATGTTCATTATACTAAGCACGAGTTTGAGTCGTACATACTATTTTGTATTTAGCAACAAATAATGTATGAGTACTTATATAGAATATTAGAGAGTACTTAGTAGAATTGCATGCAAATTTTACAATTTAGAAAAAAAATCGTTCAATATATAGATGAATTGCTAGGGGTGCACAAAGAATACGCTGGCAATTTGTTTTGTTATTAACTTGACGTGGTTGCTGAGTGAGATAATTTAGATCATTATGTTCACGACTATTTTGATTTGATAATGAACATTGCCAGTTTCGTTTTGAATAATGTTACTAATTACTTTAAGTAATTACATAAGTATTTGTTAACCTTTTTTTTTTAATACTTACACAGTCACGATCGTCTGCCTTGTGGCGTTGGCTCTAGAAAGTGCATATGAAATTGATCATCATTACCCAATATTATTAGTAATCGTCATTTACACCCAAATGGTGGGTGACCACGCCACTTCAAGGAATATACTTAATTCTTTTTAAAACCACTAAGTAAGCTAGACGATTCCTTTCACGTGAGAACGTACCACAAAAACAACTCACTGAGGTAATCTTTATGACTGCACCGTAGATTATGCTAAACACCCGTATGTATAATTTCGTATACTTAGCGGAGTTTATCAGACGCCCCTGCTAAAAAGCTGTTATATTTTTCAACACATGATTTTGTAAAAGAATCCGAGACGCAGATAAGATAAAAGTGCGATAATTCTTAAGTTTCATTGAAACTCTAGTCGAATCTACTAAATATATAATAATAATAATAAAAAACGATTTTCTCCAACAGGATACAGGATTGGTAAAGTTACGATAGCAGCTATCAAAAACTTTATATTTAAGTTTAATTTATGTATCTAGTAAGAAAAATAAACTATTTTTTCTAGCGGGCTAACTAGTTAAGGAAAAGGAAATTATTTTCTATTATGTAAATAACTTTTGCAGGTAAAAGCTGCACCAAAAGTAAGACAAAGCCGGGTTTGATGTTTTTTGATGTGAAATTAGCTACATTGATCCTTAAGTATGTGCGCTAAAGCTCATTTTGTAAATGAACCCATTTTAAAAGTGATATAAGTGTATTCGAGGATGTAAGCATACGAGGGAATGAAAATGTGTGTCGTTAAGACGAGCTTGCGATTTGCATCTTTACCACTCTTTCGAGGGTCGTGTTTTCTCACGATAAACCACAATATTATTAATATGTACCACTCAGTAACCTGATAAGTGCTTTTCAAGAGATTTCAACTTGGTTAAGACAAATTTTCGGCATAATGGCACATAATAATACGACTTTGCTTGTTTGATTAAAGTTTTAAGTGTGATTTTCAGCTACAATTAAGATTTGTAATTTTCAAAACAAATTACTATTATGTTCTGCTAGCTTCTTCCCGCAGCTTCAACCACCGCTAAGCAGTTTTTATGCTATCGAACAGGAATCGTTAATTTTCCGGGCTAAAAAGCCGGTTGGTAGCGTTATTCCAGGTCAGGAACTATGTAAATTTCAAATGTCACCTAAGCCCGTTCAGGCGTTACGAACGAAGTTGATTGGGAGACACACAGACTTTCGCATTTACTATAATAATATGTGATTTAAAGATTAGATACGACTGTTTTAAAAATTGTCCGCTGATATTTATTAAGAATATTGAACTACATGTACAGTTTTTTTTTTTAATTACTGCAGCTGTGACTCACCCCGAGACATAGATCAAGTCAGTATTAATTTATTTTTTGATATTTATATTAGAGCGCATTAACTAAATACCCTGATGTTATGTTCCACTAACGGTGTATGCATATCAATAAAGAATTAGCTGTGCACGTCTGCACGGCTGCGTTAAAAGCGTCTTCGCCGTTTTTCCCGTCGTTTTGACGTCGGCAAGACATCGCCTGTCCATATTTACCGAGATCGTAGCTTTTTACGGAGCCTCATTTCGTCGTGTTTACGACCACGTCACCAGTTTATTGTTATTTTACAAGAAAGGGGTTATGGGGCATTTTTGTATCGTTGCAGGTGTACCGTTTGTCGCAGAGAAGATGATGGGCAAAATGGATCAATCCTCTCATGACTCGTAACGCTTTGGAAAACACTGTTCCAATTGATTTTTAAAAGGAACTTATAATAGGTATTTTGCTTGTCCCTGGTTATTTGAACGCCACTTGAATATGCTAATGTTTTTTATTCTTTTTATTTATCTTTTGTTTTTTTTGAGTGTAAGTAGGTGTATACCTACTAAGTAATTTACTGTATGACCAGTGTGCCGAAACAAAAACGTTTATTTATTTACCTATCTATGTTATGTAGCCTAAGTGACCCTATAAATAGATTTGTGAGCTTTCTAATATTTATCAATAATATCCTAATAGTAAAATATCACATATCATAATGTAGTCAAAGCATAAAACTAAAACAGTATTCAAAAGTTGGATATCACAAAATCATGTCCACATGTAACTCAGCTACCTAATCGAGTCCATATTACCTTTTATAACCTACGGCATCCGCATAATCTTCGCATATTTCCGCAGAAGCTTGGCACAGCGAGTATTTATTGCCATTGAAAATCCAGTTTCCTGAAATGTATTCGTATGCGGGCGCGTACCATGTTTCCTTGTCGCATTAGGCATAAGTAGTGCTCTCTCCTCACCCTATTAACCGTGATATATGCGACGATTCTTTCTCGCAATCCTCAAGAACAGAGGGGCGTCATATCTCGCGCGCCGATGTCATCGACACCTTGCATATGTGACGCGCTAATTCGACGCTGATAAATGATTTTCTGCGGTGTGAAATGGGAATTTACGGTTCTTCATCTCCCTTTTCACTTTTTGGGTAGTTGAACTGTGTTAAGTGGATACATTTATTTACTTGCTTTGTAATGAATTACTTTTATAAAAAATTGCTGAGATATAAAGTTATATGGCACAACACTTTTAGGGTACAGCTGAACAGTGTTTTTAAATAGAACACAAATTACTATTTTAAAAAAAATTGTCTAAACCTGTCTAAACATTAGTTTAGACAGGTTTAGACAATTTTTTTTAATTTACATCTCATCAATAAGTATTAACTTATTATCCATCCCACACACAAAGTTTAACAGATTCGATAAACATAAAATAGAAATTAGCGTATACATTGTAAAGATTCACGCAGAATTTGATGAGATGTAAATTCTCCCGCAGGCGATATAAGAAAAAACCTTCCCAATCCAGACTAATAAGAAGCGTACACGGGTCCCAAACGCGATTCACGTGTTCAGACAAAAACCGTGGATTCCCCTCGAAGACACCCATGTGTGTGATGTATGCAAAAAGGGAATTGAATAAGGTGATTTCGTTCTGCGGGGTCGCTCCCGAAGGAAAAGAATTCGCGTGCGGTAATGGCGAATACAATAAATTTTCATAAACAAATTGCGATTTGATGGCAAAATATCGCGGCATATCGGCGCGCGTGCGCTTACTCCCAATAAGGATTGATAGGGAAACAATGTCGTGACACTGATTGAATGACAATTTGAGGGATGTGCAAATAATTTCGCGTAATGGTGTACACGTCGCCTTAACGATGTGTGGATCGGCGTGCGTTGAATTCCATCTTAAATCTAATATTATGTTTTCTAACACATTTTATTTTCACATAAACCATTTGTTTGAGGTATCTGCAGTTCGTTATCTATTTCTTCCCCTATCTGGAGATAATTCAGCTGGCGTTTGCCAACTTCAAGGCTCGGGCACAACTAAAACATTTTATACGGGCCTTGTCTTGCCTCATATTTTATCAATTCACTCGACAAAACTTTTATTTCCCTGGCACAAAAATATACTAAGAAGTACATCACATGACTTTAACGCTTTTCTGCAATAAATGTATTAGTGCTAATTTTTTTATGAGCGGAGTAACTCAAATGTCGTCATTACGCTGACATATTTTTTTTTAATTTTTTTTTATATAACACACGCATTGCATCATAAAAATTACAAAATATTTTTGGTTTTATCACTCGCATTGGATCTCGGTATAAACCATTGTTTTTTAAGCGTCGTCACACTTGTGCGTACACGGCCAATATGAAAATTCACACACTTTACCTCTTACCCGATGAGTGTCGCCTGTCACGCGTGGAAGCGAAGGAGCTTTGACTTGCAAAGCAGCGCTGAGATTTTTCAGGAGGGCGGTAATGACTGCTTGATGTGCCCAGATGATGCGCTAGTATGGAAAGGTTTGGGAGAAAGCTTTTAGTTAGAGCGAAACTAAAACTTGAAATCAATGGAAACATTTAGCAAGGTATGATTAAGTTTATGTTTATGTCTGTGTGTTACATGAGCAATAATAATGTGTTATTGTCAGCCTTCAAATGTTCCTACTCTTGGGTTATTGACCTACTGTCGATTGAAAGTGATTGATCGTAATCCACTACAGGGCTTGATGATTTATGATAGTTATTATGCAGATTAAAGAATGACACAAGTTTTTTAAAGTTTTTGTTCTAACGCCTTCTAAGATCCGGATTTCTTCATTGTTTCTTTTTCATCACCGTTTGAGAGCACTTTGCGCGTATCAATTATTCAAGTAGAAAAAATCCATTCCTCTATTGGTACAATTGATTTTGAACCCATGATCTTTGGATTAGAAGGAATCACTAATACTAAATCAGAGTGTTTATTAATCGAAAGAGAGAAATAATGTATCAATGATTTTTTATTTAGAACACTCGAACATCAAAAACAGGTATCGTAGAAGCTAAGTAATATCTTCGGGTTTCTATAATTATATTTATTACTGAACAATAAATTCAGATTGAAAATTTAAGGTTAGCATAATAATGTAACATCAGACACAAATCCCAGATTCATATTTACGATACACAGTCAGGACTGTCATTAAACATTCAAATACCATTTCCTCACGTACGAAGGAAACGGGATTGTCACAATCCGTATTGTTCCAGATCTCATAACGCGTGTAGCCCTTTGACTCGGCATTTCCATACAAAATGGTATTACAAAACAGAGCGATATAAAGGAGACTCCACACTTGGCTAGCTCGCAGGCGCGCTACCTTTGATGCGCGTATGATTGCCCGCGCCCGCGACACATTGGATCTATATTGTTGTCTTTTTCAAGTTTCGTAATAAGGGATGAGGGTGTATTAAAGCCTTTTATCCGGCTCGTCACGCCGCTCGGGGTCGGGAAGGGGTTTAAGGTGAGCAAACATTAGCTCTTTTACATTTTTGCAATTTCATCGACGACGCCTCACGGCTGTTTACAGTAGCGCGAGTTTGAACTCGAAGGAGGTTTCAGGGGCGTCACAACTTTAACTCTTTTAAAAGGGTTCCGCAAAAGTAAACGAGCTTTTAATGTTTGTTTACAGATGTGCTTAGTTGTGTTCGTAAATGCAGTTGCTTCAACCTTAAGGTAGTTAAGTCTAGTAAGCTCGCGCTAGGCCCGAGGCCAAGAGTTCGCCGCAAATCTCGGCTGCGTTCTCAAACATTCCAGGGGATGTAGGTGGATTAAACGATGCAATATATTCGACAATTACAGCGTATCCCGCAGGTAAGACTGCATATTTCAGAAGCGAGACAATATTAGCTGCACCCGGGCGGAAAATGAGACTGTTTTTGGTGCCTAATTTACAATGCTTGTAATTTGAGGGAACATGCTCACCGCGCTGCGAGGTGTGTGTTATGTGAACTACGAAATGTATAAGCGCAGTTTGCAAATATGCTTAGTGAAACAATGTAGTGCGGTGAGCAAATGTTGGGATCATATTCATAATCTGATGAGCTGAAAGCCGTAGTGGAAACCTGTATTATTTTAGCTGTTTGTAACTTGTTGATCTAATTAAGTTAGCACTAAACTGTGGAAAAAAGATTGTGTTTCACGCCACTGTTATTGCAATTCAAAATTAAGTGATATAATTCCTCAATGCGTTGAGAATTGGGGAATTGATGTTCTTTTACCCCTTTCAAGAAAACGAGAATCACGTCAAGCGTAATCCAGGTTGCAGGTAATCTACGTTCTGATTACGGTTAATTACGAGCCGCACCACAAAGACGCGCGACAAGAAGCGCGACTGCGGCGTCGCGAGCGCGCCGCGGGCGACCACAATTCATGCGCTGCTCATAATTCAAGCGTAATCGGCGACAGTCGCGTGGCATTGCTGCATCCGCCGCAGATAGCGCGATCGCGGTGTTGCCGCTTTGTTGTACCGCCTGCTGCATTTTACACGACTAATTTACTGCTAAAGGTCTAGTTACTGGGCTTTTACTTCACGTGCAATACTACATTCGTGGGAAATTATTACCTTTTAAAAATATGTACGAAAATTATTTACCATCTTTTGGTCAACTGGTCATTTTTGCGACCTTTCTTTCATGTTCATAAGCAAGAGTTTTTTCTAAATAGCTTTGAAACTTTAGCCTAAAATTACATAAACAAATGGTCAATAACTGTTTAGATATCATTTTAAAATATAAAATGATTTCTACTACTATAGCTTCAATTCTATATTTTATTATTAAATTTATGCTGTAGCGTTCGCAGCGTTCATAGTACAATGAAGCGCTCGCGACGTAGCTTATTTAACTTGGACTAGTGACTGCGATGAATACAGTAAGACACAATTTAAATGCACTATAAATCCAAATCCAGCAAGCATGCAATTTCATAAACCTTTAACGATAAAGGCATCTGACCTTGGGAGTTTTAAAAACTTACTCACGAACATAACTGTTTTTTTGGTATTTTTTTTATGATTATCATCCGCATCTGTCGATGTCGATGATAATCAAATTATTTATCAGAGCTTTGAGTTCATAAAAACAATGCAGGTTGCATCTACTGGACATTATATGATGTGAATCAAACTTTCCAAAAAGTTAATGATAAGCCTGCTATATAGTTTTGTTAATTATGCTGATTTTAATAAACTTAACAGTAGGTACCTTTTGCAATAACTTTACATCAAAACAAAAGCCATCATTAAGGCACCCACTCGGCACATTATTCAAAAAGCACGTGAGGCAGGAAGCCCTTAAAATTACACACGAAACAGTGCTCTTTACCAACTTTCCCATAAGAGCCCATTATTTACGGAGCCACCGTACCATTAAGATTCTCCACATATCTTCGAAAGGCGTTATGGTAATTACGGGTCGCCATTTTATCTCGCGACTTTGCGATTAGAAGTCGCGAGGACGCTTCGGTGCACGTGGAAATAACAAGTCCGCGAACTTAGTTCGTTTTGGAGCGCTCTAAAATTAATTCGGATGGAAGATATCGGGTGGTACTTGCGATAGGAGCTTCCACGCCATTTATTGCTCATGTGGCTGGTATCGGAGAAGGGGTAAAGAATATCAAGATGTAACGAGCGCCAGCCGGAAGGCTCGCAAATGAGCTCGCCGACTTATCTGTGTTAATATGGGTGAGGGTTAATTTTGTCTAACATGAGCAATTTGGAGATACCACCCCCGTTTCGTGCTCGCATTCGTTGGTAATACACAATTCTACGCGTGGATTGTACAGTGCTTTGTTTTGCGGTCACTGGTTCAACATTTTCGTACGTACACAGAATTTACTCCATAAACAACTTTAACTTTTTTCGCAAGTCTGTATTTTCGCAGTCTACTATCTTAGCATAGGTATCTTAAAATGTTAATAGCACTAACTCTCATCAAAACGCATATTACTTAAACATTCGTTAAGATTTCGTCTAGACAAAAGGAAAATATGGTATCCGTCTAGCGAGGAACGAATGCGGTGGTTAGCAAATAGATGAATGCTGTAGGCAAACATGAGAATGTATTAGGAAATGAAATTAAGACTAGTTTCAGAGGGAGTGAGTTTTGCAACGCCATTTCATAGCTTGATGATTTTATCGTACAGGTTTCAAGCGAGAGCGTTTGCGTAATATTTGTGGCTTGCATATCAGTCAATACTCATATACATTACTCTATATCAAATATTCCACTGACTTGTACATGATTTGCATAATATGCAAGCTTACCTGTTTGCATAAGCATAACTGTTAGCAGAAATGTCGTGACAACATTCAGTGAGTTCAGAGCCAGCGGCACAAACCTACTCGTGTGCAAGAGCCCTTTTCACGTGCAATCTACTCATTGAATATTGCAGCTATTGTGCGGAGTACAATGAGTTTGAGTTCTGTTACAATATTGTACTTGACTGAACGGTTGTTGAATGAAACTTAATGGAAAGTGGTTTTCATTTGGTGCTCATATATATCTGGTGAGACAAAAGTAGAATTGTGTTGGGTAGCGCATATTACAAAAAACGAACATATTGCAACAACACAGTCTGTCCTAACAGTTTGATGTATGTGATAAGATTTCCTATATCATATCGTACAGCAAGTACTCTGGTAGAATAACTAAACCCAGAATAAATATTTGCAGAACTTGCAAGCACTTCTCCCACATAGAGACAAACATACTGCAACCTCTCACGTTTTTAAACGGGTTCTTGTCAAAGACCTAGCATGTAATAGTCAGGCGTGGTGCTTAACATTTGATTGTCTTGTCACTTGCTGACATACAAAAAAATGTATTATGTTGTGGAACACACACACTGCATTATGCTTGATTTATCATTACAAACACAAAAGCAGTTTTTCTCTAATGCAAATTCGTGTGCTTCTTTGGCGACGAGAGCGAAATAAATTGAATTTTAGACAGAGTAAAGGCAGAGGATTTCCCACGATGAAATATTGAAGGAATCGGTAAAAGTTGGTCTCATGTAATATGCAGCGTTGGGTGGTCCGCTTCAAAAACCGCCCTGGCACGCCTCGGCGATGGTACTTGCATATTTTGTTCTGATCCGCATACTCTACGTAAATTTTAAAGCCATTTAGGTCACTGATTTTTTTTCTAGCTTTATTTAAAATTCTAACGTTAAATCGCTTAAATATCTTCTTAGTTAAAATCTTGTTTTTTTATACCCATGTCAATTAAACGTGGCTGCACCGCTCACGTAGCAGTGTATTATATATCAACATCTTTCACAATGCCGCCAGATGCAGAACTAAGCTATGTGAGCTAACTAAACCACGCCGATCTAACGTAGTGCTGTCTTGATATTGATCAAGATCTCTGCTAATTCTTGATATAACACCTAGACTTGGAACAAATATTTACTGATATTGTAAACATTTGTTTCGCAGCGAGTATCAAACGCACACCTTTTCTGCTTCGACAGGGCGATCCGACTAGACTCACATGCGTTGACCCTTTTTATTTGTTTCCGGTTTGGACCAGAATATTTTATTTTGCATAGCTTAGCTCTTGGTGTGGCGTGAGCATTATAGTGGTAAAAATATTATGCATCAAAAGACTTGTCCCGTCCACGCTATGTCGGCCAAATACGAAATTTTAGTCTCAATCCAAGATATATAAATCAGTTTCCCATTAAGCAGTTCACAGTTCACGCAAACATTTGCGGTCGTAGGTGAGAGCTCAAAGGTTCCTGGCGGCGTCAAAAGGATTGACCGAGGTGCGTTTCACCGCAAACAGCCTAGACCGCGCTTGGCGTTTTTGGTGAATAGAATATCGTTTGGGCTCATTTTGAATTTTGAGCAGCATTCACGCAATAAATAAAGGCAATTTTGGAAACGATCTCTATATACCGCAGTTGGTATTTCGAATAATATAGCAAAACCGTCACGAGACTGGAGAATATGGACAAATAAAACGTTGCAATGTAAAAATTACGAACACATTATTTTTGTATCATCATCAACATCATCTTCTAATGTTTCCAATGCTGACACTGCGGACACTGACCTACTCTTAAGCTAGAGTGATTGGGTCTTAATCCACTACGCGGAGCCGGTGCAGATTGGTGGATGGCACATTTCTTTCAAAATATTACTTCTTTTGTTTTGTAAACCTCAATAATACTAAAAATAAAATGGTATGGCTAACGCCATCCATGCGCAAAAAAAATTTTAAAATGACTAATCTATAGCTAATTTTGACTCTGCTTACAGAGATCTCTGAAAACAAATATTACAACAGAGCTAGGACACTAGACAGACGGCGAAAGGAGCTGCCAAGTGAGCTGTTTACGTGGGGGCTGTCTGCAAACACCTGTAAACGCCTTTACCTCGCCACTGTTTACACTGGACGTTCACGATTGCCGTGTACAATTAGCCTTAGATGTCTCGCCTGCAGACCTGATTGTATTTACTAGCGGATATTCAAGAAACAGGGGAAAATAGACTCTAAATTAAATGAAGTAGAATCTATTTGTTTTTAGAAAATGTTATACTTCAGGCAGTGTGATGGTGTCGCCTTTTGCGAATCGTCGAGGTATCGGGCTGTAATGTTTTTGAAGTGGTAATTTGTAAATACGAATGTAACGTAATGTGTTTGTAGGTACTTCATGCTCTTACTAAAAATACAAGGAAAACAGCTCTTAAATCATTCGTTCGTTCGTTCGTATGAGTCAGTGGCCAACTCTGGTGACAGAGTTTCTAGGCCGTCCGAAGGCCTCCGTCATGGCCTAACAACTTTAAAAAGCTGGGACCGACTGCTTAACGTGCCCTTCGAAGCACGGGAGCGCTCAGTTGAAATTGCCACTGGCGGTCACCCATTCAAATGATGACCCCGCGGAACAGTGCTTAACTTCGTTGATCTGTTAGGAACAACTTAGCCAACTACGTCACGAGCGCTCCCTTAAATCATTAAAAACCTGACTGCATTTGCATCATTATCGTACAAAATGAACTACGCGCACAAAAAGAATTTCAATTCAGAAAAATCTGTTTCATATTTCCGTAGCAGCTCTTGAAAGTCCTCAATCGCGTTCGCAATGTTGACTCCTGGAATGGAAACGATACGACCTCTCAACTCGACATGATCATAATACCCTCCGCTGCATCCGACAACCCTTCTACATCTATAAACCGGTAGCAAATCTTAGCCGAGCGTTCGGCATCTTTATAACTAGAGGACTCCGATCCTTTAACCCAACATAATGGGCAGGTTTACTGAGAGGACCGTCGTAAAGTGTCCCGTCCGAAGCGCGGGACCCTTCGAAATTTCACGAACTATTTGCCCCGCACTAGCCCTCGTTCAGCTTTTTTGTCGAGGTTTATTGTCCGGATTTTCTGCTCACCTTTATCGTTATTGTGTCCGCTCGGCTTCATAAAGGCGGTTCACTATTAAGACCTCATAACCGTGGGAAAATGGCATGGCTTCCGTGAAAAAAGGTCGAGTGGATCCTGATTTGGGCTGTAGATAAATCGTCGGTCGATTGAGCGGGATGCAATAGGCGTGTTAATTGGTTGGGTGCGGGAATGTATCGTGTCCGATCGACGGCCGCTGGGGAGCCGAGTGGACAGTGAGCAGTCATTGCGGATGATAATTGCCCGTTGCCGGCACCGAACGCCGCATAAATTCGGCCTATTGGTGTGGAATTGAATAGCAAACACGTTCCGGCACGAGAGCATCGATGGTTGGGCAAAAACCCGAGTATGTGATCACTAGAAGAGAACCCTTTTGATTTTTAATGAAAACTTATGTACTACTTAATAAGAGCTGGTTTTTAAAACATGATTAGTTCAGTAATAACCATTTATTGACAAAGTAGTAAGCTAACACTTTTGTAGTCAAGAAAGAGTTGAAAAACACTTGTCACGTACCCAAAGTAATTCTATTTTCATCTTCTCATTAAATCAACACTGGAATTCTAACTCATTTTTGTTTAATTATAACTTTTACTCAGACTACATCTATTTTGAATATTACTGAACAATTTGTGACTACAAAAGATTCTCTGATCCAACTTTGTTTTTTACCAAAGAAGTCTTAAATTTTCAACTTTAACTGCTACCGAAAATTTTTAACACAGAAAACACAGAAAATGCCTAACTTTCAATATTATTTTTTCAATAAAAAAAACTAAGTCTGCTTGTTCCACAAGAAGTTATATCTTTGTACTGCATGCGGTCCCGGAGATAAACGCATACGATTACACATGCCAGCCACAGGTGGCGTATAACATTTTTCACTCGTGCGGGCCATTCGACGATGGCCAACCAGCTTAATTCAAAGCCAGCCCACCGATTTGCGCAGTTTGTTTTTATTGAAAACCGTGGGAAAATTCACGATAGGTATTTGTTTATTTGGGATGCGTTTTTGTTTTTATTACGAGTACGAGGTAGTGACAACGCAGTCTTTTATATACTTGTTGATATTACAATTGTTGTGTCCGTTATTAAACGAACACTAATATACTAGTACTTTTGTCGTATCACTGGTTCTTTCTTGCTCACCACTTACTTTAATGGCTAACCCAGGTGACATAACTATCTCGTAAGCTACCTGAAGGCGTCTGTCGCAGCCTAGCTACTGTTGCAGCCAAAACCAACAGCATTCATAAATTTAAACTAGTTTTTAATCGGGGCTTGGCTTGTGTAGTTTCTTTAGAAACTTTGACACCAGTATAGGGGAAAATGGTGTCATTTCAGGCTATTTAATACATACATGCCAAATGTATCACTATCTATTTTAAAAAGCGTAAAAGAGTAACAAAGAAACCAACTTTTGAATTTATAATATTAGTGAGATTCAGCATGACTTAATTAATGTTAAATTTACACACAATATGCTAGAGGGTGCGGAAAAACCAACATTGACACTGAAATCTGCATATCACATTACGGGGACGGTTACCCCTGTAATTACCAAGGACAGACTAACACATTTCAAAGGTAAGCAAATTAGTTCCGCACTTAATGACCCGACAAAGCGCGTAAATCTTTTTAAAACGCGCCCGAAGTGTTTCCTTTTCCTGTGGGTTATAGGCATAAATAAACCTCTAGGTAACTTCGTAGGGATTAGTTCCACTACGTCGATTCCCACTATACAGCGATGAGAGGTGGACTTTTACTGCATCTACATATTCTGTACCTTTAAGAATATTTTCATTTATCTATTTACACCTTGTTATGATCTACGCCGTATCACTGCCCGTGGCAGTAGCATTTCAAATAAATAAATATTACAAGCAGTTCTCCGAACAGTAGACCTCGCAAGCACAAACTTGTAAAATGAGCTTTGAAAGTGAGCTACATACTGCATTTCGAGGAACTATTTTGCTCATCACGCTGAAGATCCTCATTAGATCTTCACCAAATATCAGAAAAACTTAAAGTTAATACTTACCTTTAAAAAAAAAAAATATTATCGAAATCAAATCACATTAGACAGAGATATCCAGTAGCTTCCTTTTTAACCCTTTTTAGAGAAAGCACGCCCCTTATTGAAAAACCCCAACGACAATCTACTTTTATAAAGTCATAAAACCTGTTTAACAAGTTTCAACCAAATTGGTTGAAAAATGCGACCTGTAGGCGAGAACACAAAAAGACCGGATAAACTGACATCCAAAAACATTTTTGGCCAATCTCGAAACTGAGACGCTTCGCTCGCTTTGCTCGCTCGGTCAATTATAGCATAACCGTAGAACAAACGTGAATAAATTTGGTAATACTACTGTATGTCAAAAAGCGTATGAAACGTGCAAGCTGTTTTGTCACAGCTGTGTTTAGGGCAAGTAAACAGTACGTAAAAAAATATTAGCATAATCCCGCCCCGCACGTATGCAAATCTGTCGGCCCGTACGAGAAAGGAAAGGCGGTGAAAATTGTATCAAATTGTTACAGCGGCACGTAGGCTTTGCCGGCAATTTGTCAACCGAGCAATAATTATTTCAAGCCTCACTCCCCGCCGCGATGTGAATAGCTAATAATGTAGGTGGAAAGCGGTAACTGTTGTTTTTATTGGGCAAAAATTATGACAAGTTGTGAGAGCGCGCATTTTCAGTGACACAGCTCTAAAAATTCCTAAGAAAATAAGTTAGGCGTGACAATACAAGTGACAACAGATAACAAAGAAAAATTATCCAAAGTGAAAAAAAAATCTATATAATTTTTTACGAACACTTTGCACAGACAAATCGTCACACTACACACTCGTAAACAATGTTAGATTCGGTTATTACAAAAATAGGCCATGTCAGAGCTTCAGGCAATCTAAAAACTTTGTCGCCAGGGTTGACACTATAAAAAACTCTAAAAACGATCCTACATTACACAAACTTTCTTATATATTAGTAGGATTAATATTGTTTAAAACAGAACACCACATTTTAATCTGCACGTAAAAAAATACAAGGGCGTAACTCCTGAGCGGTATTGAGCATGTGGGAATCGTCGAAATTAAATTTTCTTTGTTTTCGTGAGCTGGGATCTTGGCGTTATTAAATTTCCTTGTGTTTTTTAACACAGCCGTATCATTAGATTGAGGGTTTCCTTCAAGAGGAAATTGTGGCGAGGGGAGCCAAGTACCTAAACATATTGAAAAAATAAAAATCCCGGCTACTTACTGCGTAGTACGCTACGGATGGTACTCTACTTTGTTCTTCAAAAAATTCGATAAACGTGCCATCTACCAATCCGAATTCGGTCCGCGTAGTGGGTTAAGTAGGACCCAACGACTCTCGCTCGAGAGTAGACCAGTGTCCTAGCAGTGAAAACATAAAAAATCTGTCTGTGTGTGTGATGATGAGGTACATAAAACACGTTTTTTTTTAAATGTTAATCTCTTTGAGGTTTTTAAGTTAGGTTTTCGTTTTACCTAGTTGTTATTAAGTTTTTTTTTTTTTTTCAATTTCAATTTCAATTATCTATTATCTCGACACACATAAATCATAAATTTAGGTACAATAAAAACCTACTTTGTGCGAGACTGGTTAGGTTTAGAAAAAAACCTGTGGTGCATTAGTGCAATTATAATTTTTATAAAAATTAAAACGTATAAAATAAACGTAGAAACAAACGTAATATTTTTAAAAGTTCATATTATATTAGTTCATATTTTATGAAAAAAATACTATTGAAAATATTGCGCTAAAGGTAGGTATGTAAAATTACCTACAGTAAGTTGAATTAAAATGTTATTGTATTCTATTTTTAACTACGGTTGTGATCAAAGAACTAACCCCATAAAAAGACAATCCTATTTGTTCGAGAAAGTTCTCTCCAACCGCAAACCAGAGCTACTTTCGTTCCTATCCATCACCACAGCAGAAAAGACGTTTGAAGTGGTCGTGTAATAAGTACGACCGCGACAAAATTCCTCCGCTTTCGGAACCTCACCTTAAATATACATATTACATTACGTGAAATTGCCCATTTTTTCCACTCTCCACCCTAGCAATTAGGGTTCCTTGTGTATAAATATTGCACGGCCCTCATTACTGTGTGTGTTCGTTTTTACTAAAGGTACCTATTTTTATAGTCGCTTTTTGGGAGTCATCTGTGCAAGACGTCGTGGGATGTAATGAATAATTAAGACACGTTGAGGGGACCGCAGCTTTATGTCAAGACTGAAAAAAATATCTTCATATTGATTGTAAAGTCTGCACGATTACTAATACAAAATTTAAAAATAAACTTAAACAATTAAAAAAAAATGCTTGACTATTACAGATGCAGTGCCACCCAAAAATTAAAGTTTTTAAGCGTTTGCGTGGCATTGCATGAACATATTTTAAAGAGTAGTAGAGTTCTTTGTGATAGATCTCGTCCGGGGAAGGACTACCACCATACCTATTTCTGCCGCCAAGCAGTAATGCTCGCATTGCTGAGTTCCGGTTCAAAGGGTATGGTTTCTGGTGAAATTACAGGCACATGAGACTTACCATCTAACGTCTCAGGGTGTTAACACGTAAGTGATATCTATGATGTTGCATGCGTATATAGGCTACTGTAACCGCAAACCATCAAGTGGGCTGTACGCTTGGTTACCACTTTAGTAGTATAAAAAAAAAAACATAATTAGCGTGTATTAAAATATGAAAAAATATTATTAGTGTGTATTTACCTTGATCCGAAGGTGATGGTATCCGATGTCGTAACGCAGCCTGGAACAAAACAGAATAACATTATTTCTAAGGCGACTGTTGTATAATCTGTGATATCACTCCACTTAGTTCCTTTAAGAAATTCATTAACGTCAAACCATCCTGAACTTTTCCCTAAATTAAAATATGACGCATTCAAATGATTAAAACCCCTCCCGAAGATTGCATTTCGACAATTAACGCATTAAGACTTCTCTTGCCAATAAAGAGCAACTCTCTTAATTAAGGGTTCTTTAAAAATTGAGTACAAATTCACGTAGCAAATCTCGAATCCCTCGCTGGGGTAGTAGAAGCTTTAGTGAATGTCTGTAATATTTTAGTTTGGTTGAAACAAAAAGTCGGCGTTTCGAAGGGGCTGAGCCTGTCACGTAGACACAATAAGCCTTTTAATTCGATTCGTCAAGACGGGCTCGCGAGACAAAGAGCCAGGGAGTTATCATTCAATGGGGCACTTCTACCTTTCTTATTACTTCACTTCGGTTTTCTTGTGAGGTGGACGGTTGGGTACACACGGGGTGAGTTTGCAACACTAGTAGGATATATAGGTGACCTTGCTAAAGCTAGTGATCTGCTTTGGTAGGTAATGTAAACAAAACTTAAGCCATTCTCAGTTCGTAATGATTATCATCATCATCGTCATCATCATCATCATCATCATATCAGCTAATAGCCGTCTACTGCTGGACTAAACATGACAGACCAAAAAATGACGGGTAATGATGCAGTGAACTCTTTGGGTTACACTGCAACTGTCACGGTCAGTCGTGGCGCTTAACATCAGGCGAACGATATAACTGGTTATTTTTGTTTTTATAGTTTTAACCATCACACTAGGGGAATACTAAAGATTATAATATCCCAAAAATTATTTTGCCTCAAACGATATAACTGTTTCGTATTTTTTTAATATAAAAAATACATTTTCCTGACGTTTTATTCTAGCGTACTTATTGCGACACGTACATTCGTATCACCTATCTCAGAATATGTCTGTACATTTCCACCTCGTGTGCACCTCCCTTGCACTTGATCCCGTATCGTGACCCGACTTCCGATTACTTTATTTGTTGCTACCGCTCTTTTAAACTCCCCTAAATCCACGTCATATTAACACAAACTGTGGTTTACTAAGATCTTGTTAGATGGCAAAAGACCGAAGAAGTCCTAGTATAAATGATTATTTAGTGTTCAGCAAAAAAAATATAATATTTTGATAATATAATGCTTATGAAACCGATAAGTTAACATGGTCTAAACCAATGGGTATATTTTTCGGATATTGACTTATAAAAATCAGAATTTAAAAATGCTGATTCAAGGCCCATTTCATTAAGCGTCTGTTATTATTTCAGCCCTTTTGCACACAAATGTTCGCAATTTCCGTTAATTCTTACTCTTGTTAAACTTTATCGTTAGCTTCTACAAACTTCTTATAATATCGGAAACTACATATAAAAGTTTTTATGAATAAATCATTTAAAACCAACACTGTCTGAGTAGAGCATGTCAGACATGATAGCTACATTTCATTTAGCGCGTTCAACCTCCAAAGCTTGCCTGATAATTATCCTGCCAGACAGATCACAACCCCTTTTTAATGTTAAAATGTTATGCGAGGTAGTTTAGATTTCGTGGAAAATACATTTTTGTAGAATAAGTAAACATTTTTGTAACACAATGTTATGGTATGTTTTTTCTCAAAGGAAGAATGTCTTTGGTTTTTTAAACATGTACTGTTATCTAATGTCAGCTATATGAAACAAAGTTGATAGTAACACAACAAAAGATTCTTGTAAAAACCCCAAAACACTTTCCGTATAAATCTCTCAAAGACAATGGTGGCTTAGAAAAACCGAACAAAACCAACCAACAAAAAAGCGACAACTTGAAAAATATCACATTAATTATAGTCTAATTAAATGGCCATTAAATCACGCTAATTGCGCTTTGTTTTTATTTTGCGGGGCATTTTTTTGTTCGCTTTTCAAAGCTCTGAATGGAATCCCTTTATTTGCAAACAGGCTGTTTGCCGAAAGCGGACGACAAAGGACGTTTTAAAATTATAACCATAAATTGAAGGCAGATTTTTTTTTGATGAAAGAGTTATTAGCATGAATTGTTTGTACACTTTTAATAATAGGTTTTCAGGGCTTTTAAATCTGAAACTGTGAAACACAGAAGCAAACGTGGCGAAGCTGGAATTGATCTGCTATTAAAGACCTAAGCATAGATACCACGAGCATTTGCGACGCGCTAACTATTGCCTTGTTCACAAAGTTGATCGCAAGGCGCATTAAATTGATTGAGATTGATCTTTAACGTTGATTTCAAGACCACTGCATTCCAAACTTAAACACGGAAGATCCATTGACACTCAGACAAATTATAAGCGAGCTCACGATCTGACAAATATACAACACGAATTTGCGATTAAAAGCAGAATATTTATTGTTTGATCACGGCAGGAAGTGGCTGGTCTCCGGAGCTATTGTCCTGGCGCCTGAGTCGCCCTATGTTCCATCCTCTAATTGTTTTCTTTCGTAAAGCACTCACGCCACAATGGATGATCACACACTTTGATCTTAGATCGAGTGTAGTCCGTATTGCGCTAATTTTTGCAGAAGCCATATGGCTGATCAAAGGAACGGTTACTTGAATATAAAAGTTTTCGTTTGCGAGTTTTTTTTTGTATTTATTTATTTTTGTCTTTCAATAGAGCACGTGGTCTATAAAAGTGGTCACGCGCAGAGAAAAAATAAATAATATGGCACGTGGTTTTATATTCTGAAGCTTTTTTTGCGGCCTAGTGTAGTTATTTCTGAATAAATTTAATATGCACAGTGCAATATATTTTTTTAATGCGGTATTTTAACAAATTTTTTTTGTAATGTGTCAATTTTGTTGGTAATGAGGCGTCAATTTGACAATTATTTATAAACTGCTTACTTGAACCCTTTTCAAAGACCAATCCAGTCACGTAGGTCGAGGACACGAGACATTTAGAAAACAACAGGCGCAAAACAAAATTACGAGGCAACATTCAGCACTGTGTGCGAAAGTTGAGCTGTTTGTGCGGCTGTGTGCGTGCGCCTGAATTAGACGCGAAACTTTCAAAGTTTTCCCAAATTTCAGGCCCCTCGCCCCTCACCCGCCCCTGGATCGATAACGGGCGCCGAGCGAGCGAGCGTCGACTCAGATCTCAGCCTCATGAAAATACCGGACAACACTTTACCATGACGTGTTTTGCTGGGAATTTGGTAATTTGAGTGAGTGGCTGTGAGTTTCCATTACTTTATTGTGGAAATGTTAGATGCCTTAAGATGCATGGCCGCGTGAGTTAGTAGATTTTTCAGCAGATATTTCCAATATTACAATGAATGCCTCAAAAGTATATATTTTTTTTGAACTGCATAATGATGGCTTAAAAAATATGGTGGTTATTCCTTAGCAGGAGTTAAGCTCGTTATATCAGACATTGATAGACCATGTTACAAAACGTTATTCCACAGGCAAATGGCACTGGGAATAAGATAGGCAGCATCGCGTGAGGCCGACCCGTGCCAACTGTCACCGAGTAAAACGAGAGCGACAACTGAAAATTAGGCGCGCGACGCCGAAGCATTGTTTGTCATTAATTGAAGGCTTTGCGATGATCTTGCGCTGAAGTCCCTTCGAGGGCCGAGGGCGACACTCCTGGGAGATATCGGCTCGCCAATCGCGTTGACAGCGACCCTCCACACTCGAGTGGACGCGCGGACGCCGCTAACGCGAGGTGGGAAAAACTACAGCCTGACACTACTTAGCGGACGGACTACCTCACTCGGGAATTTTCTTGAGTGCTTGTTAATGTTTTATGGGCGGAACTTTTCAAAGTAGTGCGTAGATTGACGCGCTAAGTGTACCTTAATAATTTAACACGTTTCCCCTCGGAAGTATGACTCGTCCATCGTCTATCGATTCTATTTCCATTTAAACACAATAAAAAGATAAGTGCGGCGTGGGCGAGTAATATGGCTAATTTTTTTGTAATAAAAATCCAATCTCGAGAGCGGCTATAAAAACGGAAAAAACTTTTTCTGATTTATAACAATTAATATTTGAAATATCGACAATATTAAGGGAAATGGCCGACAGTCGACAAATCATATAAAAACCGCCCCGGAAGGAGGAAGCACTGGCCCGCTGCTCGGGGACTTTATTTGGAAATGGAAAGTCTAAAAAAATAAACGAGTGCTTGGAGCGAGCGGTGATTTATACGCAGCGAGTAGTGCGCGCTTCGATTATCGAGATGATATTTCTCAATATTAAAGTGTTACCAAGGACCGGACTGTGGACAATATGACCCGCGGAAGATTTATCGGGCAATTCAACGTGACATTGACTGCCGTTACGATTATTTCATTATATTGTCGGCGCCATAAAAACGGTTAGCGTTTTATTTTATTGCTGGTTTGCGAACAAATTTTTATTTCAATATTTTATAGCGTTGTAAAATTGGGGTTTTGGTTTGTCAAATTTCAGTGCATTGCTGCCTTGCCATACACTACCTCGTAAACACTCATGATCTTAGAATCGGAAAGACACTACTACCACCAGAGCTACTACATCACCAAAGCTCTACCTTGTTTGCGAAATCGGTTAAAAATACCTACCTCCTTTTTATTAGCCGAATGAATTATTGTGTACACGCGGCGAGAAGGTCTCGCGGCATGTCGCATGATTTGTGCGCCGCCAGGGGTCGAGTGAGACCCGTGTCGATACCACGTGCGTCCTTACACAAACAGAAGTAAGAAAAAGCAAAAAACTTTACCAGCTAATTGTATATGAAACCGTACACGTGGCAATTGCTTAAAATATTTGTAAAACAATAAAATGTTCGGTTTCGAAATTTTTACTTAGTATTTTAATCCGTGTTTCGCAAGATTGAAAATAAAAATAAATCTGTTGTTACTTAGACTAAGCCTACTTATGGTCTCTCTATCAGTTGAAGTAATATAAATAGTTATTATATACTCGTACTTATAATATACATAATTGTCCATGTATAGGTTTTATCTATTTTACTATATTGTAAGACCAACACCTAGTTTACCAGTACACTTAGAAGTTGGATTTACCGTATATAATTAGTTCGGATACAGTCCGATCAGCTCTGGTGTAAGAGTTTATAAGAACCTAAAAATCTTCGAGATAGATACTATCTATTTATATATAAAACCCGTTTAGAGGCTTCCATGAGCAAAAATAAATGTATCATTTACTACATTAGCTGCCTTCGGCCTCGTAAATCCACATAACATTCTTGGCTTATTGAATAACTGCATGAATCACGCTGCATGCTTCGCTGGGCCCCCTGCCATACGTTTTGTTCGACCATCGAACGATCCCGAAACTTGGCAGCAGGGATGTAGGAAGGATGGTATTACCAAAATCTCTAATGAATTTGTGTTGTGCGTACTATTGTACTATAGTAGAGGGTTCCACGTGAAACAGGCACATGTTTTGGCCAATTAAATAGCGCAACCTTCGCGTCAATCCTCGTTTCAAGTCCCGTGCTCCTGTAACTTAGCAGGCACCTGGTTTGCCTTACACAATATTTCTAAAATCGGTCCCGAAAACTTCACGTGACAGTGACATAAATTGTATAAAAGTTTATGGCTTTTTTTCTCTTTTTTCGGTTTTCGTTCAACTTTGAAGTTACGGATAGTCGTTTTCATGGTAAACCAGCTTTTGTTATTGCGCGCAGTTACAACACTCACGTTTGTGGCTCGTGGCTTTTTAGAGGATTATTGTATGCATTGTCACATGTTGTAGCACAAGTTTTTAGCACATTTCCTCACGAAGTTTGGCGTAGTTTGTAACAAACGTTAGCAATGGTGTGTTTCTGAAACTTCCTGTTTGATCTGAACACGTGACACGTGGCTGTTGATTCTGCTGTTGAAATGAATATTTTTAATTAGATTGGTACTTTAATTTATCCGAATTAAAATTGCACGATGTCCTGAACTCATTTGAAGTAAACCTTCCTAAAAGCACTGGAAACTTAAAGAAAATGAGGGTGACAACAACACAATGGTTAAGTTTATGCTCCGCAGTTTAAAATGTTTGTGTGAAACTTTGATGCTTTATTTAATTTATTTCATCGGCACATGCCATCTTCGTAACCGATTTACAAATTAATAGGTATGATCATTGGTACGAATTGTGCGAAATTTCGGTTCAAAACTTTGAATGTTTCATGGTGAACCTGCTTGTGTTGACAGTTCCTAGCTACGACTCTGTGCCTTTGCAACGGCTTTCCGCTCTACGGTTCCGCGTTCGTCGCTTTTTATTCTGCTAATGCCGCCGGCGACATGTGTCCGCTACTTTTGTCATGATTATAAGTTTCCAATAGTTTGCAGATAAACGTCAATTTCGTTACGGTCTGCCGAACTAGAAACGTTTTAAGTCTGAAAATGTTGCATTGTATGCGATGTTTTATAGCTTTGTTTGTTGAAATATACTTCTTATATTCTTATTATGCTAAAAAACTTTTATTTTCATTGATAAATACGGAATATGTTTGAAAAGATCAAAATCTTTTCAAACATAAAAATTTCATAATAATTTCTATCTTCCAGGCCAAAGCCTGGAAGATAGAAATAACTTTTATTTAAAGAACCAAGCGAGCAACGCCGCGGCCAGAAGCATTGTAAGAAAACAAGATTCCGTATTCAGGTTTAAGTGACGTGTTTATATTATCACGATTTAGTCCTTGCTATTTTATGAACAAATGAACCACGAAATGGTGAATTTAGACCAAACAATATACAACTTTAGCGACCGGAAAGAGCAATGAGATAAGTACGTCTATTCAGTTAAGCCACGTTCTCACCATGCAGCATGAAATCAAGTGACAGACATTGTCATGTAGCAGGGACTTATCACCACATTCAAGCGGTCGCACACGAGCGAAACTTATCCGCTATGAATGGCTTCACATCAGCGCTGAATTTGTAAAGAGTAGACGTGTGCCGCATGCATGACCAGGCTTTATCTTGCGAGCTACTTTAAGGAACCATCTACATGGGCGATTCTTATGTTACAAACACGATAATTTTTTTAAAGCTTGTTGTGTATATTTACATTTTAGGTCCACCTAAAGCTAAGAACGGCAATAAGATTTTAAATTCTATCCTATATCTACATTCTAATGTTGATGATTGATGATTTTATGTATTCAAGAACTTGCTTTATATTTTTATTCATTTATTATTTTTTATTTTATTTTATTTTATTTATTTGGTCTACCAACAATTGTAACAATATTTCATACACAACATACAATACTTAAACTTACACTAAGTATTATCCATAGCTAATTGCACAATCAATTAAAGGTAGACACTGCATGCAAAAATATGTAACGGAGTAACAAATTCTAAACTACAAAATAACAAATTAACTATAATATAACACAATATGGGCAATCAATCAGGTTATTTAAAATTTTGTATATAAAAATTACGTCTATTTGTGCTCTACGTTTTTTGTTGAAGTGTGTCAGCCTTTCTGAGTATGCTGCTTTTTTTTTAGCAATTTTGGCTGCGTAGGCCACAGAAATCTTTTTTGTATGCGCTCGATTCTTAATATATGGGAAGCATAGTGAGGTCTCCAGACAGTAGAACAATATTCAAGAATACTACGAACCAAGGTATTGTACAAAAGCATTTTGGTTTTAGGTTTCCTAAAAACTTTTGCATTTCTGATAACAAAACCCAAAGTTTTTGATGCCCTTTTAATTACATTTTCCATATGAGGAACAAACGTCAATTTATTAAAATTCACTTAGGGATAAACAACGAAAAATATAGATGCAATAAAAACAATTCGTTTTTTTAATCGACTTTGAGATGTAAAAAAATAAATAATAATTTGGCTGCACGAGTCTACTAAAACATCCGCGGGAAAATTGTTAGTGAATGTGGTGCTTTACACGTGCAAGTTTTCGTTGGCGTTGAATAGCGCGGACGTAGATTATGTCTAACGTCAGCGTGGGCGCTGAGATGCATTGTGATTTAAATACCCTAGAAAATCTAGAATTGTAATAAAATGTTATCTTGACAGGTTGCCCTATCCTAAATTAATATGCTTACCAGATGTCTAGTTTGTACACAGCTTTTTAAATAAAAAAATGTGAGTTTGAATTCTAATTTTTAAGTCAGTAGGTATTATGAAACCTTATGAATTTGCAATGGCTATTATATCTACACAGATTTAACAAAAGGAAGGATTTAAACCTCATTATTTAATTATCCAGAGGGAATCACATGAGAGTCGTAAGTCGACGCGAACTCCTGGCGAGAGCGACCTGTCTGAACCGTCGGCCTGGTCCGTGACGCCCCGATTAATTAGGCATAGCCCAACTTCTCTTGAGTCAATCTACCTATACTTTGAAACAGGTATAGCTAAAGCTTCGACAATAAATTCTAAGAAAAGAAATACCGGACAATACTACGCACTAATTAATCAAAATCAATAGCGCAGAATCCATACAATTCTACGCCCACCCAACACAAATGGACCCGAAAACACGACTAAATAATTTGAATACGTAACGAATGGAGAAGGGTAACGCACGGCCGAGCCATTCTTTGACTTACTCCACTACGGATGAAGAGCTAAACTTGTTTTTAAGGGATGACCGATCGTGGAAATTTATGTATCGCGAACAACGCCGCCGGCCGGACCCCGACAAAAAGAGGTTCCAGCAAGGGTAGATACAGGAAGACGGCAGATGGAACGAAGAATTATGCTCCCTACTGGCTGATGAGGTAAATGCGATTGTGAACTTTTTGCTTCTATGCAAATCGAACAGCAGATAATACGCCCGACACACCGGATTCCAACGTATACACGACGCTTTATTTGCAGATTTCTATTGGTGTATCCACATTACTCCGCTACGGTAGGATCGGTTATTGTAAGCATTTTTTGTTCAAATCTATATTCATAGCCGCAAGGTAGACTTCGATGAATGTTCAATGTATTTAAATTGCTTTATTAATGGTTGACCGATTCGAAAATACTCGCTGAAAACGTTGTAATAACAACCCGTCACGCTTTTCAATTTCGCGATAGAGATCGATGGTATCATAGTTTTGTTTAGATAGGTCTAGTGTTTTATTGAAATACAAATGAGAGGAGCTCCGCGACCCGTACGAGTGTGCCTCGAATAAAGGGGCCACATTAGAATAATTTGCTAGCGAAGCGTGCACAATTCTTCATGGAGAGACCTTAAATTTCACTATTTTACATACTTGGGATTATCATATCTGTTCGGGTGTCGCGGACCCCTGGGTCGGTCCCTACTTTTTGTTATCCGCAGCCGACCTCTATCGGACCGTCTCCGAAATATTTAGTTGTTACTTTTTGTTGCGCGGCACGTGAGCGAATTCTTAATCATTGCGGGCTCTGTTTCGCTTTGAGGAAGTTTTTCAGGCAAATATCTATTTTACAACAAAAGGGGAGCATTTGTAGTGATAATATTGTTGTGATAGAAAAGTTTCACTTTTAGCATAAAGCCTTTTAGAAAAAAGTCAAATACTTGCAGTATTTGACTTTTTTCTCCCCTTTATTCATGCTGAAAAAGAATGTATGAGGTGAGAACAATACCGTGCAGTTCCACCACGCAAATACGTAGGTATACGTTATTTAGGCCTTATCGGTATAAAGTTAAAGAAGTATAAAATTACCAGATCAACTCCTTTACATCAAATCTCGAAGCAATATTTTCCAGTAAGAAACACAACACCAAACATCAGAGCTCACTTAACCTCAGCCGCAGTATTATTGTTGCTGCCAGACGAAGCCCCTCAACAAGGCCGAGGGACCAGGGGCGCAGAACTGATCGAAGGTGGGTGAATTAGCCCAACTCTAAAACCTCAATTAAGTCTCGTCTAGAGCGCATTCAGAACGGCCACATCCAATTATCGCGGGGAACCTTTGTTTCTATTCGACTAGTAAAGTTTCGGGCGTTTCGGGTGTTCCAATGGAATATGTAGCATCGACTGGTGCTTGCTCATTGTGATTTGGAACGTTATTGTGTGATTACGTTTCAACTCACATACTACTATTCAATTTGATGAAAATTTCTAAGATCTAGTTAGCAAACTTGCGGCAAATTGGTAAAACTATTTATATTTTTTAATGTGTGATATCGGCAAAGCACGTATTTATATTTTTTAATGTGTGAGATCGGCAAAGCACGAGCTATAATGGAGCGTTGACGCGACGTGTGGCGCTCCTAAACACAAGTTACCTAAACTTTCAAATAAACACAAAATTTTGCCGGCTCTTGTCGCCCAGAACACACGCAGTGGACGACATCAGCGCCATTTTTTTTGAATAGTTTATTTGTCATTATGATGTGCATCTGTAAATAACATTATATTACATTCAAGGGTAGTAATCCAACTATTCTGTAAAATTAGTTGAACCACGGGCTTTTGAAAAGCACTTATCAATATGTCTTATCTATCTATCTATCGTTATATTTTGGATGGCAATTAACACGAAACTTACTTAACTTCAAGTAGAACTTTCAAATTATACTTCATAAAAATAGCTAATCATCCTTTTACAATAAGCCAACCCTTTACTACAGGATGATGTTCAAATTAGACGTCATAAAGACGTGTCTCGGGCCGCGGGCTATGACGGATGGCGGAACGCGACAGTCATCGTCAAATTAACACGGAGCTAAGTGCGGAAATGTGTACACAATGTCACATCTTGAGTCACAAAATTGATGTAAATAACGTGGCAGATTTCTCGTGTGCTCAATTAAAAGCCACGCGAGTATGTTGATGAGCACTGGTGGTCTTATAAAAACTATGTGCGCAATTCCAATATAATCCTCTCCAGCTAATAATTTTCATGCGGTGAAGGAAAACATTGTGAGGAAATCGGCATGTCCAAGAACTAAAAAATCCAAAGACATGTGGATTAGGACCCAATCACTCTTGCACGAGAGTAGGTCAGTGTCTTAGCAGTTGGAACATTAGAAGGCTGTCATGATGAATTATTATATTAAGTTGACATAAAAATATAACTGAGTTGGACGATGCTCTAACGAACGATATTATAAATGATGGGCTCTATAATAAATTATTATAAACTAGGTAGCTAACTAGGTCATTAATTTTATTTACTTCTCTTGCGTCTCTTGTTTACAAAAAGTTGTTTCTACTTACTTTGATGGCTAATGAGTAAGTGGATAGTATGTCATCAATGATCCTAAATATCCATCAATTAAAGAACTTATATAAAAATTGTCATATAAACTACAATGTGCCATAAACCTTAGACATGATTACATTGTCTTAGATTTTTTTTTAGATAAGATAAAAAAATGTTTATTTCATAATGGTCATCATAGTACACCAGTCAAGTAAACTTTAATAGTAGGTACATTGTCTTAGTACCTACTATTAAAGTTTACAATGTCCTTTAAAAATGCTTTTTTCGACTCCATTTTATTCGTATATTATAAGTGTGTGGTGTTTATTTTGTGACACAAAACAAAATGCACAAAATAATGGATACCCAATACTTACTATCAGTAATAATATTCGTTTTTAATCTAACAAGGTCGGTGTATTTTCTAAATAAATAACAAGTTAAGCCTCCTCTCGCCAAAAAAGTAATAATAATGATCAATGATCTGACCCGCGCGGCTTCACTCGCGTTTTTTGCAGTTTTTATGCTATCCCACAGGAATATTTTTCCAGGGTTAAAAGTAGCTTATGTGTTATTTCAAAACTTAAACCATCTGCATCCCAAATTTCATAACAATCGGTAAAGTCGTCACGGAGATACGTGGTAACAAACACAGACTTTTGCATTTATAAAATTTATAAGGATATTTCCATTAGCAACAGATTTACCAACAAATCAAGGACGTCCCAGCGAATGCTAGCCAACAGTGACTATCTAAAAACACGGCCGGGCGTCCGCTAAAGCGCAAACCTCAAAAACCACTTTGAGCATACGAGCATTAGTAATTATAATTAGAACTCTCAGCAGTCGACCTCCGGCGATAAGATGTTCCATGGAGCATGTAATAAGGCTGTGCAGGCCCCGTGAGCATGCATGGGCCATGCAGAATCACTCATGCGGCGCGAATGAAGCCTTTGCGGACGAGTTAAGTGGCTACTTAGCTCGAGATGTTTTTGAGTTTATTCTTAGGGGTACTTTACGCGAGAACGGGCAACAGATACTTGGTTAATTAGTATATTTTAAGGAATACTTGTTTTATTTTTTTAAGTAGAGCTAACAGTACTGACAAAGGTACGCCTTTATCGGTATGCCATATTGAACAATTCTGACGTCATAAATAAGCACGGGTGAAGCGACTAGTTAATTTAATGTTGCATGTTGGTACAACTACATAAGTAATTTGTCACATGATTTTTTTAAGTTTAATTTTCGTATTAGAAATTTTCCTCTCTAAAGAAAAATAAAATAAAAGGTAACGACAAAAAAAATTACAGATTCAACTATCCGATTCCGTATTACGCTAGGTGAGTAGCAAAATGTACATTTTAATATAATTTGCTATGCCCTTTTAATTACACAAATTCTCGATTTTCCAGTTCATTAACTTCCATAAAATCTTCAATGATACAAAGCTTAGCCGTGTTGAGGCTCTTAAATTAATTGCCGCGAGAGCGAAATAATGGAATTAACTTAATCGAATAGTTGTTTACATCGTGTCACTGAGAGCAATTAAAATTGTTTCGGTAGACAATAAATCATTGGCGCGAAAGTGAAACATCATGGCGTAGTGTGCACACCTAGCAATAAATTTCCCAATTACTGGGAAAATTCTACGGTGGCAACACCGAGGGAGCGTGGGGAAATAAAATGAAATTAATTATCGGTGCTGCTTACTTGCACCGCGCACTTTACTGAAATATTTGTATAAATTGCATCAAAATAAATAACTATCAACAGATACGTTTTTTTGACTTGTGATGCATAAATAAAATGTACTAATCAACTATTTCTTTCAACAGTAATGGGCACAAGTTTAAACGTTTAAACTAGGCATATTACGACTCATCCATCACTGAAGGTGTAAAAAGTCTCAGATACTAGTCACTGAACGGACACAACAATCTCGGGATGCCCTGGTTGACAAAGAATAAAGTTGCAAACGCTAGTATTATATAAATAAAACAGCAATCAAACCAAGGCACTAATTCCTCATAGGAGTCAGGGGTCGTCATTACACGGGTGGTACACAGAATGGAATTAATTTCCGAGCTCGCCGCAGACAAACGATTTCCATGTTCCTACCATCTTACAGTGTACCCAGACTATTGTTAATCTATTGATTTATTGTTTCAAACGTATTGTGGTGTGTCGGTTTTATTAGATAGTTGAAATGTATCGGTTTTATGTCTAGGATTGTCTGAAAAGAGTTCTATAATTTTATGGAAACATTGTTTTGCACTAAAATTACCAGACTTTTCGTAGTTGTCCACTTTGCACTAAAATTACAAGATTTTTTGTAGTTATCTACGTGCTTGTAGGCACTAGATCAACACGGTCATGGCGGTGCTACTTTTAAACGTATATACGTTTCAGTACGATTCCATACCCATGAGTAGTGGCTAGAGACTGACTCATACGAACATACTTGTGGATTCATCTAGCATGTGTGGATTGGTGTATACTAGATCATACAACACGACGTTTTCTTATCTAACCAAGAGAATATGCTACGCTTACTATTTTCAACGCGTGAATCTTTGTTACAAATTGAATTGTTTCATACACACGAGTCAATAATACGTAAAAACTAGAAACCTTCTCGCACCGTATTAGATTCTGATTTATTCGTCAGCAACCATGTAAGGGTGGACGAGACTTATTTTTCACCAATCGGAAACCATACTAGCTTGACCTATCATGTTCTTGGATCAGAAGTACGGATACATGAGGGTTGTGTGGTAGTGTGCAGGTGTCTATCGTGAGTGGTCGTCTCATGGTCTTAGGAAACAAAGATTGCTCTCTTCGGCCGATTGAGCCCCTGTAGTAACTTCCTTGCCATTTAACGCGAATCCATGCAACAAAGGAGCTTTCGCGCGAAATAACAAAACTAGCAATCCGTGTACGAGATGAATGTTTATTTTATTTCAGACTTTCCATCTATTCCATCCAAGCAAGGACAAATTCGGATGCTCAATTGAGAGATTGTTCATATTTATAGTACAGTAAAATTATTTCCTTAGAGCTTTAGAAGTTATCATATAAAAAAAGACAGCAAAAGAACACAGTGGCTCAAATAAATTCTAGACATTTCATATGCATGGATGCTGCTGAAAAAAGTGAATAAAAAAACCCAGCACGGAGAAAGTCGCGGGGAGTCCCACTTGTTTGAATATCACAGAAGTAATTTATAAACACTCGAAACATCTAATAAATAAGAGATCCAATGCCCCCTATTTGCAGTATTCTTAATAATTACTTCTTCCGTTTTGTTTGCGTCGGACCTTTGAAGGGCGAATGCGGGGGCTGGTAGCTAGCGAGTCAATAAATAATAATGCTAAATGCCCATCGGGTGACCGAGGGCGCCGATACGGATTGTTCTTGTTTCGGAATTTTCAGTTTGCGAATTTAATTATTCTAAGGCTTGTTATCGGATTTATTAATGAGGAGTCTTGTTCACAAAAAAACTATACATTTAGCGGCTTGATAGGTATTGTGTTTCCGTGTTATTCTTATGTCAATGAACAGAGACGATGATAGATTTTAAAGACACATTAGCTAACAGAGGCTTATAGTTCGTTTATGAATAAGGCCCAGTAATACAGTAAGGATTTGGCCGTAAGTCGGTGACAGTATTGTAAAGAGAACATCTTTCGTCACTAGCACCGAACACAGCTGAAAAGGTCAACACTTCACTAATTATTTAGGATTTATTATGTTAGGACGTCAGACCCTGCGTTTGCATGTTTGGGTCAGAATTCCGCTCAATTCGTCCGCTTTCGATTCTAATCAGCGTACAGAATGTTGACCGAATGCTTTGTGGACGTTTGGGATTTGTTAAAAGCTTGATTAATTTCACTACTATTCGAAAGCGCGTGCAAATAACTGGTTAAGCTGGTAATAAAATATGGAAGTACTTTTGTTAAACTGGTAGTTTTGCAATTTTCACTTTTTTATTTTTGACAAGTTTTACACCTTTTTTTTCAATTTGGGTGCTAGATAATTTTTTATTTTTTCTTAGCCTGACAGTAGTTTACATAAATGGCTTCTATGTTAAGAAAATAATGACTAAATCTGATTCGCGACTTAATTTTTTTGTTTTTTTATTTATTTTGATTTTGATTAAAGTGCCGAATTTATAATATAAGTATGCCTGTATACTTTTAAATTTCTAAGTTGAAATACCTGTCGTGAATTACTCGCAAGTTACTTACACGCTCCGGTGCGCCGGAGGGCCTATCCTGCGAGTGCTATCTCTAAATAGCTCCTTGCGGAACCTATAACGCAAAACCAAAGAGAAGTTTAAAATGTATGCAAATGTAAGATCCTGTACGGAGCAGTTTTATTGTGGTTACCTCGTTTTAAAATACCACATTTCGGTTTGACGGAAAAGTTTCAGAAGGAACACTGAAAATTGGTAGAAAATTCTGTTTTTATGTTGCAGTTGAATCGCTTTTTAGGACCATGTTATAAAAGAGCTTGTTTGCTTTTATAACTACAAAAACTTATTGCTGTAAAGTTCTTTTCACTTTGCCTACACATAATTATCCCACCCCACAGTTACAAGTATTGCTTCAAAACCATATCGCAGAAAATATCTCTGTAGTTTATGACGAGCGGGAACGAGGCATTACAAATTGAAAATACTCGATAGATTCCCTGTTCCGGTCCGGCGCCGTTTGTCTCCGGCGCACCTCGGCGCGTCCGATTTATGGCACAGTTTTGTGAACTTTTAACCGTTACGTGATCTGCTTCCGAATCCAATTTATGCCCTCCATGGGAAAACTTCCACGAAAGCGCCTATTCTTTACGACGCCAGAGCTCATTCTAAACAATGGTGCGCGATTGTTTTAAATCTCACTTTCGATTGATTGGTTAGTTTCTGAGATAAACTCTAGCTTTGGAAATAAGCTAGCTTTTTGGTATGAATGTATTTTATATCACTATGAAATAACCAGACAAATTCGCATCAAATGTTTTGCAGTTTATTATTATAGAAATACAGTTATACTTGCAATTTTGATTTTACAAGACACCGTTTAGACAGTCTAACAAGTTACCTATCAGTCAGTGAGTAGAGTTAGGGCAGAATGACGGTATTTCTCTGTGGCATTGCATTTAATTTAACATTTAATAGGAAGCAACACAATAATTCTGAACACAAAAAAACTTTTATGGCACAACTTATTTTTTGGTAACCACCAGCACGTTTTTCAGGCCAATTTCCCAACTCACCTTGCCATAACTCGTATCAAATCGCGTTACTTTCACTAATAAATAAATACAATATGAAGCAGGTAGATAGGGTCGCGCGCGGTAGAGCGGGTAACGAGCGAATAATTCTCTCGCCGCCAGGTGGCGCTGCGGTTTGTCTCGGAGGAAGCATAAATGTCAGCTAATTCATGTAAATAGCCTGCTGATGTTCTTCGATTTTTGAAGGTTAACTCTGGGAGACACGACAGAAATCCCTAAATTATCCTTGTTTATAGACCCTGGATATTTTGCTACTTTTATGTTTAATTTTGTTTGAAAGCAAGCGTTCTTTTTGTTTTGCGGTTTGAGCGCGCAATGGGTATTGAGGAATTGGAAACATTAACTACGAAAAACATTTGAAAGTAAGTTTTTTTTTCAAACAAACTTCTTTGTAATTTAATAGCGCATATCGTATTCTAAACTTAGGAATGATGACGTATCAATTTGCTATCCCTTTGAATAGTTGATCTATTTCCCAGATCAGACGGGTCGAGTGACCGTCGACTAAACACTCATTTATTTACCCCACGTACACAAGATCAATCAAACCTTTGGCAATTACTCGGCTATTGATAATTCTACATACAATAACATCTTAATGCAACCCTATTAAGATCCCCTAAGATTTCGTTCATATCTTCGTAGATAGATAGAAATCCCATTTCTCTCGCCTTGTCGGCTTCTAGTTTGGCTCTGGCTATATTTGGAGGTCGGGGGCAATCTAAGAGGTATTCAGGCTTGGCCGACGACAAGCTAGCCCCACGTAGGTTTTAGTTCCCAAGGGGTTAGGACCTCTGGATGTGTGGAGCATGTTCGAAATAATGGATATGGCATTAAACAATACCGTAATGAGTATCCAGACAGAATAAGGCGGTCTTAAGGCCCAGTGCAGGGTTTTTAGGGATGAAGTTGAAAATTTGCAAAAATTTAGCATTCAGGTTTTTTTAATATTAGATACTAGGTGCTGCTTATTTTCAAAACGGATATGTAATTTCAGAAGATGTGATGTAAAACTAAATAGATCGTCGAGTTCTCCAAATGTCAGCTGCCCCTACACGCCTTCTCCATTAGATATTTTTGTCCCACATCTCAAGCTCAAGGGCTGCCCTCTCATTATTTACGAAGGGCCGATGGGCTGAAGTGTGTGACACGGCACGTACGCACTAACGAGACGCTTTGTGACCATCTCCACGATCAAGTGTGGTCACCGCTTGTTGATTTTTTTAATGGACAAATTATATTTGCCGAGAAATCCCGGCGGAGTCGCGTGGCAGACTCTATTGTACGAAGTGGTGAGCCTTTTAAAGCCGTAGGGGACACGCGAGGCTCACATGCGATATAAGGTGTTTCGCTGCTTTTAAAACTTGATAGCCATCTTGAACTTTTAACATGTATTGGGCTTCGTGAACATGTCATTGGAATCAATATTGTCAGATCTTATTCACATAAAACACAATTCTTACTTTAATCTCATCAATAATAAACGGCGTAGCACACATAAGCCTGGCAAAATTTGCCGTATAGGTACAATGTTATATCGGGAACTATAAAATCGAGCAGACACTGCGAAACAGTTTTCCTTCGATTCGCTTGCACAATAGCTCATTTGTTATAACCTGATAGCACAGTTATTACGGCCAAACAAATTGAGTCGAGCCTTCGCCACCTCAGACTAATGTAATTCCGGAGTGCGCGCACCCAAGAATAGATATTTAGAGTGGATTGTTTTCGACAGACCGTAATGAAACTCTGATGCCGGGCCCAAATCAGTTTCCGAGGTGAGCGCGCCGCAGGGGAGGCTACATTGTAATAAGACGTGGAATAACCTAAAATAAACCGGCGAACGCGTCCGTACAAAGATGGACACGGGCTGGGCGCGGGTTTCTGGCCCCTTACTGCTTAATTTGCCTACCGTAATTACTGTCCTCTCGGGTTGGGAAGGACGAGGACCCCGAGGCCGCCTGGCGTCTTCCAGGTTATATTGCGCCGTGCGGGCACCGCGTGTGTGCTTAGCAAATACTACCCCGGTCGTTAAGTACGAATACGGGTATGGACAAAATGTATTAGCTTAGGCTGAGATTCGGACCGTGTTTGCAAAGCGATGATAGATTTATAGTAATTGTGTTATTAACGTTATGGGATAAGGGTTTTACGGGACTTAAGTAATGAAAGCTTTCACCTAATGCTCGGATTTATAGTGAATTTGCACACGTGGTGCGCGGAGTAATCACGTTGGGAAGGCGAGTGGAAAATGGGCGGGCACTGGACGAATGAAAACTTTAGTTGGCTTGGGTGTAATCTAAATGTCGTGAATAGTTTGAGCCAAAGTTTAAAAAGGATCAGCAGTACTTTTCATTAACAGGAAAGATTTTGGCTACTGTAATACAAAACAAAGTTTGCTTTTAGAATTTTATTGGCCGGCAAAAATATCTATAAACGTACAAAGTTGCCCAAGTAACATTTCCAGACTCACGTAGATGTCTACTTCTCCTCGGAGGAACGGTAACGAGTAAAAATGCAAAAACTTTTCCAACTCATAATGATGAGGACATACTTTCTTTTGTTTTGGCTCAGGCTCCAATTGAATAAAACATTTATGTCAATGGAGTCCATTAGGATTCAACGGAGTTCAGAGTTTTTTTAATGTCCGCGTGTATTGCCTCAGCGTTGTTTGAGTCCGATCAAAAGCTATTGGGCCAAATTAGGATCAAGATTTTTCTGTTCAGGGTAACCACAAATTATGTAGTCTAATTTTTCTACCACAGCTACTATGTCAGTGAAAAGTAAGGTCCTCTAAAAGATAATTAACACTTTTACGGCGGCGGTTGGTCGGGATGATCCCGTAATAACCTTGTTAACCCTCGCGCACCAAGCGAGTTGGCTAGCCTTTTAACGGCCCTGTACATGGGCATTAATCCGAAAGCCATCGCCTTTGTCCTTGTCTCTCCGGCCCGTCTCTCGATGTTGCGTCTCTGTGGGTCAGCGGGGACCGTGCCTTTTAGTGTGAGGTTTTCGCTCGCCTTAACGAAGGGAAGCAGAGCAAAGGTCGTCATTAGGGCAAGCGCGGTGTAAACAAGGTCCGAAGCGGCCGCTAATGGCCAATTCGAACGTCCTTCTCGAGGTGACCCCAGGTCTGTCTCAGGCCGCCGTAAATGGGCTTTTAATTGCAATTTTGATAGAGCACAGTCGGATTAGTTTTGCTATGTTCTCATTTGTGAAGCATAAACGCTGTGAATAATTTGTAAATGGTGTTAATAGACAGATATAAGTACCTATTCCATTTAATATTTCGATTTAAAACAATGTAGAAACTATTATACTTGCATTATGGCTTCGATATGAAATATCTAATAAAGTTAAAGCTTCAATGTTAACATGTTGCTTAATATCGACACGAATCCTCTCCATCTTAAGTTGGAAAGTTTCATCGACTTATTAACAATATCTAATCAAGCCATTGTTGTGTAAGGCCACGACACAGTGGGAGCAGAGGTCGCGTCACGCCGCGACACCGCAGCGACACGTGAACGAAGCGGCGAGTGTTCCCGTTCTTGTTCGGATGTGAAATTTAATTTCCGCTATGCGGGAATCTGTCAGGGGAGGCGGGGTACAGCGGGCGAAGAAATATGCCCCGCTCTAAACTTTGTCAATTTGTTTGTGGAGCGAAATTAACTCGATCCAATCTGCGGGCGTCGTCGCGACCTGCGTTCTGATACTCGCTCCACTCATATTTCCGGGGAAGAAAGTAATACAGGAAAAGGTGAGCGCTGACAAGCCTTCCTCCGATATTATAATTCACGGTAAATATAAAAACATTCGCGAACTTGCCGCGGGTAACGTGATCATAACATGTTGTTTATTCGATCAAAACTTGCATTATGTTTTTCGCGCCAACAATTTTTGATACATCGTTAGGGAGTATTATAAAGATGTAGCTCTATTTTCGTTTCGTGCTTCAGTTAATAAACATACTTTAACATACGATACTTGCGTCTCTAATGTAAATTTATGAGTTCGTACCTAATTTTTCCCCCAAATTACTAAGGTAAAAATCCATGGAAACGTAAAATATGTTTTTTAAATTCGTTATCCGTATCATAGGGTCGAGTCTCCCGAGAGTGTTATTAAAATATATTGTGCATAGGTACACATCTTAATTTTAACAGTCCGTGTTCGGTTGCGAATATAAACAGGGTTACATTGAAAATACTTACCGTGGAAGTTATTCAGATATTTGGGTACAAAAAGGGTAAAAAAGTAAAAGTTTATTTAAAAAAATATATTTTTTAAAAAAGTTTTTGAAATAACAGATATAAAAATATGGTAAACCAAAAATATGGCGTAAGCTTACATTTTATAATAGATTTAATGATTTCAAAGTAAGGCTAATCACATCACACTAATATTACATTGTACACTAATATGATAAATGCGAAAGTTTGGATGTTTGGATGTTTGGATGTTTGTTACTTAATAACTCGACAATCACTGAACCGATTAGGCTGAAATTAAAAACATAAATAGATAAGGACCGAAAATAGAACATATGCTACTTTTTATACCAGAAAAAAGTTTGTTTTCCCAGTTCCACGCGAACGAAGTCGCGGGCAACAGCTAGTGCACAATAAAAAGTAACAAGCACAATGTGGACGCTACCTTCCAAAATTAATCTACAAATATTTTCACCCTAAGCGTTATTCGACGTTGTATGAACACGCGGAAATTGACAAGCGTTTATCTGATGGAGTTCCTTCTTTTCTTATAATAAGGCGTAGAAAATTCTCTCAAAATATGACTACCCACTGATATTAGCATAGAGACCTCGTTCACAGGTGACGCCAGAGTAATTACACTCGCAAAGTCTATGAAAGTTTATGCAGATCGTGTGGCAAGATCCTATGATACCACATGCAATTATAAAATAGTGAAATATGAAGGAAATATGCATAAAACGTCTGGTAGTGATATGGATTAGTTGAACTATTTAAATATCTTTTGTAACAGTCTTTAGATAGCACTCACCCACCGCGCCACCGAGGTAAGTAGTCATACGCTTTTTTGTAATTTTAAGCACAGAAAACTAAATTAAACAGCTAATTCTAAAGATATTACGTCCTAAACCATCCCAAAATTACAACTTATACAGAAACATCACCGCACCGTACACCTCAAAGCCTAATAGCGTCGCCAATTATCAAAAGCAAATATTAACCAACAAATTAATAAATCCAAAGTTTCTTTTGAGATCGCACAGTCGGCGCGGCATCTTTAATTACGCCGTATACAAATAAGGCGTATTTAATCTGGGAACGTATCTTTGCATGCGTCTAAATGAAAGCTGAAGAAGTCTCAAGAAACTATGGAGCCTGTTTATTTGTGGCGCAGATAAATAAACCCAGTGAACAAGGATGGCTTGTGAGTAGAAACGACATCTTATATCACATTGATATTGCAACTAATGGTGGCTACGGTCTACGCAAAGTTCCACTTGTGCAGGTAGACCAGAGCGTGTGTTGGGATAATAGATCTGTGCAGTTTTTTGAACGCTACCGACGTGCAGTTGACCTGTGCAGGCAAACCTTCACAGTTATTCTCTCCGGTAGGCTGTAACGTGTACGGCTTATTTAAACCACTTGGGCGTAAGTATCGTGATTATGACACCTAAGCTATTATTGTTTCTTTTACACAAACATACCTATTTCTGCCGCCAAGCAGTAATGCTCGCATTGCTGTGTTCCGGTTCGAAGGGTATGGTTTCCGGTGAAATTACAGGCACATGAGACTAACCATCTAACGTCTCAGGGTGGTAACACGCAAGTGATATCTATGATGTTGCATGCGTACATAGGCTACGGTAACTGCTGACCATAAAGTGGGCCGTACGCTTGGTTACCACTTTAGTAGTATAAAAAAAAAATACATTATCTTTCAGCTGCGTAATGAATTTCGGTAAATACTTATTGCACTTCTTTATATAAATTTTTAGATCATCAGATTGAATTTCTACTCATCACGTACTCTCTAAATTTCAGTTAGAGTTTCAGAGTATTGGAGTTCTTTGTGATTGAGCTCATCCCTGAAAGGACTACCATCAACTTTTTATTAAATAAATAAATAAATATAATATAATATAATTATGTAATTTTATTTATTTCTAATTCTAATTTCATTTTTCTCCTAACTTACTTGGCGCATGCACTCTCGCGTCGCTTCCAGTTAGCGTGGTAGCTCTGACACAATCTGTGTTAAGAGTTGCAAAGTTGGCTCGACAAAGGCCTCGAGAGGAAACCATTATGGCTCTCGACGTCGTCGGCACTGCGGCCGCTTCATTAGAGAAAGAGTGGGCCCCTGCCCCAATCTACCCTTTTAGACATGTGCGACGATTGTGTTGAAGAAGTGGAAGTGCGATTTCTTATCTGCTTCAATGCAAACATGATTTGCACGACATTTGAATGACGGAAAAGCTTCAGAAAACGTTTGATAATATCTAGACTTAATAATTTAAAAAACGCGGTAAAAAAAGGAATTTTTAATCATTTTGTAAAATGCTGGTGGAAAATAACCATTTTTTTTCTTAACTAAAGGGTTATGAGCTAAACTTTAAACTGTTTGTACATGATTTACAATTTAATTTTATTAGATTTACCAGATCAATGCGTTTACCATGTAGATTTACCATGTAGGTTGACCGCTTCAGGCATTGCAGCTGATAGTTTTTGTGCATTGGTTGTTGCATACCCCAGCCGTATATTGATTAAGTTTCAACGCGGTAATTGCATAACTGCATTTCAGAAACTGCACCAAGAATATTGAGACTGCATTGCGCTAAATCGTATTAAATGGTACTGTATTGTATACTAATTTACAACCCAAGCTCGGCTTATTAACGCTTCACCACCAAGGAACATAACTATCCTTACGGACTCACCACGCACCAGCTTGCTTGTCCGACCGTCGTGTCCCGACTCACTCTCACGTAGGCGTGACGTAGGCGCTTGAGACGATAGCAATACATTACAGGTACCATATAAAAACTAAGTCTATTATTAGCGCGACTGCGAGTTGTGACTGCACTGTCCTTGAGTTAATTGCCTCCAAAGTGTAGGTGCAAGCAAAGTTATTTCATGCCATCTGTATTTTTATTTTCGTCAAACCAACTAAGGTTTCTTGTAAAAACTTTTATAATGTTAAATACTTAAAAAAGGTTTTTAAGTTCTGAAGGTTCTTGAAAAGCGATGATCACTGACCGGTAAGGTTATTATCTAAGCATGTCACTATTGTTCGTCTGTCGTCGTGTCAGGTCATCCCTTACACACGTAAGGAACGCACTGTAGGGGTAAAAGAGACAGCCCTTACATAATAACTTTTATGTAAGTCCGGTTAGTGATCGCTATCCAAATACGTTGAAAACCTTTAGACCTACAGCCTTTTTGTAAAATCATTTATGGGAAATTTATAAGACTACAATAACTATTACTCGTGGTCCCACTAATGGGACAGACCACGAGAATACACCCTATATTGTTACTTTTGGAATAAAATAGCAATCATGTAACAACATTATCCAACACACTATGACGCAGTATTGAAATGATATCGCCCAAATCCTGAGAGTTCAGTCTTCATTATCACGTTCTTAGCGTTTCATCTGCCAAGCATTTTGCAGCACTAATTTGCTCGCATCCACAGCACGGTTGCTCATCACGTCACATTTGACGGCACCGCGGCCCGAAGCGCAACGTGCCTAATAAGACGCTCTTTGGCCGCAAATTAAGGCTGCGTGTCGCTTGCTCGTGTAAAAGGCGCTTTATTGCATTTTCCCGGGAGTGTCGTTACTTTATTTTACATTGTATGTTCTCTTTTGTGTGTGGTGAAATACTGCAACGTTTTTTTTTCGCACGAATAAAATTACTTTTATAAATGATGCTTCAGCCACTGTACCTCTTTTAAAATAATAATAGTATTGATTATTAGTATTAGTGGAATACTATTTTTTTTATCACATTCCAAAATAGTTGATTCAGGCGGGACTCATCATTAGGCTTAATACGCGGATACTCTACCAGTTAGACAACAGAGTCAGGTCTCGCCTACTTAAAATTATCTTAAAATATCTTCGGTTTGAAGTGATTTAATTTTCGAGATATTATACAAAACTTTAATAAAAGGACTATACTAGATAGAAATATTTCCGCTAGATAAAAACGCAGTCTAGCTGTGAAATGAGTATTATTTTGTTATATTATTCCTTGCAAATGAAAAGCCTTCAAACTTAAGAACAAGTCTCAAGATGCAAGCTCTCATGACGTGTCAGTCACGTAGATCTAATAGGGCTAGCAGCAGTTTAATGTTTTAGAATTACTAGTGAGTCATCCATCTAATATTATATCAAATTATGATGAATTAGACTAGTTAAGACTTGACTTGACTCGATTATGATTCTTCTTCTTCTTTTAATTTATGGCGTCTGCAATATAATTATGATTCAGTGGTCAACTCTGCTGAAGGAATGTTTCTATCATGCCCTTATGTAAGACTATTATAGCCGGGACTGACAGTTAAACGTCACTCAAAAGCACAGGAGCGTTCTAACTGACTCGCTTACAGGTTTTTGTGAAGATGTAAATAATAATAATACACTGGTGCTAAGCCCCCAGGTAGGAAATCGATGTCATTATGATAGAATTGATAGATTATCCGTTGGGTACGTGCTGATTGGCTTTGTTAGCAATGCCCGTCTTCCACGTGAGAGCGCACTCAGGGCTCGAGCGACTAATTTGACAGATCGATGGTCGAACGTCTTGTAGTGTGAGATGACCTTAATGACTCGTTGTTTGGATGGCTGTTAGGGTCGCCTTGCGCCTCTGAAATGTAACTGTGCTGTACGTTATTAGGGTGCGTACATTCTACATGTATTTGGAGTATCACTCCAGCTCAAATGCCACTAGTTATCAAACTGTAAGTACTCTAAAATTGCTTTATAATTTGAGTAGTTCAACTAACAACTTATTCTAAATGACGACAAATGTGGCCCGACGGGCGAAGGTCCACCTGCGACGCAGGAGGTTGTGGGTTCGGTACCCGCCTTGGAACAAATGTTTGTACGATCTGCAAATGTTTGGTCTGGGTGTTCTGGGTATTTTCTATGTATAATAAAAAACAACTCATTCAATCAATTTTTCAATTCAAGAAATTAAGAAAACAAAACTAATATTCAAGGAATAGGTTCCACACGCAACAAAAAAAATACATGTAGCTCTTTTTAAACATTTTGTCTTTAAAAATCTCGAGTAAATCAATTACTCGGTTTATATCAAATAAACTAATCTGGTTGAGATGGGCAGCGTATGATAATGAAATAAAAAAAAAAAGTATGAATAGCCTGCAAAGTATCTTTAGAAATCGTAAAGCATTGATCCACTTGATTGCATGGAAATTATATAGCACAGAAACGTCAAATTTCGTGCGTTAGTGAAAGAAAACTCTTTTTAGGGTTAAGCTCGCCTGTGTACATGCACTATATTTTAAGTTTTTTCTAAATGTTTATTTTTGTGTGCACAATAAAGAATAAAGAGAGAGAAAGAGAGAAAGATACAGTTCACCAATGGCTTTACCCCTTTATTTTGTACAACCCAAAGTATGGTGTTCCAACTCATGAGATGAACCATGGTACGAGTTTGGAATACATTATTCGATAGTCTTTGTTATGGAATTTCTACTACTTTCAAATGTAGGTTTTCAAACATTAAAATAACCTATAGCCTTTTTGTGACCGCTATTTTGTGTTGTGCATGCTACTCATGTAAATGAGCCGAGAAATAAACACATGCCACTCAATAAGCCACTTAAACGCTCAGCCCAATGTAATTGTGTATGTAGGCCTGGCCCAGCTCACGCCAGACCAAATTATCGTGCGTAATTAAAAATGCCAACATACTCGCAGACGGGCCTCGGGTCTGTCTAATTAGCAAAAAGTTAATAAACAGACGTACACGCTTGACAGTGACAAGCTCCCGTGAAAATGCCAAGATGAAACGTTTAATTTGCGAGCGCGTGTCGAGTCATGTGGGGGTATGCTATTACAAATTGAAATTCAGCAACACTCGAGACCACTGTTGGGCACTTTAACAGGCACATGAGACTTGATCAGGATAAAAAATATAATTTTCAATCCATGTCCATAGTCTGTCTATAATACAAAGATTGAAATAACTATAAGGCCATAAAGCAACGCTGTAAAGTTAACTGCTTTCGTGTTGCGGTTCATTTGAGCAGTAATTCAATGGACGAAGGGTTAAGTTTTTATTTTTATTTTTATGTCAGCAAGTGACAAGACAATCAAGGCGCCCCTGATACTAAGCATTAGTATCAGGGGCCTGTACCTGATATTAAGCATCACGCCTGACTATTACAGATGCAGTGCAACTCAAAGCTTAAAGTTTTTAAGCGTTTGCTAAGCTGAGGTGATAAGCGCAGTGCAGTGCTACCACTGCACTGCGCTTATCACCCCGAGACATTGTTGTTAAGTCACTTTCGCCGAGTAATTTCATTTGCTACAGTGCCCTTCAAACCTAAACACAGTAATGCTTGCACACTGCTGCTTGGAGGTAGAATATCTGACACTGCGGTGGCACCCACCAAGACGGAGTCTTGCTGAAGAGTCCTGCCACCAGGTAAACCACCAGGTAAGTGACTAAGTTTTAGCCCCGTTGTTGACAGAGAGGTGATAATTTTTACATTGGTCCGGGATATAACAGTCATACATGTCTAAGTATATCGTCAAAGCAGTCCTAACTGTCATAAGACTAGAGAGGAAGCTTTTAAGTTACTGAATACTTGTCAGTAACTCATAAGAACCTTTGCAACTTTTTAATGGTTCAATTGAAAAACGTCACAAATCAAATTAAGCCGAATCAAAACAAACAAAAGGAGGGGTATGCAATGTAATCACATCGCACTGTCAAACACACTCAGGTACGAAAGCTTACGGGCCCGTTTAAGTTAAAATTTTCACTCCCCAGTTGCTTTTTACTAATTCGCCAAGTGAAAAGGGTTCGGAAGTAATACAGTTTACTGCTTATTCAGTATTTATGCGATCGGGGGCGGCATCGGCCGATGCAAGAGTTCCCAAATAATTATTTTACATTGCTTAATAATAAATGCAGTATTTTATTTTTATTATCTGAAAATATTTGCATGGAAAACGAGACTTAAAATTAAGCAACTTTTTTAAGTAGTGCACAAAACAAAACGCACATCGATGTCAATCATAAGATTTTTAATGTTATATTTAAAACTAGTCAGTACTGGTACTTGAATCACACGTTTTCGATTTCAGCAACCCAGTAAAAATCAGCGACAATCATGGATTTAACTTGCAAGGCTTTGTTTATACTTGTAGCTTCCACTATATTATGACCACGCAGCAAAGATCTACGCTCACGTAGCAGTTAACTACGCCCACGTAGCAAAGACCTACGCCCGCGTAGCAAAGACCTACGCTTTGCCTATCAAATTGAACAAAATACCGTTTAGAAAGGATGGAAAATATCCAACGCAAATCGTTTTCTAAATGCTTAGATATTGAGATCGTGCAAAGTTGGATAGGAACGAGTTAGATTGAAAGGATCTTGTTTACGGGTGGATCACATCTTCAATAGCGCGTAATGTATTTATGATTATTGTTCCAGCCAATGTGCGGGGAAAATAGACGGAAAGTTAAATGTTGCACGGAAGCTGTATTTGCTATGTTTTTTAGAAAAAACGAGATAGTAGGATATTATAGTTAGAGTTTTTTTATCGTTTTTCAATTGAATACGATAAAGTATGCATCTAAACACATTGTATATAAATAGATTAAGGAATCGAGAAAATAGTTATTAGCTCGTGCATTGACGGCAAAATACCCTTGCATTTTGGAAATGCTTTTATCTATCGGAGCCTGAATTACTCGGCTAAGTCTATCGATGAACAAACATTGTATATTAGCTGGAGATGCCCCAAATACAGAATCCCCGTCTTAATCCATCGGTGGTGAAGCAAGCAGCTTCTTAATCCATCACGTAACCGAGAGCCGTCGAGAAATCGTGTTACATCAACGAAAAATGTATTATAGAGGGGGTGAGCTCCCCGATCGGACAAACTTTGCTAATACCACCCTCTAACATAATCGCGGAGCCTTTTACGAGAGGAATTTATGGGGATGGTCCCGATTTCTTGGTGTATTTATGGTGGAGGTGGCTGTTACGTGCCGGCATGGCTCGGCAGTTAATTAGGACAAGTAAAAACTCGAACGTGCTACCGACAGGTTGAATGGCGGGTTATTGGGGTAGTTGTCGTGCACGAACATGTATCGGTGCTGTTATTTTTAATCTGCCGTAAATTTGGAGTCGGAAAAAATATAGAAAAAAAAAAACAATTCAAAACTATGTTAGTTAGGGTAACTAAATTAAGGTTTTGGCTCTTACACAGCACCTACTGTGATTTAAGGTTTTGTTTCCTAACTCTAAATTGCACTCAACGTTAGTTAGAAACAATGCTTATTGCTTCTTTAGTACTAATATCTGTTCAGTGCTTATAGTAACAGTAATCATTTCCTTACATTTACGTATTGTTTGTTAAATAAGCGTAGAGCCGCGTATCCACTAGAGGCAAACTCGGGTCGAGCAGCTTCGACTTCGACTTAGAAGCAAACGTCCTCAGTTTGACGGCGGGCCTCAGGTTGAGGCAACGTCTCCACTTGCGTGGCATTGGGGCGAGGCAGCCGCTTGATCAGAGACTGTCTCAGGTGGAGCAGCGTCTTAATATTTTTTCTGTGCACCTATTTATATAAGCATCATATCTACCTCACTATCTACCCTATCTACTGTTTTAAATGTCACTTTGCGCTGTCGTAGCGTGCTGCCATAAATAAAAATAAAAAATCTCTCTAAAAATGTGATGTCGTTTTTCGAAATGTCTACTTGTCTTTCATCCATTGAAAAAGAAGGTGCGGAATCGTCTTTGACAGAATAGTTTGAGGAAAGTCTTGAACTATCCAAGATCCCGCATATTAACAAAGGAGTTGCTTAATTCAAAGGCAATCGATTGCGGTGGTTACCTCAGTAATTCGAGCGCATTGAAGCCGCCGTCAAAGTTGCGAAGTCTTACCAACTCAGCCCCAGGTGAGAATGTGCTAGACTGGCTAGACTGCCCGCGAGCCAATAATACTGCATACTCAAGGGTACCACCTACTAGAGCACAACATGCAACAATATGTACCTATTTATGTTAAATTTACTTTTAAAATAGAGTCAGATGTAATTTGTTTTTTTTAATTATTATTTACTAGAGCACAACATACAACAATATGTATTTATGTTCAATTTACTTTTAAAATAGAGTCAATTGTAATATGAAACGAATTGATTGTTTTATAGAAATACAAAAAAAAAATAGCTAGCTTAAATTAATTATCAAAAAACCCAATTACTTATGGAAAATCATACCAGGGCATCATTATATAAAAGTGGAGTAATATTGCTTCATATGAAATTCAGAATAGTGTGTTTTTGTAGTTTTCATGGGCATGTACTTACATGATTCTAAAACACATAAAATCAAGGTAAAACTTTGCTTTTACAAAAATTGCATGTAGAGTTTTGGCATTTTCAGCACAGTGGACACACAGCAATCTATTGGATTTATAGACTGTGCTTTCAGTAGCAAAAGTAAGCAAAGTTCTACAATGCAATTTTGTAATCAGTAGTATAGCCTCACCACGTCAACGAAATGACTGTGTTTGTGCAAATAAATAAAGATACCTTCCTAACGATTCTGTTAGATGAACTGAAGCATGAAAACACAAGTTTAAAACATGTATTTTCTATTTATTTCTCAACAACATCATCAGATGGGAAATGATAATGTCTGGCACGGAGTGTATTAGTAGGTGTTATCCTTTACTGCATGCTAACGTGCCTGACTCAGCGCCGTCAAAGATGTCGAACATTGCTGCTGTCGCGAAGTTGGGTACATGTGGTTTGTCGGTGTGGTTTGCAGCTTGAGCGTTGTTTTGATTTAAGTAATTATGTCAGAGCATATTATGTAAGTTTGAGATGTTTGTTCGGGGCACAGATAAGTAAGTAACTAGTAACTAGTAGCTTGAACTACCTACTGTGTGTATAAATATATTACCTTTTTTAAGTTTCAAAACAGTATTGCCGAAACCACACACGCTTTAGTTTTTACTCGGGGTTTAGCAGCTATAAAGTTTTTTACACTTTGCATAGATCTGCACAGACAATATTATAAAGAAACCACAGTCTATTTTTCTGTTATTTTGATGAACAACATCAAGGGATTGATCCCTGGAACTATTTCCTTTAAATTTGATTCTACTTATTGCAAAGTACTATACAAAATTTTCTAAAGTTGTAAGTAAGTAAAGTAAAAAATACCTTTATTCAATCATATCACAATGATCATTTTGAAACGTCTTAAATCTAGGTATAAGGTACTGATTTCTATTATGGTTTTCTAATACATCGTCATACACTGTAGTTTTCAGCACTGTGTCAGCACCGTTTAAGTAATTCGACAAAGCAGGAATTCTTGACGTATAAGTGGAGGACGCAGTCGTCAGCTTTGTTCTGGAAACTCCACCCCGTGTATTATGATGTATCTCATTCATGATGTATCATAGGTATATAAATTGTGACGTTTATTTTAAATATTTTTTAAAAAAATACCCTGCATATTTCCTAACATGATAACTAGGGGATTGTTTAAAAAAAAACAGATCATTGATTACATTACCAAGAAGCCAATCAGTTAATAAAACCCTCGCTTTTCAATTTATTTAGCACAACTTTGAATAAATACCTTTAAAAATACAGCGAACGAAGCTCAAAACTAATTATCATTCGCAAAACTCCCCGAGTCAGCCTACACGAAATCTTTACGCTTCAATTGAGCCAGTTTATAGCAAAATTAATTACTGGCTAGAGAGGATCGACTATAATAGTTTCCCTGCGAAATTATTGTGAAGGGTCTATAGTCTGCCACCGCCGAAAATTGTGTCCGAGCAAGAAAATTAGTGAGCGTAAAGCGGGGTGCGAATTTGAGAATCAAAGAGCTCGTAGAACTTGTTCCAAGTGTATTGTGATGTCCATCATTTACATGGGACTGGGAACGCCACCTTCACAATATGTAGTTGAAGATTGCTCGAATTAACATATTGGCTTTTGGAAGAGTAATTTGGGGTATTACGAATTGGGCAAGTTAGGCAGATAAATGTTCCCAAAAGTTTAGTAAGTGCTTAAGTGCTTTCATTTGTATTAAACTAAGGTGTATACACCTTTATAAACCATTGTATATTTTTACTTACCATAGTTTTAGGCAAATAAATAACATTTGAATTGTTTTTTTTTCATTTATACATGGAGAATTTAATTAAACATGAATGGTATTAAATCTATATCACAATTACTCTTTTTAAGCAAACAGTCGCAAAATAAAACAACTGTGTGTAAGATTCGCAATCATTTTCCTACAGAAACTGATCTAAGATTTGAACACAGTTTAAGATTATGAGTTATTTCCACACAAGGGCTAAGAAACAGACATTGCGTTCTCAAAGGGAGATGCCGCGTTATTGGGATGTATGGCTGCCTGGGGAGAACCGACGTCACTGCAGCTGAGATTCGCAAACACCAGATTTATAGCCTTACCTACAAGAATATTAATCAATTTCCAAAATAAAAATATTAAAAGAACAGACGCGTCTTAAACATTGCAATAATAACTTGAAAGTACTCGTACGCGTGAAAAAACAGATATACTCGCGTGTTTGAAAAAATAACAAGTATCATAGCGTTATCATCATTCACTTAGTAAACGTCCTCAACTGGACATAGGCCTTTCAGAGTACCACGATGACCAATCTTGAACCATCACTATCATAATTGTCATTATCCCATCGTATCTGATGCAATTCAACAAGATGCCACACTATCCAAGTTTGCCTTTTTCTAATGTGTATGTTTAGTGCCATATCCCTTTCAAAGTTTACATAAAAATGTGTAACAATTTACTGTCTCATCTAGACAGTTTACTATTTTATCTAGAGATTACGTCGATCTAGATATTTACTATTTATTAGTAAAATAGTAGCAGAGCATTGATTATTGCGTATAATAATGACATGCCATTCATCTAATTTTCTTCCGCGTGCAAGCAAAAGGTAATGGATACCTGACGCAGCTATTTAAAAGACTATTAGCCTAAAAGGCAAGCTTGTTCAGGTGCATGCAAGCTTCAGACTGACGGCTATAAACTACACAGGGTGTTCTCAAACGAGAAAGAATTAAGTATGAAATATGCGCGCCGCGAGCCTACGACCGAGGTACATTGATTTATGAGACGGCTATCTGCTTTAAATATTGTTCAGAACGTCTTAGGTGTTGCTTGTGATGGGGGACACTGGTTTTGAGGTATTTTTGGATAATCATAGACTGAAGTGGGAGACAATGTTGGAATTTGAATATACTTAAATAAAAGACCAAATTTTATTTACACGCGATATAAAAAAAAAACGATTCCTATCGCGTTGGTAATCATGGTAGACCTAAAATAAGACTGCGGGATGACCTGGAACACACATTAAATAAAGATTAGTTTCATTAAGCAGTTTCGGGAACCCTTAGTTCTCAATTGGGATGACTGAAAACAATATAGTAAAAACAGACAAATAATAAATGGCTAACAAAATAACTACAAATTGTAAGTAGATATGTTGTATGTAAATGTTTTTGGTAAAAACCACAGTGTTTTTATCAGACGCAACGGGGTGACGGCACCGCGTGACGAAGGTTCGCCTCGGAACGCAAGCTCACCGCAGCTGCGACAGGCCTGGATTTATAATTGCAATATAACAACGTGGAACGCCAGCCACTTCGCTTGCAAGGACTTGTACCTGTTTTGCAAACAGTAACTTCCTTACCTTTTCAAATATTAGTTCACTGCTAATCATTCAAATTAGCCTTAGTTGCGCATACTATTGTATTTTACGAGTACTGGTGCTCTACTTGTATTGACCTTGCCTTCTAGCCTGAGATCTAAGGCCATGTTTTCTAAACCAATAATACTCTTATAGATATTTTTATCCATAAAAAAAAGTATTCCACAATGCCGGTGCTCTCAAATCATGAAGGAAAACTCAGAGAGAAAACCGACATGTTCAAGAATAAAAAATTCGAAAGACATTGTGCCATCCACCAATACGCATTAGGTTTGCGTTTGGGATTATGACTCAATCACTATCGCTTAAGAGCCAGTGTCGAAGTAGTGGGAATATTAGAAGACTCATAATGATAGTTGTTTTTATATTAATTGTTAGACAAACTACAATTTAATGAAAAATGCATTTGCTTTCACGTAAGTAGACACAAACAAGTCGTACGTGATGAAATGGGTTTGGAAAAGCTCAAAACACATAGTCTAGTTTAAACCCGACAGCGCTTAGCCCAGCTCATTGTCAGGGTAACGTCTACCTTCACGAAACCAAAACTTTTTGAAATGCCCGTCGACCAGCCTTTATTAAACCTACGGCCTGTGGAGCGCCATGGAATCAAGCTAATTCTACTTTTACAGTGGGACTGGTAAATTGACGAGACACCTTTTTCTTGTTTAAGCGCAATCTCGCACACTTAGAGCAATAGCTAATAGTACGTACAAACCAAACTTAAAATCTAAGCTGCATGTCGATGTTTTTCTGAATATTCTACCAAGGCTGGCATTGGCAATTGGGATAATAATATATTCTTTTTAGTTTTATTTCTTACTGGGTAGCTACTCGTACAACGCGCGACGTGGAAATCAAGTAATATTACAACACTAGGTAGTACTAATATCTGTTCTGTGACACTAGCCTGTGACAACGTGTGCCGCAGTGTCTGCTTTTTTACCAGTATATTCTAAATAGTCACAGGCTTTTTGTTATAGTTTCACTTTATAACGTATCATTTATATTGCCGTCAAGCTCCTTCATCATAAAATATTTTTTAGGTTACCTATTTTTAAAAGCACTGTCCTTTTGTTTTTCAATTCCGTGGCACAGCACATTGCATAACTGACGGCAATAAGTAAGGCGTCCTCGCCACGAATTCAATATTCAGAGCGAGCTGGAAACTTTTATTATTGCGGCGTAAATATAATGAGTGCAGGTGAGGCTTTTGTCTGTGGAGTCTGCTGGATTTACGGCGCGGCCATTATTCGGGAGTACTAAGACGTCGGAATTAACTTATGGCGTTAGCGGCTAGATTGGTTGATAGTTTTCTACTGGAGATTTTGTTGTGTAATTTTCATTGAATATTTTGGACATTGCTTTTAGTAAATCTATGTTTCACAGTAATAGAATTGCGTATTGTTATGGTTTACTTCATAGGACTTATCTACGAAGATATTTAAACTGTCAACGTCTATATTGTAGACTAGCGAATCCGCCCAGCTTTTTACAGGAACCATAAACCTTCCTCTTAAGTTAATCTATTTATTGATGAAAACTGTATTAAAATCCCTTGCGTAGTTTAAAAGATCTAAGGGTACATACATACATAGAGACATACGGCGGGACTTCATTTTATTTTATGATAGGATAAAAATTATTTATGTTGCAATTCAGATTCAGCTGGTTTCAAGCATGGTGTCTAACTGATGTTGCGCCTGATGGCGGGCGACTTGGCCGTATTGTCACTTGCTGACATAAACAAAAACAAAACTGTTTATATACAGCTTTTTAAATGAACTTGGGATTACTCCTGAGGTCGCAGGCTTTTTTATTAGAAGCTTCTCTATTCAAATTATTAAGAAAAATTTAGCTAAAATCACTCAGATGTCTAAAGAAATGATATTTATCCTGTATAATAAACCCATCAAGGGATATTAGTAAACATTTTCAACGTTAATGCAGAAATATTATCGGGCACACCTCTACGGAAATTGCATTAGATGCGACCGAGGATGCGCTATGCACAGGGGCGCTAACTCTTCTCGTTTGCTTGTAGGTGGGGTAGGTGCTGCTGGGTTATACCGACGAGCGACTAAATAATGGTTAAAACTATTAATAAAATCAAGTAATTAAGTTTCAGCAAATGCTACGACTGTTTTAAAAACGATTAAACAAATAAAATAAGCTTATTATTTAACTTATTATTATTTCTTTACAAATGTCTAATTTAGGTCAGTTTAATGATAAAGTTTTATTATAAAAACCTGAAAAATAAAATCGATTACAGCAGAACTTGAACCCGCAACCTTCCTTTTTGCCATAATAATGTTGGTTATCAATAAACCAATAAACAACAGCTTTGTTATTGTTTTTAATGAGGTAAACCTTTTTAAATGCAGATAAGTGACGTGCAGTTTCTATCAGTTATTTAGTTTCTAAAGTACAAACTCTACATAGTATGTTGAAAATCAGAATTTAGTCGGTTTAAAAGATGATGATATCAGATGCGTTTAAACCGCCCGTGTACACCAAGAATGATCAGTTTAAAAGCATCAGATGCGTTTAAACCACCCGTGTACACCGAAAATAATCAGTTTAAAAGCATCAGATGCGCTAATAGTGCCCGTGTACACCAAGAATAATCAGTTTAAAAGCATCAGATGCGCTTATAGCGCTCGTGTACACCGAGAATAATCACTTTAAAAGCATCAGATGCGCTTATAGCGCCCGTGTACACCGAGAATAATCAGTTTAAAAGCATCAGATGCGCTAATAGTGCCCGTGTACACCAAGAATAATCAGTTTAAAAGCATCAGATGCGCTAATAGCGCCCGTGTACACCAAGAATAATCAGTTTAAAAGCATCAGATGCGCTTATAGCGCCCGTGTACACCGAGAATAATCAGTTTACAAACATCAGATGCGTTTAAACTGCCCGTGTGCACCAAGAAAGACGATAGCCTATTTGCTTACGCGTGTGTAAGCACTCGCGCCTCGCATAGGTGCATCGGCTTCCCTGACGAGGCTTCAAAAGTTTGCTAGCTGCGCGGAAGCTCCGTCTCTACCAGGAAATTGAAGTCACCTTGCGTTCTCGTACACAGCTCACGAACAATGCTTTGTGAAAGAACGTCTAATTTATCTGCGAGTTGTTTTGAACGATTTAAATTGAATATCGATTGGTACAGCTTCCTTGCTGGAATTATCGTGTGTGGCTTTGTTGTCTGATTCCTTGTTTTGCTTTGTGCTCGAATTGGTTTGTCTTAAACTATTAGTGGCGGGATATTGTTGCATTTTCAATGCACTATGTTCTCTGATAACTTTCCGGGGAATCCACGTTTTGAAATAGTTTGACGGTCTTCAAAAGTATGCTATTACTTATCTGTAGGTTTTAGGCCTTTTTTTACTGTTTATAAATAACAAATACTCTTTCAGGTATTTTAGTTCCAAAAGCAGTAGCTTTCATTGAATATGAAGATTTCTGCGTAACAATAAAAAAAGTTTTACAAAGTTCGTTGGCTATTTAATCGTATAATAAAATCACATTAATGAAGTCACGAAGTGGTGTAACATTTTGCATGAAGACCTACAAAAAGTATTTATATCGCAGGCAGTGACATTTATTGAATACGTCATAAAGGCACAAAGACTGAGCTAATAATAATGAGGTTAGTAGTATATTCACCATGCCCTTATCTAGTGCAAAACTGTATCGCCTCAGAAGTTACTCACCCCAAAGGAAAACCCTTTGGATCTTTGATTAGGCGCATTATTAGTTAACCTAGAAAAGGTGTATTATGTGTGAATTAAGTGTAACACCAATGAAATTATGCATATATTAAAGATCGGTGTGTGCTTACATAAAAACTTAATGCATAATATATTAAATTCAAGGTAAGTAAAACCTATATTAGCAAGATCAAGCAATTGAAAACTAATTACATCCAACGTTAATATAAGATATTGCTGCGGATCGCAGACCGCAAGTTCAGGTGCCACGCACGCCATTGTAAATATTAGTTTGCAAAACTCATCAATTCCGCGCTCCAACTTAATAAAATACTTGGCTCTTAATTGAAAATGAATACTTCGATCGATAAAATATTCCGCAGCCTTAATCCGCGATAATGAAGCTCGCGAAGGGTTGCTTTCTGAGGGCGAAGTAATAAATGTTGCGTTCCAAATTTAAAATCAAAGTGCGGAATAAATTTTGATTAAGCGATTAGCCAGAGCTGAGGTGTTTGTGTTTCTTCGGAAGGTGGTTGCGGTCTATGCTTCCAATATAAAACGTTAAAGCATTTTTTAATATAAATAATATTAACATGCAGTAAATTTCTCTAAAATACATTCCTTTTAAACAAACGTGGCCTATTTTTTGACCACTCAATCACTAACTAAGTTTTCATCAATAAATGAGGAAGTTTTTTCCTCTCGAAGTTGGAGCGGGTCGCTATTACAGTCTGAAGTATAAAATCAACTGGCATTCACTATACATATGCGACGCCAAACGATAACCGCAACGATAATTCGCGGTTGAAATTCATTATTATTTTATTCATGCACTATCGCGTACGTCAGGTTTAATGATCGTTGTAAAGGGAAGGAAGGAGGTTTCTGCATTTATGGAGGTAAAGGAGGAAAATAGTGCCAGTTCCAATGGAATATGTGGTAAGATCTGATTCATCTGCAAGTCTTTACTCGCTATGTTGAATTTATAAAAGCTTTTTAAGAATCTGAACTTGCAGATCAGTTTTTGTTATACCATTATTAGTATTAATATAATTAAGTAGCCATACAATTCATGCGTGAGCTGGTAGATACGAGTAAATTAATTATGGTTTTTATGATGATTGTTCTTTATACTTAGTGGGTTTTAATATATGTATTTTCTATCATCCATTTTTTTTATTTATAGCCGCTCGCATTTTTCATTTGCATTGTTTTGACAGTTTTGACAGTTTTGAAAATAATATGCGTTTGGTCATCCGCTCTAAAATTGGCTATACAAAACGTTGCGTCTAGATGTTTATAAAATTGGTGAGCAGACTTGTCCTAATATTCTGTAAGAAATATATTTACAATTTCTCATCTCAAATCATTATACATTCACCATTATTCAGCTCAAAAGCAACGGTTGTAAATCACACATTCACACGTACAGTAATTAACCTTATGACTCGGGGTTTTACTCTGCTACCTCCTCGCGTCTGGGTTTGAGGGCACTGTCTTACGAGCTAACGGGCACACTAATAAATTATGTTTAATGGGGTTATTTTGTAGAAAACCAAATACATCTTCTCTTATAAAATAAAAATGAAATGCTGTTCGTTAGTCTCGATAAAACTTGAGAATGGCTAGACTGATTTAGCTAATTTTGGTCTTCAAATATTTGAGTCCAGGGAAAGTTTAAACGGTGAGAAAATATGGAAAAATAACGCGAGTGAAACCGCACGGTATCAGCTAATATCTAAATATGTAAAACCGTTACTGATTGACTGACAATAAAAACACAGCCAAAATGCCAAATCCTGCCAATCCCTAATTATTAATATATATTTATATAAATATATAGTATATAAATACGTACAACAGTTTTTGCATAAGCACAGTAGCGTTTATCTTTCCTAAATACATAATCCAAGGTGGCTCTGCTAGAGAGCATCCTTCCTGGCAGAGCCACTAGCGAAGTCGATTTTCTCAGTACCTGACGAACGTACAGCAATAAACGGCATACGTACACTATGTACGTCTAACGTACATTCTTTTAAGGTATAAATGATCGGATTCTAACGTGGTGGCTCTGCTGGGTAGTACCACGCAAAAAATCAGTGCTGACAAGGTCGCGTTTCAAGCAGTTTTCGTTACGCAGTCAAAGGCACGTAAAAATATTTTCAAGATTTTTTTTTTTCAAGATTTTTTTTTGCACAAATAAGTGTTACAAAAGGTCTTAAAAGTAATATGGCACTTAAAACTTATTAATTAAACTTATTATTTAATTGGCATCCATGAAGCATCCATTAGTGCAAGACCGGATTCGAATCCATGACCTTAGATTCGAAAGGCAGGGTCACTACCACTAGGACTTCATGGGACACTAGGATCCGTTCTTATGAAGTAATGCATCAAATATTATACAAACACAGAGAGCTGTGCTAATGAGTTTGCATCAAGTAGGTAGCCAGATAACTTGTAAATTGCACCGAGTTCCAGCACCTTACCTTGGGATTGACTGAGGCAATTAAAGTTTTCTTTAGCTCTTGAGAAATTTAAGGTAAGCAATTTTAATTTTCAAAAGGTTTATAAATTGGTGAGTTTTGTTGCTGAAAAACCACTCACAGTTTATTAAGTTAATAATATGCATGGCATGTCCAACTGTCACAGCAGTAAGTAAGTTAGATACCCTTTTTAGTTATATATTTTCACTAAAGCAAAATTCGGAATCGTAATAAATTCCCAATGATTGAAGTGCAAAAACAAAACATTTTTCATAGCGGCAACTCTAATCCGGTGGCTCCGGGGGGCCGTAACAAAGTTAACCGGTCCATTTCTCAATTTTGCTCATAGAACCCCTTTATTCTAAGAGATGGACGTACAATAGATATACTATCGGTAACCCTTCAGCCTAAGGCACTTCGACAGAATCAGAAACCGTGTATTTTATTGCGCTCAGGAATTTTACAGGAGATTTAACATCAATAGATGAGATGGTTGGTAAATATTCGCTTTAGTTTAGTTAGGTTTGGGAGGAGCTATATCAGTATTGAATAACAAGCATGAACTAGAAACTAAAGAGGAAGAAGGCCCCAACGCGATGAACCAGCGACATTGTGGCGGTCATAGGAATTCGTGGATGGTGGCAGTTTTGAAGATCGTTCGTCATGGCATTCTTGGTCCAGCAGTGGACGACTACTGACTGATGAAAAAAATGCTGATCTTGTAACTAAGTTAAATAACCTGACATGAGGCCCTTAACTTAGGACTTTCTAAAAAACTAGAAACACTATTACAAATAGTAAGCTTTATAACTTTGAATGAAGATGGCGATGTTTTATTTCAAAGATGACGAACAATTTTCCAATCTGCAAGATACGGATGAACAAGTCCGCATTTCTACCTTTTGGATATTTTTGTTACCAGATAAAACTTCCAATACGCCGATAGCAGTAAAGTTCAGAGTAATTGCACCGTAAAATTTTATAAAAAATACAAGATGGATCATCTCAAAGTTCACGATACGGACCGATGCCGTCTGGCATTGTGGTCGCATCCGGTACCCCGTGGCATTATATTAAATTTTATTATCGCCCTGGACTAAGTAATGGGAATATCGTGTAAGGAGCGGCCGTCCGGAGCCCCAGGCAGCTGCGGGGGCTGTGAGAGGAGGGGGTGATTAAAATTTCGAATAGGGATGTAACATTTACACTCTTAGAAAAACTCTTTGTGGAATATAGCACTCCGAAAAGATTGAGCAAAGATCACATCTGTTGAGTGAGTATAATAGTTTGTCTCAAATTGATCTCGCGATGAAAAAATTGTGCGAAATCGGTTAGTTGAAATGTATAAATAAAATCGCATCTATTTCAACCTCTACACTATGTATTTCATGCATCACCTAAGTGTCACTCATAAAATCTTAATAACCTTTTTTTTTAATACCACCAAGGTGGCAAACAAGCATACTCACATTTGGAGTGAAACCATGGAGAAACATGGTGAAGCCTTGGCAGTTTCAGTTGATATCTCAAAGGCTTTCGATAGAGTTTGGCACAATGGTCTCATTGGCAAGCTTTCTTCGTACGGATTACCGTGCAGCCTGATTAATTGGGTATCAGACTTCTTGAGGGAACGATTGATTCGAGTAGTCATTAATGGCTGCTCGTCCGATCTATTGGCTATTAATGCCGGGGTACCTCAAGGATCTGTCCTTTCAGCAACCTTGTTTCTGCTGCACATCAATTACCTGCTAAAATCTGGTATCTTTGTGTATGCAGATAACAGCACAGTTGTTGAGAGATATTTCTCCAGTCCCAGGGCAAGTGCGGATGACATCTCTGTCCTGCGAAAAGATATGGTGGACAGTATGAACCTTAACTTGAAGTTTGTGTCAAACTGGGGTGACGAAAATCTGGTTAGGTTCAATGCATCTAAGACTCAGGTGTGTATTCTCCGCTAAGAAGAGTCCGTTTCAGCACAATCCCACTTTTGAAACATTACACTTCAGATTACCGATGGTCTGAGCTTGTTGGGCGTTGAGCTCACTTCCAACTTAAACTTTGGCTCACACATCGAATCTAGGGCCAAAATTGCTGTTATGAGCTTGGCATTCTGGCTAAGGCTCAGCGGTACTTCACGGCAGGACAGCTTCTTAGTTTATATAAAGCACAATTCCGTTCTTGTATGGAGTACTGCTGCCATCTCTGGGATGGCTCGGCCAAGTACCAGGTCAAAACCTAGGATTCGATTGAACGACGTGCTGTAAGGCTTATTGGCGATGATGCCCTTGCTGAAGCCAACTTACAGAGCCTTGAACACAGGCGTCGAGTTGCCAAACTATCGGTATTCTACAAGATCCATTTTGGTGATTGTGCGCAGGATCTAGGACCTTGTCCCTCCATCCCTTTTATACCACCGGACTAATTGGCGTACGGCAGCGTATCATCCGTATCTGGTCGACATCCCACCATGCCGAACCAAACGCTTTTCATCTTCTTTTCTCATTAGCACGTGTAAAGAATGGAACTCGTTGCCGGGGTCTGTTTTTCCGGACCAATACAATTTAGGAGTCTTTAAAGCTAGAGTGAACAGGTTCTTTCTAGGCAAGCGTGCTCCATCATCGACCACACCATCACTTACCATCTTGGTAAGCGGTTACCGCAGCCTATGGACGCTTGAAATATCAGAGGTACCACTCGCAGGTTGCCACCTTGAGGCATAAATCGAAAGCCTCATGACCAGTAATTTCACCGGAAACCATACCCTTTACACCGGAACACAGCAATGCAAGCATTACTGCTTTGCAGCAGAAATAGGTATGGTGGTAGTACTTCCCCGGACGTGTTCTATCACAAGGAACTCTACTACTCTTTATGAGAAGTGGTTATCGTAGCCTATGGACGCTTGCAATACCAGAGGTATCACTCGCGCTTAATAACCTTGACCGATTCTCCTATTTACGAGCAAACTCAAATAGAATCTGTCGACTCATTGAAATTAGAACAATAATTTTATAGTTACGCTCGAATCACCTCCGAAACACCACTATTTAATTCGAAGTTCTTACATTCGTACGATCATCGTCCCATCCCTGTAACTATCGTTGATGTCACAAGCACTGCGGAGTGGAAGGATTACTGCACGGTTTATGAGTGGATTACATTACACTGTAGTGTTGCTCTGATTTCATTATTGGACACAGGCACACACAGGCTATATGAATTTAAAAGTTTTGACAAGTGATCGTAAGCCCCGTTTCGTCCAGGTATTAGAAATGTTTTATAGAACTTACTTATAAAAACTGTACACGGACAAAGTCGCAGAGCATTCCACTAGTCTAAATATAAATCTTGTCATTACTTTTTAAAACCATAAGAACTGAATCTGACCTGACCTTTATCTGAAAAAAGCTTTTTCTTGCAGAGAGTTTGTAAGTTTTTGTTATTGAAGTCGCAACTAGTTTGAAAAGCATCTGCCTGCGGGTTAGTTTGCGTTTTACCTAGATAATAGGCTTGAAAATGCTTTTCCAGATCCGAGAACTATTAATACTCCAAGTTTTGTCTAAATCGGTTCAGTCGTTACAGCATGATTGAAACACAAAGATCTTAACAATCGTACATATAAATATAATATCTAAACAATAGTACTTATTTTAGTAAGATTAAATTTATAGTTGACTGAAATTCAAAATTAATGAGAATGTCAGCAAGGACAAAGTTCCATGGTGTTTTTCTAGTTGCTTGCAAAACCTTGAGTGGCTTACAGTGGCCCACTACGGCCAATGTTGAATCGATGCCTACTTGCAATAAAATTAAAATTAGAAAAGCTCGAATAAATCTACATTTTAAATTTGTTTTCTTTAATTACTTTGCTCAAAGGTGTCGGTTCTTAATTATTTCCCAATAAATCTTAAACGCACCAGTTGCCACGTTGATCTTTCAAGTGTGAAGGTTTATTTAAGGGCAGCAATATTTTTTCCCGCCCCAACTTCGAGATCACTTCGTTATATTTATTAAAACATCGCCCGAGATTACAAAGAACACGATATTTTTTACACTGGAAGATGTGAAAACCAATTAAGGAGATAAAAAGGGAATCCAGCGAGGTGCCTGCATTAATTTCTTTTTTGCGGGATTATTTTAAAATTGCATTATATTCTTGTTAAGACGCCGCTCCCGGTTAATGATACCACTACCCCTTGCTTTTAATTGCCTTGGGCTATTGCAAAATGAGTAATATAAAGGTGCTCCTAGAGATAAAACTTTCGAAACTGAAGTATCTTGAGATTGCAAAGCTTCCATTTCGCTGGATTTAGTCAAAACAAGCTAAGCTGGTAATCGGTTTCTATGACGAACTTGTAGCGTAGCTTGCTTTGTCGTTTCTAACAGATCAACTAAAAGCTGTTAGCTTTGGCTCTAACAGTCGTAAAGCCAGTCGACAGAGGCTTCTTTACCACGAACCTTTTACATTAACACGACTTTCTAGTTGACCTAACCTAACGATTTTCTGTAGCAGTAAAAATTACATAATAGAAACTACTATTTTTTTTTTATTGGCAACGATAGAATGCGAAACCAATGCGTGAGGCGTACAAATACGATTTGATAGATGCCCTTAATAAAATTGTTACGACACCGTGAAACCGAAATGGAAATGAAGAAATAAAATTATATTTTCCCACGAACTGTGTGCGTCGATACGCGTATACACGAATCTGACACGGACCGCTCAATTCGGGGGTGAACTTCTAAAGTGTTCGCTAGAAGTGGTCACGATTATAACCTGGGCACACTTTTATTTGCACGCATAGAGCCCAAAAACCATCTTTATACCCTCGACTCAAGATTCAATTTGATGGAAAATGTTGATTGCCCGTGATTACCGGATAGCTAGATTGTCTTCGTGCGTGCGTTTACTGTTTCCATCTCTATTCGGGTTGGTGTAGGGTTGGTTTTTGATGGTCTATGATAGTAGGTTGTGTTTATTAGTCATCGATGGTGCGCGATAGCGGTGCCAGGCACGGGCGGCGCGCACGCAGTCTGTCAACGCTGCCCTAATCTACGGCAGTTAGGCCACGCACGTGAGGCTAAATGTCGCTATACTTCCTGATGTAATTTTATTGTAATTTGTGCGTATTTATCATGTGAAGTGAATTATGGATGTTATTATAAGTGATACACAAGAATATTTCATTTAGTCTTTTATAATTATATAGAGTTTTATTTGTTTAATATTATCACCATATTTAATTTACCACAGGGGACTTTAATAATGGTTTTTATTTGAACCGCTGCTTTTATATCCGAACCATGTTTTATAGGTAAATTAATAAAATAAATCAGTTTATGCATTGTGCAAGAGTGATTCACATAAAATCTAATTCCTCTTGCTCTAGAGGAGTGAGTGACCATTAGAAGGCTGCCATGATGTTAGCAGATAATTAATTCGAAGCTCAATTTTAAAACTTATCATGAGCGCAGCCAAATATTTATCAAGTTTGTTTTACTGAAATTCTAGACTAGTGGATAGGATCACGTGAAGTAAAAATTAAGGATAAACCACGAACACTAACTAAGAATGCTAATTACAGTTCGTATTTATGCAACTGTAACGCGATCGTTCGTGCCGCCCTCCTGCAGTGACAAAATAAATCGCAAACTTTATACTCCCAGTAAGGTAGAAATATTTGACCGTGCGGAAAAGCGGCCTCTCTTTAGTCGAATCTGACAGAACGTAAACTAACCTAGCACTAAAACGAAATAATCTTATGATACTTGTTGCTGATAATTTATGCTATCACTAAAAACTTTAATTTTTTTAGTCTCCTAGGAAAAACATACCTTGTCGTCGCAGTTATGTGTGTATAGTTATGTTTGTTGCACTTCGAAGGGAACACCAATGTTTTTTAAAGTAAATTACCAATGAAATACCTCGTACTAAGACTTTGATCTACGTTTTAGAATCACAAAGCTCTGAATAGTTTTAGTTAAGCGTTCACAGACTACGGTAACTTATTACAACCAGGGAGGCAATTGTTGATTTGCTACTGAAGTGTTTTTTTTATCTTTCTATCTATTTATCTATCGTAAGCTCTGCTAAAGGTGCTGAGATCATCTCGCCATCTGTTATTGGGTCTTCCACTCGGGTCCAACTGGCACAAGATCGAAATAACTAGAGACATCAACGGGAAAACTTTGCCCAGCAGTGGAACATAACGTGCTAATCATATTCGTATAATTTACCGTAAAGTATCCAATCCTTTTACATTTTTAGAAATATAGCAATATGCAGCGTTTAGCTCAGCGCACGTGACAATGCCGCAGTGGCGCGGATTCCTTGTGATATACTGCGATTAGCTGTAGAGCTATTGCAATTTACACTTTAAAACTATGTGTGCGAGTTAGATACGTAGCTTATGAAAACTTATGTTATTAGTCGTTGTATACCTACTGACTTTAAAGGAGTTTTTTTTTTCAATTCAAAAAATTTATTCCATTTTGATACATTTTGTACACTTGGAAAAGTCACATATTTACATTTGTGGGTACAGGTACAATAATACTACCTACTTATTAAAAAAATAAATACCTAATAATATCTGAAAAAGTGTAGGTATACAGATACGTCGATTAATAGTACTTAGTAAATGCGATTACCTATATAATAAAGTCATCAGCCAGAGCTTCGTCAATAATATAATACGATTTTAACAATAAAAAAGATCTTATTCTATTATTAAATAGTTTAAAATCTAGATTTCTTATATCCGGAGTCAATTTATTAAACAAATTTATGCTTATACATAAAAAACTTTTGTCTACTTTGGCAAGTCTACGTTTTGGAACCATTATATTGTGCTTGTTGCGTGTATTATAATTATGTATGTCACTTTTTAATTTATAATCATCAATATGTAATTTTGCATAAATTAAATTTTGAAAAATATATTCGCCAGTAAATGTCATGATACCAAGATCCCTAAATTTATTTCTACATGATTCTAGTTTGCTCATTTGCAAAATAAACCGAATAGCCCGCTTCTGCAATATAAATATCCTGCTGGACTGTGCTGCATTTCCCCATGCTAGTATACCATAAGTCATCAGTGAGTGAAAGTATGCATGATATACAGCTTTAGCAGAACGGATATCGCTTAATTGTCTTATGGTCTTTATTGCAAAGGCGGCAGACTTCAGTTTACCTACAAGACTCTCTTGTAGGTAAACTATGTATGGTATGGTTGTTCCAAGTCAATTTACTGTCAATTTTAATACCTAGGAATTTAACTTCATTAATTGCTTGGATTGAATATTTTAAAATTGTATTGTGTGCTGGGTCAGAACTTAAAATATTACCTAAGAAGAATCTCACAATATTAGTTTTGTCAACATTTAAAAGAAGATTGTTTACATTGAACCATTCATTAATATTTAAAATGAGTTTATCTAGTTTTCTACATACATTTGATTTATTTTTATCACTCACTACTACAGTAGTGTCGTCGGCAAATAGAACTATGTCTGTTTCTTTTTCGACACACACTACAAGGTCATTAATGTAAATGATAAATAATAAAGGGCCTAAGATGGACCCTTGGGGTACTCCCATTGTAATTTTACTAGATTCAGACTTATGGCCATTCACTTCCGTTATTTGTTTTCGATTTTTAAGGTAAGGTAGTCAGATAAGTTAGTGGATTATGACGGGAGTCTGTGTGAACCAAGGTCGCCAGAATAGCTTTCCGAGTAAGTGAGCGACGACCCAATGAGCTGGGCACTTAAGATTTCGACAGTCAATATTAAGAATTTGTTGGTGTGGGATGTAATCAAATAAATCTAATATAATCTTTATTAAAGAAAAAAATAAAAGAAAGATTACATGTAAATCGTGTACAATTGAGAACTTAGGTAATAAAAAGTGGCTTTTGCAGTGGAATACCAACAGTAATTATTTATATTTATAGAAAAATAATCATCAAAACCGTACTACTCAATAAAAATGCGTGGCCAACAAAAAAAAACTTATACGCGCTGAAATGAGAACCTCCTCCTTTTTTCGTCAATTAAAAAGCTGAAACGATAATTAATATGTTTTATAACTATTGTTCAGAAGCAGTTCGAGGTACGCGTAACGTAGTGTGCTGAGTATCAAGGTACTTTTAACGTGATCAAAAAGTAATGTAAAACTCAGCATCCGTGCTTTTAGCGTAACTGAATGCGCTCTAACGAGCACAAACAACACTCCATTACGAAGTTACGAGCGCTGCGGTAATTTTATAATCAGACCGTGCAAAACCTACATCGTAAAGCTTTCGGCGCAGGCTTCCCGGAAGTCGAGCTGACCTGGCCTGTGCTTACTAGAAGAAAAAATACGCTCAAAAGTTATACCACTTTTTGAATGAATGAATGATTTATTCGCAGTGTTTAAAATTAAGTATAACTTGATGCCAACAAGATAAGATGCTTGCTATGTTCCCATATATACCTATATCTTCCCATAATACATTTAGCTAGAGGTTTTGTTATTATAGAGCAGAAGGCTAGATTATTATTTTTCTGGAGTCAAGTCAAATAAGACAAGTGTTTCTAAGTTTATAGTGTAACTAATGCTAAACAAATACTACTACAAATATTATACCACAATAACTTTCCACCTGGTGAATTGAATTGAATCATTTATTTTATGATGACCATGAAAGAAATGCGCGGATGGAAAAGGCTCAAACTGTTCCTCGTAACACCTTTCGAGCATAAGTCCTGATAATTAATAATTATTGAAGGCTAAGGCAGTAAGGCACTTCAAGCAAACCAATTTCATTTTCATTTTTTTATAACACTATAAAGTGGCAACCAAGCGTACGGCTCACTTGATGTAAAGTGGTTACTGTAGTATGCTTGCAATGTCAGAGATATCACTTATGCGTTGCCACCTTGAGACGTAGATCAAAGACTCATGTGCCTGTAATTTCACCGGAAACGATACCCTTTGAACCGGAACACAACAAAGCGTACATTACTACTTGGCGGCAGAAATAGGTATGTTGGTGCTGCTCCCGATGAGCTCTATCACAAATAACTTTGCTACTCATAAATCAACATTTGAACAAACTGATAATATTTATAATGTTTTGGAGCTAGGTATATAAAAGCGACCATTAAAACTAGTGCAAACTCAAAATATTTAAATGCGGGCTGAACCGCGCGGCTTCACCCGCGTGTTTGCAGTTTATATGCTATCCCACAGGAACAGTAAATTTTTCCAGGATAAAAAGTAGCCCATATGTATGTGTTGTTCCAGGACATAATTCAGCTACATTACAAATTTCATCTCAATCGGTAAAGTCGTCACGGAGATACGAGGTAACAAACTCACAAACTTTCGCAATTTATAAAATTAGTAGAATTTTTATATCCAAGCATTTTTTTTGTGTTTTGACAATGCCTTTTCTTTATTCACTTGCCTAAGCAAATTTGTTTATAAGCCGATCTATCTTTATTACAACAGTCTGCGAAAATCTCTGAAATAAAATACAATTTGTCGACAGTTGACCGGAAGTGCGGCGCGTGGGCCGGACGCTGTCGATGGCCGCATCCGTGAAGGATAAAATAACAGCTTTATAATACAATATGTATGTTGGAAGCTATCATGCGAATAATTTAAGGGTAAAACCAACGCAATGTCTTTTGTTGTGATTTGTGTAATAAGACATTTTACGCAAAGCAACGTCTTACGATCGGAAGAAGTTTAGTGTAAAAAATGAGTAATAAAAAACAAGTGCCATGTGGACACTGAGCCGTTATCGGGCTCTGCTTGATACTTATCAATGATGATGTATGGAATTGAGCGGAAGCGTTACTCTAAAGTAAGTGCGGCTGCGTCAATCTTTGCAAGCATTCGAGCTGGCACCGTGATATAGATCCATCCAGCGCATAAAACTGACCGTACATAGATATAATACTGTTTTTTATTGATGGTCTGAAATTTGATCTAGTGCGATATGCGGGGCACCAGCGGTAGAACCAAACGCAATACAGTATTACACACTTATTCTGCGATAATTCGTACGCCAACACTGCGACTGTAACGAACTGAGTAGAAAAACTGGACGCTTGGTTTGAGCGGGCACTCAGGCCGTACGCAAATGGTTTCGCAAGATTATACTAATTATAATACCAGTGCAATTATAAACTTAGCTCAAACTTCAGTCTACCATATAATAATATCCAGTGAAGCGTAAAATCAGGAAATTCTCAGAAAACACCAGTCACGTCCCCGGCGCATCAGCGGTGACATTCCGGTTTTATCTTCTGAATCAATTAATGCCGTAAAGGGGCACGCCAGTGCCAGGCAGTGAGATTGTAGTTGCGTGGCGCGTGGTGTTACATTCATAGCATATAATATCTAACTGGTAATTTCGGTTTATGAACCAGCGCTATCTATCTAGCGCTGTTTTTTGAATTATTATAAAAAATAATCTCTATTACATAGCATAAAACAAAGTCGCTTCCCGCCGTCTGTTTCTTTGAACTTTAATGCAGTTTCCATCAATAGATAGATTGATTTAAAAGGTTTATACTTGCGTATAGTTTATGCAACCGAGCGAAGACGGGGCGGGTCGCTAGTTCTAGCTCTCAGTGAAACATAGAAATTATTGTAGTGTTTTAACTGTAAGTTTGTGAGCATCTTGTTGTAAAATAAAACCTCTGATAAACAAACATGTTACTCCATATAACAACTTGCACTAAGGAAGGACACAGACCAGATTTAGGTGGAAAAAAATATAAGATAACATTCCACGCTTGACTTTTTAATTTATTTGTTAAAATCAGTGCAAGATAGCTAGGCGTTGAGAATCAACTAAAGTGAAGTAACTACTAAAAAAAGAGTTATCCTCGTAGCATAACAAGTATTATCAAAAAATCATACACGTGTAAAGTTCAGCGCTAAAATTACATACATAAATCACAAATACAATAATACTTTTAGCTCCTTTGAAAACCATAGCATCTCATAACACCACCCCTGGAACAATCTATGTAATGAGCGCGCTTAAAACAATGGTTGTGTAATTTACGAGAGAACTCGGACTCTTGATAAGAGCCCGCTTTAAAACGCGCTTTAAGATTAAGGGAAATGTTATTGGGGAGTTAGGAATCGAAATTGGATGGTTTATTGTTCGACTGGTTTTGTTTACTTTAGGTACGGAAAGTTTTCTTCAGAAACCATGTTTATTATTATAATACCGTACTTTTACATTTTGTACGTACTGCTAAATATTTTCTTTATGCTCAGCATATTCATAATTACGTAAAAATCAAACTATGACTTTTTCAGAGCTATATCTCACTAGTGAGTTATAGATTTTACTATTTCAACACACTTGCTTATAAAGTGGCTCTATGGTCATCGCAATTAGGCACAGAATGACACCCATAATAAACTATGACTTTTTCATTGCTATAACTCACTATAGTTATAGTTATAGATTTTTTTTGTTTTTTTATTATGAGTTTTTTTGTTATTTTATTCACAAGTGTGTTGAAAAACGTCGTATGATACACGTGTGTATTGATAATTACCGTCCTCGGCTATCTTAAGACCCTCGCCATTACTACTAAATTACATTTTTCCATTCGTTCCATAAAAAAAAAATGTTTTTTGTTTTTGTTTAGTTTTGGCAAAACAAAACACAGTATATTCAAAATACTTAGGGTGAGTTGCACCATCTAACGTTAACGTCAAATTGTTCAATCGTCGTCGAACAATTTGATGGTCTCAAATCAATCTATTGTGTGTATGAAGTCAGTCAATTTATTATTGTTTTTAGAATAAATCTTTTCAGTTACAGCGAGTGAACAAAATATTGATTTACTGAATATACATAAGTCTCACAATTTTAATAATAATCGGTATAAATAAAGCAATAAAAATTAAAATATGAATGGGTCTGTAATTCGCCAATAAAGCGCAGCTGAGACACGCCAATCGGACGCGATCTTGATAAACGACTCGGCGTGAGACTGCACTCCTAGCCCCGGAACCAAGGAGGAGCACTGCTTAAGATAATGGAAATTCTCTTGAAAATTGTCTAATATTGAACACATCAACTGTGGCAGGAAACTCTGAATCAACGTTTACTTTTGTTTTCTATTCGACTTTGTACCTAAGTACTACAAAAATATCAGTTTCACGGGTTCTTCGATAATGGTGATTGAATCAATACCTATATTATAGACAACTGATACCAAACTCTCTACCAAATCATAATGTTTTATTTTTTATTATTGTTTTTTGCCAGTTGTTAATTTTGCAGTAATTCAGTAAGCAAGCTGTCACAACTTACAAAATGACGACAGAACATAAAAAACACACGGCAATGACAGAATAGAAATAATTACTTCGTATCCCGGGCAAGGCAGCCGTATCGCTCAACTGCAAAGCATTACATAAAAATAAAACCATCTCGCTCGATCGAGCATGTATTTTCATGAACCAGAAAGAGACGGCTCACGGTTGCCTAAATAAAACATAACGGTTGAGAACACAAGCCGTATTGCCTCGTTGGAAAAGTTTTAAAAAGTTTTCTTTGCGGACCCATTACAAGTACGCAGACTTGTGTGTGTGAGTTCGTTCAATACAAGCGGTCGATGGACCTTACGTGTCATGGGACAAGCTACAATAACTCAGATATATTATGTTGTATGTAATTATGTTTCTGTTAGAAAAATAGTATAAACCTGCAGTATTTCTAGAAAACACTCTAAACATTTTGTCAAAAAACGGATAGCAGGTTGGTTTTGCAAATATTGGTGGTTTTATTTTATAGCAGTTTCAGCACATTATTTTCAAACCAATTACTTCACCTTTTAACTATTGGAATCGTGTGACCTCCGTTCGTCTGTGTAGGTACTGGTGGCGGTAACGCACACAACGAAACGGGGCCGCGTACACAACGAAAGTAGGTTTATTTCCATGAAAAAGTTTTGAAAATCGATGGCTTTAGCTCCTACGCTGCGAAACTTTTGCTCCATATAACCATAAATACGCGTTGTACGAGCCTCGTGTTTTGCTCGATGTTATGCCAGTACCTACGTATAAAGCTGCTGATTATTTTTATGTATTAAGTATGACATTATAAAATATAGATCTATATTTCCTACTTGGAATATATTTATTAATAGTCATCATCTTCTTCATCATATCAGCCGATAGACGTCCACAGCTGGACATAGGCCTCCCCCAAAGAGCGCCATGACGACCGATTTTAAGCCTTCACCATCCACCGACTTTCTGCGACCGCTTAAATGTCGTCGGTCCATCGACTGGGGAGCCGTTCTACACTTCGTTTTCCAGTGCGTGGTCGCCACTCGAGAACCTTTATTCCCCAGCGTTTATCGGTTCTGCGAGCTATATGGCCTGCCCATTGCCACTTCAACTTTATTATAGTACTCATGTAAAATCAATCAGTGTTTTTTATTTTTATTTACTAGTTTATATACTGAAAAGTCATTTACTATTAGAGACGTCATTAGTTTAGGAGGTTCTCAAAAAAATTACGGAAAAAGTAGCGTTAGCTCCTGAAATACATGCTTTTGTGAGCAAAAAATACTAGTAAAACACCTTTTGAGTGTGTTGATAGCAGTCTTTAAATGTGTTTTCTTAATATTTTGAACAGCAAAATGAGATAAACTTAATAAATAAATTAACCCGACTACGCGCGCTATGACGCATAGCTTTGCGGCGAACGCCATCTTGGAAATATCGCTTTGATATATTATTGTTTATAAATAATGACTGCTAGACCCACCCTATTTAATTGTGGCGAACGGCTTATTAGCTGGCCGGTTAATATTTCCTTATTGGGCTGTAATTAATTTGGTTAGTCAGGTGCTACGCCGGTGCCTCAGGCGCTACTCTCCCGTTTACAAACTGCTGCTTATTCTATGTCGCTGTCCTGTAATGGTTATTATCTTACATTATTTTGTCATGGCCAATTTGCTTGAAGCCTTTGACGAAGATCTGTTAATCAGACGAAGATAAAACAGCCCCGATTTCTTGACTTTGACAATTCCGTCCGCGAAGAAATTAGATTTGTGGTACTTAATTGGATTTCAGTTGTTAAAATGATTAATATTAGATCAAATATTTTAATAACACTTAACACTGGTGGTATGTTTGAATATGGTCGTGCATTTACTCGTGCAAGAAAACTGGTGACAATATCAAAAAGCTCAAACTAAGACATTTAGCGAAATAGACCTTTTGCGTGACTTGTTGTTTAGAATGTCAGATTTGCAAAACGTCGAACGGTCCTAAAACATGAAACCAAAAGAACGATTAAGTCGCAGAATGAAGTCATCTTAGCAAAATCTGTTTAATAAAAAAAAACAATAAGGTATTGATTTTGTCGAGTGATGCCAATTGCTGCTTCTCAAATGGGCAAACCGCCTAAGACAATGCAAATAGATCCCTGTATTTTAAATATACAAATACTAATCAGCTGACAACTGGTCCAAATATCTTTAAAAAAAAAAACAGTTGTAACAGCGACACGAATGAAGAAGTCGCACGCAATCCGTATCAACTCGGGCACGAAACTGCCCCGAACCCACTTCCCGAACAACCAAAACTATTGTTCCAGAACTCGTGAAGTTGTAGGCAAGGTCGAATTAGCGCCATGACCTTCGCTGCAGCCCTCTGCCCGCTGGTCCAACTACTTCCGAACAAGTGCCATAACTCGACTGCTACTCAGAAACTGGGTGACGGTCTGAGCGGGCGGCCGTTGACTCCGTGAAAAAGTTCCCTTTAAATATCCACAACTTTAGTTTAGCAACTCAAATTTAGTTTGCTAACAAACAGCAACAACAAGTCGCAACAAATCCCGGCGGAAAGTTGCGCGCGAGTCGTTTTCAAGTTCAGAGTCGAGTTGGGTGTCTGCCCTCGCATGTTGGTGTATGTGTGTTGTAAGAGAACCTTGAAATTATTTAATAGGATTATCAATCCATAGATCTGTGGCTAATGATTACTGCACCACCCATCTATATGAACAACTTAAAGACGTAAAAACTCAACAGTTTACACCTTAGTAAAATAATATCATCACAACTTTTAATATAAAATTTTTGATAATAAACAAAAAAAGTTATATTCATCCGTTGCATAATGCTAGGAAGCATATCTCATACAAAAGACTAAAAGCATGTATTTTAGTACATTTAATATAGAACTGCCAACAGAATGTCGGCTAATCCGGGATGTAGATTCTCTACGAATCAGCAGCGCTACGTAGGTTCGTAGCGGCTACGCGGCTACGTCGTAGGCGGTGCCAAAGCTAGCCGCTACTTTCCCGGGGTGTGAGGCAGATCATATCGATTGCAACTGTACCAGCATGACCACAGTAAAATGCATGACCTAAGGAGTTTTGTGACCTGTTTTTATTACCGTAGCACATTTGACTACTATGCATAACAATTAATTTTCGAATGACTATTATCTTTTAACAGTGATTTAAACAACCATGTTCTATTACTACACAAAATAATTCTGTTAAGCCATCGAATTAATTTAAACAAAAAAAATTGCCTTTGATGTTTTATGTAAGGCCGAATATTATGAACATTTATAATATTATGATACTTGATAGAAATAGATAAAAATAATGTAGTTATCATAACCAGAACCTGTATCAGTTACATAAATAAAATGCAATATAAAAAACATTCATCAACAGTTACGTGAACTGTGCATCATAGTATCATCGAGCAGGCTGGCCCTCTATCAGCCAAGGCCTAACCAGGACTGTCACGTCAACTCTGCGGGCGCGCGCCGCGCATGCGCCCCCCTCCCCCTACCCGCAACACGGAAAACTTTCTCCCAACACAGCTACAGCTAGCTCACCCGCCGGCAACACTTTTTGCCCCCACACCGCACCGGTGGGTTGTGGGGGCAAAACTTTTGCCAACCCAACTCGGTACCTCGGTACTAACACATCGCTTCTCCACTTTTTCCTGTATATTGAAATGGTGCGGAGAAAAGAGTAGAATTTAGAAGCTGTCGTGCAAATTTTAATGAGGAGTGAGAAGGTGAACGGTTGGTAACGAGCCCCAGCTTTTTATGAACGTTTTAATATTTCAATACACGTCAAAGTTACTCGCGTTTAGACTAATGCACAATTTAGATGATGAACACATCGTAGTATGAATATAAATTATCGAAAATCTGAAATGATTGAGTGAATTTGTTATTTTTATAAGGTTTCAAGTACTTTTATGTACATGTATGCGTAGACGTGCGAGTCAGGGCTTTGATTCAACTAATTCATAACGGTTGACGTCACTTCCAAGATCGCATAAAAAATATCATCCCACAATACAACACACAGCACAATATTTGAATAGATACTTCTTAGTTAACCTTACTTGCGGTAAATTGTAGACAAGTTAAATAGATTTCTCTCTAGATATTGTTGGTAGGTGAATAATGAATAGACGGTGTCCAGCGGCGGTCAACACCTAGTTAGCGACGATCACAATTATCTGCCCGCCACTTCATCACGCGGCCACTATTCGATAACAAGGAACCCGAATGATTAATAATGAGAATCTTGGTTTGTTTGCATTTTAATTGTCCGTGTCCCTAGTAACAAACTTATGAATGTTGCATAAGTTAAAACGTGACTTAAGGATGAATTGATCTTGGCCTCTGCCACACGGCTTCGTTTTAATTGCATGGTTATTCAAACATTTCTAAGAGCCGTCAGCGGCATATTTGAGGTCCGTTAAGGGTACATTCATCACGGGCGGGTTAGTGCAGCCTGACCCTACGTTATCTATCTGGAGCAGCGACGGCTAGTGACTGATGACTTGCCTTAATTAAATTTTCCCAACTATTAAAAAGTTTGGCGCGTCATTGCTAATGGAGCGACAGTGATCGTGTGTCTGGACTTTACAATAGTTGTGTATTCTATCCGTTGAAAACCACCGACAAACTCCGACGTCGCATCCAAAATTCAAGACATGTGAAGCGTCCGCATGTCAGAGTGAGTCGTGATGTGTGCGAATCAAAGACTAGAATTTGGCTCCAGAATTAGAGCGGGATATTACTCGACCGGCAGCCTTAAATAAACAACCGCCATGTGAGCCGCTGTTTGTTCTGTGTTTTGTGTGCGAATTTTAATGGAGTTGCTATGGACTCGCTGTGATTATTACAAACATGGAATATGTGGAGCGTTGAGTTTGACACAGATGTACTGTACTTGTTATTTATTGCTTGCTAGATTTATTCATACTACAACTTTGTTTTACGGTAAATAGAAACGACCGGCTAAACCAAATCGTTATTCAATAATAAGAAAATACCCTACTTACATTTTTCCTTAGAAAAGTAAATACATATTTTTGTTTTGTCAAGAACAAACGAATTCACGTTTTTTTAAACTAAGCCAAAAACAAACCATGTTCTCTAAAATATATCTGTATGCTGTTTTACTAACATTTCTAACAGCTGTAGATGAGTCACAAATCACACATTATTTAAAAAGTTACAAATAGTTTGGTTTCAATATACTAGTATACGACATTCAAACTTTGCTTTCAGTTCGCTCGAATAAAAATCCATTAGTTGCAGACAGAATTGGAAGCAATCAAATAAATTCCAACTCCGTTTCGGATTCAATTTTATTCTAATTAATATTACTCGTAGATTCAACTTTGGAAAACATGTCAATTTAATGAATAGTGTATTTTGGAATGTCTAGACAAAATTTTGATTTAAATAGAACTGCATTATTTTTATGCAAAATTATAATTTATTTTAGCATAATATATTGTGCGTAAAATAACGATGAATTTGTGCGTAACTTTAGCTATCATTCAAATTATAAATCAAAAGCACAAACTCCTCCTGTTAATTTAAAAAGATAAACAAATAAAACTTCGTTCAATCAAAAGTAATAGCTTGCAGGTCAAACGCCACTCTCATCTAGCACCGCGAAATAAAACAAAAGAATAGCAAAATTTACTCCAAGACGTGGCAGTAACTCAGTCACCCCGTGGCCACTCAGATTTATCGGAGCAATTGACAAAGTGGCAAATGGCCCATTAGAAATTAGAAGTTGGCTGAGGAACGCGAGCGAAAAATGTACGGAAATATTTCCCTGGTGTAAGCGAAATTGTAAGCAATAAATAATATCCGTGCTCTTGAGAAATAACAGATAAGTTTGAAAAATTAAACAAAATAAAGACATTTCAGTATTAGTGAGTTATTCGTGGCATATATCCAGACTACTAGCTGGTGTATTCTAAAAGTAAAAAACTAAAAGGACTTTAAATTTACTTTGAAACTGCGTAATTTAAAACTTACAACTTTATACAGCATGAATGAAAAGTCTATAAACAAAGTAGTAGTCACTATTAACCGAATAATATCCCTATAAAAAGCTAAACAAATCTCGATAATCGAACACAATAAACGTAATAATCGAATCGTAACATCGGGGCGGGGGAACTAATTCTATGAATGTTTTCAGTCGGTATCTTACGACATGTTTATCGTCATAGAGCAATAAAAATGCGGCTAATGACTCGAGAAACTCGGATTGAAGGCGGGATTGTCTCACTATTTCATATATGGGTTAATAAAATTTTATGTTCAGTTAAACTTTGTTAAACGGTTCGCGTCTTGGCAGGGAAGTAGGCGAATAAACTGTCGTTCGTTTCATTTATTTTTCCGATGATAATACCCTATTTTAAATGTCACTTATTTGTGTATAATATATGTATATATGTCACATAAAAATTAACTCAAATTGTATAGTTGATCACTGTGGTTTGTAGCTGTATCAAAAATATTTTTTTAAAGTTATCGTTACTGCACGTTAATCGTACTAATATTATAAATGCGAAAGTCTGTGTGAATGTTTGCTACCACGTATCTCCGTGACGACTTAACCGATTGTGATTAAATTTGAAATGTAGTAATGGAATAACACATAGACTACTTTTATCCCGGAAAAATTTACTGTTCCTGTGAAATAGCATAAAAACTGCAAAAACGCAGGAAAACTTTCGCGGGTCAGCTCGTTTCTAATAAATATGGTGGACAATTTTCATACAGTGCTATCATAAAAACCATAATAATTAGTTATGTGTGTCCTGTTCATTTTATATTAAAATAATTTTCGTTATATTGTGATAACTTTTGATGCACCAACAGATATTGAAATAAAAGTCATATTTCGGCAGCTAAACCTGAATAGTAAAACCAAACCCAAACATCGCCAAATGCAAAAATATACAGTATTTTTATCATCTGCAAACACATCGGAAGTTCGGTATAAAAAGATTATCTGGTAAGAGCGGAAACAAGTAAACAGATTATAAAAAAGACATTTCGGTCCCCATCTCATCCCTTCAGGCTAACTTGTATTCATTGGTTCAGATTTTTTCGGTGGAAAAAAATGGTTTTTTGCGTTCGTATTTTGAAGTTTCTCATAGTGTAGTAGAATTATTTGTAAGTTTAATTGATGTTCATAGTTAAACAGATACACGAAACTGCTTTAATAAACTAACTCAGGCCTAATTAATATCAATCTTGGTATCTAGTTAAAACTTTTTGTTGATTTTGTAAAATTCGTTTCATCTTAACTGATTTCAATGTCAAAACCTACTATCTATAATCTAGAATCACCATAATATTAGAGTAAGCAATAAAACAATACAAAAACCATTCGGCCTCGTTAACTATCTCAATGCAAAGGTCCCCTAAAACATAGTTTTTCTACCTTACCTTCTTTTTGTTTCCTATTCGTACTTTGTTCCCGTGGGTGCAATGCATCGATGTCTCGTCTTTGTCCCCTACCTAAAGGTAAGAATACTCGTACAACTAAACGTATTCTTATCAAACAAAGTATTATCCATGCAACCACAATTTTATATGGTATAACTAGTCAGTAGTCAATTCTACGACTTTACTAGTATTAACGTTTAGTAAAGTCGTTAAAACAAAGTGATCCTTATGATTAAATAAAACTAATTTTGATATAAAAAATAGTCGTTGAGGTACCCGTAACAATTTTTTTTTACATTTTAAAGGTTCATTTTTCATTTAACAATTAATTTATGATAAAAGAAAAACGTAGCAATATGGCCGTAATTTTTTTGAAAAAAAAAAACGGTTGCTCTGGTGGCATTATCCAGGAAAAACAAATTTACATTTGTATTGAAAAACGGCTTTAGTATTTCTTCTTAAAATTGACAGTTCGTGTTTTATTTTACTTTTTATATATCTGGTTAAAATTTTCAGTTTCATAGAGTTCGAGATTCGAGACTTCAAAATTACTTTGTACGAATTCAAACATTGCTGGCGGTAACAGTTTCAAAACGTAAAAATCCGGTTACTTGTGATTCTTTCCTCGCCCTGCTCCCATCCGTGCGTGTCGATAAAGAAATAATTGCTTCCGTTACCGTGAATGATTATACAAAAAGCTCTGATATTTTTTAAATTATTTATTGAAAACGAGAAATCATTCCTCTTGTTTATTTGTCGCTTGTGTTGTTACAGAGAGTTTGTTTTTGACAATCATGATTTTTTTTCGTTACATAAAATCTGCGTTTAATAATTATTGTTTTCCCTTTTTTGAAACGTCAGTAATTTATACCACTTATAATTGGCGTACGGCACACTTGATGATAAGCAGTTACCGTAGCCTAATACCTGGCCTGCTATTATGTCCATAGCTTAGGTATCTATTATTTACTGCATCAAAACATTTCTACGATATTAGCATCTCAAGTCCAAGTTCCCAGTTAATCAGTTCATTTTCGATTCACTCCGAATGGTATCGGCTCACAATAGATGCACTGGAGTGCAACTTGGGATAGTAATGTTTTATATTGCGTCGTAGCGCTGGACAATATCAACTGTCTGGAGAATGACAACCGAGACGCTTTAGTTTCAAACAAGATTAGATAATTATATTAGTAAGATTAGTTACCTTGCCGTAACACGTTTTTACTTGCACGGAAGGTATCGATCTGGGTACCTCTATATTTACGCTGTTTTGTACTTAGTTTTTATTTTGTTTTTACTGGTACTGTTAGACACGTGTATCTTTTGGAAATAAATCTTATCTTATCTTATCTTAAAAACAGATACCTAATGAACACCGGAAAAATATTAGCAAATGCCAATTCCTGCTATCGAAAAAATGCTTAGTTGAAAGCTATTTAGTACTCTCCGAATAAAGTTTATAAATAGTAAACATTAGCAGATATTTTGACATAGTGCTATCTAGTTCGTAATTAAGTTTAGGATTAAAGCTAAAATAAAAAATAATTAGCCTAAAAAAAAACGAGCGTACCCAATCATCTTACAAAGTTTCCAACAAATAAGCCAAGTGCACACGTGAGGGGTCCCATTCAACAAGTCAAGTAACCACATTGTGTGCGAAGGCGCGATCAATCATAATCACTGGCTCTTTCACATCGACTAATGGCGCACGAAATGGCGGAATGCGTTTAAAATCTGCGAGTGTTCGCGGGTATTCGAAGGTAACCGTTCGGAAATGGGCACAAAGCGCCCGCTGCCGGCTGATCCATCATGTGTCGCGGATAACGTTCATATTCTGTGTGGTTTTGAACGAACAGCCAGCCCATTTGTTTTCTATAGCGGAATGCGGCTTCGATTTACAAAACTATGGGCGACTGTGATCAAACATAGATTGCAACACAAAAGTTCATGTTCCTTGTCATTGAAATAGCACTTACTTTGTGGCAAATAATACTTTACATTTACACTTATGTTCAAGCCAATACTTTTTATTAGATTTATTTTAACCAAGAGAAAGTAATTTCTTTAAATAAATTAATTTATACTGGTTCTGTTAGCTAGTTTGTTGTGGCTGTCACAAATCAGTTGCGCATGTTCCGCGCTCCATTGCGACTCTGCGCTGCTTTGTTATTTTAATTTTTTACTGACGTGACGTGGAATGTCTTTGAAAACATTTCAAATGACGCGTGTAATATCAAGGTTTCGTTTTGCCGTTTGATGTAAAGATTACGGTATTTGCGGATGAGAACTCGTATTTTTCATTGAAATGGAAGGGCAATGAAGCGTCAATACTGGGATCCCTTTCTGCGGTGAACCGACATTGTTTGAAGTTTTTTGATGTGGCTACTTTAATCTAAATAAATAATTTAGCGCTCGTAGCTTCGAATAGTATGTCTATGTTAAAAAGTTTATTCTTAGGTGAGGAAAATCTTTTTTATGTCTCCATCGTTTGCGTTTCATCATGACAGCCTTCTAATGTTCCCACTGCTGGCCTACTCTCAGGCGAGAGTGATTGGGTCTTAATCCACCACGCGGACCCAATGCGGATTGGTGGATGGCACATGTCTTTCGAATTTTTATTTCTTGGACATGTCGGTTTCCTCACGATGTTTTCCTTCACCGTATGAGAGCACTGGCATTGCGCACATAAATTTTTCGAACAGAAAAATCCAATGGTGCACGACCGGATTCGACTTTAGGATCGGAAGGCGGGGTCACTACCACTAGACCATCAGTGCTCTAGTGGTAGTGCATCGTTCATCGTTTGCGTTTAAAAACAGTTAAAAAAAAAAAAAGAAATATCGATAATAAACAATTGTAAAAGTTTAAAATACAAATCTTGACTTTATTTAAAGATCAAAAAGTACATAGTGAAGGTCTACATAATTATAAATAGTACTTATACGTACCTATTAAATAAAATACACATAAAATAGTTGAAATATAAGTTATTTCGTTTAACAAATGTGATAAGACTATTCGGAATTAAATTAAATCGTAACCGAGAACCAGATATTTGAGAAGACTACTTGCATTATGTCCAAGACAGCGTGCTTGCTGCGGAGGAGCTGTCCGCACCAATCCGCTGGACGCTAAGCAGAAAATTCCTCTCAAAGTTTTGATTGTCCGAGGCAGATGGCATTCTTGTGTACATTTCTCTACTCTGCTGAGAATACCGCGTTTTACTGTGTTCATATTGTCTAACTTTATACTAGTAAACTCCAAGTGTCATTTGAAGCGGTTGACGCGGGCAGAGATCACTGTACTCATAGCATGATACTCCTGTTGATTTAGATCTTTATACCTACGTGTATAACCTTTTTTGACTTGTGGTTTACTAGCACTTAAATAAAGTAAAAAAAGTAATAGCAAAAGTTTACTGGTTATACTATTTAGATTGTAAATAAACAAACGGCTCAACTTCATGGTATCCTCATACCATTAAAGTAGCATGATAATCAACGTTATCGTCGCGTATTGCCATTCTGAGACGTAGATCAAAAATTTAATTGTGCTAGTAATTCTCTTAATGTGTTTTGGAACTAGAACACAGAAATGCAAGCATTACTGTTTAGCGATCAAAATTACTCATTAAAAATTGTATTGTAAATCCTAAACAATCATCACATACTTGGAAATAAAAAAATATTCAGCCTCAAATCAGAATCAAAACAAGACTAAAACGTAATCAACCCATAACAATCAAGAAATGAGTCTATAATCAAATTAAGCGACCAAACTAATTTCCACTCTACAACCTAAACAAAGCAAGCAGCTTCCGACCCCTCATTTTTATCCTAATTGTAATTTCATTGATAACACAGTTTACAGTTTGACCGGTCCATTAGTCCGAAACAAGGTGGCGTCCGCTCGGGGCCGTATTTATAACCTTTAGTATAGTTGCGGCAATAATTTCATTAGCGGGGCACAACTACAGGCCGGACAAGACAAATGGTGGCCATTAGAGGCCTAACGACGGCCTCGTCAGCCCTCGCAAACTTTTAACGACGAGAATCAAAGTAAATACTCAGCTATCTTGCCGATTCGGTAATCATAATTCTAGGTGGGGAAGGGTTCAGGTAGAAGCTAATCGCTTTAATGCCCGTCATACTGACCATTAGCGAGCCCCTGTGATTCATCCCTGATTCAATCTGATTGGACCGGATTATAAGATAACTATGATTAGTAAATCACGTCTCCACTGATCCCTAGCTAGAAAATCAGATGATTAATTTAAAAAATTGTGGGCTGACACTATAAATAAATTATTCATTAATCAGGAGTAAACTAAATATACTTAGAAAAAAAATATTACACAACTCTAAATTATTATAAAGCAAAATTGTAGTATGAGCCGGGCATTTGTAATTTAGTGGAACTATTTAGTTAAGGAATTAAAAAGAAAAAGTCTGTCCTGTCACATTAGTCCAGTTGAAGTACGAGAAAATGTCGATTGTGTAATGTGTAAATAAAACTGAAAGCATATTGAAGAATTCTTGTTTATTTATGTAACTGTATTCTTCTTCTTCTTCTTTTATGGACTCCGTGGCTAGTTTGCCACAATTTTGCCAGTGTCAAGTGTATTAGTTTGATTATCGCTTAGCAACGTAAATAAACGAAATTTGGAAAGAAACGATGACTTTTCTTTCAAAATTCCCTTGGAAAGTCTTTGACTAAATTACCAACTAACATTACCCATCCATTTCAATTACTTACACTTGTGTTATGTAAACAAGTTAAATTGGATAGCCACTGCCACCAAATTTACGCAATAAAACTTAAAATAACATGAGAAAAATAATTAAAATGGGAAGACCTATGTTGTTTTGACCAGATAGCCAAAGACCCTATGTAACTGTATTATAATTGGTAACATCCAAGTATTCTAAAGTACGTCAAAATTCATACTTAATGTCATAATAGTGACACCGATGTTTATGATTATAACAGAAGGCATAAAAATTTGATTATTATAGTGGCGCCTTGGTTGACAAAAGCTAAAGTCTTTTGCTAACCAGCATACAAAAGTAAGAATGACATACGCTACTCTAACTGTGGAATAGAAATGCAATTATACTTAGATTTTAGTATAGAATCCTGAATAGTTAGTATTGCAGGCACTACAAAGTAACGGAACCGTCGTAACTTCACATTACATCTAGAGCATCTCTAGGGACGGCACGGAAATCAAGCGCGCATTCTCCGCGAGTTATTGTGACCATTGCTGGTCATTAAGGGCCATTCGTGGCCATACGTGGTCGTAGCCGGCTTCCAACTTCTCAGACCCTAATGTGTAGAGATAAGATTGACGTATATATAGGTCTAGAATTATTTACAAACGGTTAATATATATTTTACAAATGTTAATATTAAGCGTTAATGTTGCTATTACCTGTGTGGTTTGTTGTTTTTTTGGTGAAAAAAATCCTTAGATAAGTTCATAATTTTTCTGACGACCGCTGAAGAATAAAAGTTTCCGCGAACCAATAAAATAAGTATAGGACTGTCCACACACTCGGTGGACCGATGACATTAAAGCGGTCACTGGACGTCGGTGGATAGTGAAAGCTCAAAATCAGTCGCCATGGATTTCTTGGGTGATTATGATAATGTTGTCTACAATATCTGGGACTTGTATAAGATTTTAATAAACCAACAAAAAAATAAAAATAATAAACCAACTACCTCCGACGCCCTAACTCATAAGATCAACTAATATACTAAATAAAGCTTATCGATACTAGCAGTAATCCCTGACTCGGATCGCGGAGCTGTCGTCCGTCTCAGCCGGGCTCATTACGCTCATTACCTCCTGACGAGTGTAAGGGGCCTAATGCGTGTAGATGGGTAGATGTTATATGAATATGACTCTTGTATAACTGGCACAATGTTTTGTTATGGTTTGACTTTAATAATTATAAAAAACTTTGCACTGACTAGTCACCATTCTTACATGCTCAATACATTTTTTCTGCAAATGATGCCGTGTTAGGTCTAGTAATTTTAGATAGGTCTATTTTGCTTACAGTGGCACGGCATTCAACGCAGTCATTACTTAAATCACAGAAGAGAAAAAAGATCTGAGATTTGGATACCAGTGACATTTACATGTAAGTGCAAGCTAGCTAAGTTGTTTCAGAACAGCCTTTAAATAAACCCCATCCCCAAAGTAGGCCACTGACTCAAACTTACTTTACTTACTTAGAAATAACATACATACAAAATGAAAGCATAAGTCTACTCTCCCTGATGAGGAATTAGGCTGAGGGCGGATCTTCATAAAATTACTGCAAGTGTCCGCCTTGACACGAGTTACGTCAACTCGTTTGTACGGGAGCAATATTGTTGATGAGCCTTAAGTAGCTGCTTTATACAAGGTGCTTCATATTTCCATATAAACAAATAAACGGACAAGTGCGAGCTTGACTCGCACTTGAGGGTGACCTCCAAATCGTGGTAAATCTTTTTGAAATCGTTGGAGCTTAGAGCCCTTCTATACTCGTAAAATACATTTTTTTTAAGAGCTAGATATATTGTGGACTATTTTGCCTTCTAAGAGAAAGTGTCTTGTCTTTTTTTATGGGAATCCTGAATAAACAGTAATAATTTTAAATTCCAACTTAAAACAGAGCTTTGTTACCTTGAAATAGTCTTGTGGTTCATATTTTTGATGTTTAGCGAGTTGACTACGGATTGAGAAACCGGACCTACTAATAAAAGTTAATAAATACAATGATTTCAGTATGTTTTTACGTTTAATTTGCACACAGTATTGCTAACTCGAAACATCCTGTACACCCAAAGTATTTCATTTCGCACATATTGCGAAGTACAAACCATAGCGTATTAAGTTAATGAGAGACAACGCGCGTCAGTCTTGCAGTTCCGAGCAGGGGGATATTGGACGTATGATGTGCACGCGGAATACGAATTTATTGTTTCATTACCACGGGATTTGGTGACGGCTTTTAGGCTGTATATAAACTTAGTTTACTTAAATACCTATATTTTACTTACAACTGTAATATGGTTAGTTTTATGTCTTCTTCGCTTTTTATATTATGGCTTCTATGACGAGTTTGCAAAAGTTTTGTTATTTGTAGTTCTATGTCAGTTTCCTCTACAATGCCCGTCAAAACAAAGTGGCACGTGCCAAAAACCACAGAAATAATAAGTACGTACTACGTACCAAAAACTTATTTTACGTGTCCACAAGTTAAATGTTTGTGTGTGTTAAATCCACAAGCTTAGAATCTCGTCTTCATTACAAAAAAAGCAATCGTAAATGTTGTGTAAATTAGGACCAAAATGTTTTTGCTGTTGTAGTATAGACTTAGGGAAACAGCTGAGTAGATTTCACAGAGGGACAAAAATGCTTTGTTTCTCGTAGGCATGACAAACGCTCACAGAACAATCAATTTAAATCTTCTAAGCCTGAGTATATTTTATATCATTAAAAACAATAATGTTAGCAACATAAAAGTGAGGAGGGGAATATAAACACAGCTCGTACTTTTTATTAATTTACAAAATAAAGTTATAATCTTGTTAGCGTAGCGGCGACTCCATTGTATGGTGCATATTACCTGGACATTCTAATAGGATCAACTTATAAAAAACTAAGAACAAAACATCAAACGCAAACAACGGAACGTTAAGAGGATTCTATTTTAAAAACTCTTATTGTCTATCGTCGTACTTAATATTTTTATAAGTACATCGACCCCTGTTATTGTAGTAATAAACATGGCTACAACGTTTTGCTATAACGTTTATGGGCAAAATATTTGGGATCCATTTACCAGGGATATTAGCCGTTAAAGAGGTGCTTGAAAGGCAATGGAGCTTACCTTCGGACCCTTTGGGCGTCTCAAGGAGAAGGAAGGTGTTGTGCCCCTGAATGCGATCTAATTACGAAATAGTTTCGCTTCTTGATTTATAGAGCAAGTTGGGCCGAGGTCGGGTCGCACATGGCGCGCTGGCACACCACTGGCATTATAAAATCCCTTCGACGTGTTTATGTTCGACTCATTCTAACTAAATTCTGTATGCGTACTGCTTGTCAAAACTTCTGATCTTGCGATCATTAGGTTTTGAAGTTGTTCTTATTCAAATATGTTTGCGTTATTTAATAACGAGAATATCAAATCAGTTTATTTTAACCAGCTGTCATTATTATCCAAATTTTTTTTTTAGAGCAATTACCACCAACTTGTAACTTTGATTGAGGAGCGAGATCTTCTGATACAGGTATATATTTACTTAAAAGAAGGTCCCAACCATATTATGTGAAAATGTTATATTTTGCTACTGACTAAATATTTTTTTTCTCTGCTCTAAGTCAAGTTGGCTTTTCTACAATGCGCCATCATTTTTATTTAAGCTTATAAATTATATATAAAATAATATAATAAAATGTTCTTTTCATAAACTACAATAAAATAGATCTAGCATTAATGATTAAAAGCCCGTTAAAGGCTCTCACAAAAAGATGTTGCATTTATCAAAAATATATATTACATGCATGGTCAAAAAATTATTAGAATAGGTGATGAATCATCAAGTACCCACAGCTCAACTAATCACATGTCTCCTCCTTGGGACCCAAGACCTCAGCCCATAAATTCCCAATATAAATTATTCAAATTCATCATCGGACAGCAGATTAGTAATTACTACTCACGACAAGCGCAGAAGGCGCCCGCGATTTGCAATACGTCACCAGTAAATATGGCAACACTTATTCCACAATTTATATAGGGGAGGGCGGGGTAAGTGGGACTCTCGGCAATAAATCTGCGCCAAGTGATTTGGTACAAAGCACTTCGCCGTGGTAAGCTCGGCTCGGTCAGGACATCTATTGTGGGCCAACACCCGCGGAATCCGATAATACCGGAGAGATTGTCCCGACTTTCCTCAAACACCTCTCTGCTGCGTCCAGTGTGAGCTTTGCTTACAATGAATTGATAAACTGTTTTAGGTAATTTCTTCTGTCTCATACATAATGATAAAAACATATTGTAGAAACATAAACATACTGCTACAAAAGTTTGCATAAACTTAGTTAAGTAGATTTAATGGTGTTTCTTATTACTTTCGATGACTTTTGAAAGATCTGTGTTGTTAAAAGCTAAAAGTAATTTTACATCATTGGACTACTACCTGCATGAATTCAGCTGAATATATAATTAAATTGGTCATTTGATTTTATATAATTAGCTACCCAAGGATACCCAAGGAGACGCCGGCCGTAGCCGTATCTCAAAAGATATTGAAAATCAGATCAAGACCTTCATTTGTAAATCACATCTCCAAGTGACCGACCGTGTCGTGTTGGTCAAACGAACCACCAAAACCAAATTACTTCGTCAACCTTTAGTTAACAACAAGAGCATGTGCTGATTTTCTTACGTCATTTTAATTTATAAAACACGAACTGACCCGCGCGGCTTCACCCGCGTTTTTGCAGTTTTTATGCTACCACAGGAACAGTATTTTTTTCCATTCATTTCACACATTCCAAATTTCATCACAATCAGTTAAGTTGTCACGGAGTTACGTGGAAACAAGCATACACACACACTTACCCACACACTCAGACTTTTGCATTTATAATGTAGGACTCCTAACCTTATACAAAGCAAAATAACGTGTAAAAAATAAACTTATCTCGACGGTGATAATTAATTTGCAAAACCATTTTATTGACTAAAATAACGGAGTGATAGTTGTAAACAAAGGTACCGGGCCTCATGTCACTCACTTGATTTATTGATTTAAATTACTTTTTGGAAACCTAGTGTACCTAAAATACTACTTATATTTGGTAGCTAAAATCAACTACTAAATGCATTCTAAATTACGGAAGAGAAACACCACTAGCTTCCGCACTGCAACTACTTCAACCTTTCGATGAGACCAATGACAGGTGTTTACTATCGAAATGTAATTAGTAGCAAGGTTACATTTGCTAATGGCCCAGATTATTTAGCCGAGGCCAAAGTGAATTTGTAATAAGGCCAATCTTAAGTCCTGTCTTGGGGTCTTCTTGGGGTTCAATAATATATTTACTTTGATGATACTCTCGTGTCTACTCGTAGATAAAGTTTTGGGATGGTTTATCAGGTGTAATTGTTTAGTAATGTTCTGAAAGCTACCACCATACCTATTTCTGCCGCCAAGCAGTAATGCTCGCATTGCTGTGTTCCGATGTGAAGGGTATGGTTTCCGGTGAAATTACTGGCACATGAGGCTTTCGATCTTAGCCTCAAGGCGGCAACCCGCGAGTGATACTTCTGGTATAGCAAGCGTCCATGGGCTGCGGTAACCGCTTACCATCTTGTGGGCCGTACGCTTGGTTGCCACTTCAGTTGTATAAAAAAAAAGAACTAGCGTACATCGCACGTAAACTCGCGGTTAAAAGTGTTGTCATGTGACTTTGTCATTTGACTAATGAGTTGCCAGGTGGTTGGTAAAAAGCAGATGATGCTTTATCCATAACGAGTTTGCTCTTGCAGCAAGCACCAGTCTACTCGTATTGATGAATTCATATTATATACCAGCAGAGCAAAAACGAATTAGGTGATGACTAAGTTTACAATTTTGCTTTACAACTTCCCCTTTTACGCTGCAGATGTGTGCACTCGCTCAACTCGCTCCATACTTAATTAATTAAAAGAGTACTCGTAGCTTCGAGGCAATCTCCAGTCTCATTCCTGTTTACCTGAACCAATGTTTGTTCACGCTAACGAACTACTTTTAATCAGTTACTCTCGTACCTACTAGTATTCAATATAATCTCGCAAACAACCTGACCAATCAGCGTAATGCACGGCTAATTTACGCTCCTTTGTCCTCATGCCATTAATCATACCGACAATTCAATTTAAATAAAGTACAAGACCCGAATTTCATTCGATTATCTAATTAAAATGGGCCGGTATATCCTGCCTATCCAGTGGATAAGAAAATTGCATTAAAAATCCTTATTAGCGGGTTTAATGTGTAGGTGTTAAGTAAATTTGGATGTAATCGGGAGGGATTTTTGTAGGGTTGTGAGAGAAAAATGCGAAGGGTTTTTATTGGCTTGTTACCGGGATTTAAAAAAAGTCGAGACTCAGACGGGAGCCAGGACGGAGGAATGCGCGTTCGGGGCGTTTGATGGTTTGAAAAAGGGGCACTTGGTCTGATGTTCATTTTTGTAATCGTTCTGATTATTTTTAATATCCATTTTCAACTTTAGTATCGTTGATGCGGTTTTTTGCATATTTGAACGCGTTTGAAGTTTGCTCTTGAATCATTGCTTAGAGAATAAAGATTAAGTATTTATTGTGAGCATATTAAAAATATTTGTTCTATTTAGACGAAATGATAATTTATTGTCAGTACTTTCAAACTGTGAAGAAAAACAGCATAAAAAAACTGGCATGTCTAAGAACAAATAACTTTAAAGACACAAACGTAAATTATCATAGCACAAAATGACTGATACAATAAAACAATATTGATCCCCACTTCACTAGGATTCCCTGTTCTATGGGTATCAGAAATATTAGATAAGTAAATAAAAATAAATAAATAATGCTGGACAACCCACACAGCATCATCTAGCTTCAAGCTAAGCAGAGCTTGTGTTATATCGACTGAAATTATTGGGCGAAAGCCTCAATAACAGACTAAAAAAAATTTTTTTTATTACCCAATAGACGATTTTCATCTGCGTGCCAGTAAATTGATTGCTCATCAAGCCGTATATTTATAAGTGACTCGTCCCACTCGAGACTCTCAAAGGAGCTTCGTACCTAAATATAGGGGCAGGTTTGATCTTCCGAGGAAGTTTTATAAACTGACAGGGTTCCCTTTTTAGTGAAACGAGTTTTGCTTGCCTTTTAATTATAACCTTGCTAATTTCGGCTATCAGTTCAATAATGGATCGCTTTACCTACTCTTATTTACTTACAAGTTCCTGCCTGCGGTTTCGCTTGCGTAAAATTTTTCTTTTCCTTATAGCATTGCAGGTAACTTATAATTTTTCTAAAATGTAGCATTTCTACGCTATTTTTTACTTTTTATTATTTATTATTATCAATATTATAGTAGAAAAGTAAAAAGTATATCCTATTTCAGTTTTACACAGATACAGGATGATTTACACCCGGCACGTATTTTGTTCTCTCAATTTACCGAGTTTTGTGAAAAACACAAATTCGTTAAAATTCAAATAAACAATTGCGTATTCAGGCTCTGAGGTCGCGGATATCATGAATATTTTATACAAAAGTCACGTTTTTTTTTTCTAACGTTACGTCAAGGGGTTGGAGGATGAATGAGGTAAATTAATAAAAGAAAGGGAACGGTTAGTTACAATTACGTTTTTAAATGTAAGCAAGCCCGCTCCTTGTTACGCTTTGATTTTTCTTGTGCGACAAGCCATTTGTCGAGTTTGTGGGCTCTGCTGTAAAAGAGCGTAACAAAAAATTTGTGATATTTTCTTTGATATTTTTTTTTTAAATTATTAATTAGATTTATTTTAAACGATAAAATATAACTTAAATATGTAAATTAACTTCGTATTACAAATATTATTTTTTTATTTTTGTCTAGACCGTGTATCTGACTATTAGATGTAAGTAACCCGGAAAGCTTTTAAATATATAAAAAGGGAATGGAACGTTTTGATTATAACTTATGGCTTGAAATATAAACTGGAAATGGCTTAATCTGAAAGATTAGATTCAAATGCAGAACTTATAAAACTGACAAAATAAGATTTATAAAAGCGCCATTACCTCATTATCAAAGACAGTCGTTACCAAGCTTTGATTTCGTGAAAAGCAAGGGTTAAGAAGCAAAAATCGCAAGGCCCTTAGAAAAAATGTGCCAAGAAGGGTTCCCACCCACCGTTGTTTTCTTGCAAAGGGTAACCAGGTAGCCAAATGAATTGCAAACAGCATTATTATTTCCTCAAGGAAGTCGTATATATTCCCGCTTCTATTTTAACGTTTTTTCCTTTCATTTTTTACCCCTTTTTATTGCTGGTAGATCGTAATATATTGTAAACGCCGTTGGTGCTGGTTGTAAACAACTATTACAAGTTAATAGGCTATGGGGTGCTTTATACAGTTTATATAAAAAAGTTTTATTTTTAATTTGTATTACTCTTTTGCATCCCAAGTAAAAAGAAAAACATATTCGATCGTCGAATTCACTGGCGCGGTGGCGAGTGCCCGGTTGAGAAGCAAGAGTTGCAGGTTAGATTCCCGCTGCAGGACAAGTGTAGCGCAGAACTATGTATATGACCGTTGATAGTTCGAAATTAAAACCTAAAAATAATCTGTGCGCAAGTAATAGTATTGCAAGTCAATGACATTTTTCTTTTAAAGTAGAGGTCCTAAAGAGTAGCTGCTTTGACCATGCACTGGCCAGTTGAAATTACGTCTGAGTCGATTCCGATATAATAAAAATTACACATTACTCTCCAGTAATACGAGACGGGTCTACTCGTTCGTTCCGCTCGTCTATACTCTTTCAAGTTAATTCTATGTCTATGGTCTTGGAACACAAATTTAAAGTTCTGCTGTGTTGTTGTATTTTACATTACTTTTAGGCAATTAGTCTTAGTAATGTTTTACAAGATAAAAACAAGTAAATTTCTTGGATGAATAGTTCCGCCCATAAAGCTTGCTATAAAAGGGCGATAACTGCCGATTACAGCCTATAACGGCACTCTAATAACGAATTGTCTTTAGTATAATGCCGCATCGTGATTCTAATACTGAAGCTTTTGTTTCTTTATAGCGTAATTGATGTACCTAATAGAAATTACGGAAGTTCCTAGTGCGTTCATATTTTTTAATTATTTTATTTATAGAAGCTGTAAATGATGCGTAGTTTATGGCAAAATTAAATGAAAGTACTAAAATTAATAAAATGAACTATTTCTTCCAAACATCTATGAAAAATCTATCGTAAATTAATGCCAATAAAAGTACAGTATGCATTAAGAAACCTACAAAAATAGGATATAATGTTTGTTATTTGTGTATGTAAAACATCTAAAAACCACCCACAATATTATGCATAATAAACAATATCATTTTCAAGAAAACGGCATAAAAAGATATTTATGCGTTTTAGAAAAATAGAGCAGGCTCAGTAAAATTTATTTGATTATAAATGCAATAAACGCTATCTATCATGTTCTTGAATATAAATTAATTTAGTATTGACTTAAAAACCTTTAAACCTGTACCTATTACGTAGAGCGACTACGAAAACCGGTCAATTTCATGTACACAGAATGAGTTTGTGGGCCTACACCACATTATTGAAAATGTCCTCGTAACATACTACTCGTACCTTAGGGCTATTATCGCCCAGCAAACTCTGCCACCCATAGAGTATTATAGGTAAGACATATATTTGAAGAGTGCAATAAACCACGAACGGAGCCAATAAACGTAGATTATCGGAAGTTATGATGCGATATCCGTTAATACGACATGACAATAGGCCCAAGGAGGGTGTATGTATGGAGATGTAGATTTTTTTTCTAGAAAATATCTACTACGTATATTTTAGGGTAGGTAGCTAAATAAAGTTCCATTCACTCTTATTATTAAGTCATATTGAGTGTGACTGCATTTTATAAATGATTATAGAAATAGGTCGTTTAATGAATATTTTTGAGTAAGTTTTTTTTACGTCGCAGAGTTTTTTTAGTCAGAGTAAGCAAATGGTTACCCAATAACAAACTTATTATAATCTCATCATAACAGTGTATGATGGATAAATTTAAAAGATAATGCCAATTTTGTTTTGTAACTTGGCATTATCTTTTTTAAAATAAAACCATTGTTTAAATGGTTTAAAAACCACACAAGAAAGAATGTGCCAATACCGTGCCTTTACACAGAGCAAACACTTCGACAAAAAGTCAATGTTGACATGCCCCGGCTTTCCCCATGGATATCGACAGAAATCGTATAAATAAATTACCTTTGTCAATCTACTGCGATGATCTCGTTTGTTAGTTATGGATAATAGAATCAAATATATTTTGTTATTGCTGTATTTTATTGGAGCTTCCTAAGATGAGATTTACTAAGGTAAAACTCGTGTAGCTGAGAAGGGAATAAAATGATAGTCAGTATGTACGAATAAGATCTATATTCTCTTATACAGAAAGAAAGTTGCTCGAACAAACATACATCAAATAATTCCCTATTCGTTCAAAAGTTGATTAGGAGTGCTATACCAAATGTTTGTGATAATGTGTTTTGCTTTATCACTTTATATTCCAATGTATCACCATAATAAAAAAAGTGTAACTTGTCAAAACATAAATAAATTATGTTAAAATTTATTACACTAGCAACTTGCCTAAGCTTCGGACGAGTGCTTAAACTTCCTCTTGAATCATTTTATCTTTTAATGGAACTGGTTATCTTTTCATGGAACTGGATGGACTGCATTAAAATCAATATAGCTAAAAAGATCTTAGCGTACATACACAGAGGTACTAATGGCGGAATGCAAATGGTTTTTTTTTTGGCCATACATTGCAGATCAAACAATCATAACAAACATACACAAATAATTAAATTGTCAATGAATATAATGAACGACATGAATAATAAAAAAAAATACTTTTATAGGATGTAATTTAGAGGTATTCTTTCAGTAGCGTATTCAATGCTTATCATCGTGTAGGAAATGCGTATATACAAATAGGTTATTTACGGTTAAAAAGGCTTGGCCAAAAACAGCCCCAGGAATTTTGGGGTAACAGGGAATAAAGATATCGGTGTGGTCGCAAACAAAACGATATGTTGACCACGCCGTCGTAAAAAACACGTTAACATCCATTCACATTTATGTCCCCTATTTGCAGCGAACCACTGCCACGGCACAATGTAACTGATTGCCAGTAAAATAGTAGATGTTTTTCCTTTTTTGAACCTAGCCAGCTATATATAGTTATGGTATTTCTATTATTTTATTTATACTTAGATATTTAGCTTAAAACGTATAAATACTAGTTTTTATATTAGTTTTTATAGTAAATTATCTGATAAGGATCTTCAGTGTGATAAACACAAATGAACTACTAGCTAAAGTAAAAATACTGAAACATTATGAAAATCACCCTTAAACAGTAAATTTAAAGACTTATTTACATGTATGTAAGAGGCAAGAAACTTGTATCATGTAAATGAGCTTTAAGCCTTTAAATTTATAATAAATTAAATACGGCATTTTTTCGTTATTAATTTCGCTTTGTTACATTGCTCTCTCTCAAGGCGCACAAAACAAAAGTTCCGCCAAGTTTTATCACAGTTTCCCAACAAGGAGGGAGTCCTTTGACCTATTTTCTCTTTAGGTGTGGTTCAGAAGTCGGCTATAGGACATTTTTTAACGATGGCAGAAAAGTACCCGTAGAATTTAGTAAATAAATAAAAGATTGCATAGATAAATAAAGCCATTGATTTTGACTGTCATCTACAACCAAGTTGTCCCACGAATAAATATTAGTGCTTGCATTTAGTTTACAATGTTGCATAAAATTTCACCGCACAGGCATTATAAATATCTGTAAAAGGAAAGATATTTTACCATGGAACTAATAAGTACCACCTACAACCATTTTACAAAAAAACTGACTGTGAAATTTGAACAATAGGCTCTATATTTGATCTTCAAACCGATTGTCAGTTCATTAAAATCAATTAATTTTCAAATAATGTTTCAGCATTTGCGTCAGGCTGTACAAAACAAAACCGAAGCCAACCATCGCCTACACACTGGATTCACGCAGTTGACTGATACTGGATTGTTTTTTGCTTTATTTTGAATCTTTTAAATAAACCTTTTCTTGTAAACAGACATGCCGCTCGATCTTATTTGTTTCTTGTCTGTAATTCGTTTTCGTTCCCCGTTTAACGTTGATTACATTCCAATTCGAAGGCAACTTTGCGATGGAAATAACTCGTTACTTCTATTAAGTAATTAGTCAGCATAAAGCGATGCTTAAGTAATGAACCGTAATTATAGGAGAGGACACGTCTTAGAAGAATAATTAAATCAATCATCCTTCCCCGTGGTGTATAATCTTTTCAGAAAATTAAATACTTTTAAATCAATAAAGTCTTCTCTTTGAAGTCGATAGCCTTTTGGGATAGAATTTGAGATGTCCATGAAGTCTTGACAACTCGTATTGGATTTCGCACATCTTTTGTTTTTTTTTATTTTGTTTGTTTGTTCTCGAGTTTTAGCGAGACTTAAGCACATCAATTCATTTTTATATATGAAGAAGAGAGAAGAAGAAGACTATCTCGCCTTACGACGTTTGATTGGTAGAATAATAATTTAAAGCGAGCATCCGACCCCAGGGAGAAGGATGCGGGACTCGCAAACTTTTAAAGATATTATCCAAGAAGGGTTGAGGCCATGCGTCCTACGTGATCCGACGCGCCATCTGTCTTCGGTGAACTGAAATTTGTTTATGTCTTTTCAGAATTTTTTTATTGGGGACTAGAAATGTTCAGCAAATAACACAATTCTAAAAATGCAAACGTGCAGCTATAACCATAAAAAATCAAGAGTTGTCTACGAGACGCCGAATGTGTCGGCGCAGGAAACTGGACGTCTATAAATTTATCATTTTCCACTGCATAAAGCTTAAACTCGAATCATTGGTGCTTCCTTGAGGGGCCCGTGACAGTGTTACATTGTAACACGTAACTTTCTTTGCATTTTACAAAAAACATATCAACATATAATTTACAGTATCTGGTAAATTTTGCGTTCTTTATCTTTTTAAAATAATTCAATTTAAAACTTACTTTGAGATCCTCGTAATGCCAGGTTACGATGATCCTTAGAAAACTACAGTGTAAGCATGTCAAATTTAACGTCAAATACCTCTTTATTCAATTTGAACACAAGGATCATTTTTAAATGAGCGAGCGAAATCATGAACAAACTCATCTATCATCCCGCTACCTTTAAAAGTCTTTTCATTTTCAGATGAAAACCAAATCCTAGCACCTCCGTAGTGTACCTTTGTAAAAAGTCAAATAAACCCTCCATGTTGACACAATAGAACCCCACTAGTCTTCTGCACTCCATGCCATCCATATGGGCCCGAGGGTCGAGTCTAAAAATATCCATATTTTAAATTTGATTTGAGACTTGGCCAAATGTTTGCTATTGAAAATTGGACGGGATAGTGACGTGAGAGAAATTCAATGGTATTGCCAGAACTGCGGTGCATAATAAAGGCGTTGGAGGTGGACCCAGCTCAGGTGTTATTTGAATGTTTCTTTTTGTTATTGAAAGCCGTAGAAAGTGTTCTTGGGTGTGCATTGTTACTGTTTTGTTTAGGTACGAGTACGTGTTGTCGTTCAAACCAATGTATTAAAAATAAAAATAAAACTAGTGAACAGTTGAATTAAATTGAACATCACAATAAGTATACATAATTACTATATGTAGTTAGTCTGGTACTATTTTGTAAGTAAGTACCAAAATGAAATCTACAATACCAGCAAAATATTTCAAAGCGCCACTGGGCAATAGCACGCCCAACAGATCCCAGTAAGTAAATAGTCGTGTCTCAATAGCCGCTAATAACCGAGCGTAGGCTTGCCCGAGGCGTTTTCCCTTAGTAAAGTAAAACTTTACCTACTTGTTATATTGTACTGTGCACACATCTGCACTGGCCGCAGACCAAGTTCTGCCAGTGTTGCGGTGCTGACGGCTCCCAGATATGTCATATTTGAAACTACCCCCCAGCAAGCCGCGTCTCCCTAGTATTGGACATCTTGCGCGGCTGATTCTACTAACGAAGACTGAAAGCTCTTGATACTAAGACAATTTCTACTTTAAAAGTTTTAGTGTTATTTTTATAGATCGTTGGTAACATTGGTTTTCTTTTAAAATATACAACTAATAATAAACTTAAATTATTCTAAAAGTAAAATAACTAAATCTCAAACATTTACCATGCATAGTTTTACTCACATGAACATTATAACATAGGTTTTTAGCTTTATAGTCAAGATACATAACTAAGCTATCATAATAAGATACATAAATAAGTACAGGGTCTAACAGACAACTCAAGGACTCGTTCTCCGATACTGAAAGCAAGATATAATTAAAAGCTCAGAGCAAGCAAAATTAATTTCCAATGTACTCCTTTAGCAAACTAGTTCAAAACACTTTGTAGTTTCTTGCGCATTGAAAGCAGATTCCAAAATTCGTTGCGGTATTGCGGCGCTCGAAATTATTTCTCCCCATCTAAAACACTGCATTGTGACTATAAAATCTTACATTAAAACACAAGAAATTCTTGTAGTGGAATGCAGCGCGGTCCGTATCTCAAGAATTCCTCCTCGCTGTAAAGGCGATTCAAGACGCTTTATTTTAAGGCCCGGGCTATCTTGAGGCTCGGCCACACTAGAGGCGCTAATTGCTTTACACAAATGCCTTGCGGTCCGGCGCACGGTGGACACTACTGTCCGGCCCGTGTTTTCGCTGACCCTTGTCTTGTGGTAGGGTTGTCGCGAGTTTATCGTCTGTGAAGTTTCGGGAGTTGTTTGGACGTGTCTAGATAAGTTGTTGTGCATGTTCCGCTTGAAATAAACTGCTTTTGAAAATGCGAAACATTTCCCACAGCTTATGGAAATGGTTAAAGATTGAAAAATTTAAAACGAAAATATGAACTTCTGAAACAAATCATGTTTAAGATGACATCTAAAAGTAAACTGTTCATTCCCGGTCACGTAAGTTCATTATTGGATTGTCCTATCACCTAATCTGAAAAGCATTGACATGACAGCCCTGCGCCTGCCCTAGGGTCCTCACACTATAATGGGGTTCAGATTAAATGCGTTGAAGTTGGTAATGCTCTCTAAAAGCGAATTGTAGTCGTCGGCAATGGTTTATAATATCGTTATCTTGATGTCCAGCTTAGATTAAAAGATACTTTCATTGTACGTTGTTGCTTTTGCCCCATAATAGGGGGGGGGGTGTAATGGCATCAGAGCGTGGTCACTCTGAGAAGGCAAAAATTTTAAAAGGATTTCCAGAAATTTGTAATGAGCTTTATGTCGATACGTGTGGTGAACGGACTGTGAAATGCTTTAGGGTTAAACTTGATTCCATGTTTCTTGTTTTTGCTCATTGCAGCCGGATTGCTTGGGCAAACCTTAGTTATTAGAATACTGATGATAGTATATTATTTTCAGTTTTTAATATACCTATTGCTCATACACATACAATAAGTACATCTAATGAATTTACAATTTACAAATTTACCTCATTTTATAACTTCATTGACACAACCATAGTCATTGTGCAAAGCGATATATCATTATTACGCTCTATTTCAAAACTCATTGTAAAGTCAGCTAATCAGTCACTCGTAAGCTTATTCAGAACTTATAGGAAAAATAATATTGTGTTGTGTTAAAATAATTGCACACACTGTATTCTCATCTCAGAGGTATCCATACTCATTTCACTCAAATACAGTGTAAAATACGAATCAAATGGTTTTTACAGTCCCGGCGAAGTTCACAACACAATTTGCTACCCGGCGGGCGAGCGGGCCCAAATCAAACACGTAGCTCCTTTGAGAGTATGGGGTGTGGGTATGTCAAACCACATCTACAGCGAGGAAGGAATGGTTGAAAAAAAACACCAGATAGCAATATGATGTATGACGAAGACTTGAAAAGCAGCTTTTACTATATGTAAATTAGTTGGCAAGTTCCATATTATGCCGTGTATTCGTTCGTTCGTTCGTTCGTTCGTATGAGTCAGTGACCAACTCTGGTGACAGAGTTTCTAGGCCGCCCGAAGGCCTCTGTCATGGCCTAACAACTTTGAAAAAGCCGGGACCGACTGCTTAACGTGCCCTCCGAAGCACGGGAGCGCTCAGTTGAAATTGCCACTGGCGGTCACCAATCCAAATGATGACCCCGCGGAACAGTGCTTAACTTCGTTGATCTGTTAAGAACAACTTAGCCACTACGTAACGAGCGTGTATTAGAAAACGTACATGCAAAACGTTTCAAATATACCTCAACTACCGTTCCACAACTAGGAAAGTTTTTTTAATTTTTTTAATTTATTTATACGACACCTAAACCTAACATTGCCTATTTGCTCACATTGTTGAAAAAAAAGTTAGTGGATGTCACAGCACGCCACGTGCACATTGTAATTTATATTTTGAATTATGCTATGATCTAGAAAACACATAATATAATAATCCAAATATTCCAAAGAAATAATGTTATAAGTAGGTAAACATACTAGCTTTACAATATAATCAATGAACAAATCCAATCTTCCATTCCCAGAACGTAAACAATCCGGCCGCCCAAACAACAACATATAGAATTTATTATAACAATATCGGTGTACCCTTCCTTAAATGGTTATCGCCCGTTTAATTGCCTCTATCGAGACAATGGCTAATAAGAAGCGATGCCTCAGCACTATCCCTTGATTTATCGAGTATTTGCAAGTTCCTTAGCGCAGATTATGAGAATAGCTTATTGTAGGTGGGTGATTTATGTAAAGGATTGCCGAGTGCCCTCTTAAGCTACGTATGTAGCTTGTAGAGGTACTTATGTGAACACCTCATGTATGCAATGAACGTATAACGTTGTTGTAATTGTAGCGCTCATTTTACGTAGGTGGTTAGGTACCTACTAAATGATTGTAGCTCTTACTTCGACAATAAAGAATTTAATTTTATTTCATTTATACAATGCAAATTATCCCTATAACGAACTCTACTCTAACTGGCCAGGTGACCTAAGTATGTAAATGTGATTTGGACCAGTTAAACTATCTTTAGAACGAGTGAATATTTTACGCTGCCCGTCTCGACCAGATAAGTTTATCTAGTAATGATTGACCAGATAAACTTAATCAATATACTCGAGATTTGATTTGAGAAAGTATAATACCCACATGTAATTATTTTTGTGTGTGGAACCTATTCCTTGAATATTCATCATGACAGCCTTCTAATGTTCCCACCTGGGACACTGGCCTACTCTCGGGCGAGAGTGAATATTATGCACTAATAATGAAAAACCCTGTATTTTTTTGGATTTTCCCATAAAATAAGTTAGGTTCAGTCCTTGTGTGTCATGGCATTAAAGATTTTCAAACGAGACGTTTGCCGGCTCAAAGCAAAAAACGCGGATTCGAAACTTCGAATCCTGCCCGTCCCAAAGTTTTGCATATCCAATCTCATGTTGTTATGCATATAATTGCTGATTTCACTTTAGTAAATTATATCAAAAACAGAAACATAATCAATATTTCATAAGTAAATACCTTTTGTCTTCGGTTACTAAAATAAATCAAGAAATATCTTGACACGCTACTCTTCACGAAAATAAAACTTGTCTTAATCTACTCTAAGTAAGAAAATGTTTGTGTACATACATACCCCCTTCACCCTACTACACCCTACTTTTAGACTATATTCCGCAAGTTAGCGTACTTGCAAATGGAGAGTCGAGTGGCGAACCGAATAATTTTGATCTATATTTCCAATGCAGATGAAAGGCTCCTAAATAATTGATTACTATTCTAAGACGCCGAGTCCAATCTTTGTATTATTCAAATCGGAACAGATCCGAACATTTGTAATACAAGAAAGGGTTGATGCTGGCTAGTAGTTACACACGATAATTTGCGTAACGAATATTGAACTCATGTGCCTACCATCTTACATTTTATAAAATGTAAGATAGTAAGTACTTATAAGAGTTATTTTAGCATACAAAAAAACCGCTTCAACATAAGAGCAACCTCCGTTTTTCAAAACGGTTTTTGGTCGAATTTAAAAGTAAACGATATATTTTTAATATTATTTCTTTGAAAAAGTTGTGGCTAACTTTTTGTTAGTTATAAGATAAGATAATATTGATACAGTTACAGTTTGAGCTTAATAACCTTTTAAGTTAACTTCATAAAACCTCAAACATTTGCGTCTTCAATAAATCTTCAAAATAAACTATCGCAAGACAATATCGGCACAACACGGGCTGCCCCGCAATCTCGTCCAATGAAACACAGTCAGCTGACGCTACGGACAACTTTTCTTATCTACAAAACACTTTTCATAAGAACTGCACTTGAGTATGGGGAGGGAAAACGTTGAGGTATAAACTGATTATTGGGCGATATGACAAATGTCACCTTTAATTACTGTAGGATAACGGTAGCGTAAGCATACAAAAATTATATTTACATAAATACACACCAACTTGAAACCTCCTCTTTTTAGTCTAATTAATTTAAAAATAGGTCTAAATAATTAACCAAAGTGTAAGTACTTGCCAAGTTTAAAACTACTTAAATACAGTGCGTATCAGAATAACTTAGAAATTGAAATACTACTGTTAATTCACTTAAAAAATGTTTCATATCCATTTTTTTTACATCCATGGTGCATTTCGTTGTTTGTGCGATCGCTCGTTACGATAATGTCGGCGACATATTGCGAAGGCTGCGATAATCTACAACTGCCCGCAGATGGTCCATTTGCAGCATTCTTTTGTTTCAGTTTAATAGTTGTGTGATCACGTTCGTGTTTGAGATTAGAAATTGTTTACACAAAGACGAAAAAGGCAGTGTAAATAATTAAGAAAGGTTGAAGAATATTCAACTAAGTTTTTTTTTTCTTTAAACAGTAAAAGTGTTTTTATGGTATTATATGTTTGCTTTACCTGAATAGTAAGTACAGTACAGTATGTATGTTAGGTATAATTTTTTTTGTAGTAGAAGTCTTGTAAGTAGGATAAACATTTATTGGGAGAGACTCCAGTAACTTTTGACTTTAGTTTGCAAACAAATGTTTTCAGAAACCAAACAGACATGAAGTTGGTAACAGGTCCCAAACATTTGGTAGACAGTGCACAGCCTCCCCTCGCGTATTAAATTCGGTTATTAATCCGCAAACTTTGATCAAGTGAGTTGACCCCGGCCGGAGTTCATCGATCCTCGGCGACTTTCACCCGGATCATAAACTGAGCCACCCACTTTCAAAACTGAAAAAACAGTTCCCAACTCACTTCAAAACTAAGTCTCCTAATCACGCGGCGCGAACAAAGTTCTACTAAGTTTTTTCCAAGTTCAGAGTTAAACTTCATCGATGTGGGGATCGTTCACCCTGGACTCGGAAGGGACACTTGCATACGGCTACGCCGTCGGGCCATTGAAACAAAATGTGGAGCAAGGTTGGCCGAGATTACTTTCAAACTTTTTGCGGATCGATAGGGAAGTCAAAAGTTTATGAGCGGCCGCGGCGCGCGACAGAGCTCGTTAACCGAACTTTGAGTCGCGGCCGCGGCTCATCCCACCTTAATTACTCCACGAGTGCATGATGATAGCACGATTGAATCATCCGCCGCTCGCTCCTGCTCAAAGGAACCTTTATTTACTTTACATATCAGGGCCCGTAGCTAACGAGCGTAATACCTGCTCAGCATTCGTATTCACAAAAGGTTTTTGTACCTACAGCGGCGGCGGGCGTAAAATAGGAGGCGAGCCGAGAAGGAGGCATAAAGGAGGAAAATAAAATAAAGACGGCGCCAGCGAACGGATGCGAGGTCCGTGAAAAAAGTACGAGGAAAGCAGGCTTAATGGTGTGGCGCAGGTGAGGTGGGCGGGGTCGGGTGGGTGGTTCACGAGGATTGGTCGGCGCCGCCCAGCCGGGGGCACGCCCCTCCCCACCCCCCGGCCCCGCGGCCACCGGCTATCGCCGCGGCCACCTACACCACCCGAGCTATGCCTGTGTCGTGAATTAGTTTGCCAACTCTCTGTCTATGGCGGAGCTCCGAGGCTGTAAGTATGGACGGCGGACTGAATAATCGATAAAGGTGTTTATTGAAAACGGGTAAGGACGAAGCTCTTTATTGCTTCTTTATTATTAAAGCCGAGGCTGAAATAGCCGAGAGAGCTCTGGGATTGTTTGAATTGAAATATACTTATACACGATACACTCCTATTTCTATTTACGTTTGTTACTTTATCGATACTTTATAGGTAATATCCAGGAGGTAACCAAAGGATTGCTACTGCGTTACAAAGTTGGTGTAATGGGGTTGAGCGTTGCCTGTGAGCTCGTCAACTGTAGCATAGTTGGCTGGAACTTCGCGATATTGCTACCGCAAAGTAAAACAAGGTTTCGAGGTCGATTTGAAACCCCTCTCATGATGCCTGCATGAAATGTTTTGCGTGCTAAACTACTTTTTGTAGGGAGTCAATGACGATCTTAAATATTATTTTGTTTATATATAACATTTTAATTTAAAATATTTATTACAAAAAATTGTGTTAGGATATGTTTGCCGGGATGTTTTGTTTGCGCTTAAAAAAGTACCTAAGCAAAATAAATACAAGACTCAAGGTCGTCACGACTCTAGTTATGTTTTTGTTAGCGTCGTCAGCGTAGAACCAAAACACAAATCATAATTTGGTACAATGATAATGTAGATAAAGGTCAGGCGGAAAAATATCAAGCATCCAGGGTTTCCTCTCAAAGTTTTAAGAGTTTCGTCACAGCAGTCCCAAAACAAAATTCGTGTTCACATTATTTTCGTCTCAGCAAGTTAAAACAAAGTATTAGGTCCTATAAACTAGATAGATTCTGTTTTACATAAACACGTTAGTGCGTCGCGGTTGGCACCCTCGTCTTACGAATAGTGTGGCTCCTACACTTTAATAATATTATAATAGTTTCCACGTCAGGTGGCTGCGGTTGTTTGCATAATCTACCCTTGCTATTGTTATGGGGGAGACGTGTTAAAAACTTTAAGTTTGTTAATTACAAAGCAAATTAGATTTTTATCAATACTGAATCAGAGTGAATAAAAGCGCCCTTGATGATAAGATTTTCGAAAGGCTTATGGTACTCAAGCAATGCTACAAACCCAGTTTAATAGTAGGTTTGTGTCTCACCAGGAGCTTTACTCTTGAATCTAATCCCAATTTTTATTTACTGCAGTCAAATTTGTACAATTAATACTGATCGCATTCAAGAGTAGGCCCCTGGACCAAAAATTTCATCATATTTAGTAAAAGTTATAAATCGTTATTCCAAATAATAAAGAGCTTTAACTACATACATATCATTTTTTTGACTTGACAAATGTAAAACGTTTTATTTTTGTTAATTTTTTATTTTAAAAATATAGGTATTTGGTTTAAAAATAAAATTCTAAAGCTGGAATGTTCTGGAATGGACTTCCTAAATTTATGTTAACTCGTACAAGTCGAACTCCATTCAACTATTGAACATCAAGAGCATTCAGTCCACTTGCAGCCAAACGATTTCTACACAGACCGCTAAAATAGATGGTAGCCCTTAAAACTAAACTACTATTTTAGAAAAAGAAAAACTTTAGTTCTACTCCTAGTTCGCAGCATACCGTTTAGAGTAAACTTTACGTTTGGAGTAAACGCAATACGTCGCGTCAAATGAATATCAATTTAATTTTTAATAAAAAATACTGCGTAAAAATCTACGTTTCCATTTTATTCATGCATGCAGTTAATTTTGACCAAAACAAACCACAATACTCCTTGCCAACTTGATATGTATCGTATCAAAAATCGAACGAACGAGAACGAACGCTTGCCAAAAAAACCACAACAATAGTCCACGACACAATGCCTTTACGACACCGGGCAAATAGCGTTTGGCAAAATGTAAAAAAAGCACCCAGTTTGCGGGTTCCGAGTAAACACGTCAGCATACCCCTTATAGAGTTGATCTGGCCATTTGTACGGCCCTCGCCCTTTGCATACAAAAAAAACTTCGAATCCTATTTCCAATAACCATTTTTGACGTGCCTTGATTAGAACGCAGTTGGTTGTTAGCGGTTTGTTTTGTATAGAATCTGTTGGTATTGTTTGGATCTGTTTTTGAGAGGGTTCGATTGCAAGTGTGATTTTTAGTTTTATGTGAGGATGGTTTTTGTTCTGTGGGAGTTCGAGTGTGTTATATGCAGGCTTGGTGATGATAATAAAGTTTACCGTTGATTAAACCAAACCGACTATTTTTATGTTGTTGATATTTTGGAAATAAATACAACTCGATGTTTTTTAGGAGAACCACTAGAACAATTTCATATTAAATCAAAAAAATATTAAAAATTAATTTTGAATAATTAGTTTCTAAAAACTATATATTTTTATTCTAATTTTAAATATCGTTCCACAAATCATAGTTTTTGAAACAATACGATCATAATTCACTCTGTGTACACTTGTTTGCTTTGGAGACGTACAAAATTCCTACAACAACTGAAACTTTGTTCGTTCTGAAAAACTTACGAGTAGTCGACTACTAGAGTTCAAGTTTGAGCCTCAGTTCGGTAGGGCCACGTCCTCGACCTCGAGTTGCATCGAGTTTAGCACAGTAATGAATCCTGTTTACATGCAAACGCGTTTATTTCACACGTCTAGACGAAATTGAAATTTACATTCATAAACTTTGCTAGTTTGATGGCAAAATAGTTGCATTTTTATCAAGCTTTAAGCGCTCAGCGTAGCTTTGTTATAATTACACTAGTGGTTATGACATTTAGCGACTAGCGAACGTTATTTTGCTGCGGCTAGAAGTTGAATTCTGAGGATTTGGTTTTTAAATTATCTGTACACATTAAACGGAAAACACCCTGAAAATTTTAAGTATAAAAATACAGGACTTACTGTTTTGACTGTGCGTGATCAGCCAGTATAGTATAAAGGTATTTAGATTTTATTATTATTAAGTATTTTAGTAAAAGATTAGAATAGGTTTGTGACATTATGACTCATGCAAAAGAAATAACGGCCAGTACAGGCTATGAAAATAGCTTTAAGAGGTGCAAGCAAAAAAACTCTTTCATTAGGGTTGTCTATTCGTCATCACAATGTTTACCGAAAAAACGATACGAACGATAAACTCATTTATAATACAAAAAAAAAAACAACACGAAAGCAATCGGTTTTAACACCTTCCCAGTTTAATCCAATTTTCCTTCATCTTCACGCCGTACCATAAAACATTCAAACAGAGGTGTCGTTTGCGACACTACGTATTCAGACAGAATAAATCCGGGCCTGAGGTCTAGGGCGCCCTGGGGAGTGCTCCCAGCAGAGATGACCGCTCTAGAGGTACTCGACGTGCAGATTAGACGCTCTTATTATACAAGGGTAGGTAGACGGGCGAAACGCTGCGTTTTTGACGTTAAAAAAAAGATATAAATAAATAATAATTATATAATGCTGAACAATCCACACAGCATCATCTAGCCCAAAGGTAAGCTAAGCTGCTGTTAAACAGAGCTGTATTATGGGTACTAGATGACTGATATATACTTATTATGACGACCAAATTTGGATACGAACAACTCTGGCGTATGGCAGTATAGTAAACAGTGTACAAACATTCGTTCAAAAATTTTAACCATTAACTAATTTAATTTTTGTGGTTATTCGTTTTTCTCGTGAGATACTTTATCGTTACTTTAACGAATAAATATGTTACTTTGGAGCGCCCTTTCAATTTTCTTTTGGAAAAAATAAAATTTCAACGCTGCGTCTCCGATTGCTGTTAGCGACGAACCTTATTCTAATAAATAAAGATGATACGAATCTTTTTCATCGTCAAACGTTTTAAACGCTGGTCTGTATCAGCCATAATGTGACAAACGAAATGACGATTCACCCCCGCAGCGACTTGAGGGAAGGGGCAATGTTTACAATTTAATGTAAGAATACCACTACGGTGCTGCTTGCTCGTTAAAGGGTTAATTTCACGTGCAGCGTATAATAAAATGACTCTTTTTTACTTTTGATATTAACAAACTTTGTTATTATTAAATGTTAACGTCTAGATTAATGTTCATAAAAATAAATATTTATTGCTGTAAATTGAACCAGCAACGTTTACTCAACTGATATTTTTTAAAAAGCTCTCAATTTTCAACTTAGATGTTTTTATTTTGGTTCATGTAAATATAAACAATTAAAGAGATCACGTCGGTGTTCTCTTCCGCTTATAATTTGAGTCTCTTCAAAAGAAGAGTTAATCAGTATTTTCTGGGAAAGCGTGACTAAACTAGGCCTCGTTTACACTTACGAGATGATTAGACGGCTTATTAGACGAGATGTAGCCAAACGCTGATCCATCTTCTTATGTATAAAAATGAAATTGCTGTGCGTTAAAAATTATGGAAAAATTGCAAAAAAATTATTGCGAACGTAAGAGTTTAATAAAAAAAAATATATTGGTTTACCTCTTAATAAGCCTAATTAAATGAATTAGGACAACAATATTTCTAATTTCATCGTCACCTTTAAATTTTACGAGCATTCAATTCGGACTAGAACTTAAACTCTTTCGATAAAGGCAATAAAAATATTAAATCTTCGTATAAAGGGCCCAATAACAATTTCAGTTAATATTAATCGTTTTTCTTCGCGACCCTTCCGTAGACAGAGCGATTTGCTTTATTTTCCTTTTTATTTGTCCCTTTGGGATAACTATGATATATTTATTATTACAACATGACTATTTGAAGACACTCACGAGATGTATTAAGAGGTGTTTCGATCGTTTTCGCAAGTAATAATGTTTATTGTCGGTTTTATTTCATTTCTAGCTTATTGGAGTTTATTGATTTCGATGGCTTTATCAAAATAGAAGAAAATAAATATGAACTCTTGTTTTAGTTAATCAGTTATGAAAAAAGTTTAAGCTCAGCGCTACAGTAGAGCTTATTGCAGACCCAGGAACTTTTTTTCAGAAATAACAAAACATAAAAATAAGCTTATTTTGAAGGAGTCGTTCTACAACTGGTACCGAAACCACTGTTACCGAATGGTGTGAGTTGCAAAACACAAGACACGATGTTTTAAAAGTGACAGAAAAAACTAGCGACTGGAAAAAGCTGGAGAGTCGTTAAACATATAAACAATATATTTTTTTTTTAAACCAAAAAATCATAGTCATAAAAAAACTACATCCCAATATACTAATTAGATCCAAATCTACTAGTTACGAATTAGACGTAGTTTTTTATGACTTATTCAAAAAGTACTGATGATTTCAATAAAATTTATATGAGATCATCTCTGAAAATATTACCTATTAAATACAAAAAAAATATTAAAACCATGGCGGAGAAAAATAGCATAATAAACTTGTAAAACAATCAAATTGATAATCTTCTTATTTGAATGTGGTTAAATATGGATGAAAACCAAGGTTTGGTCTCAAGTTTTTTGTTACGAGCAATTTGCTACTGGCTGGCTTATTTATGCGACAAATCTGACATTTTAAAAAGTCACGTCCAAGAGCACAATATCAAAAGAACTCCAGCGTTTGACGTCGCGTACCTAAATCAGAATTACAAAGTTAAGCAAAGCGGTCTCTTAATGCCGTCTAACGACTGAGAAGACGGCCGAATTCCTTAATTATTTAGCTCTAATGACAGTCGAGCTTGTCCTTTGACGTCCCCAGTTTAATTTAGGATTCCACCCCAAATTAAAAATATAATGAGAGCGAAGTGAGCCGCTGTTAATTGGAAACCGATCTGCGACAGGGGCGCTTAGTTAAAAGTGTTATATCGACAAGCCAAGGCTGACACTCTGTTTAATGGTGTACAGGTTCGGGCCTGAGCTTGAATTAAAAGAACATTCCTCGTTTCTTTATTTAAAAAGTTTCTACAAAAAATAAGTGTTTTTACAGCAGTGAAAGTACCAAACTGCGCGCGGGCAGAGACACGAGTCAGCGTTACTTTGTTTACGAAAAGGGGCAGGCATAAACAACAGGATTCACAACTTTTTTTTTATCGCACTACATTTTTCATGCTTGTGCGTTGATTAAATATGATTATTCTGTTCATAGTATAAGTATTATTAGATGCGTATTAATTTTGATTGTTCTGTCGATGTCGATTGTCTGTTTCCACTCGGCTTTTTTACACCACTGAGGTGGCAAACTTGCATATCTAATGATCCAGTAATCATACAACCTATAAACGCTAGCTATATTAGAGCTATCACATGCGCAGAGATTTTTAAAGGAAACAAAAAACACAACGTTTTATCAACGCAAAACATTACAGAGCTTTCAATTCACAAACCATCTTTTATTATCGCTATTGTAAGATAGAACATGCGGTTTTTCACACAAATTGACATATTCACGGCTCAACGCAAGTCTCGTTGTAAGTAATCGTTGCTATTTGTCGTCGCCAGATGGCACTGACGGCGACACGAGATTATCGTGCTCTTAAATTTTTCTTTTCGGTTTTAAAATAAATTGCGTTAATTTGTCAACAGGCAGGTACTTCTTGGGTAAATGTATGAAAGAAAAACATATTTTCAACAACCCTCTGTCCACGTCTCTGCTTGCGTGATAGGACCACTTATTCCTCATCTAAACCCAATTGTTAAAGTCTCTGTCCAGTTCTGTAACTGCGCATGAGTAGAATCCAAAACATTCACACAAACTTTTGCATTATTAAATTTGATAGGATAGGATATTCTGTGAAGGATTCGTTAAAGCCCAAAATATCAGCATCATACCGAAAATCCTCTTTTAGTATAGGTACCTATGTAGAAGCTAAAGTTGTCAAGCATTCGAAAATATAAATTAGCGAAAATTCACACAATGCGATCTAGCCCTAAACTAAGCAAAGCTTATAAAGAAACCTAATAATCTAATAGAAAAATATTTTTTTGATACATAAAAACGCCAAATCTTAATATTTGAAAATCATGCTTTAAAATTGAACCTGCAACATTTGCTTCTTAACCAGACACTCGGTCATCACACGGTCGGTCGTCAAAAATATAAAAAGGCATTTTGGCACAAATACAAGTGCTCTATTCATATTCATGTTCAAGTCGGACGACGTCAGGGCCCGTGTCGCCACCGACAAATAAAAAACAGTAATAGAATCAGAGAACAAAATCCATCAGTGTGACGACCCTTGACGTAGACACATGCGGGGATAGAGTCAGGGGTGTTTAAACATATCGGGGACAAGTCATTTTCAAGGAAAACGCGCGTGTAGTGCCGCGCTCTGAATTGTCTTTGTATTAATTAAAACATTAGAGCGATTGCAAGAAGTCGGTGGATGGTGAAGGTTTAAGATCGGTCGTCATGCCACTTTTTCGGGGAGGCCTATGTTGAGCAGAAGACGTCTGATGTTTATATGATAATTATATGATGTAAATGTAATAACTAGCCCAGCGTTCAATTCACTTAAAATACAAAGGAATTTATATATATGAAGAATTAATTTAATGGGATCCAAATATGAGAAATTTGGATCATATACGCGCGTAGGTACCTTACTTTAAGCGACCATCAGACGGTCAAGTAAGAGTAAAAAATCTACGATGTCAGTTGCTTTATGATATTTTCCGTCACTGTTTAAAAATAATGAGCGCAGTTGCGCTATTTAAATATGTTATAATTATAAATTTTTAAAACCGCAATTTAATTATCAAAATAAAACATCAACCTGTAACATTTCCTTTGTGTCTACAACGTACTGCAATATTTTGCCCACCTTTGGGGTCTGACATTATGCATAACTGATAAGGCGTATTTCGTATGCATGCGATCCTTGGCCCGTGCGTGGTATAATGACGAGAACGCCCTGGAGAATAGTGAGCACAGTTTTTAGATTGTGTGAATATGCCTTAACGCGTCATACGAAACAGAGCATTGCGAGCAATATGAGGGATACACTTGGCTCTTATTCATAAACAAATTGTAATATTAGCATCTAGCTTAGTATTGTCTATCCGTGTCATTCGTTAATGGAGATGATAGATTTGAAAGATATATTAGCTAACACTGTACGTTTATGACTAGTCATAAACGTACAGTTTGATTGAAGGGCTCTATCAAAATATTGGGCGAATGCGACTTAAATTATATTGTGTAAATTTTAAGCTTATGTCTCAGACAGAGTCCTGACAATTTTTGAGTCACCAGGGTCTGATGAAAAGGGTACCAACTCTGTAATATTTTTCACATGCCACATGCTCAGCTCATTATTATAGCTGTTTGTAGTGAATTCTAGTTTTCGCTAACAGATCATAATATTCAAAATACGGTTACTTTAGAAGAGGCGCTCGGGGTGACGAGCCCAGTGCAGTGCTACGCAGAAATTGCTAACATACAAAAAAGTGTTATTTTTTTATATACCACCAATAAACAACAGCATACCACCATGAAAACAAAACGTGTAGTAAAACTAAAGGTATCGAAAACTTCTGTTTCCCGTCCAAAATATTAAGCATTCCACCCATGCCAATCACGAAACGAGTTATGCCAGCCGGATATTCAATTCTTGAACATGTCCGAAAACCGAAACAAATATTTATCAAAACCTGTAAGGAATACGTAAAATGACATAAAACATGTCCGGTCCGGTCTTGTTTGGACAAACAAATAACCGAGGCCGGCCGTGATGGATTATTGCCACTGACCGCCTATATTTCCTATTTGAATAAGGTATTACCATATGCGACTCCTAGACTATGTTGCTGGATGAGAAAAACATGGAGTGGGACTGTTGATAAACATAATTTAACAAACCCAACAGTCACATAAGTAGTCCTAACCCTATGTTAGGATTTTCAATAAAAGATTCTGAGTGTCGTGGATGTCAGAAACTACGATTACTAATGAGAAACCCAACAGTAAATTGATTTGAATTCTTTCTCGTTTGTTTCACACTTTAAATAGCAGTATCTGTGATTTATTTATACTAATATTATAAAAAGAGAAGATTTGTATTTTTGTATTTTTTTTTGTTATGAATAAACTCAAAAACTACTGGTTCGATTTCAAAAATTATGTCACCATTAGAATGCTACATTATCCCAGAGTAACATTGGTTATATTTATTAAAAGCGACACGCTCCGGCTTCGTACGGATGCGGTTTCATTACACCCGCGCAAAGCTGGGACGGACTGCTAGTAAGTAATAATTCTAATGTTTAGTACCGGATACGACTTTAATTTTTGGTTTACGTGGTATATAATTTGTCGTTTTAATTTACTCTGTATTTGAATACTTATATTTCAATATATCTTCAATTTTAATACTGTTCTACATAAAATCCTATAATTGATAGATTCAGGTGTTACTTTGCGACATCCATTACAAGATAAAAAACAGACGAAAAATCTCTAGTACTAACTCCGATTAACCTTTTAACCAATAAGGTCACACAGTTAACACAGTTAACCTCAAAATAAAAATATCGACACGTGTTCCATCCCTCCACGGGACATCATCAGGAACATCGACTTGTACTCCGTCAGACGTGTTGCTCCGTTGAGCGCTTCTTTGGCTCCAGGGCTCGACGGAGCAACACGTCTGCACGTAAAGATCTGTCTGTTTTTTATCCTATAAAAATCCTACTCCACAACAACCTAGCCTTCATCTCCGCCGCCGTCGCTTCGGCGTCGCCGTCGGTCGACCGGGACCCTTCAAAAAGTTTGATAATAACAGGAGAGCTGCGGGGCAGTAATGTGACAGCCGATACGTCGCCACAGCACTAAACCCAAGCAGCTTTTGTTCCTTGAAATCAACCACAAAACTAAACTACGGTGTTGGGGCGTGTACAGCTTGCGCATCCTCGAGCTAGGAGTGCCTCTGTGTTTTATCAGTTTTATGACAGCGCTGTATGAAATGAATAAATAAATAAATAAAATAAATTAGTACTGCAACATAGATAGATAATAATTGGCTGGCTGGTGTAAGGAAAACGAAATAGGCACTTTCGAAACAGTTGATATTACAATTTAAATTGATTGACATAGTCCTCCCCCGAGAAATGCAATGACGACCGATCTTTATCTTGTTACCTATTATTTAAGCTAAATCTAATTCAAATAATTTAGGCAACTAATAAAGGGTCCGCCAAATAACTTTTTTTTTTGAAAATGCTATAAAAAAAAACTACTGAATATCTTCTCAAATTACTTTTTTTATTTGAAAGTACAATCCTTCCGGTTAATAATGGAAAATAAATACATTCAAATGGCTGCCTTGGCTGGCCATGCAGTAGCCTACAAGGTCGGTCCAATTTTTAAGCACATTATCGATTGTGTTTTATCATTATCATTATCATTATCAAAGAGGAGGATATTGGCAACATTTGGTTTCAACAGGACGGCGCTACGTGCCACACAGCCGAAACTACACTCGATGTTTTGCGCCCTGTTTTTGAAGATCGCATTATCAGCCGCAGAGCTGATGTTATTGGCCACCTCGGAGCTGCGATTTGACACCGTTGGACTATTGACGCTTTAAAGGACAATATTCGTGAAGCCATTGGTGAAATACAGCTGCCATTTGAATGAAATTATTTTCCAATATTAACCGGAAGGATTGTACTTTCAAATATAAAAATAAATTTGAGAAAATATTCAGTAGTTTTTTTTTATAGCATTTTCAAAAAAAAAAAAAAGGTTATTTGGCTGACCCTTTACGTTACAGCAAAACATGTGCAATCCGCACTCTTTGTATGACTCGACACAGGAGAAGGAAACAATAAATTGCTCACAACAAAGGAATAAAGCGATCGTAAACAAAAGAAATTGAAAGAAAACCACGATGACATTGCTCATAATGCGCTCGCGATGATAAATGAGAGATTCATGAGGTGTCATATGGGCTTGAGACCAGAGTTGCTACAAATCGGTTTCAAGTTTATTTTCCGGCAAATTTTCCGGCTATTATTTATAATCTCATACCCATACTTTACCGTAATCGTAACTTTGTAAAAATGACACAGACACAGTAAAACTTTACGAGAATTAATGGAATGTGACTTGTCTGCGCTGATTTTTATCTTATCTTTCCGCTGCGAATTTAGAGTTTTTCAAAAGAACACACTTTGAAGTTCTCTAAGACCTACGGTTTAGGCTTAGCGTTCATTACATCAGTGACTCAGTCAGTAAATATAGCTCAGGAGCCTTAATAAAAGTTAAGTCACCATTGCTTGCTTGCTTAGCCTGTAACCTCGTCGTGTTCTAGATTTTAGATATTTTTATTCTTATCCAACAGTTACATAATTATGTATTTTAGAATAGCTGTCAAATACCACCACACTTATTTCTGCCTCCAAGCAGTAATGCTCGCATTGCTGTGTTTCGGTTCGAAGGGTTCGAAGGTTTCCGGTGAAATTACAGGCACATGAGACTTTCCATCTAACGTCTCAGCGTGGTAACACGCAAGTGATATCTATGATGTTGCAAGCGTACATAGGCTACAGTAACCGCTGACCATCAAGTGTTTGCCACTTTAGTGGTATAAAAAAAATCGTGAAAAGAACATGATAAATGCGTATTATAGACGTAAACATGCGGCCTATTTCGGCTATTTTATTTTTTATCTGGCAACACTACTGGGTACTCTGTGGGTATCGCGCAGGATTACATGTGTCGTTGCCGGCTTAATGCACCGGAAACTCGGGACCCTGTCGGAAAAATAGAGGTCAGGTGGATGTGACGATGTGCTTTTTATAGCGGGAAAATGATAAAGTAGTTTTGGATGATGATAGGATGAGGAAATGAAAACTGGCATAATATACTCAATTTCTAGAGTTGATTTGATATCATAGACAGCTTTTTAAATAAATTTTTTTGTTTTAAGGCGTAGTTTAACAAAATTATCTTTAAGAAAATTGACAGCTGCGTAGTTTAGTTATGTCTATAACACACACATCACACATCACACCAAATGATGTGGCATTATTTGGCTAATCGGCAATAACTAAATTCAAGCAAAGTTTAATAATATAAGTGAGCACTTGCTCTGACTTAGCACTCTCTCTGTCAGTCTCAAATCAAATCTGGTCAAATCAAATCTGGTGACTGTGGAATTGACAGGCTGCTTGAAAGCCACCATCATGGCCTAACAACTTTGGTAAGCCAAAACTGACAACATAACGTGCCTTCTAAAGCACGAAACGCTCAGTTGAAGTTCTAAATGGTTTCTTCTTTAAATAATTTGATGGAGATCACTCGGAACAGAGCTTAAAAACTTAGCAAGACTTCGCAAGATAGTAAAAACTTATTAAATCGTATTTTTAGTCATGAGATGATCGTGACGCAACTCAAATGATTAATGTGATCAAACGTATTATTGGCCAATTTACTTTCAAAACAGCTGAATCCAGCCATCTAAAACAAAGACCGATGCGACCCGACAAGTCAGATGCTAATCAACCCTTTAGGTCGACAAATCGGAAATTAGGGACGCATGAGCGCTCGCGGGTTAACCCCGACTCTTGGGTCTTTTCGACCCAGGAGACTCGCCCGTCTTGTTCTTTGAATATTTTACACAAATGCATTACATTGGTGGGTGTAAATTTCTTATATTGAATTGTTTTTTTTCTATCGATCGAACTTCTGCTAAAATTCTTTAAAAAAATTTTGGTTAATACACTGCTAGGCCAATGGCCTATTTTCGTTTTGAGAATCACGTTTTCAGCACTGCGACATATTATTATGTACTACGTATTTAGATATTGTTCTGTGAATAAGAGCATCGAAACAGTCGCCATTCTGTCATCGGCTGTGTACCTTTGCCCATAACTGGAAATCGCGCGTGCGAGCGCACTTATAAAATATTTTGTGTTGATCGTTTAAAAAAAAACAAAAGTATTACTATTAATTTACGAATCAGAAATGTTTAGTCTATATGTAAAACAGTTTTGTTTTTGAGTACTATCATCAACTGTTAAGCTGTACATTTTCTCAAAGCTCCATTTTATACAAATAAAGAGATGATGTTCAAGTTACCAATTGAGTAAAATTTGAGCCGTAAGCATGCCAACGCCTTTGAGAGTAGATTAGATACTTTCCATCGGACGGTAACGTGATCAAAGCGCTCTTGCTCTGTAATCGACGAAACGCCAAACTTGCGAAGGAGTTTTCTAACTGGCGCTATAAAATGAGTACATTATCATCATAAGCAACATGTAGAAGTAAATAACCCTTCTAAGTTAGCATTTCATCATTATCGTGAACTATCATATCATTTATGTACATAAAATGTTCCCATATTTGGGACACTGGCCTATTCTCAAGCGAAAGCGATGGGGTCTTGGGTTCAAAGGTTAGAATCAGAAAGAATTTCTAAATCATTACTATTTTCCACCACCACAGGCTCTTAAAAATAATAGAAATGAAATTTATCATGAGACCTTTTCATAGACTTCCTTTCGCATTTTAATCATTTGAAGAATTTAGTGATGGCAACAACTTACTTACGCAACTTCACAAAGTAACATATGTTTCACATTACTTTACAATCATAAATTATTTAGCCGGCTGGTCGTACATTCCTTGGTGGCCATGTGAAGGCGACATCTTAAAATATGGCTACCCTTTCTTCAGTAGTGACTTCTTCCCCCACCCTCACATGTTGGTAATAATTAATAAATGACCCGGCCGGTCCCTTAGGCCACGCGCCCTGTGTCGGGTTAGTGTGAAATTAACTTGGATTAAACTAACCTAAACAACGAAATAATAGGTGAGAATGTATATTTTATACAAATCTTTTGTTTTACAACTGATTGGAATAAATGGACCACGATTCTCTATTGTAGTTAAGAAATAACCTGTTTATTTCTGCCTAAATATAATTTAAAACCCAGAATCCGCACTACGAAAATACTTAAACTAGGGTCACTTTATCAGTAAAATCATCCTGAAAGTTTCATCATAAAATAAAGTCAAACCCCGCAATCACTAAACACGATCCTATCTAAATCGCAAAGTAAGTATGTCTGACCTGCGCCCATTAATTACTTAAATTTAATTCATACGAGACCCCACCACTATTTACATTCAAAAACGTACCCTACACCCGCATCCTTGCCGTAACCCTTGCCAAGAAACTTGCCGTCCCTAAGACGGTAACTCCTAAGAAGACTTTCTTTGATAGTTCGCTTCGGCGACTTTGAATAAAGGCCACCGGGTCGATAGAGTTTTGATCTGTAATTTTATAGCTTTGAGTACGCCCTCAGCTTTGCACGGTTGGAGGATTGTGGCCTATTGATCTTCTTCTGTTTTTGCGAGTTTGAGGAACTAGGACAGAGAGACATTTGATCTGCCTAGTCGATAATGCTCTGTGCTATACGCCAAAACGGTCTGTTGTTGACCTCAGCAGCAAAAAATATCACATCACACTAATCACACTAATATTATAAATGCGAAAGTTTGGATGTTTGGATATTTTGGATAGATGTTTGTTTCTCTATAACTTAGTAGTAGTATAGTTCTAGAGTTTGTGATAGAGCTCGTCCGGGGAAGGACTACCACCATACCTATTTCTGCCGCCAAGCAGTAATGCTCGCATTGCTGTGTTCCGGTGTGAAGGGTATGGTTTCCGGTGAAATTACTGGCACATGAGGCTTTCGATCTTAGCCTCAAGGTGGCAACCCGCGAGTGATACCTCTGGTATTGCAAGCGTCCATAGGCTGCGGTAACCGCTTACCATCTTGTGGGCCGTACGCTTGGTTGCCACTTCAGTTGTATAAAAAAAAAAAAAAAAAAAAACTTAACAACTACTAAACTGATTGGCTAAAATTTTAATCATAGATAGATAATGTGCGGGAATAGGACATAGGCTACTTTTTATCCCAGAAAAAGTACGGTTTTCGACTTCCACGCGAACAAAGTCGAGGGCAACAACTAAACACACTAATATTAATATAAAACAATGTATTTATTTGCCCTGTCATAACTTCTAAAGTTTTTTTTATGGTCAAACTATTCACGGGTTTTAAATCAGAAAAGTAGCAGAGTTAAACATCACAAAGCTAACTAAGTATACTTCCACGCGAATACCTGCACAAAAAGGGCTAAATGATAGGAAAATCTAATAAATAAAGCTCAGCGCTCACGAGTAGAGACGGATTAGCCTTTATCACAGTGCACGTAAAGCGGTGATACTTATATGAGTGCCCCTTTATTGCATTAAACGGGGGAAGGGTTGAGTTCTCAGCCGCTTCTCAGTGAGCGTCTCCCGAATGCGGGAAGATTTTATAAATAAGTTAGAACCGGGGCCCGCCTTATTCTTCGCCTCAGCGTCTTACTTTGTTTTATCATATTTAAATTATTAGAGTCAGATGTGGAACGTGTACCTAATTGCTGTACTTTGTTAAGATAATGTACCTTTGGCGCGACTCCACTTTTGTTTTCTTGTTCTGGAGCGATATAAATTCACGGCAGGACGGCGCGTAACGCCCAACTTTTGTGTTCCGTTTTTGTTCGGACAAACATTTTGTAAGGAAATAAAATTTGTTATGCAGCCTCTCTGAGGCCGTAGGTGCTTTATTATACGAAGATTTGGCTAATTATAAATCTACAACTTCCTGATTTTGGGAAAATGTGAACAACTCTATTTGCCCTTATTATGAATTTACTAGCTTTTACTAAGTTGTTTAATTCATGTCTTAATGAAATTATAGAGTTTAAAGTAACTAATTTGATGCAGTCTACGTCGAGCAATAAACAGTCAAGCAAGCAAAAAATATAAACAATATATTTAGCAGTAAAGTTATTAAATCCGGAATTTGTTCCATACTTGTCATCATCATCATGACAGCCTTCTAATGTTCCCACTGCTGGGACACTGGCCTACTCTCAAGCGAGAGTGGTTGGGTCTTAATCCACCACGCGGACCCAATGCAGATTGGTGGATGGCACATGTCTTTCGAATTTTTAATTCTTGGACATGCCGGTTTCCTCACGATGTTTTCCTTCACTGTGTGAGAGCACTGGCATTGCACACATAAATTTTTCGTAGCAAAAAATCCATTGGTGGTCCACCGGTGGTCTATAGAGCACCGGTGGTCTAGTGGTAGTGACCCCGCCTTCTGATCCTAAGATCGTGGGTTCGAATCCAGTCGTGCACCAATGGATTTTTCCATACTTGTGGGATAAGAAAATTCAGGAAAATATAAGTCATCTTAGAAACATATTATTTTAATTCAATTCTCGCAGCAGTAGATCAAAAACGAAAACACGTGCATACGAAACGCCTTAATTTATACAAAGAAAACAATGTCTTATTCATATTATAATATATTTTCTATCGTAAATCATGTTTAAGTGTTATTTCATTTCCTACGGGACCCCAGCATGCGGCACACGCATCGAACGAGTAAGTAATTGAAATCTGAAACGAACTTTTGATTTTACAAAATGATTTCTCCCTTCTCGTGAAATTATTATGAATTTCCGCTTATTCAAGGGATGGGCACGTCTTGGGCTCGTCTTTTCACATGCACGCCGGAAAATTTGCCCTCATAATGTTTACGTTTCTTCAATGTGTATGTTAAGGGGTTAGAGTAATGCGATTTGGAAAGGGATCGTCTTGAAAAGGAGACTATTTAAGTGAAAAGTCAAGTTTGTATTTAAAATGTATCTCATTCACGAAAGATGTTCTGATTAGTTTGATATTTTGGTGTACTTACATTACATTTAACGTACACATTATATTAGTACATTACTTACTACATGTTGCATTACTTGTGTTGTCGAGGTGATCAACTTTGGTGTTCACTAACACATATACTTGATTTAGCATATTTTTATGTCTGTCAGCTATCATACACTTTGTCATGTTTACCAAAATTATGGGGACAAAACTAGGTGACAGATGGGACCAGTCCGTATTGTCGATGCAACAGAGGTTCTTGCCAAAACCAGTGAAGTAAGTTTGCGAACAGTGGCAATAAACTAATTAAGAAATTGTGATTTTATAAACTCCGCCCTCGTATGACGTATGTCTACCACAGAACTATATTTTAGTAGAATTAAAGAGTTCGTCGGTTTGTATGGAAACCGAGTGTGTAACATTTTGCGTATTTATATTTTACACACAAATGTATTTTAGTGATTGGAAACATAAATGAATGATTTAAAAGCATTGATAAGCAGGCGGCAAACCAATTCTAGGCACTGCCACAACACCACACCGCCCCCAGTTGGGAGCAGACTGAGTTTTGTGGCGAGTAAAGAGCTTACTCAGCCCATCCTTAGCTCGTCTTTTCGGCACGCGAGGTACATACACATAGTTCTGTGGTACGCACTGTACGTGTGGTAGATACGGTCAAGCGATCGACAGCGATTTGACAGCGATAGACTTACGTATTAAGGGTGCTGGTCTCATTTATATAGTCCTTACCCTACACTAGGGTTACTCTATCTTCATCATTTTGTGTAAAACTATTACTATTTTTCAATGTCCACGCTAAGGATTAAGCCTCCTTTGCACAATCTGTCGTGAATGTTAATAGTTGCTGCTTGGTGGTGTTACAATGTTATTCCCTAAACTATTGTGACCTCAGGCATGGAGTGACAAGCGATGTCAACGCAACCCTTTCAAGATGATGCTTGTAATGCCATGTCATACATTTGAATGGGATTATTTGACATTGGGTAGTAAAATGTTATCCATCATAATTTTATTCATAATTTCAGCCCGGTATAGCTGCTGGGTCTCCTTACGCTTATGTTATTCTTCTCGGTCCTGTGCAGTTTCAAGCCAAGTTTTTCCAGGGACTTTTTTGATGTCATCGCCATTACGCGTTGTTGGGCAACCCGGATTTCTTCGGATTGTTCTTAGCCACCACTCAGTCAAGGCTTTTTTTTCTCATCTATACACATATATACTACTCATCTATCTAAATATATAAAATGATTGCGTGACCTATCAACGCACAGTTAAAAAGTTCATGAGACCTAAAATTTTCAGGTTGTGTTCTTTTTAATATGACTGTAGGGAACTGAAAAAGGAATTCCTGAAAAAATCTATTTTATTTTAGGAGTTGAGTTTTCAGGGATTCCTCTGCTTTCTGCTCTCCTCTCTTTCTTCCTCTCTTTTCTCTTTGTGTTTAGGTGATAGTAATGACTTCTTAAGGCGAACAAATTGACTGTTTTGTCATTTGCCGACATAAAAATAAATGAAAATTAACGGAAGCAAGCAAACAAAGCAAATGCGCGATATAATAACTAGTCGTACACCAGCTATTACCTATACAACTTCTAAAGTAAAATAAATTACCGCAACCGCTCAACCGTAGCGACGCAAACGTTTAGAACATTCTTAATTCGACTATTAAAACCCGGTACAAGAAGCAAGATGCTGGCAACACCAAACACCAATAAACAAGAAGGAAACGCGAGCGCGAACGTCTAAAGTTGGAGGTGCGTGTTGAGTGCAGAGGACCAGTAATGAGGGTTAGAAATTTCGGCACATTGCGGCCCAAACCGCACCCGGCATCTTGGCTTATTATTAATTCCGTAAGACGTGTCCCCGATGTCCAAGACGTGCGCCGAGATTCGAGACAAAAGTCGCAAAGCCCGGAAGGGACTCCCCCCTACTACGTGTGGTGAGTGAGCAAGTCCTGAGTGGGATTTACAGGTGGTTTTAATAACGGCTGCCACTAATGTCGCGAGATGAATACTTAATGGACGGATCATCACCGGATCGAGCCGGATCTTGAAGACGGTTGACTTGTCTAACATGTATTGTTTACTTTGATTACCATCATAAATAGTCTCTATGTAATAAACTTCTAGCAAATGGTTATTTATGGAACTAACGTAAATCAATACGCCGTAAATTAAAACAACACAATCATAAAACTAAAGCATGAGACAAAGTGGGACGTATGTAAAATACACAATGCATTGCATTTTCATCTAGCTAGACCCTAGCTTTTATTTAAAAAAATAATTTAAATAATCCTTGTTTCGTACAAATGACGTAAGAACTCTGGTGGTAGGACTCTTCAGCAAGAGTCTGTCTTGATACTACCACAGACTCAGATGTATAGTGCAAGCATTACTAGCTAAGCTCTGCTTAGCTTGGGGCTAGATGATGCTGTGTGATTTGTTCAGCATTATTTATTTATTTATTACTCTGTTTAAATTTAAAAGGTAGATACTAGGTTGGGTAGAAAGTGAAATTTATGAACGATGAGTACAATTCTGGGTGACAAGCACAATGCAGTGCCACGCAGAACTATCAAACTGCAACTGGTCAGGGCTCATACCATGAACTCTTAGAGCGATTCAAATTAGGACCTAAACTGAATTGTAAAAAAAATTTTTACCATGTAATTAATAATTATTGAAGTCATGGTACAAAATTTTTTGTTTTTTTTGGGGGGCAGGCCTGTAGTCAGGAATGACAGTCTCTCATAATGCTGACATAAAAATAATAATAATAATTTATAAGCATATTTTTTTTTAATTTAAATAGCATTTTATACGTTGAACTTCATTACATTTACTAGACTGCGTATTTTTTTTTGTTAATGAAAGGCTCACAGACACACACAGACTCACTCTCTGCTTTTCATTAACATAAAAATATTTCTAGTATATTGTCATCTTTTGGATCAATCTTCTAACTTGATATATAGGTTTTTGAATAGTGGTCATATCCATTTCAAGCAGACAATTTAGTTACAAAGTGCAAATCCCTTTAAGATTGCCGTCAGGGGTTGCTTTCAAAAACTCGTTAGGAGGTTGGCATTCTGCGGTGCTGGGTCACGTCTTAAGACAAAATGTTACAGCGAAGTTATAGCATTTTGTAAGTTCGTGTTTCTTACCAAATCTGTTGTGTATACTTATGAAGTTCGCTCATGCCTTGATTGCTGTTTTGTTTGGTGTCATTGTGCTTGTTTAGAGGCTGTGCTCAAATTTTGTTTTTATGAGATATTCGTTACTACTACTACTCATTGATTTTTTAGCCTACCCAAAATATTCTTTTAGGCTTTTCTTCAAATCACAGAAATGGGTTAGAAGTAGTAGTAATAGTTGGTAGTACTTTAAAACTCTGTTAACTCTGTTTTTCTCTAGAAAACTCTGTTTTCTAAATTAATTGCCTCGACCTTGTAAATTTATGGCAGTGTCATTGGAATTAAGTGATATCTATGATGTTGCATGCGTACATAGGCTACGGTAACCACTGACCATCAAGTGGGCCGTACGCTCGGTTGCCACTTTAGTAATACAAAAAAAAATAATTGTAAGTTGGTACCAAAATACTAATATTAAAACATATTTAAATTGTTGATGTGCCATTCAAAGGTAGTCAAAAAAAAAACTTTTAGTGCTAAGACATTGAAACACTGTTTGTGTAATTGACAATGTTTTACCTTTTCGTGTCTGTTTTTATAGTGAACAATAACATAATATCTAACGCTTAAGAACAAAAATAGGTTAGAGGATTAAATAATAATATAGACAGGAAACAAATCTTGTGAACAACACCAATAGAAGTATCAACGAATCGTTCACAATAAAAGGTTATAAGAACTGGCAATGGCCCGGGGCGGTTGCGTGAGTAGCAAGCTTTACTGGCGTTTAGCTTTGCAAGTGGTCGCGCGGGAGCTATAGAACGTAAGGAACACGATATCTAGACTTATTGAGACGTTTGGGATGTATTGCACGCGTTTCAACCGATTTATTGATAGTAATATAACATTTATTTAACAAATATGACAACCTCGGTGGCGCGGTGGGTGCATGGTTGCAAAGCGAGAGGTTGAGTTTTTGATCTGCATTGCAGGACAAATATATATGCATGAGCTGTAAATATTTTGTTTTGAGTCTGGTTAATAACATACAGGGTGAGAACTCTCGACCGCCTTATAAGGGTAAAATCCAAACGGCTTTAGTTAAGGATAAATGTTGTCAGGAGTCTAGGGCTCGATTTTTATATAAATAATATTTTTCGATAAAATAGACTTTTATGATATTTTGTTATTTTTTATTACATTTTTTTATTCTCTTTTTTTTATACGACCAAGATGGCAAACAAGCGTACGACCACAGAACTATATTTAAGTAGAATGAAAGAGTTTGTCGATTTGTATGGAAACCGAGCGTGTAACATTTTGCGTATTTGTATTTTACACACAAATGTATTTTAGTGATGGGAAACATAAATGAATGATTTAAAAGCATTGATAAGCAGGCGGCCGATTCTAGGCACTGGCGCACCACTACACCGCTCCCGGTTGGGAGCAGACTGAGTTTCGCGGCGAGTAAAGAGGTTCTCAGCCCTTACTTAGTCCGTTTTTTCGGCACGCGAGGTACATACACTCACTCATTAACTCAAATATTCTGTTCTGTGCGTACGACCCACCTAATGTTAAGCGGTTATCGTAGCCTATGAACGCTTGAACCAGTTGCATCACTCGCACTTTGGCAACTCTTTTTTTTTAAATTTAAAAACGCCCTTTTTGAAGAACCTCATGCTGTAGTCTCCAGAGTAAACCTTAGCAGGGAGTAATATATTGCTGTCTCAATCGATTTAGTCGAGATGTATAAGACAAAATGTATGAAAAATAGGAATATCTAATTTTTTATCTATAGAACCTATTCCATAAAGTCAGGTTGATACCAAAAGACCCTATACATAAGTAGTGTGTACCTAATAAGATAACAATGCCTGTCTGGTAGTGATTTTGATCAGTTGAACTATCTATAGAGCGTTCTAACGGCCTTTGATGGCTCAACTGTTTCTCATGTATTTTGCATATTTGTAATGTAGTGTGCATATTTTAATTTGTTAATAAATGTTTTTTTTATATATGTGTTATTGTTTTACTTAGTATAGCTAGATGGCGCTTTGTAAAAATGTCTAAAAATGTCCGCCAACACAAAAAAAATGTATTATCTAAATTAATTCAATCTAAATTATAAAGATGTGGGCCAAAAACTAAAATACAGGACACGACAAGATTACGATGATCTGTGATACCTGCGGGCAAAATACAACAAATCATCATTAGCGAAAAGATTTCAATCGTTCGCCGTACATTACTAACCGGCACTAAATTACTACGAGCTGGCCGGAAAGAAATATTGCTGTCAGCGCTTTTGTGTGCATAGCTAGTGTTGGGGTGTATTGTATATCGATGAATTCTCGTGAAAAAAAAATGATAATTATGAATGTGCTACAACCGTAGCGGCTACGAAAGTGCTACGAAGCGTAGATCGTAGCGACTTATATTAGAAATAAAAATTTATACAAACATGGTGTAAGAAAATAATTTTATTTGTGTAGATAATATTGGATATTCTACTTGTAATTGCCAAATTAATATTAATAAATTTTTAATAACTTTAATATTCTTCACCGATGCTAGTGTCCTATCAAAAGGCTACAAGAGCATGGAATGGTAGACTACGATGATGATATCGGTTTAAAGAGTATTTATTATTTCTCTTAAGAAATTTACATTTCTCTTATAAGAGACTTAAATTAACTTAGGTTCTAAATTTTAATGATATTATTGCTTAAACCGTCGATAACATCGATGCATTGTTAGCACAACACTGCACAGCACACATAGCACAGCTGTTAAACAAATCGGCGTGTAAGAGACCGCTCGCTGAGTACTTAATCACCTAACACTCGCCAGATTACCGGAAAATTTATCACCACAAAATACCCTAACACGACCAAATTGTTTTCTTTTAATACGGGAAAGCTGGCTAAAGAAAAAATAATTGATAAACAATCAAAAACAGTCAGTTGAACTTGGAAAACTTTTTTGTAGCATCCTTTTATATTTACTTGTCTTCATACTATTATGGGAATTTTACTAAGTTTTATTATAAACAGAGATATTCTAAGTATCAGTATACTAAACATAAGATCGTTCGAATTGTTAAAAAAACAAAGTTTTATGAATAAAAATGAGTAAGTAAAATATGAATAAATTTTTCGCAAAAAGACAATTTGAAGTCTTAAAAAGATTGAAAGACAGTCCACTGATCAAATATATTTACGTAGCATACCTCATAGTTGCCTTAGTTTATCTCATATCTGCTAACTAGGGTTTGCTCGACTTTTTACCATTTTTTTTTTTACTTTTATAGAAACTACTGAATAACCCAGTCATAATAATATAATAAAGCCGAGTTTATCTCTATTCGTAATAAACGCATAATATTAATTTTTCTATCACGCAATTTTATTGACTATACAATCGTTTTAACAATGCGCTATATCACAAACACAACTAATTTTTTGTCCAGAAGAGATTTCCCTCAGAGTAACATTAATTCCGACAAGAATAAGGATCGAGACAAACGAGGGCCGGACACGGTCGCCTTACGTCTACCGCTACCGGCCCGTGAAAAGAAACCCTTTTACCGATATGTTGGAAATAGTGTTGACAAGACTTTTATATTTGATGTTGAACTGTCGGCGAACAGCAGCGGGTCGCGCAGGACATCTTAACGGTGCTGAAGGAGCACCCCGATGCTTGGACCCGTGTTGATACAATACTGGAGTTCTCACATAACCAGGAGACTAAAGCGACATATATAGTGCTTGATAGCACATGAACTTGATAAACGACTGCGAAAAGCGAAAAAAGGCCTTGCCGTTTATTCGGAAGAGGTTATCAAGTAAACGCGTTTTTTTATTCACAGCTAGGGAAAGCTAGGTGAATATGGCCACGCATAGCTTTATTTTATGGTTCTACTCTAACACTCTCGAGTTCGTCGCGTGCTATCAAGCACTACATTTATCAAAGTAAATACTACTGTGATATATTTATTTGCAGTGAATTCAATATAACAACACTGGCTGCGACCAGCAGCTTCGTTTGCGTGTATATTCATAAAAAAGAGCTTAAGTCAGAATTTTTCCACACCACAAATTTTCCTCTTGCTAAATTTCATCCAAATCGGTTTAGCTTTAAGAGTATAAAATACAGGTCAAAAAAGTTACCTACAGTCAACATGGAATCTAAAATAAATTAGTTACTAACATTATTTATGTTGTTTGGTTGGATTGTTCTTATTTTTTTAATTAATGGTAAAACGCATGCAATCTATATTATGCTAACTAAAATATACTGCAGCTGTTATGGTCAGGCGTGGCGCTTAACATTAAATAAATAACTATCTCGCCATTTACGTAGACATAAAACAAAATAACCATAGCATAATATTAGATCATACATTAGAGTTTGTCCTTATAAGTGAGAGAAAGATTAAAATAAATAAATAAATATTGCTGGACAATTCACACAGCATAATTTAGCCCCAAGCTAAGCAAAACTTGTGATAAGGGTATTAGATGACTGCTAAACTTAATACATTATAAAACATAGGTAGATTGTTTTTGTTTTTTTATACATAGAAAATACGGTCTTTAGATGGCTCAACTGTTTCATATGTATTTTGTATATTTTGTAATGTAATGTAATTATATACATACATTTTGTTTAATAAAAAATTATAATAATAATAATGCTGGACAATCCACACAGCATCATCTAGCCCCAAAGTAAGCTGCTGTTAACAGAGATGTATTATGGATGACTGATATATTATATATTTAATACAATACAACACATAAATAGATATTTTTCATTATAATATATATAGAAAATACCTAGAACACCTGGAACAAATATTTGCAGATCGTACAAATATTTGTCCCAAGACGGGAATCGAACCCACAACCTCTTGCTTCGCAGGCGGCTCTTCGCCCTCAGCGCCACATCAGTCGTCAAAAAAGCAAAAAAGAGATTGGAGTATCCACAATAGTCTTACATCACCCTTTAGCAAAAACGACAATCGTACGTTTGTACAAAGTCAGTCGGCGATCAAAGCGACCGTCCAATAAATAAATAGTTTATTTGCTTTGTAAATAAATACTGAAAGGTCTTCCCGAATAGTTTTAGAGGAATGCTGAGGAGGGCTAACTAACGAGAACTAAATAGGTTTGTTTTGGACAAGGAATTCGGCTTTTCGATCTGATTGATTTGTTTGGATAGGTCTGCTTCTGGTTTTGTACTCAAACGGCTTCATGTTAAGTTTCGTTTAAATATTAATATATTTAACTTAAATTTAATTAAACGAAATATCATGCCGTACACGGCGGTGTCGTTTTGCTTTGGTTCGTAAAACATACGGATAATCAAACAAAACTAGAGTTTTTTTTCTTTTGGGAACGTTGTAACACTTTTTTGTAAGTAAGTAACTTTGTAAGTTCTTAAGTATTTTTTTCTTGAGTTTACTATCAAATCTTTGATAAATTTAAGAACTTTTTATATTTCTTAAAAATATACCCGATAGCTACAAAAAAAAAAACATCTGAGCAAAAAATGATACCAAAATTACGACCTTATTTTATCACTTGCCAAATAAGAGTACAAGAGTGTGTTTTTAATTGGTATCATTTTTGCTCAATAGATGTTTATCATGTTTGTAGTAAGACGGTAAGTATAATGTTTATTTTTTGAAAACACGACACACGTAAAATCGACTTAAAATCTTGTTTGCGGATAGCGCCATCTCGAAGACATAGCATGAACTCAATTCGGTACGAGCTACGGAAGCTACGAAGCTACGAGGATCGTAGCTGCCATCTACGGAGAGATGAAACAACTTTTAAGAGGGTTGGTTTGGATTCTGGGTTCTCACACTTAGAAAAAGCAAAACCTTGTGAAACCTTTGAATATACTGTAATTCTTTTATAAAAATTTAAAAGTTCTGCAATAATTCTGGAAAAGAAGCCCTTTTTATTATTATATCATAGCTGTTAAATAACTGGTAGCCCAGTAGTCATTTTTTACGCTGAATATCAAGATTGTAAATATTTTCACTTGACTCATTTAGCCGCCAGAGGCGACACTGTAGCCTAAACCAACATAGTTGAAACAACCAACAAGAAAATAAACTATTTTTAGCTAAGTTTATTAGCTCTTTTCTAGACATCGTTAACTGTACAATAATTGCAACACAGACAGTATTTAGGTTTTTAAATAAAAACTTTTTTTTGTAATTTGTAGTAATATAAAGTAGCACTGGTGGTCTAGTGGCAGTGACTCCGACTTCTGATTCTAAGGTCGTGGGTTCGAAAGCAAATGATTTTTTATTTAAATTAGTAAATAAATTAAATAGTTATGGCCTACACTAGCGCTGAATAGAGATGATTGGAAGGATGAAAGGGAGGCCTTTGCCCTGCAGTGGGACAGCACAGGCTTTTAATAATAATAATAATATGTTCAAATATGAACTATTTTGCTTATTACATATGCTTACTAATAATTTGAGCAGTGCAAATTATATAATCATTGTGGACCAATTCTTTTTGTAAATCACTCGAGCAACCGTTTAGGTTGGTAGAAAAGAGAAAAGCAATATTATTTTGCTCGTAAATTATCGCATGCTCAGAGGAAACCAAAATAAGCGCTCAATGAAGAACACCAATGGGTTTGAGAATCATAAAAACTTTAATAAAAGTAAGCGTTGCTCCTAAACTGATACAAAGTAGTAGTGTCAGACAATTTTGAACAGTAATAAATGGTTTTTTTTGGCAGTGGGAACGTTGACTATTAAACGTGAAAATTTGCGCACTTTGATTTTAATAATATCCACCGTTTTTAGAAAAAAAAACAAGCATGTACTTTAAAAAAAATGTTTCAATGGATTGATTGTGGTGATACAAGGGGATTTCGTTCTTGATACGTTTTTTATGATTTATTTTAAAAGTACTAAACCAATTTTCATAAAATTTGTATAGGGCCACCTCTGAAGTATTACCTGTCAAACAAAAAAAATCGAATTGATAACCTCTTTTTTTAAGGTCGGTTAAAAAACTATGGTCTGGTTCATTCCCGGACTCTATATAAAAATAACTTTTAGCATTTCTAGAGAATTTCTGTGGCGTGGCAGATGAGTGCTAAGTTTACTAGGATATTTGCTGCGAGACAAATGTTTGCAATATCTGCAAATAAATAAATATTTAGTACTTTTTGCTAAACAAACAAACAACCTATTCTTTTTTTTATATTCATATTGTAACTGACTTGCTGCGCTAAAACCATCATAGTACTTTGTTAACATTACTGAAAAAGCCGAGACCGACAGCTTAGCGTGCTCTACAAAGCAAGAAAGTGCTCAATTTAAATAGCCACTGACGGTGACTACGCGATGAACAAGTTAGCCAGCTACGTCACGAGGAGCACTTTAAAATGTTAGCCATTGACTCACACGAACTTACTGTTTACGTGTGTAAGCCCTTAATAAGAACAGATGCACTGACCTTGGAGCAGAAAGGCACGAGGCGATACTAGCTCTATAGAAGAAGCCAATAATACCGTTGCAGCGAGAATTTCTAATATTCTCGGGCTTCCTTTGAAGTGTTTATTCGATTTCGCAGAAAGAATTAGCACGCTGTTTAACGTTTTGTTTTTTTAATTATTGTTAGTGCGAGCTTATACTATAAATTGATGTACCGTGGAATGTCAAAGATATGATTCCACGGACAGACACAAAGATAGAGTGTCTCACAACGCGTTTTAGCTGTGGTCATGCGGAGGTAAACCCGTCATCAGAGTTGGCCACTGACTTATACGAACTTTACCTACACTGGTCACACTGTTTCATGAATATAAATAAATAAATAAATGAAAAAACGCGTCATTATCATTCATCATTATGCATGTAATCATGCATGGGCATGCAAACGCGTTATTATTATCATGCATGCAAAGTTTGTGACTGTAAACGGTGCCTTTGTGTGTGTTATGTTTGGCACCCATCACCGCAAAGGTGAGATAGATAATATACTTCGCGCACTCCGTTCGTTTCTTGGTACACAAAAACAAAATAAACGCGTTCGTAATAGCCCTTAGCTTCAGCGCCGCCGGTTGTAAGGTGTGAGGTAAGTAAAACCAGTGGGAGGTGGAGAGTGACCATTCTGTACGCAGTAATAATATCTGTTCTGTGCTTTGGTTTTATCACACTTGTCTATCAACTACTTATCGATGCAAAACACAATATTTACGTATAACCGCGCCCTTCGCTTCATGTAAGTACTAAAGTTAACAAAGCAATTAAGTTCTTGTCCCGGAATCTTTGTTTTGCAACATTTCTGGAAACCGGATGTGGCTTTGCATATGATCATCATCACGAGTCTTTTAATGTTTCCACTCCTGACACTGACGTACACTTGATCGAGAGTGATTGGATTTTAATGCACCATGCGGATCCAATGCGTAGATTGCCGTAAAGTTTATAATTTTTACAGATTGGACATACCTATTCACGATGTTCTCCTTCACCGCTTTTGAGCCCTAGAATAGCGTCAAACCTACATACTAAAGTAGTGCCAAACCTACACACTTCACCTTAGGGTTGGATTGCGGAGTCACTACCACAAGGTCACCAGTTCAAGCATAACTTTCAAAAGACATTTTTATATTCTTAAATGGTGACATCCCTAACGTGCATGTAGCCATGATACGAACAAGTAACTTTTAGAAAACTTTTAACGACAACATTTTCTTTTCAGACAGTTTTCGATGTTGGAAAACACAGTCCATAGTAATACCATAAACAATTACTCACCTGAAAACTCTTCAAAGAGCTTAAATATTTAATCATGTTAAGTCTTCTAATATTTCTATTGCTGGCCTACTCTCAAACAAGAGTGATTCCACCACGCCCATAATGATTGGGATTGTGTTTTTCGATATTTAGTTCTCAGACATGCCGTTTATTCACTATGATTTCCTTCACCGTTTGAGAGCTTCCACAAATATTTTTAAAGCTAAAAAATCTATTAGTGTGTGATCACCTGTTTCAAACTCACGACCTTGAGATTGGAAGGCGGCGTTACTACCACTATACCATCAGTACTCTCTCTGCTTTTATGTTAACTATACAGCAGTTTGTATTTAAGTATAATTAATGTATTCAAAGGTTTCTCTAATTCCCATCGAATGCAGCGTGTATGCAGCTAATTAGGAAGACTTCAACTGAAATTCATAATACACTTAACAGTATCTTGCCAGGGAAAAAGCACCTTTGCATCTTGACAATAACGTATAATTTGCATCACCGCAAACCTTATCAAAACAACCAAGGTAGCAAATGATTAAGCTCTTTATAAACTTATTACTAAGATACATCTGAGCATCAAGCTCGGCTGTTATTGCAAATCAGTTTTTAGTCTCTTGTTAATAAAGTACGTTTTCACTGACCTTGGTGGACGGTAGAGGTGGGTGGGTGACCGTAGGTGGACTTCGTGGACCATTCGGCAACTGAAGCAGGTGCCGGATACTATACCCTTGCCGAGTTTTGCGTGACATTCTGTGAACAAGGTAAATTGTTATAAAACTTAAACTACCTATATTAATATTAGTTCGTTTATTTATTTATTTATTAACTAGCTGCTGGCCGCGACTTCGTTCGCGTAGGACTCAGGACTCAGGCTATTTGTTTCCGAGACAAAAAGTAACTTATGTTCTAATTCCTATATATCTATGTTTGAAATTTCAGCCAATCGGTTCAGTGGTTGTCGAGTTATAGAGGAACATCATCTTTCGCATTTATAAATATAAGTGTGGTCAGTGTGATTGATTGCACAGATATTGCATACATGATTATTTTTAATAGAAAAATCCATTGGTGCACGGCCGGGTTCAAACCCAAGTCCTTAGGATTGGAAGATCACTACAAATAGATCCAGTACTGCTCTCATACGGTGAATGAAAACATCGTGAGGAGACCAGAGAACCGGTTCTTTGTGTGTAGTGCAGAGGTGTATTTTTAAGTTTTGCATTTTAGAGTGTAGTTATTGAGGACAAATTTTTAGATTGAATTAGTTAGTTTAAATTTTAGATTGAATTCGTTTTTTAAAACCGAGAAACCGAGGACCGCTCTAAATATCCCGCCTTTTAAATATCGACTTTCTACAGAGGTCTTTTGTGATTGGTTTGGTCAGGTGGTTTATAATACTATTTTTTTACCAGAGTCTAATGATGGAGTAGAGTAATGGGACTTTTCAGTTATTGCGAATAGAAAATAATATGGTGTCTGGGTACTTTAGAATAATCTTTGTACATTTTTTTATACAATGTGATGAGTTCAAAATGAGGTCAACGAAAATCCATAACGATGAACTACGTTGCATATTGTTGAATATTATAGTCCCGATTGGCTAACTTGTATTAAATTTTTAAAACACGGTATCCGATAATTTTTTATACCACTGAAGTGGCAACCAAGCGTACGGCCTACTTGATGGTCAGCGGTTACCGTAGTCTATGTACGCATGCAACATCATAGATATCACTTGCGTGTTACCACCCTGAGACGTTACATAGAAAGTCTCATGTGCCTGTATTTTCACCGGAAACGATACCCTTCGTTCCGGAACACGTTATGCAGTCGGTACCGGCTTTTTCAAAGTTGTTGGGCCATGACTGAGGCATTTGAGCGGCCTAGAAACTCTGTCACCAGAGTTGGCCACTGACTCATACGAACTTACTTACCGGCAAGCAGCAATGTGAGCATTACTGCTTGGCGGCAGAAATAAGTATGGTGGTAGTCCTTCCCTGGACGAGCTCTATTACAAAGAACTCTACTACTCCTTGGCTTCTAAAGTGTACGGCGAATAAGGCGATGTACATAGAGATGGGCAGAAATTGGTTTGGTTTAAAAAAAAAAGAAATTATCTTAAATCTAATGTCGGAACACTTTTTTACGTGTCTATAGAAATCATAAAAATGTATCAATGGGAGTTCGAGTGAGATGAGTTGACTAAAGAGCCTAGTGGTGGGATAGGTGATCGTGTTTAAGTTTTCCTGAATCGTGATTTTGAGTCCAATAAAATATTATTACAATGCCAAAGAAGGGGAGGGAATCGAGACGGAAGACAGAGCGGATTAAAGTAATAATGAAAACTTAAGACGCGAGGACGAAGTCGCGGCGAACTTCTCTAATTATTGTAAATATAACACCCAGACACAGAACAAACATCTGTATAATGTATGTAATGCCTAACACCATAACACACATTATTTTTATCATCAAATACGTGAAAGTTATATCTTAATATTTCTCAAGATAGAGTAGGTATAATATAGAGTAGGTATAGGTTTTCACTCCCTACATATTATACCTAGAAATTTATGATTATAACCTTAGGCATATTTTGGTAAGCTAGTACCGTCTTTTGATTTAATCTGGTTATGTTTTTTTTTTTTTTTGACAATCCAATATTAGTACAAAGTCAGATAACTTTATTAATTTTATAAACAAATGAAATGGTAATTTAATAAAGCTTCATTCTATGAACAATTACTCAGAAAATTGAAAAAGAACTGTTACAGCGTTCATAACCCACGTATTTTATCTTTACACTGAACTCCAATGAAAAAATGCCTTTATTCATACGCGTGCAAAGTTCAAAATGAGAAACTTGTCGCGCTCAAAAGGAAAACCAGGTAGTGCTGTACCGACGAATAGAATATCAAAAGCGCTTATAGAAGTTTTCTAAGAAGGCTACCTACGTTTATTTATTTCTAGAAAGCGCTTTAATTTGTGAACTCGCTGGTATAGTTCGCACAGCGGATCTAGGCTTCCGTAAAGTTAGCCGTTTGTGATGCGCGAAGACAATTTAGTTTGGCAAAACTCTATTGCGCATCGAAACGGCTAACTTCACGACGGCCGAGATCCGTCGTGAGAACTATACGTGATTATATTATTATTCTTTTTCTTGACTGGTGAAGCAAGCAAGCAGGGTAATGTTTTTATAAGACTGGGTTTTGTGAAAGTGTATTCATGCTTAGCTGCCAGCTTCAAAATTAAGTACCTAATGGTGTTTGTTCTAATCTAAATTATCTATAAGGTGTTGATTGTTGTTCATTATTAAATGCCTATAATATGGCCTATAGGTAAATAAAAGCGTAAATATAGATTATAAAAAATCAATTCAGATATTGATTTCAGATATCAAATAGTCATAAATTATCAATAGGTATGTGAAAGACTGTGCCATCTGCCAATCCGCATTGGGTCCGCGTCGTGGATTATGACCCAATCGCGGCTCTTGTTTGAGACATCAATGTCCCAGCAGTGGGAACACAGAAATCTTTTATCATGATGATGATGTTGATTTATCAAAACTTTCAGAACATCGTTACCTAACATAATTCATGTATTTTTTATAACGAAGTCAGTCTTTACCTGCTCATAAATAAAGTATTTATATGTAAAATGTTAAAGTAATATTTACCTTCATTTATATTCATTAAACACAACAATAAAGTAGGCCGCTTGTCTATATTGAAGAGGATTCTCTATTCATGTTAAAATATACTCTATAACGAGCGTAATAAGATCAATTTCCAAATAAAACCACCTATCTATTTGCATGCTCATCAAAGTATTACGACGAGCGACTATGTTTCTTTTGTCTTAGCAATAGAGATTAAGTTCGACTGGAGTTTTGAAACAAATATCAAATCCACGGTGGTTGTTGAACCAAAGCACTTATCAAATATCGAAAGCGTAACTATTTCACTGTTATGAAATCAAATAAAGCTTTCATATAATAATTGTTAGGTTATTTGAGTAAATAAATAAAGTTTCAGGCTAATAATATGCCTGCCCAAAGGTTCCTTGATTGGGTTATGGCCTTATTGTTATAGCCGAAACCTGACAACTTGGTTTGCCCTCCGCAACACGGAAACGCTCGAAAATTGGAACTGCCACTGAAACATGTCTCCATAGCTCAACTGGTAGAGCATCTGCGTATCAAGTGAAAGGCTGTGGGTGCTCTATCAATTGAGCTATCAAGACATCTCGTTTGCTCATAATAATCCTTGGGATGTCTTCGGCTCGAAGCGCCGTTTGCTTAACCGACAGAATCAATTAAAAAAAAGGGCTCAATAAAATTTAATGGAAATGAAAAAGTTTTAGGGATATTAAATATAATCTTTCGTGACAACTATTTGCAGCTCATGTAAACATTTGTCCCTCAGCAGGGCTCAAACCTGCTACCTCTCGCTTCATAAAAGACCAGTTCTTGATAAAAACGCGCTTGGGAAACTTTATATTGGCAATAATAACTAAAACTTCAAGCCTCGCTATATTTAAATTAGAGTACTTGGATACTTCTGAACTTCTGAAGACAAACAGTTTACCAATTTTACGTTCCAATACTTGTAAATCTTCAGTTTTATTACTTTATCCCCAGGTTTTAGCGCTCTTTTGGCCTCACATTATTCAAAACCGTAGTTTTATGTCAAACTCATGAATTATCCAATAAAAATCGAAAACTCAGTTTTACATTCGCATGACATCGCAAAGTCACGTATAAGACTTGTTTAGCAGAACCCATTTATTGTTCAAAACAAATAAAAAGAAACGGAGCAAAACGTATGAACGTGCGAACAAAACGGCCTTATTTTGTCTACTTTCAAACGAAATACAGAACTAAGCTTTTGTATCATGATACCAATTCACCTAGCAGTTTGTTGTGTAGTTACGACGTTTTAGATAGAGTGGGTTATTAGGGTTTAATTCAGGAGCTAGTAGTAAATTCCGAATGTGCTTGAATGTATAACATAGTACACAATTAAATCGCGTTTGTTACACCGGGCTTTCAGGTTTCGGTGACTGTATTTTGTAACCATCTGTACAGGTAAGTGCAAAATTTTCTAAAACTATCATGGTTTATTAGCTAAAGTTTTATTGAAAGGTCTCATTATGGCAAAACCCTTATTTGATATCCATTGTTTTGTATTAAAATTAATTAACTGTGTATGGTATTATGCTGTTTTAAATAGGTAAGTGCTTATTATCTAGCGTATTTAATGCAGTAAGTTAGTAAGTTTCGTATAAGTCAGTGGCCAACTCTGGTAACGGAGTTATTAGGCCACCTAAAGGCCTCCACCATCGCCTAACAATTTTAATTAAATTTAAAGTGCAAACTTGACTGAATGACTCTATTTGGACTCTTTCTAAAACTTTGACGTGACTTTTTGGTGTGAAAAAAAACGATGCAAATTTTACCAACAAAATGATGCGAATTCAGCATGAAGTCATTTAAATTTATATTAATTCACAATATTTGCTATTCAAAATATCAGATGCTCACGTTAGAAAGAAAGTAACATGATATCTGTGTTTTCTAAACATAGAAAAAAATATGAATTTCATACATTATTCACCGAGTATTAACATTAATTAAATATTTGACGTTGTTACAGCCTTTATAAGGAATTCTCAAACTCTCAAAGAGTTTCACGAGACGAGTTATAAATTAAGAAAACATTGCCTAAGAACTTTAGACCTTAAGCCGACAGCATAAACTGTGAATTAGAATGAATACGCGCGCAGAAAACTTTCTAACTTTATTGAAGTAAATCAAACTTTATTTGTGGGATCTTACGGAGCTATTTCCATTGAATAATTATTTACGACTCATCACAAAGTAAGGTCATAGTTAAACGTGTAAGCACTTGTGTATGTGATTATATTAAAAAGTCTAGCACATTTACTTGGTTGATAACTTATACACTTATACAGTAAAGAAATGAACATATAAGTTTTGATTCTAGATATAGTAAAGGTAAGTACACAACAAAGCATATTGAACTGCACAAACCGGAAGACGTGAAAATGGGGCGAACTACATATTCAAATGAAATTGTAATACTTTCACCTACTTGTTTCAATGTATTCTAGTCTTAGGTAAAGTCACATAGCCATGTAATTCTATAGTATTTTATACAAGCCGCCGCCCAAAACTTTGCTCGCATGGTACCTATCAGAATTAATATATCTATGTTTAAATCCAGTTCAATGTATATCTGTAAACCAAATTTGAACAAAATCGGTTTAGCTGTTACAACGTAATCAAGTAACAATCTTTCAAAGTTTTGTATGTATAATAAGCTTTTGCCTACGACTTCGTTTGCCTTGTGGTACCTGTAGATAAAAAGTTGCCTATTCTGTAGTTCTCTGGTTCCTATTCTAAATTTCATTTTAATCGGTTCAGCCGGTACAGCTAAATTAAAACAAACATACAAACTTTCAAACAAACTGTGACAATAACACGGAAAAAGTGTATGTCAGCAGCTCCGGAAAACCCCAAACTTCCCGGTATAAGGAAAAATCAGATTAGTTCAACCTGTCACAACGTTGCTACATTCATCAAACAAAAACATAGCCGAATCAATATAAACACACCTACCAACAGCTGCAGACGACGCCATTTTGAAGTGCTTATTTCCATTATAACATTGTACTAACTACACTGAAATGTTCTACAAAAGTTCGCGTTTTGCTTCGTGAAGTCCAGAACTTTCGACTCGACTAACTAAAATAACTCCGCAATTGGCATTACGCGAAAACAACGTTTATTACAACCGAGTACAGATTGAATTAGCCCGCGGTGGGATTCCGCTTACAACTTTGCGCAAATACGCCGAGTTCAAGTTATCTGAAAAGTTATTTAACAAAGTTTCATAGCTTTCTTGGCTGCCGGGCGAGATTGTGCTCTAAGATCTCGAGTATTGGGTTAATTGTTGCATGCATATTACTCCCAGTTTCTGCCGTTTCGAAGTATAGCGGCGTTTGCGTTATCCCATCGAGAGCCGTGACTGTAGAAAGATTTTCCTTCTACAATGGACTGAGACTGGGACCGGTCTCTGAAATGACTTTGTAATAGCGTCCTCAATAAAACGACGCAATATCGTGGGCTTTTTACTTTATTTATGAGATAGTTTGATGGGACTTGCTGAATAAATGTTTACTTCGGAATAAGCCGAAATGTTTTTCTTTGGATATAAATCATTTGCAAACTTCTGAATGGTGTTTGCGGAAAGTCATATCTTCATATAAAGTTAGTATTGACATTTCTATTAGAAGATGCTGGGTTTGTGCGCGAGTTTGCGAGGAACAAAGGAATTTATTTTGGGGCTATTATAGAACGCCTCAACTTCCATCTTCGTGATTTAACAGTTACTCTAAGTTTTAACGAGCTTAACTTTGTATAATTAAGAGCTTTGAAACTATGGACATTGTTATTATTGTTTAAAGTTATAACTTAATTGAAGGAAATAGGAAGTAAACTTGAAAAGCAGTATTCGTTAAAACAATGAATATCAAGTTTTATGTCGAACCTGATTAATGTTACAGAATTTTCAAACATGTAGTTTAGAACCTTAAATTTTCTTATAATATATTTTATTATTTACTTGTCTGGTTTTAAATTATGTAAGGTAGTAAACTTACGCCAGAACACCTTTTGTTATCAAAGAAAAGATAACCTTGATCTTATTATACTATAGGTCCTCTTTGACATAACAGAACAAAGTGGGCTAAAATGATTATGCGAAATCAAAACCACGAATGTGCTTCACCTCGCAAACCTTCAAGTACCCACCGTAGGTTGTATCAAAAAGTAGTTAGTTTACGCACACGTACTTCTGACTGAAACTTTTTATCAACACTTTCAAACTGTCCACAAAAGTAGTAAAACTAAGTTCAAAGCTAATCACCTGACACTTATGAAGATACTATGGCCATATAAAACCACAGAAAGTACACCCAGAGCGTCCTTCTTACTGTTCAAGAAGTAAACACAAATCACAAGAGCATCCCAGGTATGTCACTCCAGTTTCACTTCAAAACAATATTCAAAATCCACATAAACATTCCTTTTTAGCACTTTCTCAGTCACATTAACACAGTAGCACCACTTTTAAGTCAGAAATTCGTCTTTGATCTTTTAGCATAACCTTAAAACATCTTACTGACACTCCGCGGCCCACAGGAATTAATAAAAAGTTTCTTTATAAAACAAGTGGGTTGTGAGCATGTTCCAAAATGGCGGAACTTTGCGTTAACTTCGGAACTGTACAGCGACGTGAAGTTGTAGGGTGCGCGACTCGCTCTCTGCGCGGTGAAGTAGCGCAGCCGCCCCTAACTTTTCACGTCGTAACAGACAGCTTAAACTTTACAACACTCATATTTTAACCGGAAAACTTTATTTTACACTATAAAAAGTAATTTCGAGTCGATTCCCGCACTCAGTGGTAGTTTTGAGACAGTTTTGTGTAAGTTGGAAAGTGACATCCGGCGTAGAGCTCCCGTACTTCACCGCGAGTCGCGTAGCCGGCGAGGGTTCGGTCGGGGAAAATCAATAACTTACGGCCGACTCTCTCGGCTGCCGCTCTCCGCGTTTAATCATACACTTTGTGAGCAAAACATTAAAACTTGTCCGTTTGTTTGTCGGAGGAGGGTAGCGGGGCGCGGGGGGCTGGCGCGAACGAGCGAGCGGTGCGGGCGGCGTCGTCGAAGCCCACCGAGCGACTTGGCTACTTCGCTGACTCCGAGTTTACTTGCTACAAAGTTTTCCGAGGTTTACAAAGAACTACGTCTTGCAACTGTTGTGCCACGCGTCTCTCGTAGATATCTCTATCTACCTACTATCGGTGGCCAGCTTCAAATTAAAAGTTTGTTGTTATGTTTAGTCGGAACACTCAGGTGGTAGCAAACTTTTTAATTACTCTACATTCGGAGTTTTATTACTATGTATTGTTTTAATTTGCAAAGGAATACTTTTGTTTGTTTGATTTAAAACTTTAATAATTTCAACATTTCTCTGAATGGATGTTTTTTTAATTATTCTTAAATAGTGTATGTGTTGTGATTTTTAATTAGTATTATACTTGATAGTCATGATTGGTTTTCTTGAAAAATAAAAATATTTTTTTTTAAGACAAGTGTTTCAATTTTTTTTAAATTTCAGAATCTTATCTTTTCAGAGATCAGATCCAAATATTTTAGGTTTTAAACGTAAATAAAAATCTGTTATTATAACCGACTAGTACAAATGGTTACAGTATCGTCAGTAATGATAGTAAATGATAAATTATATTAATAATAATATAATATCTAGCTTAACTCTATTATTTCAATTTACTTAAGGTTACACAACAAGTTAGTAGTTCGCCATTTATAATATTTATAAGCCTGGTAAGAAGTTAAGAAGCAAAATACGATACATATAGAATAGATTAATCTATGAACACAGTCACTATTTTGTGTTCAAAATTACATGTACTACATTGCATATACGGTGACAGATGGGAATAATCCAAAATAAGTAAGATAAGTAACGATGTCTCACTCCGACAGCGAAAATCTGTACAAAAACACTGCCTGGATTGGCGATGACCAAATACTTAGAAAAAATTCTGAAACTTATAGTTAACGGGTTGCAGTTCAATTCTATTCGACAAAACTTCAGAAATTCTACTTGACCACGTTTTTCAGATCTATCCTTGTTTAAATTTCCCCACACATTGCTATTTTTTATCTAGAGCCTGTGCAATAAAGCCTATTTTCCAGTGTAACTTATATGAAGTCACTCGCATGCCGCGAAGCCACAAATAGATTAAATGCGATTGTTACTTTACGAGGAGTATCCTTGAACCCTTTGTGTCATTTGTAAAGTACGGTCGGCGGATCAGCTGTTTGACAGACACGGGGTCTACAATTAGTTATTGACTTACTACAGTGGCTAGCGAGTCAACTTACGAAAAATAGCCAATAACAAAGAATGGTTTAAAAAAAAAAATTTTTAAATATAATTAGCAAACTTTTTGATTTTTACCGGAGAGTTTGTAGTAAATGAGTAACATCAAGTAACACTAACATCCACTAGACATAGGTCCTAAAACAGTTATGACGTGTTGGTAAGTCATTAAATTGGGATAAATAACAGCACAGGAGTGCGTTGAGTTTATTGCAATAATTAGATGATGAATGGATCAAAAACAATCGAGGTAGGATTTACAAAATGTCTGTCTCACACAATTTTTCTGTATTGCGGAGTGTAGTGTCAGAGCAGTTACATCAAAATATACCTCTGGTAATTTTGAATATTGCTTGTTCATGACAGGTAAATGGTATTTAATGTTTTGAGTTAGAGTGGGTGTGGACAAAAAATAACTTAAGTTCGTGTGCGTCAGTGGCCAACTGGTGACGTAATCAATTAGGCGCCTGAAAGCCTTCATTATAATTAAAACATTTTGAAAAATCCAAAAATTTAACGTGCCCGCTAAAGAACGCTGCAGACATTATATAGATATTATATATTATATAATAAGCACCGGTGGTCTAGTGGTAGTGACCCCGCCTTCTGATCCGAAGGTCGTGGGTTCAAACCCGGTCGTGCACCAATGGATTTTTCTGTTCGAAAAATTTATGTGCGCAATGCCAGTGCTCTCATACGGTGAAGGAAAACATCGTGAGGAAACCGGCATGTCCAAGAACTAAAAATTCGAAAGACATGTGCCATCCACCAATCCGCATTGGGCCCGCGTGGTGGATTAAGACCCAATCACTCTCGCCTGAGAGTAGGCCAGTGTCCCAGCAGTGGGAACATTAGAAGGCTGTCATGATGATGATGATGATATATTATATTATATCAGTCTACGCGTTCTTTGGAGGTTCAGTGACCTAAAATTTTTAATGCTAACAACGCAGAACCATAAATAGTTTTTTTTTTTTTTGTATACAACTGAAGTGGCAACCAAGCGAACGGCCCACAAGTTGGTAAGCGGTTACCGCAGCCTATGGACGCTTGCAATACCAGAGGTATCAGTCGCGGGTTGCCACCTTGAGGCTAAGATCGAAAGCCTCATGTGCCAGTAATTTCACCGGAAACCATACCCTTCACACCGGAACACAGCAATGCGAGCATTACGGCTTGGCGGCAGAAATAGGTATGGCGGTAGTCCTTCCCCGGACGAGCTCTATCACAGAGAACTCTACTACTCTTAAATATAGAATATAGAAAAACAAACAGGAAAATACCTAATCGACAAAAAAATGCTATTTCTGTCGCTATTCATGTCTGGCCTGGAGCTACGGTGCTCCAATAACCTTGATTGGTATAATTAAATGAGTCTGAAACCCACATCACACCTTTTCAACTAGATAAGTAGCCTTGTGGCTGGCTACGGATGTACCATTTTAGGAAGGTATTTTTTTTAATGATCGAAAGAAGGATTCATCATCATCATCATCATATCAGCCGATAGACGTCCACTGCTGGACATATGCCTCCCCCAAAGAGCGCCATGACCACCGATTTTGGGCCTTCACCATCCACCGACTTCCTGCGACCGCTTTAATGTCATCGGGCCGTCCTACACTTCGTTTTCCAGTTCGTGGTCGCCCCTCGAGAACCTTTATCTGATCACACTTTATGCATAAATACGTCTGCTTCTGGGTAAATGTATGAAACATTTAACAAAATGAAGCGGTGGGTGAGTTCTTGTTTGAGAATGTAGCGGGTTTGATTTCCGCTGTGAAACTTCAATGGTGTCCACCATTGAAGTCTCGGGGATTCGCGGGGACCTTCACAATATTATTATCTTCATTTTACTATTTTTATTTAAATACTGTTTGATGTTATTGATAAAAATAATAATAAATTCATTTATTTCAGGTGATCAAATTAATGTAAAAATACAAAAATCTTAACCCATATAATAAATACTGAATTACCGAATTAGACGACCGATGTAGCGCAGCGGGCGCAGGTCCGCCTGCGACGCGGAGGTTGCGGGTTCGATTCCCGTTCCGGGTGTTCTGAGTATTTTCTATATTTAATCATAAAAAAAACGATCTGTGTATTGTATTGTATTAAGTGTATATCAGTCATCTAGTACCCATAATACAGCTCTCTTTAACAGCAGCTTACCTTGGGGCTAGATGATGCTGTGTGGATTGTCCAGCACTATTTAATTATTTATTTATTTAATTAAATACCTTACAGACTAACATACATAAAAATATTAATAATATTTATGTATTATAAGATTCGGAAATCGCATTTGATGCAAACTAATGTTAAGTTAAGTTCGGTTTTAGAATGTAGTAGCAGACAGATAGACGAACAGACTAACAAACACCGAAATAAACCTAAAATCATAATGTGTTAAGTTTTCCATACCAAACATTAGAAACAGAGAATTATCAATTGAGTAATATTTAACAACATTCATAATCCTTATTACTCTAGAAACAAACAAAAACAGCAAAATTTCCAGGCGCCATTAGAAAGGACTGATTTAAAAAGTTCCAAACAAGCGGAAACTTTTATTGAAGTTGGAATCGCTGGAAGAGTTTCGGCTCGCCGAGGAATCTGAGATGGAATGAGATGATTATTCAAAGTGAACTAATAAAACTGTCTGTCAAAAATTTAATCGTTTTCATAGAATTCACGATTGGTGATATAAAATACTACTGTAGGTGATAGTTTAGTGGTAGTGACTGACCCCGCGTTCTGATCATAAGGTCGTGAGTTTGAAACTGGCCGTGCGCTTTTTTTTTAAATGTATGTGAGCTATGCAAGTGCTCTCAAACGGTAAAGTCAAAACCTCAAGAAAAAACCGGCGAGTCCTAGAACAAAAAAAATTAAAGGCGTTGTGCTACTCAGTGATCCTCATTGGGTTTGCGTGGTGGACTATGTTATGAACTCTTGCCAGTGTCCTAACATGGTAGGGACACTAGAATGTCATGATGACTCGTAGGTTTATAACTTTAGCTCTTGCAAGTAGTTAAATTTTGATCGAGACGGGCCCTTATCGCCGTAGTAGAGTGTACCTACTTTCCAAAATTTGTACTTTCAAACAGTTTTATTTCTAATTTCGTTGTATAACAATGTTGAAATAACGTCTATATTAAAATGCGTTTGTCTAAAATTCGCTGTAGTACTTATACTAGGCACACTGCGCAGCGATTTTCATTCATAATTGCCAATTATATACCACTGTTTGTTTGATCAATTTAACAATGTAATAGTCTAACTTACTAACTTACCTAACTTACTCAAACATCATACATTAGTAATAGAACAACGACCAAAGGCAATAGCCACTTAAAGCAAACATGTAGCACCGATTTAATTCTGTAAGTAGTGTAAACAAGTTACGATCCTTCGGCTAGTTCCCCATTCCACAAACAAATCTAGCCAGTCTAGCAAGACCCATCTTCTAAACCATCCAGTCATCATATAAACGACTGCGAAGGAAGAAAATACATATTCAAAGCTCTTAATAAAGTGGACTTTTGTTAGCGTCTGGATATGGATCGACCAATGAATCCAGCTACAAGTGAGCTATAGGAAATTGGCTTGATAAGTTGTCCAACCGATCGGGAAAATGGGGGAAAAGAACGACTCGTTGGTCGATAGATCCAACTTTGAAAGTAGTCTGGGAAACCTAACTTCGTCTTTGAATCCCGGGGTTGAGCATTATCAAGTATTTGGAAGATAAATAAGTTGTTGGCTTTATGATACTGTTGATGTATTGTTCATAAAGATATCATTTCGATTGTTTTTACGAGTTTGGCATTCTTTGAACTTTTTCCATTACATTTGCATGAAATGAGGTTTTCAACATTTTAGCTTAGATAGTTTTTTATATTCCGAATATTTATCCAATTTTAATTATTTATTTAAAACTTAACACGTTTTTGCTTTTTCCCTGTCAACTGACATTCTTTAACCCTTTTCCGGCCGTGTTGAATCATTTCCCATAATATATTCTTAAAAATGTTAATTAATTATGTATCGCCCCATAGGCTGAATAGGGGCGGGCGAAAATAAAATACCTTTTATATTTTAAGCCAAGAAGGGTTAGCTACATTATAATACTGTGAAGGGATGTCTGCTCTACTTTACGATACCTATTTATTTTTAGCAAAAAACAACCTTGAAACTACCTAGAAATACTTTGTGCAGAGTTACCGTAAAAACCTGTAATACACTACCTAAAAGTGACTAAGCTTACGGCCTACTTAATGGTAAGCGGTTACTATATTTACAGCTGCCATTTCGTGTTTTTTCCGAAATAGTGCGAATATACATCTGAGCTTCAAATTCTAGATTTTTATTTTTATTATAAGTACTTTATAAAATCAGTAACCTAAACATAAAATATAAATATATTATACTAGTACTCTGTTTTAATAAACCTATTAGTAATACAGCGGCTTGTAAGGTTCAGTCCAGACTCGTTTATTCGTTTTTTATTATACGTAATGATCATTCTTGTTACATTACACTGCTTGTTTGACAGATCAAATTGCTCCAGACATTTTTTTAAGCTAATGAAGCAACTAAATAGAAACTATGCACATGTCGCCTGTCGCCTTTCTCGTCTCTTAATAAGGCGCTCTTTATCGCGTCAGTGGCGGGGTCCGTCTGAATCTATTAACGGGATTACCAGATGCAGCCTGAAGACGAGGGTAGTATCCATGTCTCGTACGAATTCGGGCCGAGTCACACCGGAAAATAATCTTATAAGATTACGTTTGTGGCAAAAAAACCTTACACTACCACGATATTAAGAGAATCGGGTTTAGACATGAGAGACAATTTGTATAATTTTTTTTGTATCAAAAACGTTATTTTGACAGCGAAATAACGTTATCGAACGTCTCTTTAGGTTAAAATTGCTATTAAAATTTCGAAAGTTTGATCAAACTTTACACTGATGTAAGTATCTGCAGAAAATAACACGTTTGTTTTATCTTCGTTGTAAACTTTCGATTTTCATAGTCCGGATCTTAGCATGGTTCTCATTGCTGAAGCTAAAACGGTGCTATGTAAATCAGTTAAGTGAGATAGCTCACTCAGCAAACTGTTGTGACAGTGTTTTTTTTTTTTAAAACCGAGATGGCAAAACAATCGAAATGAAAGTTTTATGCTCAGCCCATTATAATAAAAACTTGATAGAAAAGCTAGACTTTTTACGCAGCGTCGTCAGTTGTAAATTCGGCAGTGTTTTGACTTAGCATTGAAAGTCTTTTACAAAGTGTAGCGGCAGCGCACGTTTTCCGTGTCACATTTTGTATACAGATTTTTTTTTTTTTAGTTTTTTTTTATGTCAGCAAGTGACAAGACAATCAAGTCGCCTACCTGATGTTAAGCACCTCGCCTGACTATTACAAATGCAGTGCCACCCAAAGCTTAAAGTTTTTAAGTGTTTGCGTGGCACTGCACTGCGCTCATCACCTCGAGACTTTTTTGTTAAGTCTCTTTCGCCCAGTAATTTCACATGCTACAGTGCCCTTCAAACCTAAACACAGTAATGCTTGCACACTACTGCTTGGAGGTAGAATATCTGACACTGCGGTGGTACCCACCAAGACGGACTCCTGCTGAAGAGTCCTACCACTAGGTGAAATAATGTAGATACATTATATCGGTACGTGTAAAGTAAAAAGTCCTTTTATAGACTTAAGTACTGTAATAGTATTGTAGTACTGCTTGCTTGAACCTGAGTCGCATCGGTGTAAATTCATCGGTCTAATCCGCCGTCAACTAAATTATTTATGCATTTAAAAGGATTTACTCTTAATATGAGCTGTAGCGGCTCGGTCACGACTTTTTGGCTCCCGTCACAGACAAGTTCATTCAGTGAGCAGGGGGCCTTATTATTGTGTATGCGAATTAGAGCAAAACTTATGAAAGAAATATGTGAATGGTTGATTATTGCCACTTCGTAAAGCTATGTACCTAATTGATTCTAGATACTATAAGCAGTACCTACTTATTTTAGGCACTGTAGCACTTTGATACCAAGAAGACGATTAGATTTAGTTTTTTTTTAAGTTTGATTTTATTTAATTTTTAGAAAACTTACAGATACGTTTGCAAAAATCTACTATTTATTATATATAATAAATATTTTAAGCAAAAGTTTATAACTGAATCCAATAAAACTGTTCTTTTCTCTCAGAACTATCTGCATTGGAAACCAATTCAGTATTTGCTCTTTCAATAAGCGACTAGCGAACTCAGTTGGTAAGCTAGCTAGTCCAAGCTTATGGCAAATGGTTACCATAGCTTTTTGAAGCTTGCAATACCAGTGATAACATTCGCGTTTTGCCTCCCTGAGACGTAGATCAAGTCTCAAATGCCACGAAACTCTGGCAATAATTTCCTTCGAACCGGAACACAGCAATGCAAGCATTGTTGCTTAGCAGCAGTAGAAATACGCACATGCCCCTACAGTATTTTTTAAACAAAATCAAAACATTTGGTACGCGATATTTCGCTGAGATCTGAATAAGCCGCTATACAATAATGTATACAGTACAATCAGTCAGAAATCACAATAGCCGGTTACAATACGTTTCACTGGGTTGCTGCAGTCGACCGGGGATTTTCAATATTTTCAATATTGAGGGCATTCAGAGTACACAAACTATTGTTTCTTTTAAACCGCTTTTCAGAGACTAGTTATGGTTGACTTGCCACATCAAGCTGTTAATTTGCAAATCAAATTAAACTGAAGAATCTGACAGGTAGTACCTACCACATAAATAAAAAAAATCTAATGTTGTAAACCTAAAATATTAGAAATACATTGAAAATTTAAAAAAAAAATTTATGTTACACGTTATCCTACGTGAGCAAAAATAGATACACATACTAAGTACACAAACTGATTTATGCAAGCGTAGGCCACGTAAAAGTATAGATACTATTTATTATTTTGCTTCATTGCCGAGTCGCGTTGTCGCGTTTATCGTTTACGTAGGAAAACGCATTATACCACGGAAATTATATGTTTTTAAGTACAATTTATAATAATTATTAACTGAACGTATATGTGAATCTGCGCCCCTTCTACGGCTTTGTGTCGCGTGTCATCACTTTCCACATACCATTGTTCAAGCCGTTAATAATACTGAATGGCTCGACACCAATTATAAAGTTGAACACCTTTCAGAATAATGTCCGGGGTACAAATTGGCCTCGCGTTACCAAGTTATGTCATTGATTGACACGTTTGCTAAAAGGCACCGACTGCTTTGAAATGTTTTGTTATAAATGTTTGGTTTAGGAAAGGTTTCGGCTCTTATTTAGGTTGTTTTGATGGAGGAATTACCGCAAGCGAGTTGGTTGTAGAAATATGGGTCACACTGATTGTTTGAAGAATTTTTTCTTTTGTGGTGTGTATAGTCGCAAATATGTGCATTAATGCGTTTCGACGATCTCTTTTACGCGGTGGGCGAGTGCCCTGTTGAAAAGCGAGTGGTTCCGGGTTCAATTCTAAAGTTCAGACGTAGTTTCTAATACCCATGACTCAGGAAATTCCTAGTCTGGAGTCAGAAATATGTATATGGCTGTTGGGTGTGTTATGTTTGAATATTATAAGAGTAGTAGAGTTTTTCGTGATAGAGCTCGTCCGGGGAAGGACTACCACCATACCTATTTCTGCCGCCAAGCAGTAATGCTCGCATTGCTGTGTTCCGGTTCGAAGGGTATGGTTTCCGGTGAAATTACAGGCACATGAGACTTACCATCTAACGTTTCAGGGTGGTAACACGCAAGTGATATCTATGATGTTGCATGCGTACATAGGCTACGGTAACCGCTGACCATCAAGTGGGCCGTACGCTTGGTTACCACTTTAGTAGTATAAAAAAAAAAAAAAAGTATAGGCTACATGCGCGAGCTAGTACTGATCCTCTGATTATATGCACGGAAATTTACGCGATGCAATAAACTTTTGTAAATTTGCTGTGTTTATGCAGTGTCATCATATTGATACTTTTTACTGCGCGAAACTCTGGCAAAGTTAAACAAAACCACAATCGTCTTTTTGGGACCGACTGAAGATTATACTTCTAAAAGGGTGACAGTATTTTTGATGCGGTGGAGGCAACCGCAGACTTATCCGAGTTGCAAAGCCTTCGGGTCGGTCTAACGAATAACTTAAAAGTTACTCTGTCTTAACTTCCCCCTCGCTTACCGTTTGTACGTGGCCAGCGTTATTTTTGTTGGTGGTTGATAGCTATACTTAATTATCTAGAAACTCACTAAGAATAATGGTTTTGTATTTTATAATTACAGTACAGAAAGAGAGCATTGGTGGTCTACTGGTAGTGACCTCACTTAAGGCCGTAGGTTCCTATCCATAAGATAAAATCCACTGTCTGTTTGGAAACCTTCCTGATTAGCAAAAAATGTTTCGCTTACTATCTGAAACAGTCGCTTTGTCAAAAAAAGGCGCTCTAGCGTTTCTCTACATCACCAAGATAAGATAATGAACAATTCTAACTTATAATAGGTTAAAATACGAAACTTTTTTGAAAGAAGAGTCGTTATTTGTTATTACCTGTACCAAAACTTTAGACCAAAAATTTTGACGCAAACTTCATCACAGGCAAAAACAGAAAGGTCAATTTTTGAAATAGAACAAGCCTAATGCCAACTTTTGCTACACTCATACCATGAGACTACTGTTAATTATTTTTGGGTTCAAATAAAAATAATAATAAGTGGGATAAAATTCGTGAGATCAAATGATCACCATGACAGCCTTCTAATGTTCCCGCTGGGACACTGGCCTACTCTCAGGCGAGAGTGTTTTTTTTTATACAACTGAAGCGGCAACCAAGCGTACGGCCCACTTGATGGTCAGCGGTTACCGTAGCCTATTGCGTGTTACCACCCTGAGACGTTAGATTGAGTTTTAATCCATCACGCGGACCCAATGCGGATTGGTGGATGGCACATGTCTTTCGAATTTTTAGTTCTTGGACATGCCGGTTTCCTCACGATGTTTTCCTTCACCGTATGAGAGCACTGGCATTGCGCCCATAAATTTTTCGAACAGAAAAATCCATTGGTGCACGACCGGGTTTGAACCCACGACCTTAGCATCGGAAGGCGGGGTCACTACCACTAGACCACCGGTGCTCTTCAAATGGTGGATCAAATGATAGCTACCCAAAATAGTTTATAAACTAACTTTTGTGATTGAGATGACAAATAGGTTACAAAAACCGGTAAACCCAAATGTTTATGGAACATCCTATTGAATAATATTATTATCTCTATTTTCCTATCTTGGACTACGTTATCCTATTGACCGACTTAACTCAAATATACTAGCAAATACTTAATGTTAGTATTATCCGTCTACCTAATTTTACACAGAACAGATGATAAGACATATTTCATGATCTTTAAGTTTCAGTTGACAGGTGATTGCCGACCTCTGACTTATAGACAGGGACCGTTGTATTAGGTAACTGGCAGTTAGTCCAATTGCCACTCAATCAAAATTTGTGAAATAGGCCTTAAAGTTGTAAATTTTATTCGAATAAATCTAAGTAGCCAACCTACGTGTTTTTATCGATTCAACCAATTTGAATATAGCTGTATCTCTAGTAGGTATTCTGGTACTAAACGACAGAATGCATTTTGCAAAAACCAGCTTTAAAATAGTACTAGTTTTTGTAACGCTAAGTAGGGTCACAGACAATCGTCACGAATATTTCCCCGTGGACCCATCGTCTGTTCGATTCAGGGTCCGATCAAGCAATCATACGTATAATTGGTACTGAGAGATTTATTAGTCTTGTCATTGAATAAATAACAGTTACTACAGACTCCTCACGCTCATCCGTGAAGCATCAGGGACGTGAACGACACGCGATAGTAGGGTAGAATAATATTAAGGATACTTACCAATAAATCTATTATTGAGACCTGTACTATAACATAGTTGCAATCAAAGATTTTAATTTGAATTTGCATCTTGAAAGTTATGAGCTCAATTGGAAGAGCACCCGTATGCGGTGCTTTCGGCCGTGGTTGGGGGTTCAAATCCCGATCGAGGCGAAATAATTTTTGGGATATTATAATCTTTAGTATTCCCTTAATTGTGATGGTTATCACTATAAAACCAAAAATAACTAAATCCATTAAGTTTACCTGGTCAACTATTATTTCACAGTTAATTTGTTATTCTAATAGAACCTATCCTACTTCTAGCTACTTTTTAGCATTATTTAGTGTAAAAAAAATATAACATACTACTTTTATATGTTTCAGTTTTTTAGTAAGTAAGTGAGTGATTATTTTAAGATTCTAATTAGCTTTTTTCGCCTGACATACAGAATTACCTAGTTCAGGCTCAAGTGTTATGTTTACCTATGTCTAAGTTTTTGCATTTGTTATCCTATTATACCTTGTTAAAATTGAATAAACTATATTATTATTATTATTACGACATGTTTGTAAGTACTTGTAAGTAAGTACCTAAGTTCGTATGTGTCAGTGGCCATATTTGCCTTTGATTATATCCTTTCCCGTTTCTGACACCGATGGTGAACCGCCCTGTCTTGTTGTGTTTACTATGAGCGTTTTATCTAATCTGCTCGCTCATTATTTCATGATTGAGTGCCTGTTTTATTTGTTATTTGATTACAGAATCGGGGAGAATCTGAGCCTTTAATGAGACTATGTTGGGTTTTATTATCAGCTTATTCGTTTAATACATTAGAATCAAATGTATTACGACCTAATAATTAGCTTCGTTTGTTCGCGTATCTGCGAGAAGCTGAATAAGGTAAACTTACCTACTTTCCTTTGATTGTACCTAAATAAATAGTATGCTATTCCAGGTTCAGAACTATTATTAATGTCTCAAGTTTCATTCAAATTGGTTCAGCAGTTTCGGCTCACTTTTTTTTTAAAGCTAATGACAATGATGATTTTGGAAACCTGCCGTATTTATTATTATTCCAGTTCAAAAGGTCGAAATGTCCAGATACGTTATATTATTTTAAAGATCTTTAAATATTAAAAAAACTCTCCATATAATTAGAATTTTTTATGAGAAGGAACACTAGTGAGTAACCTTTAAAATTCTTGCAAAACAGCAAATATACTTAGGGCACTAAAGCAACTCTACCAAACACTTTCAAAAGAGAAAAATGCTAAAATAATTGTAAATCTCAGCGATAAACCTCCTTGTTTACGTCATTCCCAGCCCGAAGTTACTTAAAATCATCCGCTCTCTTGAATCATAACTGCATTACACTCAATTCAAATTAGGCTCATTGCAATAAAGGAAAATGAGTTTTTTTTACGTAGCGTTGTTTTATTGGTTGCGGAAATTCTTGCTACTCTACCACAGACGATGTAACAGTAATCATGTACAGATTTCCACTGCGCATTAGTAGTTTTTACTTCTTTCAGTTCTGGCTACTTTAACTTACATTTTATTTACCTGGTCTTCAGCAAGAGTTTTTCTTGGTGGGTTAAAGATAACAGAGAACAGATTCTGCCTCCAAGGAGTAGTGTAAGCATATTTTTTGTTTACAACTTTCGTGCTTATAAGCAGTTATATGGAAAATATTTGGAAACCAAATGTATTGCAGTTGCAATCAGCTGCCTGAGACGTAGATCGAAAGTCTCATGTCATGCCCTTCAAACCAGAACTTTTATGGTCTGGCGTGATTCATATCAATTGTAAAACAACCAAATACTAATTTTATGATACTATTATGTATTAATAGGTAATACTACTTCTAACTATTATTGTTTGGTCAATGTAAGTTAGACAACGTTTTTTCTTTTGTCAAATAAACTTATATGTGACTATTCCATAATATGGATTCCATATTATGGAATTTGGTGCATGTATAATCCAATATAAAATCTTGTTTAAAAAAAATATAACCATAGCGACGAATATCCACCAAAGCAGAGAAAACCGTCACGTCAACTTTGCGCGCTATAGACAAAGTTCTTTTGAAATATTTAGTACAGTGGGTCGTTAGCAAAGAAATCAAATGGTTACCTCCAACACATCAAGCGTCATCAGTTAGATTGGGTCAGAAGGCAGCTCATTCTTCATTTTCAACTGTTTCGCAGTGACACAGGTCGATCGCTACCCTACTGATTAGTACGTTTATTAGAGGGCGGATTTATTATGATTTCTTTCCCGTTTATTTCTTACTTCATAAAGTTTTATTATGGCTTGTTGGCATCCGATGTTATGCTAGAGTCGTAGCTTTCAAGATTGTAAGAGAAGTCAAGTAACTGTGATTGATTTTGTTGTAAAACTGAGAATAATAAAATATAAGTCAAACTATTTATTTAAAATTTTATATCGGGTTTGGTCTGGTGTATTGTCTATAGACATTCACGTTTATTTGTGATGAGCAAGGGTACTAACTCTAGTACCTATTTGTTATATTATTATTACTATTGTAGTCATCATGATAGCCTTCTAATGTTCCCACAGCTGGGACACTGGCCTACTCTCAGGCGAGAGTGATTGGGTCTTAATCCACCACGCGGACCCAATGCGGATTGGTGGATGGCACATGTCTTTCGACGACCAATGTGGCGCGGGGGGCGAAGGTCCGCCTGCGACGCAGAGGTTGCGGGTTCGATTCCCGCCTTGGGACAAATGTTTGTAGGATCTGCAAATATTTGTTCCGGGTGTTCTGGGTGTTTACTATGTATAATAAAAAATATCTATCTATGTATTGTATTGTATTAAATATATATCAGTCATCTAGTACCCATAATACAGCTCTGTTTAACAGCAGCTTACCTTGGGCTAGATGATGCTGTGTGGATTGTCCAGCATTATTTATTATTATTATTATTTATTGACTTTGACATAAATTAAGTCCAGTGTAAAAGTGTCACTAGGTAGCTGTTTACATAACATGAGAGAGTAAGAGTTGGAAAAATTATGGCAAACCCGGCCACAGACGCCACAAATTAAAAGAAGAAGAAGAGAGTAAGAGTAGTAGAGTTCTTTGTGATAGAACTCGTCCGGGGAAGGACTACCACCATACCTATTTCTGCCGCCAAGCAGTAATGCTCGCATTGCTGTGTTCCGGTTCGAAAGGTATGGTTTCCGGTGAAATTACAGGCACATGAGACTTACCATCTAACGTCTTAGGGTAGTAACACGCAAGTGATATCTATGATGGTGCATGCGTACATAAGCTACGGTAACCGCTGACCATCAAGTGGGCCGTACGCTTGGTTACCACTTTAGTAGTATAAAAAATAAAAAAAAATGAGTGACAAGAGGATAAAAACAGAATTTTATTTGGTTTATTTTAGGAAAATAATTTGGCTGACATAAATACGAGTAATATAAAAGAAATTGGTTAGGTACTCGTTAGTAAAAGTTATCACCTATTACTATCATCAGATAAAGTCTATTTATTTTGACAGCGTCGCAGAATCATGCAAACGTAAGCAAGTACCAGCAAACGTTATAGATCTAATTAGACAAACAAGGGGCTCTCCCCTCCGCTACTTGGTCTCGTTTCTCAAGACGTTTTGGCATTTTAAAATAAGTATTTACATGTAACCAATCATCATGTTTTTTGAAAGTCAAAACGATAAGGTAGAAAACCTGTGATTCAAATTTATTCTTCTTTACTATCTTCCCACTGCGACTTTTGAAAGTTGAATTTCGGGAATTACTTTTTGGAAATTCACGGAACACACCTTCCAAATTTTAGATCTCCTGTGCGTTGATTGTCAGTCAGTCAGTCAGTCATCTAGAACGCAACAATTTATTATAAAAGAAATTGTTTGTAAAAACGCACGCACATTACATACCTAAATTGAATTTTAGTTATATTACGACTGCTCTTCCGGTGACTTTTATGTAATTGAAATTAAGATTCAAATTGCAATAATTCACGCGTTTCTGTAGAATGACAGCGCATAATGGGTTATATTCATGTCTTATTTTTAGAGTAAATAGCTTAGGAAACCAAAGTAATTTGTACCATTAAAAGTGCCCTAAAAGTAAAATTGCCATTTTTTACCTTCCAAAATATTGTTACTCTTAAAAAGGAAAATCGTAGCATTTTCCGGGTTCTTCGGTACACCTTAAGGCAGTACGAAGGCTCTAATTTATGTGTACTAAGATAAGGCGTAATAAATAGGCAGAAGGAATATCGTTTTAAAATAATCACCCTTAAATTGCTGTTTGACTGAACACGGATACAGTAGAGTAGGCAGAAGAGATATTATGTTAAGAAAAAATCTGAAATATTATTTGAAAATTAGAAATAACTTGTTACCGTAAGTTTTTAAGAAAAGGCAAATTACAAACATACTGGTTCAATAAGATCAAATGGGTGATGAAACACAAAGCGAATTTTTTCATACATTTCACTTAATTATAGATTGTCTAACTACTGCGTCTCATATTTTATCATTACTCATATGCGAAAAAGTTTTATCAAAAGAAGTTAAAAGTAAGAAAAACTTATGCCCTTACTAATAAAATAAACTGTAATTTCAGCGGCTTGCTAAGTATTTCTTTTCTTTGTCATTCTTACGTCAATGAAACGATAGATTTAAAAGACACATTAACTAACACTACGTGTACGAATTAGACCCTTATACCTAAAAAACAAATAAATAAAATAAATAATGCTGGACAATCCACACAACATCATCTAGCCCCAAGGCAAGCCTGTTAAACAGAGCTGTGTTATGGGTACTAGATGACTGATATATACTTAATACAATACATAGATAGATATTTTTTATTATATATAGAAAATACCCAGAACACCCGGAAAAAATATTTGTAGATCGTACAAACATTTGACCCGAGGCGGGAATCGAACCTGCAACCTTCGCGTCGCAGGCGGACTTGCACCCGCTGCGCCACATCGGTCGTCATACAATAAAACGTCGAGTAAAATACCATTTTAAGTATAAAATATAATGATAAATAGCTCTCCACCCACTTCCTTGTCTCACTTTCCCAGTTTTAAGAAAAGAGCGACTCTGCGAATGCCTCGGGCACATTGTGATGTAGGCCGCTGTTGTCTTAGCATTAAAACGGCTGTATAAAGCAAGCGAGCATTTTCAACAAGATTAAAACCTTAATGGATTTATAATCCAGGTAAGATTATTTTTTTAAACATGAAATCAACAAAATCTTTTCAGTGCTGACCTATTTAGGAACGGCGTGAAGAGATGACCTAACAATAGGACCGACAGTAGTTGTATTAAGGCGATGGCGCTATAAAACAACGAGTTAAATTCACTAACGTATACGTAAGTTAAATTCATTAACGTGCTTTGCTATAAGCTATAAGTTTTAGAAGAATTGCCAACAACACTAATATTCCAAGAAAACACCAGCAGCTTTTGCAAGTAAAACTCAAATAAACAGTGCAAATTTAAAACTAATCAAAGAACAGCAATAGAAAGCGGAACGGGGAAAGTTTGCTAGATTTAATTAACATTCCAGTTTGGACACCGGACGGGTCCGGCCCGGCACGCTTCTAATTGTGGCTGTCAACAGCAGTCTACGGTCACCCTTGCGTCAAAACATTTACAATTTCATTTATAAAATCACCCATAAATCCTAAAGTTCGATGTGACTTAGCGCCGTGCCTGGGGAATAAGGAAAAAAAATATATTTTTATCACTCACCTATAACCTAACTTGCTTTTATGAGCAGATGAGCTTTTTTTTGGATTCTTCAAATAATATAGGTAGTGAAAACTCATGAATTTAGGTAACTACTAATATGTAATAAGGAAGAGATGTGGAGGTGAGCGGGAATAACCTCATCGTTCTTTATTTCGTTGGAAGAGTTTTTCTTAACATGTAGGTACCGAGTTGTGCCTCAAAAATATCTGATTTTTTCTTGCCAAAACAAACCAACCATTTTAAATAGGTACTTTATAAATACAATGTTTATTTTACTGAAAATATATGTAAGCAAGCATAAGCATACGCCAGCCATAAACCGAGATAATGCCGCATTTACACAAAAAACGTGTGTCATCTCTCTTGCTTACACACTTACTACGCGCGGGTTCGTGAACTGGTATTTAAATAAATATATTCCTGACATTCCTTTTTCAGAAATCTGCTTCCTCCGTGAACACGCTCTTACCTCGGGGGGTTATAAAGCTGTGGATAGCAAAGCTTTTAAAAAGTAGTAAAAACTCTCAGTCATTAATCCGGTAACAGTTGGCAGGTGAATGCGATCGATGCTGAGCTTTACTTACGTTATTAGAATAATTTAAAAAACTTCCTACGTTATATACAGTTTGAATCAAACTTTTTTACATTATTATAAAATGAACTTGTAACTTATTGTCAAAAAAGCGGCTGTGACGTTGCTGGCTAAGTTGTTCACACAGATCAATGAAATTAGGCACTGTTACACAAAGTCACAGTTTGTATGGGTGATTGCCAGTAACAATATCAACTGAGCTCCGTATCGCTTCCGTGGTTCAAAGAGCACGTTAAGTAGTCAGTTCCGGCTTTTTCAAAGTTGTAAGGCCATGACAGAGGCCTTCGGGCAGCCTATTACTTCCGGTGTCACCAGAGATTGGCCACTGGCTCATACGAAACTACTTACTTTTTAGCAAACATATCACTTGCCTATGGATAATATTACAATGTGTGAAAGGGCTACGAGGCTACGTAGGCGTGTAGTCTTCTAAGCGATTCTACAGGACCTATTAAAAGTTGTTTTCAAACCTAAGATATTCAAATTGTTTCACTTTGTGATGTAAACTTGAAGTCATTTACCTACCTACCTATTTAGAATCACACACATATACATAATATATTTTACCCCGAACTGAGAACTCGCGTTCTGTGACGACATTAAAGTTTGTGTCAGTTAGTTAGAAAGAATCTAAATTGTGACGTCATTGAAACCTTAAATGAGAGGTAGTACTAATATCTGTTCTGTGATGAGAGCTAACGTTTTGAATAAATAATCAGTTTGGTTATTTTTTTAAACCCCTATTGGACTATAATATTTAAACAACCATCTCAAAATTGATTTAAATCTTATTACCAGGAAATTCTTTATAACGCTCGGACAAACCAACATACACAGCTGTATTATAACTGTAATACAATTGTATTTGTATTACATCTGCCATATCTTTTGCTAATGAATAACTTTACCTTTACATACATACAGGGTCTTTCATTATTAGTGCATAATATTTAAGGAATAGATTCCACACACAAAAAAAAATACAAGAACCGGCCTAGCTTGATTTTTATTTTTTTACATTTTGTCTTAACAATATTGAGTTCATCTATTAAAAAAGTTACATGTATTTTTCTTTTGTGTTTGGAATTTATTTCTTGAATATTATGCACTAATAATGAAATACCCTGTATGTATGTAAAGGTACAACGCTGATTTGTCAAAGTTATATACAAGATCTTCAATTAGATACCAATGAGCTACGAAGCTACGTCGTAGGCGCGTAGTCTACGAAAGTCTACAAGTTATGTTGAAAGTAAATTTCAAACTTCCTAGAAATTATTATAATATTTAAATTGTTTAACACTAATGTGAAGTAAACTTGTCAGCAGTTGTAGCGCTTAGAATATAATTGCATGATTAGGTACGACTTAGCTACGAAGCTACGGCGTAGGCGCGTATCTTTCTACAAAAGCATAGAACAGACGTTCAAAAATGTAAAGACTAGAATTCAAGAAACTTCCTACTATTCATTGCATTTCCTTGAAGGAAGCTAGTATATTATAGTTGTAAATTCGGCGTACTCCTCAAAAAGGCGTACCTTGAATACCTAAGTGAAACTAGACTATGTCGTAGGCGCGTAACCCTCTACGAAAATGTAAAGTACAAAATTCAAGTAATTTTCTAACATCTTGGCTGGGATATTCTAGTTGTTTCGCATTTTTTGTGTGACTTGAGTAAGTGAAACCTGTTACTAATTAATGGTACCACTTACCTAGATACGATTAGGTACGAACGACGCGAGGCACGTCTTGGAATAATAACCGAATATGGTACATAATCGACAGAATTTCTTATTCCGCGGAATAGTTATTCCAGAAGTACGCGTAAAAGTTAAAGTGTCCACGAAAGTTGATAAATAAGTTACACACTGTATGGTTTTTTTTTAATACTGGTTTTTATTTATAATGAATTATTCACCGTTTGGATGGGTGCGCCAGTGGCGATTGTAACTGAGCACATCAGAGCTTCAGAGGGCACGGCCATGACGGAGGCCTGCGGTGAGGGTCTGATAACCAATTAACCAGTTAGCCACTGACACATTCACAACTTACTTTTTGGAAAATGTATATTTGATGCTTGTAAGGCACGATGCGCCATAAAACCCATATTATCTACCACGGGCCACAAAAACAATGGTTTATTAAACACTCGTAAACGAACCCTGTAGGGGATACAGACAAATTATAATTGTCGTAAAACCAGTCAGTGCCTTCAAACATAATTTTTGTATTTTTTTAGGTTCCAATATTTGTGTTATAGACCACAATATTTATTGAAATTATCTTCTAAATAAAAATGAATCGCTGTGCGTTAGTCTCGCTAAAACTCGAGAACGACTGGACCGTTTTGGCTAATTTTGGTCTTGAAATGTTTGTAGAAGTTCAGGGAAAGTTTAAACAGTGAGAAAATATACAGGGTGTAAAAATTAGCTAAAAAAAATAACGCGAGTGAAACCGCGCCGGGTCTACTAATATATTAATAAATAAATATTGGCACATTCGTTCTTTGGTGACCTCGTAATTTGGTAGATTCGTAAGTTGGTAGTTACCTCGTTGAATATAGAAGAAGTCAGCAAATATAAATTAAAAATGTAGATACATAATCAGAACCAGATGCGAATACAATTAGTGTCCTTGCTCCGTTGCAAAAATCAAAGTAAGGTAGAAAGTATTTTATTCTATACCGAAAATAAACCGACTCTAGCAAGAAAATATCAGAAAGTATTCAGGTACCTTAAATAAAAACTTGCTCAGAATACTAACAGAAAACTTGTAAACATATTTTCTAGCGTCACGCTAGATTTGATAAAACTCAGAATAACAAAATGAACAAAGTTTAAAAAGTTCACTCTGTAGATACCTATCGGCTGCCCAACTCTTGGTAAAGAACTTTATGAAAACTTAAAAGTATTTTATTTGGTAAAATTGCAGTTTATAAAACTAGTTGAATAAGGGTTTACTAATAACAGTAACTATGAAGCCTACTAAAACAATTTAACTTATGCTTTACCACCAATAATTTTCGAATCCACTGTTCAACTAACTTATACACGAATTCTCCGATCCACAAAACCATATTTTAAGTTCAGGAACAATAATTACTGACAACAGCTCACTCCTCAATAATTACTAGTTTGATGAAATCTGCTACACGAATTTCAATCGTATACTGTTAAGTTTAGGTAATATTGGACTAATTACTAGCGATCGTCCTGCGGGATTCAAAACCGTTTACTCCGCATGAAAGATAGATGAGTATGTATGATTGCCGGGCTAGGACTGTGATTTGGAAACTCCCATGCGAATCAATATTAAATAGCATGTGATGTGACCTGAGTGGAAGGGTTCAACCGTGCTTATCTAATACTAGCTTCTGCTCGACTTTGCTCGTGTGATGTGATAAAAGTTGCCTATTATTGGACTTGGAATACTTAGCTTAAGTATTCCAAGTCCAGAATTATTACTGTTCTAAGCTTTATCCAAATCAGTTCAGCCGTTATACAGTGCGATTGAAACACAATCATATAAATATCAAAACTTCGTATCTAGGTACACTACACTATTTTAAGAAGTCCTTGCATTGTTTTGCATTAGGTACTTCATACTGTACCTATTGTTGTATTTTTTTAAACATTGAGCGCTGGTAAAGTCCTATTGTCCTTGACGACCAATGTGGCGCGGTGGGCGAAGGTCCGCCTGCGACGCAGAGGTTGCGGGTTCGATTCCCGCCTTGGGACAAATGTTTGTAGGATCTGCAAATATTTGTTCCGGGTGTTCTGGGTGTTTTATATGTATAATAAAAAATATCTATCTATGTATTGTATTGTATTAAATATATAACAGTCATCTAGTACCCATAATACAGCTCTGTTTAACAGCAGCTTACCTTAGGCTAGATGATGCTGTGTGGATTGTCCAGCATTATTTATTTATTTATTTTTTATTTATTATGGACGAGACTTCAGCGTTGACGTTTTTTTTTACATGTACCTAAACTTCTACCGCCTGCGCCCTCTGAGTCTTGGAAATTCATTTTTAATGCAGCCCTATACCACAGAACAAATACCTAGGTAATTACTTATTAGTAGATGCAAACAATGACTATAACGATCACTGCTAACAAAGTGGCAATAACTGCTCCGTACACTTCCATTATGCCCTAAATTCGTACTGCATAAATAAAATCGTTGCGGTAAAGCGGGTTGTCAGTCATAAGTGACTGACTGACAACCAACGCACAATATAAAGATTTTATTTATGTAGGTATATAAAAGACATTTTTATTTGCACATAAAATGGCTCTCAAGTGCTGTTGTGATATGTTATACTGCGGCCCGACAATAAGGCACCTACCTACCTTTACCTAGGTACACGTAGGTATACCTACTTATAATAGTATGTATTCTGAAGTACTCAACCTCGCAGACAGTGCATACCTACCATAGAAGGAAACTTCCAAGTTGGCACAAGATTAGTGCCGCTCACCTCGGTCTTGTGCTAATTGTGCATAATAATCAAGCACTGAGGTAACCATAAATCCTAGGATGATATAGACAAATCACGTTATGTAGGTAGGTAGGTATGTCTTATCATTATATTGGAGATGAACGCGCGAGTGCTTTGACTATAGGTTCCTATGATATATAGAAATCTATGCGCGAGGGATACATCTATAAAAGTACGGTACGGCTACGGTAATTAGCTTAGCGTCAGCACAGAACAGATATTACTACCTACTACCTACGTTGCGTCTGGTACCTATAGGAAAGTAGTAAGCTTGGGTGGCATATTAGTAGGTAGAAAAAGACAAAAACCGACATTAAAAAAAAAATTGATGATATCAAATTATAACATTTCTTTATTGACACGTGTTTTGTACTTAAAAAGTGTTGAACCAATTTCGATAAAATTTCTAATGTACCTACCTAACCATTTCGGAAGTACCTAGGTAGCTAGGTAAGTACAAAACAAACAAAAAATAATCATTAAATCAATTCTTAGTGGGCGGTGAAATCGCAGAACAATCTAAAAAAACCTAGTCGAACTGATAACTAACCTCTTTTTTTGAAGTCGGTTAAAAATAGCGCTGATGATATTTTAAGTGATGTAGCAAGCAAAATTCAGATAGGCAAGAGTGCCTTTTCTCATCTTTGTTATGTAGGTAGGTACGTACCTATTCGCGATCTATTATTGAATCAGAGCCAATAGGCTCCTTGGCACCTTATCTGGCGTCTGTCTGCAGAATCAAGGCCTATTCTACCTAATAAATTATTATACTTAACTTACATAAGCATGGTATGGTGTAAATAACATTACGAGTAGCTATTTTTTTAACGCGGCTTTTCGTGGCACCTCAAGTTGAAAAATAGTTCACTTAGATTAAAAAATATAGGTAGGTACCTGCACGACAACCAGTAACTTTTTGCGTGCAAACTATTCTGAGGACTAATTATGTTTAGTTCGTAACTGGTTACGAAGCTCCGGTTTCTTAGACGGCCGAAGCGATAAAAACTTATTCCCGCTGCGTTCCCCTAACTCATAAGTTGAACTTTAGGAATCCCTAATGCACCTCTACACTTTAAAATGGAATAGCATAAAAAATTCCGGCCCTAGCCTAGGACTTAACCATGTCACTGTATTAGTGTTCATTATTTACTCAAATAGTGCGCGTAGGTACCTACCTACGATACGCGGTTTAACTTGTGAAAATCATTAAGTATTCATGTCTTGCAGTTCTCATAAAACATGGTGACCTTAGTAAAGGATAAGTATTTAGGTGCAAAGGTTTTGTGGTTGCGGTCACATAGCCTCCCTAGTTTACGTCTAATCATGTATGACAGACATGTATTTGTGTAGCAGGTAACGACTATAAACTTAGTCAATATTCTGCTTCAATGTTGCTCCTATAGAAATCATGTAAGGTAAATAAGATTATACAGATGTGGCGCCATGTCTCTGCGCAACAAACAAACCACAGGTTTAGGCTGCGTTTCCACCAGAGATGAAGAGAGAGAAACACTGTTTTTAGGAACCAATTGAATCACTTCATTAAAGCTGTCAGAGCGAGTATAGGTAAATGAAGTGATTCTATTGATTCCTAACAAACACATCCTCGCACATCTCTGGTGGAAACGCAGCCTAGGATGCTGCTCTACATAAGCCTAGGTGTCATCTAGAAAGGGTCGCACAAAACCCCTTTTTAGATTTTGATAAAATGGCTCAAGTTTGGTGGCTCAATGGTCAAACGGCCCATCTCGTGATTTGGGGGAACTACTCATTCCAGACTAGCCACACTTATCTAAAATGAAAGGTAATTTAAGGCCATTTTTTGATGACAGCTGTCAAACTTCAAACAACCACATCACGGGATCTACTTCATCTCAGACTAGCCGCACCTAACTCTTATGACTCATTGCTGTTATCATCAGAGAGAACAAGAAAATGGTATAAAATAAAACACATAAGTTTAATTAATTTACTATATTATGTACTTTAAACATATGCATACGACGATAGTCAAAGTTATCATAAATTCTAAGAACGTCTTCATACATTTGTCATGATATAAAAACATTGGCAGAGTCAATTTTAAATATAAAATAGAAAAATTAATATAGGATTCTAAATTCAATCTTATTTCTAACGATTACATTATTCTAATTGATATCAAGTCTGCTATTAAGATAATATAAGTGCATTCTAGAACTGCCTATTGCCCGTTAAAATGTGCTAGGGTAAACAGTAAAGTCTAGAAAATAACTATTTTATTACTGTAAATTGAATGTCTATAAATATCGAATAACCGCCATACAAAACATGATTTACGCTAACAATAAACTACTTTACAGCTACTCTGAGGGAAATACAGTTCTTATCAAAGAAATACTAACTTAATTCTAAGCCAAAATCTTAAATAAAAATGGCTAATTCAAATTTTCACTACACACAAATAAGTCAACAATTTCGCAGATATTGGGACATATTATTACGTTGAAAATAGCAGTCAATCTTTACAAATAATTTAAATACCATGCCTCACTCAAACAGACAGTCTTATTAATTGCAAAATAATCAATTAATTGAAACGTATAATCACGCCAGCTACCGATCATTACTTCAATCAAATACTTTAAATGCTCGAGTTTACTGAGTTACGATATAAGTACATACGTACTTACGATATACGAATTTAAAGCCTAAAAAAAACTTAAAGTATGTTACCCCATCATCCGATTACGCGCATTTTATACGTACGCGTACAAAAAATGACGATATAACCAATGCAGGGCGATGTTTGCCGAACGCAAAATGATAAATGTAACGCAAAATTCCCGAGTTTATAAAAATCCAATTATTTTGCTTAAACATAGCACCAATTATAAAAACATAAGCTCGTGATTTAACAGATTTTAGATGCGCTTATATCACAGGGTGTACTAACTACGGCGTATATTTAACTGTCAATATTGTCAGCCAACACAATCCATGTTGAGGCATAACTGATGGTATCTTGCTTGCTCTTGTGATTCGCGATCCAGTATCAATCTTTGTGGTGACCCAATTAAGTTATCTCTCTTACAATACATATTGACAGTCTAACTACCTACCCATACATTTTGTACCGATAATTATGGCAGTGCAAGATTTGAGTCAATTTCTCCACATCATACTAAGACGGGCTTAGCGTAATTCGGAAACTAGACATACAAATAATAAAGTTTGTGCTTGATTCGTAAAAAATGTTAACAAAATCATTAGAATCAACCAGAAATCACTGGGTTTGTTATAGAGCAATGCATTATGATATATTTTACACATACGCAGCCGCAAAAAAAACCCCGTGATGGAATCTGATGATATTTTGATTTTACAATTGAGCTCAAACGTGGTTACGACTGCATTAACGAGAAATATAATCCAATACATTATTACTAAATCGACGACAAAATCATTCAAACATATTTTACGAGCACATATATGGTTAGAAACAAATTTATTAATCACTATCGAAATCGCCAGAACCGGTCGGCATACACGGACAAAAGCTATGTCTACACTAATGCCCTTTCGCCTTTCACTTGCGTCTCGCTTCTTTAGTGCACGGTTCCTCGCAGATTGATAAGCATAACATGTATGTAGCTATCTCAACTGCCCGGTCGGTAGATCAACTAGTTTATTCTCATTCGATTTGCAATTGATGTTGCATACGCTATTTCAAGCTTAAAAATCTAGCAACTTGAAGAGGAAAGGGCATAAGTTTGGATATTGTGTTGAGGTTAGTTACATTGGTTGTACCCATTGTCGTGCGAGAGCGACAACTGCAGCCATGTGTCACAATACCAAAGAGGTCATAATACTATTATTAGCTGTTTCATTTTTCACGCGATTACATACGCTTTGTTGGTATTCCAGTATTCTAGACCACTGAGGACTGGTTTATTCAGCCATGGTTAAAATAGTAACCATTTGTTAAGTAGTAACCATTATTTGAGGGAATAAGACAGAAAATGGAGCTCTCACTGTCAATTTTGACGAATGGCTGCATTGACTATCGATCAAAAAACCAGCCCTAAATAATGCTTACGGTTTAATTATGTACTGGCATCGCATCAGTCATATGACACAGATTAGTAAACATTTATTATTTTTATAGTCTATTTCATAGAGAAAACCGTTGTTCTACGGTTTAACTATGGTGCTCATGCTAGCTGGGCTTGTTCTATATAATTATACTATTATTACGTAGTACTATCAGCTGATCGGACTACGTATCAATAATGTTCTGTGGTATTGTGTCGCATATCGCTTCAATCGCTCACTAGGACAATAGGTAAGACATCTAATATCTATAGATCGGTGTCGTACCAAGCGGCAACGTTGTTATTATCATGGGGAGGTTCTGGGAAGGCAAGATCGGCTGAGGCCGCACCGGCGCCTTCCGTGTCACCGATATCCATGTCCATGCCGAAACCGCTGCCGATCTCGAGGCCCTGCATCGAATCTATCGGTATTTGATCGTATCCTGCAAAATACAATGTTGTTAGACGTCTACCAAATGTCTATTCAAATACTACGTCAATTCAAATGATGCAACGAAAATGAATGACATGAATGCATCGATTTTATTATAAGGTCATATTTAAAAAAAAATATTTTGTAAGTATGTCAAATTAAGGCGTAGCGTAATCTGTTTTGTGGAACGTAAGCGAAACAATACCACGCATCACTTAATCTGAATAGACCATTAAGTAGTCTGTGGATGTTACAACCGCATAGATACAATATTATTACTTCTCCAATCTCTTGCTCTTAGCGAATATATGTTAATTATAAATAAATATTAAAATCTTATATATAAAAATGAATTGCTGTGCGTTAGGCTCCTTAAAACTCGAGAACGGCTGAACCGATTTGGCTAATTTTGGTCTTGAAATGTAGGTGTCCAGGGAAGGTTTAAATGGTGAGAAATTATGGAAAAATTGCGAAAAAAATAACGCGAATGAAACCGCGCTGGGTCAGCTAGTAATAAATATTTTAAAACATACTTATAATACATAATTAGATATAACAAATATTTGCTGATCATGCAAACTTTTGGCCCGCAGGGGGGTTCGAACCCGCAATATCTTGGTTCTCAACCGGGCATCACACCACCGAGGTCGTCGACATATTAAGTCGGTTTTTTTTTTTTATACAACTGAAGTGGCAACCAAGCGTACGGCCCACAAGATGGTAAGCGGTTACCGCAGCCTATGGACGCTTGCAATACCAGAGGTATCACTCGCGGGTTGCCACCTTGAGGCTAAGATCGAAAGCCTCATGTGCCAGTAATTTCACCGGAAACCATACCCTTCACACTGGAACACAGCAATGCGAGCATTACTGCTTGGCGGCAGAAATAGGTATGGCGGTAGTCCTTCCCCGGACGAGCTCTATCACAGAGAACTCTACTACTCTTAACTCGGTAACTCATGATAGACACACAGGATGGGTTCAATTAGCCTTTGATATGTGTAGATGCTTGCATGGTAGTGTAATACAATATCCTTGTTATAACACAAGTAGGTTAGACGATAATAGAGGATGGATGACTGAAAAGCTTACCTGTAAAAGAGCATCTAGTCCGATATAGTTATTGGTAAGCCTATGGTAATATTAATATGAGATGACTTAACAAACTTTCTATCCATGCTAGTTTTGTATGAGATTATTGTGTAACAAGATCTTACTCAAAAATACCAGCCTCCCACACAAATGTGATAGCACCAATTAGCAATGTTTGCAATGCGGTAAAGTGACTTTCGTTTTAGTGTAGTACGTTTGGCAGATCTAGGCAGTCGTGAAGTTAGCCGTTTCGATGCGCAAAAGAGCTTTTGCGAAAACTTTATGGAAAAACAAAGAAAGTTTTCATGTGTTATGTCAGTGTAAGCACAATGTGCCAAACGCGACCCGAAAGAGAGTGGGCGTTCGATCTTTACTCTACCTAAGACTCGAAATTGAGCCGAAATTTTTTCGGTGCCTAGTACGTGCAGTACGTGAAAACTTGTGTTTTTTTCATAATGAGTGTTATATTATACGCAGTTTTAGAAGTTAAATAACGAAACTTATTGCGATAGTAGTATGTACTTCTGGTCGGTATATCGCACATGTGTGGGAGCTTTAACAATTAAAACGCTGATTAGTCAGGATTCACCCAAAACGCAAGTTAGATTGCACGATTTGTATCAAAAACCGTATGGTAAATGCATGAAAAACACAAAAAATAAATAATATTCCCATCACCTGATTTTAGTGATAGATAGGTCCCGGATTAGGCTGCATGTAAAGAAGAGAGAAAACATTGTATTTAGACAGTCATCTACATAAATACTATAATATTATATAATGGTGCTGTGATGCTAATAGTTATAATAATAATAAATTAATATTATAAATTAAAGAAAGTACAGGGAGGAAACACTATTTTAATTTATTTAACGGAGTTATACTTTTCTACAGTTAAACAGGCGCGCTTTTAAAATAACTAAAACTTAATACCACTATGAGTTACAGTTTTAGTAGTTCATTCTAAGGACAAATTGAAATATCTGAGACACGGAAACAGGGAACTAACCAGTGATGCGAGAGGAAGCTCTGAAAATGTGCAGCAGAACTACAGCGAAATGTGTAAAATCAATCAATAGAATCGTGTTGAATTGAGTCAGTCTTTTTTTCATTCATTTCATATTGTATGGTACATATTATATGGTGTTTAAAGTAAAATACAATATTCGAAAGACCAACCACTTTTATGGTGTGTAAATATTTGGGTTTTGAACCTGCTTATAGAGCTAAGTAGCTAAAATTAATGCATTATCTAATTAGTATTTAAATAAACGACACGCGCTTTCTCTAAAAATTCGGAAAAAGAATAGAAAGACACGAGCAACAATCATTTTGTAACTCAATACAAAATTTCTCGCTCCACAAAAAAACTGCGCGCTATGGGTCGATTTAACGCATGTCATCTATCAGCTCAACTCCACTGGATAGACTTAGAACTAGAATTTATTCTATAAAACCTTTCCTCCTATGTGTTAGTTTACCAAACTAGCTACAAACTGGGCAGGTCTTACCTTGTTGGTGAAACGACGGCCGTGTTCCGTACAGCCCCTCATAGCCTTGCTCTGGTCCGAGCATGTCCTAATAAACGGGTGAAAATTTAAATAAAGAAAAAATAAATAAACCAAAAATAATTATAGCTGTAAAAAATAAAGGACGGTCGTTGGCCAGGCATTCCTATCAGTGTAGATTTTTCATTGCAAACAGGCTCAGATTTGATTTTAAAACTTTATTTTACAGAACAAACTTGTAACTGCTTTAATAAAAATGCCAGACCAACCAATCATTGGAAAACTGCTGAAATATAAAGTTAAACATCGACCATTCACAAACAGACACTCAGCTTTAAACATTTAATTTCACAACCACTGTTAACACTTATGCCATTGATAAAAGCGCGCAAGAAAATCCTGTTTGACAATCGTAAACGTAAATGTATCGTCCAGCTGTAGGAGTTCGGAATAAATATTTGCAGGTCATGCAAACATTTGTCCCGAAGCGGGGATCGAACCCGCAAGCTCACAGCACTCGCCACTGAGCCACAGAGATCGTCAAACTGTTGTATAGAATCAAATGAAAATAATTTATGCGAAGTATACCTGCAAGTCGGGTTGCATCGCGAGATCGTTGGGCCACATCTGGTGGTCGTCGCGGAACAGCGAGTTGGTGAGCTCCATGGAGAGCCGCTTCTTGTAGTCGTGAGGCTTGTCCTCCGACATGCGGAACAGCACAGCAGCGGCGTATGTAGCCACGCCTGTCGAGTAACACCAGTATCAGAATGTACAAAAGGCTTTCGTGATTGACTGACAAATCAATGCACAGCCACAGAACAGATATTAGTACTACATACAGAATGGCCACTCCCTACCTCCCACCGGTATTACTTACCCCACCCCAGTTGCGAGTTTGCCGGCACTAAAAATACAGGCTATTAGGCACGCATTTATTTTGATTATATTGTGTAGGTCCAAGCGCGCGCAGGCCACCGCGAGCAAAAGTGTGCTGTCTCGCTCTTGCTATAATTGGGTGGGGACAACCGTGACACTCACACGTACAATAGCACCGTTTACGTGCACAAACTATACATATGATGATTGCGACGTGTTTGTTTCATACATTTTATTGAGTGTCCGTGATGTGGCACAGCCTAAACCATAAATCCTAGAAATATGATTGGAGGTTACATTGCTTTTATGGTATAGGGGTGCACTAAGAAGGGATTTCCCGAAATTCAACTTCTAGAGGACGCAGCGGGAAAATGAAGTTTTTATAAAGAACTCAATGGATTAGTTTACTATTCTTGGGCAAAAAAAATATTCTGATTCTAACCTATTTCTTTCATATGACTTTTGAAACGCTGGTTTTCCACGCGCAGGGTAATTAAACGCCGAGCCGTAGCCTTTTTTGTTGGATAAATACTTATTACACTTTTAAACTTCTTAGAATAATGTACTATTATCTATCATACCTTCATTCCGTGAATGCAGCAACTCAGTGAGTGGAGCAGTGGCTCCCTCTGCCTCGATCATCTCAGCGCCTTCCTTCTCCACGGCGAGCTCGCAAAGAACTCCAGCAGCCACGCGCTGTAAAAAATAATATTAGTATCTACTCAATATCTACAAATAGCTCACTCTAAAGATGGCTTTTAAAATCGAGCTGAAACATTTAAGTGCCTACACTTATTGTCAAAATGAACTTTCATTTTACCATAACATTTTAAAGCTCTGCCGACATTTCTGTTCATTGCCATTCTTTCATTCATTGCCGCGGTAGTTCGCTACACGAAAAGACAAATTGATGAACTCTTTCATTCTACCTAAATATAGTTTTGTGGCCCCAAAGAGTGCCATGAAGACCTATGTTGCATCCACTGACATCCTGCGAACGCTTAAAAGTCATCAACCCTTCAAGTAAGGGGCCATCCTGCATTTCGTATACCAGTTCCTTTATAATAAGCAATTAAGTAGATATAAAAATATGAAAGTGAAAACATGGTGATGACGGGTGGAGTAAGGCGACAACTGAGTGGTGGCCGAAATGTGGCTTTGGAAATGTCGGTCGTCCATTGGCGAGATGGGTAGACGACATTGTCAAAGTCGCAGGTGGATCAGTCTAGCGCACGATCGCGGTAGATGGCACAAAGTGATCAAAATCAAAATCAAAAAATCAAAAATTATTTATTTCAGTAGAATCACAAGGATCACTTTGAAACGTCTTACAAGCTAGGAAAATTTACACCAGTTCCAACGCGCCCATGCCGTAAAAGAACTGGCAACATCACCGGCTAGGTTCCTATCGCTTTTTTGGCATGATCTTGATTATTGATCTTGCTATTGTTATGGATGCCAAGTACAGTTACCGCACATTAGAGTAGTAAGTAGTTATAGGTAGGTAGCACTGGAGTGCACAAGAAAAGCTAGTTTAACTTTAATGTTTATTCACTACCACATTAAGTTAGGTAAACGATTCCCGGTCGCGACTGTCTCGCGCGATGTCCCCGGTAGCACTCCGTTTCGCAAGAACGCGAATTAACTGACTTCAACATTATACTCATGTACGTAACATAATAAGTAAATATAATAAGTAGGTAACTAGTTCTCTGAACAGAAGACTCATGAGCACACATTTTGGGAATTTACTGCATTTGGTGAAGCTCATAAATTTTTATGAAACCGACAGACAGACTGACAGACAAAAGCATTTTACGACTAATCTCAAAACTAAGACGTTTCGCTCTCTCGGTCAATAAAATAAAATGTAAGGACGTGACTCTTACCTGTATATTCTCAATCTCGTTGAACAGCAGCTGCACGAAGATCGGGATCACGTTCTGCTGACGGATCAGCTGCCGGTTGAGGCTCTCGCGAGCGAGGATGTGCAAAGCGCCCACCGCGCCCTCCACTATCTCCTCCATGCGCACTCCGTCGGCGTAAGCACCGCCGGCGCCTCCGCCACCGGACGATGTGCGTTGCTGCAATGTTTGGACTTGATTAGACGGAGCTAAGTACGTAAGCTATCGGCGCTTCGAGCCGAAGATATCTCAAAGATTATTTCGAGGAAGCGTGATGTCTCAATGGCTCAATTGGTAGAGCAAGCGGAAGTGTTTGAACCCATACCGCGTAGAAATAATTTTGGGATATTATAATCTAAGTATGTACTACGTAAGTTTGTATGAGACAGTGGCTAACTCTGTTGAAGGTGTTAATAGGCCGAAGGCTTCCGTTCATCATGACAGCCTTCTAATGTTCCCACAGCTGGGACACTGGCCTACTCTCAAGCGAGAGTGATTGGGTCTTAATCCACCACGCGGACCCAATGCGGATTGGTGGATGGCACATGTCTTTCGAATTTTTTTTAGTTAGCCTGTCAGGCTTCCGTTATGGCATAACAACTTTGAAAAAGCAGGATCAACAGACAAAGGCCTTCAGTTAAAATTGTCACTGGCGCGGGCGTTCACCTTTCTAAACGGTCCATTCCCGCGGAACAGTTTATAACTTCGGTAATCAGTGTAAAAACATGGTAGCCAGTTATACCACAAGCTCTAAGTACAGACTAACAATCAATCCAAATGATTTTCGAACAAAACCTGTGCATAAATTACTGTATAATGTACATTCACGCGATTTTCTTTGATGGCTTTCGTTGAGCGACATTTAACTTACAGACCAGTTCTAGTGTCCATGCTTAAGCAGCGTAGGTAGGACTCCCCGGTTGAAGTAGTCTTCAGGCAATGAGGATTGTTACCTACATATCCTCTGAGCATCATTGAAGGGTCTCATGAGATGTCTAATTAGCGAACTCTTCGACTTCAGGTGGGTAACCACAAGCTCAAAAGCATTATTGAAACAATGTTAGAATTACATTTTGGCAGAAATTAAAACAGTGTTATACTATTTCAACATTGCTTTAAGAGCTTCTGGTTACCCCCTGGCAGTGTAGAACGCGCAACAAGAAGCCTTGTAGGTACATACCCTCTGAGTATCATTGAAGGCTCTCATAAGGAGTCTAACGAGATGATGAACCGCACCGTGCTCGCGCAGCGGCGCGAAGTTAGCCGGACACAGCGCCAAGTTACGAACCAAGCCCACGACCGCCTTGACCAGAGGCCAACGCGACGGGGGCTGCAGGAGTTTCACGATCACCTGGAACAACAGTACGCGAATTATGATTAATCGGCTTCGCAAACGATACATAGAAAATTTACAATAACATCATAACATAGTCCCATTTATATTCATCACATTACAAGGATTCAAGGTGTGTTGTGGGCATAGGTAAATAAATGCTACCTTATGTTCATATCAAATATAACGTCATGCAGGGGGGATCCTCAAACTTTCGTTGTTAGTTACGGATTCGTTTAGTTAGTATTTCGGTATCTCGCACTGCCGTGCAACGAATCCAGAACGTACCTATCGTCACGAATCCAGAACGTACCTATCGTCACGTGTTGTAAAATTATTTATTGGATATTTCCATGTGCTGCGGGTCAATTTTTTGGTTGGTCAGACAACAAAAGCTGTGCCGTATTGCGACAGCTAGCTAGGCTACTCAACCCTCTTCATAAAATAAACTGTCATTTTAGCGTCTTGCTAAGTATTCTTTCTTATTTTTTTTATATCCTGCTTTTTAGCTATCTGTAATTTAAATAACAATAGTCTAATGTGTCTGGTTTGAGTTTTTCATATATATTTTAGAGAGAGGCATCCATTGATCCTTTCTCACTCTTTCTCTGCGAATTATTCCGCTAGGTTGGGAATTCCCTGTCTATTTAGTCCATCTTTATAAGATACTTACTGGCAGTCCATAGTGCAAGCGCACTGCATTCTGTGCCATCTCGCTCTCGACGTGTCGCGACGTAAGATGACGCAGCGCGCAGACCGCGGGCTCGGTGATCTCTTCGCGGTCCCCGGCAGAGACCACGGTGCGGACAAGTGCGTCCACGCCTCCAGCCTGGCACACTGTCACCTGGAAGCATACATATGTTTAAAAAGTGTAGTGATTTAGCAGACTTAAAAAAGGAGGAGGTTATCAATTGTATAACTCAAAAAATAAATAAATAAATAAAAAATAAATTTATACTCAAATGTATGTTTTTTTTCGTACGTTTGTTACGCGATTTCTCTGCCAATTATGAATTGATTTTGATGATTATTATTTTGTTTGATAAGAAATACTTTAGAACCCATTTAAATTTTATTTAAATCAGTATCATAAAAACCTTAAATAATATATTATGAGTAAATCATAAAAAACGTGTCAATAACTACATCGTTGCGTATCACCACAATCTGCCGAAACATTTTTTAGCTTGAAGTAGATTTTTGTTTTATTAAAAATTAATTAAAAATTAATCTTGTTATTGTTCGTAGTAAATATACCAAATAACTGTTGCGCAATGTATTGATTCATGTTTCTAATCATATGAGTTTAGTTAAGAATACAGAAAAAGAAGTTGAAATTTTCATTGGTTTGAAATCGACGAATTAGCCGACTTACAGAGTAATACTGTAAGTCGGCTAATTCGTATATACTGTATGTCATACATAACACGTTACAGGATCAAGTGCTAGCTATAAATTTATATATTTGAGACTCAAATTAAAATATTTAAATCAAGGCGTCATTGCTTTGATTGGTTGAGTAGCGTTTCAGTTTTGAGCATTGTAAACGGAAACTTCTACATACTCTAGATCTTTATTTAACTTTTACCTTGTTACGCTGGTTGTTGCAAGTCAAGTTAGACAAGATTCCAGCAGCGCAGGTGACTATGTTTACGTCAGTCGAGGCTAGGACTTGCACCAAGCTCTGCAGAAGGGCTTCCAAGCCCTCGACCTGAAAGAAGATTGAATTTTACTTGTATGATCTACAATATTAAGTTTATAACTAGTATGTTAGCGTTAGTTAGTTATATTGTTGCTACATCCATGCAGCAAAAACTTAGAACTAACTCTATGCGTTATTAATTGTTGGTGTAACTAGGTAAATAACATCATAGTTTTGCTTCGACTCATGTCCAACAAACTGTCGCCCGCGGCGTTTACTCGTATGGTGTGTGTATAAGCTTTAAAATATTAAGAACATTTTTCGGGGTTAAAATTAGCCTATAATATGCTATTCCAGTATGCATAGGTAGATTACCTTTGTACCAAATTTCATTTTAATTTAATCCATTCGTTTTGGCGTGATTTAAACACAAACATACGATACGCATTCCAAACTTGCACGTAGCAAGTAAAAAGAGTTTATATTTACCTTGGTGGCAGCATCAGACAGATTCCTGAGAGTCCAAAGGCAGTTCTGGACCAGACGGCCGCTCGGGTTGCCGAGGTGCATAGCCAATGCTTGCATACCGCCCGCTTCGACAATCGCGGGCTTGTTGCTCGAGCATACCGACAGAACCTGAAAACAAAGTGAAAATAGAAATAGTAACACAAGTTACATCGCGTGCTTACAATGATTTCGTTATCTTTCGAAGTTTTCGACATCTTTAACAGACTTTTCATTATTCTTCATATCTGGTGGAAACCCAGCCTTATGGTGTAATTTTTTTTTAACTAATAACATACTATATTTGATGCCTGTTCTATCTAGAAGGTTTTCATTGTATCTTACCTTCAAAACCCTGGAGGTAGTCCAAAGCAGCTTTTCATAGTCATATGAGCGCATGATGCGCACCAACTCAATAGGTCCTTGCGAGGCCAGAATAATCAGCTTCGACTCCTGGTTTCCGTACGCCAAAATCTGCAGACAATCAGTCACAATCGCGAGGAACTTCACGTTGTTCCTTTGCAGCAAAGCCACCATTTTCTGCAGACCACCAGCGAGACGCACGGCCATTTTGGAACCATCTTGGTGTAGAAGTAAGTTGTGCAGGGTTGTTATAGCGTAGAAAAGAACCGCCTCAACTGGGGAAGACAAGAGCTTCACTAATGCGGGGATTCCCCCGCTCTTGAAAATAGCGAGCAAACCTTGTCGGTGGTGAGATAAATTATGAAGGGTTCCAACAGCCCCTTTGGTGGTTTCAAGATCATTGCTGTTGGAGATGGCTCGGACTAGAGCGGCGACCATTTGAGGGGAGTTCATGATAGCGTGGCGAGATGCTTCCTTCTTGGATAGCTGATGAACCATCATGGCGGCCTGGGATACCACAACTTGATCTTCATCATTGAGAAGCTTGATCAACTCTGGGATGGCTCTGAAAATTTTTTTTAGAATTACCAGCTAAAGTAGTTACATAAATGTATTGTACAGAACACTTACCAGGCATAAAGTATACAAAGACTCACTAAGTCCTGGCCATTTTCCCTATTTTTAGCACCTTCCATAAGTGGATTCTAGGATTAATTGCTTTTCAAAATAACAAGATTATGTACAATGTTCGCCTGGGCGTGATCCAGCTGATTAGTGGTATTACAATCTTTACAATTTTTGAGCTGTATGGTCTACAATGAACACACCTTGTAGCAACTGATTGGAGGGTATGTTAATACAATCTTTAAAATTTTCTACAATTTCTACAAACAAAAGCACTGGTGGTCTAGTGGTCCGATCCCCGCCTTCCGAACTTAAAATCGTAGGCTCATGAACCAATACATTTTTCTGTTTGAAAAATTTATGTGCGCACGCGGGAAACCGGCATGTCCAAGAACTAAAAATTCATGACATGTGCTATCCACCAATCCGCATTGGGTCCGCGTGGTGGATTAAGACCCAATCACTCTCTCCCGAGAGTAGGCCAGTGTCCCAACAGAAGAAACATTAGAAGGCTGTCATGATCATGATGATGGTCTATAATTCGGATTCTAATCGGAGACAGTGTGTTGAGACAAGATTGGCCAGGTCATCAGTAATGAACAATTCATTCGTTTTGGAGTGCCACAAGGCAGTATCCTTGGGCCCACTTTATTCCTCCTTTACATCAATGACATTCATAATATTCCCATCGAAAATGCAAAAATTTTATGCTATGCCGATGATACTGCTGTAATCTTCCACGGAACGACATGGCCAACAGTTTACTCTTCCGCTGAGCGTGGTATGACGCTAATTTCAAAATGGTTGCAAAATAATCTTCTTACGCTAAATACACAAAAATCAATGTATGTGTGCTTCCATAAGACGTTGGCTTCAGGCTCTGATGTAAATTTAAATATTAAAATACATGATAATAATTGCTGCAATAACTCCTGCGTTTGTGAACTTATAAGCCGCACTAGGTCTTTAAAATATTTAGGAGTGCATATTGATGAGAACCTGACATTCAAAGTACATATTGAGTCTCTGTCAGCCCGAATAAGAAAGATCGTATATGTGATGAAAAATCTGAGGGATATTGCATGCACTAAAACGCTTAAGACAGTATACTATGCGTTATGTCAATCTCTTATAACCTACTGTATAACTTGCTGGGGTTGTGCTGCTAAGTCATACATTATTCAGGCTGAGAGAGCACAACGCTCAGTTCTGAAGGTAATGCTGCGTAAACCGTACAGGTACCCTACTTCAAGCGTCTACGAGGATACTGGTGTGCTCACTGTTCGCCAGCTCTATATTCTCAAAACTTCTCTTTTGGTGCATCGATCAGTAATGTCTTCCCCGAGCGCGAGATGTTGTTGAGTCGTAGGGTTTACAGACTAATCACTCCTACTGTTAACACTAAGTTTGCGCAGCGAGTTGGTGAATTTGCTAAAATACACGTCTATAATAATGCTGTGAAAAATTGCGATATAAAAAATAATACGGTTGTTGAAGCAAAACACAAGCTTTTTAGTTGGCTTGCTTCATTATCTTATGACAAAACTGAAGAAGTATTAAATACTATTTGTTAGGTCTACTTAATTTATTAAAACAAATCTTATTATTAAGAATAGTCATTGTTTGTTTAAATGTATATAATTATGAGTAAGTATATATACGTATATAATTACACCTATCATATATTTTTTATATTATATATCTATCTCTATAATTATCTATACTTACCTTCATATTTAAAACATACATAGTATTACGTTGTGGAACTTACATTACTTATAAGCTTTAAGAACCAAATTAGTAAAATAACTTTTTTTATTATATTTTGTCTGATTCTGTCAGCTAGATACCTACAAATAAACTGTTTCGTAATTAGGATTTCTCGATTCAGGCTGAGCCTAGTGAGAAATCCAACAGATATTACCACTTTAGTTAATAAGTTATCTGTAAAATACTGTGTAATTCTACATAAAAGCAGCTCGCTTACTTTATTTTTCTGTGTACTGTACCTACATGTATTTTTACAGTAAATAAATGTATTTTCTATTTCTATTTTCTATTTCTAATTTACGTACCTTGTAGCCAAGTCAGCGTCGTCCTGATAGTTGATCAGATTTACAACAGCATGCTTCAGCATCTGCGACGGCTCAGCCAGGCGCTGCACTGCAGTTGGCTGGGCGGGGTCCAGCTGAGTGGAGGGGATCTCTATACCCTCCTCCAAGGTCTCAGGGAACATGGCAGCACGGACACGCTGAGAGCGAGTCTGGGACAACTGCTGATTCATGTCTGGGTGACAAATAACACATGTGTGATGTTTGTTTTATTAATTTTTCTGCAAAAAGAAGTTTATATCTGTGTGGTAGTAATGAAATGTAGAAGTTTGTGTAGGTGTTAGGTATTTAGTATTCATTAGATAAATTATTGCATCATAAGTAAGCTTTTGTTAGTGGGTAAATTAATCACTTATAGAATGTTTGGGTGAATGATCTAGTTCTGTATTTTTTTTTTCTGGAACTGGAATCTGCGGCATAGTACTTGTAGTTTCTGTTACCTACAACACTGGGATCCTTGTGTGGGGTTCAGTTCACAGTAATTTTCTTAATCGTGTTTAATTATCAACTGCTAAATAGAGGAAAATAAGTGCATACCATCAACTTGTTCCTGTGTGAAACCCTGAGCAAAACCCTGGTCCAGGTCAAACATAAGCTGGTCTCCTTCCATCTCGTCATCTTCCTTGCCAGTGAGTGACGGCACCTGCAGCAATAATCATGCATGTTAATACAACTTTCTGAATTTTTTGTGCCTTTACTCAACAGTGGGACACTACAGGCTTGTCCTAACGTAATGTTCATGGGATTGCGTTCATATTGACACAGCAACCTAATTTATGCTTCCTTTAATGACTTCTGTGATTGTATAAATTGGAAATATTGTTATGACTAAAACTGTAAGAAATTGGAGGACAGATTAAAGACTATAAGACATAGGCAATTTTTGATAAAAATATTTTCTATTTTAAATGCATGATTTTAAAGTTGTAACTGAGCCAATATTCAATATCAAGTTGACAAATCAGTCCCTCTCAAAATAATATTCTATTTATTAATGTTTCAATGTTCGAAATGTGTAATACAAAGTAGATTATAATTATCCTAGGTAAATAAATATTTATTACCTGAGTGGCTGCTCCAGAGTTGATGCCAGAATCAGCCAAGTAGGAGTTCTGCTGCCACAGTAGTGTCTGCTGCTCCTTACTCGGAGCCATCGGCACATCGGAACCACCATAGTTACTATGAGACACTGGAACAAACCATGCAAATTGAGCATTTTAGTCTACATGTAAACACGGTTTAAAAAGCATATTACCAACTTATTAGAAACAAACTCATGTCAAAAGATTGTAATGTGATACTGTAAACTACCAGCTTAAAGTTTACAACAGTTAGCCTGATTTAAAACAAAAACTGCTTGATAGGTAGGTAAGCTTTTGTATTTAGTTTACATTAAAGTTTAAGTTTTTATTTTAGTCATTCAGTTAAAACAAATAAGTTCAGATCAAAATCACATTGATGATACCTATGGTGTGAGTCACTATTAGCTGGAGTAGGTAGATGATTTGGCTTGCTATTACCTACCACATCTACCTGAAGATATGCAGGGAGTAGATTTATCTACTGTTTTTCCTGTTATTTGTAAAGAAATTACTTACTCGTGCGGCTTTGGGACGATGGTATCTGATAGCTCATGATTCAGATGCAGAAGTGCACCCTGCGCCTGTAAAAATACCACGCATGAAAGAATGCGCTTCATTTTGGCGAAATCGATTTTATCTTCCTGGCCATTACAGAGGTTATTTTAACCCGCGTATAAATTATTGTACAACTCAAATCAAGATACTTACAATACGCTTTCAACTTAGTGAGCAGTGGTTTTAGCAAAATAAACAATAATCAATGATCTAAAATTCGAACACCACACCCGACTCGTCGAATGGTTTGTAGTTTAATTTTATTGGATTTCATCAATTTTTCGCGTTTTCCCAACCATATTTACGTAACATTATTATCATAATACCTACCTCAGCTTACTAAGCCGCAAGGAACCGTGAAAAACACTATTTTATTCAGTTTTTGGTAAAATAATGAGAACAATAAACTCACACCACCATCACAGAATTTACATTACAACATGGCGTCCGTCGTATTTCCTTCGTATTGCGTGACAATGACAGCCAGCCAGGCCAGGCCAGCCATTTTGTTACTTTCGAGTCTTCGGGCTTTTTCGTCAGCTATTTTGTGTTTCTTTTTACCTGTCAAAAAGTGTATATTGTTTCTTCCTCTTTTTGACAGTCGAGATTGTAAACCCAAATGCCAACTTAACAAAAATAAATACGTTTCATTATACGCAACCGAAAAATAAAATTTCTCGAACCAAATACATAGAAAGAAAAAAAAACCCTTTAGTTCATAAGCTACTTACTAGATGGCGTACATAGTACTTTGACAAGAAGAATCAAAATAACGTGCTTTGTTGTCATTACCCTGTCATACATACCCATGATCAAGGCGCAGTAGGTACCTACCTATATTATTGTAGGTACTGTAATATCATCTTGAATAGTGTTGTACTGTACTTACTGCCTGCTGTGCCTCTACTGACATGGTAGGGTAGGTAGGGTAGGCGTAAGGCCCTACAGTTAGGAATCTGTAGAATTGGAAACTACCTATTTTTTTTTTTTTTTTTTTTTTTTTATTATTAAGGACACCCAACACAGGATAACACCATACACACAAAAATATATTCTAAAGGTTTTACACTCTAGTGTTCCCATAATTATAGGGCATCACAGCATGCGCAATAGTAGCAACAAGACAAAAACTTAATTAAAATCTAAAATATACATAAAACAAGGTTACAAAATAATAATAAATACTACTTATTATGTATTAACTGAATCAATCAAATTAATCTCCTATCCTCCAGTCCTACCAGTTAAGATTATGCAGAGTTGGGAATCCGTACCGACAGCTAAAAATCTGTAGAGGTGGATTTTTTTTACTAGGTTTATTTGGGAGTTTACGTTCTGTGTGGAATCTGTGGAACTGCGAATCTGTTGGGTGGGAATGGGTGGGAACAAGGAATTTATAAACTATTACAACGTTAAAACTTATTAGTTCCATGGTAAGGAATAAACTTGTACCAAAGAGCCTATTTTACTCCTTTATGACTGCTTTCAATATTCTCTTGGTCTATGACATTGAGAATATGCTGGATGGCTGGAGTTACATATATAAATAATGACAGTTTTCTTTGAACATACGTTTACGTTACGTTTACGTAGTACCTTGTACTTGTCTAAAATAATTATTTAATTTTGTCGTTTTTGGATTACATACCTTTATTTTCTCTGCATTAAAGTACCTAGACTTCTCGTGATACACTGAATAAAATGACGACCAGTTTTTACAATATCTCTTCATACAGTCGCTTCAACTTAGCGGAGAGCGAATCCGACATTTACATATTTGTGAAAGAATACAAGGAGCGGATTAGAAAGCAGTTGGCCAGAGAAGCTGAAGGCGAGAGGTCTCAGTTCGTCTCCTTTGCCGAGAAACGGCTAAGCCTCACTGATTTAGAGTGGCTCCATGATAACGATGAAAGGTTCTTCAAGGACACAGCTAACGAGACATTGGTTAGGCAAGACTTTCTGTCCCAATTCGGTTTTATCTGTTGCATGATTTACTCTGACGATGGAGAGAGTGTGATTGTTGGGCATTCATCTGGTTTGATTCAGGTTTGTACGCATCGCCTAATATTTACACTGGTGTGGTGACAGGGCTAAGCCTTCCTTTGAAGACAGAACGGATCCATGGCAGCTACCCTTAGATATCAACCTAATCCTCAACAGAAATGACAGGTTAGATTATGCCAAATTCTACCTGTTTAGATGTAGCTAGCATAACTACCTCGAAAAAAACCTCTGGAAGTAGGAAAAATTCACTAGAGTCACATCTACCAAGCAGTGGTTTTAGTGCTAGTTTGATTCTAGCTGTGTCGCATATACGTTATTTCACCACTACCTTATTACTTTAGTGAATTTACGTCTATCACACCAACTAACATTTAGGTTTAGGACACCATCTCACTAGGACACCACTAGGATAGCCTTTTTAGCGCCACCGGATGGCGCCACCAAGGCTCAATCGAGTAGGCTCAAACTACAGAACATGGTTGAAAAACAAATTCTCGCGGAATACGTAGCCTCCATCAACAATTACTACGAGAATGAGCAACGCCCGACAATCTGGTACCCTATGTTCTACGAGGGAAAATCAAAAAATACCGACCAATTCTCGTGGGTGAGCGAGAATTACGATAAGTTTATGAAAGGGACGCAGAATGGGGTCGTGTATTATAGATGGTTCTTCACAGAAATGGGAGCGATAACAGCGTTGGAGTACTCGCCTAATGGAGCCCATATTATTGTTGGCCATTCATCTGGCCTGATTCAGGTAAATGGTTTTGTTCGTGAGTAAATAGAACGGGTGTGCGCAGGTGTCTCTAATGCTTGTGTTTATCGAAGCTAATAATACTCTTACTACCTAACCAACTTACTTAAGTATAATACTTAATATGGTACTCTTTATTTCCTAATTAAATTTTAGGTTATTGTTTTTATTGTATTTATGTATGTGTTCGTGTAATTTATGTATGTGTTCGTGTATCAATCACGCTGCTGAACCGATTTGGCAGAAACTTATTTCCTATCCTGCACATAAAATAGCATTAGTTAAGCTACTTTTTGTTAAGGTACCACACGAGCAAAGTCACGAGCAAGAAACTAGTTCTTCCTAAGCATACCAATTACTTTTTTATGGTGTTTTGTATGGTTTTGGCGTTGGTTCCTGCCACGCTGCGCCAACTACCACAATCAATAATAATAAATAATAATATAATAGTTTAGAGCACTGGTGGTCTGTCTAGCCTTCCGATCTTATGGTCGTGGGTGCGAAACCAGTCGTGCACCAATGAATGTTTTCGCTACGAAAAATTTTTGTGCGCAATGCCAGTGCTCTCATACGGTGAAGGAAAACATCGTGAGGAAACCGGCATGTTCAAGAACTAAAAAATCGCAAGACATTGTGCCTTCCACCAATCCCAGTGGTGAATTAAGACCCAATCACTCTCGCTCGAGAGTAGGCCAGTGTGTTGCCAATGTTTCCAGCAGTGGGAACATTATAAGGCTGTCTTGATGATTATTTATCTCATAAGATTACAAATCATATTCATCATATCATATCAAATTCTATAATCGTAACAAAGTAATGTTCGTAAAGGACAAACCTTATAAGGTATTAGGGCAAAGATTGCATTATATTTTGTAATTTCTCTAGATGCGCCATGGCGGTACAGGAGTGGTTCTTTATACGCTTCGCAACATACAGTTTCCACCGAAGCCTATCTACGCGCTGGAGTACAGCAAGACTGAGGATAGAATCTGCTACGCCGCTTGCATGGACGGTGCTGTGTATCGAATTGAGATCCCTCAAGTACCTATACCTACCATTAACACTGAATATCACATCTAGCTTCTATCTTTAGACTAGATAAACAAGGGTAGAAGAATCTACTAGTGGAACGACTGACGACTTTGTCCGCGCGCTGACTATTTTATACAAACTTTGCAAAATAGCAAAAAAAAAATTTTTGTTTTGCGTAAACTATTAAATGTCGAGTTACCTGACTTTATAATCAGTGTAAAATTATTTGATTCAGTAGGTAAGACTTGACTGTATTTTCATTTCTTTAGTTATTAAATATTATTTCTTAATTTGCTTGTAATGCAGTCTGTGTAGAAAAGCTCTCGTCGCTCTAATCTGTGGAGATCAGCCATTAAAAGCTCAAATTGTACTAAATTGTAAGTTACTTATGAAAGTATTAAGCTATCGAATAAAAATAGGAACAATATCAGGAATAAAATAGGATACAATTATACAAACTAAACACGCACGTTGCTTTGACTTCGGTCTAGTTCGAAACTAGCAAAACTTTTATTGGAGTCAACATTTTGCTTGCTTTTCTTGAAACCTAATTTGAATACTAAGCCCGGAGAGACAAGGGCCTAGCTAGAGCTCTTACTTTCGAAACCCATATTTTTCTCTGGCTTTAATAATGTAGGGTACCTTTTCTACCTACCTGGCTTAGGTACAGCCTTTTATGGTAGGTTAGGTATTTACCTGCTTCACAGTGTGTCCATTCGAGTGCGTAAATTATTAAAGGAAAGGCAATAACACGCCCAATGTGTTTCATTTACAAAGCTTCTGGGATTGGAATAATGAACAATTCAGTGGGGTACCTACCAATCCAGTAGAGAGCTTTTTGTGATAGAGCTGCTCCGAGAAGTACTATCCCCACACACAGTAATTAGGTTCGTAAGTACCTACGAGCTTACGGCTTAAAATTTGTATGCCGGTGAAATGACTTTTCATCTATTATGTCTCAGCAGAGCAGATAACTTTAGTTTGTCTCTCTAATTTTAGCGTTTTCATCAGATTTTGCAGGTCAGTTTCTTTAAAACAAGTAAAATAGAATTGGTTAATTTACTATTTTATTAAAACCATTGAAGGTATTCTACTCGTAGATAACATTATACACTTATTTTAAAAATACATTTTCTGTGTAGGACCATTAGGACCATTACTTTCAGAATTTAATCATCCAAAATACACCTTGCTTGGGAACAGCGAATGCAATATATTTTATTCTGATGACTAGTTTGTAGAAACATTTGATTATTAATTACATACATTTGATATTGAAAAGATTTTCCCAATTGGCTTAAACCAAACCGTTTGCAGCCCTTTCTCGTCATCATTAGCTATCTAATAGAAAATTTCTAGTTCATTGGACGATCACAGATATCAAAATTTAATTTTAATGATTTAGAATTCTAGAAATAAGACTGCATTCTTGAGACTGGATAAAACAAGCATAAAACATATTTGTGGTATAGGTACCAGGTAACTTGTGCTTTCCTGTTTACGGGGTATGTTTATATACCTAATTTATTTATATAATTATGTACTTATAATCACACTATCACACTAATGTTTTAGATGCGAAAGTTTGAATGTTTGTTCCTCTATAACTCGACAGCCACTGAACCGATTTGAATGAAAAAGTAAACACTCAAAAAAACATAGCTGTTGTTCGCGACTGTTGCCCGCGACTATATTATATTAGCGCGATTACAATGATAGTGTGATGTTCATCTATTTCATCAGATAATTGCATCAGTCGATGATCCACCTGCTTTCTGCATCAGAGCGGATCCGGCTCTGGAATGCCTGAACATGCAGTTCTACGGGAGTCCAGGAATATCTTCGAATGCCACACCATTTGTTACGCGTAAGTTTTAATTCTAGAGGTTTGTCCAGAACGACAACATACTCTACGTATATAGAATGTATCTTAGTTATATTCTTGAAAGCTATATTATTATTATTATCCATGATTAATAGCTCGTATGTATTTGATTAAGTATTTTGAAATCCACCATTTTTCATAAAACAAATATGGTTGTTTAGCGCAGTAAATCATTATTCATCACGTATCTTGAAGTAAAACTGCTATGTATAGTACAGTTCTTAGAACTAGCTAAGTTACACAAAGTCGACCAAACTCGCAAATAAACCATAGTTATTAAAAACATTTCTAATCCGCTGAATAGTTATTCCAGATGTTGGTCGAGCCCTACCCTTAGTCGGGTAGGACTAGTTGTTCCGTTTCATAGTTTGAATCACCTCCTTAGCTTGGATCTCTTGCTGGTGCCAATACTAAACCACAACATCATCACAGCGAAATATTTTTTTTTATTACATTACTCAAATACTTGTCTAGAATTTATTTGTCTAGAATTCACCTCTCTCTAATAGACCATCTCTGTTATCACAGAGCGTTCACCGGCACTTTCTCTCGGCTTGACCGCTGACGAAACGAAAATGGTGGTCGGCTACGGCGACACCTCGATAAAACTTTACGATATGGAAACTCAAGAGGTTAGTTTGAGCTTTATCTACTGTTTTAACGGTTAGTTCATATAGGTAGGATAGGATATTATTAACTATTTAGGTACAATCCTGGCCGAAATTTTGCTTCAAGTTGCTTTTCGTTATTATGTGTTGTGCTTTATCATAAGTACATACTTAATTATATTTAGAGTCGACGACATGAACTACGAAATTTAGTTTGCGTCTTTGAACTTATAGCTTACACTAAACTATACTAAGGACTTTCGGAATTTCAAAAAATCTGGAATGTGGGTATACACATATTTTCAGAAATTAAAATAAATCCTTAACAACGATTAGGTTTTTAAAAAAAATATTGGGCAATAATCCAAAATCTTCTTGTTAACAATTTTAAAAAACTCAAGATGTTACTAGACAGCTAAAATAGCGTAAAAATCTATTGCCGACTCTATTCATTGGCGATTGAATGATAAATAAATAATTCTGGACAATCCACACAGCATCATCTAGCCCCAAGGTAAGCTGCTGTTAAACAGAGCTGTTTTAAGGGTACTAGATGACTGATATATATATAATACAATACAATACATAGATATATATTTTTTATTAGATATAGAAAATACCCAGAACATCCGGAACAAACATTTGTCCCGAGGCGGGAATCGAACCCGCAACCCCTGCGTCGCAGGCGGACCTAAAAGGCAGTCTACTTTTTCTAGTGGTTTTATGCGGCAGCTGATTTTAAATAAGAAGGTTTTTGTCTCTTGTCTCTGGAGAATCATCTAGTTATTTTCAAAGCTGCCCTCGTCGTGAATAGGAAGTCCTTCATATGGTTGACTCAGCTACAATTAGCAGGTTTCACTAATGATAGACGAAATGCTTTAGGTTCATTAAAAAAATTTTTTTTTTGGTTTTCCCTAGTATGCTAATAGTTTTAAAATTATAGCGAGATAGCTAGGTTACAAGTACTCGTATATACCTAATGTTCACTGGCTAGGTCATAATTTATAATTTAACCTTGAAGTCTCACGCCTATACCACAAAAATGATATAGGTAAAACCTAGGTTTTTCCCAGCCTTTCAAACACTTTTATGGTCATTGAATATCTAAGCTGGGGTTTTTATTTAGCGCGCATGGTGGAACGTCCGCCATTTTAGACGTGTGCTTTGAAGCACACAATTTGACGCGAAAGAATAATTCGTCAAAACTTTTTAAATGGCTATCTGAGAATTGCGAATCAGGATTAATCGTTAATTGCAATTCATAGATTTCCATGCAAATGTTTTCAAATGATTCACGTAATGATGTTATCTCTGAGGCACGCAAAAGGAACATCTCTATTGTTGAGGGATCGGTATCAATTTTATTTGATAAATCAAATACTTGCTGCATTTGAGAATAAATACGTTGCCTTTTAGCAAGGCCTTTGTTAATGATGCGATAAGTTTCCATCTCCTTTTTGGAGGGAACCTTTTCAGAAGTTTTGTCTTCAGAATGAGACATTTTGAAATGATTTTATGAAAATAATTAGGGAAATTATGATTGAATTTACGAAATTAAATGGAAAACAAGCACGGCTTGCATGCACAAGTTTGAATAAATACGATACACGGTAACGTATTTTATTCAAAATGGCGTTGTCCTAACACTAACCAACGTGGAAAGTTTTACGTTTGGGACAAAGGAAAATTATTTTACGATTAAATTTAGAAATACTAATCCGGCTCGAAGGACCAAAATGTGGGGGATGAATAGGGGCTGGTAAAATATAAGATTAATTTTCGAAGGACCTAGATTAAAGAAAAATAAAAATAATAACTGGCCGACTAAATTGTATTTCAAAAAAAAGAACTTTGCTCATTACACAAGGCAGATAAATTAAGTCACCACCTACCTTTCCAATCCCAGCCGTGGGCTTGTACTTGTGGACCGGCTCAGCATGTGGTGTCTGTCTTCTTGATGGAGAGCTTTCAGAGTTTAAAAACACAATCGAAATTGGCACAGTAACGCGAGAACGTCTCACAAACACTGCACGGCAGTGTGAAGCGTGTTACACTTGTTATTCACGGAATAATCCAAATATTAGAAACGCGACCGAATTGTAGGACGTGTCCAAGGCAACAGATCGATGCGCTTGCGGCGATGCGGAGCGCGCGGGGTGCGCGGGCCGGGAGGAGGCCGCAAGCCAGTCCAACTTTTCCAATTGACGGTAGGTCATCGAAAAAGCGGATGGCAACAAAATTCATCTACCCTGTTTAAATGAGCAAAGATCGAACAATTACGTCTTTGCCCTGTTATTTATGTGATAGTCAAAAAGGTGCTAAACCAGACATGTGCTTTATTCTTGTTAACCTTCAGATGCTTCGCTCAATTATTTTAATAGTATGACCTAAATAAATGCCTAGAACATTCTGTTAAATAAAAAAAATAAAATGTACAATAAGAAAACGTCTTGGTATTTAAGGCATTATAAAAATGTGTAAACAAATAAAAAATCATGCTTTATTATAATTAAGGTAAATAATGTTATCTATACATTAATCTTTTATTCACTTTTACATAATAATATGGCTAGTAGGCAGCACATAAAATAAGATCGCAGACGCATTAGTTTTCTCTTACAAATTGCTTGTGCATAGAAAATTGATAATTAAGGCTTTGCGTGACAAAGAGCCCATTTTGAAAAGATAATTTCGAATAATTTGATCTGACACCAAGTCGCGTATTAAGAAAGTTCAGGGTAGCATCTAAATAATTGTATTTTAGGGGCAAAAGAGGGGCAAGAATCGCAGGCTCGTGTGAGTCGAGGTCGCAGTGTCCTCACCAACCTTACGTTAGACAACCCAACTTTACTCACGACGAAGTAAGGTCACAATCTTGAAATTTGAAATCATTTTATATTTATATAGAAATAAACTGTTTCGACTGGCAACTTGTGGTAGCCTTTACCGGACCTTTGGTACTCCTAATTAAACTCAAAATACAATTTAACATACATAGTTATACGCTGACCTGCATTAAAGAGATGAGCTGTCTAGGATAACATAAACCTGACGTTACAATGATGAATCGTCCTGTCGGCGAAGAGTCCATCGACGAATCGGTCATCGGAAAGCGGTTGCGGAATCGTTATCATGACTAGCAACATCTCTGCATTGCGTAAAACGAACAGTGAAAGACTACGGTCTAATCTCAGTTTATGGCGAAAGTAATATTACATTGCTGCACTGGTTTCAGAGTCCTGCATCCCAAAGTGGGTTTCCGGTCAAGGGTTCTCTAAAGCTAATGTTCATAAGGTAGTAAAGTTTGCAAGTAACTTGCTTTACACAGGTTACGGCAGGTTACTGTAAGAGAACTGCACTAAGGTAATAACAGAGTCCTTCACCTCGAAGTGGCTGTTCTGGGTTCTATAAAAGTTGAAGCTCTTATGGTACAAATAATTTAAAGTTGCAATAAGGCGGGTTATAGGTAGATATATACTTGACTTGTTACATTTTAGTGTAAAATACATTATCTATTACTCCGTTACGTACCATGGTTCTGTCGTCTTAATAATGACAGTAATTCGTCATACTTCTTAGACATTTTATAACTCTACAAAGGGTTTATTTTATGCAGATTGACGCTACTATTCACAGTAGTAAATTAACTATAATTAGTGCGTTTGCCTTTTCATTTGAGGTGATAAAATGTCTCCTTACAATAGATGACAAATGACAAACTTTACTTAAGTTTGACAGTAGCTTATTACAAAAAAATATCCTGTGAGAAAAAACTTAGTACTTAGTCACCTCACGACTCTGAATAACAGTGAGTCTCATAGCTTCGGTTTCGTACTACACAGACATTCAGACAATAATATGTTAATAGTAAAATAATAAGAGTGTAACTAAGCCGGGCGTGAGATGTGTTAGCAAAAATCAACCAATATAGAATGGTGCCAAAACTGTTAAATTATTAACGGCTATTTACCACTTGAATTTGTCATTTATGATGAAGTCTCGAAGCTATTAAAAGCTCTTCTTCATGAGCACCGCCCGCGACCAAACTACCAAACTGCTATTTTATTTTACGTAACTGTATGAGAGGTAATATTTTATTTTCAAGCATTTTAAACCTTATTTTCAGGCTATATTGACCTACAAAGTGCACAAACTTCGTCTTCAATTCATCCCAAAGAAGTTACAGCGAATGCACTTCGGCCAAGTGTGTGCTATGAAGTGCCACGACCAAAGGCCGTTCATGTTTGCGAGTGCAGCTTGGGATAAAACTTTGAGGGTATGATTCGTACATCGATAGTTCGTCTATCTGTATTCTACAGCGAAACTCGAGAAAACGGTGTGAGACTATTGGTTATTTCTGTTTCTGGTCACTAAGGGAATACTAAAGATTATAATATCCCAAAATTTTATTTCACCTCAAGCGGGATTTGAACCCGCAACCACCGCTTGTTGTCTTGCCGCTGGACGACCGATGTGGCGCAGCGGGCGCAGGTCCGCCTGCGACGCAGAGGTTGCGGGTTCGATTCCCGCCTCGGGACAAATGTTTGTACGATCTACAAATATTTGTTCCGGGTGTTCTGGGTATTTTCTATATATATAAGAAAAAATATCTATCTATGTATTGTATTGTATTAAGTATATATCAGTCATCTAGTACCCATAATACAGCTCTGTTTAACAGCAGCTTACCTTGGGGCTAGATGATGCTGTGTGGATTGTCCAGCATTATTTATTTATTTGTGTGAGACTACTGCTACTGCTACTACTACCCTACTTAGTGAGAGAATAGGTACATAAGTAAGTTTTGGATAACGGGATTAAGTTTAATGTTTGCCATTGTAAGGGTAGTAATATTAAAAAAAAAGTCAAATTTAGAAACTGTTAAACTGTTATTAAATTCAGGCCATTACACATTACATTTTCTTTTTAATTATTTTATTCATTCTAGATTTCAGCCTCTTCAGTCGCATAACTTTACGATGTTTTAATTACTGTCTCAAACCAACTCAACTCTTTGAAAAGTCGTTAGAAAGGTTAAATTGCATCATGATTTTATCTTTTAATTTTTGTGGGCGTAGCGCTGAGTTATTTGAGTCAACCGCCCGTTTTAGGCCTTTTAGTGTCAGGACTGCAAATAAACCGTATTTTATGAGATAAAGTTTCAAATACAAACAATCTTTAGACGCCGAATTTTTTACACGAAAATTCTGCGGATAAAAATCGTTTCTACAGAGCTCTACCTAAAATATTAAAGATGAGGATGTCGTTAAAAACTGTCTATCAAGTTTTGTTCAGGATCGGTTGTAAAATATACGTACCTTACCAACTGACATACGAAAGCAAATTTTGCCAGACCAGACAAGACTCAAGCAGAGACGTTTTGCTCACTTCGCTTGCTCTAAAAAAAAGTAAGCTACAGCTACGTTTCATTGTAAACGTTTTCTACGACAACGTTAAACAATGCTACGCTTTTAGATGCTACAAAGAGCTACGCTTCTAAACGCGTAGCGCTTTGTAGCGTTGTTGACTAAATTATTCAATATTTACATACTCATAGGTATTCCAGCAGTGTGAGTGCTTGGAACGAGTAACTCAACTTGTAAACACCCGCTGAATAAAACATGGTGGACGACGACCGCTATCGGACTCAAAGCATGTCGAGATTAAAATGATTCCCCCGTTTATTTATTTATCATGTCATTGGTAATGCGAATGTATACCTTATGCATCTACTAATACAGACTGTTATTTCGTATGTGATATGCTATTTGTTGAGCTTTTTAAAGATCTCTTGGTAAATTGCTGACTGTGAATAATATTTAATTCACTTTTGGATGTGCCTGATGGTTTATATATGAATTGAATCTGTTGTTAATTTTTAATACTTATTTATAAAGTTACACTTATTTATGCTAATTCGTTAATTCTAAAATTATGTTTAATTACTTTATAAAGTTACACTTAGCTAATTCGTTAACTCTAAAATTATGTTTAATTACTTACATCAGTATTATTACCAGAGTTGACCACTGACTCATACGAACTTACTTACTTCATCAGTACTTAAATCGAACTAATGTTTTTTGTAGTTTTCTATAAAGATATAATATTTTGTTTATAGATTTGGGATACGAGATGCAAAGTTGGCTGCACCATGACCTTCGAAGGTGTTGACATTTCCAGCGATAGTATCGATCTGAATGTAAGTTTTGAAATAATTATAATAATAAATTTGGTACGGTTCCCGCGGGTGAGGTAAGCTATTTTAGAAAATATTTTATAAATGCAGTTTTGTTTATTTAATAAAATAAAGAAGTGTTTCCCTAAAATAAAAATAATCTATCATAAGGATTCAAAGAGGTTTCCTTTTAGGGCCCATTAATTTTTTCCAACCTGTATATATTTCCTACAGTATTTTTTTGCTAGAGCCAAAACACAATAACTTTGCAGGTGGTTTTCGAACACCCCGATGCCTAGAGCTCTGCGCAAAGCTATTAGTATTGTAATAACTTGTAATCTATATAGGTGACGCAATCTCTTACCCCAATTTATGCTCTAAAGAGCACGTCTTTACAGAATTAAGCTTAAGATAAGAAATAATCAAGTCACGTTTTCTGGTATAAAATACCGATCCTAATTGAGATTTTATCAAATCTTACTTCGGTACGAGATTTCGCATCCAGGACGTAAACTTGTGTAGTTTTATGAGTAAGTCCTAACCTACCCAGTTTATTACTTACCTACATCTAAAATTGGGTAAGAGACTTTTAGGAAATTGAGAACAATAAAAATACTTGACCTTCTTCATGCCTTTTGCGTCGCCCACAAGTGGTTATCTTTTAATTATACCCCACGAAAAGGTCAATTGAAGGTATTCTAGCAAAATTAATTTCGCTCTACGTGACTTAGGTGGCAAACGCGTTATCATTTTATCAAGAAAAGCTATATTATATGATGCTGCTATGTGAGATATACCTAATATTATGTTTTTTTTGTTTTAAGATTAGATACTTTATTCTAAACTGGGGATAAAAATTATCTGTGTTGGTTTAATGTGTGCTATTTAGATTCAATTACTAGGTGAATGTTTAAAGTTTTACTTATATTGGGGCTAGATGGCGCTGTGTAATAATGTCCGTCAATATTTATAATTATAATAATAATTATTATTATTATAAAAAATAGCGAAACGAATAGCATTTATATGTGAGCATTAAGAGGTTTGATATAACAAAAAGTTTTATTTTTATTGTTTACTGATAAACTTGTTTGAGAAAAGTCTTATAAAGTTCACCGTCCACTGTTGTTTCTGATCTTCAAGCCATGAAACTTTCTGCTGGGCAGTTTAATTAAAAACTCGGCCTTTGTCGTGTTGAAACCTATCCTGGAACTCTCTTCCCAAGAAGTTGGTAATTTGTTCCACAGTTAGTGTTATTTGTAAAACGCACGCGCTGTCAAATCATGCGTTCAATCGCATAACTTATACTATTGCCTGAATGTGTGAGTAAGTTTGGTACCTAACTACGAGTAATTAGTAAGAAAAATCATACCAACATTATAAATCTGAAACTTTAGGTATTTGTGTGTTTACGGCTCAATCATTCTGGAACGGCTAAAGCAGTTTGGTTTGAAATAGTAATAGTTCTAGCCTTAAAATAGCGCGCTACCTATCAAGGTACCAGGCGAGAAAAGCCGTAGGTAGAAGCTAGTATTTTATTTAAATTAGAGTAGAGTTGGGAATCTATTTTTTTTTTTTCATTTCAGTAAATAGACCCAACGTGTGTAGGTTAGAAGTAATATTGGTGTTATAATTAAAGCACAAGAGCTATTTTTCTTCTCCACGTTTTTTACTTTATGTTTTATCTACAGCTTAGGTCCATACCTCGTTATGAAGTTTGATGCTCACAGTTTGTTACGCCTTTGAAGAATAATTATTGTAGGTACTGGCTTGCAGGGTTTTTGTTACACGTTCGTGGAGAGCTCGTGACGTAGCTGGCTAAGTTGGGCTTAACAGATCAACGAAGTTAAGCACTGTTCCGCGGGGTCATTATTTGGATGGGTGACCGCCAGTGGCAATTTCAACTGAGCGCTCCCGTGCTTCGGAAGGCACGTTAAGCAGTCGGTACCGGCTTTTTCAAAGTTGTTAGGCCATGACAGAGGCCTTCGGGCGGCCTAGAAACTCTGTCACCAGAGTTGGCCACTAACTCATATGAACGAACGAACGAACGACGTTTACACGTTTTAAACTTTGCGCGTGTTGCAGTAAGAGTTTGTCAAATTTGCTATATCTACAATGTTGTATTAGGTAACTAATCGCCTACATTTCAAACGCATTAGATTCTAAATTACAAGATAAAAAAAATATGCTTGCGAGATAATATTTTTATCGTGATTACTTCTTTGTACAAATACGTTCAATTTAAACATACTAAGCTGCTGATTAAATTTAAGGACTCTTGTGCAAGCAGACTTAAGCCATAGCCACATTAGCCCTTTTCTTATCACCATACGGCTATACTCTTTCCACTGCTTACTTTTTTGCTAACCAATCAAAACAATATCTAGATTGTTTTAGTCAATCTGGGAATGACTGACTGGCTGATTTTGTGGCTTTAGCATGGCGCGAGGGTGTGTTGATCTTATACTCGAATAATGGTTACAATTACCGACATCTACCAAGTAATAATGAACCTGATTATAATTATAGTTCTGTAAATATAATCAAAATTCTAACCATGTTATGGTATTATCCTACTATTATCTGTTCTGTAATTATAATCGAAATGCTAACCATGTTTTGGTTGCCGTAACTGTAAAACATGAAGCAAGATTCAACGCTTGCGAACTCAATCGAAATAATACTGTTGTTTTGTTCAAAATGGGATTTCTAAATGAACGCTTCCATTTTATTCATTGGACACGGATTAAAGCATCTATTTCTGACAACGCCTCCCGTTTGATGAATGGAATCAGTGGTTTCTTTTTATCTTGTTTATTTTTATACAGAACATCAATCGTGTAAAAATACAGAGAACAAACGTTGGATTCTACCAAACTCGAATAGGCACTATTTTTTGAATAAAATCGTAGTTATTCGCGAGTCTATTTGACATTTTCTTATTCCGCAGAATAGTTATTCCAGATGTTAGTCGAATCCACCCTTAAGTGTGCTATGGTTGGATTGAAAGTCAATTTGTTATTATCGTAATCAATTATAATAAATAGTACATACATAATTTATGGCAAACCACGTCAAAATAATTTTGACGAAACAGTTTTAATTTACCTTTAATTATAATCGGCGGTCTTAGCGCTAAGTAGCGATTTATACCAGGAAACATTTTTATGAGAGATACAATAATTAGCTATAGAAAAAGCCTCTGTCTGCTTAGTCAGCCGCATTACTAGAAAAGTGTAAATAGATGAGTTTTTTTTTCGTTTTTAGAGAGACCACTGTCTAGCAGGCAGTTGGCAGACAACCGAAGCACTTACAGTGTGGGACCTGGTCGCCAGGAAGAAGTTGAGCGTGGTAAGAGCACAAAACAGAAGACCCGATGTTGATGGAGAGTACATCTACGCTTGCAGATACTGGCATTCTAATGATGTAAGACGTTTTGCTGATTTATTTTTACAATGATGAGTAGTAGAGCTCTTTGTGATAGAGCTCGTCCGGGGAAGTACTACGACCATGCCTTTTCAGCTATTAGTGTGGGGACACTTCAGCAAGATATCGTCTTGGTAGGTGCCACTGCTGTGCTAGATATTCTGCCTCCAAGCAGCAGTGTGCAATGATAGTATGTTTAGGTTTGAACGGTAGAAGCAAGTGACTAGACAAAATATTTTTTTATTTTCATTTCATTCTACATTACCTATCAAAAGTACCAACCAAATACACAGTACGATGGAAGAAGTTAATGTAGAATACGGTGTTTGGCAAGAAAATACAATTACCACAAAATAAACCTCGGTTGTTATTTGAGAAGATTTTGTGCCTGTCAGGAACAAATGGTACTTGTTGGGTTCTGGACGCTACTACGATTTCCAACTGTGAAATGATTGTATTTCGTACAACCTTTAAGTTTCGTGGCTTCTGCAACTTTTGTACGAACAATCTGTATTAGCAATATAAGCCGTATGTATGGATGGAACGACTGATGGTATAACGTTGAAAATTAACCTTTATTCATGGTTATGAACTCTCTCGTGTAAGTGAATTTGTTCTGTTTGAAGTTAGTTTTACACACTAGAGAGATAGATAATTTTTTTCTTAAAAAAAACTTGGTACAACGCTGGTTAATGATGCCTTAAAACCTATTCTATTTATCTACACTAGATTCTCGATAACATTAAATATTAAGTAATACGTCTCTAAAAGACGTATTTCTAATATTTAATGTCAAAGTGATCATTATGATTGCATTGAATAGGTAAGAGTTAGTAGAGGTTATGGTGGATATTAAGGTCAAATCATTGTTAAATCGATCATTGTATGTAATGGGCATTTGATTAAAGCAAATACCTACTCACTGGTGATGTAGTGGTAGGATCTTTCAACCGTAAGTCTTTGGCCTTGTTAGAACAAAAAAGTTATGTAATTCCAAAATTTAATTGGGCGCAGTGTCATTGTCGAAAGTGACAAAAGTTCGTGCTCTTGTGTTTGATAACTATATTTCGTAGTAGTGCTTGAGGGCAAACTTCAGTAGATTGCTTTTCTTAAATAGCAGGCTTAAAATGGTACTGTTTCAGGTAAATGTAATTTCGGGACGAGTTAGATTTCGTTTGCGGTGAGGCCGCCGGCCGCCTTGAAACTTACTTGTTTGACCGAGAAAGGAGATTGGGCAAAATGTACAATATTATTATTGTGCAGACAAGTTTTAATGTTGCTGAAAAATCATCCATCATCATTTAGATAAACTGTCGTTTAGAGGCTCGCTAAGTATTTTATTTCCATGAACAAAGACGATGATAGATTTGAAAGACACATTAGCTAATAGAGACTTATAGTATTATTATGAATAAAGCCCTACAGAATGTAAATTACAAACATTGAGAATGATCCTCGGGAAGTACTTTGCTACTTTGATTTAATGTTCTTTTAAAGTTCCTTTAATTCTCCCAACAGTACAACCGCAAAGGAAAATATGCTATCATTGGAGGAAGCGGCACCAACTGCGTGGAGGTGATCAATCTCCATAACCGGTACATAACCTGTTCCTACCCTGCTGCTGGTACTATCCTAGCGGTCGCCAGCCACCAGGATCGCATAGCTTATGGAGGTACTGCCACTACCTTCAACATTGTGAAGTTCTACGATCCGAAACATGAAAAAGAAAAGTACGAAAAAGAGGTAGAGGCAGACTACGATTACGCTCATGCAGTGCCCTTTTTTGATGATGACGATGATGAAGACGATGCTTTTGTTAGCTTACCACAAACCTATCCATCTAAAGCAAAGTCTGTGACATGCACTCCTAGCACAAAGATATCCAAAATACTGTGAAATTTCAAGTTTTTATTATTATTAGTATTTATTACAATTGTTAAGCCATGACAGAGGCCTTCGGGCGGTCTAGAAACTCTGTCACCAGAGTTGGCCATTGACTCACATGAACTTACTTACTATGTGACATTTCGATATAATAAATGGTTCTGTTATTAAATTAAGTGAAATTGATTCCGCCTCTTACCCATCCATAACATTAACATACTTATATGACATATAAATATGTTAAATTATGATGATGATTTGAATTGCCGCACCACGCAAACAAGCCATCAAGGAAAAACAGATCCGTTTCATTGCGAGTAGAGGCTCAAAGTTCTATTCCGGATCGACCCCACTCGAATGCTCATTGCCATCCAATAATTTCCAAACCTTGTTCGGAACAAATTGGACCACATCTGCAATAACAATAAAAGCCTTCGAAACAAACGTGTCGAAATTCAACAATTCGAAATTGAAATCCAGAAAACAATGGGGTAAGTTTTTGTAGCGACGCTTGGTTAACATTGAAAAATTAGAGACGGCATTGCGAATTCACAGAATACAATGGCGAGTTGCAATAGAATTTAAATAAAGAAGCGTTCTAACAGTGCGAACTCGCGTGCGGGGCTTTGGTGAACTTTCAACTTTTACCCGCTTATGTAGCGCGGTACCTACCTCTTCCTACCTTCCTACCCCTACTCCAATCACTCCAAGCGTGGGGCGGTGGGAGGCTTTCCGTACTTGGACCGAATATTTACAGCGCAACCTAAATATAGCGTGCCGCTGCTCAGCTGGCACGGTTGGAGTAGGAGGGTAAACACTCCCTCTCCACCCGCTCGCTAGCTACTTCCACCCGGGGAAGGCCATTCGAGCGCCAGCCGCGGAGGTGAGCGGACGTCTTAGTATGAAATGAGGGGTCGTAATGCGACCATGACCGCTACAATCAGGAGGGGTAGACGCTCGCTAAAGCAATAAAGTTAATTTCATGGCCGTCACGGTTTTCAAACGGCAGTAATCTTATAAAACTGCTTCCGTAATTACGTTACGCCTATGCATCTATTTACCTGAACTTAATACACAGAGTACACAGCTATAAATTATTTTTAATATAACTTTTTGATTAATTCATTTATAATTAATAATTGCCTATATTAGTATTTCGCAGTACTCCTACTAAGCTTACACACAAATTTACAGCCTCAGGCCAAACCATTTACGAGTCACCGAACATATTAAACACTATTGTATTATTAACCAGTATTGGTTTAATGTGTAACAAATACCAGTTATAACCAGTATTTGTTTATTGTGTTTTATCTTATAATAACAACTCTATCAGAATTGAACTCAACTTTATACAACTATGTAAATTTCAATTTGTAAAATCTAATTCTAGTGTGTACTTTTCTGTAAACGCTGCGCTGCCTAGACATTTTATACTTTTTCATAAAACATAGACCATTATTATATGATTAATAAAGATAAAGCCTCAGGAAAGTAATCTAGTTACCATACCTATAAATAATTTAAATTGGTTCAGGCTCAGGCGAGATAAACACACAGTAGGTACTTAGGTATTCAGTCTAATCTTAGAGTAAATACAAAAGCGATTAGTGTCTGCCTAACTGACAGCTTTTTTGTTAGAACACTCGGTTGAAGATTAATTATTTACGACAATTTTGTTTACAGCAAAGGGTTTTGTTCTGAAAATGTTTGATTTAATACCCTATTGTACGCCACATGTAAACTGAATAATATTTACCTTCACAATGCTACAATATTTGCCCGGAGAGTCATGTTGACCACGTGAGGCGTAACCCAAATTCTGAACAGAAAACCTTTGCAAACACACCTTTGAATCTACATTTTTTCTGAAAGAATTTGAAATGTTATGCTTTATTATGTCACTGTGGTGTATTGTTGTTGTCAATTACTTACTTTCAGCGGTTACCAGACTGCTGTGCAATATTATTAAACTGTAAGCACCTTTTAATTTCCCTCGCATTGAAGTAGGTTAACATAATTTAAAAGCATTTTCTCCATTCAACGCTACCTTATGACAGAGGTGAAATAACTAGAGCGGAAGACAAATAAACCTCGTCAAGAAAGAAAAAAATATATTCATTAAGTATTATCTCAGTTATTGGTTCTCATAGTACAAACTTTACTTAGTACCAGGCGAGTTCGTGGTCAAACATTTATAAGTACGTGCCAAAAAATCTTATTTTAATTCAGATATTTTTGTGGCTTGGTTTTTAACGCTAACCATTGGTCAAAATAACTAACCATTTTGCTCCTTCAAAGGCACAAGACAGAAAATTAAGAAGTAGTACTAAAATCTGTTCCGTGGCATTGGTTGAGGTGATTATTATCAATCATAGAACTTCAAGAACGAGGAAAATATTTTATAAGTATAGGTTTTCAAATATTTTTTTTGTTCTGAGTGAATGATACAAGATAATAAAGCTTGTGTTGGTTTAACAAGAAGTATGGCTCAAATCTGATAATAAATGTTGATTTAATACAAACTTGTAATTTTGCACTGGGTTGGTGTAACCGCTAGAAAGAGCTGTTTGCAGAGTCGTTCCGACCAATAAGATCTTTTATTGTACCTTTGCAATTTCTTCAATTGTTGCATTAGGTTTTATGCGGTATGCAATAAAGAATAATAGATTTTATACTGTTCAAAACGTTCATACAGTTTGTTCTTATTTTCTTTTATACGGTATGGTGTCTCACAGAGATTACACATATTAGGGAAACGCTGAATATACGAGTATGTATGTCATAGGTACTTTGCAATGCGACAATTTGAAATAAAGCTATCGTAGCTCAGAAACATGTTCAAGAACTTTTTCAACCACTGAGACGAATATTATTTAAAGGCAATAAAGTAGTTGAATTTGCAAACACCACCAATGTCAATGTAAATAACTATTATATTATATAAACTACAAAACACCAGCAATGCAAACTCAAACTATTTTTATCAAAGAAAAGAATCGCAGATGTACAAATACAATTTGTAAACACTGATATTGTTTTACTAACAAGCCAATGTACCTACATAAATATCCTGAACGTTAGTTCGGATATTTGAATATTGTGGTTTTAATTGCGGGTTCATTTGTATGATAGCTTGAACGAGCGCAGCTGTGAGCAAAAACTTAATTTACCTTAATTACTTAGATTATAAATAAATGTGTTTTTTTTATAAGCTAAGTATAATCTTATTATAAAGAAACCAACTTAATAAACTTGAACGATGAAAAGGTAGAACGATTTATGACAAAAAAAATAATTGTATCATGAGCAGAAGTTTATAAGATATAGAAACTATTTAACCAAGTGTTGTCTATTCGACGCGAATGACGAGGTAGGCGAAATCTAGTTTAGATGAAAATTTGTAAGGTTGGTTTGTCACTCGAGCACGTCGTAACGGCCGATTCGAAAAAACTTAAGAGTAGTAGAGTACTTTGTGATAGAGCTCGTCCGGGGAAGTACTACTACCATACCTATTTCTGCCGCTAAGCAGTAATGCTTGCATTGCTGTGTTCCGGTCCTCGGTGTTTTCGGTGAAATAACAATCACATGAAACTTTTGTATAGCTCTCTTTACGTCTCAGGGATAGAGAAGGATTAGTTGTATAAATAAATACATATATTTGGATAGCAATGGCAAATTATTGCTCGGATACCACACGCGCAGACACAGTAAGAAGCTAGTGCTCTAAAAGTAACATTTATCGAGGCCTTAGCGGAGGATTAGCCGAAGCTCTTGTTTCGCGTGTTTGGAGCAGAGCCATTAGTTTCCGTGTTGTTTTTCCATAAAATCGATACCATAATGGTTTCATAAGTTTCGTTTATGCTGTAGCTTTACCTTGAACTCTGTTTATTTGGAATTATTTACACGATTTATTGTTTAACATAACCAACTGTTTTAGAATTATTTTCATCTTTTGAGTATCTTCATCATTAGTTTAGTATTTCATAACCTGTAAGCCCATCGCCGCTTTTTATACCGCTAAGGTAGCAAATGAGCACAATGACTCTTTTTATGATAAATAATGGATATCACAAGGATACCTTAGATATGGATACTCAAGAACTTTTGAAATATTGTAGATATTATGTTGCACGGTGCCATCCTGGGACAATTATTTAAGAGAAGTCTCGTGTGCTTGTAATTTTGATCTTAGATCACTAACCGATAACCAAGTATAACCACATTGAACTGACTTACCGGGGTAAGTCAGTTTTCCATATTTCAAACGTTAAAAGAATCTAAAAATATTTCCACAAACGTTTTTATTATACTGTATATTAAAGCTTTCATTATTAATATTAAAATTCTTAATTAAATCTGGAGCGGGAAATATCAAAGGAACAAAAAGTAACTCAAAGCAATAATAACGCGCTCACAAATACGTTTTCAATTGAAAATGACGTTCATTACAGTATTCCATATTCCATTACTCTAGATTTACTTTTAGAGGAAAAAAGTTCACAGTTAAAAAATAAAAGAAATGCTTTGCGTCCATTTTTATATGATATTATTCTTTATTCCAAATTAAACGAAACACTGTTTATTTGATGAAAGTTAATGAATATTTTATCGATATAATAAAAGATAAAAAAAACATTGTAATTAGACTGAAGAATGGTGATATGTAAAGAATAGTACAAAGTAGATTATGTTTAGTAAGAGGAATGAGCAGGATAAAATCTACGTTCTAAAGCCAATTTACGTTATGAAAAATAGCTTGCCTGTTATATCAAAAATATACTACACGAGCTGACCCGCGCGGTATCATACGCGGTTTTTTTAGTTTTTAAGCTATCCCACAGGAACAGTAAATCTTTCCGGAATAAAAAGTATTCTATTGTTATTCCAGAACTTAAACCATCTACATTCCAAATCGGACTGAGATACGTGGTTACAAACATTCACACAGACCACACAGACTTATTATAATATTAGTAGGATTCAATATTTCGAAGAGAATTTAAGATTTAAAAGCGCTAGCCAGAGATTCGGGCGTAGCTCGTAGCGGCGTAGCGGGGTAGCGGCGTAGCGGGGTAAGGTTTGTAGCTGCATCGATCCGCGGGCCGTGACCTTGACCCGGCGCGTTCCCGGATGTACCGCTATTCGCCTAGTTGCGCTATTGTCGTTTCAGCGTGCCTTTTATTAGCTCGCCTTTTATTTCGCTTACCTCATAAGTTGAAGGTGTTTACCAACGCTGATGGAATAAGTAGTATTTGATTGATGACTAAGTTTGCGGGGAAGACTAAATGCGGACCGCTCATAACAGAGGGTTGGATAAAACCTACGCCAGTAAATGGATACATGCTAAGTGTAATAATGCAGAGACTCAACCCAACCAACCACTGCAAAGACAATATCTTATTTTTAATTTTAAGTATCCACGTAACAGATAACCAATACCAACCAATAACCAATGCGGTTTGGTGGATGGTACAAGTTTTCGATTATAAAGTTCTTGAACACCATAGTCTACTAACGACGTGTTCAAATGTTCTTAGTTATTTATTTTGGTTTAGAAAATATAATTAAAGTTAAAAGAGAATTTCAGGTTAAAGATATTTTATTCTCAAAAGAAATTTACATTTCACTTCATGAGATTACAACACTATTGTAAAATATAATCAATTTTAACATGCAGGTAAAAAACATAATAAGTGTGTAGTAAAATACATAATAGTGGGTAGGGCGGGGCAATTTGGAACAATTTCACGTTAATATTAAAGTAATGTAGGCAGCCTGGAATGTAACGATAGGTTTGGCTACAACTTTGATATAATGTGGTTTATTTATTTTGTTTTATAAGTACTAGCACTTTGGAGATTTTTGATTTGTTTTGGCAGACTATTAAATATTTTCGCACCTTCAAAAATTATGCTCTTTTTACCATAGTTTGTGCGTACTTTAGATATATGTATATTATCTGCATGACGAAGTGCACGTTTTCCCTTTTGTCTATTTGTTTTGAATGTGGTTTGTATGTGTGTTTTGTTGTCTAGTATTTTCTTTATTAAAATACAGGTATTAAAACAGTATGTTTGGTAAATGTTAAAAAGTTTTGTTTCATTATATAGCTGTTTTATAGGTGTTAAAAAATCATAGTTGAATAGCAGTTTAACAATTTTATTTTGGCTTATTTCAAGATTGTTTAGCGTTGTTTTATTGGCACTGCCCCATATTTCGATAAGGTAATCGAGATGGGGTTTCACTAATGTAATAACTATAACTAATGTAATTTACTAATGTAAATAGTGTATCGTACTGGTCGTGGAAGGCATCGCACACACCCGTATAGTGAACCTAATAATGACGATATCTTAGATCTTATTTTAGCTATGTGAGCCTTCCATGTGAGAGTTCCATCCAATATTAGTCCTAAGTATTTTTCCTCGGTTACTTCTTTTATATTATTATTGTCTATGGTTAAGGGAATGACGCTACCTATTTTTTTATTTTTAGCTTTTCCCGAAACAAATTATTTAGCAGCCTCACTTTTATTATGTTTTAGTAAAATAAGGAAAGGACCGAAACGAGGGGTAAATGAAAATATAAATAGAGATTACAAAATCTGCTTTTTCTCGGAAAGGAAACTTTTCGATCATTTCATCCGCGTTTGGAATGAAAAATAATTTTATGAGGATTTTATATTAAAATCTAAATTGTTATTAAAGGATTTTTATTGATACATAGTAAATAATGCATTAGCAATCATGATACTATTTTGTCAATGCTAAAAATATTTTGCATTTTTTGCAATAGTTTCACTAAACATAATATTCATAATACTTATTCTAATTTACTGTCGATCTCGTGGATGTAGATGTTGGTTCTGGGTATTGTTCATCTAAAATCAAGCCTGCACTAAACCTAAATTGTACTAAATTATAATTGTAATAATAAAGTGAACTGTCCGAGTGACTTGAAGTTCCTCATGCGACGCCACCACAGACATGGCATGTCTGTGGTCGCGACGCAATACGCAAAGTTATGTACGGATACTGCTAAATGATTTGCATCATTTTATACAGTACTTAAAACAGTCATAGTAATTTCCAGAGTAATAAGCTTGATGTTAAGGTACTCGCGTAACTTTGTATTATCAACTTACATTAGAATGTTTGTTACAATTAAAACTGTGTCATAAAGTTGCTTAATACCCTTGGTTTGTTTTAAAAAGGCTTTTGTGAGCTTTTATTATAATTGTACTTTCACAAACACACTGTTTTGAACAGTTTCAATTATATATTATGTATTATAACAATTTTAATAGAAATATTTTATGTTAACTCGAAAAGGGTGATTTAGTCCATGAAATTAACAACTATAGCTGTGTGGGAGTGGTAATGAGAAAAAATCATAAAACATACATTTTCTAAGGTTGACACAATATAAAATGAGATGCAAAAATTTCATTTATGACTATAAAACATTGTTGATATTTAAAACATAGAAAAATTACAGAATAGTTTATCTGTGGGTTCGGTTCGGCCTATGTTTTCATGACAAAGCATTTCGTCCCAGTACCTGAACGTATCCCGGGTTTTACCCTTTTCTTTGCAAAAGTGACACAATACAGCTTAATATAAATTCAAGGCCTTTCCCAGTTCAAATTAAAACGGCAACAAGCTTAAATCATGCTGCTATCTTTTGATTAGCATACATTGTTATGCGCGGCCGTCCCGCAGATTGCATCTATTTGCATACTATTTGCGGGTATGACGTCACTGATGCTGTTAAACAGCACAACCGCTGGCCCACTGGACTTTACAAATACTTTTTATGCTTATTTTAGATTGCGAGCTATAAAAATGTATTTTTAATTAAAAACAAAATATTTTCATAGAACAACAGATACTTTTAATATTTAAAACCATCAGCTATGAGCTATGAAGTACAAATAAATTTATGTTTAACTAACGGCTCGTCCTGGTTTCACGCGGGACATAAAATATAGCCTCAGGAATCATACTCAGGAATAATGTAACATTATAATGGTGAAAAAGATTATGAAATTGGACGAGTAGTTTTTGAGTTAGTAAAAATACAAAAATACAAATCTTTCGTCTATTTAATATTAGTATAGATTTATAAGTGCTTACTTAAAGTGTGTATTCAAATAATAATAAGGTGATAGTGTATCTGAAGAGAGATTAGGTCCTACTGACTAAAAAAATTTAGTGACAAAAAATGTTACAAGCTTGTCTTTACGATGAACATCTTTAATCACGACAGCAAGAGTGAGCAACACCAAATGAGTTCACTCATATAAAGAAACTTTATAACAATAACAAAACGATAAATATAAATTAACTTTGACCAACAAACTTCATCGTTCAAAGTAGTCGAGTTAAAACAAGCTCTATTGTACTCAAAATGTACATAAATAGAGCAATCAAGGACGTCCGGCCTCGTATCGACCTACGGTAGCACGCTGGATGGGTGTAGTTTTATTTTATAGAGGACTGTGCTCGCTCGTAGGTGTTCCAACTTTTACCGTAGGCTGAGAATTGGTAGATCTTTTTACCTATGCTTTTAGTTATTTAGTTTTAGTTGGTTTACATTTTATTTTTTTATTTTATACTACCAAGGTTCATCCTGCTTTATGATAAAAGGTTACCGTATCCCATGTGCGCTTGCAACATCAGATATCAGTTGCTGGTTGCCACCCTGAGACGTGGATTTAAAGTCAAATGTGTCAATTTCACCGAAAACCATACCCAGTGGACCGTAATACAGCAATGCGAGCATTACTGCTTGGCGGAAGAAATAGGTATGGAGGTCGGTATTTGCGAGCTTTATCACAAATAATTTTAAAGAGTACTATAGTTTAGAGTAACCTTTTAACTTTTTTAAAGTTACTAAATAGACTGGGTTTATTATTTATTAAGGGACAGTGTGTAAGTGAAAGAAAAAAACGCTCAAAGGAACATGCTATAAATTTTAGAGGTGAGAAAAACCCTTCATAGATTTTCAAACTAGAGACAGGACTTTGCAATCAAACATGTTATTTAAAAATAAAGATGCGAAAACTGATAGGTTGTGAGATTGTTGATAAATCCCTTTATTTTTATATAAAAGAAACTATAGTTCGCACAGCGGATTTAGGCTTCCGTAAAGTTAGCCGTTTGTGATGCGCAAAGACAATTTAGTTTGAAAAAGCTCCATTGCGCATCGAAACTTCACGACGGCCGAGATCAGCCGTGAGAACTATACCTACTTTGCATAAGTGGGTATAGCTCAAAACTCATTTTAACTTGATTTATATATTTATATTACTCATTAAACATTAACACAAAGATTTACCACACCACTCACCTGCACAATAAATTTAAATCAAAATTTCAAGATAAATTGTTAATATTTTGCAGCAAACATTTAAGGCGTGTTTCAGATAGGGTTCATAAATCACAAAGTTTTTCAAGTATACTACTTTAAAAGTTCATTTGCTTTGTTTTGCTTATTATCTAAATGAGTAGCTGCTACTAACCGTTTACCTTGGAGTAACAACAACGCCTATATTCCCGTATCTACAAGCCTGAGTAAGTATGATATTTTGTATGAAAACTAGTTTAAAATCAGCGCAGCAATATAGAATGTGTTAGGGCCTTTGTACTGTGTAATTTACGCATAATTTTTGTGTCGTTTTCATTGTTAGTTAACCTATTTAGAAATAATTGAATCAAGAATCTGTTTTTAGCAAAAAATAACTATCATCTAATCATATCAGCCAATAAACTTCCACCGCTAGACATAGGTCTCCTACAAAAAGCACAATGATGAAGGATTTTGAGCCTTAATCATTCACCGACACACCGAAAGAATGTCTATTTTTACACAAAAATTACACTTACAGTTTTCGTGTTCATAACTAAACTCTTGCCTTTCCAAGTAAGCTTTATATGAAGTTCTCACTCTGAGAGTTTTACTGTTTGTGTTGGTTTAATGGGACTTGATATTAGCTTTTGAGTCCTCTGTTTGCAGTTTCATTCAGTTTAAAGTAATAATGCACTCTATTGTTTATAATATTCAAAAAGATAATGTTTGAAGAGGTCAATGCTACTGATTCTGACAAGTGTTTATATATAAAACTAACTTCTAGCTAACTAAAGCCCGTGGCTTCGTTCAGTTCAACTGTTACAGTGTGATTAAACCATACATACATACAACATACTATTACAAAGTTAAATAACCAAACTATCGAACTTGTAAAACAGATAGAAAGTAGAATAAGAAAATAGTATTTATGTGATTGCCAGCTAATGCTTACAAATGTATTTAAGATATAATTTTTCAGCTTTTTCACATTACATTATTCCATAAATAGTTACGGTGGATTCGACCAACTTTACCAACTCATGGAATTACTATTCCGCGGAATGAGAAATGTCACATGCAAGTAAACTGTCAGTTTACTTGCGAATAACTTCGCTTTACTTTGCTAATTGTGCTTATTCGAGTTTGGTCGAATCCAACCTTAGTTCCTTAAATCCACTCCTAGTAGTATCCTAATGGGTTATCATAATTATTTAGATATATTTCACTCTGTCTACGGGAGCGAAATACCATCTTAATCAAAGTTTGATCAAAGGCACCGGCTACGTTCAGATTATTAATTATTTTCCTGTCCCCCATCATTACCTGGGGTTGGGGAACCGCCACGTTTCGCTCGGTTAGGCTTGGGACTCACGGTGAAACTTCTGCGAGAACCTCACTTGTTTTATTCTAAATATTTGACCTGAGGATTCGACCAAATTTCGAACTTTCGAATAAATTTAATAATCTACGAATCGTAGTTATTCGCGAGTAAACTGACAGTTTACTACACTATAATTTGACTTATTCTGCGGAATAGTTATTCCAGAAGTTGGTCAAATCCTAAAATATTTGGGCACTAACATAATATAGGTACAACATCATCATTTTCATAGTCAGCCTTGTAAACTTCCTACTGCTAGAATAATGGCCTACTTTTATGCGAGAGTGATCCACTACATAATGCAGATTAGTGGATAGCATAAGTCTTTCGAACTTTAAGTTTTTTAGTAGGTTTAGGTTTTAACATGCCGTTTTCTTTCTAATGTTTTCCTTTACCAATTGAGATTATTAAGTTTACGCATAGTTGTTCAAGTGTTATTATCATAGTGTTTTGGAAAGCCCAACTATGGTGCGATACAACCGAATTTGAACCCACAGCCTTAAGATCGGAAGACGGGGTCATTTACACCACCCCACTCAGTGTTTCTATGCTTGTAACCTAATTGTAAAATAAACATTATAAATTTAAAGCTAAATAGTTTAATTTTAATTTTTTTAAGTCTCAGTATGTACCAACCTTAACAAGATAACTACGGAAATTACCTTTGTTCCGCTAACTCCGCTCGGACTGATCGTGCCGCGCCTGTTTAATGTATTTTAAATGAATCAATTATTTATTTACGAAAGCTGCGCCATATGAAAACGAAAGGGGTTAACTTGAATTTTTCATGACGCGATGAAATTGCTTTGACGCGCCCCAGCGAGTCGTTAGAGAAAATGGTTCCTGGATAAGCTGGGTTAGAAACCCTAAATAGAAAAATAAATTGTTAATTATATCACACCGAAGCTTTATAATTTTAATTTTCAAAAGAATAAACATTAAAAAAGTTATCATTATCTCCGATATTGATTCTTAAATTTATTCAATTTAAATTATTATATGATGAAGAAGTATCATCAAAAAAGAACTAGGAACCCAGCCAAGTTTGTTGCCAGATTCTTCTAGGCTGGGACACGGGGAACTGGCGTAAATTCACCTAGCTGATGACGTTTCAAAATAATTCTTGTTAATAAATAAAAATATTTTGAATTTGAATTTGAAATTACTGAAGTGGGTATTGTTTTAGTAGCATGTACATAATATGCATAATATTGCAGTGACAGTGGGCAGGCCATATAGCCATTGTTTTGGCGACCACTAGTTTATGACGACCCTCTACTCAATGAATTAAGGAAGTCGGTGCATGGTGAAGGTTTAGAATCAGCCGTTATGGCCGTTATCAGCCACTGCTGGACATCTATTGGCTGATATGATGATGGATGATGGCGATATATACGGGAAAAAAAGACCAAGCATATCATGAACATAATCCGATACCTCAAAACCAAACGAAATACGAGAAATCTAGCTACTTAAGCAAAATACCGTTTTCGAGATTTATTTAAAAATTAATGTTGATTGCGATTTGCACGAAATTGTAGTCCCAGTTTTTTTAAATATAGGTCGTATTGGGCCCGCTAGTTCAACTAAATATAATAAGTACCTACATAAATACGAATGATAATAAATCTAATTATATAACGACACACCTTTGATTGCGAATATCATTATACAAAAATAAAATTTTAAATACAAAATTCAGGTGTACCTCTCCCAGTTTAGTATTCAGGCTTTGCATATCATAAACATAATTTGAATTGGCAAGTATTTGCGTCACACTCGCCCCAGTTAGAACTATGTAAATGCTGGCGCTACAGCTAACAGATCGAACGTGCAGCGCTTACAAATTGGCATGGAATTGATAAAACTGAACCGATAGGAGCTCGCATTAGGGTTAACTGTATTTCCTGTTCGACTTCTTATCGTTGGAATTATAAGCGACATACACAGAAGTTTAAAAGTTGACTTTAAAATACCGTGTTTTATAGGTGTCGTAGCGTAATTATATACAAACACCAATAATAAAAAAACTTCAACCCATCTATCACAGAGTCCACTATTGGTTCTTCTGTTAGGACACTGGCTTAATTTCACGCGAGAATGATTGGGTCTTAATTCACTGCCCAGATCCAATGCTGAAGGTGAATTAGTGAATCACACATTCGAAATTTTAGTTCGTGGACACACTGAATTTCTCACGATGTTTTCCTTCGCCATTCTTTTTCAAATACATTTCTCAACCGGATCTGATCAGATAGACTACACTTACAACTTTATTAAATGTAAACCCATTAAATTTATCATTATCATAATTTATCATACACCTACGTCGTAGACCCTCTACGTCATAAGCGTGTGTTCTACGCATATACAGCTCTGTGTAGAGCTTCTACGACTAGCCAATTTCAAAGTATCTGAATATTTGAAACGTGTTTGAAAAACGCGTTGGAACTGGCGTAAATTCACCTAGCTTGTAAGATATTTCAAAGTGATCCTGGTGGTATTATTGAATAAATCTCTTTTGACTTTGACTTTGTGGTTGTTTTATAATTCTCGACAGCTCTGGACTAGACTTCCGGTAGGGATTTTACGCTATCATTAATCAAATAAAAAAACCATGTGCAGGGTATCTTTTAAAATATCTCGTAAAAACATATATTTGAAGACTCATGTGCCTGTCTTCATCGGTAACCAAAATGTTTTAAAGGCATCACACGTGCTAGTAAAAGACGTATTCAGAGCAAAACACTAAAAGCAACATAAAGACCGACGTGCCAGTAACATTCACAGTTAACGCACTTCACAAACGAATGCCATTCCTTTCGGAAAAGGCTTAACACGACAAACTTACAGCTCCTGGGTGAATGGACGGGCATGTTGACAAATTTAGTGTACGTCAGTAAAGCTTCTGGCCTGGGACATTTGGGCCCTAGCCAACCGTGTTCATTTTGTTTATTTCGTGAAACTATTGGTGCGTCTAATAAACATTGCGAGAGATGTATTTACATGATAATATTCCCGGTTCCGCCTTTGACGAAAAAAACATTTTTAGGCTGTTTTAAGCCTTGCCAAAGAAGGTTGTCCTCATTTTGGGTATTTTTGTCGGTTTTTACTCATGAGAATGTTTTGAAGTAGTCATTGATGTTCTTTTGTGTTCTTTGCATCCAAGATGTTGAACTGTGCTGCTCGTTTAGTATTTTATTTTCTTAAAACATAACTTTTGAAACACCGAACGATAAGATATCAAACTAAATTGAAATCATATTGCTTGGAAATATTCCTGTTTGAAAGATTTAGAGATGACATTGAATATTTTGGCACTCTTGAATTAAATCCGTGTCGTATAAATCATGGTTTATAAGACACTTAGGTTTCTCAGTAAGATGCTCGAAACAATGTTACTTTATGATCTTTGCCATAATAGATACGATTGTATTCCTCTCATTAACAAATTATGTTATAGAATTCCATCTAGAACGCACTGCCGCATTCCTTGTCGCCTGTTTGCAACAACTCGTTGCCGCACTAATGCTGGTAAGCGATCCCCTTTGTACCGCCTAGTTCACTCATACAACACTAACTTTAATTCCATAGACATCGCGGTAATGCATCCTAGCACATTTAAGAGTGAGATTCTCAAGATTTTAGTATCATAGTACTACCCACTTTTCATAAGCTTAATTTATACTTTAGAATAATCTGTGGTAAACGGTGTTTATTTCACGTTTATTACTATATTTAGTTTACATATTTATACATAATTATCATTGTGTAACTGTTTGTTTACCCAAATAAACTAAAAAAAAAAAAAGATTAAGTTAATGTTTAGTGTTAAAAAAATAAAATACAAACAACACTACCTTTTACGAAAGATTTATGAAAATAGTGGTGCGGTGTCTACTTTTCGATTACTACGTACTGTTGGTAAAATGGTTCTATTTATAAACAATACAAAAACATCCCGTCAAAAATATTGACCAGAGTATGGTATTATATTAGAAAACAAGTAAGGATCCTAAGAGACAAAGTGGATACTTCTTATAATCAATAGCCGTCGTGCTTGTACTCAAAAAGATAATTCTTGACAATGTCTCAAGAGCCAGGCATTGCTTATTCGGGCTTTTAGATCAATATCCACTTCTGTTTACGCTGATACGTATACATGTGATGAAAACAAAACAAACGCAAGTTTACAATTATCTTTAAATTTTATGAATTGAAAAATATAATGTAAATATCTTTACATTATGAAAAAAGCAGGAAACTAAAAGCCATTATCAGAAAACGCTTATCTGCACTCTTTGTACCAATTGCAGCAGAAACAAAACCTAAAACGGTTATTGGCGGTATGCAAAATACAAATAAGATTTTTTTTTGTTCCATAACGCGCATGCAATCGCATAGCGTACGTTTCTCCCGGACCCAATGCAATAACACTTGGCAATATTCCAAATGTGTCTGTAGGCAAATCGATTGAAAGGCACGACCGCCCGTGCTTACAAAATATAATTGTGAAGGCGGAAACAACCTTTTACATTGACTGTTATTTTATACTGGATTTCAGATGTAATAATGTTGCTTTAATCGAGTAAAAACCCATGGTTGTGAAATTGGTACTCAGTTTATATTAAACACGAGAATAAAGAAATCCAAATTATTGTTTTGAACTTGATTAAACGTGATTGATGATGTTGTTGTCAAGACGGGCTGGGCTAGCCGTGTACATTGTAGAAATGTAGCAAAAACCAAATAAGACTTGTCAGAGATATTTGAATATGAGAGTATGTTCTTGGCTAGTTGTATAATAATAAAAATAAAACTGCTAAAACACTATTGGAGCAGACTTAAACCAAACCGAGGCAAACGTAAACATATATTATAATAAAACTAGGTACTAATACTGTCAAGTACTTGCTCATTTTACGGCGTTATTAGCGCTCATCTGGCTCCAACATAAACAAGCATCGTAATTGAAATGCTAAAAAACCCACAAAACAACACACAAACATTATCCCACCACGACCTACTTCAGTATCCAAAACAGAACACGTTGTCAAAACAATCAGCCGAAACACTTTACAATGTTTTCTTTGTGTTACGGCGTGAAGTTAATGTAGGGGGCGCCAGTAGCACAATCAGGGCCTGGCGACTTGCCAGCAAGGAGCATGGATGGAGACGTGATACATCGGTGGAAGTACTGAAAAGCGAGGTTATCTACTAGTATGAACAGCAGCTATTTCAACGCGAGAGACAATTTTACGCGCAGAGTTTAATGACAAGACTTTTCTAAGCTCAATGTTAAATTTTATTAGTAAGTTTGTATGTCAGTGGCCAACTCTGATCACGGAGATAAAAGGCCATCTGAAGACCTCAGCCGTGGCAATTGGCAAATTGGGCTCCTAAATTTGATTAATTTAATTTTTGATTAATAATACATTGTTTTAATTTTTAATTCTTTATTTAACCTTTTATTGTAGTGTAACATTGGTAACATTAACATAATAACAAACACATGTTTGTACAATGAGCGGTCTTATAGCTTAGGAGTTTTTTTTCCAAATAACCTTTGGTAACATCATTTCAGCAGTACCTAGGTATAAACTAGTTTAGTCAAACCCGAAGCTTATTTCCACACCTTACCACTGACCTTATTGACCTTTTGTTCTTTACCTACACCACTACTTGTTATTTTGTCTCCGTTAGTGATACCTACAGCCTCGGAGAAATTACTCAGTGGACGTCGGTTAGCTTTATTTCATACGTGTCAAGTATTTTCAAGTGACTTCGAGTAGAGTTGTTGCAGTAAGTTTAGTACGTGAAGGAAAAATAAAAGAATTCATATTCCTCTAATTAGAACTATTTTGTTCCAGAAATAATTGGTTAGAAAAAAAACATCTCTTTTTAGTGTAATATTACAAAAAAACTATCAATATATTGTTGCCGAAACATCACAGGGACGTTATCAAGGTAAATTGCATTATGCTAGATTATCTTAGTCTTACGCAATACACATCCTCCATGCCCTAGCTACTAAATCATAGTCGTAATTTGAGATTAATTTCTATATCAAGTGTCTTAATATAATCATAATTTGATTGAACGATCTGCTAGTTACATGGCGTTAAAACTTTACGTCATCTTCGTTCATTGACAAGAAAATACTGTATTTACGCGAGCCGCTACAATGACTCTGCATTTCCAAACTTAACATACCAGTTGGAAGTTCTATAATTGAAAGATCACAAACTATTCAAGATTTTTCGTGATACATTATTTGCAACGCAAAATATGGTTCTACTACAACTTTGTCTCGATCACATCGCGTAACGAAACGTATAGCTAAAGCTTATGTTTCTTCATCCTATTTCATAAAACGGATGATCGCATGACATTGCCTACAACGATTCAAGGCTACATTTTTATTCAACACGTGTGAGAGAAGGCTTTTGTATACTATACAGTTTGACCCAACATAGAAGTAACATTCGCAAACCAGAGAAGGAATCACAAAAACTCGTTTGACGATCGTATATGTTAACGTATCGTCCAGCAAAAAAATTATCTGATTGGCATTATTACCTAACATGCAACACTACTTACAATTTGTTACAATTACAACTAAGTAAGTAAGTAAGTTAGTCAGTGGCCAGCAAATTACAACTGCAATACGAATTGTAATCGTAATTTTACAGAACGAATATAAATTAAATTACACTTGATGTACCTAAAAATTAGTGGTAAATCATCAGTGGCTGATTAGATGTTCAATTGTTCAATATTTTTTTGAGTCATTAAAACAGCGCATCCCACAATTACCAAAACCTTCGACGACTTCTGACCTCTCTTTCTGTACATCGCCGTACACTCTAGGAGCCAAATAATAAACCGAACGTGATTCAAGGTACAACATTTCTAAAAAAACGCAACGATAGCGCGTTCTAATATACTAGTGGCAACATCTAGTTACAATTGTTATTGTTTAAACTAGTGACATAAGAGGCACAACAATAACAAAAAAATGTTTCAGCAGATTGGTGGTGGGTGACACGCGGTGATTCAGTTATTGACACGTTTTATATGATTTATTCAAAAAGTACTGAACCAATTTCGATAAAATTTAAATGGGATCACCTCTAAAGTATTACTTATCAAACATAAAAATAATTATCAGCATCAATTCTTAATTGGCAGAGAAATCGCGTAACATAAATACGAAAAAAAAATTGCAAAGACACACTGTAACTTCTATACTGAGTCGAATTGTAACAATGTATGTTATGCATGGTAGCACAGTATCTTTGGAGTAACAAAGAAGATGGAACGTAGGGAAATTGCCGAGAAAGTCAGAATGAATTAAATTGGAATAAGATCGTTTCTGTGTCAGTAACGAGATAGGTGGGCTTTCATTTACGTTGAATACCGAGCATTTCTGAATTATATTAAGAGGTAAAGGCTATATTTCAATAAAGTTTATTTCATATTTGTGTTTACATTACTCTTATTAAATTAATGTATCTTTGCGTTTTTTCATACAGTATTTTAATCCAGTAGTGTTGTAATTCATTACAGCCATATGTATTTACTTGTTATGTTTATATATAGTGTTTCTTATAACATATCTAAACATAAAGTACTGTTATACAGAAAGCGAAGTGGTAAACTCAAACCAGTGAAAAACGGCGTATTATACGTGCATTTACAGTGTCCATTCACACATACGGACTTAGTCTGCCGGCACAGTCGGCAATTCAAACTAGGTTAACAAGCTAGGTAAGTTCTCTCACTAATTGAGAGCTAGATTCTTGTGAATTTAAAATGTTTTACTTACTAGCACCTTTAGAGCTCAAATTTAAAAGATACAAATTCAACTTTTAATTTAAACTCTGAGTCAAGCTAAGCTACTAAATTCGGTAGGTAGTTCTAAATTCATCGTCATCTAAATTTGTGAGCCTATTCTAAGAAAATGTACGTACAAGCAGAATCATAAACGTGATGGAGATCCTGTTTCACGCATCCAGAACTTACCCTGAATTTTATTGATGACGGCGACCTTTTTTATCTTCAGTGTTAGAAATCTTTACATAATATAAAATAACGTCGTTTCCCGCTGTCTGTCCCTCAATATGTACGCTTAGATCTTTTAAACCACGCAACTTGTTTGATGCGGTATTTATCAATAGACAGAATAGTATTTCAGTACAAATATTTTTTCCGGGTGTTCTGGGTATTTTCTATATATAATAAAAAATATCTATCTATGTATTGTATTGTATTAAGTATATATCAGTCATCTAGTACCCATAACACAGCTCTGTTTAACAGCAGCTTACCTTTTTTTTTTTTATACAACTGAAGTGGCAACCAAGCGTACGGCCCACGAGATGATTAGCGGTTACCGCAGCCTATGGACGCTTGCAATACTAGAGGTATCACTCGCGGGTTGCCACCTTGAGACTACGATCGAAAGCCTCATGTGCCAGTAATTTCACCGGAAACCAGCAATGCGAGCAGTACTGCTTTGCGGCAGAAATAGTTATGGTGGTAGTCCTTCCCCGGACGAGCTCTATCACAGAGAACTCTACTGATCTTACCTGGGGCTAGATGATGCTGTGTGGATTGTCCAGCATTATTTTTGATTATTTATTATTTATTCATCAAGAGGAAAGTACGCGAATAAAGTCAACAGCTAGTATATAATATAAAAAGTGCCACGTCAATTTTACAACCACTACAAATATCATTGATTCTTCGATTATTACACGATTGTTATAAATCAATGAATTCATAATCAAAGTGCAAGGCATAGTTTTGCGACTGACTAGAATTTCTTCTTGCGCTGCGACAGCTATTCCGAACAGGCGCTGGAAGCCAATTATTCAAATGCTGGGGAAATTGAATGCTGCTTTTCTAGTACTACAGCCAGTGTCGGAAGTCTTGAACATTTTCTAAATAAAATCGAAATATGCAAAATTGCTGTGTTACTGACTGATCGACTGACAACGAACGTAAACCGTTAATCCTAGAGATATGAAATTAGCTTATAGTAGTAAATTTTTGTATTTTTCTATTGACTAACAAAATATTAATAAATTTGCCAAATCAGTCTCATATTTTATGTAAATACATAGCATTTTCAGGAAAAAAAACGTATTTATACCTTGCCAAATAGAAAAGCTCGTTCGTATTCTATGTTCTGGGAAAACGTAATATGAGATAAGAAGTATCTGATTTTGGTTACACGATGTAACAAATACTTAGTAAGATGTTTTGTCATCTAAAATAATTTAAGATACAACATTTGTAAACGCTCGGTTTACAAATATTGTATCTTATCCGAGAACTTAGAACAATAATAAACACAAGCGTAGAATGACGACTCGTCAACGCAAAACTTGCAAAGTGTTAAACGAAAATAGAAAAAACAGCTAACAGTTTAAAGTAGATATTTCTTTGCCGGTTGCCGAGTAACATCACTCGTTTTAGAAAGGCAAAAAGAGAAAGTAAACTAGAATTAATTATTTTCGATGATACATAACTACTTATTGCAAAAAATAATGAAAGTAGGTTCTGGTAAAGTTAAGTGGATTGAAGTTCTCATTAATTTACAATTCTCGTTTTAATTGGATGTCCAAGTTCTTCAAGTTCTTCAAGTTGGAACTTGTTTACTGCTAAATAGGGAATTAGTTAGTGGTAAACAAATAAATCGTGTTTAATTTGTGGGGCGGGTGGAAAGAAATGTAAGTGGGTCGTTTATTAATGGCTCTACATTTTCTTACAAAAACACATTTTAAATTATTTATTTTGTAAGTAAACAACGTCAGAAATTATGTGAACTTAATTAGATCGACAGAGGAAATGATAATCAGAATCGACATAGAAAATGATAATCGACAAAAGAAATGAGAAATAGTTTCTTTTTATCAGACCCTAATTAGGTGGTAGGTTGTTACGTAAAGTATTTAAGGAAGAATAAAAAAAAAATGTTAAATACAAATATAAACATTAATTTATGATTTGGTTTTGCCCTCGACTTTGCTCGTAAAATATACTACTTATATCATAGGTAAATCAGTTATTACTCGTAGCACTAAGAATAACATAATTTGACCCATTTTTACACACGTTTTTAATGTTTGACATATTAATATTATGATTGATTTATTCAAACAACTTACACCCATAGGGGAAGGACTACCACCATACCTATTTCTGCCGCCAAGCAGTAATGCTCGCATTGCTGTGTTACGGTTCGAAGGGTATGGTTTCCGGTGAAATTACAGGTACATGAGACTTACCATCTAACGTCTCAGGGTGGTAACACGCAAGTGATATCTATGATGTTGCATGCGTACATAGGCTACGGTAACCGCTGACCATCAAGTGGGCCGTACGCTTGGTTACCACTTTAGTAGTCTAAAAAAAAAAAAAAACACCCGTAGCCCGCCCGTAACAACGATGGGCAATAATTACCTGTTTCTCTGGTATTCACCGTTTTAATGTAGGTATGAGTTTTCAGTACCCATTAAGTACCGTTATTCACAAATCTCTTATCTGAAGAACACCATACCCAGGATAATATGGTAATAAATTAAATTTACAGCGCTCTCCACAATTGGTAGCATTGTGTCTGAAGCCATGAATAATATCTCTGCTGTAATGTATCACCATAGAATAATGTAGGTACATAATTGTGCAGTAGTATAACTTATAAGAAGTTACCACTGCGAGCTCTTTTTGGAACGCTTAGATAGAACTGCCGTCTTGGTAAACCATCCTATAATAAACACTGCAGCGCTAATCTATAATTATATGATTTTCATCTATAAAGGTGTACAAAAAAGATTAATTTTAGTCTATTCTATTCTCTTTATATAAGAATTTGATGTTCATTCTACACTGTGGCTCACAAGTTAGGTACCAGGTGGAAACAATCGAATAAAAACAGGATATTCTGCCGAGGACGAATCATCTATCACAGCACAGCTATTGTTCAAACGAGGTGGATTTACAACGGCAAAGATTTGAAATTGGAGCGGGGAAGATTTTATATTTGACCCAGTTTGCTTCTTCCTGCTATTTGGGTAGTAAACACACTAATCTTCATTAAATGTGATCAAAAGATTGTTTTTACTTAGATAATTGAGATAATGAACAAGTATAATGGGGTCGAAAATATTGGGGACAGTCTCAAGAAATAACAAAATGTAGCGACATCACCTTTTAATATTGCCCATTGCTGGACGGACATAAGCAAGAGATAGGTCGAGAAAGTCAAGAGGTACCAAAAAGTTAATAAAATATGAAATCCTCATTCCAGAACAAAACTCAATCTTAAACAAAATCATAATAATATTTTCAAAAGTTCGTACAAAACTAAATTTTTCGTAAGAAATTGTCACAAAATTTATATTTGTGTATAGTTTCACACTCAAGTGAATACGAGCTTTAAAAATAACTCAAACGAAGCTTTTTTCTGAATGAAACCTTTGATGAAACAAAAAGTTTGTATATTTTTAGAGCTGAAAATATAATCTTGTTACTTTTAAGCGTTATTAATACTAAAGGGTCTAGTAGAGAGATAAACGATTTTTATTACATTCTTAGCAAAAAATCAGACTGCTATGAATATTGGCTTTAGTAAGTAGTAGAAAATATGTTTTACTTTGCTTTTAGGTATTCAACTGAATATGTACCAATTATACCTTAAAAAATATGGTTTAATTTTTCAATAATTATAATTGTTTTATTAGTTAAAATTTGTTTATTTGTGTTTAAATCACGCTGTCGGCTGAACTGATTTGGAAGAAACTTCTTGGTATAGTAATAGTACTTGAACTGAAATAGCTTAGAGCAATAGCTTTTATATAGGTAGTACGCGCGCGAATCAGTGGACAGAAGCTAGTAGCTAATATTTTATTGTTAATTTTACTATTAATTTGTATTTTGTACTCATATCCGTAATAAATAACAAATAAAATTCCTGCATGTTAAAATTAAATAAATATTAAAATACATATATACATAAACACTCTGTAGAGATTTCACCAATCCGTACGAAATGGTTTGATTCCATCTTTATTATTCGCAATGCCAAAGAGTGGAACTCGTTGCCAGCACCAGTCTTTCCAGAGGATTACAATTTAGGAAAATGCAAAACAAGAGTCAATAGGTATATTCTAGCCAAGCGTGCTCCATCTTAGACCGCATCGACACTTAACATCAGTTCCCACCTGCCAAACGCTTAACTATAATTTTATAATAATAAAAAAAGTAGACTTTCTTTTACCTTTTGATTGTCACAAACATCTATAGCTATTTTACTAATAAAACTATCGTGCATATCGCGACGCGGAGAAGGACGCTCGCCGTGTCACTCAACCCTGATGAAGTCTCTCGAAATTGAGTCGAAACAGTGTCGGTACCTCTTTACCGATATACCGGTACGTGAAAACACCCGTTTTTAAAATGAATCTATAGCTATATTTAATTTTTGTCGTAGCTATGGTGTGGACAACGAACAAAATCTTTAAGTTATATTCGAATTAAAACCTCATTTTGTTTAACAAGGCTAGCATGCCCAATGCCCATACGATCAATTCGAAACTTTCTAGCTTGAAGACAGTTCTTGAGACGAACACAATAAGCTTGATTGGCCGTTAACAACTTTGGTTTCCCTGGAGGCTTCCTCTGATAGGTTTACCTGCCCGGATATTGCGATCCTTGTAAATTACAATTTGTGGAACAATCTTGACGATAGGTATAATAAGACTTCTTGTATTATAATCAGTGCGCTTATGCCAAGGTTTACAACACTCATAGCCGGTAGGTTTAACTATACCTACTTAAGTACATGATACATGGTAGACTACTAACCACCTACCATGAATATACTGGATGACGGAAATGATTCACTTGCCCGTTATTGCCACCTTTTAATTTTGTTAAATGAAAAGTGTTATTGGCAGAGTTAATAAAATTGTGCTTCGTTGCCACTAGTCCCATTAACAGTTCCATAACAAATTTTCTAATGGTTTTTTTAATAATCACTAGTTCTATTAGTGGTTCCCCAGACGAACTCTACATGACAAAAAATTATATACTTTTACTAAATCTGCTAATTATCAAGACATAAAGATGACATCAATCTATTTCCGAATTCAATGAGTTCGGTATCTCCAGTTTTCGTTCCATTAGGTATTGGAATCTGAAGTTTTCCTCATCTAACAAAGTTTGATAAGCCGGTCTTGTGTGAAACCTAACAACATCGAAGTTTTCTCATTATAACATTGCTTAGATTCCGGGAAATTCTCTTTAAGGACATTTTGATACTCTTATAATGTTTTTAAAAGAACCAGGTTGAAAAAATCTTGTAAACCATTATTAGTTCGGAAAAATCCTGCACGATTGTGTTAATTGGTGTTGCTTGGATAGAGATTTTTATTTGATTGAGGCCGCCATAGATGTTCAAGTAATAATTATGATCAAACAGAACCATCTTCTTTGATCCAATTAGCACGTAGATTGTTTTTGATTTGTATACTATGATATTGTATTTTTTTTCTTTACGAACCCTAAAAAGAGCAGAACACTCAACTTGCCCCCGTAAACCAGTAAAGCATAAATATCAATAAAATTGCCGTGGGCCAGTTTTCGCAAAAAACCTTTCTTGATACGGATAATAATGTTACCAACTAAGTATCTCAAAGTAAGAATACTTTCAAGAGCCTATTTCCTGTCCTTGAGTGAGTTTTTATTTTATTTCTAGTTTATTGGTTTTCCTTGAGTTTGATACGGTTTGTTCACTCTCAAATAGTGGCAACGAGGTTGTTTTTTTTTATTTATTTTTTAGCTTTTTTATAAGTTTTCTGTTTATAAAAACGGTAAAACTTAAAGTTAAAAATAGAAAATCTCACTTTTGATGTCACTTAAGATAGTTTATTTATACCGTCTCTACATCTCCCAGAGCAAAATGAAACGAAGCAAAAAAATCCTTTTTGGTTTCGTTAAATTAGTTGATAGTTAGTAGCATTACATAGGTCAAATAGTTTATAACTCTATGGAATAGCTATTTCGGGGATTATGAAATGTAAAATACTCTCAGAATAATTAATTAATAAATTTTAAGAGTAGTAGAGTTCTCTGTGTTAGAGCTCGTCCAGGGAAGGACTACCACCATACCTATTTCTGCCGCCAAGCAGTAATGCTCGCATTGCTGTGTTCCGGTGCGAAGGGTATGGTTTCCGGTGAAATTACTGGCACATGAGGCTTTCGATCTTAGCCTCAAGGTGGCAACCCGCGAGTGATACCTCTGGTATTGCAAGCGTCCATAGGCTGCGGTAACCGCTTACCATCTTGTGGGCCGTACGCTTGGTTGCCACTTCAGTTGTATAAAAAAAAACTATTTATTCTGCAAATGGTACTTATTCGAGTTTGGTCTATTTCAACTTATGAAGGACTAATAAATTAAGAATAAGTATAATATTTTTATATTTAGGGATAGTAATAGAAAGAGGTAGATCGAAAACAAGAACTCTGCTGAAAGTCTTATTATTCGTCACTTATTTCTAGCCGACTAACACTACTCTAGGATTTCAGAGTAAAAGATTTTCTGTTGGCATTTCCCTGGCAAGGTGAAACGTCGGGAAATTCAATAAAGTGGTAATAAGTGGATTTCATTCCAGAAGTAATATTTTCGTCAATTTCGCCATTGAAACGTTTTATTACGGGCTGCGACCTTCCTTTTACGTTTGGCATTTTGGCCTCAGTTATTAGGTCGCATATTTCTTATAAAAAGAAGTTACGGTGGATTTGGTAAGTCGCCGATGCGATGGAAGAAGAAGAAGCTTTTAATTTAAATAGTATTAGTAGAGGGTATCGAGGGTCAAATAAAATATAACAAATTTATTTTACGAAGTAAAAGTACTTTTTACATGAAGGATTCCACAAAAGTTTATTAAAGATAACATTATGAGATCACAGTCGTGGGGAAAACCACAACAAATTACGTAGAGTTATGAGTTGTTTAAACAACGGTTCTTCATACAAAGGTCTTGTTAGGATAAGTAAATAACACAACAAATTAGGCGACTTTCGTCACGCATTTCCACAACGGTATCTTCATAGTGCTAAGTACAACTGTTATACTTGGAAATGTGCCAAATAAAACCAAGTGTGTTTGAAGCGGTGTCGTTACGCTATCGAACGTAAACACAGGTTTAATAGAGACAAAATATGTGGCTTAGGTCACTTTTAAGATTAAAATTAGACCATGCGAAAAGTGGCAACTTAGGCTTCAGAACTGTTTCATCTGCGGCTAAAAGTTCTAAATAAAATAGTTTCTCTGCAGTTTTCTTCTTAAATCGTCACCACTGTTAAAAATCATTTTGTGGCTGTTTTTACTAAGCATAGTGTGGTTGTCCGCTGAGGTCTACTTCAATTGTCACCGAGAACAAGATAGTAGTGCCAAAGTAAGTAAAGACAATGGTTCTCTCTACTCGATTCGGAGGGTAATGTCCCTTTTGCAAAATGTCCCGCTCCTAAAACCGTAAGCATTTCGTAAAATGCCTCGTTCGCCCATCGGCCCTTTCGTAAAATGCCCCGTTCGCAAATCGGCCCGTTCGTAAAATGACCCGTTCGTAAATGGCCTGTTCGCGAATGGTCCCGTTCGTAAAATGCAGATTAAAATGACAACTACAAAGAAAACAGTCACGTGTCATGTGTACAATGTAGAGTATAATATTTCCCTGAGAAAAACGTTTTCTTCGGTGCTCATGCTAGCCGAGCACAGCAGAGTGAAGCTGAGTCAACCAACAATAGGTACTTCTGTCTGAATTCTCATTCGCACATTTGCCGTTGTTTTTTATTGAAATTTTGGTTCAACAAGTTCTCTCATTCTCATTCTAAAACGAATAACAAGTTTAACTTTATTTCATGAGTTTTTTTAACGCTTTTATTTGAGTTTTACTTATATAAATTCTGCTTTGGTTTGTTTGTATGCAAGGCATCTTTAGCGTTTCCAACCATTGGCAGCAGGTTATTTGAAACTACCTACAACATTTTATGTGTTAATTTTGTGTAAATTGTATTTTTTTTACTTTTGTGTAGTTGCATTGAATTTTTAATAAGAACCAAGAATAAAACTCACTGTGTCTTATCAAGTAGGATAAAATGATAAGTTCCCTCAGTAAGTGAATTAGGTAATGTTAAAATTATTTCTAGATATACCTACTTAAATAATCTTAAAACATAAACTAATGCCGTAAAACCTTACCTTAGGTATGTAATGTGATACCTTATGTAGGTACCTAAATGCAAGCCTAATAACTCAGACATCTCCCTGTAAATTCAGAGGACTATCACAATTGTTTGAATTTACAGGGGTGGAGCGTGAAACGCAGATGAAGCTAGAATTGCCCAGGAAACGGGCAGCAGTCAAAAATGTGCAAACCGCTGCGCCGAAAATAGAAAATATTTTTTTGATGGTCACCCACGCCATGTTACACGCATTACGTTTTCTGATTTGCATAATATGCAGTGCTTGCTGTGGCCTATAAATTAAAGTTTTACCTCCCGCCTACTCGGGGATAGTTTATTTTATTTTTGTATGATAATATAATGTAAAAAGACTCTATGACCATGCTGGCCTGCCACGCTACAGCTACAACTAATAAATTTCACTGTACCTGCCTATTTGACGTGCCAATGTTATGCAAATTAACGCTATGATGAATAAATGAATATCATAACATCTGAATATACATTACGAGATCTGCGTTACGCACCCTGTAAAACTTGCAGGTAGACGTCTGAGTTAATTGGTTTGCCTATAATGACGTCAAGTTTTTATCATACTATGCCTGGGCTACGCCAGCCGTTCCCGTAATATTTTCATTTATATTCCGTTTTCTTTATCATAACTACGAGAGAGCAGTTTAACCAAATTCAACTTTGTTTTGGGTTTAGCATAAGAAAATATGACGCCTATGATACTACTGGGTAAAGGGTTCTATCATTTCTTATTCGTAGTGTCACTGGTTCATTCATATTGAGTAACTAGACTGTATTGTACATATAAAATGACTACGGTATTTATGTAAAAACTGTTGCTGTAAATAATTCAGGTATACTTAAGGTCCTTTTGATCAGGCTATTAAATTCAATCACAATTTATATCTGAAAACAGAAACCATCCAGCCATCAAAGATGTTATCTGGATTTCACTATAGTTATTAATATTTTGAAAGAACACGAAGTTGAAAGCTTTCAATTCAGATCATCTGCAGTTTAATTGGTGAAATTCACAAAACAGCATGTCCTGAAGAGTAGCAGAGTTCTCTGTGATAGAGCTCGTCCGGGGAAGGACTACCACCATAGCTATTTCTGCCGCCAGGCAGTAATGCTCGCATTGCTGTGTTCCGGTGTGAAGGGTATGGTTTTAGCTGAAATTACTGGCACATGAGGCTTTCGATCTTAGCCTCAAGGTGCGAGTGATACTTCTGGTATTACAAGCTTCCATAGGCTGCGGTAACCGCTTACCATCTTGTAGGCCATACGCTTGGATGCCACTTCAGTTGTATAAAAATATATATATATATAACTGGTATAGGAGTTTTCTCTCCATGGACCAGCTGAAATGTCCAATTGGTTCTCGGGGACCAATTAAAAAAACATAAAATACTATTCTTTCACTGCGACTTAGAACATTATTTGTCTCGCTCGCGACTTTGACGGTGTGTTTTGTTAAATACGGTTTGACGGTGTGTGTTTTGACGACCGATGTGGCGCAGCGGGCGCAGGTCCGCTTGCGACGCAGAAGTTGCGGGTTCGATTCCCGCCTCGGGACAAATGTTTGTACGATCTACAAATATTTGTTCCGGGTGTTCTGGGTATTTTCTATATATAATAAAAAATATCTGTCTAAGTACTTATTGTATTGTATTAAATATATATCAGTCATCTAGTACCCATAATACAGCTCTGTTTAACAGCAGCTTACCTTGGGGCTAGATGATGCTGTGTGGATTGTCCAAAAAAAAAAAAGTTCATTGTAGTTTTTTATACTTTTATACACACAAAAATAGCTACTGTTGAAAATAACGTAAATGTAGTCGAATGGGATGCGGACGCGTAGGCGGTCGCTACATCATCGATCGCACGACCCCTGACATTTAATAATGAAAGATGAGCTAACCCAGTGACTGAGTTTGCTTGAATCTGTCTGCTTTAGGTGTAAAAAATTGCGTGGCAACTACAAATCAAAAATTCGTAATCATGGATATAAAAAAAACACTGCAATTTTTTGCGTACTACCCAGCAGAGCCACCACGTTAGAATCCGATCATTTATATCTTAAAAGAAGATAAAAAACAGACGAAAAATCTCTAGTACTATTCCGCTTAACCTTTTAACTAATGAGGTCACACAGTTACCACAGTTAACCTCAATAGAAAAATATCGACACATGTTTCATCCCTCCACGGGACATCCTCAGGACCATCGACTTGTTCTCCGCCAGACGTGTTGCTCCGTCGAGCGCTGGAGCCAAAAGCCAAATCTTAAAAGAATGTACGTTAGACGTACACAGTGTACGTATGCCGTTTATTGCTGTACGTTTGTCAGGTACTGAGAAAATCGACTTCGCTAGTGGTCCTAGCTGTTCTAGCGTGGTGGCTCTGCTGGGTAGTACGCAAAAAATTGCAGTGTTTTTTTTATATCCATGATTACGAATTTTTGATTTGTAGTTCGTATTCACGATTTGTGTATGATTTACAGCAAACGCGTGGAGTCAATCGGATTCGGGAATCATTTGCGTCTAATCACCGTTTAGCGAAATAAGCTCACAGGCCCATCAGCTTTTTTACCCTTTTTGGAGCAAAAAATGTAATGTCTGTAAAGCAGGATAAATTAATCTCTTTCATTCACAGTTTTTTCTTTAATTCAACCACTAAGCAGTAAGTAGGTCATCAACTTAGGCTATTGGGTACTTTGTGCAATATTATTAAAACAGATACCATGAGTTCAAGGAAGAATTTCTCGATCTTGGTCGGTCTTTTACTTACATAATTAAATGAGATAATTACCCGTAGCTACCTACAAAGAAATCCGTTTAAGATCAAGGAAATTTTATTGCTCACTTTAGCTGATTACTCTAAGACTTATTGATTTTCTGCTTCACTAAGAACTCTATTCAAGTGTTTTTAAATTGTTCCGTCATACTTCTTCATACTCAGTGGACCGACAACATCATATTTAAGTATACTGGTTTATGATACCTGAGTTATCATCATGCTAACGACTTAAAAATCTACTCATAATAACATAGAAAATACGAATGGTAGGTACGGATCCTACCCTTTAAACTTTCACTGGTGAATTTTATCTCGAGGTCAAGGAATTATCAAATCTAATCAAAATAGATAGATGATCGATGAACAGATAAGACGTTTATTTGTTTGCTAACGACACACATATAACGGCAAAATAACAGCGTCTACTGTTAACACAGCAGACATAATGCTGAGTCGGGGCCCATTTTGCTGCTGTAGTACACAAAAGTAATTATTAAGGTAGGTAGGTTAAAGAGTACTAGTACCGTAATATTATGTATAATTTTGTTTTCTTTTTCTATACTTATGATTCTTTTTTTTGTATAATTGTTTTTACCTGCTGATGTATTTGTGTGCTATGTGGTGAATAAATATAATGTCTATGTCTAATGTCTACACATTCATTATGTTTATGACTCAAAGATAAAGACTAATACAAAAGTACAACTAAGGTGATGATTAATGAAATCAAAGTACCACTTCGGTGGCGCGTTGGGCAGGTGAAGAAGCGAGAGTTTGCTGGTTCGTTTCCGCTGCAAGACAGTTTTTTTTATTTTTTGTATATACAACTAAAGTGGTAACCAAGGGTACGGCCCACTTGATGGTCAGCGGTTACCGTAGTTTATCTTTATGTGTAAATATTCGGTTCGAAGGGTATGGTTTCCGGTGAAATTATAGGCACATGAGACTTTCCATCTAACGTCTCAGGGTGGTAACACGCAAGTGATATCTATGATGTTGCATGCGTACATAGGCTACAGTGGCAGTGAGTTTGCTTTGCCTCTGACGCAGTTTCACGATTGTGTCAACAATGTACACTCGCGTTCAATTGCAGCCCTACTTCTGGGAACAATAATGACCGCAGTAGTATTATGTACACGAAATGTAGGTAAACGAATAAAATTAATATTAAGATTAAGTTATATCTCATGTAAGTGAATTAAATTCTTATGAGAAATATATATTCTTCAACCTGAATATTGAGAGAGCTAAGTTTCATTAGTATAGAGTAGGTGTCATATCTGGGTTGCTAGTCTTATAAAAAAAGGTGATACGGGAGCAGTTGTAGAAGTTGGCAGTGGAGTATAAAAATGATGACTTTTAAAAACTACTCGCTTCCTGTTTTGTTTTGCCCATTACGAGCATTATTTTGTTACGATACTAAAATAAGCACCTATTTTTCTTTTAAGTGAAATAATAAAGATCTTGAACCTAATTTTTTTTTTAAAGTCGTATAAGTAGTTGTAAGTAACAGTAAAAAAAAAATCTTATTTATTTATGAACGCGATTGTACATGTTCTTGTTGGTGAAAAAATAAAAGTTTATCTGTTGGGATTGTTCCGGGACGGAAGTGTCTGATACAACCTTTGAAAGAGGCTTGGCCTTTATTGTACTTCTCACAAGATAAACGATTCAGGGACTTTTGATAAATGCTATGATCTTTACTACTACTTGACCAACAGTTATCTCATAGTTTACCCTAGAATCAACTAATAAAATCTTGTTAAATCTGCATCTCTTACTCTCTTTAAACGGTAAAGTTTGCACACAGTACTTTACTTCCCATCAAATTGTCTTGTATTTTTAAATTGACGAAAGCCGACAGGCGGCTTAATTTTTAATTCACCCTTATTCTTTCCTTATTCATTTTTTCTAGTCAACCTTACTTTTATAAAAAAGTTCTTTTATATGATTTTTTCTAATGTTTTATTCCTAAGCTACACTTGCCAAATAAAACCTGAACTAAATCAAAATCTATATAGCGACTACTCTATAAATAACTGTAAATAACTAAAAATATCTGCCACTGTTTCACACCATTTGTTGACTCAGAACCTGGTTTAAACTGGTAGCCCTGAATCTAGGTCAACCTCACAGCCTCACTCCATCCACGCACACAGAAGCACATCCGCAGGCTCCTCCGTACTACCTGCTTCGATTCAAACGTACACATTGACGTTGGCTCCCTACGTCATAGTGTGCTTTAAGGCTTTATATTATACAGATAGATAGGGATGTGCGTTCAAGTTTATAGCCTTCTCGCGTTATTGACTTTAAGGATTCCTTTATGAGGTCGTTTCATGGTTCAGGCAGGTCATGATTGTAGCAAATTAAATAAAGTTAATGGAGAACCATTACAGTTAAATGAGTTGTAAATGAATTAAGTACGGTTTTTATCTAATAAAGAGCCGTTACTTACTTTATTTTATTTACAAGTTTCGTCGTGCCGAATACTCAAGGAAGGTATTTAAATACCTAATTAACATTGCTTATAATTGGAAAAAAAAAATATATATATTTCATTCGAAATATTTATTTGTCAGAAAGTAGGTATTACAATGATGATAAACTTTTATAATATTAGTCCCGGTACAATCTAAACATTACAGGCATGCAAATTTATAAAACTTAGATTAATTAAATGATCACTCTAAGTACATTATAGTACTCGTGCATAGTTATTGAATGCCTCAAATTCTACATTTATGTATAAACTAGCTCAGGCTATCGACAAATTACACTAGCGTACATTAATATCTACCAACACCATTTGTAACAAATTGAAATGTTCCAAACGTGCCATATTATATGAGCAGATAAGGATTTGTTCATGCATCGTATAAAAAGCAACATTATAAATTAGAAAATGGTGATTACAAGCTAAAAAATGCTCTATTAGGAATATTATAACTAAGAATATTATAATTTATCTGATTAACAGAACAATGGTTTCCAAAAGGTCATGCCAAGGTCACGCTTCGGTACATTATTTTTGTTTAAATTAGACATGTTGGCAATGTTACTGGCAAAACTATAGTTATTTATATCAATACTCGGCATGCTTCGAACGTGAATTTTTACATGTTTTGCTTACGATGCTATACTTACCTATTGCACACCAAGGTCAGTTCGCTAGATAAGGCAAAAAGAGGAAATTGTATCTTTCTATGTATGTGTAGCGAAGGATGTGTTTGTTAGGAACCAATAGAATCACTTCATTTACCTAGCTTCGCTCTGACAGCTTTAGTAAAGTGATCTATTGGTTCATAAAAACACTTTCCTCGCTACACATCCTCGGGTGGAAACGCAGCCTTACTCTTGAACGCGATCGGTAAAGGACAAGTATTGGAATATGACATTTCATGACAACCTAGCGCCAAATTCAACCGTGTTTCCAAGAGTACAAAAAAAAAACAGCAGTAAATTAGAATTCAGAATGCGTTGAAGCCCCAAGAGTGCAGAGTTTTGCACTGTAGTTACAAAGGAAGTAGTTCTTTAGGTTTTGAATCCGATGACCTCTTGGCCTCTCTCTCTAACTCAGAGAGAGTTAGAGAGAGATCTGCGTTAAAGCACAAATCAGTACTTTGTACGATTGAAGACTTTAACGTTGTACAAATTAGGAATTGTACGGACGGAGGGTCCATTGACTGATATGACGATGGTGATGAGAACATACGGTTACAGTACGCGATTACCTTACTGGCCGATCGGCCTAAGTGTGCAAGATATACAAAGCACCACACATATAATCTCACGAACGTTATTTGTAAACTGAATTGCCAAACCAATATGATTTGCCTACTGTATGTACAGTATGCTACTAACGTATTATAATAATAATAAATACTAATAAATAAATAATAATACCAGAGCTGGCCACTGACTCTGCTAAATATTGGCAAATATTCACACAGCGTTACGTATAAAGGATCGTTCAAACCAACACGGCGACGCAAAAGCGAAACGAAAGCGGAGCGGAAGCGTCAGCCGCGCGCAGCCACGCGGCAGCCGATGCAAAGGCTTAGCAATGGTGCCTTCCTTACACACCAAACGTGACCGTGACGCGGAAACATAGCGTTCGCAAAGTCCGCTTTCGCGTCACCGCGTTAGTTTGAACGATCCTTAAAGCTAGTAAGAGAAGTTGACATAAGAAAGCTGGAATGGCAATATGTTTCAAGAATTTGTGTATAATTGTCCCTGTTGGCTACAGATGGCTTGTTTTGGCACCTGCCTTATTATCCGCGTTTCACGCCCCACGCCCCTGTAAAACTCTCAGAGAGATGTCTGAGTTATATGGTTTTCCTAAAGTAAGTAAGTTTGTGTGTCAGTGGCCAACTCTGGTTACGAAGTTTATAGGCCGCCTTAATGCCCAACAATTTTGAGAAACCGTTTAACGTATCTTTCGAAGCACGGAAGCACTTCATTGAAATTTGCCAGTGGCAGTCACCCATCCAAAAGGTAACCCAACGAAACAGTGCTTGACTTCGTTGATTTTGTAAATACAACTAATCAATAACGTCACGAACTTTAAAAGGTTTATAAAACCTTATTCTACGGAAACAAAGCTTGTACGTGAATACCTATTGTATTCATAGTACTACAGAGTAATATAAATAGAATACTATACTACAAAGTTATGAATAGAATAGGTGTGCACTAGCACAGGCATGTATTTCAGGAATTCTGATTGTAATGGTTTATTTGTAAAGGCGTACAAACGGAACACGATAGCACAAAGAGAATCTATAGTTATGATTCTCGCACTAGTGGACAAACGATTCTATGTTCATTGATACTAAGTTCAACGAGCTGAAAGCACTAAATAATTTAATGGTGAATTAATTTATCAGACATCATTAGAAGTAATAATATAGAGAATGTTATTACGTCATGTTTTTTTGGTGTTCTAGCAATTTATACACAATTTGTTTTTACAAAATTGCTTATTTTAGAACCTTCCAAAGCTCTCTCTATCGAGTGCTATCGGTACGAGTTGTGGGAATAAACGCAGGTGTCGGAAGGAAGTGTGACGATAGACCTTACACTGGCATCTGGCGATAAAAGTTTAGTACGCTAACTTCTAACACTAATTATTATCCAAAAGACCGGGAATAGGTACTTAGGCTTTTTTTTTATCCCAATCTCGTTTCGTTTTCTGAATTACTATTAAAAAAATAATAAAGAGGCATTTTCAAAAACTGTAAAGTAGAATTTGGACTTTTTTGAAACTCTTTTGACCATTTATCTCAAAAGATCGACGTCATTTGTGCACCTAGCGCCTATAATCTCCTTTAAAAACCTTTTTTTTTGGACAATGCACACAGCATCATCTAGCCCCAAGCAAAGCAGAGCTTGTGTTAGGTATGGGTACTAGATGACTGATATACAATACATATATATATATATATATATATATATTTTATTAAACAAAAAAAATTACCCGGAACACCCGAAAAAATATTCAAACAGATCCTACAAACATTTGTTCCGAGGCCGGAATCGAACCCGCAACCTCCGAGCCGCGCCGCGCCATATCGGTCGTCAAAGAGTGTTAAGTAAGCGAACAATCAGTTTGATTTAATTTAACTGTTATTCGCTACTTCGAAAAGGACTAGGTTATTGTTAGTTAGTTATTATTAAAATAGGTTATTATTTCTATCTACTTATACTTCCACTAGTAGGGGTAATTTTGGGTTCGAGCTGCTCAAAGTGTAAAGGTGAATGCATAGCTGGTGTTTCTATTTATAGCTGACCTGGGAAGCCCCTACTAAGCTTCTGATACTCATCAATGTTTACGACTTTAATAGAGCAAGAATATACGTGTTATTGTTTCAAACACCTCTTATGTAGACTTTATTTACGCTTTATACGTTGTATTATTACCATTGTTATTAACCATTACCATTCTGCTATATTTCTGTCGCAATTTTGAGAAATACGCCGAACCGTATTGCAATGGCCACTAACTTTGCAATGTAGGAACGACCGTATTTCATTATGGGCGCGTGATTGGTATTTTGGGACAGGTTGCGAGAAAATATGTCTGCTTCAGATATTTATTTACTTGGGTTGGATGATATACTATATTTTTTGTTAGATAAGTGATAAAAATTGTATGAAATAATTATCCAATTAATTATTTTAAATGTCACATTCTTACGAGTAGTAGAGTTCTTTGTGATAGAGCTCGTCCGAGTAAGGAGTACCACCATACCTATTTCTGCCGCCAAGCAGTAATGCTCGCATTGCTGTGTTCCGGTTCGAAGGGTATGGTTTCCGGTGAAATTACAGGCACATGAGACTATCCATCTAACGCATAACACGCAAGTGATATCTATGATGTTGCAAGCTTACATAGGCTACAGTAACCGCTTACCATCAAGTTTGCCGTACGCTTGGTTGCTACTTTGGTGGTCTAAAAAAAGTATTTGGAAATTTGCGTGTAATAAACAATCTAGTTCAAAATAATCATAGGCAATCTAAGTCAAGAATCTGCAAGAAGAATCTGCAAGAAGCAGAGATAATAATATAATCATATTTTTATGTCATGTATGTGCAGGAATTTACTAACGAAACTATCTTGTTTATAATTTACTCAATATACATAAATAAACTTTTTCATAAACTGTGTATCATAATGTAAAACAACAAAGAAAAGAAAAAAAATCCATTATCTTTTTCAACATATCATGTCTTGTTTAGTTTATGAAGTTTTGTTTTTAGCAACAAAATCAAAGTAAATTCGCTACACGAATGTGATGCCAATAACCTTCCTTTTTGTTTATACTTCATCACAAAATTTCCCAAATAAAATGAAACACTAAACCGTATTCCAAATCGAACAAAAGGTCAAAGTGCGTCCTGGGGCGTAGCATTTCGCGAGCTCTTGGCTTCCCTGTCCGGAGCTATCTGTCCCTTTCCGTCATTTCCCGGGATACCTAGATCCTATGCATAACCTCTGTACTGTTGATATATATATATAAATTTCGATAGTGAACTTTGTTACATGTAAAATATGTAACAAAGTGTAGAAAGGCATTTAGCTCTGCCCGGGCTGCAACGTATAGGTCTCACAACGGATCTCGGCCGTAGTGAAATTAGCCGTTTCGATGCGCAATGGAGCTTTTTCAAACTAAATTGTCTTTGCGCATCACAAACGGCTAACTTCACGGAAGCCTAGATCCGCTGTGCGAACTATACCTGTTGCTATACTTTTTTTTTTTATAAAACTGAAGTGGCAACCAAGCGTACGGCCCACAAGATGGTAAGCGGTTACCGCAGCCTATGGACGCTTGCAATACCAGAGGTATCACTCGCGGGTTGCCACCTTGAGGCCATCGAAAGTCTCATGTGCCAGTAATTACACCGGAAACCATACCCTTCACACCGGAACACAGCAATGCGAGCATTACTGCTTGGCGGCAGAAATAGGTATACATAATACTCGATCGATAGCACGAGATATAATGTTGAATTAATATTGGAAATAATCTTCTTTTGATTTACGAAAAAAGCATTTTGATATATTTACAAATGAAAATATTGATGTAACGTGTTTGTATAAAATGATTTTCTATCAGAATAACAAAAAGGCAGGCATATTGCCTAGGGATTAACTTTTAGTCGATTTATAGTAAATGTAAGTAGAAAGTTTAGATAAAAGTCGGTCTAAATAATTCGGGTGCTAATTATGCCACATTGTATTATGTTTGTTCACTTTAACCACAGCTCATAACTAAAAGATGTTATAGTGAAACAAATGTAGATCAGAATATTATAGATAAAAATAATAAAAGTAAAAAAATAATATAAATATAAGATGACGGATAACGAAAGTAACATTTTGTGCCGACCTCGCTTAGATAAGGGCAGAGGAATGAACTATAAGATACTTTTACCAAATAGTGATTCAAGTTAACTTATAGAAAAACTGTCTCTACATAGTTGCACTTTTCGGATAAGACTTACGTCTGCCTTACGACAATAATACATTCTTGTTCAATTCAAAAACGAAACCCTAAATAACAAAAGAACCTAGGCTTGCCTGAGTTCATTTGTTAGCTACAGCTTTTTGTTTTACATGACTGCCTACAATGTACACAATTTACGGTGCCGTGTTATAAGCTCATTCACTTTGCCGTGACAGCAGTACTACGTAACTGAATTGACCCGACTGGGGTATGTAATTTTACTCAATTGATTGCTTCTCAATAACCGTAGTTTGGTATCCAATTGCTTCCTGTATAGATACAAGTTTTATGTAATTCAGTTAGTAACTTTCATAATGCAGTGCATAATTATAAGCTTTTTATATGATATATATAAAAAGCTTAAAAAAGGACAGGTGACCGCTAGAGGCAATTTGGACTGAGAGTAAAGTAGGTATATTTTTTGTTGTTTGACGACATCGATGGTGGGCAAGTAGGTACTCTGTTGATTAGCGAGAGTTTGTTCCTTGTCTGGATGTACTAGAAAATACAAAAAAAGTTCCTATCAGTTATCTGGTTCCCATTGTAGGCTTTGCTTAGTTTGGGGCTAGATGGCGCTGCATAAAAATGTCCGCCAATATTTTATTTATCTAAAATAAGCACAAAAAAAAACTTTTTCGTTATTTACAGACCCATAACGGGAAGTCCGGGAAGAAGGAAGATACTTTCACTAGGATACATTGCCCTATTTTTCCAGGCCACTGCAAAAGTGACAAAATAGGTTCCTATCCCAAATTCTTTAGATTAATACGAACAGGGAAGGCTCGGGCGTGAAGTTTTACGATCGTCGTAAAGTGCCTACCATCAATTTCGAGAGCTGGAGTGAGACTGTTAAATGGCACCTAAGATAAGTAATAATAAATGTAGGGCAAAAGATGGCTGTAAATAAGATGTAAAATCAACGTCATGTTTTTGATGGGCGTAGCTATCTAAAGTCATTGAAACTGTGATTGAAAGTTATTGATATCGTAAATGCTTACTTTTTTGATTAAAAACACAAAATCCTAGTTACCTTAAGCCTACTTACTTTTAGTTACGTGAAATTTTACTTCCCATAATACAAAAACTCTACTCTCAGGGTGATGGATTGCCCGCTTATGCCCAATGTTTTCCAAGTTTATGCAAAACTGATTGCTGCACGTGGCTTCACTCACGTGATATCAGAATAAAAAGTACTCTATTGTATTCCAAATTATGATCTATTTGTGTATCTGTTAAATTATTTTGAATAACAAGCTTTCGCATTTATAATTTTAGTGTGATGGTAAGTTGTTATGGTAGTAGACGCTTCCGTCTTTAAAAACAAAACGAACTGTGACTGCCAACTTGTACGAAGGATAATTGATAATCCTAGACCCACTAATTCCAGTCTTAACATTAGAACTCAAACAACTTAGCTAACTTTATCACAACTTTTCCGTTTCCATTAAGAAAACATTCAACCACTTTAGATAAGCACGGCATGTCAAATATTACATGTTTGTAATCAGTTAGGCGAGTAATATCTTGTTCTAGTATGAGGATTATTTATTTACTTATTTATTTTAGTTTCTTAGAAAAACAAACAGTACTTAAAAGCTAATAACTATTCTAAAAATATAACTAAGGACTTTTTACATGTTTCCCCATTTATTTCCGCATGTATTATGGCATAGTATTATTTATTGTTTTACTAAAAACGACTTTGTTCATAATAAAAAAAAAAGGACAACAAATCTTTAAACCACGTTGGTTTGATGTAGCAAAGTACATAGAACACCAAACTATTCATAAATTTTGTCCTGAAAAAAAGTATATAGAAATAAAACAGCCAAGTGTGGGTCGGCCCGCATAAGGTACAGTAGAGTTTTGTAGATATTTATCTGGACGTAAAAAAAGTAAATGTATAAACGAGTATACAGGCAACAGACTAAGCAGACAGACTTGACGATCATATGGATTACTTTTCAGGCTACAGAACTCAAGAAAAACACATTTTATATCTTTGTTGTGTCTATGCAAAGAATCTACCATGATTAACCATTGGCTCATACATTGCAGATAAATTTGGTGCCTGACGCAAACACGGCTATGAAAAACTAGAAGTAGGTAGCTGAAGAGTCTTCTTCACTGACAGTTTTACGTTAATCCGTTAAAGCTGCACTAATGCTAATATTTATTATTTAATAAAAATTAAACTAGGTTTTTTGTGATTTATCTCAAACTCGCTATCGACTGTAACTAGACGGTGTCAGTTACTCATAGTAGACAGCAGTCTAGACCCAGTTTTGTTATTCATTATCTGTTCAGCTCAATGAAGACAGATTCACAGGCCGGCACATAAATAACACAGTCGCGACAAAACGTGACCGTACATAACCCAGTTCCCGTTAAGTTATATCCCGGGGTAATGTCAGCATGAATTCTGATTTTACGAGCCCTGGCAGAGCCACTCGTGGTCTGTATAATAAATATACCATCTGCTTGAGTAACTTTGTAAAGCGAAGAATACGAATGACTCCGAATAACGAACGCTTCCGAATGATTCTGTAACCTTAGCTTTGAACTAACTTATCTTATAAAGTTTCTCTTGCACGAGAACTAAGATATTTGTGAGATAAATTCAGACTTAGAAGTAATAATACAAAGGAGTATCATAAAATTGTAGCAGTTGCTACGTACCCGTAATCTCGTAGCCGTTGCTACGGTACTCGTAGAATGTCTGTAGCACAGCTCGTAGCAAATTGTAGTCTCAACCAACATTTTAAGCATGAACAATATTTAATTTTGTTAGCCTATGTGCCTTAACACACCTAATAATTCCACGGACAGGGCATAATTTTATTGCGGAATTCCGCTACTTGAGTTTTTAACAATACTTTATAAGTACAAAAAAAAAGAAAACCGTTATTTAATTAACTGGACGCAAGAACCAACGCGCAACGGCTCGAATACAATGATCTATTTTAAGTAGTTATCAACACATTGCTTTTGATACAAACCCCCTTATTCATAAAAGAATCGAATCAGTCGATTTTAGCAAGTCATTTTACCGACTTGCAAAGGATTGTCTTTCCTTCTCATTATTTATGTCAATGAACAAAGACGATGAAAAATTAAATAACAGAGACGACACAGAGAGAAAGACACATTAACTAGCAGAGATTTATAGTACAATTTTAAATACGGCTTGAGGGTCTTTTTTTACAATTCTTGAGTATGTACTCGTATATAGGATAACAGGGTATTAGCCTTGGACCTTACCTATCTTTACGAGCTACTGTGTAAGTACACAAAGATCGTAAAAATATGCCCATAGTAGTAAAAATACTTTACTAGATTATTAAAATGGCAACGGCAATGATAAATCTAAAACTTAACCCCACAACAAAACTTTATAATTACTTTATACATTTTGTAATTATCCGCGTTTTAATTTTATTACCCCCGCTAAAACCATAGGCATCTGGTACGAAATTTCGCCTTCATTATGTATGTAAATAACTTTTTATAACTTCTCACAGCGTGCTACTTCATTTGGGTAGATTTCCAGCGGTTTCGACGCTCGTAAAGCTGAAACGTTGATAATTTACCGTCGTGAGTTTATGTCTAAGAGCTTTATCACACTGGTGATTTGCGGGCTTCTAGTGAGGCAAACTCGCTGCGGGGTGCCTGGTAGTCTTACTGTGCATACGTAACTATCTACTACTGAGATAACATGTTGCCACCTTGGCTGTATATAATAATTATTTAAAAAAAAACGACTTCAAGCTAAAAAAATGTGTGCAGTTAATGATACGTTTTATAAAATTGATTTACAGAGTACTAAACCAATTTCAATTAAATTTAAATGATATTTATTGTGAAATATTATCTACCAAAAAAAAATCGTCAAAACCAGTTAATTACAGGCGGAGAAATTGCGTAACAAACATCGAAAAATAAAACATACAGTCGAATTGATAACGTCTTTTTTGAAGTCGGTTAAAAAATGAGTACCACCTAGGTGAAACTGTTACGGTTCATCTGATAATAAGACCGGTGATTATCGTAGCCTATAGACGCTTAATAATACCAGAGGTACAACTCGCGCTAAGACGTCACCCTGAGAATGAGATCGTCTCATGTATTTGTAATTTCACCCGCAACGCAAAGCAGTAACGCTCGCATCTATTCGCTCGTATATTTTGCATTTAAGCTGGTAAATAGGTAGTATTTTCTCGGACTAGCTCTATAACAAATACACCCTAAACTGGCGGATTTAGGGTGTACATGGCGAGGTAAGCATGCTGCTCGCTGCGATCTACCGCTCGCTAGAAACCTGCTCGCTAGCCACTAGTTTCATAAGCCTCTAACAGTGTATTCTGAAATAAAGCAGGAACTAATTACCTTGGGTTAGGGTAAAGGTCTGTATTATTTAGGTGTGTGGTGAGGGTAAGGGTTTTGGTTTGGTTAAGTTAGGGAAGACAAATGAACGAACTACTAACGTTTTGTTTTTGTATTTGATTTTTAATTAAACTGAATTTAAAAAATAAATAAAAAATACTGAAGTATTAAAGTGCGGCGTGGCGCCTATACCGGCTTTGTACTTATACACAGGAGCGCGGGGCTCCTAGTACTACGTAGTGGGGGCCCACTCACTCCGCGTTCACTTCCATGCAACTCGGGTGAGAGAAACATAACATAATATCTAGTGATTTCACGGAAAGTAAATATTTTTTGCGCTATTCCGCTAATTAAATTTTGCACAGTTTCCTTTTTCTCTGGAAATAATAATCAACAACGGCTTAAATACGACAAACGATGATTTGTAAGTAGTCAGGCGAGCACAATAGGTCTGTATGGCCGCAGTGTTATTTTAGCCACACTAACCTAATAAAAAAGTAAAATTTGATTTAATTTTAAATATGCGCTCTATTGAGACCGCACCCTATGTATCAAATTATTCTTGAACAATGTTTACAACTTCTAATACATAAATAAAGATTGCGTAAAGTTTTCATAAAATTAACCCTAGATATTTTAAAGTTTTATAAAATTACCTCTGCTAAGCTAACCATGATATAGAACAACTGTATTTTTTTTTTAATTCGCTTTCAGTTGTTTTTTTAATAAGCTCTCGTAATCTTTATTTACAGTACCTACCTACATTGTTACGTTTAATAGAACAGTGTTTAGCGAAGTCTACTAGTCTACTAGTCAGTTTCAGTTCAGTCAGTTTGTAAGGGTGACCGCATCTGATCATTTCGCACTTAACATTAATATCCAGTCGTAAGTTATATCCGTTCATAAACTCACCAGGTAATATTTTGAGTAAACTAGTTGCTGCTCACCTAATAGTTTACATAAAAAAAATCTCAAACACTCCCATCATCAAACACTAGAAAGAAGAAACGATGACGACCACCTCTATTCCCGACTGTTCATGGAAATATCACGCAGTTAAACCCATTAGCTATAATAATCACCAACTTATTTTTTTACAAAAGTGTTAGCCGTACTCACACAAAATTACTTACTTACTAAATACTTGTTTTGTGTTAACCTTTAAATCGTTATTTTGATACAAAAGGCGAGATAAATAACACATAATATCCACTTATAAAATTACCGCAAACCACTTGATCTTCTTAACCCTTGCTTCATTAAACTGTCAGTGAACGCTTGAAGGAAATCATTTTCATGTTCATATTAATCTTGAAACTCTACTACAAGCCTTGCCAAGCTTTACTACCTTGGAATAAAGTTTAAATTAAATCGACGATGGCTAAGCAATAACGAGTGTTTACGATAAGATGTCGGAGGTTAAATTGGGGTGTATATAGGTCAAGGTACGGTTTAGGAAAGGAAACTTGAATAAGGTGGAAGGTTGTGGGAAGATCAATGCGAATCAAGTTGTGTTCAAGCTAATTGAATTTGTGTTGAGTGTTCCTCTGGCTTATTCAATTCTAAGTTTCCTAGTTTTTAATGGACAAGCTTGCAGAAACAAAATTTACTAGGACCTAGTAGAAAATTGGTAAACGAGAGTAATGTGGAATAAAAAATAAAAATCGTCTTGTGCAAAGCTTGTGAAGATAGCTGTCAGGAACTTACATATTATTATACGTCCATAGCACTAACTTCACATCTGAATTTTAATACTGCGGCCTGATGGCAGCGTTACTTTGTTTCTTTGTAGTGTGTCTTCGGTGCTGACTAAGCAACGATAGATGCCGTCAGCATGAGATCCATTAAGAGCCCTATCCTTGACAATCCTTGAATTTTCTTGTAGCCCGTGAAGTTTCGAACACTATTGTGGCTCGTGTGTTGAAGATATTTTAACGAAAATAAAAACAAGTAAAAGCTTTATCTCTTAAAATTTAAGCCAACAGAGCAAATATTAATTAACTCAATACATAACTGATTAAAAAAATAATTAGTAACGAACGTTTCGTAAAATGAGCAATTCCAGTCAACTTTCGATCATTTTTTCTATGAAATAACAAAGTCTAACATATTTCCAAAAATGCAATTATAATAATCACAGTTTTAAAATTTAAGTGAATAGAGAAAAATACAACATGTTAGTTCAATATTTTAGAAAAAAGACGGTCTAAAAAACGCGTACTTTTCCCAATTTTTCGCTTGTTATTTCTGCTAAAGTAAGGAGTTTACAATAAAAATACACCTACTTAATTAAAGTTTAAGTTTTTATTAAATAAATACAACGAAGAAAATAGTCTAATAGCATTGACTTTATTTAATACGAATTTTTTAAAATCACACCTTAGCGCTCTTATAATCATATCGATCGAAGCAGCGACTCTCAAACCGCGCTGAGCGCTTATGGAGGGAGGACGTATCGCTCCTCGTCGCGCGCGCTATTACTTCTACTATATAAAGATACATTAACGCGAACTTCATGAATTATATCGCTAAATCTTGGAAAGGCCTCTTAAGCGTAAATAGACTACATGATATTTTGTTATGACTGCGCAGAATGATGTTTCAATTATTTGCTCTGAAAGTAGGAGGGTACTAGCTATCACAATATTCTACTTTCAAACTTTTCCTAGGATTTTGCAAATTGCTTTCCGAGCCCTGATCCATATAAAGCAAACTTTTGAAACTCTGCAGCGATTCATAAAGACTTACTGAATAAAACTTTCAGCCATTGTTATAGCAGGGTTGTCAACGTACAATGGAAGTTCTAAAGTTGGAGTGGATAAGCGTGTTGGAATTCTAATCTATCCGAAGAGGTCAAACCAGTAAGATATTGAGGAAATTATTTAAGCTATTATTTATGCAATCCACCTCTACAAATTGACAGATACAAATACAAACTGGACAATGAAGTGAAGGACGGCCCGCTACTCTATGAACCGATGACATTTCAGCGGTGAACAAAATTAATATTTTTTATTAAATTTTATTTTTACAAAGGCTTATGAAACTTACGTAACTAACTTAAATTACTCTTAACAAAAAAGCGATTAAATTATTAACGGCTATTTACCACTGGAATTTGTCATTTATGCTGATGTTTTATTATGGGCGGTGCTCATGAAGAAGAGCTTCTAAATAGCTTCAGAACGTCAGCATAAATGACAAATTCAAGTGGTAAATAGCCATTAATAATTTAATATGATTTCTAACCACTATAGTTTTAACTCTTTAAAAAAGCGATTACTGGCTTTCACGACTAAATACAAAAATGGTAAATAGCCATTCTATTAAATTCCACAACTCTATTCCCTATCCAGGTGCAGTTGTAATTACATATTGTGTAATGAAAAAAGGTTCATGCTCAGCATACTACAGTGCTGGTTTTCAGTTTGGACTCAGACCTCAGTTGACACACGCGATACAATTATATTATCAACCCTGAACCAAAGTTTTGTAATAACAGTTAACACTGAACAAAAGTAGAACAGCTCAAGTTCCCTTGATGTGAGCGCTAAGATTGTTTCATTCAAATCTTCGGACAGATTTTCCTCATGTTTTTATGTTGTTCTCTGTTGGATTGCGTTTTATGAATATTGTTGTTTTGTTTTGGCCGGGTGATAAAATGTAGGATGAAAAACGTATACTAATATTATATTGTGTTCTATTGTATTATATTTTGTGGTGTTCTGGGTATTTTCTATATATAATAAAAAATATCTATCTATGTATTGTATTGTATTAAATATATATCAGTCTTCTAGTACCCATAATACAGCTCTGTTTAACAGCAGCTTACTTTGGGGCTAGATGATGCTGTGTGGATTGTCCAGCATTATTTATTTATTTATTTATTTATTTATTTATTTATTTATTTATTTATTTATTTATTTATATGTATATGCGAAAGTGTGAGTGTGTGTATGTTTGTTACCACGTATCTCTGTGATGACTATACCGATTGTGATCAAATTTAAAATGGCTTAAGTTCTGGAATAACACATAAGCTTTTTATCCCGAAAATGTACTTTTGTGTTTTTGCAGTTATTTGCTATCTTTGCACAGGAAGTGTGATAGCAAAAAAACTGCAAAAATATTTATTATAGTTATTCATAAAGCCTATCAGTGGAAACGGAAAATATGTTTCTTATTTAAATTTTCACGACGCCATTCTCAAACCACGTAAGTGGACCCATCTCACCCATCTCGAACGAGAGTAGGCCATTGTCTCAGCAGTGGTAACAATAGAAGGCTACCATGCTGATTAGTATAATGTCTGAATCATTTAGGAACCATTTTGATTTAATTGTGAGTTTTATTGATTCCCGATATTTCGGCGCAGTTACATGCACCATGATCACGGGAGAACTGAAGTCTTTGCGGGTAGGTCTTATAACTATTGACAGACAAATCTGTTCACCCTCTTTCTTAGTCTTTTATTTAAACCACTTTTTTACAGAAAATCACTCGATGCAATGTAATCGCAGATGAAGGTCTTTAAGTTTTAATATAAATTTAGCTTGTAAAGTTAACAAATCAGGTTGGTTGTTTATACATAACCTCTGCAAAAACAATGAAACGTAAGAAAGTATACCCATCATGTTCAATAGCTTACAATATCTATCTCATTTCCGATCCATTTCCGAAGAAACAAACACGGAGACCAATCAGATAAGTTTTTCCGTTAATATCCGTCGCGTCTCTTCGGAGATTAAACATCAAAGGTCAACAGTCAGAAGTTTCTATATTACTATCTATAAATACAAGTTTATAGGAGTTTACCTTTCAATTTTCTTACCGATTTCACTTCACTTTACTTTTTTGTTTAGTTCTGTAGCTTATTTGTCACAATTCTGCCAATATCCAGCCATGTAGGTTTCATGAAATCAAGATGGAGAGTGGAACAGAAAATATGATCAGCGGTGGTTACCGATTTCAAACGTCAAGTCATGTTTAGCCTTTATGTGAATCGATAAATAATTGACAGTGGATATCTACTATAAATTGATAAGCGTTAGTTCTGTTTTCATAAAAAAACACTTTGCAAAAATTAGAGACGATTATTTTGTCAGTGTTAATTTTAATAATTCTCACTGAAAACAATGATTTATAAAACTTGAGGTTGAGTTTTATTCTACTCACCAGTTTATTTATATGATGCTACTGGTGTACAACGTTTTAGTAATATTTATTTTAAAAATCATTTGAATTAAAACTGCTCTTTGTAACAAAATAATAAAGTTAAGCTCATAAAGCTTAAGATCTAGTTACTTTGTAAGTTGTAACTTCACAAACTAACCGTGCTAATGTTTTGCCTTATTAGGTATAGTCATCAGAAGAGCTTTTAAGGAATTATAGTCCATTAGTACTTATCTACTTTCTACTATCTACCATTCAACATTTTTAGTTCATGAAGTTTGTTTTTACTGCGTACTGCTCTTTAGGTAAAATTATTTTTAAAAATAACCACATTTCACCTAGATGTAAAAATACTGTTCAAACGTTGATGAAACATTGTCTATGTTCGAGATTTTTTTTAAATAAATTTTCTGAGGTATTTTCACTAAACAAACTCACTTACAATGTTTATTTATTTATTTATTTACATCATTATTATCAACTCTATATTTACAGGTTCAAAACCTAATACGACAGAGTGTAATAATGAGTGTAATAATCAAACGCATCGCTCAAACCTCAACCCAAAAATACAAGTAGTATTTGGAATAACCCAGTTTATAATCGAATGTCTATGAGTTATGGAGTCGTATGTTATCTATAAATACTGCCAAAATAAAGGCATTTCTATAATATTAAACCCAAATTGTTATAAATTAACAGCAATTCATTTATACATAACAATCTCCCGAGGGTTGTTAGTAATAACTAAACTAAAATAAATGAAAATAAAAAAAATATAATTAGGACCACCCTTGTACTAAAAATAGGCAGACAGTCTAAAAACAAAAAACTGAATCCCAGAGGAGGAAAACTATGAGGTCTCCGGCTCACAGACTCCCTAAAGAGTAGGTATTTCTCAAAATTGCTTGATTCACCATTTATCGAAGCGACTTTGGAGGCTAATGGTGCTCTCAGCGTTACTTAGCAACGAATAGACATTGTGAATGAGATTTATGATTGGGGGAAAATGTTCTCGTTTTGTTCTGTCTGTATTACCGAAATATAATTTTACTTGGAAATAAATCTAATGAGATAATTGTAAAAGGGATTTGGTTTCAAAGGTTGAGGATATGAGTGACTAGTACCCTACCCTAAAGTCATTTATATCCTCAACTCTCGTGTCGCTTTAGTAGAATTACTCCGCACCGCCCAGCTGCCTTGCACATCTTTGGTAAAACGCAGCCTAAGCGTGCGACAGATTACTGTCACCATAACTCGAACTGTTAGAGCGAATCACTAAAAAGCCGTTTGACAATCGTAAATGTAAACGTATCGTCCAACTGTCAATTTGAATAGGATTTTCACAGCGCCTCTTTAGTGCGTTAAATGAACTATCAAAATTCCATACAAATTGACAGCTGGACGATACGGTTACGTTTACGATTGTTAAACGATTTTTTCGTGATACGCACTTAGTATTCGTTTGAAACTTCAACGCATACCTACTTTTCGTGCTGTACCGGCACTAACATTTTTTAGAAAGAGACACGATGACCCGATATGATTATGATTTGTCGCATAACCTTTATTAGATTCAGTCGTTAATAGCAAGCAATTTTTTTGCATTTATATCACCTTCATCATCATCATCATCATCATGACAGCCTTCTAATGTTCCCACTGCTGGGACACTGGCCTACTCTCAGGCGAGAGTGATTAGGTCTTAATCCACCACGCGGACCCAATGCGGATTGGCGGATGGCACATGTCTTTCGAATTTTTAGTTCTTGGACATGCCGGTTTCCTCACGATGTTTTCCTTCACCGTATGAGAGCACTGGCATTGCGCACATAAATTTTTCGAACAGAAAAATCCATTGGTGCACGACCGGGTTTGAACCCACGACCTTCGGATCGGAAGGCGGGGTCACTACCACTAGACCACCGGTGCTCTTATATCACCTTAAGCTCCTCATATCCTGAAGCCCAAACTAACTAGGTGACCTAGCTTTGGTTCTGTGCGACCTACATGTAGGTCTATACTGAGCTAAATATAGGTCGCCTGGGTCTGCACGGCTATGGATATATCTATGTGGGTCAATCCCTCGTTTGATTAATCCCTGGTACCTACAGCGTCAGATTGATCGGGATAGGCTTTGGTAGGAGCCTGGTAATCCTCTAGGCAGATAGACATTTGAATTTTTTATGATATGTGTGATCGAGTACAAGAGGGAAGTTGGGTAGATTGAAAAGCCTACAAAATTCTCTACAGGGATTCGTTTCAGTTCAGTGTTAGACACGCGATCCGGAATGACTAAAACTTTTAATTGGAGGGGTGAAATGAATATCAATTAGGTAAAGAAGGTCTGAATAAAATCTAGAAAATAAAAGAAAATTTTGTACATTTTTCAGACGTGATTCAGGCTTTTATTTTTAGCGTGACTTTAACGAACTTACATTTCTGGCGTAACCTCTTTTTTAATGCCATTTACTTTGTGTAAGTAGACGCCGCGTTTCTATTCATTCATTAGTAGCATTTAAATAGTACTAAAAAAGAAAGATACTTCAGAAATTTTAAAGAATGATACCTACTTTTAGAATTGCAAGCGTCTATACCACACCGCTTACTATTAGGTGAACCGTGAGCTTGATTACCATTTATGACGTAAAAAAATCAAAGCGCACAAAACAAAACAAAATCAAGCAGCTAGGTGTATCGTTAGCCTATGTTGAACTTGAAATTCCATCTGAAAGATTTTTTCAAGAAAACTATTTTTTTCTTCGTTTATAATCTCGCACTCAACACGATAAGCATAGCTCTGAAATAGAAGCGTCTTTAGCCTTATCTGCCATCTTTATCGTATTCCTATAGAGCTTCAAAGCCTTGTATCAGAAAAACAATTCTCCCCTTAAATATATCTCGCCAAATCCTTTGTTTCGCGAAAGGATACAAACATTAAGCGCGAGATAAAACATCCTTATTACCCGATTTTATGCCGAGCCTTACGTTGCTTTTATCTTCTACTTACTTCTGTACACTGAAATAGGTTTGTTTGTGCAGATAATGCCATAAGGTTTTAGTATCGAAAATGGGATTAGCTCAATATTACAATAATTGCATAATCTAGAACAATTAAAGTTTATACCAGCATTTGCCCTTAGACTTACCCACGTGATACATTAAAAAGTATTCTTTATTTCAGATAAGAACTTTAGTATATACTCCAAGTTTAATCCAAATTGGTTTCCTAAAAAATAGAAATAGAAAATTACAAAAATTGGACAAAACATTGCTTTATTTTACATTCAAAATCAGATTTCCCGGAACTAAAGCAAACCGCAAAACCAATTTCCCAATAACTTTTTGTTTGGGTTTTTGTTTTCGTATTCGACTAATCAAACAACCTCGGCTCGTACATTTAAAAATAAAAAACATCGTTACAGTTTTGAAATTAACAGATATATTTACTCGACTTTTACGGGTTTCATCCTCGGAACTTTTCATTTAAATAAGCATCACGGTTTAAATGGTTTCTAAAAAATAAGCAAACATTTTTATTCATTGTAAAAATGATATTTACTATGATAAAATGTTTTTTTACATTTTTTTATGTAAATTGCTAGTTATTATGATAATGCCAATGACCTATTCATCTAAATGTGTTGATAAGAAAGTGAATTAAACAATTTATGGTGATACCAGTAAGCCTTATTCACTAGCAATCCATAGTAACGTGTATCTTCAAAGAGTACGGCACAGATAACATATACAGTACATTTTTATTTCCACAGCCGACATTGCAGCAAACTCCAAGGTTGCAAAGTGCATCAGAGAACCCCGAATAGGGCTGCGTATTTTTAGAGCTGTGACCTATTTCCAGGGGTGCTACGTCCCGGGCGAAGCTGCGCGCTCTATTGACCCACATGTACGCAAGCTCTGACGTCAGAGACAGGATGACGTCACGCCTCTGCCCTTTGTTCCTGGTGTTTACCATTTATTGTGGCGATAACTTGAGAAGAAATGTTCAGAGACTTATTATTATAATGTTCAATTACTGTTATCAATATTAATTTTTTTTCAAAGACACGAAATTAGTATTATGAATGTGAAAGTTTTGATATTTGTTACTCAATCACTTATAAATTTATCTCGACTGACTTTATGTGATAATATTAATAATTGACCGTACCCACAAGCTCAAAAGCAATATTGAAATTATGTTAGATTGACGTTTCGGCATACAAAAAAAAACAGTGTAATAATATTTCAATATTGCTATAAGGTCTTGTGGTTACCGCTCTGGACTAAAACATGTGATATCTAGTTTTTATCCATGTACCGACAATGTGAGTAGAGCGGCGGAAAGAAGCTAGTACGGAATAAAGATTATAACTAAAGTTTAGATTGTGTATAGTGGCTTTCAAGTAATTGTGTCAAGGTATTCTGATTACTTGTTATCTGTTAGTTCATCGTTTGGCGCAAAACCATCTAAACTAACGCAATAAGCCTATACTTGACACTCCGGCATTCGAAGATCGTGAAAATGTAAGTTCTGGTTTCCAAAAGGCTGGCATAATATTTTTGGTCAAATGAAAATGGTCATATACTACAAATACGTTTTACATAATGGTTTTCTGTTTCAGTTTTGTATAATTTTTCATAATAATTAAGTACAAGTATGATGCCATGTCATTGTAACTTAATAGATTTATACTTAAAAGTAATAAGGTAATGGCAATTAATATTTATTTATTATTATTATATTTTAATATTATTTATTTACATTGCTTATCAAATCACTTTTCAAGTACAAACAAGGTTGATCTCAAACCAATTTCAAATCATCAAAAACTACTAAATTATTCACGCAATACTCGATATGCACTTGTTATTTTTAATTTATCAGACGGCGAGCACGAACTAAAAATAAACCAATGCAATACTGGCAATTCTGGAAAAAGAAGATATTTCTTGCTTTGTATTCAAAGCGTTGCAATTCCAAACGAGATGAATGCATTTGATTTGTTGAAACAAATCAGATTACATGAAAGCATAGCTTGAATCTATCAATCTTGTTAAACATTGCCTTCTGCAGTAGCTATTTCATTTATCCAAAGCTATCGTTGAGCTCATTTTAAAAAAGGGATTCTACTTAAGTTCCTATAAGGTAGAAATCTTCAGCTGAAGTCCGTCTTGGTGGATACCACTGCAGTGCTGAATGATTTGATTCTAAATAGTAGCGAGCAAGCACCAAGTGCTCTTATTAGCTTTGAAGAGCACTGTAGCAAGTGAGTGGGTGAGTATCTCGGAGTAATAAACGTAGTGCAGTGCCACGCACAACAGTGTGTAATTAAGACTTGTTAGTCTAACTTGTAAAACGTTTGTGCAAAGAAGAGTAGGTTTTTCGCTCTTTGATTGTATTTTTTTTAATTCTGTTTCTCTTTATTGTAGTCTTTAGTAAGTAAGTTCGTATGAGTTTGTGGCCAACTCTGGTGACAGAGTTTCTAGGCCGCCCGAAGGCCTCTGTCTTGACCTAACCATTTTGAAAAAGCCGAGACCGACTGCTTAATGTGCCCTCCGAAGCACGGGAGCGCTCATTAGTCTTTAGTGTATAGCAGTAGCTTGTACTTGTAGTAGAACCATGTAGTCGTATCTCTTTTTAGACAAAAAAGCAGAGTAACATTTTGATGTCTGACAATGTAATTGTGTGGTTGCGTAAATAATCTCATAATGACTTTCCATTTTCACTTGCCCAAACCTTAATTACCTACCTACGGTTTTAACTGCGCTTATATTAGACAAAAGCGACATAATAATAAGCTGTAATGGCGTCATAAAACGAAATTAAACTCCTAAGTATCTCTGGTAGGATGTTTTACTGAATAATAAACTACTTACGTAGCGGAAGCGCCTCGGGCGTTCGCTGTTCTAGGGACAGTCTTTCCGACAGGTAACAATACATGCAGCGACTGCGTTGGCCTCCTTTTTACTATAACAAGGAGGCCAAAGCCTATACAAATCTGAAAAGCCACATTTTTTTTTGATGTCTAATAAAAATCAAACTGTAAAAGTATTCGAGAGTAACAAATCAGTCAACTGGAATTGTAACCGTATTTTCATTGGAATTGTGGAAACAATCTCATTTCAGACAGACTGTAACGAGACTTCACATTGCAGCGACGAAGTACCGAGAACTGAGATAACCTAACCTCTGGATTGGACTTGTTTTTGACCACATTAAAAGAAATTATTAACAACAATAAAACAAACCAAACGCAATCAACCTATAATAAAATAAATAATAAAATGCCTTTTATTTCTTACATACGTACAAAAGAATCTTAAAATCTAAATATATTGGTTATTTTTATTGTTTTTATTTCACATTACTTTCTTTCACTTTTCATTTGTTATTGCACTATTTTTGTTTTAAATTGTTTATTTATTTTATTTTTTAATCTGTAAGAACCCCTTCGCAGGTGAAGGCCTCCTCCAAAGATTTCCATTTGTCACGGTCTGTGGCTGTTTGGAGCCAGTGTGCTCCGGCTATTTTTGTTATGTCGTCATCCCAGCGTGTGTAGGGTCTTCCTTTACATCGCTTTCCTTGTGGCCCCTTGCATGACGTAACCCGTTTGATTAAAAAATTACAGATTTTGCACAATTATGACAAGAATCTATTGGTTTACGCCGCTCCGTTCCGCTTCGATAGAATATGATCGTCTATATAAATAGTGTATAGCATAGTTGGTTAATATGTTAGACTGCTAACACATTAACAAACACTAATGCTTTAGTATTATAATAAAAACAGTTGGTAAAGTTATAGATTTTATTGTAAGTTTATTCAAACAACTATTTTCAAATTGTGAGTTTAGAATCAAACAAATATTTTCAAAAAAAAATGTCCTTTCTTTATAGTCACTCTATTTTAGCTTATGTAATATCCTGTGGTTTGATCGTCCTATACCTATATAGGTACATAGCAAAGTCAACGTCCCGTATTCCAATTCTGCCAACAAATAAAAACCGTGGAACCCTCATTCCATTCGATGCCAATGTAAAATGTGTCTGGGTAACTCGTATCGCCTAATCTTCGTCCGTTGAAGATTCTCACCAGGACATGTGGAACTATACGAGGATATTTCATTAAATCCTTTTCAGCAATACTAAGTAAAGTTTATTAGGAGTTGGCTCGTTTTCTGTTTTGAAGAGCAAAATGCATTTCTGTTCAAACAAATTAATGAAATGAAATGAAACTTTTTTTACTTTTTGAAGACAGGACATTAAAAACGTAGTAATTTTAGGTATTCTTAATTTTTTTCTTCAAAAAAATTCAATGTTTACCTCAGTTTAAGTAAAGATAAACTATGTCATAAACATAATATCCAGCAATCACATACTTGCATAATAATCTTAAACGTGGCTTACGCAAATTGCCTGCAATCATCTCCAAGCAATTTTCTCCATATTCTGTGAATGTAGCATAATTATAGCAATTCCAATTTAGTCTGGCGTATTTTTTATTATTTAACTTAAGCTGCCCCACTCCAAGAAGTTTTTTTCCTGTCTCGTTTATGATATTCTTACAATTTGTTGTTATTTTTTTACTAAAAAACACGACTTGACAAAGTTAATCATTTGCACCCCAAAACTCTGTAGATTTTAATCTCAAGCATTAAATCTGAAGCACTTGTGGCATAGCTGCCTAAATCGTTCTGCGAGGTCATCATGCGAATGGGTGACTGCTAATGGCATTTCACCTGAGCGCTTTCGTGCTTCGGAGAGCACGTTAAGCTGTCGGTTAAGCCTGGCAACCGTTAGGTCATGACGGAGGCCATCGGACGGCGTTTTAACTCTAGAGTAGGAGTGCCCATAACTTGCTCAAACTTACTCTGTAACTATCGATCAGTTTTCCTGCAAGCAATATACGTTAAGATTTTGCTACCAAATTCGATTTTCTAACAATCCCGGCCATAATGGGGTTGCTATCACTAAATTAAATCGCTCAACTCCGTGGTCGAAGGTGACAATAGCTCCTTCGGCTTAGCAGTATGGGGCGGAGAGATAGTTTCTATACCATGATATCGTTCAATCGAATTGGTAAATTGTCTACTTGAATGTTTCTAAAGCTTGGATTAAAACATACATAGTATCCGAATATCGCGTGTGGCGTTTGATGATTAAATGTATACGTACGACGCGTAGTCGAGTTGCTTCGCTCGTGCCTACGATTTATTCGGTCGGGGCCGAGCAAGCTAGATGGTCGGGTGCATGTGTTAAAACAATAACAATCGTTTATATTGAAGCCACTGATGGTCTGGTTGTAGTGACCCCGCCTTCCGATCATAAGGTTGTAGGTTCAAATCCGGTCGTGCACCAATGGATTTTTCGCTACAAAAAATTTATGTGCGCAATGCCAATGCTCTCATACGGTGAAGGAAAACATCCATCGTGAGGAAACCGGCATGTCCTAAAACTAAAAATTCGAAAGACATGTGCCATCCACCAATCCGCATTGGGTCCGCGTGGTGGATTAAGACCCAATTACTCTCGTTGGTAGAGTAGGCCAGTGTCCCAGCTGTGGGAACATTAGAAGGCTGTCATGATGATGATGATATTGAAGCCCCATGTTTCCCTATCCTGTAAGTAAGTTCGTATGAGTAAGTGGCCAACTCTGGTGAAAGAGTTTCTAGGCCGCCCGAACGCTACTGTCATGGCCTAACAACTTTGAAAAAGCCGGGACCGCTTAACGTGCCCTCCGAAGCACGGGAGCGCTTAGTTGAAATTGCCACTGGCGGTCACCCATCCAAATGATGACTACGCGGAACAGTGCTTAACTTAACTGTAGGATACTAGGAGAACCTCACACAGCGCATCATCTCTTTTTTTATTTTGGTTAAATATAAAGTACTTATATTATGAAATTGACTCATTATATAGGATTATTATGGAAGCTTGGTACTCGAACGATGTTGGTTCCCGGCTCAAGGGACGCAAGCTCTAGTCCCTTTTATTCAAGAGATGACATCATCATGCAATGTCTGATGTTCCCACTGCTGGGACATTGGCCTACTCTCGTGCGAGAGTGATTGGTAGATGGCACTTGGACATCCAGTTTCTTTGAGATGTTTTCTTTCACCGTGTGAGAGCATAACATACAAACATAAAATTATTATTAAAGTTACTCAGAAACATAAAATATTTAGTGGGTGCCCGGACTACTTGAGCATATTCTGTTTTACTTACTCATGTTTAGTTCGTATGGTAGATAACGCATATTACTTGCACCGTGTCTACTTACTTACGTTTTCTCCGTAGACCAAGGCACGTGCTTGGTGAGGCAATCCCTTCATCCAGCTCGGACAGAGAAACACTCGACAGATACACCGACCTCGCCGGCGAGGTCGAAGACTCCTTTCCGCTACATCTCCTGGGGTTGGGCCATTCCCCCCGGCAACAGCCCAAACCGAGGTTCCTACCTAAGTAGTGCCCTTGTGCTTGTTGCCAAAAACTCCTATCTTTGCGGGCAGCGCCTTCTGCGTTCGCCAAAAGTTCGTGTAACGCTGTCACGGACCGTCAGACGGTCTAACAGCATATAATCCATTAGAAAAAAAATCACCTACTGGTGACCACAACGCAGTATATTCTAAATTACTATTTCAGCTTTCAATAGACGTGTAGAAAAAAATCAAGAACCTTAAATTCAATAGCCAAAAGCTACGTCTCTCATAAATTTATAACAGAACAGAATGAAATGAAAACAGAATTATTTATTGAGCCGTGAGACTATAACTTCCATCAAAGTATCGACAGCATTCTTGAAACAATACCTTTGTCAGTGATATTTTAATTTATATTTAAACTGCTTTGCTTTTGCCCGTGAATGTACTCTTAAAGAACACCAAATATTTATCATGATTAATATTACCGATTGAAGTAAGGAGACTAGCGCAAGATTCGAATCGATGACACAAGCTAAGATATTTCGTTCATCAAATGTTGGACATGATAAACAGGAATAGCCCACTGCCACATTTGTCCCACGGAAGTTCGGCGCAGATAAAAAAAACTGCTTTCGCCCCACATTGTATAAGGCAAGAGCACCGGTGGTCTAGTGGTAGTGACCCCGCCTTCCGATCCGAAGGACGTGAGTTCAAACCCGGTCGTGCACCAATGGATTTTTCTGTTCGAAAAATTTATGTGCGCAATGCCAGTGCTCTCATACGGTGAAGGAAAACATCGTGAGGAAACCGGCATGTCCAAGAACTAAAAATTCGAAAGACATGTGCCATCCGCCAATCCGCATTGGGTCCGCGTGGTGGATTAAGACCCAATCACTCTCGCCTGAGAGTAGGCCAGTGTCCCAGCAGTGGGAACATTAGAAGGCTGTCATGATGATGTATAAGGCCCATAGTCGTACTTTTCAGCTTCACATAATCATAATCAGTGTAATCTATTTTCGTTTAACAAACACTTTGCGAGCGTGTAAAATGATAACTTGTCAGTGCAAAGTGTATGGTAAATGGCTACCCAAAAAAGGCCGATACCCAATGGGGTGACGATAAAGATACTCGTAATGATGATGATAGATAGATAGATTATATCTTTATTGTACACCTTATGATAAGAAAAAACAATATTTATATGTTTACAGTGTAACAATGGGCGGTCTTATCACTAAAAGCGATCTCTTCCAGACAACCTTTGGATGGACAAGACTTGTTGAACAATATGTATATATACATATATGTTTTAATAAACCAAATTTTCTGGCTTCTACTAAATAAAATCAAGACGGACCAGATTTTCAATTTCGATATATTGCAAATTGTGTCATATTTACGTGAACGCATCTTTCAAAATAAATTACTAAATAATACAACTATCAAAACTCATAATACATACAACTTCATAATAATTACGAGTATGTCTTCGATCAACAGGTAGGTACTGAAATATTTATCGAAATCCAAGTAAAATAATTCATGATAGTTTACAGAACAACAAACAGATACAGTGTTCTAGAAATGTGGTGAAATTGGATAATAAATCAAAGTCGCGAACATAAAATCCAGTGGTAGAGAAAAAATCATTTGAGTTACCTACGTATTTCTTAAAATAACTGTTTTGTATTGTCTACTAACAGTATTAAACTTGATATGTCTCTGATTAAAGGTAAATTGACTATTTTTTTAGTAGGTACTTATTCCAATAAAAGTAAAAGCAACATTTCTCCCGCAGCGGCGATCAACCCGCATCTCGCTTGGGCAAGTGCCCAGCACCATCGAATAGCACCCAAATATACACCCAAAAACACACCCAACTAGTCTTTCCTTTCCTGTGTCATGGTATCAGCTTATTATCTCATAGCAGTTATTAAAGCCACTACTATACAAACTAGATTAAATGAATGGAGAAGGAGTATGTAGACTAGAGGAATGTACCTTCTAAGTACTTACTCGTAGTTGCAAAAGTACTCGCCTCATAATGAAGACAAATAAGTTTGAAGCTCAACGTGCATAATACAGTTTAATGCACTCATCTCATCATGTTGAGTTAATTAAAGGTCATTTCCCTCGTATTTTAGATAGTAAAGTTTTTAATCAAGCATCGTTTATTTATTGTTATTAGAAATTCAGCTGTTTATTATTCAGTCTGTTCCCAGTCTGGTCGTATTGTTTAAGAAATATACAATATGCAAATATAGTGAAATATCTGTAGCTCTTCTATACGATGACAGTGGCTTGCCGCAGCACTAACATGCTGTTATATACTTTTAGGAAGTTCATTTAACTATTAATAGAAATCGTTTTCTTGTTAGGAAAACGTTCTTAGTTTTTAAGACTCATGCTCTTTTTTCTGATTTTCTCTACGGTAATGTTGAAAAATTATCACAGTTTTCTTTAAACGAATAAGACGTCATTTTTATATACTCCTAAATAGAGAAAAACTTTTTCTATTGTGTTCATGCTAACTGGGCAGATTTTATTTGAAATCCATGCAGCATGCCTCAACTCAGTGACGTTCTGCAAAAACTCTGCATCGAATCCAGTTATTGTATTAGTATTCGTTTTAGTTTATCGACGTTAGAACAAAATTTGCAAACGAATGAGTTTAGCGAGTGACTGAAACTAATAACTTCGAACAGTATCAGTTGCAAATAAAACCACACAGACTCGTTTAATTTTGGTTGAAAAATATGAACTAGGTAATTCATCCCGCGTCTGCAGTATTGGCATATTCAGTACTTTGTTTTGTTTTGTATTCACACAAAACCTTTACAATATTTTGCGAATGGTTTTTCCGTTTTTTCATATTGCTCAACTAGAAGTTGTATCATTAACCCTTACAAACATTACTCTCAATGGAGCGAAGTCCGCCCGCCCACAGAAACTAAGCCCTGATAATATTATTCTACAAGTGTTTTCATTTTAAAATTATTTATTACAATTTTGTTTCGTAGCACGTTTTCATGTTGTAAAAACCATTTCTCGTTTGCACGAGTTTTAGCGAGTATTCTTTCGCTACCTTAACTTAGTCAGCAGCCCTGAAAGTCCCGAAAGGTCTTGTGTTTACTTTTAATTTAAGCTCCGATAGCGACGAAAAACCAATTCAGATACGATAGAAACACAGCACAAATTAAAATCAGTATGCGTGGTTGAATTTTTATTTAAAAAATATGAAAATGAGAATGCCTTTGCTTTGATGATATTACTACACTACACTCTCTCTCGCTCTCTAGTGCGTAGTGTAACAGTAGAGTCAACACTAGAAACTCAGTGCCATCTAAAACTTTAAAACTTAAAGCTTAAGCTTTGAATGATGTGCTATCTACTATAATTATTATGATCAAGCGTGGTGCCAGGGCATACTAATACCTGTTCTGCGGCCAGGCGAACGACGTGACCTTCAGACAAGTTTCAGTAAAATTAATACTATAAAAGGAACACATTCTGCATTTTAGTAGGTACTGTATGGTACATTATACTGTGATAAAAATTTGAAGTTTCATGCAAAACGTGCCGGTGCATATACATGTAAGAATATTAACGACATACCCATACGACCAATCATCTGAGAGCCAATAAAAAATTTAACTGCTTCAGCTTACTGTCCGTAAACTATCGTGGTGTACCGTTTGAGTAAAAAATGTTATACTAAACTTTGTTTCAGGCATGCACAAACAAGTTAGTATTTTCAACACAAGCCGCTAATTTGTTTTAAAATGAGATGAAACTGAAATGATTGCACTGTTGAGCAAAACGAATACAATTTTAAAACTGATTTATAAAGCGGTGTTTTATGGTTTAGTCAAACGATCTCTATACATTTCGAGAGACAGGCTTATTTCAGGACAGACAGAACACCAGCAAAGAAAAAATATTTAAATCCCTCCCGAGCCCTCCCCTTCAATAAAAAAGTATTATGAGCGAGATTTGCTTGTGAAATCACTGTCACACCAGCCTTGAGATAGAACTACGACAAGAACACGTGTGATAAGGCCGGTTGACAGGCAGCAGCCCACGCTCCTTTCAACCTAGTTCTATAAAGTTGAGCGTATAGCGTACTAAGTGGCAAGCTTTTCCGGATAACTTGGCGACTATCCATATCATGGTAAAAGTAGGGTAGTATGCTATGGTGATGTTCTATTCTGGCAACACACATTTTCGATAGCTCTTTTTTGATATTATTACCATTATTGATGCAAACATTAAACAGGTTTATAACAGTAAAAGTGTTATCTTTTGGAGTTCATATTTTACGGCTGCAGCTAAATAAAACTCAGGTAGATTGTTTTACATTGAAACCTGCATTGGAGAGATGTAACTTACGTCTCCCTATCTCCATCTTAAAAAGTTAATATTTAAATAGGTACATGTAAACATACCTACTAAAGTAAAAGTAAGTAAGTTCGTACAAGTCAGTGACTATCTCTATGGTAACTTAGTATTCAATTAATTAAATTAGTATTATTAGGTTTTTTTTTTTTTTTTTTTCATTTATTGAAAAGACCAACAGCTTACAATGATAATAACAAAATTACTTAGTTGTTACGTTTATCTAGCCAATTACAGGTCTCTCTCGATAGTTCACATAAAAATACTTGCTATATTTCCTACAAAAAAAAAAATATTATTAACCAATAAAGAAATAGAACATAAGCTGGCACTATAGCCTGCATTTCAAATCTGCTGGGTCACTACGCAACCTAGCTGCAATCTATGTTTGATCTAAGTTCGATCTACAATCTGTCAATATGCAGTCATAATTTGTTTGTACAAAATGCATTACCTATTTCTTGACCGAAATGAAGTTGAAATCGATTGCGACCGAATTGCCCAGTAGCCCTTCTGGGTATGCCACTAAGCATCCCATGACAAAAATAAAAATAAATAAAAGACAAAATAAGGAGTAAAAAGAGAACAAAGTTAAATGTTTATGAAATAAGATGCTCGTGTGCTTTATTGTGCAAGGTTAGGCAGTCTAAGTCGTGATAAAATCTACAGATCAGTTCTTAGGTCTAGTAACTAAATTTTATTGTACACATGTTTGCTTACGTTTATACTATGCACTTAGTTGAAAAACTTTTAACAGAAAATAAAATGTCCTTGAAAATATGATATATAGTTACTTTTTTTCTACAACAAAAATATGAATGCAACTTTACGAAAAGCTGGTTAAGTGAAATGGGCTTCTCAAATATCTGAAGACGCGTACGCCCATGACTTCTCGTTGCGTACGTAAGCAAGGGTAGTCGTAATCTCCTGTTTATGTTGGATCAATGTGACGGAGCGAGCTACTCCTGAAGGCTTATGAAAGCAGATAAATATCTTGCAAGTTAGGATTCGAGAATAACTTTGAAATTGGCTGAATGACGCATATCATACTTACGCTTATATGGCACTGGTATTAATATAGGTCAAATAAAATTTAGAGAAAATGGCGCTGGTATTATTAAAGGCCAACTGAAATTTTAAAGATTTTTCTCTTCGTGATCAGTCAGCACAAATTAGTAGGTACCGATTAGGTACATACAATATGAGTAATTAGTACTCAATAGTACTCTTGTTTTTTTACAATATAATGTACATTATAAATAACTATCACAAAAAAAAACGCGTAAGATAAAATAAATATATTTTTAATGGAATTGAAGAAACAGGAGCTCTTCCTTGGCAATGTTTCAAGATATTATTCGCAAAAATTACAATAAAAACTTTTAAGAGCCTTAGCATCGGCAAAAGAAAAAGTAAATGCTCCATCATGATTATTTAAGTTGAACGAAAATACTCAAACTATTCAGTAGTAATAATAAAAGATACCGACTAAAATTAATATTAACTCCGAAAAGACTTTATCGGTTCCCGTAGGGAGTGAGCTCCACTTAGTCGTCACTGTCTGTACACTCTAAACAGAGTCGAATAATAAGCTAATAAATATGCCAAGTAATAAGTTAATATCAATCTTAATCAAGGTAAATCCCAAAAGTAGTAACTTGTATAAACGCTGTGGTTACCTCCCGCTGCACATCAACATAGACGTCTCTCTCGAAGTCCCATAAGAAAGTGATAGCATTGTTGTAACTCTGCGCCCTCTTTTGACCGATTGTGACAATGGTGATGATGCGGTAGCGGTTGAACCCCATGGCTTTGACTCTGCGCATCAGCTCGCCGGCGATGCGAAGCGCCATGGCTGGAGACTCCTAGGTTATTCGAGTTAATTATTGTTGATTATCGTTTTCATCAAACATTAGGGCGACTCATTGACAGATTAATTTTTAGCTCAGCTTTGGTTTATATTCTTTACTATTTCAATGTTGTCTGTGATGTCAAATAAATTTTATAAAAAAAAACTTAGTAGAGATCTCATCCAATGTAGTAGGTATTCAGGCTAGCATTGCTGTATTCGGTTCTTAGGTTAGCCCGTAAGAATTTGTATTGTCTCAGCAAGAAGAGCGTATTTAAATAATAAACGTAAAGCAATCGCAGCAAGCATTGTCGTGGCGCACAACTTTTTAAGTACACGCACATAATCTATAACCAGTAGGTGAGTCTCTTATATGATAGTACATATATTATTATATATAATCTGATGACCAGATAGTTTTCTCATACAGAGAAGAACAATTATCATTAAAGATCTGGAATTACCTGAACATTATATTTGTGTCCAGTAAAATTCTCATCAAGTATTTCGTCTGTAGCCTGCGTGACAGACGGTATGTGGAACATTAAACTGGGTTCCAGTTGGAAGGTATTTAGAAAGAGCAGCGGTGGTCTCTTGAATTCTATTGCAAGCTGAAACGATATAATATAACTCTAATCACAGTGGTGTTGTAGTAACATATATCTGCTTTCCAATCATGAGATTGTGGAAACCTGGTCCTACATCAATGACTCTTAAATTGTTCAAAAAGTAACATAGTATCACTATTACTCTGTGGTAACACACCCAAACCTCACATAGTCTGAACAAATGGCATGTGTCGATATCAGTAAAAACGAACAACATTACACCAGAACACCCCAAAAATACCTGCATATCATGGAGTAATTGTCCCGAAGCGGGAATTGAACCTGACACTCGCCAAGCCTAACATACCACTGGTAGGTAATATATTATAATAATATAACGTTTGTTATTCACCAAAATGTAGCTCAAAATGATCAAATAAAAATGTATTTATTTTGGAACAAATCAGAGTACAATATCAACAAGATTCGACGCAAAGTAGAGTTATACTTCAAGGCTTGCCTACAGGTAATTCAGGTAGTCTGTTTGCTTTTACGTGTTATATAAATACAAGGTAAGCTGAGTCTTACCTGGGAAGTACGTTCCACGGGTTTGATTCCCGGTACTCCCCCAAAGCCGAAGGATGCTCTTCTCATCTTCATCCTACTCATGGACTTCGCGCCCATATTCGCCATCGAGCGGGTATGCGACTGGCTTTTCATTGCCATCATCGATACTTTACTTTTCCTTTCACCTGGTTCACTCATTTTGAGACTGACTAGGTTAGTAATAAAACCCCTATATATCAATTTACTCCATGTAATAAAATAAAAAAGCGTTTATTTATTTATTTGTAAATTGCAATGACGTTTCTTTGAGTCATCTTGAGTGAAAGATAGTGGAAATTTACTGTAAAAAAAACTGCGTAGGTTCTTATTATAGATCTTAGTTAGTCCAGCAGCTGACTAAATTTAAGACGCGTTTTTTTAGTAAGACCCTAGACCTGTCTCCGAACTAGTAACCCAAGTGGTAGTAGGTAGATGTATCTCATAATGATTGCGTTAAACGTAGTTGAAGCTGGAGCTTGCCGTTGATGCACAACTGTGTCCATGTTCGTGCGTTTATTCTTGACACATGCGCTACAAGCAAGATTAAATTAAAAGTTGAATAAAAAATTGCAAGAGTAAACAGCTTTTGCTAGAATATAAAAAGTGTAGGTATATTGTGTATTCAATGCCCCTAAAAACATTACCTTACAAAAACACACCTTTTTATTACCAAACAACATCCCCATTGTAGCAATAACACAAAAAGTTTTGTATTTCCCCTCTCACCTGTGGCACTTACTTGAATAAAATATGCTACTCAAATCGCCTGTGCCTATTCATCATCTCACATACCTGCACGTTCCTGTAAAAAAATCCCCCTCGCAAATTGACAAAGGGTTTTTCTCGGTAAAAGCTGGGTACGGGTAGGCCATTCTTTTTTGGCATGCGCCGTCTCTTTGTATTCGGTCCACGTTTTTTGTTAGGTCACACACAAACACCCGCGGTCTTGTCACCTGAACTGAAATACTGGGCTTTTTATATTATTGCTGCTTACTCAGAAGCAGGAAAATAGGTGTATAGGTAGAAGAAAATATAAGCCAAAAGTATTGTTATAATGCGCCATAAAAGCATTTTAAGTACCTTACTGAATTAAGCGAACAAAAAAGGTCATTGTTTACCTACTGACAAAGGATCCATCTACTTGTACCGTTACAAACGTTGGCGTGTTTAGATGACCCAACATAAAAACACAATGAATGAGATTTGAATCTTTGTACCCTTCCATCAAGGATTTTCGTCAAATCTCAAACATATTGGCGAAAATGTATCATGATATCATGTCACAAAACATTTTTGCTTTTCTCGCGTCGAAGCAACAAATTCATCAAACAGACTATTCTTTGCAACATCAATTTAAACACTGACACATTCAGCGAGCGTCGAACTCTATAACAAAAATACAACTTATAGCATCTAGCACGAGCTGCATTCACCAGATCCTATTGCAAGTGATATCACTCTTCGTCATCGAGCTTAGCTTAGCAAACGGCCAACAATATTTTAGTACATATTTTACAAAGTTTAGTTAAGTAGAACTAACTAAAATTGTTGCCGCGATAGTTTAAGCTAGTTTGAATAATAAATATACTTACTACAACATATGCGGCCCTATTATTGCTAATGGAAAAGATGATTTATAATAGGAATAAAAACTTAACATTTATACCTACAAAATGAAGCGCACCTAAACGGGTGCGCTATGTGGAAGTACGCGCTACGCGCTGCGTGCGCTTCAGCTAGGTGCGCTTCAGGTAGATGTGCTATGAGGAATGCCTCCATTTAACATACAAAACAATAACAGTTGTAGCGCACGTGACAATAGAATCGTCAGTAGCAACAAAAAGTTGATCTCTTCTCCTATACATTGGTGGTGTACCAGGTGACATAAAATCAAAAAGTTGCTCCTCTGTTGCTCGTTTACCTTAGCTTCAATAGGTCAGTTAAGCGAATGTTCACCCTCCGAGCGAGCAGTACGGGTGGGACCGAGATTTGACCGATAGTCCACGGACTTTTCTACACAAATTAGAAAACATGAGGAGCGTTTACGTAAACAATGCACCGTCTCATGAATTGCAGTGAGTTGTTGATTCAATCATGAAAGTGAAGGGATTCGTTTGGCTCAACTTAAAGTCGTATTATACTGGCTGTAGCAAAAGTAGAATAACCTTTCCTTGCTTTATAAAATATCTCATGATTTTGTTGATAACTTGATTTAACTTGATATCAGTAAACAATTGACTGAATTTTTCCTTTTCTGTCTTCAAAAATAATTATTTGGACATTACTTCTTAGGAAAATTTCAATTTTTAAGAGAATTTGGTATTACCCTACATAACCCCTCGATAAATGCCATTTTATTGAAGTCGACAAGCATGGGACATTCTAAGCAAAACGTCATCATTTGACACCTCATTTAAAAAATCCAAGGAATTTTTAGGTATGTATATAACCGTAGTACTTTTAAAAGAAGAAGAACCATAGTACTTATTCATTCCATGGATAAAATGAGAGATAAATTGAAAAAAAAAACATTAATATTAGGTACGTTAACGTAGGATTAATGTTTTGTAAGTAGTACTTTTTCTGATATCCGCTGCGCATCTAAACCAATAATATCAGTATATTATCAACGACGAGAAATTTCTAGTCGATGTGAATATTCTCTGGTTATCCGAGATAGGGGTAACTAGGGGTAGTAGAGTAACAAGTTCTCGCTTTGTTTACTGCAGTATCAAGAAATTTACATGCAAATAATTTTCATAGCTAAAGTAAACACAAGTTCACCCATATAGGTAAAGAAACATTAGTGTTCTCTAGTAACAAAACACTTAAATTAATCGTCATCGTTCGATCGATGATACACTATGGTGTGATATTCAGTGTACGAATATATAGATTGAATATTAATCATATAAAAAAAAATACCTGTTTTCCAAAATCCAATGTTTTTCATTATCTTATAGTAAGTGTCAAGTAGGCTAATTCAAAGTCAGCTACTAAAACCGACCATCGAGTTACCGTTCGTAGCTTATTAATATTACCGTGGTGCCATGGCACCTGTCATCTAAAACACGGAAGCGCTCAGTTGTAATTATGTGTGTTTAAATATGAACTACTTAGCCTGCTATCCCACGAGCGCAGATACTCGTACAACCACACAGATTTTTTTTTGATACCTTACTATGCTTCGAAGCTCGACAATAATATGAATTAAATTACATACGAGATGACAAAACTCTCTGGAACTAAAATTAGAAGCTCCTCCCTAGCTTTGAGCTACACCTGCTTTCATTTTCATGCAAAAGTTTCCCACGTCAGCTGCAACTCTACCGCAACTCTAAACTATTCAAATACTTGTTGTAAAATACTTGCTTCAAAGGTACCGTCTACTTTCATTACATTGAACGTGCCGTAAATGTGCATTTTTATAATAGAAAGCAGAGTTATGCAGATGTTTGCGACGTCACAGGTCTTTGGTCTGATGGTCGATGACCCATCATTGTACCATTGGTATGTATAAGTTGGAGGTCTAACTAAAGCAACGCTATATTTTTACAGTGAATTTTATTGCATGAGTCATATTTTTTTATGTCAGCAAGTGATACGTCTGATGCAAAAACACGTCCCACAAAAAGTACTGACCGCTTGAGGTGGTGTTGATCGGTTGCTGAGCCGATATGACATAACAGAAGACTGTCAGGACGCCGGAGATTTTTTTTTAGTTGTTTAGTTTAGTTTGGTTTCTTGTCTCAGGAGTTCAGGTCAACGGTCAGTTTATTCGATTTCCTAAAATTGTAAAGAAGGTTTTCCACGGCACGTAATAAAAGTGTCACCGCGTTATAAGAAAATACTAGCAAATGAAAATAAACAGCAAGCTTAAGCCAGTCACGTATTACTTGTAGTAAAAACTTGAAGCTTAAATGAAGATTAGTGGAAGGTACAGCCAGTTCTCTAAGTATACTATACAGTTATAACTGAGCAACTAAGGAGTTTTGTTCGAATACACCTACGTTTTAAGTAAGCACGTAACATGTTCCGGGCAACGCTACAAAGTAGTTTTAAAAATAAATCCAAAAATAGCTACGTTATTAAACAAAATATAAAAAACTTATCTCCAATAGCTTTTTATGATATTAAGAAAAATTTAAAGAAAAAAAAAAGGATGAATAGTTTTCACAAGCTTGGGTAACATCTAAGTTGCTAAGCTTCTTCTGGCGTACATTATGAACACTGCAGAAACTTACTATGACGCAAGAATAGTTCAGGGCCAATGACTCCCCCCTGTGGCACGCCAGTGGTTGCATCTTATTACAGGATCGCGAGTGCATTCAACCATAATACCTTTGTGCAACTGAGCAAGATCAACGTTTGTTCAAACTAGACAAAATTATACACAGTTTAACCATAGTTTAACTCCCGACTCTGTTTAATGAATTGCTATCACTATCATCTATACTAGACAGTTTTAATGTAGCTGCTTTTGACAGCTGTATCAAATATTTTTTTAATGGTACGTTTTACGGTACTAAGTGAATCTACGAGTACATAGATGTTGTGGCGCACCGTAGACCGGGCGAGCCACAGTAGCTAAGGAAACTAGTCAAAATAAGCGTTGCAACTTGCCTATGTTTTAGAAATCTTAATCAACGACGCAAACTTGAGGGCTTCGCTCTAAACATCTTAACTCTCAAAGTGATTAACAAAGTTCGTAAAGAAGACATTCAAAAAGCCTGCATAAAAGCTTAGCACTTGGCGAAAAAATCGCCTGCGTTAAAGTAATAATAACGTTAAAACTTTACCGTCTCGCAAAAGAACTTGAGGAAGTCCGACAGGCTCAAAAAATTCTTTTAGCGTTTTAATTTACATTTTTGTTGTAGTAATTATGATGATTTTTACTCTTCTAGAGAATATGATCCACTTTATACAAAAATTTTGAATGGTTTGTTGTAAAACAAAACAATTAACTTTTTGGCATGATTTTGATTTTTTTTTTCTTGTTTTCATAATTATATTTTACTATAAGTACATATGCAGGGTTAGTGTCAGTGGAAATTTTAGTGTCAAAATTCCCTTTGAAGCTTCAAGCTCAGTATAAAGGGGATTTTGACACAAAAAATAAAACAGAAATCCCCTTTGAAGGGTAAATCTTATTTACTATTATGTGAAATATTTCAATAAAATCCAAGGCATTGCACTAAGATAGTGGAACCCAACACTAAAATTCCACTAGGTGTGCGGATATCAGTAACTACGAGTACCAGGATTAGTACCTTAACATTCAGACTCGGAATAAATATTTCCAGATCTTGCAATAATTTGGCCCGCAGCGGGAATCGGACCCGCAACCTCTCCTCAACCAACCACTTGTTCACCGCGCCACCGAAGTCAACAGCAATAAGTAAGTAACTTCGTATGAGTCAGTGGCAAACTCTGGTGACAGAGTTTCTAGGCCGCCCGAAGGCCTCTGTCATGGCCTAACAACTTTGAAAAAGCCGGGACTATGCCCTCCAAAGCACGGGAGCTATGCGGAACAGTGTTAACTTTGTTGATCTGTTAAGAACGACTTAGCCAGCTACGTCACGAGCAAAATATATACAAACCGACAAATATAAACAAATTTATACGAAGCATAACTAGATGTTACATAACAAATAGAGCAAGTAGGTAAGAGGTCAGTGGACATGAAAAGAGACGCGAACTTTATTTCGGACTAATGAACACTGTACCTGAGGAAAGATTGAATTATATATGAAGCACCGAGTAGATCCAATCCCAAGAGAGCAGTAAGTCAGAGAGCGTGGATTTGGACGAGATGAAATAGTAATGACGATCACATCGCGCTTTTTCACACGGTTATTCAACTTGCAAGTCCCTTTCACTATTTCAGCATATGCTGGCACTTCACTTGGCATATTTGCTTATTTCGGCAATACAAAGTCAACTTGTGGAAGTATTCAATAGTATTAAAGGTACAAATTATGGTTTGTATTGATGAAATAACACAAATATTAAAAAAAAAACTAATATTTTGTGCGATCAAAACATGACAGATGGGAATAATAAATCCATTATGCCAAATGTAGAGCGAGCATTGGATAATTTCAGACAAAACACAAAACAAACTGCATCATATTAAGAATCTAAAATGTACAAATCTACCACCATATTATTAACCATAACCATATTTTATTAGCGAGGTAGCGATATTAGTGTGATTTAGATGTATGCATACATTTTTATAGCTACACAGGGCTACTTAGTAGCTTAGCAAACGGCATAGCAGTAAACCGTAGGTAGTACTGTTTAAGAGGCCTTTTTTCGTGTCCGTACAAAGCCTTTGGGGCATGAAATCTCTGTTCAGTGAGCAGAAAAATCAATGGGGCAAGCAAAACGAGCCGAGGACGGTTTCAAAGCTGAATTGTATCGATGAAAACTAATAGGTAGTTTGGGGCATTCAAATCTTCGTTTCAAAAACCCTACGGCCTACGATATAATACACTTTGAACCAGATACTCCTAGATATTTTTGGTATACCATCTGTGGTTTTCCATAACGCCATTTAGAAATCTTATTAAAACTAAACTTAATTCTCAAGGAGATATAAATCAAGTTAACTAGGACAAAGAAGCAATTATTTGTTTGTAAAGTACGGTCGGTAGGAGAAAACCCTAACTTAAAAACCGATCTTTCGATCTTCAACCGTACTTTACATACTCTCATACAAAACTAGTGGATCTTTAGCTTTCCAATGCGTCCTCTAGGAGTTGAATTTTGAAAATTATTTTCTTACTGCACCCATATTAATACGTTCTATGTGTCAAGATTCTAGGCTCAGCGGCTTAGGCTTTACGTAGTAGGACAGTAAATGACGCCTTTTATATTATACTTAAGATTGATAGCGTCAGATAACATGCGAGACTAGTGACGTCCTTTGTCGTAACTCTTGTTAGATTCCTGTAATACACTGTCATTATTTGCCAGCAATTTAATTACTGACTGCGCTCATCCAGTAATTAGAAGCTATACAACAGATGACAATTATGCATAACCGTATAACTAAAAGGTTGGTACACACTAAAGTTTGAATATTTGCAGACTTTTTTAAAATTAATAACTCGAATTATTACTACCTGTAAACTATCACAGTTTACTATAAGTACTCTGCTAAATAATTTAAAAAACAGGTAGGTAATATTCAAAGTAAACAAAATAGGTATTTTATAGCGCATTTATATTATTGTTTATCTGTCAGTAAGCAATTATATCTAACAAAATATATAAGCATCTAGTGTGCAACAAGCATTAGAGATAGTAAATTACACTGACCATTCAATCCGTGTCGATGTTAATTACTGTCATCCTGAAACTAGGCTCTATTGAATGGCAACAAATTAGCAATCAGCTTCTTGATTCACAGCGATTACTAAAGGCATCATTATAATATGTTTAGGTTTGAAAATCTATAGTGATAACCAAATGAAACTAATGAGTAAAAGAAACTTGACTGCCTCGTCACGTCATGCTAAACAATAAAACTAAACAATAAAAAAAATGCAAGACGAATGGTACAAACCAAGATGTATTCAAAGTCAGTCAATAAATACTGTCTATGGTATTACTTATGACGACTCACAGCTGTATATTAAGGTTCACTAAGGTTACACCTGCAACAAATCGTGATCTCAGCACAATAGTTATTTAGCAACATAAAAAAGTTTCCTCGGATATAATATAGACTACTCAGCTATAACTTAACAAAATAAGACTAATTTTCAATTCCTCAAAAAGTTCTCACAGCAATTAAATTTTCAGGGAATATGATGGATCTTACCGTCAGAAGAGTTTCACTGTCCTTGAGATATAGAGGGTAGTTTTAGCAGCGAATTGTGGAAATTCTTGCCACGTTTCACGCATATTACGTAATGATAGTACACAGAAACGCAACTCTCAAACATTCCCATGCAAACCAAATTTGGAGCAAAGTTTTTTTTTTATTCATACATTACGTCATTCTTTTCATCTTATTTTGTGTTTGTTGGCAGTAATAAATAGAGCGTGTTCTTGTAGACACGTCATGAGTTGACGTGAGAACTATGTTGTCCTGTACGTATTTACCTCGTCTTTTCCAATATATTATAGAGCTTTTTAGCAAATTAATTTGTCGTTGTCTACCTGTAAGTATTTATTGGAGTGTCACTTCTACACACAACATATTTTATATTCCAAGTTCAACAACCTACATCTCCAACGTAACATACACATCTTGTATTTATTTGGTTCACAAAGCCTGTTTCTTTAAATATAAGAATTGTGAGCAATGAATAAAGAATTTTCGGAGCAAAAACTCAATGTCCTTTCATTTTTGCGCGAAGGCGTACAAAATAAATTATTGGGAAGCGGATTATGATTTTACCGCTTTTATTTTCTTAGATTCTTAGAAGTTCTCTCGTTAACAGTTATAAATGTCAGTATGCCTATACGGTGTGTTGCAAACTAATTTTATGCCGTCATCAGAATATAATTATGTATGAAAATGTTTGATTGATCTCTTTTAAAATATGGCGTACCAGTGCCAGTGGGTATCGTTTGTATTTTGTTTCAAAATCATGCGGGTATGAAAACAAATGCAACTGTGGAGCTTATGGGAGTTAGTGGCGATTCGCTATCGGACCCTTTTTTCTGCTACTTTTTAGTTCTATACTTTTTTTGAGTTTTGATTCGCCATCGTCAAATAAAATATTGTTTTTCGCGTGGTGATTACGGTCTGGAACAAGATCTATGTTGTTAAAAATAATTCGCGTGCCAGTGCGGGAACAAATTACTGCACTGGCATGCAAAATATCGCACTGGTATGTAAAATATCAGACGACGGTTCATTCTAATTACCTACTTGTGTACCTGTCTACTCAAATTATTGAGTAAATACACGGTAAATACTTACCATAAGTCTGGTTGGGTAATGTTACTCAGATGGGTGTGATAATTACATATTTTATTACAATGTTAGATTAGGTAGGTACTTATTTACTACTGTACGAGTAGGTACTTTACCTCCTCGTAGATAGACTCACAGTAGCACCAACTCAAACCAAACCCCAAAAAAACTTGATAGATGGATGAACGGATGCTTGTTACTCAATCCCGCTAAAACGGCTGAACGGATCTGAATAAAATTAGACAGAGAGAGAGAGTATAGTCTGAAATACCCTATAGGATTATTTTCATCCCTCAAAAAGGTACTGTCCCGTGTTCTACTCGAACTAAAGTCACCGGCAACAGGTAAAAGATCATTATTATATATACAGTGTATCTTAGTTTTCACTAAAAACGGGATATTTACCATGATTTGTGAGTTTTATTGATTCCCGATATTTCGTAACTGCGCCGAAATATCGGGAAATAATAGGGGAAAAATAGTAGTAAAAACTAGTAGTTACAAAATTCTTTATAACCATTAGAATGCTACATTATTACTGAGTAACATAGAGTCCTATAGTAGTAGTAGGTATACTAAAGAGTTTAAGAAACCTGACAGCGTACTTCTTTTGTTTAATAGTTTGATTCGATCAGTACTAGAGTACGGTAGTCCCATTTGGCACCCGTACTACGACATTCATACAAACAGAATTGAGGGTGTTCAAAATAAATGCCTTAGGATTCTCTCATACCGACACAACATAGGTCGTTCACTCTCGGGATATTACAACAGACTTAACCACTTTAAAGTAAACCCTTTATATGCTCGTAGATAATTTATTAATCTCACCTACCTACACAAAATTCTCCATTCTTCCATAGATTCTCCTCTCTTGCTATCATCCATCAATATTAATATATACTACAGGTCCCGAAAACCTTCAATCTTTACTGTGAGACTATGTAAAAATAATGCTTCATTTAACAACCCCCTTCCTCGAATGTGTCGTCTGTATAAAAAGCTGGCTTCTAATAACGAGTTGGATATATTTGATCACAGCATAAACAGGTTTAAGCACAGTGTGTACCAAATCTTGTTACTTGGCTACATTAGCAATAGTTTTTAATTTCTCTATGTTTTCCAGTTTTTAGGGTAATTTTAATTGTAACCATGCAACACTAAACATGTCATATTCACATGATTGATTATGTACCTAGATTTTTATGTAATCATTGCACCGGCTCAAGTTTTCATTGCACCGGCGCGAAGCAGGGGCAAATCGGCTAGTGTGGCAATAAAACCACTAACCACTATCGACAGTATACAGTTCAGCAAAGCAACAGAGGTCGTAACCGTCAATATGCCAATTTATGTAGCTACCATAACTTTTGTTACATCCGCTATAATATTTGATTTATGCCAATTTTGGGGTTGCGACCAAAGTCTGTTTTGCGATTAATCGTGTATTTTGCTAAATTCACTTGGATATCTAATCATCGTCGAGAATCTAACTTGGATTTCGTTTTTATATCCCTTAATATGCTTACGTTACATTGCATAAATATTTGATTTTTAGTTTATAAAAACTATTTATCAAATCTGTGACCTTATTGCATCCACCTAGGTTTAAAGTCCGAGTGGTTTAGTGAGTTTGATTCTAGTACTAGGTATTATCTAATTATACTAGTTTATTTAATTTCAATACAATAAAAGGTGTCAGGTACACACATATCTATTTCTATTTCTAAGGAATTACAACAGATTCTGTTGTAATTTCTTTGTACCTAACATTTTCAGGGTTTGCTTTTGGTCATAAAAACAATTTGTTATAATCTGTGCCTTTATTTCCAGAGTTATCTTTAACGTTTTTCGTCGTCTTAGAAAAAACATTCCTTAAATTAATAAACTGAAAATATATTTCTGAACCTTCTCTTTGTAGGCGCCGAATCAAGGTACGCCGCTGAAATATTAATTTACGCCGCAGAAGTTAGAAACAATAGAGCCTTCGGCTGAATGTGCCGTCTTTTGTTCAAAACATGTTTTTGAATAAGTTTTTAATGATGCGGCTGATGTAATAAATTACAAGGGTATGCCATGAAAATTCTAGAAAGCTGTAAGATAGGAGCTTATGATGAACTTACTTGCCTATGTACATTGTCATACTTTGATATTTCTTAAATATGAAAAGAGAAAAATATGAACCAGGGCTATATTGTCCAGGGTTAGTTTGTCTCTAGCGTTGCGCATCAACATCTTCGATGGTCTGTGTCAAAAACAAAATGTAAGGTCGTTTGCCCTCAGACAAAATACTGACTATGATTATTTAATTCGCCTGTGTTTATGTTGGCAAAAACTAAGGGATGGTTTGTTTTGTTTTCTCTTGTTTTACATTCCAATCTATTTTTAATCATCTCTAAATAGAAGACTCATAACTATTGTTACCTATAAGCAACCATGTTTCAATTACTGGGAACCTGACCTACTATTATGCGAGAGTAATTGGGTCTTAATACACCACGCGGACCCAAAGCGGATTGGTGGCTGGCAATTTCAACTGATTCCGTGCATGTAAATTCCAGCTTTTTCGAAGTTGTTAAGCCATGACAGAGGGTTTAGGCAGCCTGTTAACTCCGTCATTAAAGACCACTGGCTCATACAAACTTACATATTTGCATGTTCCTTTAATTTTATATTGTTTCGTAAAAAATCTCCTGTTATAAAAAATAAACTATACATAAAATAACAAATATATTTATAGATCGAAATTTCCGGAACAAGAATCCATATAAATATTTATTCAGATATTATTATGAATCCAATCCCAGTGCACAATATTAGGTATTTTTCTGACGTATGAGTTATGACATAATAAGATACGTCTGTCATACTCTTCGATATTGGATGAGCAATGAGTACGCACATACCACATACCAATAAGGAATTATGTCAGACTCAAAAAACACACCACATTATTTTATGAAGCATTGAAATAGACGTCAAATCTGCGTTCTCGCTAAACCTTAAATAAAATTAATTACAATAGACGTCAGTATTGCGTTCTTGCTAAACCTTAAAATAAAATTAATTACTATTATTACACTAAGTTTGTTTTATCGCACACTGAAAGCTTTTTGCTCAAAGTCATAAACAAAGTTAACTCTAGCATAATACAACTTGAAAATAGTCTTTAATGACATAGGCTTAATTATATGCCCTCCCACAGCACTATATATAATATTATATATGAAATATGTCTGGAGTCTTGTAGTTACTTATCAAAAAAGGATACTAAACAAAGCTGTGAGCTAAAAATATGTAGATCAGACGAGCAATTACATAAGTTATCAATATATTTGCACGATAACTACGATACTCAGGTTATGTCAGGTTTCCAGCAAGCAATGCAAGCTGCCTATTATGGTTTTTATTTTTATTTTTTAGTATGGTGTACCTTGATTTGAAAGGACTCCAGTTAGACATAAGTATATATAATTAGTACCTACCTAATGTATGTAAAAATGTACCCAATAAAGTGTTCTTTCTTTCTTTCTTTCAATGCTTTCTGTCAATTCATTGTATTTTTATGAGTCGTTAACTCACACCGAACATATTGTGAAAATTTATCATTTGAAGCATGCAATCGGCGTATTATTACGAAAAATCTGTTATTCCTCGGTAGAGTTCTTATAACTCGGTTAAACTCTCACCGCATTTGTGTATTGTTAGTGATACTCGAAACAAGATCGCATTTAACTGTCAAAGTATAAGATCGAGTCTCTCATTGAAGCCGAGTATCTAAATATCGCAAAACTATAGATTTTTTTTAAAGTTTTCAATATAGATGTTTCATTTTATATTTAATATTTAAACGGTTGATATAACGTTTTACGTATTTTCTTTAAAACAAAGTGATTATCACATCAAGACAAGTACACCAATAAATAACCTAAAACTCCCGTGGCGAGGTTTCACGAGAAAAATAAAAACTCTACTTGGTTGGCAGCATTAATATAAGACAAGTGAACATTGACGAAATCGTAAACGAACTAGAAAGCTCAGGGAGCACTACAGATTTGACCACTAATTTTAAACGGAAACGTTTATTAAAACTAAAAAAAAAACTACTTTCTTACTGCCTACTAAGGTACTTTTCTAAAGTAAAAATGTTTGTATTATTAAATTAGAATGCGTCAGAGTCAGCCTTGGTGGGTATTACCACCGAATTACCAGTTATTCTGCCTCTGTTTGCTGTATCAAGTAAAATTGATCTTTAGAACCTGAAGCATTGAGACTGCAAGTTTTCTTGCGTGGCATCAGGCGAACGTTACGTTCGCCTGATGTCTCGTCATTTATTGTCAAAAAAATCTTAGCTAATTGCTAGCATTTTTTTATTATTTTAAACTGACATTTGTCTAGAAATCTGTTAAAAGGTGAAGAGTTTCCTAATTTATGTAGATTGTTAGCTCCCTAATAAAAGCGGGTTTCGAAGAAGTGACGAAAGAAAGTGGTGGTCGTTTTTCACCGTGGTCAGCCGTCTCATGCTTTACAGTTCCAACTTTACACTGGCCTACTCTGGAACGAACGGGACGTAATACACCATGGTACCTGGACTAGTGGTAGGACTTTTCAGCAGGTGTTCTTCTTATGGGTGCCACTGCAGTGTTAAATATTCTGCTTTTAAGCAGTGCTGTGCAAGCCATGTGTTTAGGTTTTAAAAGCACTGTAGCAAGTGAAATAAGTGGGCAAAAGAGACTCATGAACTTCGTCACGGAGTTAGCGCAGTGCAGTTCCACGCAGAACTATATTCAGTTTTGAGTTGAGTGACTTGATATCTACTTCATTATTTCATTGATAATCACAGAGTGATACGTTCGCCGCTACAAATACGACGGTATTGATAATGCGGTCGCAAATTCTTAGGAAATGAAGCCTTAGAGAAAGATGAGTTGAAATGGAAAATGATTTTCTTTAATATTCAAAAAGGAAATGAGATAAATCTACTTCTGAATCCAAATATTAGTATTCGTCTATCTTTTCTTTTATATAAAGATGATTCAATTTGTTGCTAAGAATTATTTTGAAGGTAGGTGCTCAAACAGAATCTATTTATTTAATCAATGTTACAATAACAAATAAAGAGCCATTTTTATTTTAATCAATGAATGAAACTGTAGGCCTACCATGAACTTTTACTGTAGTGCTAATATTGGAGTTTTCATGCAAACTTGACAAAATAAGTGCTGCAAATATAAGAGCTCATAGTTGGCCCCTGGTCAAAATTCAATATGAGTTGAAGCACGAGGTCCTATGTTACGTACACTAAATCATACTCGTAACATACCATGACACTATGACAATAGAGTTTAAATTTCAAAGACAGATGTCCACAACACGACCTTACCACTGAAGGTCATTTTATGGTAAGTATAATTTAAAATATGAACTCTGGTATATTATGAGTTATGACTCGACAATAAACGCGAGTCAGCTTGACACGATGCTTGCAAAAAAACTCAAACTCAACAAAATTGGGTTGCTGATAACTTTATCTGTACCTCTAACTACTATATTAATATGGAAAACCTCCAATGTATGTAAATAAAAGCACTTGCTTTTATTTACACAAACTTATCCAACATACTCGTACCTCAGTTGTAACGGTTGTAACATTCCCGTTACAACCTCCTTACGAATTCAAATCTGAAAAGGGTCCTGAAACTTAGCAAATTAGAGACTAGTTACGCTCCGCTTACCTTTAATGGATATTATAAATTGCGAAGTACAACACAGTAAAACTTAACAAGTGCTGCAATTTTCAAAGGTATTTAATACTGCAACTTAAACTTATTCAAACAATAAAAACTATCTCAAATTAAGTCTATTGATAGCTGTAATAAACAGCGCGCAGTGGTATCACAGAACAGATTATTAGTTGGAGTTTAGTCAAAACTGTACAATCGCGAATTCGAGATACAGTTAAGTTCTATAATTTTCTATCTATTTTTCTTTTTTTGAATTCAAAAGTGGAATAGGAAACTGGATAATGAAATAAAAAAAAAATAAGGCCAACCAAACCTCATAATTTTAAAAAGGCGGTATGGTCTCAGGACTTTAGCCTGCCCATGGGGCGAAAAAAAAAAAACGTCTTAATTTTATTTCAATTCAATGTTTTCCTGACGACCTCTTTGCTTTGAGTTTATAAAAGCATTCTCCCACGGCTGTTTTCTGCACGATTAGACAAGACCTTTGTAACCTTTAATCACACTCGAATCGTGTTTTGTCCACCATGAGTAAAAAAAAACATTTTCAGTTAACAAATCATCATTTTCCTTGCTTATGCTAGAGGTAGGTACTGGTTGAGTTGAAGCACTGTATTTAAAGATGGGCTTTGTAAAAGCCAACGTGTTTTCCTTTGCGGTTGAAGCTCACTGTTTTGTAAGTTGTGGTTTGAGTTCGCGGCGTGTCGACGAATTCAACAGGATTATTTCTGGAGTTCTACTAAGTTAGCTTCAACTGTTTTTGTTTAGATATTTTGTCTCTTTGCGGAGGTGGTTTTTGTGAGGCTTCAAAGAGTAAACTTTAGGGTTCCGAAATTCAACAAAGGAACTATAAAGTAAGAAACTCTATCGTCTGTCTCTCGTTATAACACCTATTACTTCCTCCGTGATTTAATTATTGAGAGAACTATAAATTATATTAAAGACATGGTTCTATTTACCAATTTGCATCAGGTCCGCGCGGTGACCCCATCACTCTCGGCAGAGAGTAGGCGTGCGTGCGTCAACAGTAAAAGCATTAGAAAGATCATGATCATAGCTACTTCATAGTTATATAGAATTAAAAATGGTAGCGTACCGTTTAGAAAAACGGTAAAGACGCTCGAGGTGAAACTAACCGTTTCAAAGGCGATGTGACGTAAGAGCCGATAAATCTACGGAATCCAATGGAGCGGTCCAATTGCCCGCTATCACAAGGCCACTGCAGCGTCACAGCGACAATGATGGATAGAGCAGTGATGAATTACTTTTGGGCTATTCGGGTATCGAGATTATAACGGTCAGGAAACGGTGTAAAACTTTACGTAACTTAAAAAACACTTATGGGTCATTTCATATTATTATAGTATAATAATAACGTATTTTATAATATTATGCAAAATTTATGAAATACTCTCTAAACAATACTTTTTAAATACAGTATTTAAAAGGTATTGCTATTCTGCCAGTGACATGTTATTAATTAAATAGTCACTTACGCAACATTTACAATAAAAATTTTAGGGCAGGATTTCTTTATTAACTTTCTAGGAAAGTCTTCAACTAAATTAGAAACCAACATTACATTATATTTTGTCCATCTAGTTAAAGATCGGTCACATCATTATAACGTTTGTCTAAATAATAGCTTTGAAGAATGTCCAATAAAACCGTACTGATCGAAGATGAAAATCCTTTTCTACCGCTTAATTTAGAAACTGTGTCGATATTGTGCGGTTATTGATAAATATGTGCGATAAGATCATAGCAGCCTTTTAATGTACCCGCTGCTGGGACTTCTTCCGACGGGATTCAATGCGGATTGGTGGATAGCACATTCTTTCAAACTTTTTTAGTTTTTGGACATGCTGGTTTTCACGTTGTTTTTCTTCACCGTCTGAAAATACTGGCGTTACGCATAATATAATATTTTTGAGCGGAAAAAATATTAAAAATTCGTGCAGTATTAAATATTCGTGCATCGCTGGTTTTTAACCCTGGTTTAGTTGTAGTTGTTTCTAACAAGGGATTGCGAATTATCTAACTTAAAGTTAAGCAAACTTTGTGTTCAGAACTTAATCTAAGTTATTCTGACCTTCATTCTTTAGTGGTCTTGCTTACCATTGGAATTCAAATTCTCTCTGACGGCAATGGGAAAGTTTGATAAACTACCTAACAAATTCAATATTTATTCGTCAAAAAAATTACAAACACCTGCATAAATTTTTAATTATAGTTTTATAAGGTAGTCATTATACAAAATTCACAGTGTTTTTATACCTAGCAATAATAACACGTATGTGCCTTTTACTATTACATTTAGGTTGACTTATTTATATTTTTTAACAGTTAACTTATTCAAGAAGATCAGCTTGCAAGAAGAAGAATAAGATTAGCTTGCAGGTGATAATTTCTACAAAAACCAATAACATTTTATAGTACGACCCCACAATAATGTTGGCGATTATACTGAATAGGATATCTGCATCGAAGTGTTTAAAATAATAAACCAAAATCATTCAACGTTTAGTGTTGTAGCTGAAACTGTTATATCTTCTGTGTTTAGCGAGCTATCAAAATCAATGGAGCACTGACTCGTCGACCCGGGAATCGCCGCAGCCTGCAGCTTACAATAATATATTATGCAGGTGTATAGGTCACTTGCTGGACGCCTATATACATGCCTGTTTGAATGTTCAATGTAGCACAATGGAACTTTCTAAAGTAAATCTTTGTTTGAAAGTAGCTAAGTTTCGGTACGGTTTCCCCGGTGCCGTAAGACAAAAGTTGTAGAGATAATAGAAGGTAGCATCTGAATAGCGTATACAATTGAAACGTCCTAACAATAGTTGAATAAACAATCTAGGAGATACATAATATAGTACGGGAGTTACAAAATAAATAGAGTCGATTCATGCTAGCGCATTACAGTTGGTTAATTATATTATTAAAGTTTATTTTAGTCTGTGGCTAAGTGACGCTTTGTAAAAATTATCGCCATTCATACATAGAAGTGCTGAACAGCTTGAGTTGAGGCAATTTTGATTTGTAGCCCTGTTGATTCGTCTGCGTCAACCTTTATCCCACATCCTTCAAACCGATAAACTTAAATACAAACAAACCGTACCTAACGTATATCTATAGATACTTAGCTATAGTAAACAGGTACAGAAGTACTTCTACTGTGTTCTGTCCCAGGAAACTTTGGACTCCTAAACTAACAAACTAGATTAGAAAATCATTGGTCCGAAGGCAATGTTTCTGGCGACATAAACACAGAAAATTACATTGAATTTTCTACCTTAGGTAGATGTGAAAACATTTTGTATTATTTCATTATAGTGAAACCTTTTTGTATCTTGGTTATATTTTTAAAAGGTAGTAAGGATGACTTTTTTAATTTTAGAATGATTTTGACAATTACTTACACAAAGTTAAGTAGGTAGCGAGAATTAAGAGGGCATGTAAGGCATTTTGTCTTCAGAATCGTTTGCACCGTTTTTTTTTATCTTCCCTAATGGGGCCATAAAAACTTTAACTTTTAACTTTAATTTGGTTATTCGCTTTAAAAAATTAAAAAAAAATCACAGCACACATTTTGCTATTTATTTCAGAAACAGCATAAGCTCCCTAAATTTTCTTTTGTTTCACACTTGTTTATTTTTTTGGTTTATTGTATAAATAATATTTAAATAGGATCGAAACATGTTTTGTTAAATTAAATTTAATTATAGTACCTACCATTTTAATGTACGTGTAAAATCGGGCTAGCAAAATACGAGGTTAGATTCGACCAAACTTGGAATAACTATTCTGGAGAATGAGAAATGTCAAAAACAAGTAATAAATGTCAGTTTATTCTCGGACAACTACGATTTATTCGGAAAATAGTGCTTATTCGAGTTTGGTCTAATCCAACCTTAGTCATTTACTCAATACGAATCAGAATGCCAATACTAGATTTACTGCAACTTGGTACAAAGTCATACAATCCAGAATGTAAATTTAAACGCTCACTTTATCAAAATAAGATGGCTATGTATAAAAATGTACCGATACTTTGCTGCAGTATAATAAACACGTCCAATTCACAAAATAGACACGTCCCGTAATCTCTTTGACAAATCCGTTTCGAATGGTAATGTTACTACTAAGTTTGCAATAGCAAACTAAATTATATTTTGTAATATGATCACTGTAACAAAAGCTCTGACATTTAAGGTTTTTGTTAGTCATTTAACATCGATGTCAGGTTTTAATTTTGACTTTTGTACTCCTAACTATTTGAAATATGGTGATGTTTGTAAGATAAACGGCTGAAGCCACAGCTCGATATGGGTTCAGACGATTTTGAAATAATTTACCAGTTTTTGTAGTCAAGGAATCAATTTTCTGCAGTCCGGAATCCTCAGGGTGTGAGTCTCACTCGCATGTCTATTTTATTTTTATAAAATAAATATTATAGATGCAATGCTAAATATGATTTACATAAATTTTCAACATGCTGGAACAAATACAATATAACCAATTAATTAAAAAACAACCCAATAGGTTTTAGAGTAATGCGCTTGTTAAAATCGATCGTTTAAAGCAGTTGAATCAGAATTAAATTAAAAGAAATACTGCACGGCTAACTATTCTTCAAATATTTTTAAATTATTAAAACAAATGTTTTTATCCATAACAGCTAGCTTCTATAATTTATTATAAGTATTATACGTTTAGATAAGTATTGCACTTAAAGCTTAGATAGATTGAATTTTAAAATCTGCTTAGTACAATATAAAATTCATGAAGTCTCATTTATATGATATAACTATCAAATGTCATAGCTGTTTATACAATACCTAGTTAGAGTAGGCTAAAGTAGGTATGGGTGGGACTTTACCTGTGTCATCTAGCTCATTCATATTCATGAGTTAATTAAAACAAATGACTGGAGGTATTAATTTCTAAAGTCATTTCAAGTGAGAAACAGCGCTCCGTCGGGAGACCCGAATTGTTGAGAGAAGAATGTATTTTTGCTCTTCTCAAGGGACTAGTATGTTCGTATGTATGAGTCAGTGGCCAACTCTGGTAATGGAGTTTACAGGCCGCCCCAAAGGGCTAAACAATTGTAATAGCTGAGATACGGTTAAAGAAGGACTTATTATTATGGGCCGTAATTAAGTATTGAGGATGTTGACTTGTTGCTAATTTTAAGTTTTCAGGCACAATAAGTGATCAACAAAATCATTACAACAATAAATTCAAAAATAAAAATTATTGAAGTAATTTTTAATAGGTTTTTTTGAGAAACTGTCATGAGTTCATGACTGGTTTTTTCAAATCCGTAGCGTAGTTTAAAAGATCTAAGCATAGATACATACATACATTCAACAGAGGGACAGGCGACGGAAAGCGTCTTTGTTTTTATATTCTATGTTTTATTTAAAAAAGATAATGCTGGACAATCTACACAGCATCATCTAGCCTCAAGGTAAGCTGCTGTTAATCAGAACTGTATTATGGGTATGATGACTGAAATATACTTAATGCAACACAATACATAGATAGATATTTTTTATTATACATAGAAAATACCCAGAACACCCGGAAAAAATATTTGTAGATCGTACAAACATTTGATCCGAGGCGGGAATCAAACCCGCAACCTCTGCCTCGCAGTCGGACCCCATCGGCGAGACGGCGGCGCTCGTCCCCATTTAAATTGAAGTGGGGACGAGCGGGAAGTTTTTTCTCCCAGTGGGGGTAAAATCTAGGGGTCATAGGGAATAATCCGTTTTTTCTGTCGCTGACTTTTTTAAAATCGTTTAATCAACTATAAGGAAAGTAAAAAAGCGGACAAAGTAATTGTGTATTTGTCCAAAACATTTCCAAGCGATTTCATGAGCTCCTAAAATACAACATACCTGCTACGAAATTCAATTTGCAAAGTAACTTTAGATAGGTTGTAGACCTTCGTTACGAAGGTACCCGACTAATATAGGACCTCGTCAGGTAAAATATTTCATAATAAGCATTCTACTTACAACGGAGATGTACTTCCATTTTTGATGACAACACATTTTTATCTATAAGGTTTTAATCTTTTTTAGGCTCTGCGCAGATGGGTTATTTTCGCTTGAACCCTTTAGCTACTTTACTAGATTTGTATTGGGTCTGCACACGAGACGATCTGGCCTGGCACTTCGGCAGCTGATATGTAATTAAGCAGCAGAGCTTATGTACTTATTCATAAAAAAACAGTTTTTTCAGTGGCTTGCTAAGTATTGTCTATCCTTTTAATTCAATAAACAAAGAATAATAGAGCTGAAAGACACATTAGCTAACAAAGGTTTTAAGTACGTTTATAAATAAGGCATCAGTAAGTAGCTCATTTTCAGTCAGCGCGAAAGTTAAACAGGTGGCGGTTTTCTGACTGGCTGACTCTGAGCCGCAAACTCATGCATACTTTGCGCAGTGAGCGGTCGGCTGTTGCGTAGTTCCGGTGCAAACTAGCCGCTGATTGAATAAGGCAGCCAGCAAAATGCCACGAACTCCGTAAATGTTTTTGCGCTGTGTGTACGCTCTATTCAAAATAGTATGAAGTATTTCCTTTTGTATATAAGGCCTAGAATCCTCCCTCCTTTGTTTCTTATCCCTTAAACTAGGGCACGATGTTTAAACTTTTCTAACTCCTTATCTCGTAACTCATTATGCAAGCCATTGTAACGATTATCGGTTTCATATAACGTAGCTGTTTTACGAAAATGTTGCTAACCTTTTTTGCAAACAAACACTGTTTTTGGTTGATGACTAAACTGTTATGCGATCGGAATATGCGATATTTTAGCGGTATCGCGAGGTTATCGATTTTTTATGGAGAACACTAATTGAACAATTTGTGAAGCGATTTTTGGGTTAAAATATTGCCTCGATAAAAATAAACTGTTTGTGTGTGCTGTTAATAAAAAGGCTTACCAAATAACTTAAATAAACTTAAATTTACAGAATTGCATTGAATGAAAAAAAAATAGGAATAAAATTATCAAGACATTTGAAAATCAATATACTAACTTTTACATTTTATGAATCAATGATAAATAACTGTAAAATAATTGTTTGTTTTTAAACTACAATTAAATGTGAGTCTTCACTTAGTACCGTTATTAGCACTAGCTCACACCTTACAAGTGACAGGCTGACCTATCACCCGCTGTGCCACAATATTCTTTGCATCATTACCGTGAATCAGAAAAAGGTTCAATTAATATTGTAATCAGGAGAACATGAAGATCGTTAAATAATTCAGGTTGTCTAATAGTAGGCAAGGTCGACCGAATTACCCTTGTACCTACGGTTAGGGTTGCTACGTACTACGAAAAACCCAACCGATTCATCAATACAGTTACTGTAATAAAAAGCTTGCTGACCATGTTGACTGCTTTTTCGCGTATTTTTTTGCTAAATATTTTCAAAACCATGATCTAACTGCAACCCCCTCTGTTTTTTTGTGCAACTAAAATGGCAACCAAGCGTACGTCCCACAAGACAGTAAGCGGTTACCGCAGCCTATGGACGCTTGCAATACCAGAGGTATCACTCACGGGTTGCCACCCTGAGACGTAGTTCGAAAGTCTCATGTGCCTGTGATTTTACCGGAAACCATACCCTTTGAACTGGAACACAGCAATGAAAACATTAGTGCTTGACGGCAGAAATAGGTATGGTGGTAGTTCTTCCCCGGACGAGCTTTATCATAAAGAACTCTACTACTCTTATAACTCTCTTTCTCTGTTTTCGGCAGCAGTCTTTTTACACACTGTATAATGTTGTAACATAAATTGCTGGACCTAGAAACTTGAAATTAGAAAGTGTGTTCTTTGTAGTGTACCTAAGGATTTTATTTAAATACTGCGAGAACGCAGCTGGAAGATGAAGTTTGTATAAAAAACTCAAACGTAACAAGTTGCGGGGCGTTAGATAATTGATAGAAAATTTAATTGTGTCGAATAGTCAGTTAAAGATCGAAATAGTAAGAATTTGACAGCCCTACGCATAATTAATAATTCCGTCAGTTACGTACTCGGGATTCGGGCTTAATTAGTCGAACAAAAGCATTCTCTTTGCTAAATAAACCGAATTAATTCAAGATATCAACGGGAAAAGAAACATTATCTATAAAATTAGTTTTTCGTAGTCCGTTGCTTCGATCCGAACGCTTGATCCAAATCGAGGTGACCTTTCAGTATTTGAAATGTTTTCGGACTTTGTTCAGAACAGACATTTAAGTTGGATTCTATAACTCTGACAAACTTCTCTTGAAAACAAAAAATTACTCTCAATCAGATTTTTTTTCAGTTCTATAAGCCTGTGGTTTTTTTTTATTTTACAGTCAATTTGTTTCTGATGAGCGGAAGCGAACAACGCTTTTTTGTTTTTCGATGGGAAATTGTTTTCTTAGTACGTTATCCGCGTGGTTGGCTCGGCCTTCATTTAGGAAAAAATATTTTTTATCTGCAATGTCGTATTTAAGAATATATAAAAGTTTATTTTTTTATACTACTCTTAAATTGACAAACAATTGCAATACCAGTTAAATCACACGTGCGACGTGCGTCACCACCCTGAGAGGTAGATCAAAAGTCTCATGTGCCTGTGTAATTTCACCCAATATGTGATTGTTGTTTTGTGGTTATTGTGGTTCGTGTTTCAGCAGAATGCACATGCGATGTTGAAACGTATATTTACATGATAATTAATTTTTATTTAATGAATTTAGCAAACTAATCTCTAAACAAATCTTTACAAGCTGGCGAGAAATCTACAGACGTTTTTTATTTAAAGTTTTATCAACCCAGAGACACCCAGCACGGAAATTCCACGTCCAGTGTTGTTTGTGCAAAACTAAACCGAAATACTTAGTAATAAAGTTTATTTTATACTAAAGTCGTTCAAGCGCGACGAAGCCTCTGAAGAGTAGAAGGAAATGCATTTTAACGAAGCCTTGACTGCAGTGTTTTGTCATGGTCCAGGTATTAAGTAACTTAAAAACCTATATTGTAATAACATACTAAAGAAGCAAGGTCTAGAAAGGACTTAAAGACCAAAGAAACTAGCTGACTTATAGCTGGTGGATAACAAGAAAGTCTGTTTAAAAAACGGGATCAAAAAGACGATGTGGGACGAAGTGGATGTTAAAAACAAAACGCGTAGTTTTGCAGAATTTCCGCATCGCATTGTTCAATCAAACAAAGCGGATTTCCGCCCATATTAACAAATCACTAATCACTTTCCTGACGGTACATTATTTTGTATAAAATGTGCGTGGGAGTAAGTTGAGCTTAAAAGAGTTTGTGCGTGGGTATACAATTTATTTTATGCAACCAAAAAAGGCCAATTCCGATCCGCCAAATAAATTTCCCAAAATGTCAATCTGTCTCTAGCAGTTATTGAGGGTTTTTTTGTGTGAATCTGACACGGCTACCTTCTGCATAACTTTTAACGACATGGTGTTTAAAAACAGTTCCCCTGATAGTAGGCGATACGCCATAATGAGTTGCTTGTTATTAAAATCTTTAAGTTCTCCGTAAGTCACATAGTTATTAGGTCTCATTCACTCAGTAATTTCACTTACTATAATAACCTCGGATGGAGGCTCGATTCCAACACTGAACGCAATAGAGTTTATTTTAAATAAAATTATTAACTGAATAGAGAGAAACAGGATTGGCTTGGAGCTCTTGTCCTGATTCCAAGAAACCATGCGTCACGCTGTAGCAATTTATCACGAAAACCGGCCCCAAACCGGTGCCCTACCGATAGAGAATCGATATTTTACACTCGATTGTGCGTGAGTGAGAATTTCTGATGTAATTTGTATAATGTTATAGCGTGTACTAACCTAGTTATAGCAAATTGGATGTAACAACATATTTCATTTGTAGTAAAAGTACTTACCTACTTTTACTTCTTATGAGTCAGTAGCCAACTCTACGTTGGGTTTTGTTATATTCAACATCAATAAAACAAGTTTCATAAAACTGGGTTTGCAATACGACTGCTAAAAAATACAAATAAGCCCGGTCTGAAATTCTAAATCAAATTCAGGATCGATTTGGGATCTACCGTAATAAAAGTTATTCCCTTCGGATAACCTTTGGTATTTACATTTATATGAAAACATAATGGGTTTTGCGTATTTCAATACCAACAGACAATGGCATTTTATGAGTGGTACTTATTTGAATAGAACGCTAATCCGTTCGCGGCTTATCCTTTATTGTGTCGGTATCATCTGCCTTACAGCGGTTCTGAACAAATATAGCTCTTATTAAAGCAATCTTATATATATTTACTTAGAACTAGTTTCTTCTTGTAACTAAATATAGCTACTAATCATATACTTAATATCAGTCTCCAATAACTTTAATAAATTTTAATGTATGTATAAAAACATCGGTCATTTTTTTCAAATATATGTTATAGTAACTGGAAGTTTGGTCATTTTGTCGAGTTCTGAACTGATTTTGAGGCACTTACTTGTTTTGAGTAGACGTCGTGGTGTCATCCATATTTTATGGAGACCAACCAGTTATAGTACTAAAAAAGTATGTTCGTATGAGTCAGTGGCCAACTCCTGTGACAGTTAGGCCGCCGACTCATAAGGCTTCGGTTTTTATTATAATTTTCAATAATCTGGTACTTATGTATAAGTAGGTACCAAAATACCAGTATTTGTTGAACTTTTAATTTTTTTTAACTTATTTGGTATAGATGGCCTATAGAATAATAAAAGTTCTAGATATCAAGTAGCTCAGCACATTTCCATGAATGAATTGTCTACAAAACTCTTATGCCAATTTGTTATGCTCCAAACATCTGCAGTATACTCTTTAGCGTGTTAAACTGTGCGTACAAAATGATCGCAAAATGGCTCTGATCTGAAGGCAACAGCATCGTCATTATGTATATTACTTTTTATTATGTGTTTGACTATTTTGTTAAATTTATTGCAACTTAACTGTTTTTATTAGTTATTTCCCATTTTACCGTAAGAGTGATTTCAGAGATTATCCGCTTAGCAGAAAGATTATTAACAAAATTCTATCCATTTTTTTTTTAAAGTTTGATTGAAAGGTAAACATACACTGCCAATTATGCAAAAACAACCTTTTCTATATGATTTTTTACGTTTTCTTAGATTTCGTACTAGTTGCGGAACCCATAGCCTTCATTAACACTAAGAAAATATATATTTTGCTTGCATATAAAATCAAATATACTTATGTGTCAACCTATGTTTCCATGACATCATAACGTCTGACCAGCAATGCTGAGTCAGGGTCCATTATGTAAAAAAAAAAAAAAATGTAAATCTGTATTTTCTTAGGTGTCTTGCCAATACTTATCTTATATTATCTTAAACAACAAAGTTAAGACAGAGAATATGCTTTTAAAAATTGTATAGGTAGTGTACCTATACCTACTGATGTACCAAGCCAGTTGAGCGTAGTCTACACGACTGTCTCTATTAGAAAAATTCACATCAACTGTGTCTGAGCTGTGCTGAAACTTTTAAATTAAACTCCAGACGTCCATATGACCATCATGTACTAAGTCGCACCCTTGCTAATGCACTACAAAACTTTAAAGAGAGAGATAAATAAAATAAACGAAACGTAGCTCAGTAATTTTGGGAGTTTGTCAAAGTTTGAAACAAAAACCCCTTTCATCTTTTAGCTTAAATATATTTTTTTAATAAAAAAGTAATTTAATTTTTAGATTTAATTAAATTATGGTATTATGACTTATGGTATACTAGCATGGGGAAATGCATCACAGTCCAGCAGGATATTTATATTGCAGAAGCGGGCTATTCGGTTTATTTTGCAAATAAGCAAACTAGAATCATGTAGAAATAAATTTAGGGATCTTGGTATCATGACATTTACTGGCGAATATATTTTTCAAAATTTAATTTATGCAAAATTACATATTGATGATTATAAATTAAAAAGTGACATACATAATTATAATACACGCAACAAGCACAATATAATGGTTCCAAAACGTAGACTTGCCAAAGTAGACAAAAGTTTTTTATGTATAAGCATAAATTTGTTTAATAAATTGACTCCGGATATAAGAAATCTAGATCTAAATCTAGAAAGATTTTAAACTATTTAATAATAGAATAAGATCTTTTTTATTGTTAAAATCGTATTATATTATTGACGAAGCTCTGGCTGATGACTTTATTATATAGGTAATCGCATTTACTAAGTACTATTAATCGACGTATCTGTATACCTACACTTTTTCAGATATTATTAGGTATTTTTTTTTTAATAAGTAGGTAGTATTATTGTACCTGTACCCACAAATGTAAAAATGTGACTTTTCCAAGTGTACAAAATGTATCTAAAAGGAATAAATTAAAAAAAAAAAGAAAAAAAATTGAACAAAACTATGATTTATAACTTTTGAATTCAGAGTCATGAGCTTGTTGTTCTTTTTGCTTAGCATTTTCTAAGGACGCTACAGTTAGCATTTGCATTAAATAAACAAAGGTCTGCTTAAGCTCATATAATATCTGTTATATACTTGATGAAGTTTTTTTTAAACCAGCATAAGGTGGCGGGCAAATATCCTGTTTACTTTTTATTCCGTGACAACTAACATAAAACATTCACTATTGTTTTAGGTCATGTTGGAAATAAACTAAATTTTCATTTATTGTAAAACATTATTATAGATTCCTTGCTCACAAGATAGTCATAATTAGGAAACCAATTTTTTATTAAGTAAAACTTTTATTTCAATTATTCAGGTTAAGTGCTTAAGGTATTAGTAAAACCTTCGTAAGTAGGAAGTGGCAATCACGGTCGTGACTTAGAACCGGTTATCAGCTGTTACGGGGCGGCCGGCGTGCGCGATCGATCACGTTTCTTCAGCGAGTTCTAACGATCTACGCGGAAGTGGTAAGATCTTCTTCATTTTTATGGTATATAGTATATCTTAATTACACTGATATTATTATAAAGGGGAATGTGGTATGTTTGTGGGAGGATGACGATCAAACGACTAAACGGAGCTATTTGTTATAAATTTGGCATATGCATAGATAACTTTGGATCTCGGATTTCTGTAGGTTAAAAACTGTTTAACCGCGGGTAACACCGCGGGGCTCAGCTAGTATTATTTAGTAGTACAGTAGTACCTACGTTCACAATTTACAAAAACAAACAAGTTTATCCAAGTTATTATAGTACGTAATATCTCGTTTCGCAAAAGTATGATATAAGTAGGTGATAAGACTCTTTAGCAAGAGTTTGCCTTGATGAGAACTACCACAGTGTCAGATGGTAGTGTTTGGGTTTGAGTGGCACTGCAGCAAATTAAATGACTAGGCGTACTTCCAGAGACTTGGATAAATAAGTTGTGAGAAAACTTTATTTGTTTCAATGCTTTTGAAATGAAATGCTTTTATATTTACTTTGTTATGCGCCTATGCTGCATCACACTCACGACTTTGATGATTATAATTCCTAACGATCGCTACGAGTGCGCTACGAATGCCTACGTCAGTGCTACGGAGACGCAAGAAACCCGTTTCCCGTCACGAGGCCTATGAAGTATGCACCTGATCACGTCTAGTTATGTCCTTAAACTTGTCAAGTGTATCAGCGCGGTAGAGTGGGCAAGTGCAGGCCCAGTCCCCGTGACCTAGATCTGGCGACCCTCGCTCGGGAAGCTGCTAATTTCCAGCATCGCGGGCCGTGCCGACGTCACGGCCAGCGGGGACTGAGGCGCTCGCTGTCGGCCGCGCCGCGCTACTGCTGCTCGCAGCCGCCTCAGTCCGCCGCCCCGCTCCGACCCGACACCACGCGCTGGCCGCGACCGACACCGCGGAAGATCGCGTAAAACAACCTCATGAGAGCCGCCTGAAAAAAATATTTTTTAAATAGTGCTGCACCCGTATTTTTTTTATGTGCTCAAACTGTGAAAGTATTTTTCTAATCTCAACTGTGATAGCGACAAGCGGGCGGAGACTCGGGTGGGGCGCGTTCCGCTGACACAGTGGCTCAGTCGGCCGCCGGTCGTCGAGTGGCAAGCACCATCGATTTTCTCCATACGAGTGTACGCGAGGTAGGTGCCATCACGTGCTCGTATTTTCACCGCGGCTATTTCCACGCGCCAAGTATTTCAGGCGATCTGCTTAGCGTTCAAGGTCGCATTTGTTTGCGTCCGCGTTTACGTTGATGTTACGTTAATGTTTTATTGTAAACGATGCCTGTGAATCGTTATCTGGATGTTGTCACGCGTCAAGAGGAAAACGAATCGTTTTCACGGCTGCACGATTTGTAGATCGTGCTTTGAATATATAATACAATAACGCCAAGGATTTTTCTTTATAGGACACACACTAATAACTTTATATTCTATGTAAATTTACAGTTTCGTGAAAATTAGCTCGCTTAATTTTCAAGCACTATACAGTTTGAAGGTGCCTTTTAGTTATCTTTCGGTGGTATTATGAATATTATGACGGTGCAGTGGCCAGGTGTACTGGTGATCATGACCTACAGATCTTGCACTCATTCCGAGAGTGATGCGTGAACTGGCAAGCGAAGTGACAGCGGGTCATTGAGACTGTTTGTGTACTGATAGTAATTCAGTGACATCAACAGGCCTAATTTTACTTCAGGGATATTTACATGATTGATAGAGTACCAGCAATATTACGAAAATTGTACCGTTTATTTCAAACAGTTCAGCTCGGTTGCAATGTACACTTGGCTAACATTTTTATCAGCGTTTGGCAATAACCTGTTATTTCTTATCGCATATTTTGCAGGTTTTACACATAAAAGTGCGAACTTTAAAAACATTTTTTTAAACGAAAGTAACGTTACCTAACTGTTAGTTAATCAGTAAAGTATCTAATAAATGTCTGATCATTATCATTACAACCTAAATTCTGCATACTTTATAACTTAAATTTTAGTATCTTGTTTTTGAAGTTTCAAATACTACGATATTCTAAAGTCTCTACTAGCAACGGTGCCGGTGGCAGATAATTTCAAAGTAAAGTTTTTTTACTAGTCTTGAATATAATAGAGAAACTAGACTCCAATCAAGCGTAACCATTGACTGGGAGAGTTAATCTGTAGTGCTATTAATAACTACAGGGTGGATACCCTTCTCTCGTGGGGGTAATTTCCACTAGACCGTTTTTCTTAGGCTAATAAACAATTGTTATCTAGTTACATTGCGATAGTTAAAAAAAATTGCTCTATATCTATTGCAAACCACTGAGAATTTTTTCTTACGTAGTATTTTGAAATTTTATTAATCATGAACATCATGATTAGCCTACTAATGTTTCCACTGCTGCCATATTATAGGCATACTCTCGACTGAGAATGCGTGCCTGGATTTTTATTTCTCGGACATGCCAATTTATTTGCGATGTTTTCTTTTATCGTTTGAAAGTACTGGAAAGTAGTTGAAAGTATTGCATGCACATGTTATTTAGATAAAAGTTCATTGGTGCATGATAAGATCAGAAAGAAAAATGTTCTCACAAAAAAAAAACTCGTCTGCTTATTTTTTATTTATTGGTGTCTACCTCAGCCTTTTATAGTTTTACTGCTTAGCTCCCAAAACAAATATGAATTACTTGATACCGCCCGCAGATTCGCTTTGCAGTTCTTTTATGCTTTGTAACATGCATAAAAAGTAGTCTATGCCCCAAGATATTTTTATACCAAGTTTCAGCAGTTTCTCGATAAAAACGTAACAAACAGACAGTTATTTCCGTTTTTATAAAATTGATATATAATCCTCTATAAAAATAAAATCATTATGTAAGATTTACAGACAATCGCACTATGAATCTAAAAAAGGTTCTTACAAAGTAAAATGTTTAAAAACATAAATTCATCGCGAAGTTGAATAATGTTGGCACGAAATACTTTTTCGTTTTAAAATTCGATGCTTCAGCAACTTGGATAATATTCAAGATAAATTTTTAGCGTACTGCGCTGCTAGTGTAGAAAGTTTTTTGTAAATCTATTATGGAAATTTAAAAAGTCTAGCAACAAAGGAAAGGTCAGAAACGAGACTATTGCCTAACTTAATTGTTGAATAGTTTTATTAAGTCTAAACAGGCTTGGTTATAATATACTTATTGTTAGCTGATGTAACATTGCTATCATCATCATCATAGGTCGCAGAAAGTCAGGGGAGGGGTCCACTTAATTTAATCGGTCTTTTGATTGGATAGTATAGATAGGCTCTTTAGTCAACTCATCCCGGTCGAATTTATCCCGCATATAAAAATGCTATATCTCGGGATCGACTCATCCCAGACAAGCAGTACCTAGCTCAAGTGAAATGTATATTTGAGACCTTAATTTTTGATGACCGATGTCCGTCCTACACTTCTCTTTAATTTTTTTTTTAATTTTTGAAAGTTTAATTTTTTCAATGTTAGCCACATTGAAAAAATTAAACTTTGTTATCTCAAGTTTTTCTTACACCATCAAAGTGGCAAATAATGAACGGCTCACTTGATGGTAAGCGGTTACCGTAGCCTATTTTTTTTATACCACAAAAGTGGCAACCAACCGTATGGCCCACTTGATGGTAAGCAGTTACTGCAACGCGAGCATTACTGCTTGGCGGCAGAAATAGGTATACCACCATACCTATTTCTGCCTTCCCCGGACGAGCTCTATCACAAAGAACTATGCTACTCATAAGCCTGTGTACGCTTTGCGAAAATCAGAGATCAATTGCGTGTTGCCACCCTAAGACGTAGACCGATAGTCTCATGTGCCTGTAATTTCACCGGAAACAATACCTTTCGAACCGGAACACAGCAATGCGAGCATTACTGCTTAGTAGCAGAAATAGATATGGTGGTTAGTTATTTCCCGGACGAATTCTATCACAAAGAACTCTTCTTCGAACATAAAAATAACTAACTAATAACAGATACGGAGCTCGATGACCGCAACCAATATGTCTTTCACGGTAAATCGGTTACCACGTCCACAACAATTACAGATAAACAATAGGTATTCATTAACTCTGTTATTCTGTACCTGGTTCTTTGTGATAAAAAAAAACACTTAAAATTTCATGAGCAATTAAAATAATGTAGAAAAGCAAATTAAACAAAGCAAAAGTTTTATAACAACACCGAATGTACTTTTAATTATGTACTAGAAAAAATATATTTGATGTAATCTTTACTTTATGTGCGAAGCATTTTGAAAGCAACTTAATTTTTAACTACAGTACAATTGAATTGTATTTGTTTCTTACTTAATTCTTATTTATTTAAGAAACTATTATCCAACAATAAAATGCCGATCTCATATTAAATTCTTAAAATTATATATTCTAAAATGAGTCGCATCTTTCAATAATTTTATTTTAGCTAATGTTTTAATGTTCTTCTGAATAGAGATATTATGTTAGGTACATAACCAGGTCTTTGTACCTAGGTTAATAAATATATATATTTAGATATATATAAATATAAATATATATACCTACATTTTTATTATCTTCCTCATGTGACTAAAAACATGTTGAAACATTTACAGATTACAGGATGTTGGTGATAACAATCAATAATCTCGTGGTTCACACATGAATAAACCATTTAGAACTTTACGCTCGTAAATATAGAGCTGGAAGTCGGGTGCACTTTGTTTGGTACAGTTTTGGCAAGTCGCCACAGCACTTCAGCCAAAACAGGTAGAAAAAAAACTCAAGAGCGTAAATATAGGGTATCTTTGCTGAGGTCATGGCTCATATCTATCAAGGCTAGGGAGAGACTAGCCAACACTTTGGTAGTTCGTTGATTATCTATGAGACAAGGCGGACGATTGATTAGCTAAGAGAGACGGGGTTTTATTCTTGCTTATGTTTGCATACGAACGGGATCGATCTCAGTAAGTGTTATTCTATGAAAACATGAAACATTCATGAGAACCTTTCGTTATGATTTCCATCTTACCCGATAGAATGGAAAATATAACAGTTATATTCAAAAATAAAGAGCATTTGAAAATATTGAGATTCTTATAAAATTATTAACATCCTTATAGAACGCACTTAAAACTCAATAATATTTAAAATTGTACCTACAGTTTCTAATATCAGAGACAAACAGAAATTTACTGATGCGCTTTAGAAATAAATCAACAATTACGATCATATGGAGGGGTGTTCTGGGGGTTCTTAAGCGTCCTCATTGTGTGAGCTTAATGAAGGTTTTAAGACATCTCCAGCAGATTTGGGAGGATTTTGAAAACAGCCTTTGCTTTTGACAAAGGGTAAGAATATAGGACGAAATCTCCATAACGATGTCGTTAGGATATGCGGAGGTACACGGGAATATTTGAGATATTTCGGAGAGTGCTATTAAGTTGACTAGCGGAACGCCCCGCGATTTTGTTCACACTGACTCTTTTCATGCGAACTTCTCGCTCGTCTTCTAGAAGTTGAATTTTGGGTATTTATTTCATAGTTTATTTCTACAGTTGTATAATTTTCCTATAGACAGAATTATATTATATTAAATTGATAACTTTTATACGACCATAGAACGACCTTGGAATAAGTATCTAGGCCTCCCGATGACACGCACTTTCCGGTGACAGTCACAGCCTCTGACGTTGACCTAATACTGTACAACTTTACCACCTTTGCTTTACTTTCCCAAGTCATGCAATCACGACATCCTATTCTACATAAACACATATTATTTCCTGTTCAAGCGATAAACGGTTAGTTACTACCCGGGGCGAAAGTAATAGTCTGAAAATTACCCTGATTCGAAAGGTAGGTCACTTGAAAAGTAACCTTTTAGGCAAATTGCTAGAGCTTTTTCAGTTGGTTAAGAAGTAGTTTTTTGATAATGACAAAATATGACGTGACTATAATATCATTGTTACAAAATACACGCGCCTCAAGATTAGGCGATAAGCACGCAATACGGCTGTTTGTTCAATGAATTTATGTTTAGGTGTTTTTTATCGGCATCTGGTTATCGAGAGCTTAGGTAGGTATCTACTTGAGTCTGTGCCTAGTAATTCTTTAATTTTAGCATTGTTTTTTAATAAAAGTGTTTAATTTTTAAATAATAAATAAACAAATGAAAGTAAAACTGGTTTAAAACAGTTTTTGGTTTATATTCATTTAGATTCTATATAAAATCAGTAGGTACGGCGTGATTGAATAACGAACTTGTTATTATAAGCTTTCACAATCATCATTTTACCAAACTTTTGAAATGACATTATAGCAACGGGGTGATTTAATCGTTTTGGTAAACGAGAAGTCTAACAAGTTCACTTTTAAATTTTAAAGCTGCTAAATTATAAAACCGTTAGTAAATTACTCAACGAAGTCAGTTAAAAATTTCTTCGACCTATAATAATAAGTATTATGTACTTGTAAAGTGAAAATGAGCCAAGTCTGATATAATACGTAAGTACATAAACTACCAACTTCTGTACCGCAACGATACAAAGTAGTCTGCCAAATATAAGCCGATATGATACACAGGGTAACCCAATTCTTTTATTCTATTTCACTGAGAACAGATTTAGTTTTATTTTAATTCCTAGTATTTTTATTTTGAATACACAATGGCAAAAAAATTCTCAAACTTTAAAAACAAAAAGCTCTCAAAGCTAATTTAGATAAATTACCTACCTATGCAATAACGTCGAAGTTTAATCTAGTTGTAGTGAAAATAGGCAAAAAAACTCAAAAATATTGCTCGTAAATCATGCTTACGTAATTTTTAAGCATTTCTAACTCTATTTGACGACCGATGTGGGGCAGAGGGCGCAGGTCCGCCTGCGACGCAGAGGTTGCGGATTCGATTCCCGCCTCGGGTCAAATGTTTGTACGATCTACAAATATTTGTTCCGGGTGTTCTGGGTATTTTCTATATATAATAAAAAATATCTATCTATGTATTGTATTGTATTAAGTATATCAGTCATCTAGTACCATAACACAGCTCTGTTTAACAGTAGCTTATCTTGAGGCTAGATGATGCTGTGTGGATTGTCCAGCATTATTTATTTATTTATTTTATTTATTTAATGCCATTTTATTAATTTACTCGTCAAAAGCATTCCAGACTCCAGGGAAGGCGCAGAAACATGCTCTGAAATGTGCTTTTTTCTTCAGGCTAGCTGAACACTGTCTTATAAGGCCAGACACAAAAATTAACGCAAAATTTTATTTTGATGTGTCAAGTAAATATTAGGTACTGAAAATAGAGTTGTGTTGTCTAAAAAGTCTAGTGATGTGGTTTGTGAAACATTCTCAAACGACTATAACTAAGGGTGTTGGTAGTATTAATCGCGGAAGAGAGTGTGCATTTTCTGTTTTACTCACCCTGAAATAGACTCTTGAAATTGAGTAGAATTTTCGGTGACAAAACGATTGATATGTACTTTAGTTTTTCTACAATGAAGATTTTAATCGTTTATTTTTTAGTTTCCTTAAATCATTGTCATTCAATTGAAAATAATTATCGTTTGTCTTCTAAATATGTAGAAGCACGATGGCAATCCAATTTACATTGATAGCACACTACGCTGTGTTGTGGCCTCACTCTATTCATAGAGAAGCATTACTGTACTGTTTTACATGTACGGTCAGGGCCATAAGTCGATTAACTTACTTACGGTGGAGCCTTTTATAATTTTTACTTTCATGTAGTTTGTTACGTTCCTTGAAATTCAATTTGTTATACGTTGAATAAAAGTTTCGTACAAATTGTGTAGGTAATTATTGAAATTCTATTTGATATACGTTAAATAATTGAGTTTTTATCGTACAAATTGTGTAAGAAATTATTATTCCATTAGTTCAAAAGTTATTTTACGAACTTGGGTAGTAATCCACTTATTTAGATGTATACTTATTTTAATTTGATTAATTATTGTAACTCATCAAGGATTTTTTTATAAAAATAAAATGGCAACATAGCGGTCCCAGTGGTCCATCTGATGGTAAGCGGTTACCGTACCATACGTATTCTATGGACGCTTGCAATACCAGAGAATTGACTTCAGTGTTGCCAGTTGCCACCCTCAGATGTAAGAGTCTAACGTGCCTGTAATATCGCTAGAAACCATACCCCACGAACTGGAACACAGTACACACACAGCAATGCGAGCATTACTATTTACCGGCAGCATTTCAGCGGTTTGCATTATTATATTTGCTTGTCATTCTTATGTCATTAAACTGATACAATGATAGATTTATAAGACAAATTAACTAATATAAACTTAAAATACATTAATGAATAAGATCCTATAGCTATGAGAGTATATTCTATTCCACACTATCATAAAACGATATTTTATAGTACGTGCGTTTATAATTAGTGTTTTATTTTTTAGATACATTATATACTTAAGTCTACGTATATACATTATATACATTATATATACATTATATACTTACTCTCTAACTTGGTTATTTGCATAGCAATGTATACGCAATGCTTTCAATAAAAAAAAAGATTAATTTAATAACATAACGTTAAAAAAACAACAAAGCAAATATTTTTACAGTCTTTTAAAACGACCACGCGACAAGTGTTCATGTATAAACTTAATTGGTTTTTGTTGCTATCTGTACTGTGTAGTAAACAGTTATAATACAATATAATATTATGTATTGTGTTCAGGTATTTATCACAATAACAATAGCGTAACTATAAGTAAATAGGGTTGCGTACTATTCATCGATTACTTGTAGAAGTCATACTAGACAATAAAAAGTTCAGCTCAAGGGTTTGTTCACGGTAAATGGATAATTTGTCTTTTTAGGCAAAGGGCTTACAGAATAATAAAATAATTCTATAATATCAGTGATTTTGTAATGTAATAAGCTTATATTAAGTATATAACCTGTATTTTAAAGTAAATCGGCCTTTAGCTAATAACTGTTTTACATTTTATTTATGTACATTCATTTTCAAAATGTTATATGTTTTTTTATGTTTCACGTTAATCAAATAGTTAAACCTCTGATATTCAAAACTAACCTTTTTATATACAAAACATAGGGTTTAAATTAAACAGTTTAAGTAATCATAAGTTTTTTGTATCATAACACCCTTTTAGTTTTAAAGCGAGATAACATAATAAAAGAAATATAATTCCAAATAACAAAGTTAACTTAATAACATTGACGTAACGAGGGGTCGTTGCGGTTACTCGTCCGAGAACATCGTATGTGGTCGCGTTTACCCCACGCAGGGTAATTAAGGGTTAACTGATACAGAAAGTTATATTAACCCTCGTGTTTTATACGCGTATAATTAGAGTTCTTTATAAAAAGGGAAAAATACTTCATTATTTGAACTGAATAGCAAAAAATACAAACAACTCGTTTTAGTTGTCGAATATCGAGATTTCAACCCCCAAACTATCATTATCGGGGTTCAAATGTTTGACTTTAATTACCTACAAGTTTAAATAATATCCTGAACATTACTTGAACCTATCTTTACTGTCGTAACATGTAAAACTTTCTAAAAAACATTATACCAACATATTATGCTAAATTATGCTCAAATTACAATACGGAAATATCAACTAATCTCAAGGCCCAAGTATAATCCCAACTTGGCCGTGTTTATTAAAAACATGTGCCAACAAAACTTTATAGGCCAAATATTTGAATATAATTTGGTGTTTACCAAAATATTCGAGTTTTCTAAATATTTGCCTCGTCTAATATAACATTTGTATACCCTTATCTGTGAATGCTGTGGTAATTTCATGGATAATTTGAGACAGTCAACATTTTACATCATTGTTCAATTCGTTCAATCTTATGACGCAAATAACAATTAACCTGTGGGTTTCCTAAAACACTTAGTTCAATTTACGTGCACGGAATAATGTTTCTTATGTTATCAATGAGAGGTTTTCGATTCGAGATTTAAAAAAAACTCGTTCCGATTGCTTTGACAGATGGCGCTATCTGCCCTACTGCCTTAACTATACTTGGAAAGGTTATCAAAACAAGAAAAAAGTTGGTAACTCCGTTTTTGTTTCGTCTCGTGTCAAGCGGAAAGTTGTGGGTTCATGTCCTGCTTGAGGCAAAATAATTTAACCCCAGTGCGACCAAAGTTAATGTACTACTTAGTACGTACTATGACTATGACACCAGCCAGAGGTATGACAGACAGTGACAGCAGGAGCAACCAATGTTGAATTCCCTACACATTCACCATAGCTCGCCAAACGTAGTGCTTACATTCTCTTTGGCTCGCCAGTTGAGCTACCGCCATCTAAATAGACAGCTTTTTTTTTATAACTTGAGACGAAAACCCCTAATTCCATATTGTATATATTGTATAGAAAGCGTCAACTTTATAGATTCTATAATTTTGATGCACGATTTCTTTAATAGTTTATTTTGTATGCCGAAATGACAATCTAACATTGTTTCCATATTACTTGTGAGCTTGTGGTAACCCACCAGGGCTAGGTCAGAATTGCTAAACCACATTTGATGAAATTTGACACGGAGCTATCTCCGTGTTAAAGTCCAAGAAAGAACATTTTAGAATGTACCACGCCATTTAACTACACTTGTCAAAAGGAAAGGCATACGACGTCGACGATCGTATTTTTTATTGAAAATGTGAGTGCTTCATTATAAAGAATTCATAAACAAAGTGTTTTATTTTAAATAGAGACTAAGAAAAGTGCTTGCTCTTAGAAATAACTGACTTTATTAAACAATGTTAAAGCAAAATTACTTATTGGCCTACATAGCAGGATCGTAATAATTAACGCTCTTTATAATTTCGAGAAAACGGCGCTTAAAGTTTTCAAAGTGTTTTTGTCGACTACGTCTTCAGAATTAACTCTTTTTTACATCTGAATAAAAATTATTATAGAGAAAACAACAATTTTGTCAAAAATGTTGCTTACGGCTGACCCCCTTAGCACGGCAGCATTAGCGAGAAGTAAAAAAACTAGACTGCAGCTACCTACAATAAACACAGTCATGCTATGGTGTTTCATTTGTGTTTTATGTATAGAAAAATGTAGCTAGCTAGTTATATCAGATTCAACTGCAACCATTGTTTGCACTGTACAACGTCCAAAGCCCACGTAATTACGTCACAGTCCAATCAAAACGTCTGTTTACAGACCATACGCTAACAGAAGGCGAACGATTATTGAGACAGATGGCTTCAATACAAAGACGACCTGTGTCACGCCTTTATTGTGTAGCACTAGTAAATAGTTAATTCTGATGTAGTTCTGTGTAAGTTAAGGTCATTTTTCAACTTTGCCCTTTTAAAAACAAATACAAAAACGTTTCCATATAAGATAAGCGGAATAGCCTGCCAGGTATTAAATAAATAAATAAAGAAATAATGCTGGACAATCCACACAGCATCACACAGCATCATCTAGCCCCAAGGCACAGAATAGATATACTCCCAAGGTAAGCAGAGCTGTGTTATGGCAATTAGGAGACTGTTATATACTTAATACAATACAATACATAGATATTTTTTTATTATATATAGAAAATACCCAGCATACCCGGAACAAATATTTGTAGATCGTACAAACATTTAACCCGAGGCGGTAATCGAACCCGCAACCTCCGCGTCGCAGGCGGACCTGCGCCCGCTGCGCCACATCGGTCGTCAAGTATCAAGTAATGACAGATTTTACCTTTACTTGACAGTAGCTTACTTATAAAATTTAACTTAACTTTTGAGTAAGTACAAGCCGTTTTTCTCTTCAGAGTAAAATGACCTTACACTTGAGATGAGGTTAGTACTTTCATTATCTTAACAAATGTCACGCCTGCAGTCACAAAGTAAAAAACAAGAAACATCGTGACTCCATATTAAACCTTGTCTAAACAATACACAATATTAACAGTTTACATCACCGCAGGTCAAAATAGAAGATTCACAAATTAAAAGAAGAAGAAGAAAATAGAAGATTTTTGAAATATATAATAGCAAAAAGGTTATCATAATATATGTAGATAAGATTTTTCAAATACAAGCAAAAATAGATAAATGAGGCGGCTTTCCTATCTAGATTTCAGATTCCACATTTAACTGGTACACAAATTACTCGTACAAATGACTGATATATATAAAATCGAGTGAAACATCAAGATTTTAAGTGTGTGTTGGTAAAAATTACATTCGATTTCTAGTCGAATGTAGGGAACATTTAGTTGGTTATGTCCACAATATAACAGTCCGTAGAGGAGTAGTAGAGCTCTTTGTGATAGCGGTCGTCCGGGGAAAAAATACCACCGTACTTATTTCTGCAAGCCGGTTCGCATTGCTGTGTTCCGGTTCAAAATTAAAGGCATATGAGACTGTAGAACTACGTCTCAACGCGCAAGTGACATCTCAAATGTTGCAAGCGTCCATCATAGGCTACGGTAACTGCTTATCAACAAGTGGGCTGTACCACAGAGTATTACTCTGTGGCTGTACGTCAATTTAGTGTTATAAAAAAACCATTGCTGAACTGCCTTGGGTGTGCAAGAGGCATAATTTATTTGATGAGCAACTGCAGTTGTAACCAGTAGAAGAGGATATTGAATGATGAGCTTGATGTGGCCTTTACATCCGTCGTTTTGATTCTCTTTATTGACAGGAAAAGAGAAGTGACAATTTTAAATAATAAATTACAGGTTTTTTTATACGTTTATTTATGAATTCGACCAATTTTATTCTGATAACAAAGTAATATCAAGTTGTTTTGAAAGTTTTTTTTTTTAAATGTCAGCAGTATGTCTTTTTGGACAACTTTGCCAGTGTGTTAGTTTATTACTTCATTCAAAGTCAAAGTCAAAAGAGTTTTATTCAATAAAATCACAAAGATCACTTTACGTAAAGGAACTGGCAACCACGAAGGTAGGTTCCTAACGCTTTTAGGCATGATACTTGCTATTGGTATAGATGCCGAGTAGAGTTTAAACCCTTATTATATTCCAAGCTTTTCAGTCATCTAAATAGTCAATTACTTTTTAATAAGCGTTTTGGTATAATTTTTTAAAAAAATATACAAATTGACAGCTTACGATTCGAAAGCGACACGATAAATTCATGCTAGATTTTGGCAGACAAGTCTCCTAGCCGTACGTAGCCACTGTCATTGATGCGAAATCGAATCGAAAAACGAATCGAAAATAGTAGGTATATTTAGCTGTAAATCGCCTCGTTGGCAATGCGTGTTCTGCCAAGCTGATCAACGCCCATAGAATATCGCTGATACTGTGAATGAGTCCCGTGACATTGAAGCGCGTGCTGTGACGTCATAGTGGCCTACTTTAAATGGTTCACCTATCTAGAGAAGCACTTAATGACGTGACTCGAAAACTGACAAAGGAATTTCTACTTTAAATTTATAGCCCTTTCTTAATTTACTCAACATTTTGCACTGACATAAAATAAAAATTGGCGGACATTTCATGGGATCCAACAACTGACAAAGGAATATCTACTTTAAATTTATAGCCGTTTCTTAATTTATACAACATTTTGCATGAAATGAAATTATTATAATAAATTAATTGGCGGTCATTTTAAACCACAATGGGAACCAAATAATTGATGGAATACACATTACACCTTTTTTATAAATGCATACCTACACATAAAACAGATCACCAGATCCAGACCCGAAGCAAACATTTTAACGCAGCGAAATTCGAACCTACAGCCTCTTGCTTCTCAACCGGGCTCCCACCAAGCCACCGAGATCACAAGGCAAAGATGTTGCGCATTCAACCATTTTTATCAGGTATATTTATGTTTATAATGTAGTTAACTAACGTTTCCGTTTTACATTAAATTGCCGCGGAACAATTCCGGAACCACATGATGGTAGCAACTTCTGTTCCATACCCTCTAGGCAGTTAAACCAACCTTCCGCTGACCTCAATATAAGGTCGGGATCAGATTTACCTTATTCGTTTAAATGCCTGGCTCATCGTTGCATAACCGTGACCTCGCGCCGTCACATTGCGTGTCATCGCCGCATCGCACGCGGTTCGCGATCCATTCGTCTTGTACGCGGCACAATGCTGGCCGACCTCGTCAATGTCACGGACACTGGCTATTGTAACAAGCGAAGTGAAGCCTGACGTAATTGTTTTTCATCATCGATTATGTATTGTTGACTGAATGCTCGGTTTGGTTTAGTTTTCGTTTGTTGTCGCGGGTTTCATTGTTATTATAACCTCTTTTCATTTTAACTTATGACGCGTCATCGCTGGCCGTAACGTCGCGATAACAGGTAGATACTTTCAATTTCAACATTAGGTTAATAAACCGCGGCCTAAGTCTAGCCTACGGCTACAGCCTATGACTACGGCCTACTGCTACGCATCTAAGGCTAAACAATACGCCATAAGATAAAACTTAGCCCTCACTCACTTAACCTTCACTACTATTATTACCGTGACTTGATTAAATTAACCTATCGTCTTTACTAAAGTTTTGGCACGTACCTAAACAATATGAGGGGTATAGGTTAATCTCTGACCTTGGCCCGAACCTTGTAATAATTTACTTCTACCTTTACTGACATTAAGCTATTGATTTTACGTGGAAAGACCATCAAAGGATAATTATGAACGTTAACGCAACTTTTTGATTAATTCTTTATAAGCATAATTGATTATATTTTACCTTTGATCGTTTCAGGATGGCAACTCGCGAGTGATACTTTATGTATTGCAAGCGTCCATGTGCTACAGTAACCTACTACCATTTTTTCGTTTCATACCTTTATTTTAGATAAAAATTACATAATATGTCTCATAATTTATTCTACGACATCGACACCGTTATCTGTTTCCCCTTTTTTTGACAAAGGCCTCCTAAAACTTATTCCACTCTTCTCTGTCTCTCGCTATCCTTCTCCATGTTTTCACTGCTATTTTCTTTAACTCGTCCTCCCACTGACAACTGCTTACCGTCAGGTGGTAAGTAAATGCTGATTTGCCATCTAAGTGATTGGTAAAAAAAGGTACTTAGGTACCTTAGATACCGCTTGAGCAAACGACTTGCCCGAATTTATGAATAATAATTTATTAATTCGAGTCGAAAGAAAAAATTCAAGAGGCATTTAAAAAAAAGTTGGGTAATCGTTAAATGTTTTAATTAAAATTCTCCATCCATTAGTTAGAGTAAGACGCAAATTGAAGCGACGTAAACTTTACGAGAAGATGCTAATTATTTTTAATTTTCGTTTGTTTTTCAAATAATTTTCATTTTCAGAACATAGAAAAAACAAATACAGCGAAAGGAAACTTGCTAACGACAATATTTGAGCGTTAGAATAAAATTATATCTCACAACTAGGTCTTTAGATTCCAGAATTTAGTATTGACAAAAAATAAGCGGTTATAGGCATGGGTCAGGCCTTTATTGTAAATTGTGTTCAGTATTTCTAAAGCATAATGGTTTTGTATCCGCCGGACACTTCTGTCATGCATCTAATCTAAATTCTAATTTCTAGGCTTTGACGATGTCAATCTTGGTAGAACGGGTTTGTGCTAAGGTCAAGAAATAATATCACACTAATACTATTGTTTTTTGTGTAAACTCCGTAAATATGGTTAGTCCTAGTATATTTGTATATCGCCGGGCAAACTCTATCACAAAAAACTCTACTACTCCACATAGCACTCAGACTTCTTTGTATCCTGCATAAATTTACGGTTCCTGTGGGATAGTATAAGAACCGATCGCTCCATAAACGCAAGTAAAACGCGCGGGGTGCAGCTAGTACCTACATAGTAATCAAAATAAAGATAAAGATAAGTTTACAAACATATTTGTTTATTAAAACGAGCTCTAATTATCTTAGACGGAACCCTTTTAGGCCTAATTCACACTAACTATACTGATGTTACATATCTTTTCTGCCTGTTTAGTTCTCACAGCTAAACATTTTATGCAACTCAGGGGTTATCGATTTTACTACATTTCAATTACTACTATTAAAACAGAATTTCGGTACATACATCTTAATCTTTCACTCTAAAAGGGTTTACTAACCTAAATCCGGGTATTGCGCGGAAATCGCTCAAATTCTGAAGCAAGCAATCCTCCATCAATCAAGTCTCTCTTTCTTCTGTAAGAAATAAATGTCCAACATAAATCATTATAGATGGTCGATGTTCCCGGTTTCTTTTGGGCGAGCCGCTTTTATCTCTAAGGATATCTCGGCACATTTATTTCTATGTTATATGACAAAGTGTCACTGAAAATGGGAGGGGGATGATATGTTTTTATAGGGTTATGTTATGTGATGCGGGTTAGTGTAATCTATAATGTGTTTGTGTGGATTTTATTCCGTCTCGTGTCATTATTACGTTATTTATTATTTATGCTTAGAAGCCAATGAAAAAACTTTACTCTGGGCTGATAGAATGTTATTAATATAGAATCAGCGTTAGTGGTCCTTGGAAACAATTACAATCGATATAATATATAACTCTCTATAGTATTGGTTTTTTTCCTTATTTTGTCTGAGCAAGCAGACGCTCCGCCTGATGGGGAGCGGTCATCGTCGCCTATTGAGAGTCCGGTTAAAAAAAAGTTGCGAGTTTGATTCCCGCTGTAAGACAAATGTTAGGCAGCGGGGATCGAACCCCCTATGGGTTCTCTCTCTCTTGTTTCTCTACCGGGCACTCGCCCAGCGAGGTCGTCAACATAATGTGCAAGCAATACTGTTTACTTTTAAAGGGCACTGTTGGAAATGTAATAGGTAGGCATATCGTAATTGTTTAATAAATAACGTAGATTTAAAGCACGTAACGTGATTCGCACATAAAATAATTTTGAAAATCATGATCATCGTATTTGATCTGTTATTAGACGTAAGTCGACTACTACGCAAATAAATATATTCAACAGAATTGATTTTTGTTAGCGAGTCGTGGTTTTGTTGTCATTGTGTTCACATGTTTAAATAGGAATTAGAATGAAGGATGTGTATTGTTGGTTTATGAAATAACTGAAACGTAACATGATTTTGTGTTATTTATTCACGAAATTAAAAGTATTATAAACAAACTAAGCAGTAACGTTGTCTTCCGGTTTTAAGGGTGAGGTTTCCGGTAAGTAAGTTCGTATGAGTCAGTGGCCAACTCTGGTGACAGAGTTTCTAGGCCGCCCGAAGGCCTCTGTCATGGTCTAACAACTTTGAAAAAGCCAGACCAACTCTGAATCACGGGAAATTGAAGGATCATAAATCTTTTGATATAGGTACGTCTTCAGGAATGCAACACGCATGTGATTATCTTTAGTATTGAAAGCGTCTACAGGGTAACCGCTTATCATCAGACGGGCCATGCTCTTGTTTACCACTTACCTAATAGTAGAAAAAAAAATTAAAACTAAAAGTGAAAAAAGTAGGCGATAAAGACGCAAATGATATTTTCATGTCTGTTTCACGTTTATGTGCAAGACTTTAGTTCACAAACTTTACTATTTAGGCTAACTAAGTAACTATAAACTGTTTAAGCTATTTACAGCCGAAATCTTCAGAACTTAAACAACTACACCAACTAAAACAACACATGTTAACTAACACCGAAAACGTGGTTTCAGAACTGACGTCAAAGTTTTCACATTAGGAAAGCCGAGGAAAATGGGTCTGGGTCGCGTGACTAAACTTTCAAGATAGTTATGGTAAAATAGCACTTTTGTATTGGAAGATAGCGGCTAGTATTGCATGGGGTGGGCTGTGACGTAAGCAAACTATCATAAATTAAACCATGTTTAGCATGTATGTACTTACTTAACTGACGTAAGTTGAACTAGTTTAATATACGTTGAGCGTTAGTGAAACAAGTTATTACTTACCTATATTATTAAAGTGTATGTTTTGAGTACTATACTTTTTTTTCACATCAATAGGCTTGCGTTTGACCACTATTTCGCCTGATGTTAAGTGATGATGCGGTCTTCTTTGTTAGTGTACTGTCTAAGTACCGCACAGTTTTGAAATGCTGCTTGCTTTTTTCTTTCGTGGCATAGCGCAAAAACGGTCAACGCGAGTCAGTCCGCTACCAACACGCGACTCATCAATGTCTCCTCATTAATTAGTGTTAAATAAATGCAGTGTCAAACAAATCTACATCTTTACTTTTATTGATGTCCCGTACAGTTAGTTTACTATTTTGATAATTCGAAATGTATTTCAGAGCGCCTTTACGCTATGTGACTATGATAGGATAAATAAAGTTAAGTAACCGCTGTAAGTTGTAAGTATAAAAAATAATAAAGCCATTTGTATCCTTTTTTAACGCTTTTTTAGGCTCCTTAACATAACTTATTTGATGATAACAAAACAAATTTAATAATTCTATTACTAGTCCTTACGAGATTTGAGTTTAACTTAATATCAAACAATATCAAATAATATTAATGTAGTACAACGACTTTGTAGAACACTGATTCCAATTATAAGTAGGGCTTTTATTTATTATTTATTGTAGAAAGGAATCTTTAACTTCAATCTCATTATTTTTAAATGCATAATTTTATACTATTGTCCGACTTCCTTTATTTTTTGTCTGGACCATTCCATACTATACAATAGATTTTTATGAAAAAACCTCTGTAGTTTACTAAATGTAATGTAAGCTCGAATTAAATATAGACGTAGATCAAAGACAATGATTGACTTTAAAATACGTCATGTTAAATATTATATTATGTAGATATTTTTTGATACAATTTTCTGCTAAGAAAATGGATTAGTAAGTATCTTCTGCTGATGATGATAAACAAAACCTTCCTTGAAACATTTCGTCTCTCTCAATAATAGTACCAATTAATAAACTTTTATTGTTCAATATGCCACCCGTTAATGCCCTATAAATTCGCATAGAGTCGTCTTTGAGTTACTTGTTTTGCCTATAAATATTCATATTTGTTCAGTCCTCTGGTTAGTATTTGAAAAGCAAAGTACCCACCATACTTACGACAGAAACGCTGCCAGCGGATTATGTAGATTCCTTTAATGGATCCACGCTTACTTTATTGATTGAATAAACGCCTTTAACGTCATTGATGGCAAATTTATAATGAGACCTTACGGCTTTGTTGCCATTACTTAGTTCGATCGACATATGTTTAGCTTACCTACATCACGACTGTTGAAAGCCACATTAAGTTATTTTTACTAAAACAGTTTTAAAACTATCATGAACTATTATTAAAATATATTTAGAAAACGAGTGTTTTCACGTAGTTGTATTTTAAAGTTCAGTTTTCGTTCTATTACCTGAGTTTGGTAGACTATTTGATTAACTAATTGACTGACTGGCAACCAACAAACGCACATCTAGATCGGTAAGTCTTCTAAAGAGACAAATAAAATAAATTTTCAAGTTTCAAGCTGTGCGTGTAAGGAATTCCCGAAATTCAACTCAAAGATTGCTGGTCGCTTTATTATGCAATGTAATAAAAGACATGTATAAGATAGTAGCTTAGAATTTCAGTCTAACATGTCAACTTGTTTGCTCATCATCTGCCAATAGATGGTTAAATGATGACATGGTTAAAGATGTACGCGAAGTATTTTTCGGTGGCTTTATTTTTTAGATTTTTTTTTTTCAAAAGCGACCTTTTTTACGTAATTGCTTTTTAATTCCATGGCTTTATAGCTACTTGTAATTTGGGTCAATCATAGTCTATTGACGTCTGCAGTGTCAAAACTGTAATAGGGAAATACCTTGACATGCTTGCGCAGCTCACAGACCGTCCTATTGTCATAAGCGAGCATTGTTGTAAATTATGATAAATAATTTACTATTATATAACTGTGACAGTCCGTGGTTAGAATTCTACTGCAAGTACTGTAACTCAAATGTTTAGGTAAAGACCATCAACTCGGGACACTATTGAAACTGTTTTACTCACTTCAATTTTTGAATAACTATAAAATATGAAATCTAAATCTATGAAATAAAAGGAACAGAACAAATTGCTTTATAACTTCTCACGGTAGCCGAATACTTATGCTTGATTGAGGCCGTCAAGATTTTAGCGTGTATTATGTCGCAATGTTAAAACAATTCCATTGGTTGATTAATTACAATATCTCTCAATCAGTTTCGGTGCAGTTCTTTGCAACAATATTTTGACTCGTGCATGATATTTCACCAATTTCTTTTTAACTTATTTAAAAACATTTAATTGCCAACGGCATCTTTGGCTGTAACAGTACAACAAAATTATGGCTGTTTTATCGCATGTAAACTTTCATTACGTTTTCATAAAAAAATATTCTTACGCTACTTAATGGCTCTTTAAAGCTTTTTAGTTCAACATTTTAAAATACAGCGTAGCTTTCTGTAAAAGCTATTTCAAAATTGGCTTCCAAATTGCAATCTTGTTGAAAAATCCATTATTACTTTTTATTTGCTCAATCAAACTCTATTTTTTAGTCGATTGGGTCGACTATCTCATTTATTGTATTAACACCCAAGCTGATTGTTTAATCAGAAATGAGGTTCGTAAGTCCTTGGTTGTGGCACAGAGGTTGTGGCTACTAATGAAATGCATAGAAAATAGCGTTTATATTTATACCAGAGGTAATTTATTTAAGGATAATAGTTTTTGAAACACAAAATAAACGCACACATTTTCATCACATCATTCAAGATAGAGAGAAGGAGGGTGCTTACATTTATCTAGCTTCTTCTCGTGGCCTCGCTTACGTGATAACTACCTAAATGAAAAGTTGCCTATTTGCTATTCCAAGTCCAGAACGAATTGTTATTTCAATTATGAAACTTGCCGTTACGGCGCGATTGACCAAATATATAAAAAAAAAACAAATATCCAAACTTTCGGATTTAAGATGTTATAGTAAAATTGAATAAGGATTTCACAGCAAAGTAAGTATGTGAGTAAATCGTGCAAAGCGAAGGCAAGTAACTACCTACCTACGAACATTACGTGAACACTTTAGCTACCTTTTATATTCGCAAAACGCTACATAAGCCCGAAAGCCTGAACGCGCGAAGGCAGTTCCAGTGCGGTATACATAAATCATTTTACCTTAAGAATCTGCCAACGTTTAGCTACAGAAATGTTCACACATCTAACATGATTGATTGAACATTATCAGAAAGCTTCGAGACAAAGATTAAACACGCAGATACGGGTATTTATAACTTTAAGACAGGATGGTGATGGATCGTGACGACGGTGATAAGGTGGATCGAATTTATTTTATCAGATAACGGAAATGTCGAATACGAGTAGGTTTTTCTAAACTGACATGTCTACAAGTGTGCCATCCAAACGCTTTTCCAGTTTTAAAATAAGATAGTTAAATTAAACTTGAAATTGAATTCGTTTCGCTATCAGAGCTGTAATGCAGCTCAGAGCACTGCCCAGTCCACACAGTCTGCGCTTTGCGATTAAAATGTTTCCATTACACTAACGTGATTTGATGTATTCAGATTAAGAGTAGTAGAGTTCTTTGTGATAGAGCTCGTCCGGGGAAGGACTACCACCATACCTATTTCTGCCGCCAAGCAGTAATGCTCGCATTGCTGTGTTCCGGTTCGAAGGGTATGGTTTCCGGTGAAATTACAGGCACATGAGACTTACCATCTAAGGTCTTAGGGTGATATCTATGATGTTACATGCGTACATAGGCTACGGTAACCGCTGACCATTAAGTGGGCCGTACGCTAGGTTACCACTTTAGTAGTATAAAAAAAAAAACTGACAGCTCGATCACTTTCTCTCTTTGAAAAAAAAGTTATCATATTTGTTAAATAATTTATGGTTATTTTTTTCTGTTTCAGGTAATTGCAATAACTAACTACTGTACAAAAGCTAAAATGCGTAAGTACTAAGGAAATGAATTAAATAATGTTATTATGTTACTAGTATTAATTTGACTGTTTCTCTGTATGAGTAATAAATGTCTTTAACACGAAATATAAATAAAATAAATAAAGTATAATATATGAGAGCACTACGTAGAGCAAAGCTCCGATGCTGCTAATTATATGACGCGTACATGCAGTTGAAATGCAGCGAGACTCACGCACGTCTTACACAAGAGTCACGCAAACGTCACGAAGATTATGATTAGTGGAATTGGGTCCGTTTTCCCAGCCTATTTGCCAGACTCACGTGTTGATTCAGTCACATTGTTACGTTTGCGGCCTTGGGCGGAATTACCGCCATTGAAGATCCTTTACTCGTACCTATCTTATCTAAATTACATAACATAGATACAACTAAGTAACAATACATATTGCGGACATTTAACAAAGCGTCATCTAGACCATAAACTAAATAAAGCTTGTACTAAGAGAACGTCATAGAATACTTTTCATTTTATAAATTCAACTTTATGTTTGGCAGTAACTAATAGTTAACGTAATCACTGATTTCCTATGTTTTTATTATTTTTGCTCTGCCATTGGTTATCTTTTTAAAATTGAACTACGGTTTGCCAGGTTTTGTGTTCAAAAGTCAAGCAATGGTCACAATTGACAGCGATAGATACATTTTCTGTACGAAGCCAGTGTTCGCTATCAATTAACCATTGGTTGCGTTGACTATTTATCAAAAAACACGCCAGTACACAGTCTACTCATGCAATCAATCATATTGAAATACTGTGTACTCATCAAGCGTAGCGTGTATTATAATGTATAAAGAACATGGCTCTTAAATTTTTTACTTTTTTTACTTACTTACTTATATTCTTGGCATGTGCCTCACCTAGTTCAATTGGCACCACACTGAAGCTTTATGATGAAGAGGGATCATCAAAAAAAAGCTAGGAACCCAGCCGAGTTTGTTGCCAGATTCTTCTAGGCTGGGGCGCGTGGAACTGGCGTAAATTCACCTAGCTTTAAGACGTTTCAAAATGATCCTTAGGATTTTATTGAAATAAATCATTTTTGACTTGACTTTGACTTGACTTGACTAGGACCGTATTTTTATGAGTTAAGACCTGCGTACGAGAAAGAATTTGTAGGTAGTTTCATAATAAATTCATGTCAAATCTATATCGACAAGTTTAGGTTTCTAACAGTGCAGAAGTTCAGAAGCACTATCGGAAAGAAAACCGCACTATTTCCATCATGGCTAACCAATGAATTACTGAGAATAGAACATTAGTCCGACCGACGTCAAACAATTTTGTATAATAATTATGCCAGTCATAGTTTCCAATATCTAATATGTAAAAGCCGTTCCATTAAGCTATCGCTAAGTTATCGCGGTTTATGGTATAATTACGATTAGGATAGCGCGACTTGCTCAACACTTTGCGTCCGTTAGTCGCCTGATGTTAAGTGCCACGCTTAACTATATCAGTTGCAGTGTCACCCAAAGCTTAAAGTTGAAAACTCTGCATGGCACTAAAGCGTACTTCGTCCCATGACATTATTAAGTCTCTTTCAACCAGCAGTTTAAATGTATCAACCAACGGGTTGTTTTGGTTTAGGAAAACCTGAAACCGTAAACCTAAAGTACATTGCAAGCATAGCCGCGAGTAAAAACTAGTGGCAGTAATATACCAACCATATTTTATCATAATAATATCACGTGTTGTGTACGTACAACGTAGGTACAAAAACGCAATAAAATCGAACAATCAATGAAGGCAGGCTGTATTTCCCTAGGCAATTGCTTTGTGCGAATAAAAATATCGCGATTGGATCCCTTCTCGAACCGCTGCCGATTACAACAGAGAGCCTTTATATATTTACTGATATTAGGTATATATTTGCCTTTTACAGTGCTTTCATGACGTTCGGTCAGTAAAAGATTGCATAAAAAATATTGCCGTAATTAACTATTCCAGTTTACTTTGTATTAAGTGGGTGGGTACGCGCGACCGAATGGCTCGGGATGTGCTAAGTAATAATAAATCTTAAAGTATTAATTATTAAATGTTAAATTCAATATTCTAAATATAGGAGAAAATAATACCTGGTGATTATCACTTTGAAATGTCTCACAAGTAGATTAAAATTAAAAATAAAATGAAATAAAAAAACACGGCAAAAACACGTGCCCGAGCCTACAAGAATCTGGAAACATAGCTGAGTTTCTAGCTTAATTAATTTTAGCTACCAAATTATGGAATAACTATTCTGCGGAATAAGAAATGTCAAATACAAGTAAACTGTCAGTTTACTCGTAAATGACTACGATTTATTCGGAGAATAGTGCCCCATTCGAGTTTGGTCAAAGGTAAGTAAATAAATCTAACAGCTGTGTAACATTTGGTTATTTTGAAGAGTCAATACAATGATTTAGTATCGCGTTAATTACATCAAAGCCCATTATAATAATTAAGAAACGGTACGTTAAGACCCTTCTTCTGAAATAATTTCCTTTATTTTCAAGCGATAAATTTAAATTAATGATAAATAATTAATAAATTTGAATGGAATGCCGAATAGTAAAGTTTAATAAAATAATTTTGTAATTAAACCTATTTAACATACAAGTACAATTTAATAATAAAACAGAAAGTAAAAACAGTTTCACGTCAAAGTACGTGGAGTTTGAAAACAACAAAATTTGAGTTTCTTCAGCATCTACGTGATCTACGTGACGTCATGCTATCTGATTGTAGGGGAAATGAGGCATGGCTGGCAGGCTTATGTGTCCTGTGGGCAAGTATCGAGTAGGTACATATTCATATACCCAAGAGACAAACTGATTCAAATTATTCTAGACATATTCTTACGTCCTCGTCGTGTTGGTTGGAAAAGACCTGTCAAATATAGTGCATGGTAAGATCAAGGATTTTGTAAACTACGTAAATAGTTTACCAATTCCTTAGGTAAGATATTATTTGTGCAAACATCAAAAATTCTGTCTGTCTCTGGCGAAAAATATCGTTCACAAAAAAAAATTAAGAAAAAAGATATTCTTTGACTTTAATATTTACTTACCTATGTCGTCGTAAACGTAACTATTTCATGTACGATATAATTTATTTGATTAAACAATTAGTAATTATGAAATTAGGTGCTAGGTAATACTTAAAATTGCAAGAACACCGATGATTTGTCAGAACAATGTGACTCGGCATAATGCTTTTCATGGGTGCTCGATTGTGGGAAATATCACCAGGTAATTGGATTGAAAACATAAATAAAATTGGTGTAGGTAGTGTAGGAACATACGGGCTTGCTTGCACACCGCTTGCAAAACGCAGATAACCCACATTCCTATCGCCTCCAAAAACGTGTGAAAGTGTAACTAGGTAAAATTTGCATAGACTGATAACATACACAAAATATGGGAGCATGCGCGTTTGTCGCAAACTAGCTGATAAGAAGTAACTAACCAAATAATAATATACAAAACCAAATAAGCTAGGCTCATTTGGTTTTATGACGACATTTTCAGGTTTTTCTTTGTAAGTAGGTGCGTGTGTCTTGGAAACAAACATACGAAAATACCTTCATGATCAAATCAAATCAAGTTTAAAAAAAACCATACAGGCTCTTTCTAGCCTTTATCAGAATTTGTGTGAGATATCTTGCGACTTTGGTATAAGACATTCTTCCGAAGGATTTAAACCACTTCTTAATCCAAATCGTGTATTTGCCGGATATAAACTCTTACGCATCTGAATACGCTTTGGAGTAAACATAAATATTATTTAAGTATAAAAGATGAGTAAATAGCCAACAAAAACAATCAATTGAATGATTCACAATACCCCCCATCGCATCAATGAAACAATTCAATTCAATGTCTGGTTGCCACACAGCCTTGACTTGAATAGTAGAGCTCTAATTGTCAACGTACAGTACCCCCACGGTCACGTAAACCAAAACTCACGTCCAACCTTGTTCCCACTTAGCATCACAATGAGGGCCGCATATTCATAGATCGAGAGATCTTTGTCTTACTCATCACTTTGATATTACCTAAGCATGTACGAGTAGCAATGACAAAAGGTGACATTATGAGCGTCACGTATAGTTGGATTGGCACCACAAAGCAAACTAGCTTCATGATGAAGCGGGAGCATCGTAAAAAAGGCTATTGCCGAGTTTGTTGCCAGATTCCTACAGAACCGGCAAAAAAACTTGTAAAACGTTTCAAATAATTAAAAGTTATTCATGTGGTTTATTTGAATAAAACTATATTAATTTTAAAAAAAGGTTTTAAAGTTATATTTACTTTATGTGCGTGTAAAATCTTGTGTTTTCGACTAACAATCAACGCAAAGACTATACCGAAAATCCTAGAGAGTTGAAATTTAGAGGGTTTGTTCCTTTGAAGAACTACTAAGAAAGGATTCCCGAAAAACTCCTAGCTAGAGAAAGCAATGGAAAGATAGTTTGTTTGAAAGCTCAACTTTACTGCTTTATTTAAAACACTCGTTTTATATAAAGCAAATAATACGTACGGAAAGTTATTTCTATCCAACTTAGTTAATACATTCGTCTCCGGGGCTCTTAACAAACTCCATTCGAAATGAAGTTCAGACTTGCTAATAGAGTACCTAATGCTAATAAGCCTGGCATGTAAATACGCCTGGGTCCAAAGTCTAGATACGCATAATGTTCCACATTAAATGTTTTGGTAAGTAAGTACTTTGCTGAGACTTGTTCTGGGGCAAGGCTATAAATTTGCTCTGCCCACTTCGGGGAAACAAGCCGCAAACGGTGCAAAGTTTGTAGAAAGTAATGTTTTTACTGATTTATAGTTTTGTATTAGTAGAACTAAAAAAAACCGCGGCAGACTTACCCACATTTTTATAAAAATCGCATTCAACGATGAGCACCGACTTCCTGCGACCGCTACAATGTCATCGGTCCAACGAGTCGGAGGCCGCGCAAAACTTTGTTTTCCAGTTCCTTGCATCTAAAATCAATTCATATTATATTATAGGTACCTATAGCAACCCTTTAACATTAAAAAACGATTTGCCTTGCCACTGGACTGTGAAATGTAAGTATTAAAAGCTTTCTAGAAGCAAAAGGAAAGGGTTCGTTATACTCCGTTTGTAGAGCTCTTTGACGATGGCAAAAAAAATTGCACTGCAGGGATTTAGTTTTGTCTTCGTAAGATGTTACAAACTTTTTATGGCTTACGTTCATGCTGGTAGTTGAACGGTGGCTGGTCATAAGCGTTGCCGGTAGGTCAAGACGCGGGTTCGAATTATATCTCTATTTGACGACCTCGGTGGCGCGTTGCGGACGAGTGTAATGTAGAGGCGAGAAGTTGTGGGTTCAATCTTCGCTGCCAAACAAATTTTTGTGCATGACCGCAAATATTTGTTCCGAGTCGGGTGTTTCTATGTATTACAAAAGTACCTATGTATATACAAAAAATAAAAGTATTCTATCAGTTATCCTATAATAGCCCTTCTTAGTTTGAGGCTAAATGACGCTGTGTAAAAACTTCCGGCAATGTTTATTTTTTATTTATTCTGTCCGTAAAATTTAGACCGCACTTTAAATTAAGTACTTATAATGTAAAAAAGTTATTAAGTGGTTTTTAAGGAAGTCTTTTTATTAAATTTATGCCTATATATCATCTGTAAATAATAATTATTTAGCCACGTCACCACGTGTTGTATTTTACAAAATGTATAATAATAAACATAAAGTAAAGATCAGCCCTTTTGAGATTTAATTTCTACCCTCATTCCATCCCATTTTCCTCCAAGGGTGGTAAATGGTGGGCAACGGGTGAAACGTTGAAGATGAGCGCTCAATAAAACCTTTGAATTGTTTCATAAATTCAAGATAACTTATTAATCTATTGTCGGAAGCCTTCAGGCCTATCAGAGCTGTAATAATAACTTTAGCATTTTATATTCTTATCAGAATTACTTGATGTAGATATTAAGTTCTCTTATAGTAGATCTGGAACAAATTTTCCGCAAACATTTGTCCCCCAGCGGTGATCAAACCCACCACTGTAAAACTAGAACTATGAAGAACTTTAATTTAAAAAAAAAATACGCCAGCAAGGTCTAGTGGTAGTGACCCCCGCCACCCGATCCTAAGGTCGTGGGTTCGAACCCGACTGGGTTGCACCAATATTTTTTTCTATTCGAAGAATTGATGTTCACAAAGCCAGTGCTCTCATAGGTAGGTGAAGTAAAACATCGTCAGGAAACCGGCATGTTCAAGAACTAAAAATTCGAATGACAGTGCCATCCACCAACCTGCATTGTTTCCGCGTGATAGAGACCAAATTCATTTTCGCTTAAAAGTAGGCCAGTGTCCCAGCAGTGGGAACATTAGCAGGTTTTCATTATGAAGTCAAGAGATAGTCAAGAAAAATAATTCAATCTGTAGATGAGAAAATATTTTATCTAAGTACTTATTAATAAATAAATAATTATTCAAATTTGGTTATAGTAACATCGTGTGAAAAATAAGTTGTGTAGGTAGCCGACCTACTGACCTATATGAAATGTGATTTAGATGTTTGGGTGTTTGTTTACTGTTATTAGGGAGAACGCGGGCACAAAACAGATATTATTACACGGGTTTTGTTATGTAACATGTTATAAAGGGAGATTCATAAAGCAATAAAACTGACTCTACCACAGAGCTTGAGGGCAATAGCCATAATAATGCCATGACGCAAGCGTGCAGTACGTGTAATCTAAAAAGCACCAATGAAATTACTTTTAATATCCTATTGACTGCATGATTCTTGTAAAATTATTGAATAAACATATTTTGAATTTAAATTTGAGAGCGAGAAGTTCGCGTGAGCTGCACGTACACGTTATAGGGTTACGGGAATCGGCATCATTTGCTAGTTTATCTCGTTTACATATATCATAGTTCACGGCACGAGGTCATCGAACTCTACTGAAAGGCGATAGCAGCAAGACTTCAGTAAGTCCATAGGTGGAAAAGATTATTAAGCTATAACAATACATCAGACCATTAGATGGTGGGAGCCACATAACGTAGATGAATTCAAGCTATTTGTAACAACGCGGTCCAAAGGAAAGAAAGTTAGTACCTGGTAGACTCTTCAACAAGAGTCCTTCTTGATGGATATCAGTGCCAGGTAATTCTGCATTCAAGTAGTGCAAGAATTACTGTGTTTATTTAGGCTTCAAGGGCACGGTCAGCAAGTGAAATTTCTGTGTCTCGGGCGACACTTTGTTATCACTTGCTGAAAAAAAAGTACCTACTTATCAAAATATAGTCGGTATCACGGGCTAAAATTTGTGGTTTCAACCATTTACCACCACTCCTCAACTCTTTACCAAATTATATTATTAATTGAATAAAAGATCTTGAAGTAACTTAAGTTAATTCAATCTTTTGTTATCGCTATTTTTCTAAATACCTCGAAGTATTTTGCCAATTGTAGAAAATCCTCGGAATAAAGTGCCTTTTACCTTACTTACGAAACTTTTGTGGTCTGATGATAAATAAATTGGAAAAGTTTTCTTCTTTCAGGAATCTCAGAAGTTTCCTAAAGCTCTATTAGTTCTATTACTAACTTTTCAGTACCTACAATGTACAAAAGTAATCGCGATTATAAATTTATAAATTTTTAGTCAAAAATCGCGCACGCTTGTATCTTGTACCATTTTTTGGTATAACGCTGTCTTGTATAGGTATATCAACACTTTTATCCTGTACTGAAGACAGTAGTGATACTTTTCCGCAGATACTTCTGCTGCTATTAAAGTTATATATTCTGTTTTGTCTGCAATATAGTGATGTTCTGTGCTTCTGCAGTAAATAGTCTTGTTTTTATTTGAACTTTTAAGTTAAGGTCGAGTCTGCGGGCTATAAAATTCAATTTAACTGTCATTGCAAATGTTTAATTTTAATACTCGTACTCGGATCGTTGTAATATAGTTTATTTTTATTTATAGAATATAAATAATGGTATGTCTGCAGAGGGGTAATACTCATACATTGCGATTATTCGAGTTTTTTGGGTTCCGTACCTACTTCGAACGGAAAAACTAAATCTTTTCCTTTAATAAATCTGAAAAGTTTTTTTAGGCAACACGATATAATTTTTGTATGGGAATGGCAAAAATTAAAAATCTCTATAAGCGCCACCCTGACCTACTGATAAAAGTTAAAATAATGTAACTGCTTTATCTATACAAA